>OY728129.1:1763673283-1766173283 GCA_963277665.1 Viscum album
TGAAAAATCATGAAAACACATGAAAAAGGATGGAGAAGCATATGAAGAATGAGGCACTAGAAAGAATGAGAACGCATGAAAACACGTGACAACTCTGGAAAACGCCTTAATAATTCAACATAATCATCATAATAACCCACAAAAACCCATTGATAAAGATAACAAGTCATGGAAACCCAAATAAACAGTAATAAATGGAGCAACCGTTAAAACCCGTCAAAACGGTCATAAAGAGACAAAAACATTGGACTCACATTAACGGAGATAACTAATGATCCGAGAGTCCGTTTTAGATCCACGGCCGATCAAATGAAAGATCCTGAAACGATCTTCGACCTGAAAGGTGAAAGAGTCCGAATGGACAAGCGGATCGGAAATTGTGACCATTTAAAAAAAAGCTGACGGGGAACGGGTGCTAGAAACGAGGCATTGAAAAACATAACAATCCTGATACCCACTAAAAAGGCCATAACATAAGATCTAGTAGTGCATATGGGCACTGCGACCAGTCAAACCGAAGCTCATGGAATGAGCTATGATTTGGAATGTGGAGGAGGCCGAACTGACTTGCGGATCGAAAGTTAGTTCTATTTGAAGACAAGTTCGACGGGACATCGGTGACAGAAACGTGGTTTTGGAGGCCTTAGGAGGGGTTTTGGGGGTTTAAAAACATGACATAAAAATTATTGTGTTGAACTAGTGCATATCTCTCTTCGCTGGATTCATTTTGATATGTGGTAGAGCCCAAACGGACACCCGGAGCGAAAGTTATGGCCGTTTGAAGTTGGAGAACTTTTTTCAACTTACTTATAACTCTAATATCTTCCGCACCTTAGACCGTCTCACAGTTTGGATTATATGTGCCTCTAGATCTCTTCATGATCTTCGATTTAACTGGTTGTGGTGCTTCAGCAAACACCCGGATCAAAAGTTATGGTCATTTTAGTGATTTCGGGGTTTCTCGTGATTTTTTATTTTTTCATTTAATTCGTGGCGGTTTTACCGAAACCGCCTCTATTTCGCGGTGGTTTTTTAAAAAACCGCCGCTAATCCTCAAATAAAAATTAAAAAAAATAATAAAAAATAAAAAAAAATAATTTTTTTTGCATTTCACGGCGGTTTTTTCGCGGTGGTTTAAAAACCGCCGCGAAATGGCGGCCCGAAACGCGTTTAGCGGCGGTTTTGAAATCCGCCGCGAAAAAACTGCCGCTAAATGGCCATTTTCTTGTATTGTAGCATATATGACATGAAAAACCAATATTAGAGGAAAATTTAATACCCCAAGTCATTAAGATATATTTATTTTTAAATAAATTCAATTATTATCTATACATTATAAATAAAATGAGAGTCATTAGAAAGAAGAAGAATTGTTTTCTGAAAATTTGTATTTTTCTAAAAATCGGTTTCATAATACATTGTGAACATATTTTAAAATTAATTCTTACCAATTTTTTAAATTATATTTTACAAAATTAATTTAATTTTTTAAATCATCATATCAAAATTACCTTAGGGTTAATTTTTGGTATTTTTATGAAAAGTTTCATTTTTCGATGAATCGTGAAAAATAATGATTGTTATTAAAAATTCTGTTTTTTTCAAATTATTTAAAATAAAGTATTTATTTTAATTTGTTTTTAAAATAAAAATTGGATACATTATATATATATATATATTAATCCAAATTAGGTAATTTTAATTAATTTCCTTTTGAAATTTGATATAATTGTTTTTAACTTTTGGAAGTAATCTTTTGGAAAACTGTTTTTTCAACATGTCTATATGATTAATTTTAAATTAAAATTTTCCAATTATATGAGTTGAATTTAGAATAATGGATTCAATATTTTGAATCAAAATAATTTATATTATTTAATAAAATCAAATTATTTTTCAACCATAATAAATAATGAAAACAGTAAAAAGAATTTACCGCAATTATGGTAAAATTGGTTTACCAAGGGGGGGGGGGTTAAACTAAAGATATATTGGATACAATTAACCCAAAAATTGTATAATTACTATTTTATGATCATATGTATACATTATATATTGAAGGTTCTGAAATTGTCCATTTTGGATCATTTTTACCTAAGAAAATTGTTGGTGTAATTATTCCCTTTAAAAGGGTCCAAGTGTGACCTCTCCCCCACTTATAAAAGTACACCCCATATACTATACTCTTCACACTTAAAAACATTATAGGAAATACAAGAAAAAATCTGATCCTTAATACTCTCCTATAATCCTAGAGGCTTTAGTTTGTTCAGAAATCCCACCTAGAATGGATTTTTGTGCAAAACAAAAGATGTTGTCTGAAGAAGAGGTAACATCCTTAACCAGTAATTTTATTTTATTTCTTATTCAAAATATTTAAAATAATATTAAGATATTATGATATAATAAAATAATTATATTCTATATAATGTAATTTTATAGGTTTATTTCATGATCTACATCCATCCGTGCCTCCCACAAATTGGAAACTAAACCATCGATCGTCTGTATGATGGACTACCGCCTCCCGAACTAACATTATTTTTTCCATCACTGCTCCTAAAGGATGTATATAATGATATATTTACTGATTATATATTATAATTAATACATAATTATAATTTTTTAATTATAATATAACATATAACTTCTTACATTCCATTTCGTAGGGAATAGGACAACATCGCTCGTGTGTATGACGGACTACAACATCACGAAGCGATGTGATTCATTTTTCATTTATGATTTACATGGACATTAATAAGGATTAATTTAATGTTTATATATTATATAAATGATTTATTAATAATTCTAGAAAATAAATATAGCATATAATTTATTACCTTACCATCCATTGCATATATGATAACGTCGTTCGTGTATACAATAGACTACCATCTCACGAAGCGATGTGAATCCTTTTTATTATAGTATTACATGGATTTTATATGTAAGGTTAGTTAAGGGAATAATATTATATTTATTATATAATTATCATCCTATTAATAAAAAATAATACTAACATTATTTTCATCATGATCGTCAAAAAATGGAAATGTTACTCATGCATAAGTTTGGCATACCATCTCTATGATTGTCACGTAGTTCATTTTTCATAACCATATTTCATGTTTTGTTTATAAATAATAATTTCTTTAAAAAAATTATAAATTTTTCATGATTAAATTTTGGAATATTATTAAATAATAATTTATTTGACCAGTCAACTAACCAAAAGTTATTTTGGGCATATGAATTGTTTATAATTAAAAGGTCCTATGTAAAAAAATAGGTTAAGTAATTGAATATAACATGGTAAGAAATAAATTTAATGGAATAATAAATTTTAAAATTATCCTTAAGAAATAAAATAATTAACATAAGTTTATTATTTAGTAATATAAGGAATGCACTTGACGATTCAAGCTCGGGGTAAGGGATTTTTATCTCAATTTTGCTTATTTGAGTCATATGTTTTAATATAAACCTATCTTATATTAAGATGTGTATATACTGCCCCTTTTACATGTTATATTATTAATATAATTATATTTATGATATTTAAATTTAAATTTATTTTATTCCTTCATGCGGATTATGATTCAAAAGTTACCAAAGTGGTAAGAGTTTGATGTAACAATATCACTGTTTATTGATATTGTTTATGATTATGCTTTCAGTGATGAAATATTATGATATACTTCTCAATAAATTCTTGATGTTTTTTATCCTTTGTTTATTTATTAAGAATACATGATTTAACATCATTTTAATCTCTTTATATACACAATATTCTAAAATAATCTTTTAAAATTAAATCGATTTTATATCTCTCATTAGTTGAAACAAAGTTTTCTTTCATATCCATGTTTTTTATTTTTTTAAATATTTTAATGCACCTCTAAGATTGTTTAAAGTCATTTTTACATGTTTCTTGATTTTTAAAATATGTTTTAAAATTAATATTTAGGTTATTTAAAAAAAATGATTGTTTGCCTTTTATCGAAAATGTGACAAAAATATTTATTTTGAACATGTATGACATGAACCGAATTTATCACTGTCATGACCACCCAATGTTTTAAAGATTCATTTATAATCTTATAAGGTTATTTGAAAATAAAATTATTTCCACAATATTTGGTGGATTTTAGATTTTTAAAAAGTGATTTTCAAAGTGGAAAGGTTATTTTCTTCAAAAATATTATTTTTATCTTTTTAAAAGTATTTATATTTTTCAAATAAAACATAATTTAAAGTTTTTAAATGATTATAAATATTGTGTATATGTCTCTTACATATATACATTTCTCACTCTTCCTTAATTTGATGCGGTAATATATTCCTTATGAACATTTTTAAAATTTTTTAATTATGAAACTTTCTTTGATTATGATATGAAGCAAGATTATTGAATCCATTTTATTTCCATGATTAATTCTAATGTTATTACTTATGATTGAGTTCCTTAATTTGGAACACATATATCATGAACATGTTATGATGGGTCTACCCTGATAGCTCTCTATTTCATAGGGTAATGTTTTAGTCTCATGAGGTATCATGTATAGTATTAGGGAGTAAACCTATGAAATTATTGGACTTTGTTCTCCATGTGATGGTGTCTTGGAAGTTATCCTTGACTCATTTTTATGTCATGTTATATTTTTCTGACACATTTCTTATGATGCCATGATCTTATGATACTATGTTATTTATATTATGATTCCATGTGATTAATCATGTGAATTATCGTTTATGATTCCATGTTATATATTTGGATCATAGGTTATGTTTACTTACCATGTTTATTACCTTACAAAATTTCTAGATCAAGAATTTCTTCTATGTATTCCCTAATTTATGCTAGGTAGATTTAGGAGATCAAATGGATTTAGTATATCACTAAGGAAAAGAAAAAAATAATGATTCAATTTTTTAGTTTCCCTTGATGTAATATGATCCTATTCTTCAAAATACACTAGGACTCATGATATTTGGGTTTTACTTATTAGATATTTATATTATAAAATCATGTAATAATATGTGTAAAATTATTGTGTCTCTATATACTCCATTTTAAATATTATCATTAAAAGGTACTTAAGAAATAAATTTTTTGAGACAAAAATCAATCTAAATCAAATTTATAAGAATTATCATTTCATAAGGTAGTTTAATCTAAAGCATGTTTAGAATCATATTTTTTTAAGATTTCTTTTGAAATGTGGCATGATAACAATAATCACATAATTATGAGATTATAATAATATTATAATTTAAATCATAAAAAAAATAAGACTTTAGAAATTAAATCTGAATTAAAGTTACAATTTAAATAAGTTCTATTATTGTTCCTTAGGCATTGTCACCAAAGTGACATGTACACCATCCACATTTATAAGTCTTATAAAGAATGAGTAATCTCTAGTCATGTATCTTAAACATCCACTATCTAGATACCATAAATTATTTTTATTACTCTTCATGAAAGTTTCTTACACACATTTAAATGTTAAATTATTTTGTAACCCACACTATCTTGGGTCTAGAGTAGCTAACAATAAGAGATTTTTTCTTCCAAAGCTGTTTAATAGGTTTACCATAAGTATAATTAAGACTTTTAGAAATAAAAAATTTATTAGGACCACAATAATATGAACTGTTTACATAATTGTAAGATATTTAAGTAGGAATAAACATCTTCTTATAAGTTCTCCTTTAATTAGGCCTGTATCTAATACCAGTTGTGTATTTGAGTGTGTCCTTTTACCAAGAATCAGAGTAAATGTTTCTCTCCCATTTAAAACCTTTCAGGATCCTTTTTAAGTTTCTAATATTTTAGGTTCATTATTCTATTTTAATAGATTATGATTCTTCCCTTTTTATACAGTATGATTAGATTTAATATGAACAGTTAGAGCATGTAGTTTCCTTAAATTTTTATACCTATCTTTAAGTTCATTCAATATTTTTCCGGAATAATTAAATAATCAAATAAATATTCAAATGAATATTCACAACTTATATTTTCAAAATTACATTCATTTTTAGAGATATTATAAATATGAGAATGATATGTAGAGTAATTATTTATTACCTTATATGTTTTTTTATAAATCACTTGTTTTCCTTATTAGACATGTATTCGATCCTCGAGTTAGGCTCACTAGGAGTGTCCTCTGAGGCACTCTAGTTTTATTTCATAGATTTATTTGGTATTTTTCCCTTTTCCATATACCTTTTCTAATATTTTATCTTTTTTACATTCATCTTTGTTATTATTTTTTCTCTTTCATTCATAACCAGTTATGTGACCTGGTTGATTCTCTTTTTCTAATTCCTTCTTCTATCATACTTTCCTCTATAGTTTGATTTTTTAAAAATTTATTCTTCATATAAACTTCATAAAACTCCTTGCTAGGTGATCTATCTCCTCATCACTATTAGGGTGTGACTCATCCTTACTTGAACTATCTTTTTTGATTTTTTACTTCATCGTGGACTCAAACGTTTTGAAAGAAATAGTTTTTCTCTTTGGTTCATCATATTCATTCCTCACTTTAAACTCTCCTTCATACATCATGAATTGTACCATAATCTCCATTACTATTAGTTTTATTATATCATATGATTCTAGAAGATAAATATATGTTCCTCTACATCTATCAGGTAAGAAATGTAGGAGTCTCATCACCTGATCTTTATCTTTAATTTTCTTCCCAAGTGTATGCATCAAATTTAAAATTTCGTTGAACCTGAGATACATGTTATAAATTAATTCATCGGGTTTCATATTAAATGTATCATATTTAATAGTAATGGTATTTCAGCACATCTCTTTAACATTTAATGTTTCTTTATGATAAAAAATAATTTTATCCCAAATTTCATAAGTATTAGAGTATGCATAAAATATATTAAACCCATATTATTTTAATTCACAATATAAGGCATTCATAGCATTGAAATCACAATCATAAGAAACCTTAGTTTCACCAATACAATCATATCTAGTATATTTAGGATTTTATATTTTTCCTTTATTTATATTCCAAATATCAAATCCCATGATGTATATATGTATTTTAATATTAATATTTTACTAATAATAATTTGTACCTTTAAAATAAAGAGGAATATTTGTAGTTGTCACCTCAAGTCTATTATTTAGACATAAAAATAAAAATTTATAATAAATAGGCATTTTTATCTTTTTTGAAAAAACTTGATCATAGTTAAAGGAAATATAGAAAAAAATAAGATCCTTTGATACCAAATGTTGGTCAGAGTAGAAAACACAAGAAGGGTTAATTGAGTTTTGAATTAAAGTTTATATTTAAAAAAATTTAAAATTAAATTCTACAATTATTATACCATCCCACTTAATTAAAATTATAGAAATATATAATTCAATTTTTTTTAAAATATTTCTCAAAAGCTCGATCACGATCAATTTAAAAAATCAATATTTCTTTTACATTTTAAATAGATCTAATCACTTTAAACCCAAATGTAAAACAATAATTGAAGATAATCATAAAATTAATGTTTTGATATATATATATATTTGAAAAATAAAATGGGTTGTTTTGAAAAAAGTGTATATAAAACAAGAAAAGTCATAGTAGAATAAAACAAGAGGTTCAGCCTTTAGATAAGACATAGCCCTATCTACTTGGAAATCACACACAACCAAGATGTTTATTAAACAAATAAACAAATCCACAAAATATATAAGGTTTTTACATGTATCTACCACACATAGGAAGTGAAGGAAACATAGAGCCTCTTCCACATTTATGTGTGGGATAAAATGTGTAAAAGAATGAATGAAAGAGTATCTAGTACTCTTCAATACAAAGAATAATCCGATGATAATAAATATACAAATAATATTAAACACATCTCAAATTTAGTCTAAAAAAGATGAAAACATATATGAGAAGATATAAAGCCAGAAGCATCTTAATTTGATCAGCTTTGGTATATAAATTGTATTTATATCTATTCTTGAAAATATTCAACTGATTGTTTCACTAAGAGGTTGAAAAAATAGATTTACATGGAGTAATATGTCAGAGTAAGTACTTCGTGTATATTTATTCCACTAATGCACACATGTATCAACTATTAGTCTTTTTATTATTTCTATGAGTGGTTCTACCTCTTAAGGAAAGAATTGTATCTAATTTTTAGTTTGAGGATATTCATAATTTAATCCTCATATTCATTCCAACATAAAATGAACTGACTCTGTAATAAATGATTAAAAATATATCCATTAGATATTGGAATACATCTCACTTCTTATGTTAGATATGGTTACTTAATATTCATTTTGCTATAGTTACTCAAACTTGGGGTTACATTCCATGGAAACTTTCAACAGTCACTTACCATAGTTATATTCCATGGTCACTTGGCATGCTCACTTGGACTCTTCATACGATCAATTTTTTTTCTTCACATGTTAGATTTTTTTCTTCTTGACAGCACTTCCCAACTCCTTATAGTCACTTCATTTCTCCATGTAATTAATTCATTTTTTTCTCACAGTATTTTATTTCCTTCTTACGGTCAATTATTTACTTCTTACAGTACCCTATTTACTTTTCACTTTAGGTTGAATCCTTTATGCTAAAACTTGTTGTCTTCTTACAGTAGGTTGAATCCCTCATACTGTCACTTTATCTTCAATGTGTGGTTAGTCCAAGACGTAAACAAAATTTTCTCACCTGATGCATGATCACTTGATTTTTCATGTTGTCCCTTAGATTTCTTCAGGCAGTCACTTCCATACTATCACTTGTCCTTAATGGTTACAAGAACTTCTTCCCACATTAGGTTTTCACTATCACTTCAAGGCTTCTCATTTTTTATAATTTTGTAAAGAATAATAGTTGACTATTATAAAACATTAAATTCATCATTAACATAAGAAACATGATTTGGAATCATTAAAATAAGGAGGCACGAGACAAATACAACATTTTCCATCTCAGTTTGCCTCTCTCTATTCCTATCTTATTCTAATTATTTCAAGAGAGAGTGAAGTCTATGAATTATAAATTGATTTAAATTAAGGAATTAATTTATTTCTATTCTCCCTATATTTTATTATTCCTTATTTTTCTATTCAAACAAATGGAATGATGTTATTTCTATTCTATTAATCATACGTGTTTTTTTGGTTCTTGGTTTCTATTAAAATCAGGTGTTTTTGGTTTATTGGTTATCATTCAAAAAAAGGAGTTTATTTTATTGAAATTATTAATAATTATCATGGGTAGGATGTGTAGGGATACCATCAGGTACTATTTAATAACTTCTTTACCAATTTCCTCATGTCCATTTACATACTACATTTTCATTTTTGTAACACTTTCTCTTAATGTTCTTATTTTAATTTTCACAAAACTTTAAATTAATTATATATAATTCAAGATTTAGATCATTATATCTTTTATTGAATAACTTTATTTATTCAATTTATTTTTAAAAAATTAAATTCACCCCCTCTTTTCATTTATCAGACCCAATATATTTAACCCAGGTTGATGGACTTAGAAAAAGAAGGGGTGTGAATAAGGCCCATGTATTCACAATTGGGATCCTTCATGAATTGACTGATCATAATAAAAATATTTGATAGTTATATACCATTATAATGAGGGTGACATGTACTTTATGAATCCCAATTATAACATATAATTGGATATTTATGAAATTGGGTATGATTCTCTAAATCCTTTATGTTTAAATACTACTGACCACAAAGAGATTTATTGAGTGGCATACTATGAAGGAATTACTTGATAATTATTTGAATAATACCTATATAGGAGGTTTTATAATGTTCTAATGTAAGGAGAGAATAATTAAAAATGTATTGCATGGTTCCCATTCCTCTCCATCTCTAAAACTTAGAATCATGATTTATTTGACATAATATACTTAAGACTTTAGGAAATTGAGAAAGTCTTTATATGGGATTATTCATCTCTCAAAATTTATGTCATGAAAGAAAAATCTCCCTAGAATATGAACTTTATTCTCTTCATTGAAGTGTGTTATAGGTATTTATATGCTATTTGGGTATCTTCCTTCCCGAAATTACTATAATTAATGCCACAAAGAAAGTTCAGAGTCACCTAGGATGCCCACTATATTGAATCGAATTAAATCAAACCATTAATTTTTAAAAAGACTATAAAGGACAACTTTCATGATATATAAAATGATACATATCAATGGGAGTTTCATTCACTAAGAAATGGTCCACACTATGATACTAAAAAAAATTCATCCATGAAGATGTTATCAGACTGCTAAGGATCACCATCATGCCTTCAAAAAGATATTCCTAGGTCTATAAGAATCTCAAATAACTGGAAAGGATCATTTCTATGATACCCCAAATAAAACACATGTTTCAAATGACCAACCCTATACGAACTATGAGTCTCCTTCATGTAAAAATTGAATTTTTCAAATTTTCCTTCTTTATAGTATTCTAGAAAATAATGATCAGATTTGGGAGGAATTAATAAATTCTCCTCTCATAATTGGATCTCATCCTGATGAAGAGGATATAATTATGAGGAAGAAAAATTTCCCACATTATTTCTACATACGTCACCTACCACCCTGTAAGTACTTTGAGTGGGGTCCCTCATTTAATATATTTTAGTCGATCTGTTAATCAATAAATATTATGTCACCAAAAAGAAATTTTCTTTTTTTCTCTATTATTAAAACACTCTACATAGAAACCACATAGTCCTTCACTAATCAAGGTAACAATGTACTATTTATAAAAAAAGTTCTTTAAATGTTCTTACATGATTATCTTAAATTAACATAGTTTTTATAAAAAATATATTTTGAATATTTTCTATAAAAAATTCCTTATATAGCCAAATTTTTTCTTAGATCCTTATAATTTCTTTCTCAAAACCAATTCTACTTTAGGTATGGCCTTTTGGAACATTTTAGAAATGACTTTAGAAAAAAGTACTTGAGCTACCACTCTGAGGTGAATAGAGATGATCAACAGAATTAAATATAGTTAATACGAACATGACTACCCAATACATTTACTCCTCTTAGAGCTAATGGGTGAAGGTTTACAGGACTATCCATCATGAGAGGCATCTATATGTTTGGGTTACTAAGAGAAGAACCCTTTCCCGAACCCTGACTAGTAAATTAACAAATAAACTAGATCAACCATCACCATGATATATCCCAAGTGATTTTTTTAATTGGATGATTTATCAAGGTGGATGATCATGTAGAGGGTTACATCCATAGATACAAAAATTTGTCTCTTGAATAAGGATAATTTCTCTCAAAATATGAGATCAATATTTATTCAACCATCATGAAGAATTATACTATAATCCATATATTGGTATAGACTTCTATCATGGACATTATTCCTGGTGGAATGTTTTTCATGTATTTAGGTTGGCCCTTCTAGGTGAGACAAATTTTCATGTATTTTGGGGACCATCTCAAAAAATAGGACTGTATGAAGTTGTTTGGGTTTCTCAATGGTTTTAACCCTACAAGAAGGAGATATTACATGATTTAATTAGTACATATGTCCAATAAAAAAACACATTCCACTTTATTTATAGATAGGCTATGATAAGACATTGAGACATGTATATGATTAGTGATTCTTAAATTTTGGAAGATATGTATGATGAGTTCATACCTCCAAACTCTATATGGTATAATTAAAAAAAGGGTCCATCAACTTAAAAGAGAGATGATCTGATTGGAGAGTGGAGCCATGGATCAAGAACATTTACCTTAAATTGATGTTCCATTTAGTTTCTAGAGAAATATCTTTATCATTCCAAATGTTCAGAAACAATAAATGAGGAGACTCAGATGCTTCTATACTCACAAGACTAAGGGGATTCAAAATTCCTGTTATCCAACATTATAGAAAGTCTCATATATAGAATAGGGTTGGGAAGTCACCCCCAGGGTCAACTGATTGGTCTAACAAGTATCCTTTCTATCTATGTTAATCTACGGGTACCTCCTCCCAGTACATGGGTTGTGTAATGGTGTAAGGATTAGGAAATTCATGATTGTGTCTCTATTGGAAATTGTTTAGTGGGTCACCTTGGTTATGTTGATATTGTCCAATCCGTATAAGAATTTTGTCCACATGTATAGGTAAAAGGACCAATTTTGACTTGTTAAGACCGTCCATGTTCTATGGGTTTAGATTTAAACCCACATGGGAAGTTAAAAATTCATTAAAACAAAAAAATATTGGTTTATCAGTTAAAAACCTTTATTTAGAGAATATAAAGGGTAAATAACACTTTCTTAATGATTGAGATGCAGGAAATATGTTAAAACTTTTAGAACATGTTCATCTTCTCACTATACCTGACCCAAACTAGTGAAATTATTGATAATGCAATGGGATCCCATCCATAATGGGAATACCTAATAGCATAGAGAGAAGGGTTAATAGTATCCATTATTGATGGGAATACTATCAGAGAAGGATATGAAAATCAAATATTTGGGAAAAAATTTATTATATGTAAAAATAAGTGTCTCACCCCACTACAAATTTCACGAGTCAAGAAATACCCTACAGTTTCATAGCAGTTCGGGTTAATAGTGACGTGAGAGGAGATGGTTATACTTTTTAACCTACCTTGTGTTAGTTATATTAAAAAGATTTCAACTAAATATATTGAGTCTTTAATACAATCACTCCCTATTGGATAGTTATTGGATTTGGTAAACTAATTAAAAGGTCTACTGCTGACCAATGGATAAGAAGAACAATAGCATCTTTCATAGGTTAGAGGACCTCATAAGTGACTCATGAAAAGAAAAACTCTTGTATCACTGATTTTTGAAAATATTCGAGGCATCTTAAATGTTTCCCTCAAAATGTGGGGTATATATTCTACCACACATACCTTTTGACACTCAGTTTATCGATTCATGGAGGGAGTGTGATTCCTGAAGGTGCACATCATATAAAAAAGAGATCTTGGATACAATCCAACTAAAGGAAATTTTACAGATGGATATTTGGATGGTGACAACACCCTTGGATATCACCTAGGTGAATCATCATGAAGAAGTGGAATCCTACATTTGGGAGGTTAAATCTACATTCCACCCACTCAAAGGTGGAACATTTTACCCAAACTAAGTTTTTTAACCTATTCAGCTCGAGTAAAGTAGTGATTAGGCTGATGATGAAGATGGGGGTGATGAAAAATGTATTTTATAGGTGAAGGAAAATTCAGAAAAGGATGAGACTATTCATATTTCTCCCTATAATAAGTTAAAATGTGTTCCTACTAACACATAACATGTTGTCATCAATTCATCATTAATTCATTGTTTTTTCATTAATATATTTCTAGTGGGACTTGGTAATCCCTCCTATTCCTAGAGTATTTGGATAAAAGAGAGTTATTTGGACCATGTTCTTACTCTATAAATAGTATTGAAGAAGAGAATTATACTACCTATACAGAATAGATTAGAGTAGTATTATATTATCCTCTTGGAGTGTTCTCAGTTCCATCACTAGTAGTACCTACTATGAATCTATCTTCAATAGAAGTTTTTAGGTGAGAGATGGTGAAATATATAGAGCTCCATCTTTTCTTTCTATGGGAAGGAATGTTCTATATATGAATACTACCCCCCCCCCCCCACATTCATTTATAATTCCATAATGATCAAAAAACTTCTTTAAGTGGAAAATTGTGCCTCATGATGTCAGGGATAGCAGATGATCAAGAGAATATAGCCAACGAGTAAGGGATTCTAGAGTCAAAATTTTACATAAATATGTTATCTAATATTTTATCTCTTTTAGGCAGAGTATATATCCTCATTGATGTATAAATTTTTTTAACCATCCCAAATTAAGGGTTTTTTTCTTTTAGTGCATCCTTTTTTGTGGGTTTTCTATACTAGCATGTTCACTTTCTTTATAACTTTTAATAATTAATGTTTATTTTCATGTATAAATCTTTATTTAATTTTGTAGGATGCATATGGGATAAGGAAATATTATAGGTTAGTATCTCCCTAGGATATAGCGTTCTTAAAGATAGACCTTGGTTTCCAAATTCTTGTACAAGGACTAACTTAAGAATACAATTCTATTTCAGTTGTTGATGGTGTGAAAATTATTTTGAAGGAAAATACCCTAATGAGTGAAGGTTTGTATCCAAAATCCTTTCTACTTAGTCTTATCTAATTTATTTTAACTAAATCATTTTTTATGTTGATTTTAAAATCACTACATTGGAGTATGGAACCTAGTTTGTTACTACTTTGGTGTCTTATTTGATGGAATTCATATGAATTTATACTAGTTCAGGACATGATTACTTAGGGAAAATTGATACTAGAACTTATCTATGTAATTTTTTTCTATATTATTTTTTGATTCCAAGAATGGAATACAACTCCAACTCAGAGTATGACTCCCTCTAATAGTGGATGTTGTAGTGGGAATGGAAAACCATTTGAAGGATGGTTTATGGAACTCTTCTCAGTAAGCTTGATAAACAATTTCATCACCTTCAATACATGTTCACCACTCTAGGATGTGGTGGGGATTATTATAACATAATTAATTCTAATGTGAAGGGGGTTATTGGTGATCAGGAGTGAGTGAGGGATCTCTCAAATATAGAATCTATGGCTCAATAAAAATATATTAGGTCTACAACACTTCATGAATATTCTAAAGAAATGGTAGTGGTATAAAATAAAAAATAATATGTAATAGAAGGAATATATTGAGTTTACTAAATTCATTAAGATCTATCTACCACCAAATAAATGGTATAGGATCAATAATTTTTTTAGGGGAATCTAAAAAGTTCTGGATTGATTCTTTTATAAGGGTAGACATTTTTTGTCTTGATGAAGAGGTAGAAGCAATAATGCTAATAGAGATACATTGATCATTCAACGACTTAGATAATAAAATTCCACAACTTCAATATTCCATTGAGTGAAACATGAATTAATATTCTAATTCAGGATTTGTTTTGTATATCATTGGAGATAGATAAATAGACTCTATATTTTGGATGCTTCACTCTTGATTTCTCAATAAATGAAAAAAATATGTATCGAATATTTTTCTATTTATCAATCCCCATATTGATTTGAATATTATCCAATGATAATTTTTGAAACTAACTGAGATTAATATCATGATAAATTAATATAATTTAAAATTATACAGATATATATTAGTAAAATAAAAATTCCCAAAAATCTGATTCAATAGTGAAATGTATGAATAAATTCATTTCCATTTAAATATATACCCTTGGATAGATATATGTGGAATGAATATTACGACATATATTCCATCACCGTAAGATGGAGAATGTATGTAAGAAAAAGGAATATAAAATTCAATTCCCTCATGTACTTGTTTCCCTTAATAGAAAAGGAGGGATATATATGGATACATATTTACCATCACTTTAATGTATGTTTAGTCTATTTAGATATGAAAGAGTTGAATGAATCGATATAGTGAAAATCACGATGGTGGATTTTCAATGAGGATTTCAATGCTCAAAAGGGAACAAGTACCCTAAAATCAAATTTTGTTTATATATCAGGAATTATCTAAACAAATATATGTGAGTAACATAACAATAATATAATTTTATCCTATGTAGATAGACCTAGAGATCATAGGTTGAATATTTTTCAAGTTCCAATGATAGTCCCTACAATCATGATGCCTTTTTATTTTCGTCGTAACTTTTTTTCTAAGATGTGGATGGGGAGAGGGTTCACGGGAGTTTTTATTTTTATTGTTAATCCCTTTTGAGGTTTTCAACCTAAATTTTTTTTAGTTTCCCCCATTTTATGAAATAAAAATTTTTCTTAGGATATATGAGGTGCATGCGTATCTAGTGGATACTCAACTTTTTCCTAAGTCTCCCCAGTAGGTTTTCAATCAGGTGACTACCGAGACTCTTTCCTTGGGTAGTTTATAGTTATTAAAGATAGAATAATGAGGGATGGTATTTAAGTTCAGATATATTTTACCAAAAAGTGGCTAAAGATTTAGGTCATATTGTCTTGATCAAAGAGTGAGGTGATCTATATAACAAAGGATTACTTTATAATAAGTATGAATTGAGATCCCAATACTAATTTATACAATTTAAATAATGGGTGCATATCATTTAAGGATATATTACTCAGATAGAATAATTTTAGGTAGTTTATTTTGAGATAACATCACGATGATAACTTAAATTGAGTGATTTGTAGCACACATATATATATGGAAGACCTTAGGGGAGAGGTTCACATATCTTAAGGTCAAAGTGATGAGGATAGATGTAATTCCTTTATTCCTAAAACATTTCCTTTGTTATTTATCAAGGCTTAGATATTTAAAGGGGTGTTGGGGTTCCCCCTTAAAATTTTTGAGTTTGGTAAGATGGTCGAACAATTATAACACATGGTTTTAGTATGGTCTCAGGGAAAAATAATTTGGTATCTTGGTCACATAATTGTTCTCATGATCATAATATTATTCTCATGGTCATGTAATTCCTTCTTCAGTCCATAGTTTTATTTTCATGGTCAAAAAATTCATTCTCACAGTCATAGTTTAGTCTCAGGGTCAGAATTTTTTTCGCATGGTTAGAAATTTTTTTTCTCATGATTACAATTTTTTTCATGTTCAGACAATGTGGTCTCACGGTCAAAGAATTTATTCTCATAGTCACAATTTTATTCCCATAGCCACAAAATTTTTCTCACTATAACAGTTTGGTAATATGATCAAATCTTTATCATTGTTGGTCTCTTCTCAGGGTCAAACCCTTCACTATCACTCCAATATTTTTCAAAATTTCCATTTTTTTAAAATACCCAGATTTTCCATAATTACATGAAAAATTATATTAATGTAAAATGTGAGTTCTAAATATCAATAATTGTTTAAAAAAATCCATTATAAGTGTTATAAATCAATAAATTGAATTCTCTAATCCTCGTGATTTAAAAAATAAACATTAAACATGTTTTAAATGAAGTCAAATTAAATAAAAATTAAAAAATTAATGTTGACCACATCAGTATTTGGGAAACTATATATAAAATCTTAAAAATATGAAACCTTCTCTATTTGATACTTTTCCTATTTTATTAGAGTTCAGATAAAGCATAACTGTATTCTTAATCCTGAAAGAGTTGTCTACATCCAATTATATCCTCCCTTTCCATGATTCTAGACATGTTTAATAGCTTGGTTTTCTCTCTATTTTCTATATAAGTGTGTCACATTTGAGGTAGGATCTTATTTATCCTTTATATTCCTCCTTACATTACTGATATCTATGTGGAGAAATCATTTTATTTTCCCCTGTTCTTAGTGAAATGTGTTTTGGAATTACTTTTTCATTCCTCGTAGGGGATCATTGTTCTCTCCTTCTTTTATCTGAATATGTGGAAATGGAATGAATTTTTCTTCTTTTAGGTGGATAATATGCATTGATAAAATTATATAAATATTTATCTTCTAAAATTGAAGGGTAATTGAGTTTTCAAATTATTTTACTTATTTTTTATTATTTATTTACTGTTTATACATTTTTGTTTCCTTTCTAAAAATCATGGTTGTTGGGATCCTTGTTTGTGTTGTGATTTTGAGAACATTTTTATAATTATTTCTTGAACTCACCATGTATAGAAGGTTAAAAAATATACATATGGATAATGAACAGGTTTTCCTTGAAACTCAATAATTTTATGATAATACCCATGAAAAATAATATGTGTTGTTATGAAATACCTTGAATTTAATTGAGGTAGATGAATAATCTAAAGTGTACTACCTTGTTTTGATGTGATTTTTGAATTGTCCGATGTGATGTGTGTGGAATTTGATGGGATTTTACTAAAGATGTTTGTGATCGGGTTCAAGGTGGAATGTTTTGGGTAGAAATTTTATGGTTTCTCAACATGGGATGTGATGTGATGTGGGATGATGTGTTATGGTTGCGATGTGTGATTGCATGGGTGTGATGGTTTAGTTGTAGTAATGAATTGACATGAGATGTGATGTTTTTGGTGTGAGGTGGATGGGTTGTTATGTGGTTTGGTTGTTCTATTTTCCTTGTTAGTAATGGAATTAATTTGAAATGATGAAACTAAATTATCATGGGTTGGATTTTATAGGTGTTAATTGTCTTAAATGAATTTAATGCTAAATTAATTAGCTGTTTTAATGTGAAATGAAATGGAATAGTAAATGGGAGTATGTGGAAACTCATTAATTCTTTAATTGGTAAGACTTTTCATTTAAATTCGACTTATATGTGTATTATTTGTGTGGTGTGATACATTAATGGTGGAAGTGGATAATGGAAGAGGTTGTTATATATTATAGGCATGTTTTGGGATACATTGGTTCTTTTCTTATAAAACCATGTTTGGTCTTGTGTGGTATCTATTATAATTTTTCATTTTCTTGTAATTTCTATACATTCCCCACCCGAGTCATGTGTTTATACTGATGCCCAAAGGTTTTGGGTTCTAGGTTCCTTTCCCAAATACCCAGGTTTGTGAGGGTGGATGGCCGGATACACCCTCTTCCCCTCTATCTCTTCTAAGTGAGGTAGTTACTCACATGTGGTGATGTCTTGTGAATAAAATTCACATTTTGTGATTGATGATGAGGCTATGAGGTCATTCATACTAGGGGTACTGTATAGTAGGAGGAAGAAACAGGGTTAATTTTCTTCATCTTCATGACACTCTACTTTCCTGGTAATGGTATTTGTCATGAGATTAATAGGATGTGATGGTTTTTTCATGTGTTGAGTGTTAGGGATTTCCCATTACGATGAGGCTATGAACTATGGACAGTGATTGATACTGATATGAGATTTTTTGCCCTATTATAGGATGTATAGGTAAGGATGTATCCCAAAACACACCAGATATAGTTGGTTATGTGATGAGATATGTATCTAAGGGATGTGAGGGTCAAGGCACACGATGTTGGGCCATGAGAGTAGAAAATCAATGGGGAATCAATGCGGGGTAATCAATTTTGATATCGTTATTCTTATATTATTATACATAGAAGTTTTATTTAGAGAGTTATACATGATGAAGTTGGGGGTGAATAAAAGACCTATTTAGGTGTTTGTTGATTCTTCTTTTTGTTCACTGGTGTATTAGTATGCTCTTTTCACTTGTGCATCTGAGACATTGGAAATTATATTATTGAGTATACATGTTATGATCACCTTAAAAATTTATAAATACATTGTTTTTTAGGTTTCCAAGTTGAATTAGAGGACCATGTTGGACATTAATATCTTGGTTGTTGGATTTTTTATGGAGATTCTACCATACTATTGTCTCTTTGGTTTCCACTTGTAGACTTTTATAGTTTTTTAACATTATAAATGAATTATGGGATAGTTGTTTTCCTTATGTTTATATTATATGATAGATTTATATGGTGATTAATATTCCATATTTTGGTCCTATATTCATTATTGAGGGTAATTCCTTCCATCCATGTGATCTTTACACCCTCAATTCTAGTCTCCAAATGAGGGCATGCAAAAGGTGGTACTTGTGGGTCATTATATACCTTCCATCATTACTAGCCTAATAGGGGTATATTTGGAGGTAGGGGGAGAGAAAAAGTGGTATTAGAGGTTTTGGTTGAGAGATAAGATGGATCATATAATTAAGCACCTGTGAGGGATTCATGGGTTGGTTGGGAAGCGGTATTAGTAGAGTTTGGTGCATGAAATTAACTAGGTATATTGGATAATACACATGATTTCTGATCAACCTAAAGGGAATTTTTATTTTTCTATTAGGATAATTGGATTTATTAATTCATTTTTAAAATAAAACTACACAACTAACTAATTAAATGTAGTAATTGTGTTGTTTGATGTCAAACCCTATACATGATTTTGAAAATACTTAGGAAAAATAAAAAATGATCGATTGTTTGAATATTAATGAGAGTTGAGAAAACTAATTGGTTTGAGTCAATTTTAGGAAAGGTTATAATTTTAGTAAACTTCATTTTTTATGATAGTTAATCTTATTTAGTTATGTTACTGGTGAAATTAAATCTGAGGAAACCTATGGTCTTAGTTAATCCTCTATAATTTATTACTTTTCCCTTCTCATATGGTCAATTAATTTTGGTCGATTAATTAATTAGGTGATTCAAAACCATTTTAAAGACTAATTATCCTGATTCATATAATATTCATTCATTAATTTGGCTAATTAGTCATATATTTTATAATTATTCCATATTGAATTATCTATGGTCATATTAAAGAAAGGGGGGATGCAGAACTAGAGTGGAAATATACAACCTAATATAAATTAAAAATAAAAGGAAAACATCCAAATAGAATAATCCCCTTACAGTTACATCACTCAATACATGACATAATTTCACCCTAATACTTGTCATGAGAGGGTGAGAGAGGGGGAAAATAAAAGAAAAGAAATATTATGATAATGGGGAAGAATCTTGGCATAAGACTACAAAAAATGACCTAAGGAAATCATTCTTCTTTAAATTGATTATATTATAGGATAACCCAATCCTTATATTTATAGAAATGATCTTACCCCCCCTAGGAACCTTAAAATTCATAAATATTCCCAATGTATTTGGCCAAATCAGCTATAGAAGTTACAGAGCATCTAAATGTGTGACCCCATCAAAGATTTCTAAAAATCGACACTTTCTAGATTCCATCGTAGACTTTCACAGTTTGAAACTTGGCTTCATGCCATTAAATATTGGGCTTCACTTATTTCATGGTTCTTCAGGGCCTAGTAAATGATGTGATTTATAGGATTCTCATGGCATGAATTGTGTGTCACACTGTGAATCATATTTTCCGTTTCAATTTCACTCACTTTTTCCTCCATAGTCCTCTTAGTTTTATTTTATCATGACCCAAACATCTCATGATGTGAATAAAATTCTCACGATATAATTCTTGATCAATTTTTTTACTTTTCTATTTGAATAAAATTTTATGAAACGTACCACAAACAAATAAAATAATAAATAATTTATAAAAATTAATTAAATTAAATTAAAAGGATTAATTATATTTAAAATTTTAAAATGTACACACGAAATGAGGTTGGTTATAGACCTAGGTTAGGTACATTTATCTTGGTTGTTTGTGGTTGTGAATGAGTGATGTGGTTTTGAGAAGTTGAAAGTAAATTTAATTAAATAAATCTTATAATTTTATGTGTGTTAATATGATAATTCTCATGATATTGTTATTAATGAACTATTTTTGTTTGCTGAATTAGTCATATAACTTGGAGGGAATGAGTAAAATAGAGATCCACTAGCAATAAATTTTTTTAATGGAATTGTGCTGAGACATGAAATGTGTTATTCCATTACCTGTTATAACATGTTCCATCATGAATTGAATTTTGTTTCTTTTGTTAAAATTCACTCCTTACTAACCCATTTTTCTAATGTTTTAAACTGTTATAGAAATTGGTTTAGTGTATTTTGTTATGAATATCTACTAAATTTTTAAAAGATTTATGATACGTGTTACCTTGAGTAGATTTCATACTACCATGCTAAAATTTTTATTTCGGAACCATGATTAGGAGTATTCTAGTTCCTATAAATTTGATATTCCATGCGATTTTTTACATTCAAGATTTACCATAAGCATGTGTTATATACTTTTTTCTAAATCTTGTTTTTGGATATTTAAATTCTGAAATTCTTAAAAAATTACCACCATGATTATTGATAAATCATTTAAAATTTAAAAACATTTACATGAATAACTTACTCCTTTATTTTTGGGTTGAATATTTTTTATGGTATTAATCCATTTATATGTTGTAGGAATGTGTTGGTTAATTATTATAAGGCTTTACATTTTTGAGTTATTAGTTTCTGAATTTGAGAAAAAGATAAACATGATCTGATATAACCATTAACAAATTTGGATGTTTTTCAGTTAATAAATCTATGTCATCTTCTAATTATTATTAAGGGAATATGTATGCTATATTGATGAAACATGAATATATATCGAACATAAAATTGTTAATTTAATGTGATGTATTACCTATTTTCTCATGATATGTAACTTCCATGTGTAAATAATTTATTTTAGGTATGGAATTTCATTGATTCATCTAAATTCTTGGAAAATGATAAACATTTTTTGTGGTAACCTACTAAGACTTGAAATTGTTTACATGGTTGAACCCATTCCTTCAAAGATAGAAAACTTTATAGTGCTTAAATGAACATGCTTTACATGTTAATCCATGATTAGTTTATTATTTTTATCATTTCTAAATTATAAAAAAAATTTATAACTTATTATGAAATTCACTATATGTGAATATCGATTATATAGCATGTTTCCTATATTGTAATCAGAATATAAAAGAACATTTTGTATTGATCATTTTGTATTTAAATATGTAAGTAAAACCATGTTACCTTTATTTTAGTATATAATCTTGTTTCACTAAGAAATTAAATTATTAAAAAATTATTATTTTGAGCATGATAAACATGATACATAGTGGTACAACATGTGTACTTTTATTTTGGGATCTGAAATAATGTCACCTGTGTGATGGAATGTTTAAGAAATGTTTAATTTTGGAATGGATAATATAAATTAAGATAATGTATCATGTTTTTTTATTGATCAAATTTTTAGTTTAAGTATTCCAAGCCTGATTTTTAGTACCACGACATGTGTATTTTTTTTATTTAACTTGGACACATGTTGGATTTAGTTAAAATAAATGCAGAATGATTCCCATAAAAATGGATTCAAAATGTTGAGAGTTATTTTTGGTATTATTTTTTATTGATTAATAAATTTTAGTGTTGACATAACTTATTGAAAACCTATTTTTGAATTATAAAATTGTTTCTAGAGGCTTTTTAGGAAGAATATTTTCTTTAATGAAGACTAAGTCATGAACCTTTATATTTCTTAATTAGAAACTATGTGATACTTGAGATAATGTTTATTACTATTGTGAACATGTACCCCTACAATGAATATGTGTTATTTTGTGGTTTTATTGATGGAATCACCTACCGACCATAAAAGTTTAACCACTTTAATTCAACAATAAAAAGATTTTTGGGAAACCTTAAAACTAATAAAGATGAATTTTATTTCCACCTCTAAATTATTATAAAGATGAGGTTGGTTTCTATATCTTATTGATTGGTTTTTTATTAATTTTATGGTGGTAGAATGTGTTATAGAATTAATAATATAGATTGTGAAAATACCTTCCCCATCAAGATGTGTTTTGTTTAAAACGCATTTTAGAACCGTATGAGTGATTAAGTGATTCCCAAATCAGAAAATATCTTGATATGGAGTCTGTGTTTTATTGAATTTTGTGTTTTAGGTGGTATTTTTTATGGTTGTGGTGGTTTATAGATTGGGATATATATGGGTGAGATGGTAGTGTGAATGTTTATGTGGAAGAGATATGTTTAGAGGTTGTCATTAGATAGTGCGATGTTGTCACATGTGGAGGGTGGTAATGCGGTTGTCTGTTGATAGATATAATATTTCTGATGTTTTTAATATCTAATTTAAGTATTTTAACCCCACCAATTTGACATTTTATGTGAATTTCATCGTTATTGGAATAATGAAATGGATTTAGCTTAATTTTAAAAATGTTGTAATTTTGGACTTAAGTATTTTTAATTGTTTGATGTAATCTAGGATTGCAGGTAGTGTGACAACATATTTTGGAGAAAAAAAGTGAAGTTGGAAAACTGAAGTAGAATTCACACACATCATGTACCCCAAGTACACATCGTGACTTTTTCAAATATAATTTTTCGATTAGGACATTTCGTGACTTCAGAACACAATGTGAAAAGAAAGTAGACATCATGTTCTCTTAGCACACATCATGTATTGAGTCAACCTGTCAAATCAGCATATGATATTCATAGGACACAATGGAGAAAAGGTATATGGGGTACATGTTGTGTACCCCAAGTAGATGTCATGACCCGGTCAATGGGCAGAAAAAAATGAAATTAATGAGGCCTGAATTTTCGATGGGGCCACCTTTAAAAGGTTCCCCTTGGCCACTATTTTAGAGCATTCTGGAGGAGATAGAGCAGCAGGACACCCCCAAAACTCCCCCAAACCATTCAGATCCTTTCTTAGCCATGGTTGAGGATGATATCATAATAGAGATGTAGACCATCGAGGCAAAAACATATTTTCCAAAGGCTGTCTGAGCAATGCACAGCTAATCCCCAAGTGGTTGCAGATGGCGAAACCCATCAGACACGCTCTTCCGAGTTGTGTGATTATCGTCTAATTTCTCTTTGAATTTATTTTGAAGATATACTTTTGAATGAATGCAGTCATTTTCATTCTTTATTATATTTTTCATCAAATTAGCTGGATCGTTGTTACTTCTTTGAGTAAATCAATATATTTTTCTATTTAAACTTTTTCGGCATGATATTTTCATTGAGCATAGAGGTATCGATTGGGTTTTATTGCTTGGAGATCATCAAGTAATGGAATCACATAAATAGGTGGGAAAAAATAATATTAAGATCTTAATATGATATCTATATAAATTTGAGTGTTCGCCTAGGGATTATTAGGGTTCATTTAGAAACTCAATTGTGAACTAATTTTTAAACAAGGAATAGGGGAGTGTCCGGGAGGTTGAAGCTTATCTGTGACCACATTTTTAAATCTAATTCTCAACCCACTTTATTTTTGTTCAATTTTTCTGTCTTTCACTTTAAATTTATTTCACTTTAGTTAAATTATTTTTTGAAACTATTAATAAAATCCCCCATTTTCATTTCATTCAAAAATATCCCAAACAATAGTGATGGTATTTCAAATCACACTGAAACCTACTCGAGAGACATCCTTTCATTCACCACTATCTTTCATTAAAAAGGGGAAAATATTGATTGAGGATTTACTAACAAAAACACCACACATCATCTATGGTTCTTATAAGATGATTTATCTGGGATGATTTTCATCTTATGATGTCATTATGTTCGTTTTTATTGAATTATGTGATTATGTGACTTATTATAACCTTTTTATTTCCATATTTGAAGTTCTATTATTGAAAATCATTGAGTATTGGGGCATGTAAAAGAAGAGAGGTATTGGGATAGAGCCTTGTCGACATTCCTGAGGTAGGAAGTGTTTAAGCCATTTTATGGGACCCCCACCCTTGAGGTTGAGGATAAGTTGGTGAAGGATGAGGTTTTTTAGGGGTTAGTGAAGTCACAAAATTAATTTTGAGTTTCCTTGGAAATTGATTTGTTTCAGAAGGTGACTTGAAGGTGTTTATAGATGAAGTGTGATGATTCAAGAGAGATTTCTTAGGGGATATTTATTGAATTATTCAATAAAAGTTTCCTCTTCTGATCGATGTTGTGTAATCATTCGAAGGAGGGTTCCCATGATGATTTCTCCAAAGTGCTTGGTAAGGTGGAGATGAATACTCTGTGTTGTGTGTGTCAAGGCTTACTGAGGAAGATAATGGTGTGGTTTTCTATGGTTAGGGTGTGTATTATCACTCTATGGTTGAGTGGTTTAATTTTTCATGCACCTAGTGAAATGACCTATTTCCTATTTTATGCTGTGGGGAATCATCATATTATTATACAAAAATTTATCATATTTCCTAGCCTTTGATAGAGAGTTAGAAGAGGTGGAATAACTTGTTTTATTTCTACTCATAGCAATGAAACCTTTTATTGGATTTTAAAATTTGTTTTAAAATTTTAGAGAACAGTTTATAAATTTAAGTATTTGTGTTTTATGAAACTTTTTTTGAATAGATATTCTTATTTAGAATGAAATTTCTTTAATAATATGAAGAAATTGTTTACCAAGGTGTGCCTATCTTGAAATCCCTATTAAAGAGTTAGGAGTAATTGAATAAAGTTTTTTTAGTGTGTATAATTGTACCACCAAAGATTCATCTTGTGTTAGTGACCTATTAGAGAGGTATACCTAGTATCTATTAGTATTTCTAAGATATTTTTTGAAGTAGGATCATATTTCATCTCTTACTAACATTTTTGGTAGTATATCGTTTTCGTTTGAGAGGCATCTCTTAAGAGAGTGTTTTATCTGGAGGAATTTCAGTTGGTGCTTCCCCAATGGCTAGATAGGATCCAATATATCTTCCATGTGTACCATCTCTATCGATATCTTCATGATTTCTACTATGTCATCTACTTGGGAGAGTTGGATATTGAGGATTTTGTGACATCATGGAGTGAATAGTAGATATCTTGGATCATTGATAGAAGTTATTACATGAGTGGACCCTTACCTGGAGGAACGATAGAGTGGAAGTGATTTGTTTTAACCTTATGCTTTATATGATATTAAATCTCTCCCTTGGTTGACGATGTCACCTAGATATGTGTTTTGTTCATCTCATATGTGAAATGTATTTATGAAATAATTTTCAAATAATCAGTTTAATTTATTTATTTGGAAAATATAACACATGGGAAGGCTTGGGTACTTAGGTGGAAGGTGTGGTAATATGACTCATCCATTGATACTATTTGGGGGTTTACTCTGGGTTTTTTCTCTACTCCCTAGGCCCATTTTTATAGGTACTTGTTAGAATTGTTGGGAGGTTCACTTAATTGGGTGCTTCTCTACTCTATAGATTCAATGAATATATATAGATACTTGGTGTGTGTGATTGTCTATGTCTGGTTATGAGTTTTCATGCTAGACTGACCTATTGTGATCCTTAGTGTGCTTTACATGTGACTTGGTTTGTAATTATTTTGATTTTATATGATATGTGATACATAGTTTGACTAATTAAATGTACTTTATATGATTTGAAACTATTTTACCAATAGTATTTTTAATCATGGAAAAAATGAGAAATATTCTACAATGCTTTTGATATAAATTTTTTTTAACAGATTTTCATGCCTTTTTTTCTTTAAATTTGAGCATGTTATAATTTTTTTATTGATACTTGATATGAAACACCGAGGTGGGATCCTATTGTGTCTATTTATCTCACACCCTATGCACCCCTTTGGTGGTTCATATGCCTTATTTGGTCTTTTGATATTGGGAAAGATAAGGTTCCACAGTGAGGAAGTAAGATTTCTATCAGCTGTGTGTAGGTAGCTGGTGGGAGTTTTACCACTCTATCCCATGGAGTAGCTATTTTGATTCTAGTTTTACTTTGTTGTTAGACTTGTACCTTAGATATTTTATAGCAGATTTTGAGTTGTATCACTTCTGTTGTTTCCTTTTTTCAATGACATATATTTCTTTTTTAAATCTTCCATTATTTCTTCCTATCATGTATATATATGTCATTTTGTATTCTTCAGGTTGGAAAAAATTATTCCCTCTAGTTGTTGTTTAATATTGATTTCTAGTTATTAGCCCGTCGGGTTCATGAACACCCTTCTGGTATGTGATAGTTTGAGTTAGGTATCAATTTATGAGGGAATCTGTGTCATTATTCCAAAGTTTATGACATCTTGTCACCTTCTTTTAGGTATTTTCCATCTCTATTTTTATTTCACTAATTATTTGGGTGAATTTTTTGAATTCTGAGGACAAAGAGTGTTTTCTAGGTAAAATGACCTAATTTCTAGGGATTTATGATTGTTGGAATTAATAGAGAATAGTTATAAATGTGAAATAGGATTAAAAGGATTTCCTTTAGGGTATGAGTTGTCCTGGTTGATTTTTATAAATGTTCCATCAGATTCTTCTAACTGGGCATTTTCACATCATGAACTAGTTGAATGATGTGAAACCGTCACTAGGCTGATTCCATGTATTGTTACAAATCATGAAAAGTGTATATGTCATGAAACTGGTTTATGAAATGAAGCCCATGAAAGACATATATGCAAAAAAAATCATCAACTCAATTAAAAAAACACCGATCAAACTTTTCACAAAGTGAATTAGTTTCACGGTGTGTAAACTTTTAATGATTTATACCAGTTTAGAGAATCATCTAAAAAATGGTTTCACATTGTGTAACTAGTTCATGACATGAAAATAACAAATATGAACATTCCAAAAATACATTTAGAGATAGACATTGGGTCAACCAAGACCCCAATGGACATCCTCTTAATCCTTTAATAATTATACATGGGATCAATTAATTGAAACAAACATACATCACAAAACATTAGTTCATTGTTCCTATTAATCATTCTATGTCCTCAGAAGTCTAAAAACACACCCAAACAAAGAGGGAAATGAAAAGAGATATGAGAAATACCTGAAATATGGTAACAATATGTTAAAAATTCCCCACCATAAAACATTCCATCCCCGAAAAGTCATGTGGATGAGTGGTGTATAAAAAGAGGTGATGAAACAAATCTATCATTGATGACTCACACTCCCAAGTAACATGATAATATGATCAATGTCTACATAAAATTTAGAACAACAGAATTGAATTCCTACACAAGACTTTCACCAGAGATTCAATTATCTCTGTTGGTTACTCTATAATATAAATTTTTTGTTCTAACATGATTTTTTCCTAACTTATAATGTGAGAGTTATTAGGATGGTACTTCCTGAGTTGAGATATGTGGAATGCATCTTGAATTCCTATCAACTTACCTGGTAATTCCAACTAATAAGAAACCATTCCAAGTTTCTCAATAACCTCAAATGGTCCAACATTTCTTAGATCTAACTTTCCTTCTTTTCCAAGATGATGTCGACCTAACATAGGATAAAACTTTAATAAAACCCAATCACCAATAAAAAATTCCAAAGTATGATTTCGATGATCCACATATGGTTGATACTGACTATGTGCTATAACCATATCTGTACATATACCCTAAATCCTCACCAATGTCTCCTGAATGTTACTATGTCCTACAAGAGAGGTATCACCCACCTCTTCCCAACAAAGAGGCAACCTTCATGGGCCTCCATAAAAAGCCTTTAAGTTATCCATTCTAATTAACAACTAATAACTATTGTTATTAGAAAACTCAGCCAGTCTAAAATGAATATACCATGGTCCACCAATATCTCAGGCGCTAGAATGGATCATATCCTCTACAATCTAAATAGCACACTCCATATGACCGTCTCTCTATGGATGGTAAGATTTACCCAACCTGAATTCAGTCCAAATCACCTCTTAGATACTCTACTAGAATCATGAGGTAAACCTAGGATCCCTATATAAAATAGTAGTAGAGGGAACCCCATGTATCCTCAAAACCTCATGTATAAAAATCTTTATTTGGTCTTCAACATTAGTGGTGTCCCTGGTCGTAATGGGTTAAGATGACATTTTCAACCGATCAACCACCAACCATATAAAATTTCCCCCTCAAGAATTATGTGGTAATCCAAAATTAATGTCCATAGACACAACATACCATTTCCAATCTAGCACTGGATATTTTGGAGAAACTTAGAAGGTTTTATATGCCCTACCTTTACCCGTTGGGAGGTGTAACAGTGGGATATGTGATTTAAAATTTCATGTTTCATACACATAGACTAGAATCACCATCTTATGTACTAATACATATTCATATTTCTTGGATGAATGGACTAAAAATAAATATAATAGGGGAAAAATGGATCCTCGCAGATTTTGACATGAAAAACTGATCCCCAGTATAGAGAATACCATCTAAAGGGAGAGCCAACTAGAAATAGTCTCTTCACCATATAGGGTTTCTCAAATTCCTCGAAACTCATAATCTATCTGTTGATCATACATAATACACTCAAGGAGGAATGATGATAACTAAAAATGGTTAGAACCACTCCTGAAATGACTTCTTGAGATTCTAGGTGCAACTGAGAAAAGAACCCTAAAAGGTTTCACTCCTCCTCTGATTCTAGAACATCTTATGATGAAACATTCCTGCTGATAGAATCTGTAATTACATTCCCCTTACCTTGGGGTGTAAGCAATGTCTAATTCAAACATATGAAGGTATTTCACCCACTACCTATGTATGAGATTCAATTATTTCTGGGAAAATATATTTCTCAGAATCTTATGATCAGAAAAAGACTATGATCATCTCCCTAAGAAGATAGTGCATCCAATATTTATGTGCATTCATAACAATAAAAAGCTCTAAATCATGAGTGAGGTAATTCTTCTTATGTGGTCAAATATGAAGATATTTTTAATCCAACACATGATCATCCTACATAAGAACACAACCTATTCCATCACCAAAAGTATCATAGAAAAAACACTACCCTTACTAGGATAAGGTAAGATCAGAATAGAATCTGATTTTAGAAATTTTTTCAGCTCATCAAAAGAATATTGAAACTTTTCATCCCACACTAATTTCGCCCCTTTCCTAGTAACGTCATTCCAAAATGATGCCAACTTAATGAAATCCTTAATGAACTGTTCGTATTAGCCTATGAATCCATAGAAGCTCCAAATCTCAATGAAATTTCATGGCTCTTCCCATAAAAATACATCCATCACCTTCTTAGGATAAACTAATAATCCATGATAAAAAAATAATGTGTCCCAAGATATTCAATTCATGGATCTAGAAATTTCATTTTGAAATATTTTCCTAAAAATAGTGTTTCCTTTGGATTTCAAGATCCAAACCCAAATGGTGCTCATGCTTGAGCTCAGATCTGGAATAAACCAAAATATCATCCATGGAAACTACCATAAAATTTTTGAGATGCTCATGGAATATATTTTTCATAAAATAAATGAAAACTACAGGATCGTTAGTCATACAAAATGGAATCACAATATATTTTTAATTTCTATACCTTATCTTAAAGTAGTCTTCGTTATATCAGACTCTCAAACTCTGATATGATGATAACTCAGCCAATGATTGATCTTAGAAAACCAATTTGAACCCATTTAGTTGGAAAAAAATTATTCACATGGGGAAAATGATATTTATTCTTAACTATTGTTTTGTTCAACTTCTGATAGTCCACACACAATCAGAGTGAACCATCTGCCTTCTTGACAATGAGTGCATGGGCTTCCAAAGGTGAAATACTTGGGAAAACAAAAGCCTTTTTCATAAGATCATTCAACTAAATCTTGAACTCTTCTATCTTCACTGGTTCCATATGATACAAGGGCATCAAGAACTATTGTGTACCTAGAACAAGATCAATCATATACTCTGTCTCCCTATTTAGAGAAATAATGGAGAAATAATCTAGGAAAACATCTGGAAAAATCCTAAAACAGGGGAATATTACCCATAAAATAAAAATAATTATGATCAACTATATCATTAAATAATAAACTTCTGATCTTACAGTATGAAGGTCCAACATGACCAAACCTTGGATCCCACTCTCCCAAAAACTCCCGAGTATAGAATACATGGAAATGGTAATAATAAACCTCTTAATGATGATAATTAAGGAAAAATATACTAATTATGACATCAAAAAGATCTATATTTATAATTATGAAATCCCATACTAACTCTACATCAGTAATCGAGAATGAACAATGACATAGAAAACCATGCTCTTTCCGTTTTCCAAGAGTTGTCACTAACTCCAAAAAATGGGAATGAGATTAATTATAAGATTAATAATATATAGAAAAAAGGTATATATAAATGGGTGGGAGTCACTTGTATCAAATAAATAACTGGCTACTAAATATGCAATAATGATGGTGCCTCTCACTGTCTGTTGACCCGCATCTATCTCTGCTTGAACCTCATCCACTATAAATTCAATTACATTATTGTTCCCCTGACTTGATATCAGTGTAGAGAAGTTTGGAACACCTAAAATTATTGTTACACACTTGTGAAGAAATATAATAGTTGTGAATTAAACATCCATATGAGACTAATTAATTTTTCTTATAACAATAGTTATTAGTCGTCGATAAAAATGGATCACTTTGAGGCTTTGTATGGACACTCGTGAAGGTAACCTATTTGTTGTTAAGAGATAGGAGAGGCCCTTATTATATGGTCAAGTCTCATTCAGGTTAGGTTGGTGAGGATTTGGGGAATGCATTGGTGTCTAGTTACATATCATATTTGGAATAAATCATATGCAGATCGTCGATGTTGTCCTTTGAAGTTTTTTGCTGGTGACCTGGTTTTCTTAAAAGTTTCTCTTTGACTATGACATCATCATCTTGGAAAATTGGTAATGTTTGATCTGATATATGTTGGAATGTTTGAGGTAATTGAGCATATTTTGAAGATATATTAATTGTTGGAATTTCTAGTTCATTTGATGGGTATTCATGATGTTTTCCACATATCTCAGCTCAAGAAGTACCATCATCAACCCTCTCATTTTCTGAGTTAGTTTGAAATCAAGTTTGAATGATAAATTTATATTAATGAGAAACCAATGGAGATAGTTGAATCTCTGGTGAAATTCATGCATGGGGAGTTGATTCTGTTGGTTGTAGTTTTATGGAAACATAGATCAAATTATCATGATACTTGAGAGCACGGGTTGTTGATGAGGGAGTTGTGGCCTAACCTCATTCCGGAAAACAATCTTCTACATGATTTATCATGGAAATAAATTATTATGGTGGGGAGTTTGTAACATCAATTAACTTTATTTTAGGTATTTATCATTACTCTTTTTTCCCTATTTTTTGGGTACATTTTGATACTTTTGATGGGAAAGATTGCTTGCTGGGGAAAATGACCAGAAGTTATGGGATGTTTTTTTTGGAATTAATGGAGGATAGGTATAAATGTTAAAAAGGATTAATAGGATATCCTTTGGGGTCTTGGTTGATAAAAAACTTTAAAAAAACTAACCCTGATACCATCACATACCAGTACCCGACCAGAACCATCACATACCCAAAGGGCTTTCCTAGTCCCCACAGGCTAGCAACCAGTACCCAAGCATTAATAAAAACTTATGGGAATAATTTCTCCCAATATGAAGTAGAAAACATGAAATATATATATAAATGATGACAATAGTTATCATAATATTAAAATAACAAATATATGTTATTAAAAAAAATAAATATAAGAAGTGATACAACTCAAAAGTAACTTGACAATCTCCAAGGTACATGTCCAATAGAAAATGAAAACTAAAACTAAAACAGATACTCCATGTGATATCATGGTCAAACTCCCAACATATCACCACCATCTACCCAGACACAACTAATATATACCACACTACCTCATTGTGTCACCTTTACCTTCCCTACATCTAAAGACATAACAAGGTTTATGCACCACCGAAAGCGTGCACTAGGTGTCAGCAAGACAAGCTCAATAGGATACCGCCTAGGTGTTCAATGTCATGTCATTATATAATAATCCAAACTATATCAACTTTAAAGAAAATAGGGAATTATAATCCATTAAAGAGTTTTTATATCAAAATCATGGTAAAGTATTTTCCCATTTTTTCTTTAGTTCCAAATAATATTGGTAAAAAGGTTTCAACGAATATCACATACATCAAAGTAGTCAAATCATGTATCACATATGATATTAAATCCAAATAAGTACAAACCAAAGAAAATGTAAATCACACCAAGGATCACAATAGGTTACGCTAGAAAGAACACTAATACCTAGACATAAAAATATCACATATAAATTATATATATATATATATATATGAATAGAATTTAGAGATTTTAAGAACACCTGAGCAAGTGAACCTCCCAACAAGTCTAGAAATTCCCTAGAGCAAAAGGCCTCGGGATTAGAGGAGCACCCTATGAGTGAACCTATCATGATCCAACCTTAAAACATTAAATAATCTATAATTAAATGAATAATTAACATTGAGTATCTTTTCATGTTTATAGTTTTATATAATTTGGCCATAACTATTACATTACATTGCAAAAATTACAAATACACTTCTACTAAATTTACTTTTTTTCATAAAATAAAAACTCTAAAAAAAATATTTATGTGTATTTACATGTTTTAGATAGCATGAATTTTCCTTAATCTCATCCTTGACCCTATTCATCTTTAAGTCATGTGAAAAATATTTCAAAACTTAGGATGAGCATAAAAATCTCAGTAAGGGTTATAAAATAAAGAAAGAAAACATTAGTCCATAAAATCATAAGCTTTTTAACATACCTCATGAAATCATAAGATTTATAAATAACGCATAGTAATTAAAAAATCATAAAGCTAACTTGTGGAATCCATAACATACTTACATTGTAGCTTTCACAGCCACTTAGAGAGTTACATTTGGAATACCCATCAAAGTATATTCCCTAAATATCTTAGGAGAAACATTCATGTTTACCTCTGTCATGTTACCCAATGCATTGGAGAGCTATCTCAGGACTGCTTGCCATAGGTTTATCACAGAACCACCCATATGCGTAAACAATTCCCAAGAACCATAACATATTCATATCATATAAAACAAACATAAAGGAAAGATAACATTTCCAAATTTCAATCACAATATATCATTTAAATATATTGACATAATAAATATATTATCATAAAAATTTTCAATACCAAAATACGTAAAAGATTATATGGTATTTCTTTTCCTTTAAAAACATTATGACTTGTTAAGGAAGCCATAGATCAAATAATACTTGTGTCGGGGGAAAAGGTCATTATCACCGCTTATCTTAAAAGAAACATTGTTTTTGGTCATTTAGTAAAACGCCTAGTAGAAAAATATTCCATTTGAATGAATTAAAAAGTCAAATGTGTTTATACACCATATAAAATAAAGTCATGTATAAAACAAAATATGCCTCAATGAATGGAGATTGAGATGAAGTCCCTTACTTCATGTCCGACTGGACTCATTTGTTCTTTAATCTCATTAATAATAATAAAATAAAGTTTATTTATACTTTATTAATATCCTTTTAAATTTTATTATTCCTTTTATATCACTTATTACCATGTTACAAACATTATGCAACCATTTAATTTAATAACAGTTGTTTTGTCGATATTTGATTCTTGAGTCAAAAAAATGAACTTATATTTACAAGTTGTCCATGTGGTCAAAATTCCATTATCTCAAAAATGATATTCATGATTTAGATATCATATATATCATATATATCTAGTATATATATGTATTTATAATAGTACAAAACATTTAGAGGTAAGAAATGAAATGCACCGTTCATGGAGACGGTAAGTCATAGGTACGCATGAATGCTACTTTCATTTCTCTTTCGTATTTTTAATGGAATGATAATTTAATTATAAATAGGTGTATTATAATTATAGTATAATATAATATATAATTACATTAACTCCATCATTTATACATTCCACATATGGCATGACCAAGTTATATCACTTGGAGGGGGTGGTAGTCCGCACTTACTCAAATGAAATTGTCGTGTTTACCCATTATGGAAACCATAAAGGTGTTATATAAATGAAAAATAAATAAGCATAGAGACAATATAAATATAATATATATCACATATAAATATAGTTCTATCACAATTTCCACCATAAGAGGTGGTAGGAGAATATTGAACTGTCATTGTTTTGTGAGGTAGTAGTTCGATGTCCACAGAAATAGTATGTTCATTACCCATTAGATGGTGGTCTGTGTAAGTGTAGATTGAATAAATATCATAAACAAAACTATTATACTTTTGATACTTTTTTTTATAAAATAATGGAATAAAAAGAGTTTAGGGGGTTGGAGAAGTAAAATAAAATAAAAGAACTTAAGATAAGACGTTACCTTTAAATCGGGTAACTCCCTTTGGTTTGAACCAAAAGGATTTCTTAAAGTGACTTATTCCTGAGGTAAGGCTTATAGGTGGAAGATAGGGATCATGAGAGATTATTTAAGAAGAGTTTGGACAAGCCAAGGGGATTTAGAGATGTGAGTAATGGGTTAGAGGTGAGGGCTTTTTATAAGAGGGGGAGGGGCTCTTTAGGAAAGTTTGAAAATATTATTTTATTATATAATTATTTTCAGTTTATAAATGCCCAAAACTTTTTAAAGTATAAGATAAGATTAATCTTGTTAGAAATAAAATTATACAAAAATAATTGGATAGGTTTTGTTTTTTTTTATAATCTTATTTATTAAAATAATTCATTAATTTGGTAAACACTGCATCCCTAATGTGTCATAAATAATTTTATTTATTTGATATATAAAAATTATAAATAAAATACCATAATGTATAAAATAGTTTTAGATTTATAATGAATATTTTTATTCAAATATATCAATTACATAACCCTAGAATAAAATTGTTTTAGTAAAATAATACATGTTTATGATATTTTTATTTTTAATTTAAATAAAAAGCTATTAATATCATTATCTTACTCAAGTGGATTTCAAAGGCCAAATGTCTCACCCAAGGATTTTCTTGGTCGGTCATTAATTATCCAATAAGTTTAGGACAAGTGTTAAGGTAATTTTATATTATTATAATATTTTTTTTAACTTGAATTACCCTATTTACCTTTAACCGTGGTTTATAAAAGTCCAAAGTTACCATTCAAAAAATATATTTTCATCTTATTGAACCAAATTTTACTTACTAATAACAAACATTATGTTGGATTTTTTAAATTCAATTCAAATAAGTGGTAAGATTTCATTTAAATAAAAAATTCATCTTTTTCACTACTACTTAGTGTTTTCACTATTCATCAAAAATTGATGTTTTTCAGAAAAATACAAAAAAATAAGACTAAGTTATATCTGATATTATGAATTCAAAAATGATGTCTATTTTAAGAAATTAAAAGAATAGAATTTTTATTAATTAATTTCAAATTAATTCTTGTTGTTAAAACAAAAAGCGTGTTTTTAAGAAATAATTACTATCAAAATATTGATACTAGTTTATGTCCAATTTCAAAGTCAAATTACATCCAATGACCAAAATTATATTAAATGGTAAAAATATAATCAATTTACACTTTAAAATTAATTAAAAATATAATATTACTAAATAAATAAATTATATTAAAAGGCAGTTTTGAATTAAAATATAGTATTTATCACTATTCATTAAAAAATGAATTTTATCAGAAAAATACCAAAAATTTACCCAAAGTAAATTTTAATGTCCCGATTATAAAGAAGAATTTAATTTTTTCAAATAGAACATATAAAAGTGACCAAAACTAGCTATAAAGAGGGTTCTCCATTAAAAGATGGTAAATCGACCTTTTAAAAAACATTAATGTATTTATGCTTAAAAATAGAATCATTCACATTTTATGCCTCTAATGTTTATTAGATAAATGTAAAAACTTTTAAAAAACATGTATAATAATATTGTAGTTAGTTCTGTTCATTCCTGCCAATACAACTGATAGGCGTTATATACCTTTTAAAATAATATTATATTATTATTTTTCAGTATGACTCAGCATTGTGTGTAACATTAGACTTCAAAGAAAATCGTTGTTGCGTATCGGGTACGCCATTGAACATAACATCCCCTTAAAAGATAAATTAATATTTAATTCAAAAATATGAAAATTTATTATTCTTTATTTACTTCAGATGTTACATCCTTCCCCCATTTTGAAAATTGTGTCCTCGTAATTTTTTATTCACTTATCATATAAGTGGTGTTATTTATCCCTCATATAATTTTCATATTCTCACATTGCCTCTTCAACCATATGGTTTTTTCACAAAACCTTTACCTGGTGAATTACCTTATTCCGCAACACCTGCTCTCTTTTGTCATGAATTTGGACTAGTTGTTCCTCATAAGAGAGATTCTCTTCCAACTGAACTACCTCTAGGATCAAAACATGATATGGATCTAGCATATACTTTCAACATGGAAACATGAAAAACATTGTGTACCTGGGATAAACAAGGAGGTAAATCCACTTTGTAGGCAACTGATCAAAATTTCTCCTAGATTTCATAAAGTCCAATGAACCTTAGACTCAACTTTCGCTTCTTACCAAAACACATCACACTTTTCCATGGAGGAAATTTTAGAAAGACACGATCTCCTACCTTGAATGAAAGATCCTTTCTCCGGTTATCCGTATAACTTTTTTGCCTACTCTGAGCTATTCTCATGTGCTTTTGAATCAATTGAACCTTTTATGAAATATCTTCTACCAATTCCGGTCCCATCAACTTTCATTCACCTTTTTCATCCCAAAAAGTTGGAGTTCAACACCACTTCCCATATAATGCCTCAAATGGAGCAATCTGTATAATGGAATGAAAACTGTTATTATTAGAAAATTCAACCAAAGAAATATGTTGGTCCCAACTTCCCTGGTAATCTAGTGAACAAGCAGGTAGCATATCCTCTATGGTATGAATTGTTTGTTCTGACTGCCCATCTGATTATGGATGAAAAGCCATACTAAAATTTAATTCAGTACCCACCAACTTCTGAAGGCCTTTCCAAAAGTTATAAGTAAACCTTGGATCACGTTCAGATACAATGGAGAGGGGAACTCCATGAAACCTAACTATCTCTTTAACATACAAATGAGAAAGTTGATCTAGAAACAAAGTATCTCGAATCAGAACGAAATGAGCAGATTTAGTCAATCGATGAAGAATAACGCAGATTGCATTATTACCTCGAGATGTCTTCGGTACCCCACAACAATGTCCATGGATATATTTTCTCATTTCCACTCTGGAACCTATATATACTGAAGCATCCCATTCAGTAACTTCCAAACTACATAAAACTGTTAACAAGTGAAACAATTCACAGTAAAGTAAGAAATATCTATTTTCATTCCATCCCACCAATAATACTCCTAAAGATCTCTATACATATTAGTACTACCAGGATTAACTAAAAACAGAGAACTGTAAACTTCACAAAACAACTCATTCTTCAACTGTGGATCAAAAGGCACACATAATCTCTTTCCAAATCTCAAAACTCAATCATTATCAATGTTAAAATTAGGAAAATTACCCTTTTGAACCAACTCTACATTTTCCTACAACTCACTATCTTCCTTCTGCACCTGCTTAATTCTGTTTGATAGAGATGATTTCACTAACACCAGAAACAAAACAGAAGAATTTCCTACACCAAAAAATATTATGCCAAAGTTAATTAAATCAAAAACCGAAGGATCTCGTTCCAAACGTATCACGGTTAATGAATCGTTACTTTTTCAACTTAAAGCATCAGCCACTTTATTTTATTTTCCCAGATAGTAATGGGTCATGCAATCATAATCCTTGATTAATTCCAACCATCTCATCTATCTCATTTTTAATTCTTTTTGGTGAATATATACTTTAAATTTTGGTGGTCGGCATATATTTCACATTTTACTCCATACAAATGATGCGTCCAGATTTTTAAAGAAAAAAAACAATAGCAACTAATTCCAAATAATGTGTAGCGTAATTTACCTCATGTGGTTTCAACTAACGTGAAGCATAAGTAATTACCTGATCATTATTTATAAGGACACAACCAAGTCCTTTCAACAAAACATCATTGTAGATAACAAACTCACCAATTATGGAAGGTAATGAAAAAACAGAAGCATTCACCAATCTTCTTTTAAATTCATAAAAACAATCATCACATTATTTTTTCCATATTAACTTAACACCTTTTAGTGTTAACTTAGTCATTGGTTGAGATAACCATGCAAAATTTTCAACAAACCTCTCGTAATAACCTAATAAACCAAGAAAACAATGAATCTATATGATATTTGTAGGTCTTGGCCATTCTTCAACAATTGTTTTTCGCAGGATCAATAGTTATGCCATTTTTTAAGCAATGTGACCAAGGAAAGAAATTTGTTGTAACCAAAACTCACACTTGCTGAATTTCCCATACAGTTTATTTTCTTTTATGGTTTTCAAGACAACCCTTAAATGAATTTCATGTTCCTCTTTAATTTTGGAATAAACCAAAATATCATCAAATAACACAACCAAAAACTTATCCAAGAACTCACAAAAAATTCTATTAATAAGATCCATGAATACAGTAGGTGCATCGGTTAATCCAAAAGTTATAACCAAAAATTCATAATGGCCATATCTATTATGAAACACGGTCTTCAGAATGTCTGATTCCTTTACTTTCAACTAATGGTACCCCAACCTCAAATCAATATTTGAAAAAATACTAAGCTCTCTGAAGCTGATACTACTTCATTTGATGGCCCAACATTTGATGAAGTAGTTGCAAAGGATTTCACCACCCCTTTCTACTTGTAGTTTGGATTCTTTCCGTCATTTGAGTTCTTTGTTGGACACTCATTTGCATAATGACTCATTTTACTGCACTTAAAACATCTTACTGATTGTAAATCGGATTTTGATTACCATTACCCTAATCTTTTTCAGTGCAATTATGTGCCTTATGTCTCATTTTACCACATCATTAGCATTTACCAGAATTAAAAAGACATTCCCCAGTATGGTTTTTACCACACTTTTCAAAAACTGTAAACTTAAGTTTCTTACCATCATACTTTTTTGAAGAGTTGTTCACTATCATCTGCCACATCGGCCTCTTATTCTATTGTTTTTTAAAGAACACCTGATCATTGGAAAACTCCATTTCCACCTTCTCCGCACATTTAACAAGTTTTTCATAGATTTTTAACTCATGAGAATCTAAATCAATTCGATACTTTGACTCTAATCTAGAGTAAAAACTATTGATTTTACTATCAAGATCTCGTATAAAATTTGAAGCATACCTTCCCAATCGAGTGAATTTTTCTTCATAAACCGCTAATGATACATATTCCTACCTCAATTCCAAGAATTGTTTTTCCATCCCAAGATGAACCACCTTAGGAAAATATTTCTCAAGAAACATACCTTTGAATTCATCCCAATCAAGATTCTCAATCTTCTCATTATCCTTGACATTTTTCACCATCGACCACCACTTATCGGCTTCACCTTCAAAACAGTAAACAAAAAGACTAACCTTTTTATGTTTTGAACACCCCATGACATCAAAAATCTTTTCCAGTGATTTAATACCCCCTTCAGCTGGCACATGGTCAGATGATCCTCTAAATTATGGAGTATGATGCCTCATGAAATGCTCCACTACTGACATGTTCTTCTGTGGTTGACCTTGATGATCTCGTTCATGGATACCACCACCATATATAGCCCAAGTCAATTGTTCCATCACTTCAACAAACTATTCAATTATAATTTATATCCATCTCAGGATGCTTATTTGGAGGGTTATTCTTCTCTGTTTTCCTTCCCAGAAATGTTGCTATGTTTCCTCTTCGAAAAACCATTCTTAACACAAACATATCTTAGACAAAGCAAAGTGGTAATCTGTAAATGCTATATCATTTCAATATTAACATATATTAATTTATGGATATTTATTTAACAATAACCTAACTCCTAAATTTGTCTAAACCTACCTCTGATAACAACTTTAAGGACTCGGCCTTAAAACATTTCATAATATAGAATTAAATGAATAATTTACATTGATGATATTTTCAAGTTTAGAGTTTTAGAGAATTAGGCCATAACTATTAAATTACAGCACAAATAATACAAAGTTGACACTTCTACTCAGTTTCCATTTTTTCATAAAATAAAAACTCTTGATGAAAATAGTCATGTCTAGTTCCATGTTTTAGACAACATGACTTTTCCTTGATCTCATACTTGACCCTATTATTCTTTAAGTCTCATGAAATACATTTCAACACTTCTAATGAGCATAAAAATCTCAGTAGGGGTTATAAAATAAAGAAAGAAAATATTAGTTTATAAAAACATTAGATTTTTAACATACCTCATGAAATCATAAGATTTATGAATAACACATAGTAATCAAAAAATCATAATGGTAACTCTTGTCATCCATAACATAATTATGTTGTAGCTTTCATAGCCACAAAGGGAATAACATTTGGAATACCAATCACAGTATGTTCCCTAAATCTCTTAAGTTAAACATTCACATTTACCTCTGTCATGTAATCCAATGCATTAGAGAGCTATCTCGGGCTCACCCGCCCTAGGTTTATCATTGAACCACCTATATATGTAAACAATTCCCAAGAACCATAACATATTCATATCACATAAAACAAACATAAAGGAAAGATAACATTTCCACATTTCAATGACAATATATAATTTAAATATATTTACATAAAAAATCCATTATCAAAACCATTTTCAATACCAAAATATGTAAAAGAGTGTATGGTATTTATTTTTCTTTTAAAATCATTACATCTTATTAAGGAAGTCATGGATCAAATAATATTTGCAGTGGAGGAAAAGGTCATTGTCACCACTTATTTTAAAAGAAACATTATTTTTTGTCATTTAGTAAAAAACCTTGTAGAGAATGATTCCCTTTGAATAAAATGAAAATTCAAATGTGTTTATACACCATATGAAAGAAAGTCGTGTATAAAACAAAATATGCCTCAATGAAAGGAGATTGAGACGAAGTCCCTTACCTCATGTCTGACTTGCCTTGTTCATTATTTTATCTCCTAAATAATAAACTAAATATAATTTATACTTGATTAATAACCTTTTAAAGTTTATTATTCCTTTTATATCACTTATTACCATGTTGTAAACATTATGTAATCATTTAAGTTAATAATGGTTATTTTGTCGATATTTGGTACTTGAGTTAAAAAAATGAACTTATATTTAAAATTTATCCATGTGGTAAAAATTCTATTATATAAAAAATGATATTAATGATTTAGATATCCTATATATCATATATATATTCAGTATATATATGTATTTATAATAGTATATAACATTTACAGGTAAGAAATGAAATGCACTATTCATGGAGACGGTAAGTCGTACGTACGTATGAACGCTACTTTCATTTATATTTTGTTTTTTTAATAGAATGAGAACTTAATTATACATAGGTATTTTATAATTCCTGTATAATATCATATATTATTCCATTAACTTAATTCTTTATATGTTCCATATATGGCATGAAGGAGTCATATCACTTTGAGGTGGCGGTAGTCCACAGTTCCTCAAATGAAATTATCGCGTTTACCCATTATAGAAACCATAAAGGTATTATATAAATGAAAAATACACAAGAATAGAGAAAATATAAATATAATATATATCACATATAAATATAGTTCCATCACAATTTCCACCATAATAGGTGGTAGGAGAATATCGAACAATCATCGTTTTGTGAGGCAGTAATTAGCCTTCCATAGAAACAGTATGTTCTTTACCCATTAGATGGAGGTGTGTGTAAGTTTAGTTCTAATAATTATCATAAAAACAACCTAGTATATTGAGGATACTGGTGTTGTTATTAAAGAAAGTAATAAAAATAATTTAGAGGGTTTGAGAAGTAAAATAAAAGAAAATAACTTAAGAGAAGACGTTACCTTTAAATCGGGTAACTTCCTTTGGTTTGAACGAAAAGGATTTCTTGAAGAGCCTTATGCCTATGGAAAGGCTTATAGGTAAAATAGAGGGATCTTGAGATCTTATTTGGGTAGATTGTTTCTGATCCAATGGGCTTGAGAGGTATGATTAATGGGTTATAGGTGAGGGATGTTTATAAGGGGGAGGAGGGGCTCTTTAGGAAAGTTTGAAAATATTATTTTATTATATAATGATTTTCAGTTTCTAAAGGTCCAAAATTTATTAGTGTTAAATATAAGATGAATATTATTCAAAAAAATCATCCAATAATAATTGGATAGGTTTTGGATTTATTTATTTTTATAATCTTATTTATTTAAATCATTCATTAATGAGGTAAATAATGCATCCTTATAGTGTCATAAATAATTTTATTTATTTGATGTATAAAAATTATAAATAAAATACCATGATGTAGGAAATATGTTTAGATCTATGGTGAATATTTAAAGTAAAATATATAAATTATATAACCCCACATTAATTTTTTTTTGCAAAACAATATTTGTTTATGATATATTTTCTCTTACTTTAAATAAAAAGTTATTAATATCATTATCTTACCCAAGTGGATTTCAAAGGAAAAACATCTCGCCCAAGGATTTTATTGGTTGGAAATTACTTATCCAATAAGGTTAGGAAAGGTGTTAAGGTAATTTTATTTTATTATAATATTGTTTTTACCTTAATTACCCTATTTACCTTTAACCATGGTAAATAAAAGTCAAAAGTTACTATACACCAAAAATTATTTTCATCTTATTGAACCAAATTTTACTTACTAATAATTACCATATATGTCAGATTTTTGAAATTCAATTCACAAAAGTGGTAAAATTTCATTTGAATAAAAAACTTAGTTTTTAAACTACTACTCAGTGTTTTCACTATTTATCAAAAATTGATGTTTTTCAGAAAAATACCAAAAATTCTGCCTAAGATATATTTGATATTCCAAATTAAAAAATGATTTCTATTTTAAAAAATTAAAAACAAATAATTTAGATTAATTAATTTAAAATTAATTATCATTGTCAAAACAAAAATTGTGTTTTTACGAAATAATAACTATCAAATGATTGACACTTGTTTATGTCCAATTTCAAAGTGAAATTACTTCCAAAGACAAAAATTGGATTAAATAGTAAAAATATAATCTAATTAAACTTTAAAATAACTTTAAAAGATAATCTAACCATGTAAATAAATTATATTAAAAATAAGTTTTGAATTAAAATATTGTATTTTTCACTATTCATTGAAAAATGCATTTTATCAGAAAAATACCAAAAAATTTACATAAAGTAAATTTTTATGTCCCAATTCTAAAGAAAAATTTCATTTTGTAAAATATAATATATAAAAGTGACCAAAACTATATTTAAATATGATTCTCCATCAAAAGGTAGTAAATTGACCTTTTAAAGAATATTAGAGTATTTATGCTTAAAATTAGATTCATTCACATTTTAAGATACTAAATTTTATTGGATAAATGTAAAAACATTTAACAAACATGTATAATAATATTGTAGTTAGTTCTGTTCATTCCCAGCAATACAACGGCTAGGTGTTATCAACCATTTAAAATAATATTATATTATTATTTTTCAATATAACTCAGCATTGTGTGTAACATTAGACAACAAAGAAACCCATTTTTGTGTATCAGGTAATCCATCGAACATATCATCCCGTTTAAATTAAATTAATATTTAATTCAAAAATATGAAAATGTATTATTATTTATTTACTTGGGATGTCACAGAACCCCCTCAGAGTATCAACGGATGAGGCATTTTACCACACCTCCCACCTATGTAGCCAAGTATTCCCATGTGCTACATTTTGCAAAAAAAATCCTCAAAACCATGCTTTGAAAACCATTTCACAAATCCATTTCACAGGATATTGAAATACCTTTTATTTTAACAAAACAAGGGGAAATCACCTTTTCCAAAAAAATCATTTCAACACAGACAAATCAATTATTATAATTCATATATAAATCAATTTATAAAACTAAATAAATATAGTTCATCCAATTTAGGCTAGAGATGGAACCAATTATATCAAACTTGGGTCACACATGCCCACAATAGGATCCACTATCACGAAAGAATGTAAATACAACAACAAAGTCCAAAAAATGAATACATACATTTCAAAATTAATTAAATAAGAAAAAAGGTCATAGGATAAGATAAAACAACATGTACCTTGATAAACATACACTCCAAATCACTTCTAACACAATGGTCAGCCTCTAGGGGAAGATCACGCAATGGATCTAGAAAGGGTTGTGAAGAATCAACACAACAAGACCAACAAATCTGAAGATGTAGCACAATAGTGTATTTATTACCAATGGAAATGAAGAAGAAAAACATATCACTTACTCACGCCGACATAGAATAAACACAATGAAGATCAATTACCAAAAAATGACCGGGAATGTGAGGATATCCAAAATATTTCTTGGGAGATATCCTATGTATTGAGAGAGAAGCATGTAGTCGAATGAAAAATACTTAGACAAGTAACACATAAAAACTTATATGACACACACATTTCATGATGTGAATATGGGGTTATCCTTGAGATGTATCTCCCAAGTGATTATCTGGACCTAATTTCCCTTTTTTTCAGGTTTTGTTTTTATTATCAAGGATGATAATTTTTTGAGAGGTATATGATATAATTACCCTAGTTATAAAACATTTACATGGTGATTTCCTAATTATTGGAGGTTTCAAGTGAGTTTTTTGGGTCCTTATACACCTAAAATTACCATGTTTGGCCTTACTGTAGAAAAATTCCTTCTCATAGTGATAGTTTGGTCTCAAGGTTTGAAAATTTGTTCTCAAGGTTGCATTTTTGTTCTCTAAATCACATAATTCCATTACATGATCACATTTGTGTTCTTATGGTTGAAAAATGCACTCTCAAGGTCACAATTTGGTTTCATTATTGGATTGTTTGTTCAGATGGATAGATAATTTGTTCTCACATGAATAGTTTGTTCCTATATTAAAACAGTTTAGTCTCATGGTCATATAGTTTGTTCTTATAGATATAGTTTTGTTCTCATTTTCACACAATTAATTCCCAAATTTTCAGTGAATTCACATTTTTAAACCATTTTCATTGTTAAAACCTTCATATCTTCTTCTGCAGTTTTCAAAATTTCCATGTTTTTTTCCAAATACCTAGATTTTCTAGAATTATCAGAAATGCGATTTAAATTTAAAATGTGAAATTAAAATATCAATAAATTTTTTAAAAAATTCAATCCATGGGGATTGAATGTATAAATTTAATTCTTTAAACCATATGGTTTTAAAAATAAAGTCTATTCTATATATTTTAAATAAAACTAAATTAAATGGAAATTAAATAGAAAATTTGATTGTGTAATTATTTGGGAAACCATTTATGGAATCTAAAATGTATGTTTTCTTCCTAATTCTAGTATTTTATTATTTTCTTCAAGTTTGGACAAACTAAATCCTAGTTCTTGTACCTTGTAGTATTTTTTACATCGACCCAGTGCTTCCCAACTCTTAATTATAATCTTGATAATAGCATAGTTTCTTCTCTATTTTCTATATCATTGCATTAAGTTTGATGTAGGAAATTGTTTTTCATTTTTATTCCTCCTTTCCATCATGATATCCAGTTGGATAAATTATCTTCTTTTATCTTATTTTTTTATATCATGTTTTGGAACTTCTTTTCCTTTCTAGGTAGTAGATCCTAAGTATCTCTTTCTTTTATGTGAATATTTGGAAATTACCAGATTTTTTATCTATTCAATTTTATTTTTTAGGATTAAAAAATAAGATAAATTATTGAATGAGTTTGAAATTTAATTGGATGCGAGTTATAATATTATATTACTTATTTGGGATATTTCTTAATGTTTTGTCCATTTTTATTGATTATTGAAAATAATTGATGTTGGGATCCTTGTTTGTGTTGTGATTGGTTTGATTGTAAGGCCCTTGTAATTTTGATTAATTAAAATCACCAAGAATAGAAGGATAAAGTAATTAAATATGGATAATGTAATTGTTTCTTTTAAAACTCCTAAATTGTGTGATAATACCCATGCTAAATAAGATGTGATGTTATGAAGACGCTTGAACTAAATTATTGGAATTGTGGAAGCTGAAGTGTGATTGCATGTATTGATGTGATTGTTGTGTAGTATTTTGTGATGTTTGTGGACATTCAGGGCCTTTTATCAGGGATGATAATGACCAAGTTTGAGGTTGATTGTGTTGGGAAGTGAAGTTATGATTGATTGACATGATATTTTATGACCACCCATATCTTTTATAAACAGTAATTCATGATTTATTATATAAAGACACACATGATACAATCTAAAAATATAAAAAGACCTTATTTCATTGGGTAATTAAATACAAAGAACCATAACATGAAATAGGGATACAACAACATTATTAAAAAAATCCCATAACATGCCCTTAAATTCCATTTATCATCTAAAATGACACTACACAACCTGGGGACCTAGATAATAAAAGGTTGAGCTATAAATCTCAGTAAGGAAATAATAAAATAAAAATAGGATGAAAGTAATATGTGTTAGTAAATAGGTATTTCAATGTGATAAAAATGGGTAAGAATAATAAACACAAACATCAAAGCACGATATAAGAAGATAAAATCAAGGCAATATTGGAATGTAGAAAAAACATAAAATAAGAACTCATAAGTATAATTCAATGATAACCCCCAATAAATCATAACAATTTTTTTAGGATAACATAAAATATACCTTAAATGGTATCTCATGGCATAAAAACATTATCCAATGCATTGTAGTGTTACATAATTTCAGGCCCACACATCAAATTTATATCATTCACATGCATTAGTGTGCCACATAGATCATATAACATAAGAAAATATTTAATAAATTTTAATACCAAAATTAAGGAGTGTCAGTAATATATATGTAATTCCATAATCAATTAAGGATATTTACATCTAGGTGAATAACATTTAGTGTAAATGGGGATGGGTATTCACTATACAAATGTTTGGTATGGAAAATAACAAGATAATTTTGGCAGAAAAATGAGTGTATATAAAGATTCAAGGAAGGGATTAATGGTAGTGAAAAGTGGTATATTATTACATTAAAATAATAAGGAAAAAAATGTATGAAAAAAACATTCCAATATGAATCATTTTAAATCAAATGACATAACATGAAGAAAGTTCTTGAATAAATAGGAGATAATCTCTTATCTTGAGAGGGAACTTCTAAAATATTGAGAGTAGATTACTAAGATCTTGGAAACTACTTTAAAGGGATTCATAGAGGGATAGGTGGGATGATATAATGATAAAAGGGTTTTTAGTGAATATTAGTGGGATATTGGGTGGGTATTCAAAGAAAAATATGGGGGAATTGTTTATTAATTTTAAATATTGGTTTCAGACTCTACGTGATAAAATAATCAAAACCAAAAACCATACCGTGGTTTTTCACAAAATTTCTACCGAATAAGAGTGTTTTAATATATTTTATAAATTGAATAATCTAACATCTTAAAATAATAACATTATTGATGTGGAAGTGAGTCATGTTCATTCAAAATTGATTTTAAAAACATAAAATGTAATATAAGTTTTGAAGGATTCATTAAAAGTTTATAAAATTAATAAAATAATTTTTTAAAAATTATTTTAAAGGGGAAATATGTATTTGTTATTTTATTCAATTTATATAATTTATTACATCAGTTTTGGTATAATATGATGTGATAATACAAACTATATATTTATATTGTATTTAATTTTAACCCAAAAATTTTAATTTCTTAAGAAATTATTAAAAATATACCATTGGATAATTTGGATTTTATGATTTCAAAATTAATAATAATTTTAGAAAAATAATTCTCTAAATTTTATAATTTTAACTTTAAAATAAAAATACCTTTTTACTAGAAAATACTCATCTTTATGACTATAACATTTTTATGATCCTTAAAAATATTACATTGGAATTCCTTAAATTATTTCATCATTTGTATATAAATAAATATTATTTAAATTTAATTTTATTTGAAATTAATTTCTATTTAAAAAATATTTAATTTATCAAAAAGTGAGTTAAAACCACATATTTTCAAGAAATACAATTTTGGTTTCTTTTTTTGAAAATCTAATTTTCATCCACTCATGTTTGTTTATATAAAGTAATAATGAAAAGGGAAAAACATAAATATTATTTTACTACAAAGAAAATATAAAACAACATAATAATTGGGTCTAGATCCATAACACCTTATTACACTAGCATACACCCCAAGGTTAAGGTTTGCGATGATGGCATATTCTACGGGTGGTTTGATGAACATGGTTTGGTTCATGAGGTTAATAAGATTTAATTTCTCCTATTAATGGGTTTGTTCATGTTTTAGTTATTGAATTTTTTCTTGGTCTCGGTCAAGTGATAATCCCAGTGATTCCATATTCCTTATAAGCTTTGATAATTGAGCTTTAAATGGTAGGATTGTACTAGTCAAGGCCCTTGTTTATTTTGTTTGTTGCAATTAGACTTTATCATAACACATAATATATACCAATCTCAAAAGTCACTGTATAATATCTATATTATCATTATTTAATATGATTAATGGTAATTTAAATCCAACTAACTATATTTTATAATGGTCTAAAAAACCATAGTAGCACATGTGTTTAATATAATTACATTACATATTAAGGAATTTATTCATTCACAAATTTAATTAAATTTATTAATGTTCAAGTCATCACATTATTCCCCCATTCAAAAATTTCTCCCTTGAAATTTTATTTCATACACTAGAAAATATGAGGGTGATTTTGTTTTCTCACCTCTTCTGCTTCAAATGATTCATCCTAAAACTTGTGGTTCATCCCTAACAATTTGACCAGGTGAATTGTCTTGTTTCAAAATACATTTTATCTATGATCTATGATTTTCACTGGCTATTCCTTGTATGAAGAATAATTCTCCAAAGGTACCACCAGTAGATTTAGTGCATGTATAGGTTCTAGTGTGTACTTTTTTAATAGGGATACATATAACACATCATGTACTTGAGATAATATAGGTTTGAGTACTAGTTGATAATTTATAGCTCTGAGCGGTCAATTATTTCGAAGGGGATGATGAATTTAGTATTAAAATTTACATTCTTCCTAAACCTTTTTAATTATTCCACGATTATATACAAAGGATCTCCTTATCTTCAACCCCAAACTCTATGTATCATCAATGATTATCTGCATAGATTTTAAATCAAATTTTTGAATATTTAATATGATGTTAAATAGTTTAAACCTTCCCAGTAATATAATGGATAAGATAAGGTCCCATAATCTTATTATTTCCAAGTTGATCAAATCATGTTGGAATCTGACACTTCTTCCTGTAAAGAGAATATAATGTTCCATTTTAACGCTAGAGTGGAAACTGTTGTTATATGAGAACTCCACTATGGGAATTTGTCGATCTGAACATCAATATAAATACATTAAACATATTATAAATATATCCACTAGAGTTTAAATAGTTTTTTAGAATAACCATCCATCTGAGTGTGATTAGAAGTATTTAAACTCATATTTGAATTCATCTCTTTTTTGAAGGATTATCTAAAACCTTGAGGGAACCCTTCGATTTTGATCAAATACAATAGAGAATGGTACTCATTGCAGTCTTAACATTTATCTTATATATATCATGGTGAGTTGATCAAGATACAAATATTACATAATAGTAATGAGAGGCTCTAACATTGTAAGGTGGTTAACTACCAACAAGACATCATTATTTCCTTTAGATTCCCCAGAGAGCCCTACAATGAAATACATGGTTTCGTTTTCCCATTTTCATACAAGTATGGGAAATAGTTTCATCATACCCTCGGACTTATATCACTCAACCTTGAATTTTTTCCATACCAATAATAGAGATACAAATTTGGTTATCTCTTTATTTATGTTATCCCACTAGAAGTTTTTATTCATATCTTTATACAACTTATTAGTTACTGGATTAATAAAGAAGGATGAGATATGTAAATCTTTCAGAAGTTACTTATTTATTTATGGTTTTTATAGGACAGATATACATGTTCCAAACCTTATAACTCCATCTCTAAAAAAGTTAAGCTCTTGAAAATTCACTACCTTTATCTGTATCTCCTCATATTCTTTTTTAGGCCTACTTGGTTATCTCAGGAATTGATAGATTAGCAGTTGTTTGAGAAAGGTGTTATGAGATCCTTTTATTATTCCCATGATTATCCTTTAAATATCAAAGAAGATTGGATCCCTTTCAATCCTCATCATGGATAGGTATTCATGAAACTTTTTTACTCAAAGAATATTCCACTTTGTTCGCCTCTCATGATGTTAAGGGATTTAACAATAATAACACCTGATCATCTCTAACCACCATTATTGGAGAATGTTGATATTATTTTTTATGAATTTATACTTGAGACCTTTATGGTTCATATATATGTAACAGTTTTCCCCATATATAAAATTTCACCAAATATTCAATGTGGAGATCATTGTGGCCAATTGTAGACCATGTGTTAGTTAGTTCTTCTCAAGGATATTTAATTAATGTGAGGAATATGCTACAATGTTTTTGTCTTCCTTTATTACACAACCTAATCCATTTTTGGATACATCACTATCAATCACAAATCCTTCCCTAATGGTGGTTAATGTGATCACAAGTGTAATGATTATCGACTTCTTTAACTCTTTAAATCTATCCTCACATTAATTGGTCCAAAAAAACATCACTCCCTTCCATGTTATCTTGGTTAGTGTACTTGAAATGTTTGAGAAGTTTCTAAAAAATCAACAATAGTGCCAATATATTCCAAGGAAACCACATATCTCTGTCATATATTTTGGTATGGTCCATCCTTCAATTACCTTTATTTTTAAACGATCCACATATATCACTTTTTTAGTGATAACATGACCCATGAATGTTACTTTCTCTATAAAATAATCACATTTACTACAATCCACATAAAAATATTCATTTCACAAGGTTCTCAATACCACATCCAAATTCCCCTCATATTTCTCCATGCTTTTGGAGTATATTATAATACAATCTATAATGTCTGACACAAATTTCCTTATAGTATTTATTCATTAAATATATAAAGATATCTAGATCATTAATGAGTCCAAATAGAGTTTTTCCTTTGTCTCAATAATTTTTTTAGATATGATTTATCATAAGAAATAATATCCATTATTGATATGATTATACCAAGGGAGATTCATCTTTCTCCTTGCACTTGTATAGAATTAGAAGATGTTTTGCGATACATAGGGTTATTTACTTCTCTCAAACATTTATGTTTCCCATATACGAGGAAATTTATTCTATATTTAAATTTATTCAATTAAAACTAAGGGTAGTATACCAAGTTTCAATAGTAAGTTTATCCCAAAAATATTTATAGGGGATAAGTTATATACTTGGGATGTAATATTTTTCCCATTTTTTGTTTTAAACAATATCTCATCTTCTATGTTTTGAGGTGGTGTTTGAATAGTTCAACAAAACTTACGTGATATAAGATAATATGAAGAATCAGAATAAAAAATTATATTCTCTATCCATGAATGAATAAATAAAATTACCATCATCACACCATTATCATGATCCACCTCAACAATTGTGATGGTATAAGATCTCCCTTACTCTCTACGCCTTGGATGTTGTTTTCTTTAGTTATCATCGACAACCCTTGGCTTAGCACATTGATTCGTATAGTGACCTTATTCTTGGTATATTAAACATTAGGTAATAGGTAGAGGGTTGACTAGAGAATTTATTTTTTCCATCACATTTTTGGGTTTCTACCATTGATATTCACTAGATTGGTTCCCTTAATTCCAACAAATAAAGAATTTACTTGCCCCCATCACAAAATTTCTAGGATGATTCTTCACTCACTTTTTATAAGTGTGACATTATAATTTATGTTTACAATTTTATTTCTCTATATCACTATTTTAACTAAACTATATTTTCTAGTTCCTGTCTCCATACCCATGTAACCCTTGAGATTCAATGATCTTCATTTCAATTTTTATGGAACATCAGAAAATTTACTCATATCTATCAAAGACTTGAATCACCAAATATTTTCATAGACATGTATTTAACTCAAAAAATAACGGTCAACTTTAATTTTAGGTTCAATGAAAAGTCGAGATGCAGATCGAGCAAGTCTTGTGCATTTCACTTCATAAGACCCAATGGAATCATCTTCCTTTTTCTTGAGGCCAAGGAAATATATCTCTATTTTACATCAAATATTTCAAGGAAAATATTTATTGATAAATATTTTATGGAATTATTTCCACTCCATATCTTAAATAACCTCCTCAGTATTTATATTTTTTTTTATCAAAATACACCATTTATTAGTTTCTACCTCTATATGATAACTATTTAGTATGAACTTCTCATGCTCGGAGTATTTAAGGACATAGATTATATTTTCATTGAATTTGATCCATCGTTCTATGATTAATGGATCAAAATATTCACTTAAAAGTTAGGGGCATTTGTCACATAAAAGGTCTCAATTTAAACTTTATATTTCTTAGGGGGATTTTGGTTTTATCATTGATTCATGTTTATATTCAAAATATGAGTTAATTGAGTAAGTATTATCATGTAGTTCTTAATACTTACTCCCATCAGGTTGGGAATCTAATTTTCAAGGTCATCATATTACCCATCACATTTATTATTGAATCAGTTCCTCCTATTTCTGGAAATGGACTATAATAAAGGGAAAATTAGGGATGATAATTTTCAAACTATTCCATACAAAAAATAGAATATTATGAAAATTTAATGGGTAACTCGTAAATAACATGCATTCCTTGACTTATGAATCTCTAGGGTTTAATATAATTTATCCATGACCAATTCCGTATTATAAAAGTTAATAGTCATTTTTTCCCTTCATAATGGTCCATAAAGAGCTTGTGAATTTACCAAATCAGATCCCATGGGTGTGTCAAAAAAGGTTTCTAGAAAGACCACTTTATCATACACTAAGTGATAATTGAGTTAATACCCAATGTTCACTTTTCAGGTTTATCATCCCTAGGTACAACTGTGTCATAGCCACATCCACATGTAGTATCCATAAAGGGAATTTGTTTCTTAGAAACCACTCACATTATACTTTACCAAAATTTATGGATGTTTCCATATGTTTTTTCTTGTCCCTATGTAATTTTCTAAATTTTTCTAACTCTAATCTCTAGAAATAACTCATCCTTTACTCTGATACCAACTATAAAAACCCATGTCTTTTAAAAAAATTAATTCATGACTTATTATATAAATACAAACATGATACAATATCAAAAGATTAAAAATTCCTACTATACTTGGGTAATTCAATACATAACACCATAATGTTAAATAAGGATACAAAAAAATTATTTAAAAATACTATAACCTGGCCTTAAATTACTTTGATCTTATAAAATGGCACGGGATAACCTGTGAATGTAGATAAGAAAGGGGTGAGCTATAAAACCCAGTAAGGGAATAATAAAGTCATAACATGATAAAATTGATACATTTTAGTCAATAGACATATCAAGGTGACATAAAAGGGTAGAGAATCATAAACATTAACATTAGGCCATGATATAAGATGTTAACATCAAGGAAACATAGAAATGTGGAAACAACATAAAACATCACGTCATAAGATTAATTCAGGGATAAATGTCGATTCATCATAGAATAGTGTTTTTAGAATAACCTGCCTTGAGTCATACATATTATATCATGAGATAAAAGCATTACACAATTTATTGTAGAACTATATAATTATGGGACCACCCATCACATTCATATCATGTACATGCATTATCCTTCCCCATAGATCATAAAATATAAGAATATCTTTCATAACATTTAGTCCCATAATTATGTATTGTGGGTTATATAAATGGAACTACCAAATAAATGAATGTAAGGTACATTGATGTTATTACCCTAGAGCATAAATGGTGATGGGTATTCACTATAAAAATGTTTGGCATAGAAAATCAAGAATAATTTCATCAACATAATAGGTGTATATAAAGATCCATGGATGGTTTTAATGAGAATTAATTTTATTCTATAATCACTTTGAAATCATAAGGATAGTAAAAGGTATGTATGAAAATATATTCTAATATGAATAATTGTAAATAAATTTTCATAATAAAAAGAATGTTCTTTAATAATGAGAAGGAGGAGAGAATACATTATCATGATAGGGAGCTTCTAAAATATTTAAAGGAGCTTATTAAAAGAATGGTAGAACCATTGGAGGGATTTATAGAGGTATATAGAGAGTGACATCATTTGAAATGGGTTTTTAGTGAACAAAAGTCAAAGGTTGGTTCTGTATTTATAGAGAATGAGAGGGGGATTCTTTATTAAATTCTAAACATATATTTGGAATCTATATAATAAAATAATAAAAACAAAAAACCTTCCCTTGGTCTTTCCCATGGTATCTACGAAATTTCATTGGTTTTAAATGATTTATATGTACATGAATTGAAAATATTAAAATAATTCCATTGGTTAGGGGGAAGTGAGTCATGATCACAAATAATTGATTTTAAAACCTTAAATATAATATTTCTTTTGGAGGATTATTTAAAGGTTTACTAAATTATTCAAATAAAATAAAAAATAATTTTTTTTAAGGGAAAATTTATATTTGGTTTTATATTCCTTTTATATAGTTCATATAATAATTTTGGGCCATTATGATGTCATAATACAGACTGTATATTTATACAATATTTATTTTTACCAAAACATTTCACTATGTCAGATAACTATGAAAAATTCACCATTGGAAAATTTGAACATGATAATTTCAAAAATATATATTTTATAAAAAATAATTCTTTAAATGTGATAATTTATAATTTCAAAAAAAATACAGATTTATTATAAAATAGTTGTTTTATGACAAAAACAATTTTCTTCACCTTATAAAGATTACATTGGACTTCATTAAATTAAATTTTTCATTCATATATAAAAAATTTATATAATGGTAATATTATATGAATTTAATATCTATTTTAATATTCTTTAATTTGTCAAAAATAGTGTTAAAACCATATATTTTCTAAAAATAAAATTTGTGTTTATTTGTATCAAAATCCAATTTTCATGAAAATGTAATTATATATATAAATTAAAAATAAAAAGGGATAAAATAAATCATTATTTTATTACAAGAATAAACAAATCCATACTACTATGGCCTAGATACATAACACCTTATTACACCAGTGCATGCCCTAAAGGTAAGTTTTGTATTGTGGTACTTTCCTGGGTTATTTCAGTGAAAAATGTTTGGGTCGTGATGTTAAAAATAATGAACTTATTTCATAAATGGTTTCATTCATATTTTATTTTTTTAATTTCATATTGTAATTGGTTGATGGAAATCCCAAGTGATTTAATATCCCTCAGATGCTCTAATAATTGGGATTCATAGGGTATGATCCTACGGGTCGAAGTTGTTTCTTCTTATGTCTGTGTCAATTAGACTTTATCATAAACCTTAATATATTCTAATCTTAACAAACAATATAAAACTACTACATTATTAATGGTTAAGATACTTAATAGTCATTCAAACTTGACTTTATATATTTTATAATGGTCCAGAATAACTAGAGTAATGCATGTTTTTTTATGACTACAATACCTAATAGTTCATTTATTCTTTCAAAAAGTGAAATTCATTTAATAAAGGTTGGGTCATTACAGATCTGATGTGGGATGATGAACAGTGGTTGTGATGTTTGGTTTTTGTAGTGATATGGTTTAGTTGTAGCGATAGATTTTCTTGAGATGTGATGTTTTTTAGAGTGAGGTGGATGCGGTGTTATATTGTGTGGTTCTGTTAGTTTCCTAGTTATCCATGGAATGAATTTCAAATGTTGAAATAAAATATCATGGGATGGATTTGATGTTTGAAAATATTCTTAAATGAATTTAATTATAGATTAATGAGTAGTGTTAATGTGAAATGAAATATATTAGTAAATGGGAGTTAGTTGAAAATAATTAATTCTAGAAATTATAGAACATGTAATTGAAATGTTGACTATGTGTGGATTGGTTCTATGGTGTATTTCATTATTAGTGGAACCAGATAGTGGTGGTGGTTGTGAGATGATGTGGGGATTTTTTGAAAAAAATAATGATCCTATTATGAATCCATAGTCTGGGATTTTGTGTTACCTATTATATATTTTTTACTTTCCTTCTGAGTTTTATATCCAACTCAATTGAGTCATGTGTTTACATCGATACAAATATGTTTTTGGTTCTATGTTTCTTCCCCAAAATGGCCAGGTCAGCACGGTCAAATGGATGGATACCCATCTTCCACTCACACTCTTCCAATAGAGGTTTCTACACATAGACTTTGATGTATTATAGATATAGTGAACTTGAGTTATTATTGATGAGGGAATAAGGTATTTTGAAGTGGGGGTTTTCATGGTAGTAGGTGGGAACAAAATTTATTTAATTCATGTTCATGATACACTACCATCTTGGTTATTATGGTGGTTATGGGATGATGAGGATTGATGGTTGTTCCACTAGTTTAGAGTTGAGAGATTTCCTGTTATGATAAGGCTATGATGTGGGGACAATGATTGATTCTAGAATTAGATGCTAGGCCCTGTAAATGGATGGGGTAGGTAAGGATATATCCAAACTCATATCATAGATGGGTGGTTATGTTATGGGATATAATGTGATGAGAGTGCCGGGAAGTTCAATGTTGGGGTGTGAGAGTAGAGAATCATTGGGGAGGAGGTGCGGGGTACCCTTTTTAGATATGCTTAATATTATAATCTTATACTTGGATGTTTTATTTGGTGAGGGATAAAAGGAGAGGTTAGGGATATATAGATAACCTATTTAGGTGCATGTTGGTTTTACTGTTTGTTCATTGGTTCATTAGTATGCTTTTTTCACATGTTCATGAGAGAAATTAGGTATGGTACTACTGACTATACATTTTATAATCAGAATATATATATATATAAACCATTTTTTAGGTTTCCATGAGGAATTTAGGGATTGATATGGACATTACTGGCTTAGATCTTAGAGTTGCTATTGATTTTATAACATAAGATTGATTTTTTTTACTTGGAGACATTTATTGTATTTATTGACATTAGAAATTCATTTTGGGTTGGTTGGAATCCTTTAATATATATTATTTAAGTATTTTTTTGGGATTGATATTCTATCATATGATTTTATATTCTTTATTGAGGGTAATGACTTCTATTTGTGTGATATTTATACCATTGGTTCTAGTCACCAACATAGGGCCTACTGAACGCAGGACATGGGGTTCATTATCTCTCTTCCCTTATTCCTATCTTAAGAGGGGTATCTTTGGGGGGAGGGGACCTAACACTAGAAAATGTGAGGTAGTCTATTTGTTGATAAGGTCTATGTGATACCTTAACATGAATTATTAGGTACCAAAATAAATATAGAAGATATTAGGGGAGAGGTGAATATACTTTAAGGTTATAGTGCTTTGAACAATGAAGCTAATCTTTGAGGTCATATAACTTTGATTAAAAATTAGTTTCTCATTTAGTAGTAATATGAGATATGACTCAACATTAATGAGGTACCAACACAAATATGATAAATCTTTGATAGAGAATAGTGTTCATTATTTATGGTTATAGTGCATGGACCATTAATGAAGGGTGTTACATGACTACTCAAATGTGTCTTAAGAACTAAATTTGATCAAATACCTTTGAACAAGGCATGAGAATGATGTAAATCCTAAACTATGTTTTTTTAGGAAATAATAAAGTGTGATGATCATGTTTAGAATGACCATAAACCAAATTTGAATGATGGTTTCTATATAATCACTATTGTGTGTGCATGGGTTTAGAGAACCTTTTATAAAGGATGTAAACATGTCTATCATTGGAATGAAAAGTGTGGAATCACAAATGTGGTTACCAAGTAGAGGTTTCCTTTTATAATCAGATACCATCCTTTTAAATATCCATGAAATGTTTATAGTGATCCAAAAATCTAATGTATGAAGTGTGGAATATGGGAAGAAGGTATTCAAAAATTTATTGAAATACTCTAATCCAAAAGTATCCATGGTTTGGATGTTATGGGATATTAAGGTGGTTGATCATATATGTACAGGTCTAAAATATATGGTTCAAACATCACAATTTATCATGTAATAATGGGAATAAATCCACTTATAGTTATTATATGGTTTCTATTTGTAGATTTGATTCATGCATAAGAGAAAGTAAAATGGTTCTATATTAGTATAGGTCTATTAGAGAAGACCCTAAATGAATAAGGATAACCCATACACTATGATGGATTATATTATTACATGGATATAAGAAATTATGGATGGAACTAAGATAAAAGATTAGAGTTTCACTACATATCCATTGATAACAATGATCAAGACACACATAGTTTTTGGGTGGAAACTTTTATTTTTGTGAAAAGTAATAACCAAAAGTAATACACATGTAGATACTCGAGATAGGATAGATATAGTTCTTATTTTATAGTGTCTTGGCATATTTTTAGTGTAGATCACCAAATGTAAAGGTGTAATGTCCACACACTGAGACAACTTGGATGAAAAATATTTTTTTGGCTATGTCTGAGATAAGTGATATGGACATCAATATATACCTTGAAATAACTAGAATCAATCCACACAAAATTATTAGGAAATGGTTTATTTTATCCAAGTGTAGCTTTATATATAGAATCCATACATCGGGTACCCTTACATGGATATGGATCTCTTATAGGGTAATGATTTCATATAGGATATACCGCTCTAAATAGTTTATGGTCTTCCAAGACAGAACTCTCTAATCATTTTATGGTCTTACATTATTGACCACATGTAATGTAGTTTAATATCATGTTAAAAGGGCCCAGAGTCCATATAGATTAATGTTATATGATAAGGAATTCTATATAGAAATTTTCATTTAGATTTGTCTCAGGAAAAATATGGAGTAGTATTTCCTTTATGTTGGTTCAGTGGTGAAGAATCTAAGTGAATTTATAGAGTCTTAGACACCTACATAATATTATAGTTTGATATGAATGAAGTTTATAGTTGAGTATGAGATAGGTAATATGGATATCAGTATGTATCTGGAAGAAATATGAATTAATCCACACATAGTTCTTAAATGTAGAATTTTGTTGCCCTAGTGTAAGGTCCATTTAAGGAAACACAATATAAATAGATGAGAATACATTAATCAGTCTCACCTAATACATGGGATATTGGAATCAATATATATCTTTTGGTGATAGGAATATTTCCATACATATTTATTTAAAGTAGTCGATGCGCATATTTAACTCATGTACAAGGATAAGATGATAATAGATTCATCCTAATATAGGGCCATTAAGAAACCCAACATGAATGAGAGGGACCAAAAACTAGGATGGAGAGTGGGATGAATTTTATGGTATTTTTATTTAGACAATATTCATGGCCTATGAGAATCACTATGTATTTTTAGATAATAGGATTCAAGCCACATATAGTTTTATAAAGTTTCCTCTTCACATATCGATATAATGTGTAGGGTTAATAAAACAGTTATGTCATGGTGTAGGGTTTCTTGAGAAAACTAAAATGGTAAGGTGAACCCATAAACTAGGGATTTCTTATGTAGATATGGATTTTATAGAAGTGGATCAGTTCATATAGACCAAACCAGTCAAAGAAGTTCAATAACATTAATGACGTACTATATATTGGAAAATTTATCTTCATGATACATGGATTAATGTGTCATATATATTATGGTTATAAGACTAAGACAATTTACATGTAGTTTTAATGTCATGCATAATGGACTATAAGATATGTAGTTTAAATCCATGAAGTAAGGTATTAGAATCCAATGTAAAATTTGGAAAAGTAATTATTGAGAAACCTTACATTAGTGGAAAGTGGGATTTGATATCCTTACATGGTAATAAATTATTAATATCTATTAGATAATACATTGTGTAAGGAATAAGATCCTTCCCATTATGGATCTAGTTTTGAGGGATTATTCCTTGGTATCATTGGAGTTCTTAGAGACGACACCAATTCGGCTTAAATAAATGAATGGAGATAATGTTTCTTATTAAATTATTATGTGATTAAATTATTTGTGGATCTCAAGGTTGTAAAACATTGATAATCATTTCTTGTCAAGTATCTTCAATTCATGAAGCTATACTTGATACTGTATATCTTTATATATTTGATAAAATTAGCAATGTGAAGTGATTGTAGTTAAACATTGATGGGGCGGTTGGCCTCTTTCTCATACATAAGTGAATATGGGGTATCCTCTATGGTTGTACATGTTATGGTGTGATAATCCCATAAAGTATACATTATTTTATATTGAAAATATTTTTTCTCTTTATCTTCCATATTCTAAAGGATATTAGATAGGGTTTTATTAAGATACTTTATCTATCTTGTGGCCTAGAATGAAAGTAGGACAGATGGTTGGACTATATATTTTATTCCTAACAAAACCTTTTTAATTTAAAAGAACATTAATTTGTCATATTGTACATCAATATTGTGTGAAGGAAACTAAATATTTTAATGATATTGGACTTGAAATAATTGATGATAGCATTTATTATAACTTCTTTTATTGGATCTACTTATTCCCACTTGGAGAATAAATTAGTAGTCATAAAGATTAACTTAAACAGTCTGGATATAAATGTAAGGTATGGACCCTTGAAATATATTATCAATATATAAAATGAATAACATTCTTTTTAAGTGTACAAAAATTCCTTGGGTTGATAGATAAAATTGGATTTTTTCTAACAAGCATGATATTTCTTCATGAATTCAATATAGTCATGTTTCATTGGTGAAAAGAAGTATGAACGACTTCCACCTTTATGAGAGATCTTGGTTCTTTCTTGGTGGGTTTCAAAGGCTCCAACATAGACTTATTGCATAATAATAAAGTTCTATCCTACTTTGATACACCTAATGTGTACTCTATCAAAGAATTGTTTATAAAGGGACTTCCATTAATTAGGGTCATCAAAAAGGATTAAATTTACTACTTGATGTTGGATATATTACGTATTAGATTTATCTAGTAGGTTGATCCCCTTATAGAGGGTTTTTATTATGGTGGAAATCCAGCTAATCAAGGAATCAATCAGTGATGAAAATATATCGATTTGACGTGAGGTGGAATTAACTTCATTAATTTATTCCATATCAGTACTAAAAAATAGAGAGACTACCTTGTGTTGTGCAATGAATATGATCATCCCATATTGTTTGAGTTATTCCAAGGTAAAAATTTATTATCCAGTGCCACTAATTTGGTGTTTTTTAAACTATAAACTTGATAAAGTGTTCTATTTTAGGGGAATTCACCCATTAATCCTTAAACATAGTCAAGAAATGAAATAAACTATTATTTATGACATAATCACCATAACTTTTCTGGAAATAATCTATAAATGACCCTTAATATTTAATCCAAAAACTACTATTTATTGGAATAATTCAAATCCTATAATGATGGCCTGGTATTCTACCCTATTACTAGTGAATCCTTTTGATAACAGTAAAAAGTAAGGTATAACCACTTTTTCCTGAGAGATAAATACGTTCCCAAGATGCCCCTATTGAGATTTGAAATCTCTATCCATCTTCCACTTAGTAACTTAGATGCATTATCAAAATATAAATTGTATGATTGGATGGTTTCAAGGATGGATAATACCAATTAATTTTGTAGTTCCATATTCAATAACTTCCTTTCTAGGATAAGGCACACTATTAGAAAATCTACTAATGTTTTCCCCTGATTTCCTTATGAGACATAAATTTAATGTTAAATTTTTATATAGTGACTTCCCATCACAATATATATCTATTTATAATAAAATGACTAATAATGTATTTGAGTAGATCAATTCATTAGATTTGGTGGACCTTATGGTGCTGAAGATAGCGCCTTAGTGTTTGCACTATGAAAACAAATGAAAATTAGTTCAACTTGATATGTAAATATCATGTATCAATATCAAACATTGTTATTTTAAGATGATTGATACTATTCTTTTTTCCCTCATCATTTTTCTAAGAAAGGAAGTGGTTGAGTTTTCACTCTAATGTTAACACATAAATAATTATAGGTTTTCCATCCATTGGTATCATAAAGACTATTGTGTGTAGAAGGTATTGTTTTTATATCATTAACGGGTTCACGAAAACCTTTATTCTAGGTATATGTGACCCCTTTCTTCATTAACATAATTAAGGGAAAAAAACTTATTAGTGATATTTTCTATAAATCATCTTATGTAGGTGATACATCACTAGAGTCCAATAAATTCCTTATGGTTTTGTAGAGGTTGTATATCAATTATTTCCTTTTTCGTCTCTGGATCACCTTTCATTTCATGATAGAATTCCACAAAGCTTAGTAATTACTATGATGTTACCCCCAAAGTGAATCTTAGGGGGTTCATCTTCATGTTGTGTTGACACAGTTTATGGAATACTATCTCAAGACCAAGAAGATAATCACATTGGTGTTGATATTATACAACTAGATCATCAACATAACACTCCAAAATCATCCTAGAATGTGATTGGAAATATGGTGCATGAAACATTGGTATGTGGTTCCAACAATCATCAACCTGAAGGGAATTAATTGGTAATAGTATATCCTTTGAATTTACTTGAACACAGTTACGTCTTTATCTTTGGGGTCTATTTTTATTTTGTAATAACTCAAATACCCATACATATAGGAGAGTTCATAGAAGTTAGTTGTTACATTGATTAATAGTTATGTGATCAGGACTGGGAAACCATAATTTGGGAATCGAATATTCAGATCCTTGAAATCAATTTATACCTTGATTACCCTATTCTTTTTTCTAATGGGGATGATGTTAGTGAGACACTTTGGGTATTTAACACCCTTAAGGAAGTTGGATTTGATGAACTTATCAGCCTCTACATCTAGTTTGGAAACATGGTTTAGGTGAATTCTCTAGGCCACCTATTTATATCCATGTTGTTCATCATTGAAACCCAAATGATGAGTATCCACCTGGGTATCAAACCATATAATCTATGTATTATTAAATAAAAATCAATCTTGAAGTTATTTCAATTAAAATATGTATTTTTTATAATTTATAAGTAATAATAGAACTAATTAGTGTGGATAATGGTTCTTTATATGAATCCATATTCACTTTTCTATGTATATAAATAGTAGTTGAGGTGCCTTTCTCAAATAACAGTTTATCATATTTGATTTCTTTTTCCTCTTCTTAACCATTTTTGGGGCCAGAATATGTACCATCACCACAAGATCCATGAGATGATAGGGGCATTATTTTTTATTCTCGGATCATATCCTCTATCTGAATGGTTGTTCTCTCCTAATGTATCCACTAGCATGAGAACACAATAAAATGATCCTAAAACCCATTCCCTTGTTTTTTGGAATCATGTCAAGTTGATCAAAGAGCCTTTATTGGGTTTATTGAATATTTATCAGACCCATATTTCAATAGAGATATTTAGGGTCAAGATTGATCCACATGGAAAAAATGGGGGTATTTCAATCTATTATTAGTGGTTTTGTAATGGAATCACCCACTTAACCATCATATAAGACGAAATTTATTAGAGGGTTTTATTAATTGGAAAATACAATCTATATGACACAATGAATTACTATATTTTTAATTTTTACCTATGTTCGGTTTATAGAAAACATGTAGTTTTTTCCAAGTTCACTCCATGGATTTATAAGAGTGATTTATAGACCATTAGGATTAAAAATACATATGGATTTATCTACCATCAATCATTTACCCTATCTTCTATATTCTCCCTTGTCTATGCATTGATATTCAAAGGAATGAAATGTTAATTATCAATATACATTACCCCAAAATTCCCATTAACAATGTATTTTAGGAATTGATTATATGAATGAAGAACTATTATTTACATATAGATGAATAACCTACACAACATTCCATGTATTAGTGGACCATTAAAAATTTAGAGTTAATAATGAGATCAATGAATTGGGTTCAAAACTTAAATTGCATGAGTTTTCTCTAATCTACCTTATCGTAATAAAAAAATTTCAGGTTAGAGGTATACAAGTCAATTTCACTATTTATAATTAATTGGAGGTTTCATATTGAGATAATTATTATCCTCAAACCATCGTCAACTGGAGATTAATGAATCTTGATATTGTAAATATTTCTACATATGTGCAAGGGTTTGATGTGCCCATTTATGGTGACTTCCCAGTATTTTCCTGGGAAGGAAATAACAGTGTGAAATTTAAGAGAGACCGTTTTGGAGTGATATGTCTTGGATTGAAAAATAATTGTCTCAAACAATTGGTGGATTCAAAGGGACTCAATACAGGCTTCCTTGATTTTTATTGAAAGTTGAATTATATTCAAGATTAAGATCTTAGTTATGATTCCAACAAGATGCTTCAAAATTACATACTTCTAGATCACGGGATTATATTTCATGCCATGATTCTCTATCTATCTTTAGGACTAGAGTATGAAGTGTATTGTTCTATAAATTTAATTCCTTGAATGAAAATATAGGAAACCTTTTTCATCTATTATTTGGGATAAATCATTATTCCTGTATTTTTATATTCATCAAAAATATATAAGTTTGAATAGAACCACAAACATGATATTTGGGATATCATCGAGAGGGGTGTGAATTACTAATCTTTCTTCTTTCTATGTTTATTTCAAATAAAACATCACCTCCAATTAAGATGATTGATAATTTCTATTCACATAAACTTTTAGAAATTCACTAATGCATAGATCACAACGATTTACAATGTTCACTTCTCAATGTGAGAAGATTGATCCTTGGTTTGAAATGGATTCCTTTGAGACTAAAATTCCCTCTAGAATGATCTTGTAGGTACATAAGAGTAAGGAACATCTTTGAAACTGGCATTTTCATGTCTCCTGACTATGATTCAGTGTATCCCACACACAAGTTTATCCAAAAATTTAGAATGATATTAGATGTTAGTAACAATTGATATACCTTTTAATAATAGACTGATATTAATATTTTTCGTGTGCTTAGTTCTTATTCTCCTTTTATTCTTGAAAAATAGTAGAAAACTAGTTCAGTTTTCATACACATCACTTCATATAATCACCATTTTTTAATTTTCATCATGAAATATATCCTTTGAAAAATATGGTATTGAAAACTTCTTTTATGTCTCTCTCTCTCTCTCTTCTATTAACTTCATGTACAACTCTCCCAATCATCATTAAAATGTTCTTGATGATATTATATAGTCTATGTTCATAGTTTTTACACAAAACCATGTATTTTTATTCATTTTTTTAATATTTATTCATTGTATCATGTGGATATTATCCCCTCTATTTTACCTTATTTTCCAATATTATAACTATAATAAAATAGTTTCACATATTTTAATTTAAATATCTGAAGACTCTATATTCAAAATATCATGCAGATTATCTTCATAACTACTCATATCGACAATATTATATATATGACTGTAATGATATTATTCCTAAAAAACATTCATAAATATTTTAATTATTCCCCTTTCTATATATTATTTTGGCATAAATTATCCATGTATTCCGATATTCATTCATAATTTAGCTGGGGTAAAGGCTTCATTATTTATTGTGTAAAGGACTTCAATGACACTTATTCAACTTCATAACCTATTTGAATCACAATAAACCATATATTTATATTTATTATAATGAATAACAACTTTGATTATTCAATTTTAACTATTTCTTCATAATATTTAATTTTTCAAAACTCAAATGACCATTTAGCAGTATTTGTGAATTTTATCTAATAAATGACTCATAAATTGATTTCCATGACTCATACATGTTATAAAATTAATCACATGGTCTTTCTAAATGACTCATAAAAAACATTAATACATCATTAAAAAGATCATACACCACTTTGAATGACATGTATGAAGTATCTAATGACTCATACATAGATTTTAATGACATTTATGAAATCCCAAAACACTCATACACTAATACCATAGCTTTTACAAAAAAAATCATCTATATTCTAAAATGACCCCCACATAGATTCCCAACAATTACTATTTTCCTTAAAACATCTGAAATTTCAAAAATTCCTCTAATTTTTTTCAAACACCTCCAAACTAGTTAAAATAATTTAACAACATCTATAAACCTTTCTCCTCACATAAAGAATATACATTAATGTGAGTTTGAACATGATTTATGTATTGAAAAAAAACCTCACATTAACCACACCCATTTCAATTTATTTCAACATTTCTTCTTTGGATTAATACCAAATTATAGAGGAACTTCTTCAATATTAAATCAAAAAATCTTTATCTTAGATGATGAACAATCTTCCGTCATAAAAATATAGACAACTCATGACTTGGTTTTACAATCTACCCCTTTGAATCTTATTATCAACCAAAGAACATAAATCACTATCAAACTCACCAATATTAGTAATGAATTATTATCCAATAAATCTAATATTACTTGAGTGAACTCAATTTTGGAAATAAGAATATTGATTAATAATATCATGTTTACTATAAAAATAGTGATTTGTATTTAACCTATTCAAACTTGATACAATTGATTATACTTGATGAAATGACCCCACTTGAGAATAAATTTGAGATAATTTTTTTCCAAACAAATACTTCATCATCACATTAGAGAATCAAAATTTCTTCCATAATTACTTCATCATCACATAAAACCTTTCCTTAACTATATAAATCGATCCAAGTAACTTATTATAGAAAAAAATCCTTTTTTTATTTAATAGAATTGTAAAAAAAACCACACATGAAATATTCTAAAATCATAGATTACCCCTTTTAAAAAATCTCTCTAAATATATTCTCCCTATTAAATGAAAAACATATCAATGTATTATACCTATAAAAATATTCTTCCTTTTAAAAAAAACAAAAACAGAAAAAATTTAATGGGAGATTTATGTCCCCAACTTTTTCTCCACATTTAAAAACAAATTCCATAGATAAGATGATATAGGGGACTAAAACACATTATTTTATCCTTGAGAGGGTTGAAGTTGAACTCTGAACATTAACCTAAAATTTTGAATAGAATCTTTAGCCAATGTCTTAATGATCACTTTTTCAATTTAAACCTTTTTTGGAACAAATTACAACTTCAGCTAATTTCTCTCTACAATATCCTTGATGAAGTGATATTTTGTATCAATTTGATTTCTTATTGAATACAGAATAAGAATAATTGATAAATTTATAGCAGTTTTATTATCACAACCCAAGAGTAATGGAAACTTTACTTTAAAGCTGATATCTTACAACTTAGGATTCATCTACATCATTTGAGTTAAGGAATGGGTAGTAGCCACATATTCAGCCTTAATAATGCACATTGTGACATAAAATTGTTTATTTTATGCAAATAGAAAAACCTTTATCTAAGGAATAAGACTCCACTACATTCTTACCTCATATCTATTGAAGTTGGTGCCCTAGAAACAGCTTATGTGTACTTTATGATAACACGTATTAATTTTTTTTAATATTAAAAAACTTATTATCTCATGATTATTATTATTATATGTGACATAGTATGTGATAATGTTCTAAGAGTAGTTGTCACACTAAAAGGTCATAACATTTATCTGTTATGATGACAACTCAAAATTTCCACAACATTAATATTATATATATGTTCTATATCAGGATTATATCAATTGTGGGACACAAATAATATAAGATATTATGGGTGGGGACATGTAGTACTTTTATGCATGTTCTCATGATATATACATATGGTAATTTCTAGTTTAGGAAATTATGATAACGAGACCTACCATTAGGTTATCCACATTTATATGTGTCATTGTATGTTCCTATATGTGGATGCTTGTATTACTCTATATACTTTTAAATTTTTATTAATTGATGTTATGAGTCACGTACTTTGATGTATTGATGAAAACCATGATGACATGTGTGCACTATGAAGTAGGATACATTGGGTACAACAATAGTGATATTTTATTAAAGAATAAAGAAAAAGGATTTTCATCTTCTATTATTTATAGGAAATTGATATATTAGAAACCTTTATGTAAATTATATAGCCTAAATAAATCCATTTCTATCATGTTTTATAGTAAAGTTCAATTTCTAGAAATTCAAACAAAGATACATCGAGCACATAGGTTGATGGAACCAACATGCAACCTTCTTGATTAGAGATTTTGTGGTAAAAGGATTATATTACATAATAATCATCCACATGTGGTTTCATGTAATTGCAAAATTTAATTATTTACCTATGGGTTCCTTGGCATGTTTCTATACACTAACCTTGGACTTTGGATACTTCACTTAATTCCATTGAGAATGAGTCATAGAGGGTCACACACTAAGTGTATTGAGAGCCTCAGTTAAATAATGATATTATTTATCATTTAAAAAGTTGAATAAATATTTTTTCAACATGTAATTTAATAATTATTTATGTTTTATCTATCTCATATATTTTTTCACCAGTTATTCGAGAGGATGTTTTGTCATTAGAATATTTAATAAATATTTATTTTCTATTTAGTGAATATGATTTTTATTAATTTATTGGAAAATAATGTTGTGATATTTGTTTATTAAAAAATATTCATTACTCAACATTTGATAAATATTATGGAGGAATGGAGAAACAAGTTAATAGGTCATGTGAGATAGAATATAAATTAGTTACTATTTGAATAAATAATATTTAGTTCAATTCGATAGCTTTGTTCATGTCAATAAATAATAATAATATAGTTATTATTATAGACATGGAGTTTCATTGTGATTAAAGAAATAATAAAGGATAGTTCTATAATTATTTATTTCTAACCCTATAAACATATAAACCAAATTATATTATTTTCTTATTCGATCCATTTCATTTTTTGTGTACAATGAAATTTGGAGAGAATCATTTCAATGAAATAGAGAGCTACCTCTCCATGAAATCTCTTAATAAACACTACTAAAAAATGAGCAAGGGAAGCTCCACCTTTTATCAGCACTAAGAAAAAAGTGCTAAAAAGGTAATTATTTATCACCGCTAATTAAAATCATTGATAAAGGATGCCTTTATCAGAGATTTACAAGCACTGATAAAACTATAGTCCCATTTTAAAAAATGGGGTGTACAGTGACCTCTATTTATCGTGCCCTAAAGCTCTCATGGGACTATACCCCTATGAAAACTCCCCTCCCCCCTGATCTTCTCTTTGTCGGACCTCCGCTGCTGCTAGCCTTACTCTACCTCTAGCCCTAGTCTGTCGATCTTCTCTTTGCCGGACCTCTGCCGCTGCTAGTCCTACTATGCCGCTAGCCCCACTCTGCCACTCTTTTCTTTTCCAAACCTCCACCTCTGTTTCCTTTGGAAATGGGGATGACCTCATTTGTTTAAGGTTCAAACATTCCAATCGGTTTCTAATGGGTTTGTTCATAGAACCGGAAACATCCAATGATTCTATATCCATTTGGACCTACTTTCCAAAGGTAAGTGCTCATTAGTTGTGAACTGATGAGGCTTAAGAATTTGAATTGGTCGAGAGGATGGGATGTCAGACTCATCACACCTTTTTGAGGGTAATTATTGTCTAATATGAGACTCTCTTTATAGATTTAAGTTATGTTCGTGAATCCTTATTACATTACCAAGTATGAAAATGAGGTTTCCTTTATATTTTACAATCAATGATTAATATGTGTATGATTTATAGAATCTTTTATATGTATTCGAGGTTCTTCATCAATATAGAATCATCTGTATTTGTAAGAGATTCTTATTCAATGGTATCCTTCGATACATTGTATAAAGATCTCTTGGTTATTATTATAACCATACTGGTTTTAAATCCACTCAGTGGGGCACTTGAAGTTTATTGTCATTCAGAAGGACATGGATTATTTCAGAGATGGGATCGTACTCGCAGATGGGTTACCTACGTATCCTTTGTTTTAGAAAAGGAATTAGAACCCACGTAGTTTGAGAAAAGAAGAATGAGTTTTATGCATGATTGATGGATCAAAGAAAGATGACATAATTAATTTTACACTCTAAGCTCATGTGAGTCAAGCTTCGTCTGAGAAACAAGAGGTATTGGTAAAACTAGACAATTGTGCCATAAAAGATGCAATAATGTGGGGCTTATGTATGTATGACTACCCAGAATAAATGAGGATTGGGATTGACTTCAGGGAAGAAACCTGGGAACATGGTCCATAAAGGTATATGTGCTTTTTATGGAGATTTGGATACTCTAACTTGGGGATTACTCCTGAGTAAGATTCCCAAATTAAGAGGGGACTTATGATTGGGTTTTACTCCTGAGAAGGAAGCTCGGATCAAAAGTAAATTAATACTAGTTAAGAGAAATTATGACTGGGGCTTATTCTTTAGAAGGATGCCCGAGTTAAAGGGACTTTAAAACTGGGGCTTATTCCTGATAAGGGAGCCCAGGTTAAGGTAATTTGGGAACTTGGGGCTTACTTCTGAAGAGGATGCCCAAAATTGAGGGAACTTGAAGACTGAGGCTTATTCTTGAAAAGGAGGCCCAGGATAGGAGACTTGGGGCTTACTCCTAAGGAGGATTCCAAAATTAAAGAAGCTTATGTTGGGGCTTACTCCTAAGGAGGATGCCTAAGATAAAGGAATTAATTCTATGGCTTACTCCTAAGGAGGATTCCCAAATTAAAGATCCTTTCATCTTAAAGGATGAGGTTGAATGAATGAAATATCTAACCTTAGTGACATAAAGATATGTAAACCACTATGTTTTGAGAGATGTTCCACAGAATTCCTTTCAGATAAGGAAGAAAACAAAGTAACCAAGTCATAAATGACTTTGAGAAGGGTTTTGAAGGATAAATATTGAAGAGGAGAGGTGGATTTGAAGAAAAGAGGTGAATAGTCAGGAGGGGCACCCAAAAAGAAGTAGGCGCACAGGTCCTGCGTGGGCGCGCAGGTCCTGGTCGTGTAGGTATACTTGCGTGGCACAGGTGTACCTATGCGACGGTTGACCAAAAGGGTAACACTTGGGCGAGACTTGGCACATTCCCTTAGTATTATCCCTAGGGACTTCCAAAAGAATGGAATGCAAGTTCTGTTGAAGTGATAAGGCAGTACGCTGGTGTCTTGATTTTCCTTAAGGGTTAGACAATTAGGCACGCAGGTGTTGATGAATTTCAACACTTAGGCCTTCTTTCCCCTGTTTAGATCTTCCATTATAGATAAGAAATTACCTTATAAGTGTTTGGAAGACTTCCAGAAGCGACTAGGGAGACAGGATCTTAAATCTGGCTTTTGTAATTTTATCATCCTCCAAAATGGGAGGCCCACAAGGGGTATTTATAGGCTGCTGAAGACCTTGGGTGAAAAATCAAATAGGGCGCGCAGGTCACCTGCATGCCCAATATATGGCGCGCAAATATACTTGCACGACCATGATGAATCTTGCGCGGCCCTTACTTAATGGAATACTTGTTCATTCCTTTGTCAATTTTTGATGTTTCTTCAAATGATGAATTACTTTGTGTTGAAGGTATTTCCCTTTCCATTCATTAAACAATGTGACGGAAAGGAGCGTCAACATTCACTGATAGCCCTACTCCGCTGCTAGCCCTACTCTGCCGTGAACCCTACTTCAAGTGTTTGGGATTCTTTTTAACGGGATTTCATTGTCGACTTCCCATCTTTGATATTTAGTGATTTCTTTTCCCATATTCATATGTTTCCTTTTTTTCCTTACTCTAATATTCACAATGGTGGTTTATTTTGGTTTGGTTTGGGTTGTTTTGTGTGTTTGGGCTATGTTTTTAGGTCACATTCTTTAAAAAATGCATAAAGTGATTAAAGTTTTTCCATGTGATTTATTTATTACATATAGGGTTATGTTGAGTTATTTTCAAGATTAATATTTCTTTAAACACTCTATTGTAAATGTGATTATTGAGAAGGAAAAAAGGGTTTGTTAGATTTTTCAATGGATTTAAGAATGGTGGCATGGGGTGATGAGGTGGTTGTGTTATTGGAGGGTCTGATGGTGATGATTTCATAGGAATATAATATTTTGTAATGGATTATGAATTGGTTTTGTTATTTATAATTCTTGGGGTATATATGATTCTTTTAGTGTGGAAGAGTATCCCTTGGTGTTGGTAAGTTATTTAATTTTTGGATTAAATTTATTAATTTTGATGCTTATACATGTTGAAGCATTATCATGGTATAGTGCGTAGGAAGTAGAAATAGACATGGGATAGAGTGTTGTAAAATTTTAATTATATTAGGTGTTGATGTTTATTTTCTAGGTGTTGGTTCCTAAGGTTAAGAGTTGGTTAGAATCACTTGAGGAAGGTTTTCAATTGGAAAATATTCTATCTCATTTATGGGTTTCCTTAGTAGTGGGATTACTTTTAAGGGTGGCTTGAGGATGATGGAAGGGAAATCATGTTTAGTAAAAAGTGGTTTTAGGAAGAGTTTTATTCCCTGGATATAGAAGTATGAGTGTATACAGAATATCATGGAATTCAATCAAATTGGATACAGTGTGATTTCCCTTGGGATTCACATCTATGCATTGATGGTCAAGTTTTTAGAACACTTGGTTGATGAATAAATTAAATCCTGTAATTTTGAGTCATATTTGAGGTTGGAGATTCTGAGGAAGGTTACGAGTTTATGTTTGAGGGTTTGGTTGTAGATGAGGGATTGTGATGAAGTTCTCAAGAGTGGTTTTCATTGAGTTTCTTATAAGGTTAAATATGGTTCTATGAGTTGTGGTCCTAATGGAATGAGGAATAAGAAAGTGATGATATTTTCTAGATGTAGGGTGTGTATTATGCCCTAGGGTTGAGTATCTCAAGGTGTACCATAACTGTATAGTTGATATATTTCAAATGTGATGTAGTGGGGAATCAGTAGTATGAGTTCCCCATGATTCATGGTGTTTCTTGGTTTCAGTAAGGTGTAGTTTTATTTATTCTGATGGTCATGTTTTAGTTGATAGGATTTTGGGATGTGATGAGTTTGGTTTGAGAGTCTAGGCATGATTATTTCCTGAGTTATTGTCCTCATCCCTTTATTAACCAACACCCTCTTTCAATTGATAGTAAAAGATTCAATTTAATTATTTTCAATGAAATTATTTATCTCTCTTTACCCTCAAATTCCTGTGAAAATATGAATTTTATTGAGTTGGTTAGTGTGTTTTTCCAAATTTAATGATTCATTATAAAAAGGAACATATTTCTATTTTATCTATGTGGATGGGAATTTTTCTAATATAAAGGTCATGGTTTTGAGAAATAATTTATATATAAAATTAATTTCACAAATTCTTTCAATATTATGGAAGGTATTAACAGTTAGTGAGAGGAGGTTTGAGTTTTGGGTAGGGATGGTAGATGTGATACTTCTCCCTCATGTGTGAGTTTTTTAACACTAAGGTATTGTTGTTTATCCCTTTGTATGGAAATGTGGTTTTTTATATAATGGGTGTAAGACATGTCTGTGGATATTAGTTACAAGTTTGGGGAAGGTGAGGGAGAGTTATTTCATATCCTTTAGATGTTCATGATAGAATTTATGTTCACTAACAACAATTTTCTATTTCTTATGTTAATTTGGGTAACAAAACCTATAATATTCCGTAGTAATTTTAGATAAACCAATGTTATTTTTCTCCCCCGTGAACCCCTTTGTGTTTGGAAATGTATCTATTATATTAGTTTTCTCATCAAAATTGTATCATTGTTTTCATTTTATTAGAGTTTGGTTACTATTTTTGGGCTGTTTAATGTGATTATTTTATTATGAATGAGGTGGCCGGTAGGAGTGGTCAAAAGGATGTTTAATTTTTTACTGCAAGGGTGGTGGGTGCTAGAACTATTAGTAAGGGTCTAGAAAGTGTGTTGATTTTGATGGGGGGGGGGGGTCTATCCTGGTTCTGTTGATTTCTAAATATTTATTGGAAATTGTTAGGCTCTATTAATCTCTATTTTTATAAGGAAGTGTTTCTATTTTAATATATTTGGATGTCTTGTTTTTTGTATTTGAATCATAAATAACAAATATTTGAGATTCAAATAGGATGGAGATGAATAAAGATTGGATGGATGATAATATTTTGACAATAGAGTTTGAGAATGGAGTGAAAGAGTTTATCAAGTTTTCAAAGGATCGCACAAAGGATCCTTCTCAAATCCTTTGTTTGTGTTTACATTGTTGTTATTCTATACTAATTACTCTAGAGGAGTTGGAAGAACATTTGATATGTCATGGAATATATCAGAGTTATAAATGTTAGAATAAACATAGAGAAAAAGAGAATGTAGCTACTGGATGGGATACAATTTTGCTTTATGGATCATCAGATATGATTAAAAATATTGATAATAAAGAAGACCGTATGGAGGATGTGATTACAGATGTCAATGATGATGAATATTGTATTGAGGAAATGATAATGAAAGTTTAAGATGAACTCTGTGATTGCCCAAAATTGTTTGAGAAGTTAAAGAGTTGTGAAAAGACACCATTGTATGCTGGTTGCACTAAATATATAGAATTTTCAGCTTTAGTGAAGTTGTATAAATTGAAAGCAGGAAACAGATGGAGTGTTGTAATTTTTACGGAACTACTTACTCTCTTGAATAACATGCTCCAAGAAGCTAATGAGATCCCAAGCCGTACATATGAAACTAAACCCATACTAAGCTTGATGGGTATGATTTCTGAAAGAATACATTCCTACCCGAAAGACTGTATATTGTTTGGTAAGGAGAACAAATCACTTACAGAATACTTAAAGTGTGGTGCTTCCTGATATAAGAAAGATCAATCCAGTCCTATGAAATCTGTATGGTACTTTACAATCATTCCAAGGTTTAGGCGTCTATATGGAAGTAAAGAAACTTCAAGACAATTGTCCTGGAATGTAGATAATAGAAATAAAGATGGGAAATTACGTCACTTGTCCGACTATCCTCAATGAGAGAGAATTGATCATGAGTATCCTGAATTTGGAAATGAGCCGAGAAACCATTGTCTTGCATTATATACATATAGAGTGAATCCTTTTGGTTTTCAAACCAACACTCACATAACATGGTTTTTTATGTTGGTAAATTATATCTTTCCACCCTAGTTATGCTTGAAAAGTAAATTCATCATGTTATATATGCTTATATCTAGACCAAAACAACCATGTAATGATATTGATGTTTATCTGGCTCCTTTGATCAAGGATTTGAAGTTATTGTTGGATTCAAGTGTTTTGTTGTATGACGCTTATAAAAGTGAATGCTTTACGTTGAGAGCGATGTTTTATGGGATGATAATTGATTTCCCTGCTTATGGAAATTTGTCAAGATATATAATTAAAGGAACTCAAGGGTGTCCCATGTGTGAAGAAGATATGGAAGCAATTAGGTTTAAACATTCATCGAAATCCATGATTATTGGATATAGTATATTTCTACCTCATTGGCATAAGTACCGATCTTGGACGACATCATTAAATAGAATTTTAGAACAACGCACAACACTGTATCTACTAACAAGTGATCAGCTGTTTGAGAAAGTAAAAGATGTGAAAACTGTTTTCGTTAACCATTTTTGAAAAACCTTACAAAAATCTGTTGGAAAAAGAGATCAGTTTTATTTGAATTACCATACTAGAACTGTCTGTACGTCAGACATTTTTTTGATGTGATTCATGTGGAAAAAAATGTATGTGACCATGTTATTGAAATTTTGTTAAATTCCCCTGAAAAAATGATGTAATTAAGGTAAGGTTGGACATGGTTGACATGGGAATATGAGAAGAGTTGGCTCCTATGAATGGAAAAATCGAGTGTTTCTTCCTCCATCTTCTTAAACATTTTCCAGGGAGGAGAGATATTGGTTTTGCAAGTTCTTCAATGATGTAAAGGTTCCAAATGGGTATTCATCAAATATCAAGAACATTGTGTCAATGAATTATTTTAAGTTAAAAGGTTTGAAATCACATGAATTCCATGTTTTGATGTAAGATTTAAATCCTATAGCTTTACATTTCATTTTTTCCAAGAATGTTCTTCATAAGTTAACCAAACCTTGTTTATTTTTCAAAGATATATGAATAGAACACATATAAAAATAATTTTTAGGTCTAAACATCAAGTTATATAATTTATATTATCTTTTACTTAGGATTATGTTATGATTGGGTGGAATATCAATATCATCTAAAAAAGGAATGAGGATAGGGGCTAAGCATAAGGAGGCGAGTAAGTACTACGTCTGGACAAGTATCAAGGTATATATAATAAAATCTCACTATCCAAACACATATCAAAATAAGTTACTTATTCTACTAATAATCAATGTTTTTTCAGCTTTGAAAACAAACAAACGATAAAGATTGTAGTTATTATGTTTGTAAATTTATGAGAGAGATCATTTTCCATCAACAAACTTGCATCCCAAAAGAGGTATTTTCAAAAAAAACTACTATTTAATTTAATTTATTTATTAATTATTTATTTATATATTTTGCAGTACTACTCTGACGGTCGAAAAGCTTCATATTCACAAGACGATATAGATTTGTTTAGAAATGAGTGGGTTTCATACCTGATGGAAGATTGTACAAAAATAGAATGAAGATCTCACTTGGGGATGTTTACAATTGGTGGACATTTTTTAGAGGGGTTCGCAGAGATCAAAAGATGAAACATTGGTTTTTTATTAAAAACAGAAATCCTTAATGATGAATATCAGCAGAAGTACAAGTAAAAATCCACGAAGGGAAATTGTCCAACTGGAGCTGGATGGAGTCGAAAGGGCCTGAGGCCGTAAGCTAATGGGTTGCATTATTTCCATACCTTTTTGTAAAGGAGAAGGTGTAAAAAGAGAAGCAATTGAAGAGTGAGAGAATTCTCCTAATGATGATTCCAAAAGACTGGAGCCCACTATCGTTGTGGTTAATGGAATCGATTACGGTAAGGCAGTTGGACTCAATAATAATATCGCTCCATCCACATTATAATGAGAGCAACAAACCAGAAAAAATGTCCATGGCCTCAGCAACTGTTGTTTCCCAGAAAGTCTGATGTGGTTCATATTTTGCAGCAAATATTTTCCCTAGATGATTATGGGCCAGAAGGACGAGGGCAATAAGACCATCCTTTGGGAGAGACGCATCCACGTTAATCTTAAGAATCCCTTCCGTTGGGGGATTACAATGAGAGGAAAAGGTGAGGGTAACACCTGGCATAAAATGATCATTATGGTCTTTCCATCCCTCAATACAAGAAGTGGCCCATTCAATCCAGAATTCAGGGGGTTTGTGAGCTTGATGAAAAAAGGCATCGTTAAGCCAGACCCAAATAATCCAGGACAAAGTAAAAAAGAGAACCTGAAAGAGCAGAGGAAAGAGAGGAGCACCAGCATGTCAGAAGATCAGGAAGGTCATAGGCCAATGCCTGTGAAGCGGTAGAGGTCAGGCCCCATTTACTCCAAACTTGATTAGCTCCCAAGAAGTGAATGATGGCGTGAAAAGGAGTTTCAATAGTTCTAAGGCAGAAAGGGAATAAATTAGTACTGGCCATATGCTAGTAAGTGATAAGGATCATTGTTGGGAGAGTACTCATGCAAACCTGCCACTCAAAATTGGCATATTTTAGGGGGAACATTTAGTGTCCAAATAGAATTCCATGGTCCCTCATCCCGGTCGACTGGGTGGTTTCCAAGGGCCAGTCTATTGCCGGATCTCACTATGTATTCACCCGAGATTTCATTGGTCCAGAAAAGATGGTCGGGGGCTACGTCAGGGACCCAGGGAATTCTAAGGATGATTCTTTGGTCCGTTTCGTTAAACCAATCATGGATCTTTTCCATACACCACCCCTGTCCCTGGTCAGAAATGAGGCAGCTGACAGTGGAATCTTCAAGGCCTGTTTGGATGGGGGATGTAGCCCACATACCTTCCTTATCTATCATCCAGGGATCAGTCCAGATATTGTCCAACAAGCCAGACCCAATCCTCTAGCCCAGTCCTTTGTCCAGGAGCTTTTTAGCCCCCCAAATGCTTCTCCAGAGGAAGCCAAGGCGGGGACCAAGAGAGGAAGCATGGAAGTCCATGTGGGGAAAGTAATTGGCTTGGAGAACCCGTGCACAAAGAGATGAAGGACGGTTAACAAGGATCCATCCTTGCTTGGCCAATATCACATCATTGAAGAGAATAATATTACGGAATCCCATCCCTCCCTATGATTTTGGTTTGCATAGTTTCTCCCAGGCCATCTAGTGGGGTCGATTCCTTCCATCATTCTTACCCCACCAGAAATTGGCAGTGTGTGCATGGATCTAGTCAACGATGAATGACGAGAGCTTAAAGAGAGACATAAAATAGCTGGGGATGGACTGGATGACAGCTTTGATGAGGGTCTCTTTTCCCGCTTTAGAAATTCATTTATGGGACTGGCCAAAAATATTTTGCTTGATTCTGTCCACTAGAGATGGGAAGATTTCTTTTTTGGATTGGCCAATCACCGTGGGAAGCCTAAGATACTTCTGATGTTTCACAACCATATGAATACCAGCTGAAGCGCATACCTCATACCTCTTAGCGAGAGGCACCCCTACACTGAAATAAATTTCATATTTTCCATGATTGATTGACTGGCCAGACGCCCTCTCGTACTGACAGATTTCTTGGCAGATCACCCGACATTCATTAATTGTTGCTCTGGAAAAAAGGAGGCAGTCGTCGGTGATGAACGAATGCGACATTGGTGGGCCAACATGGAATACCTTTGACCCATGGATAGAATTAGAGGATGTATCCCTAGAAATAAGATTATAAAACACGTCATCCACCAGAATGAAGAGAAAACGGGATATAAGATCTCCCTGGCGGAGGCCTCGGGATGGGGCGAATCATCTAGTGAGCTCCCCATTGAACTTGATTTTGAAGGAGACGGTCGAGATGTAGTCCATGACCAAATCTATCCATTTAACGCAAAAACCCATTTTTAGCATAACGACATGAAGGAAGTGTCATTCCACTCTATCGTAGGCCTTGGTCATATCCAATTTCCAGGCCATTGTTCCTCTTTTCATGGTGGAGTGTGATTTCATAGAATGTAAAACTTCATGGGCCACAATAGCATTATCAGTGATCAGTCTCTGGGCCACGAAAGAGGTCTGATTTTCAGAGATAATACCAGGTAGCCAAGGTCACAACTGATTGACAAGGATCTTTGAGAAGATCTTGTAGGAGACATTGCAGAGACTGATTGGTCTAAAATCAGGGATCGCCAGAGGTTTTTTAATTTTGGGGATGAGGACAAGGATAGTTTCATTAATGGCAGAAATTCTAGTATTCCCAGCCCAAATATTTTTTATCATGTTGCAGATGTTGGGACCTACTATGTGCTAGTACTGTTTAAAAAACAGTGTGTGAAACCCATCCAGTCTCGGGGCCTTAGTGGAATGAAGATGTTTCAGAGCCAGGCGTATCACGTCATCTGTCAAGATGAAACATTGTTATATGTAACGGTTTATAGGAAAATTGTAATTGTTTTTAAATAAACCTTCTTTCTCTAATAAGTCATTTTTCCATTTTAAAAGATGAAATTCACCAGCAACAAGCAAGAATGATGAACCACTTTTCTTTGTGATTTGGATAAGAAAAACCAGTAAAATATATAAAATACATTCATATCACACATGCCCACTCAAATTCAAAAAAAATATGAGTAAACTTATCTGCCCTAAATTTATTACAGTATGATCATCGAGATTCCAAATGGATTCCCATGTGTTAAACATTTTCATTGGTAGAAATTGTATGTTATTTGATTATCCAAAATAAGAAAATGAACATTGTTGGAAACTCCTTATTCCATAGGGTCTCCCCACCACACATCCATGTTTTAAATTTATCACAATGATCCATGGGTCATTTGTGACATGTATGATTCAACCCCGCCTCATTCTGAGGCATGGTGTGACCGGTATCACTCAAAGTGTCTCCCTTTTGTTTAAAATGGACAGAATTTTAAATGAAAACAACACCTGATGTATGTAAAACCAGACAAAAGCATGTGTATTGTCTTGATACATTAGTACAATGATCCATGGGTCATGTGTGACATTTATGAGTCAACCCCGCCTCAATCTGAGGCATGGTGTGGCCGGTATCTCTCAAAGTGTCTCTCTTTTGTTTAAAATAGACAGAATTTTAAGTGATAACAACAACTAGCATAAGAGAAACCAAAAAAATGCATTTGGATTGTGTGGATACTTCATTATAAATATACATGGTTCATTTTTTATGTTTATGAGTCAAATATGCCTCAATATGAGGCCCAGTGTGACCAGTATCACTCAAAGTGTCTCTCTTTTGTTTAAAATGGACATAATTTTAAGTGAAAACAACAACTAACATACCGAAAACAATCCAAACGCATTCAGATTTTGTTGATGCTTTATTCCAATGATACATGGGTAATTGTTTATGTGTACGAGTCAACCCTACCTCAAAAGGAGGAACGGGGTGACTGGTATTACTCAAAGTGTCTCTCTTTTGTTTAAAATGGACAGAATTTTAAGTGAAAAAACAACTGATGTACGAAAAACTAACCAACCGCATTTGGATTGGGTTGATACTTTAGGATAATGAATCATGGGTCATTTTTGATGTGTATGATTCATCCATGCCTCAATCCGAGGCACTATGTGACCGGTATCACTCAAAGTGTCTCTCTTTTGTTTAAAATGGACAAAATTTTAAGTGGAAACAACAACTGACATATAAAAACTGTCCATAAGCATTATAATTGTGTTGAAACTTTATTAAAATGATACATGGGTCATGTGTGATGTGTAATATTCAAACCCGCCTCATTTTGAGGCACGGTGTGGCCGGTATCACTCAGAGTCTCTCTCTATTGTTTAAAATGGATAGAATTTTAAGTGAAAACAACAAATGATGTACGGAAAACCATCCAAACGCATTTGGATTGTGTTTATACTTTAGGAGAACGATGCATGGGTCATTGGTTACATGTATGAGTCAACTCCACCTCAATAAGAGTCACGGTGTGATTGGTATCACTCAAAGTGTCTCTTTTTTTTAAATGGACAAAATTTTAAGTGAAAACAACAACTGACGTACGGAAAACCAATCAAATGCATTATAATTTTGTTGATACATTATAATAACTATACATGGCTCATTTTTGATGTGTGAGAGTCAACCCTACCTCAATATGAGTCATGGTGTGACCGGTATCACTAAAAGTGAATCTCTTTTGTTTAAAATGGACAGAATTTTAAGTGAAAACAACAACTGACATACAGAAAACTGACCAAAAGCATTTGGATTGTTTTTATACTTTAGGAGAACAATAAATGGGTTATTTTTGATAATTAATAGTCAAACCCCTTTCAATCCAAGGCATGTTGTGATAGGTATCACTCAAAGTGTCTCTCTTTTTCTTAAAATGGATATAATTTTAAGTGAAAAAAATAACGGATGTATAGAAAACCAACCAAATGCATTCGGATTATGTTGATACTTTAGGAGAAAGATCCAAGATTCATTTGTGATGTGTAAAAGTAAAAACTTTCCCAATACGAGGCATGGTGTTACCGGTATCACTCAAAGTGTTTCTCTTTTGTTTAAAATGGATAGAATTTTAAGTGAAAACAACAACTAACATACGGAAAACCAACCAAATAAATTTATATTATGTTGATAATTTATGATAACTATACATGGGTCATTTTGGACATGTATGAGTCAACCCTGACTCAATACAAGGCACATTGTGCCATTATCACTCAAAGTGTCTCTCTTTTGTTTAAAACGAAGAGAATTTTAAGTGAAAAGAACAACTAACATATGGAAAACCAACCAAATGCATTTGGATTGTGTTGATACTTTAGGAAAACGATCCATGGGTCATTTTTTATGCGTAAAAGTCAACCCTGCCTCAATCCAGGGCACGATGTGTCCAGTTTCACTCAAAGTGTCTCTCTTTTGTTTAAAATGGAGATAAGTTTAAGTTAAAACAACAACTGACATACGAAAAACCCACCAAACACATTTTTATTTTGTTGATACTTTATAGAAATGATCCATGGGTAATTTGGGACATGTATGAGTCAACCCTTTCTAAATCTAAGGCACTTTTTCACTGGTATTACTCCAAGTGTCTCTCTTTTGTTTAAAATGGACAGAATTTTAAGTGAAAACAATAACAGACATACGAAAAACTAACCAAACACATTAGGATTGTATTGATACATTATTCAAACGATCCATGGGTGATTTATGATGTATAAAAGTCAACCAAGCCTCAATACAAGGCATGGTGTCACCTGAATCACTCAAAGTGTCTCTCTTTTGTTTAAAATTGATAGAATTTTAAGTGAAATCAACAACTAACATACACAAAACTGACCAAATGAATTCTGATTGTGTTGATACTTTAGGATAATGATACATGGATCGTTTTTGACGTGTAAGAGTCGAATCCACATCAATATGAGGCACGTTGTAACCGGTATCACCCAAAGCATCTCTCTTTTGTTTAAAATGAACAAAATTTTAAGTGAAAACCAAAACTGACATTTGGAAAACCGACCAAACGCATTCTTATTGTGTTGATACTTTTGAAAAATGATCCATGAATCATGCATGATGTGCACCATTCAACCCCCCCTCAATTTTAGGCACGGTGTGGCCAGTCTCACTCGAAGTGTCTCTCTTTTTTTTAAATGGACAAAATTTTAAATGAAAACAACAACTAACATACAGAAAACAGACCAAATGCATTAGGATTGTGATGATACTTTATTAAAATGATCCATGGGTCATTGTTGAGGTTAAATATTCAATATTTCATCAATATGAGGCACGGTGTGTCCTGTATCACTCAAAGTGTCTCTCTTTTGTATAAAATGGACATAATTTTAACTGAAAACAACAACTAACATACGGAAAAATGACTAAACGCTTTTGGATTGTGTTGATAATTTATTCCAACTATACATGTGTCATTTGAGACATGTAAGAGTCAACCACATCTCAATCCAAGGCATGGTGTGACTGGTATCACTCAAAGTGTCTCTTTTTTCTTTAAAATGGACAAAATTTTAAGTGAAAACAACAACTAACATACATAAAACCAACCAAATGCATTATGATTGTGATGATACATTAGGATAACGATCCATGGGTCATTTTTGATGTTTATTAGTCAACCCCACCTCAATACGAGGCACAGTGTGATTGGTATCACTCAAAGTGTCTCTCTTTTGATTAAAATGGACTGAATTTTAAGTGAAAACAACAATTGGCATATGGAAAGCTGACGAAACGCATTAATATTGTGTTTATACTTAAGAAAAATATCCATGGGTCATTTTTGAGTTGTATGAGTCAAACTTGTCTTAATCTGAGGCATGGTGTGACTGGTATCACTCAAAGAGTCTCTCTTTTGTTTAAAATGGACAGAATTTTAAGTGAAAACAACAACAGACATATGGAAAATAGACCAAACACATTTGGATTGTGTTTATACATTAGGCCAATGATACATGGGTCATTTGTGACGTTTATGGGTCAAACAAACCTCAATACTATGCACAATGTGATCGGTATCACTCAAACTGTCTCTCTTTTGTTTAAAATGGATAGAATTTTAAGTGAAAACAACAACTAACATACGAAAACAAAACAAACGCATTAGGATTTCATTGATACTTTAGGATAACTATAAATGGGTCATTTTTGACATGTAAGAGTCAAAACAACTCAATCCAAGGAATAGTGTGGCCAGTATCACTCAAAGTGTCTCTCTTTTGTTTAAAATGGACAGAATTTTAAGTGAAAACAACAACTGAAGTACGAGAAACTGACCAAATGCATTTGGATTGTGTTGATACTTTAGGTCAATGATACATAGGTTATTTTTGACTTATACGAGTCAACTAATCCTCAATTTGAGGTATGTTGTGACTGGTATCACTCAAAGATTCTCTCTTTTGTTTAAAATAGACAGAATTTTAAGTGAAAACGACAACTGACGTATGAAAAACAATCCAAAAGTCATTACCTAAGACAAAAGACACATAGACAAGACTTATAGAGTCCTAAGTAATCCTTATATAGTAAAATCCCATTAATAATTCATCACACACCCTAAATATAAACCTTTATCCATAGATTTCATGGCAAGGAATGAAAACAAAGAGGAAAGGAAGAGGAAAAAAGAACGAAAGGGAAAGAAAAAGGAATAGAGGATTTAAATTGGATAAATTTTCAACATAAAGGGATCTTAGACTATGTTTTGGGAAGGGGACAGTAGGAAATATGTTGAAGTCCCCTAAATTATGCCATATCATCAGTAACTTTCATGGTATGGTTGGGCAGTTTTCCAAACTGTTCACCAACTTTTTGGGATCCATTGGATAAGAAACCCTCTTCTCCATGGTTTGGACAAATAGTTAACTAACTATGTTCTAATCGTTTGAAATGACATAGTTAAATTATAGATCCATACCACATGGTTTCTCCTAACAGTGAAAAAACTGTGATCCTAACAACTCCCTCAAAAGGTAAGTTGCATAGTTTTTACTTGGAGTCATACAACCCATCCTTTTCCTATGTATGTGAAATAGTAAAAGTTCCAAATGAATAGGAAATTTCCCCATGAAAGCGTACCCACATGGGTTCTTCTAAATTGTGTCCCCCAATAAAATCACTAAATGACTACTAATCAAGAGTCTAGGACAGAAAAAGAATAAGAATATATCTCCCCACTATTTATAAATTCTATAAATGGCGTGAAAAGAAGAAAACACACCATAAGATAATGGCATCAACCACAAGAACACATTTCCTTAAGTGTCCCAAAAATCACGTAAATCCATCTACCATGAGGAATCTATAGGGGAAACTATCTAAGTCCTAAGGAAACATATCCCAAAATTAACTCAAAATCTACAAACAAATTCCATATCCATGCTTGACATGAATCTTAACCACAAAAAACATGAATAATAACTCACATGCATGCCTTAATCAAATTTTTCTTAAGGTTCTAACATTTAACTCTCTCTATATATTTTATCTAAGGAAATGTAAAATATCATTTAGAGGAGATAGTATTTAATGGTACCTTTTTATAATCATAATTAATAATTAGTGCATCAAATTAGGTATGGATTATTTCTCATCGTTTGATCCCAAATTGACTACCACTTCATATTTTATCTGTTTGAATAGCTTTTTTGATATGCTGATTTTTTTACAGGTCTTTTCTGGGTGTGATGCCATAGAATTTTATGTTACAGTAGGTAGGGCATTTATCAGCGCTAATAAAGGAGCCCTTTCTCAGTCTGTTTTTAGTGATGATAAAGGCTCCCTTTATCAAGGGTTTTTAGTGCTGATAAAGGCTCCATTTATCAGTGCTGATCTTTACATCCCTTTTTTAGTGCTGTTAAACCCCGTTTTGAGCACTGATAAAGCCCGTTTTTGTAGTAGTGAAAGGATAACGATCCTCCTCCACCACCAGTCTAAGTCTAGAGAGGTCGAAGTGAACCCTTCCATGGATATATTCTCTAGGTGATCAAAGTTTAATGATTCATGTATCCAGATCTAGTATTCTAGTACCTAGATACACATATAATTATGTTTGTAGGTTCATGGAACACGTGTGGATCACCATTTGAGAGAATCTACGCTTGATTCCTATAATGCAATGATGATATGGATTAGAGACATTATTAGGTCAATCAATGAATAAATAATTCATCATACGGTAATTATTAATTTTTTAAATTAATTATAAATAATATGTGATAAACCTGTACTTTGGTTTTGGGATTCTTAATTGTCAATTGATATTTGATTCAATTCCATTCATTAAGGCATTTATCATCATGTAAATATCTAATTAATAATCAGTTACAAAAAAACTAAGTTGGGAATATGCCTTCCAGCACTTCCACTTTTCCCAAAACCTTCTAGTGGTATTAGATTAGTTGCATAATTATTTATAATTACTTAAGGATCACTGATTGATTTATGCATTTATCATTAGTTTTGAATTCTGATTTAATGATTCTTTAATAAAAATCAAAATATTTTTTCTTCTTATTCTTCATTCTTATAGACATAAAAAATAAATTATTTTTATATATGAAATTAATTTGAGGAACCCATCATGAGGTTTTGAGGATTATGGCCCGATGACATACGATTACATGTTGTGTAGCCCGTTGGTACACACTGTGTACCCATGTTCAAAACACAAATGAATTAAGTAAAAATTAATTCAATATGTGGGAATTTATTAAACATGGTTTATTTAAATACACTCCATGTGTTCACTAAGAAAGGTTGGCACATAGTTAGACGGAATATATGATTTCTAACCACCATACATGATGTGTAGTCCATTAGTCATAGACAGGATGTGTATTCTTTAAAATTACCTTAAATACTGGTGATTGTGTAACTCCAAGACCAAACACCATGTAGCCCATGTACATTCCATGTACTCCAATATTTTTAATGGCACAGTTATATGTAGAAGCCCTAGGAATTTTTTTAATAGAACATAATAAAATTACATTCTCTTTCAATGGATTGTACACGCTGTGTAGCTGGAATGTATATGTCATGTATTTTTCCAAATTACATAAAATTAAAAATTAATTTGTTATAATTCTTAAAACATGTCAACATGTGTACCATGTGGTCATTTAGTTGATAATATACACCATGTAACTAGTTATATTTATATATATATGTATGCTAATTAATTTATGTGCAATGTTCAGAACTGCATATCGTGTATAAGTCATAATTGTAACACCCCAGGTAAATAAAGAATATGAAATTTTTATATTTATCCATATTTGTGAATAAAATATTAATATTAATTTAATGGGAACGCTATGCTTGATGGCTTACCCAATACACAACAACGAGTTCCTTTGAAATCTTATGTTGCACTCTAATAATAAAATAACTTTATTTTAAATGGTAGTTAACACCTAGCCGTTGTAATGACGGGAATGAACAGAACTAACTACAAAATGATTATATATGTTTGCCAAATATTTTTACCTTTTACAATAAATGTTAGAGGATTAAAAATGCAAATGAATTCAATTTTAAGCATAAATCTTCTAATATTCTTTAAAAGGTTGATTAACCGCCTTTTGATGGAAAACCCTTTTTAAATATAATTTTGAAAATTTTATATGTTGTATTTGACAAAATAAAATTATTTTTTATAATTGGGACATCAAAATTTACTTTGTGTAAAGTTTTGGTATTTTTCCGATAAAGTTCATTTTTTTAATGAATATTGAAAAATGTTGTATTTTAATTCAAAACCTCTTTTTAATCTAATTTATTTATATGATTAGAGTATTTATTGAATTTGTTTTAAAGAGAAATTAGAATATATTTTTACCATTTAATCCAGTGGTGGTCATTGAAATTAATATCACTTTGAGATTTGACATAAATGAGTGTCAATCTTTTGATAGATATTGTTTCTTAAAAACACGCTATTTGATTTGACAGTGGAATTTAATTATAAAATTAATTAATGAAACTTCTATGTTATGAATTTGGTAAAAGAGATATCATTTTTGAATTCGGAATATCAAATATATCTTAGGGTGAACTTTGGTATTTTTCTAAAAAACCTTAATTTTTGATGAATAGTGAAACCACAAAGTGGTAGTTACAAAAACTGATTTTTTGTTTAAATGTAACTTTACCACTTATGTGATTTGAATTTAAAAAATCCAATTTAAATGATTTTTATTATTAAGTAAAATTTGGTTCAATGGGATGAAAATAATTTTTGATGAAAAGTAACTTTTAAGTTTTATTAATTGCGATTAAAGGTAATCAGTGTGATTTAAGGTAAAAATGAAATTATAATAAAATGAAAATATCTTGAAACTTGGACTAACCCTATTGTATGAGTCATGGACGACCAAGAAAACCCATGGGTCGATTTTTGGGACCCCATGGATCCACTTCGGTAAGATAATGACATTAATGCCTTTTATTTAAAGTAAAAGTAAAAATGACACAAACATGTATTGTTTTAATAAAAAAATTGTTACATGGGGTTATACAAGTCAAGTTTTTTTACTATAAATAGTAATTGTAAAGATAAAACAATTTCCTACATCATAGTATTTTTTTTATAATTTTTAGTCATTAAATAAATTAAATTATTTATGACATCATGATGATACAGCGATTACCTCATTATTTAACGATTTAAATAAAATGAAAATATAATGTAAAATCTAAGACCTACACATGTCAAAAACCTATTGTAGTGGTGGATTTAGAACCCTTATCACCTTATCCTTGAAATATATCAATTTGGTACATTTAAAATCTGAAACACATTTGAAAATAATGTAACCTTTCTTGACTTTCCAAGAGTGCCCCTCCTCTCCTCTTATAAAAGGCCCCCACCTCTACCACCTTACCCACACCTCTCAAGACTTTTGATCAGACAAGATCTGATCAATTTTTTCTCTCCACATACCTCTCCTCATCCTAGAAGCCTTACCTTAGGCAAGAAGCTCTTCAAGAAAACCTTTTGGTTCAAACCAAAGTGAGTTACCCAATTTTAAGGTAACGTCTTCACTTGTGTTATTTTGTTTTATTTTTCTTCTCCAACCCCCTAAACTATTTTTATTCATTTATTTTGTAAAAAAACCAGTATCTCCCATATACTAGGATTTTTTTATATGAATTACTCGAGCTACACTTTCACACACCTACATCTAATGGTTAAAGAACATATTGTTTCTGTGGATGGTGAATTTCTGCCTCACGAAACGATGATTGTTCAATATTCATTTGACACCTTCAAAGGTGGCCATTAAGATGTCACTATATTTATATATGATATATAATATGTTTATTTGTTCCTTAAGCTTCTGTATTTTTCATTTATGCCATACCTTTATGGTTTCAATTATGGGTAAACACGATATCTTCATTTTCGGAAGTGCGGACTACCGCCCCCTCAAAGTGATTTGATTCATTAATACCATATGTGGTATGTATAAAGGATATATTTAATTATATTATATATGATACCATACTGGAATTATAATACTATTATGTATCATTATGTTTTAATTCCATTAAATATGAAATATAAATGGAAGTAGCGTTCATGCGTACGTACGACTTACCGTCTCCATGAATGGTGCATTTCATTTCTTACCTCTAAATGTTATGTAATATTATAAATGCATGTATATAATGGATATATATTATATATATTATAGCTAAATAATGAATATAATTCTGGATATAATGGATATTTTACCCCATGAACAAACATGTAATTATAAAGAGTTTATTTTTGACTCAAGTAGCAATGATCGTTAAAACGACCGTTATTAACTTAAATAATTACATAGTGTTCATGACATGGTAATAAGTGATATAAAAGGAATAATTAAATTGAAAAAGGATCTTAAGAAGTATAAATTAACTCAAGTTTATTATTCAGGAGGTTAAAGAACGATCGAGTCAAGTCGGATACGAGGTAAGGGATCCTACCTCTCTCTTTCTTTTTAAGTACTCCCTTTTATGTCATTTCTTTTAAGCTAATCTTTCTTATGTTTGGGGATGTTATTTTATATTCCTAATTCGGTAATTTTTATGTTCATATTACTAGAGACCCTATTTGTTCTCATAAATCCATTTTTGGAAGTTTTAAGTGGCGCCGTTAGGCTGCCGAGTTTTCGTAAGGGATTTTCATCTCACTTTTATTCTCGTGAGATTTATGCTACATTTTCCACCATTTCCTTTGAGTGGTATATGTAATGCCCATTATTATAATATTTGTGTAATATACATTCGTTTATGAGTATTTACATCAATGTTTTATAGTCCTTCTTTCATGGGGTGTACGTTTTGAAAGTTACCCAAGTCGGTAAGGGAACCTTTCACCCTCCTCTTTTTAAAAGACTTATTTTTGTTATGTCTTTTAATTTACATATTATTATGTTAGGATATGTTCTTATATATCCTTATTGATGTAAAATTTATTTCCAAGTGATGAGATATCCTTTTTGTCTCATCAACTCATTTTCTTAATTTTAAAGTGACGTCGTTAGGCAGTCGAATTTTTACAAGGGACGTCTTAACCCAATTTCGATTTCTTTGGGTTCAACTTGTACTTATTGAACATGTCATCTAATGAATATGTGTTAATGACCTCTGATTGTTTCACACATAATATCCACTTATATTGGGTGTATTTATATTTCTCACACATAATTATGTGATAGATTTATCCTTAATTTAAGGATACCATCTTTATAATGGATTTCATCTTAATTTACATTTCCATTGAGACTTCATTGTTGTTATGAACCAATTCACTCTTATATGGTGTATATACTGTCCTTTGACATATTATATCATGAATTCCTTTATTCTCATGATATTATAAAGTTCTGATTAAATGTTATTCCGAAATTATTTCTATTCAAGAGTCTCTCATTTTGTTAGAAACTCTTTAACAAAAATATCGTTTTAAATGTTCTAAAGATTTAGTATTCTAAATCTTTATCTTTAATGTCCATGTTTTCAAAATGGTTTTCAGTATTTACTTATATGGACATTAATGTTTTAAAATTATAATTACATTAAAAGCTTCAAAGAGATATGGGACACTTTGATTCAAAAATCTATTTTAAATGGTTTTTGAAAATGGATTGATTAATTCAATATCTTGGAATTACTTATTGTGATTACAAATGAAATGTTGTTGTTGAAATGTTTATATTTGCAATATTTTATGTGTAATTATGGTTCTTGGACATTTGACAGGTGATTACTTGATAAACCATATGACGAGTGGTGCCGTGAATACCAGGATGGGTGGTTACGTTATAACCTCCAATGCATTGGGTATGGAAGTCGGCCGTATGGCTATTCCATTAAGTATGTGTGGAAGTTGACCATATGGTTATTCCATTTAAGTATGTTTATGTCCCAAGTTACCTGTTTATATTATGTGTTCTTTATATGGGTTTTATGGTAATCTTTTGGTTACAAAAGGGTAAGTAATGGTCTTTTATTCAGTGAAGAGTTTTTACTACTTCATAAAGGTGCAAAATATTACTTTGGTAAAGTATTCATGGTTTACTTGTTGTTTTGAAAAACTAATAGTTTTCCTTCTTTTTGTATCCGTTAATGGGATTTTTATGCTCATCCCAAGTTTTTGAAATGTTTTCCACAGGACTTAAAGATGAATAGGGTCAAGGATGGGATCAAGGAAAGAAATTCAATCTAAAACATAGAACTAGACATGTTTCTTTTAAAGTGGTTTTTTTATTTTATGGAAACATATTAGAAGTTTCTACTATGTAATCTTTTGAGATGTAATATTTATGACCTAATTCTCTAAAACTCTAAACCTGAAAAGATCCTCTATGTGAATTATTCATTTAATTCATGATTATGTAATGTTTAAGGTCGGGGCCTTATAATAATACAGTTATTACACTACACACATTGAAACATAACATTCTATATAGATAATATATTTTTTCTATGGTCATTAATTTGATGGTATATGACATAAAATTACATGATAATTAGTGTATGATATATGTTACATGACTAAAAAATATACAAATATAATACATGTTGGGTAATTGAGATGTGTACTCACCATTTTTCCTTTAAGGTGTATATTTTGTACAAAGATAATTTTAAATAACTTTATTTAATTGTTTTAAAATTATGATGTATGATAATCTCAATAAAATTTAGATTATAATTAATATAAAAGATTTTATTAATTAAATATGAAAATTAATTGATTTGAGTGTCATTTATCTTAAATAAGAACAATTATAATTGAAATCTATTTTATTAAATGCATAATGTTTTTCTTATTTATGGATGATAATGAGAATATTACAAAAAAAATTATGGGATTGGTTATTTTAATTTATTATTGAATTAAATTATTTCCTTACAAATCATCCCTCCTCTCATTATGTAAGGTTTTTTGTGCCCCTTATTTGTTTTATGTAAACCCCTTAACGAATCCTTTAGTTACCCTCACCTGTGAGTGAGTAAAAGTATATGTAATGGATAGATCTCCCATGATAGTAGAGGTGATTTGAGTTTGTAACTAAGGTAAAACCAATCTAGAAGAGATACATTGGTAGACAGGTGGAAAGGTGAAACACAAACCATAAAATTGTTCAAGGTGTTTTCCCCTAGGTTAATGGTTAGTTTGTCATTTACTTGATAAAATAACCATTTATAAAAGCTCGTGATCATACCACTTTATTATTTTATTTATATTAAGTTTTATGGTTATTAAATTATGGATTTTTCTTCAAGATCACATGAATTATTGAATTACTAAATTAATGATAATGAAATATTAACGTAAAATAAATTGGTTTATGTGTAAATTATATATAAGACATGGTTAATAACTTTGTAAATCCACTTAGTATTAACAATAATGTAGTATAAATAATATAGAAAAAATAGTAATAAGATAAAATCCATCAATTATATATATATATATATATATTAATTCGGTATAGACATCCATTACTTAAGTTAAAAAACTATAGTTCAAAGTACTTGACCGACCAAAGTTGGGGTGCTTTCAATTATCATGGAATTCTAACATGAATTTTTTGTTTCACATAACTTAATTTACATAAAGGGTTTTTTTAAAGTAGGAAATTTTGTAACTAAGAGGAAATTTTTTAATAAATCCATTTTAAGGATTTCATGATTTGAGATCCTACTCAACATATAAAGAAACCATGAGTTAATTATTTTTGAATTTAGTGTACCAACCTAAAAACCATAAAATTTCTTAAATGGACAACTTCAGTGTGATGACATGGGGAATAATTATCATTTTTAATAGAATTTCCAACCAATGGGATATTATAAATCTAATGGTGAGGGATGTTAGGTTTCAATAAGATAATGGGAGATTAATAAATATAATATAATATTTATTATCTATTTTTATCAGATAATGTACTAAAATTATACTGTTCTTTTTTATAGAAATGAAAATAAGAATTACTTAAAACATTTAAGTATGATCCATACCTGAGAAGGATAACCTTCTCATAGGAACCAATTTCCAAGTATGGAAATGGTACTTATGAATTATCCTATTCCACAAAAGGAAATTATATGTTCCAGAAAACACTATTCCAAAAGTATATGGCCAAGAGGCTAGTGAGGAAGAGTTTTCTATATATGAGAAACATTTGAATAATTCCGTATATTTTTAGTTTTTCATGTTATCATCCAAGACCAATGATATTTTAAATATACATTAGGAAATTTATGAATATATAATTATATCTCACTTTCAAAATCTCTATTAAGTGATTGCAAGAGAAGAGAGATACAATATCTCCAATCCTATATTTACATCCATGTTTGGAGATTTGGTTCCATATAGGAATCATTTATTCAACATATTGTCTATATTGAATAAATTTAAATATTAAGGATTATATTCCCAGATGATCGGCACATAGATCACATACATTCCTCACTACCCATGTCCTTCAGTTTTGTTATTAAGTATAACATGAGGAATATTGGGAAGAGTATTTTGAAACATCTCACTTTGATTCAACATTTGTACAAGGAAATGGTTCATGGAAAACCATAAGTCTATATGGTGAATAAAAAAATTACTAATAAGGAAAATGGACTAATGACTCATAACAAGTCTAAATCTCCCAACATCCATACTTCAAATAAGTGGATGATCTAGAGGCAGGGAAAGGAAAAGGAACCAGTATGTTTTACATGTCGAAATAAAGTCCACCAGAAGAAGAAAACCACCCAAAAGAAAGGGTATAGAGACCCAGTATTAGCATACATGAATATCACATAATTTCAGATGAATATTCATCATGTTACAAAAATAGATGCCTGAGGACTGTAATAGTTTAGTGACATTGGAAATTTTGAACTCAACATCTTCTAACATAGTGAAAGATATCAAAAGTCTCCCATAAAGATCCTCCCCTATAGCATTAATACTTAAAAAATTTCTTCATATCTAGGGAAAAGTAACGATAAGAAACGGTGAGTTCAGATTCTTAGTAACGGTAAACAAGTAATATTCATATGCATAACATGAAAATTATAGTTTGAGAACATGAGAATAAAATATTAAGACCATATCATACATATCAAGTATCATATACACGAGTCTTATAATAAATATTAGTAGTTAATAAGACACGAAACATAAGGAAATAAAGAGCATAATCCATGAAATCATAACATAAGAATACAATATGGAATTGTGAAAGACTCATAAAAATATAAATGAGTTCCATAATAGTTAGCTCTTAATTACAAGGATATGTTAGTGGAATGGATTCACTCTCAAAACCATCTTGGTAGTCATGGTTCACTCCCATGACCATATTAGTAGTCGAGGTTCACTCCCAAGACCATTCTAGAATAAAAATTCTTTTATTTAACTGATCTCACTCCCTATTCTATCCATTTATATCTCATGAGATATAAATCATTACCCAATGCATTGGAGGGGATATGGGTCCAACCAGTCTCATAATGAAATCCTAAATATGTGTTTCAAAAGATCATAAAAAATCATATCATAACCCATGAAATGAAAGGGGTATCATAAACATGTCATAATATCATAACCTATGGAAAAGTGATAGGTTTCATAAAAAAAATCATCAAATCATAATCCATGAAAAGAATCAGGTTTCATAAGTATGTAACCCATTTATTAAAAATGGGTTTCATAAACATATAACCTATGAAAGTGAAAATGGTTTCATAAACATCATGCCATAAAAACATAAACAATTCAGAGAAAGAACATGAATGGAACCCTTGGATCATATTCTCAGAAAGGAATGAGTAACAGCAATGGATGTCATCTTAGATGAAAAATAATTTTGATATTAATTCTTAAAAACATTTATTGAGGAACATATCCTTTATTATTTGAAGAAAACTTTTTAAAACATAAAACCTTTTTTAAAACATTTTTCTTTGAAAATAGATTAAAAAACATATAAAGAATATTTTAAAACCATAAAAATTTTAAAAATAATTTTTCCTTGAGAATTATACTAAAATATAATTCAAAAAATTAATTTTGTAAACCATTTGTTAATACATGGTTTTTGAATTAAAGAGATTTCCGACCGAAGAGAGAAATAAGGAGAATTTTCTTAAAAACACTTTCTTAATTATCTTCAGTGCCAAAGAGTTGAAAATGGAATCAATAAATTAATATATTATTAATAACCATATCATAAAAAAAATTGATTTTTATTGAGAGATATATCATGATATTTCATCAATGGAATCGTAATTGAAAACAATATTGATAAATGGTGAGATTGTAGGAAAAAATTGTTACAAATTTGGTAAATTTGACTCATAAGAAATATGATAGAATAAAACTAAGTGAATATTAAAATATCATGAATGTTTTATATTACTGATAAAATAAGTAAATTATTAATATATACACCTCATAACATAATGTTGGCGCATAACATAACATGTGTCTCCAGGAAGGAAAATTCAGAAAAACATTAGCTTGCGATTTGGAAACTTTTGAACAATAAAACCATGAAATATAGATCATAAAATGTATATGTAAATACCCATAAATCTAAGGATAATAATCATATAATACATTGATGTGAATTATATACACTGCACAAAATAAATGAGTGGTGAATAAGGCATAAGTCTCACGAAAATAAAAGTGAGACTAGAAATACCCTTACTGCTTGAGTAAGTAATAATAATAATTTAATGGATGGAGAAAGAAATAAAATAAAAGTACTTGTCTAAGGATGTTACCTCTTCTCTAGGTAAATCATTTTGGCTTTCACTAAATGGATTCCTTGGTTTGCATTATTCCTAAATTGATGCCTATATAATGAAGGGAGTTAAGTTTAGAGAATATTTTTTTAGGGGTTTTCTGAGCCAAAGAGATATGATAGGTGTGAATAAGTGAGGTGTGTGAGTTACCCTTTATAGTGGAGGAGGAGTGACATTCTAGTAAATATAAAAATTTAAACAATATTAAGAGGCCTCCTTTACATCATGTACCAAAAATAATGTTTAATTTTAATTAAAACGTATGATATAGTATAAATATGTCCATAAAATGAATTTTGTACATGTGACTACGTTATTTTGACCCTTATGTTAAAGTTTAACCACAAAGTAAACTTGTTTTTACCTTAAAACTGTAATTAATATTAATTATTTTCACTGATAGTTTTAGTAAGAAACTATGTTGACCACACTAGAAATTATAAATTATGATGATTAAAATTATTTAATACATTTATCCAAATTATAAATATGTAATTTGAAAAAAAAAATATAATAAAATTAATCTCATAGACAGGACGAGTCATTGAGTTTTAAAAGTGAAGAAGTTCAAAATACTGAAATGTTTTAATATCTAATTTCTATGTGAAATTGGTTAAAATAAACTAAATTGAATTAATTAATGTATCATGAATATATTTATTCTTTAAAAAAATTATTATATAATTTAACTATATAGATAAATTAGACGAAGAATCAGTTTTTAATTTAAATTTATTGCGTTTTCACTATTCATCAAAAAATGAAACTTCTCAGAAAAATAATAAAACATCACACAAAGTAAATTTTTATATTATGATTTCAAAAATGAAGACTATTTTTTCAATTAAAATTTATAAAAGTTTTAAAAATCATATTTAAATTAGGTTCTCTATTAAAAGGTAATAAAATCACATTTTATAAAAATACATCTTTTTATTCATAAAATTGGATTTATTCTTATTTTATACCTATGAAATCTATTGGATGTGTGTAAAAATTGATTTAATATAATATATATATATATATATTACTTAAAATATCCATCAAAATTTATTTAATTAATTTATTGAGATAAAATTTTGTTTGTATATAGAAAAATAGTTTTCAGAGAAAAGGAATTTCATTATTTTCATATAGTTCTTAATTTCATTTATAACTCATTGATAACCAAATGGTTCATTTTATATTTATGTTTAAATAATATTTTCACAATTTAGTTAATAATATTCCTAAATACCATTCCAACGACTATGTGGAAACTATAATGATATTTTAATAAAAATGTTAATAGTATATTTTTGTTCTGTAAAACTCAGCCTTGCGTGTAACACACACTATCAAAGGAACTTGACATTATGTGTAACACTATAAAAACATAGTTTTACATATACCGAAAGATAATATATGTGTTGTGTTTAGCAGAATCTTAACATGGTATTATATGAAGCACAAACCAAACTTTGTGATTTCATATAACACAAGATATATTCAGTGTTGTGTGAAATGAAAAATATCAAAAAGTTTACATTAATTTGAAAAAAAAAATTCATGAAATTTTAGGGTTTTATATTCTACCACCATTAAAATTTATTTTCCCCTAGAACGTTATAAACACAATGGTTACCCAAAGTAACTCATGACTAGTTTTCTACATAGGATAACATAGTTGGAAAGTGAAAACATAAATATGGGAGATAAATATTACTATCAAGTTCTGATGGGCAGTTATAATGAACATAGTTAGGGTAATTTTAACAATCACAAATCCAAAAAACAAAGAGGCTTGAAAAGATCATTTATATTATCAAAACTTATGATAATGGGACCATATTTTATTTCAATACCATTTTCCTAAAGTTGAATAATTTTCATGAGAATATATACTTACTTGATTTTAATATAATCTCACCATTTATTATGTCGTGATAAATTTCCAATTAAAATATTATTCAAAGAAATGAAGGTGAATTTTTAATTCTTGAAGCATTATCAGATCATGAGAACCATAAATTGAATGATATTTCATTTAATATGTATTTATCACAGTAATGTTTTTCTCACAAGTTATCCATATACACAAATCCTAAAATTTAAAGATAATACTTTAATCTCTAAATTCTCATGTGAATTTTAATATAAATCCTTGTATAAATGGTTAACCTTGTAATCCTTTGAAATGATGAAGATAAAAAACATTAGAAACAAGGTCACTAATTTTTTTTTTTTTGACATTTATCCACTATATATCATAAAGTATCTCATGTTTATCACATACCAAACATTTTAATACCTTCATCATGCACTCTCTTAAAACATGGTAGTAACATAAATTACCATAAATCCTTATTGAAAATTTTCATGATTTACTATTCCAAATATTATTGGATATATAACTTAAATAAAAAAATTTATAAACTTCATCCATGATAACATAGACCACTTTTTCAAAAAATCATTGATCTGTTCCAAGGTAATAAATTCCATCCAATTTACTTATTCATATCCAATATATCTTTTTCCAAACATCATTATCTCAACATCAATAACATATTAAGGGTTATATTTCCCTTAAAAAAAATTTCAATGAATATCACTATACCATTACTCACTTTTTTAGTTCATTGAACCATTCAACATATTTCTATAAATCCTTAGTAAAAAAAATTAACTGAAGAATCCTTATATATTTCACACTACATATAACATAATTATTGAATCCACATACATAAAAGCTTATATCATTACACTTCATCCTTAATCCATTAACAAGGATTAATTATATTATTACTTAATATCTCCTTCCTTTCACATTTCACCTGTAGTTTTATCATCATCAATAACATAACCATTACTCATACCACCTTGTTGATTCTCTTCATGAGCTTTCCAGTTTTCTTATTAATTTTAATAATTCCCATTATTTATACATTTGAATAATTTAACCATTGATGATTTCTTAAGGAGGATATAATTTATTGTGTTCACTAAACTTTTCATTTTCCTTTTGTAGTTACTCCCTTTGTTTCTTTACTTTCCACAGTCAAAATATCTTCCCATTCCTCTAAGACATTAACTTGGGTGATTCTTTCCACATTCTCAACATAAAGTAAATTGAATCATCTTTTATCTATGGTATCTATTAATTAAACTCTCAATAAGCTCCTTCCTTCTCTTATTTGTTGAGCCTGAGATTTGGTTAATGTGCACTTTTTTAATCATTTTTTGTGAGAATAGATTAGGCATGATCACAAAGTCCTTTACTCTAGTCATCATTCCATTTGACTGCTCATTGTCATCTTTTCATTTACATTCAATGTTAACCTAATTCCTTCTAGTTCCCACCATTGACTAACCATAAATCATAGTGTGAGAAACACTTATCATAATAGAAAACATCATAATAATGGAAAATCACTTATAAGATATCTAAATTATGATTCCTTATTTAAAATATATGACACCTTAGGCTTATTGTTAGAGACATCCCTAGACATATCCTTGGAAATATCTCTTGGTATATCACTAATGTTTTTATCATCTTTGTTTCCAAATTTTGACTAAACCTTTCCTTTGATACAAACTATAGTATCCTAGGCTTAATATACATGGATATTACATCATTTTAGATGATTATTCAACACATTACAAAAATACATGTCTGAGGACCATAATAGTTTTGTGTATTTAGAAACATAGAACACAATATCTTATAACATTGTAAAATATCTCCATTGTTCCCTATAAATATCTTCCCCTTTAGTATTCCTACTTAAAACATTTATTCATGACCTGGGGAAAGTAAACATAAGAAAGGGTGAGATTTTATGCTTATTAAAGTTAAACAAGTAAGATACCTAAGCCTAACATGAACATAAGACTATGAGGACATGATAATAACATTTGAAGATCATACCTTCCATATCAAAGATAATTTACACAAGTGATGGATTAAATATTAGTATTTAATAACACATTAATCATAAGGAAATGAAGAGAATAATCCCTGAAAGTATCACATAAGAATAATATATGGAATTGTGTAAGATACATAAGCATATAAAATTATTTCCATAGTAATAAAGGCTTAATGAAAAGTCCATATTAGTGGAATGGGTTCACTACCGAAACTATCTTGTTTGTCATGGTTAACTCCCATGACCATATTAGTAGTCAAGGTTCACTCCCAATACCGTCTTAGTAGAATAATTCCTTTAATGAATTGAGTTCACTCCTCATTCCATACATGTGTATCTAATGAGATATAAATCATTACCCAATGTATTGGAGGGAGATATAGGTTTATACCTTCTCATAATTAAATAATACATATGTATGCCAAAATATCATAAACAATCATACCATAACCCATGAAATTAAATGGGTATCATAAACATGTCACCATATCATAACCTGTAGAAAATATAAAGGTTTCATAATCATTTCTTAAAATCATAACCCGTGTAAATAAGAGGGATTCATAATCATATAATCCATGAAAGAGATACATGTTTTATTAACATACAACCTGTGAAATTGAAACACATTTCATAAACATCATTCCATTAAAATAAAAAAATCAAATAAAGAATATGAATAGAACCATTTAATAATATTCTCAGAAAGGAATGAGTAACACCAGCAAATTTCATCTTTGATGGAAAATAATTTTGAAATAGCCTTTTAAAGTAATTTCTTTACAAAATATCCTTTATACATTGAAAAACACTTTTTAAAACATAAAACATTTTTGAAAACCTTTTCTTTCAAAATATATTTTAAAACATATAAGGAATATTTTAAAACCATAAAAAAATAAAATACTTTTCCCATGAAAATGATCTTAAAATTTCATTACACTTTCTTAATTATATTCAAAATCAAATAGTGGGAAAATGGTATAAATAAATTAAGATATCATGAATAACTATAGGATAATAAAATTACTGAGTTTTCTTGAGAGATGAATCATAATATTTCATCAATGGATACATAATCGTAAATAATCCTGATAAATGATGATACTATAGTAATAAATTATTTCCACTTTGGTAACTTTGAATCATAATACACATGAGATAAAAACATAAAATTAACATTAAAATATCATAATATAAGGAGATTCGTGATACAACATGTTAAATTTTAGTATATACATCTTGTAAAAGAATGTAGGTGCATGACATAACATTTGTCTCAAAGAATAAACATTGAGACAAAAATTACCTAAGGATTTGGTAACTTTTGAATCATAAATCCCATAAAATATAGATCATAAAATTAATATGTTAATACACATAAATTATAGTATGATACTAATATAATACATTCATGGGTAGTATATACACCACACAAAATAAACGAGTGGTGAATAAGGCATAAGTCTCGTATAAATAAACATAAGACTAGAAATCCCCTTAATACTTCGGTAACTTTTGAATCATGAGATCCATGAAAGAATAGAATCAATTGAAACTTTGTATATAATTTAATAAATTATATTCATGATATAAAATTTCATAGTGAATTATATACACCACACAATAAGAATAAGTGATTAATATATCATATATCACATAAAAATAAAAGTGAGACGTGAAAACCCTTACCTTAAGTCATTAATTTCTTCATATGTATTCAAAGATCCTGTATAATAAATATATGTTTATTATACATATACCATCAAACCATATTCTTATATACCATAAAATATATTATTTTCTTATTAATTTATATTTAAAATTTATTAATAATTTCATGTTAAAATTACGTTTCAGCTAATAACCCCTTTGTTTTCTTTGTATATGTATTGACCTATTATTCTTGATCCTCTTATTTAGATCATGATTTAACTATTTAGAAAATGTAAAAATTAATTTAAATATCATATATATTCATTATATAAGTATTTATAATATTATATAAATGATAGAAATATTTAATGGTATACACCATTCATGGAGAAGGTCGGTCATACATACACATGAACGTTGTTTCTATTTTCATATCATATAGAAATAAAGGAAGTTAATAAAACATATTTATTTATATATATAATTATTATAGTAGAATTATTATTTCAAATCTATCATATATGTTTCCTAAAATAATCCTAAATAAATTTCAAGTAATGTGTGAACGAATCACATCTCTTTGAGGAGGTGGTAGTCCACACATCTACAAACGAAGTTATCAAATTCCCAAAAAATGAAAAGAATGAAGGTATGTGTTATATAATAAATAAATAATCATAAATAATTCATAAATATAATATATTTCTTATAAAAATATATTGTTAATCATTATTCATAACCTTGAAATGTGGTAATGGAATAATGAACGACATCAGTTCGTGAGACAGTAGTCCTCCGTATAGACGAGCGATGATTGTGTATCACATTTGACGGAAGTGTGTGTGAGTGTTGGTTATTCACTTAAAATAAAAACATATCAATATATTGAGGATATTTAGGTTATTATATAATCATGTATTAATAATAATTCAAGGGGTGGAGAAATAAATAAAATAAAAGTGATTGTTGAAGGACGTTACCTCTTCTTTGGGTAACTCATTTTGGTTTGCACCAAAGGGAATATTTGGTTGGATTTATTCCCAAATTTATCCTTATAGAATAAATTTAGGGAATTATATATGATATTTTGGGTAGTTTTTTTTTGATAAAAATGATATTGAGAGGTGTGAAATGTGAGGGGGGGTGTTCCCTTTTATAGTGGTGGAGGAGTGACATTCTTGTAAATATAAAAAGGTAAACACTATTGAGAGGTGTACCTTACATAATGTGCCTTAAATAATGGTTAATTTTAGATAAAAGAGATTATATGGTCTAAATATGTATATAAAATGTATTTTTTACATGTTTATATGTTATTTGGCCTTTAAGTTAAAGTTTGACCACTAAGAAAACTCATTTTTTTCTTTAATCGCAATAATTAATTATAATTTCATTCACTAATATTTTTGGTAAAAAAATAATTTTACCTGAATATAAATTATAAATTATGATTATTAAAATCATGGAATCCATTTTTAAAAATTATAAATATGGAAGTGGAAGAAATTAATTTAAAATTAATCCTATAAATGGGATGAGAAAATGAGCTTTTAAAGTGAAAAAGATCAAAATATTGAAGTGATTTTATATCCAATTTCATTGTAAAATTGGTTCTAATGACCTAAATTCAATTAATTGATGTATAATTTATCTATTTATTATTTAAAACCAAATTAAAATCTATTTTAACAATATAAATAAATTATAAGAAAAATAAATGTTCAATTAAAATTCAGTTTTTCCACTATTCATCAAAAAATGAAACTTCTAAAATAATACCAAAAATTAACCTAAAGTAAATTTGGATAATAAAATTTAAAAAAATTAACATTATTCGGTCAATTAAAAATAATAAATTCATTAGAAAATTGTATTTAAATAGGTGCTCCATTAAAAGGTGGTAAAATTACATTTTAGAAAAATACATCTTTTTATTCATAAAATTTGATTTATTCTTATCTTATACCTATAAAATCTTTTAGATGAGTGTTAGAAAAACATTATTGAATATATAATATATAAATTTTATTAAAAACACATCAAAAGTGATTTTTTAATTTATTGATATAAAATTGGGGTTGTATTTAGAAAAATAGTTTTTCTGGAAAATAAATGTTTTTATTTTCATATAGTTCTTACTTTCATTTCTAACTAATTGATAACCAAAGTATTCATTTTATATACATGTGTAAATAATATCTTCACAAATTAGTTGATATTATTCAAAACTTCCATTCCAATGGCTAGGTTGTAACTATAATAATATTTTAATAATAATATTAATAGTATATTGTAGTTCGGTAAAACTAGGTCTTGCATGTAACAAAAGCTATCGAAGAGATTGGCATTGTGTGTAACACTAGACATACATTGTTTTTTTCATACTTCAATATAATATAAGTATTTTGTGTAGAAAAAGAATAACCTGTTATTTCATGTAATGAAATCCAAACTTAGTGCTTTCATATAAAACTTGATACATTCTGTGTTGCTTGAAATGAAAAATATTAAACAGGTTAAATTAATTCGAAACAAATATTTCATAAAATATTAGGGTGTTACAAAGGGGAAGATAAACATGTGTTCATTATCGATTGTAATCATTCAATATCTATTAATTAAGTATTATATATAGATTGTGGTTCCCACATCTATATCCAAATACAGAACCAAGTAAAGTTTGAAAGATATCTAGATGAGTAGTGGATTTATGAGATGCCAATAGTGCAAGTCCTGCTACTCTATCCATTGGAGACTGCCAAATTTAATTTAAAATAGGAATGATATTGGTTTTAAGAAGTTATTTGGGACGACCCATCCTTGGGGCCCATGCCGTGACTAACCCAAGCCACCTTCCATAGGCTAGGGGCTGGCGACTAGCACCAAAGGTGTAAATTCCGTAAAAAAGGGAAGGAATTTCCTTTATAAAAGTAAACAAATACAATAGAGTACGCAAGTGAAGAAAGAACTAAGTAAACTGAGTTAAAAAAAGTAAGTGATGAATAGTAAATGGGCCAGTATACAAACCCAACTGAAAGTACAGTACAACTGAAAATAAATTACAACAGTAGTAAAGTAAAGCAGCAACCACTGAGTCATCCTCTGGATATCCCACATGAAGGGTGGGTACAGATGATCTCCTCAGCTCCTCAGGTCTGGTTTTCTGCCTCGTGTACGTCCCGCCAAGTGGTCCACCTCCAGGCACCATCCAGCTCCAAAAACCTCCACCTCGATAAGTATTTTCTATCGTCTGCATCCAACACAAAGTAGTGTGGGCATAGCTCGTGCAGGGGTGAGTATACGATACTCAGTAGAGACCTCGAGACCCCCATTGGTCTCTCAGAATCCACGAAGCATAAGACACAAAGGAAAGATACAATCATGAAGTAACAACCGACTCTACTTAGGTATATTCCCATACATATACCTAAGTCATCAATTCCAATTCGGCTCCAACACTCGAGACCAAGAACAACCCAGTCCACACATGAAATAAGTCAATCACATCAATGATAATAATTGAAAGTCAAGACTCAACTCACACAGGTATACAACTTTCGAAGAGAGGTGGAGATAATTAGATGTATCCTCGGAATCATCTCCTCTGTCGAACCCATGTAGGATCCTAGTACAGAAGTCGTCGCTGCCGAACCCACAAAGGATCCAAGTATAGTAACCATCACTATCGAACCCACGTAGGATCCAATTACAGTAGTCATCGCTGCCGAACCCACGTAGGATCCAAGTACAGTAGTCATCATCGTCGAACCCACAGAGGATCCCAGTACGGTAGTCGTCGTCGTTGAACCCACGGAGGATCCCAGTACAAAAGTCAACGTAGTCGCAGCCAGCTATAGGGTTCCCGCACACAGCATGCTCGATTCTGGGAGGGTCCACTCCCCGAGCCAAGGGGATGATACATCAAATATCACTACATCCAGAGTTGATGTATCCCGAATATTTGTCTCCTCAAAAGGAACCTAAAGAGGCAAACGGCGCGTCAATCAAACGTTCGGTCTGAGAGATATTGGATTTTTTGTTCCAGGGGCCTGGTTAGAAATATGCTCGTTTCTAACCTGACCATTATCGAAAGTCATACAAAACTCACTTAGAGTATTTCAAAAGGACCGCCTCATCGTAAGGGTCCCGGTGCCGCAGACGGTGCATCGATCGGACGTTGGGTCTTTGAGTTATTCACGATTAAGTGAAAACGGGCCTGGCCCGTTAGGCCCAATGGGCTGGCGGGTCGGATCGACCCAGTTTTGGAGGGTCCAAACCTACAGAGGGTCGGACCGACCTATCCCGAGTGGGGTGGCCCGGACCGACGCGGCCCGGCACGGCGTGGCCCGACTCGGCAGGGTGAAGCCCAGCCGCGGCTCGGACGGCTGGTCGAGCATCTCAGCCCGGAGGCCGAGTAGTCCGAGGGGGGGGGGGGGGGAGTCGGCCTCCCGGCTACCCAAACCGGGGGCGCCAAGCAGCACCGCCCTCCAAAATCTTTCGTCTGAAGCCGACCGGCCTTCTTGGCGCAATTGGGCTGCTCAGGCGGGCCGCGGTTCGTCCAGCGCGGCGCCCTCCTGGCATCGCGGCTCTCCTCTGCTCGGCCGGCTGTCAGGCCGGCCGGTTCTTCTACTGAAGCAGCCCACAGAATACGGGCCACGGTCTTCCACTGAAGCGACCCACGGAATGCGGTCCGCGGTCTTCCGCAGTGTGGTGCCCCTTGTGGCACCGTGGTCTTCCTTCAGCCAGGCCGGCTTTAGCCGGCCGGTTCTTCATCGGTCGAGCGACCCACAGTTGGGGGTCGTAGTTCCTCCTCAAGTGGTCGGCACCTTCGTTTTCTGCCGCCTCTATTCATCACCACCTTTTTATAACATGGTACCAATCTCGAATAAAAGAAACTAAAAAGGGTTTTCGGGCCATGTGCATTTGGCCCGCGCCCTCCCTGTTAGGTGGTAACAGTTGGCCGAATTCGTTTCAGAAAATTCAATGAAGAACAAGAACAATTTTAATCAACTAAAATTGTATATAATCCGCCTACCTCGATAATTGATGTCACACGTCGGGCGTCATGGAAGACATCATCGCGGAGAGAGGATTCGTAGACAATGTTGGAGTGCGTCCGAGGAGGAAGCGACGTCTCCACACTAGTTGCAGAGAAGAGGAAGGAGGGAATGGCATCGCTCTTCATGGAGTCAACGTTCTTCATCAAAGAGGCACCGTTCTTTATGGAAGGATGGTGTTCTTCAACGAAAGAGGAATTCTCTTCTTCTTTTACACAAGAGCTCTCTCAAATATCCTCCCAACACAACGTGTTCCAAAATAAAATAATAGTTATGGATATTATTTTATTAACACTTGAAATTCAAAATTGAAATCACTTAATTAATTAATTGAAGAGGTTGAATTCATTAATTAAGGTGTGTTGGCAAATAATAAAGAGAGAGAGAGAGGAAGAGGAAGGGTTCTCATTCAATAATGGGAGTTATCAAAGAATTAAATAATTGGGGTTTAAGGGAGTTTAGGGAAGATGAAAGGTTGGGGATTATGTGGGCCCCACCTCACAAATATCCACACATGGGAAGTTAGGAGGTTGTGGGTATCACCCTTAACTCCCCTTTGTAGGATATTAATACCATAGATATAAATAAAATTTTGTACTTCCAATTTTATTTATTTTATTCTAAATCCCCAATTATTAACTTTCAACCCGCATAAAACGCAACTACGGTAAAGGTCCTCTTAAGAGAGTATTGGTGCTTCAAGTTCATTGGTGCCCTCATATTTTAATTCCGAGAACCGGTTCAAAAGATAGAAAAACTCACTCATTCGTTCACTGAACGTACCCGAGCATAACTTCATAAATTGATTTCGGGCACACCGGGCCTCGGAATCAAGTGCCTTCACAAACTTCATACTCATAAAATTCCAAATAATTTAAGAAAAAAATTTCTTTGAAATTTCTGGGTCTTTATATTACTACCACCTTTGGGCTTTACATCCCTATAAAGCTAAAACATAGACTTGGGAAACAAATGAGGATACTGAGCTCACATCTTTGCCTCCCGCTCCCAAGTGCTCTTCGGGAGGTTCCTGTGCTGCCATCGAATGGGAATTAGAGGAATCGACCATCCACGTAGGACCCGCTCATGTCGATCCTTGATCTCCACCAGGACCTCTACAAACGTCACCCCGTCATCGAGGTCCAGCTCCCTGTGATCGATGATGTGTGATGGGTCGTGCACGTATCTCCTCAGTTGTGATACGTGGAAGAAGTCGTGCACCCGGTACAACTGAGGTGGAAGGGCTAGGCGGTAAGCCACCTCGCCTACTATGTTGAGGACTTAGAATTACCCAATGAAGTGTGGAGATAACTTGTCGCCCCGGCCAAATCTCCATAAACCTCATCGAGGTGAGATCTGTAAGAAAACGTGGTCACCATCCTCAAACTCCAGTGGTCTTCATCTCCTATCAACATAGGACTTCTGTCTGCTCTGTGCAGTCTTCATCCACTCCTGGATGATTTTCACCTTCTCCATCGTAGCTTGAACTATCTCTAGTCCTACAAGTGCTGACTCCCTAGGGTCAGTCTATCACAGAGGTGATCTGCATGGTCGGCCGTACAATTCCCCGTAAGGTGCCATCCTGATGGTGGAGTGGTAGCTGTTGTTTTACGCAAACTCCACCAAGGGTAGGTGATCCTCCCAGCTGCGACCAAAGTCAAGGACACATGCACGGAGCATGTCCTCGAGAGTCTGAATGGTCATCTTCGTCTGGACATCCTTCTGAGGATGGATGGCGGTGCTCAGACGTAGCTGTATCCCAAAAGCCTCCTGTAACCCCTTCCAAAACTGGGAAGTAAAGAGAGCGTCTCGATCAGAGATGATAGACGATGGAACACCATGAAGCCGTTATATCTCCTATACGTAAAGGCTTCCCAAGATCCCTACTGAGCCCTACTCACTGATCAGTAGGAAGTGGGCCAACTTGGTGGGTCGGTCGACGATCACCCAGATAGAGTCATGTCCTCTGGATGTATGTGGAATCCCCATCATGAAATCCATGGATATCCTGTCCCACTTCCTCTCTAGGACCTCCAATGGTTGTACCAACCCTGCTAGTGCCTGGTGCTCCGCCTTCACTTCCTGACAAGTGAGGCATCATGAAACGAACTCTACTACAACCTTCTTCATTCCCAGCCACCAGTGCTGTCGTCTGAGATTCTGGTACATCTTCTCGACTCCTGGATGTACTGTTAGAGGGAAAGTGTGAAAATCCCTCAGCACTTCCTCCTTTAATGCAACTGGTACCATAGTATGTCTCCTGAAGAGGATAAGGTGCTCCCCTCCTTTAGAAAACCCATCAGGCACCTGCCCTGTGGATATCTGAGCACATCGCGTCTCACAGTCAACGTCCCCATGTTGTGCCTCTCTGACTCACTGAAGGAGTGGAGGAGTGACTATGAGTGACTGTAGAAAGGCTGATCCATCTCTATCCACAAAGGATATCTGCAACGCGGCTAACTGCTTTGTCACCTCTCCTAGTAGCTGAATGTCTGACCTCCTGCTGAGAGCATTTGCTACTACATTCCCCTTCCTAGGAGTATAGACTATCTCAAAATCATAGTCCTAGAGGAACTCGATACATTATTGTTGTCTTAGGTTCAGGTCCTTCTTCAAAAAGATATACTTGAGTCTCTGGTGGTCATAGTAGACCGTAAAGCGCTCGCCCATTAGATAGTGTCGCCGCATCTTAAAGGAAAAGACCACTACTGCTAACTCTAGGTCATGGGTTGCGTAGTTCTACTCATGTTATCTCAACTTCCATGAACCGTAAGCGATCACTACTCATTCCTGCATCAGGACACACCTGATTCTGGTCCCTGATGCATCACAGTAAACTACGTACCCTACACCCTCCTTCGGTAGCCTCAAGATGGGCGCACTGGTCAATCTCTATCTCAGCTCTTGAAAGATCTGCTGGCATATATCTGACCACATGAAGGGTTTCCCCTTTTTCATCAAAGCTGAAAGTGGTGCTGCAAATCTGGAGAATTCTGGCACAAATCTCTGATAGTACCCAACCAGACCTAGGAAACTCCACGCCTCTGTCATGCTCCTGGGTGGCTCCCATGCAAGTACCGCCTCGATCTTTGGTGGGTCCACTGCAACCCCAGCTTCTGAGATGACGTGTCCCAAGAAATGAACCTATCAAATCCATAACTGGCACTTCTCGATCTTACCATAAAGCGGGTGCTCTCGGAGTGTATTCAGTATAACCTAAAAGTGGTAGGCATGCTCCTCATCATTAGTCGAGTAAATCAATATGACGTCGATGAATACTATAAAAAAAAGATCGAGGTAATGCTTGAAGATCCTGTTCATGATACCCATTAACACTGCTAGAGCATTGGTTACGCCGAATGGCATAACCAAGAACTCATAGTGGCCATACCGACACCTGAAGGTCGTCTTCTGCACATCCTCATCTTGAACTCTGAGCTGGTGATAGCCTAACCTGAGATCTATCTTTGAGAACCATCATGCTCCCTTGAGCTGATCAAAGAGGTCGTCAATCCTCAGGAGTGGGTACTTATTCTTTATGGTAACCAGATTCAGGCGACGGTAGTCTACACATTGTCGTAAGCTCCTATCTTCCTTCTTGGCGAACAGAATCAGAGAAGCCCAGGGTGAAACATTGGGTCGGATGAATCTCTTTCCCTATAAGTCTTCCAGTTGTAACAGCAGCTCACCAAGCTTAGCGGGATCCATCCGATATATTGTAGTAGATATCAATGTTGTCCTAGGGTACAAGTAAATGTATAATTCTACCTCTCTGTGAAGAGGTAGTCCTGGAATATTATCAGGAAAAATGCCCACGTACTGATCCACCACAATAGAAAATATAAAACTCCCCACATCAACCGCTCCTAGGATGAGACTAGCCAACTGATGTGTGATCGACTGCCCTCTCTTCTGCGTAAGTCCATCCTGCACTGCAAAATCTCCCTTCTCACCTATAAAGGTGAACTTGGTCCCATCCGTGTGGACACACCGCACTTTGCACCTAATATAGTCAATCTGAACATGGACTGTAGACAACCATTCCATACCGAAGATGATGTCATAAGGCCTCGACGCTGCAACAAGAAGATCCCAGTCGAATCTCTCGCCTCCTAGAGTAAGCTCACACTGCCAGCACCAATGCGTAATCATCGATTCTGCTCCTGTATGAGTCTCTAGCCGTAAGGAATGAGCCAAAGGCTCCATCGGAATCTCCATGCTCTGAACAGGGGCAGCGGCAATAAAATAATGACTCACTCCTGTGTCTGTAAGAACTGCAACAAGGGTGGATTATACAAATATAGTACCTCGAATCATCTTAGGTGTGCCATGGTCGTAGGCATCGACTACCTAGAGATGAGCCTGCCCCTGTATGCCAGCTCCCTATGGTCGGGATGGTCCTCCTGGTGGTGGTGGTGGTAGAGCCTCAAAGCGTCGTCCACCACCTGCTACTCGGCCAGCTCCCCTGCCTCGTCCGCCTGCTCCCTGCGGACCACCATAGATGAACCTCCGGATCTGCTTGGGAGGTCCCTCTAATATCTTCTGCTTGTCCGCATGGCGGGTCATGCAGTCCCGATCCATCTGACCCTACCCGCCGCATGCATAGCACTACCTGCCCCTATAATGGATGGCTCTGTTTTCTGTGCCACACACCTCCAAACCAGTATCCTGGGGACGCCCACCTAATGGCCTGGTCCACTTGGACCTCTGCGACATCTGTCCATTGCCGGATGTAGAAGACTCCTCTACGTGTTGCCCTGCGGTGGGTCTCACTGATGGCGTCGGCTCAGCAAGAAAGCTCTCCACAAGAAGGGCTCGCTCCAGCACTCCTGACTACGTCAGAATGATGAGAGAGATCATTGAAGCCCTGATCTCATGCCTCAGTCCCTGCTCAATGGTCCGAGCCCTGAAGAATGGGTCTCGTACAATGTCCGTGAAGTAGCGCGAGCGGTCGGTAAATCTCGCTGAGTACTGAGCTACTGTCATGTTGCCCTACCGCAGATGAAGTAACTCCTGAATTTGTACTGCACGGAGGGTGGAGGGAACAAACTCTGAGCAGAAGAGACTCTATAAGTCTGTCCAAAGTAGAGATTCCTCATCGTGCACCTGGAGCATCAAGCTCCACCATCTACCTGCTGTTGCGTGTAGGAGACTCGTAACAAGGATCACCATAAGATCAGATGGTGTCCCTACTAATCTGAAGACTCTAACGATAGCCTCTAGCCAATCCTCAACTGCCTGAGGGTCCATCTCTCCGAGGAACCTGGGCGGCCTCTGTCACTGAAACTCATGCAGCGCACTCAGATGGCGTGCACTCTCTGCTGCTAGGGCTGGTGGTATCGGTGTCCCAAAGGGTAGTGGTACTGCTGGTGCCTCCACTGTGATGGGGCCCTACACCGAGGCCTCATCTCTCGGTGGGCTGCCATCTCGCACATGACTCGGAACCCTACCTGGCTGCCTTTGTGGGGCCATCCTGAAAAGAAATGGGTGCACCAAGGTCAAACACTATACCTGGTGAGCTCACACAAAGTAATCACAAATAAAACTTTTGAAAAACATATGCAATCAATGTTTTCATGCACTGAGTCGGAAATCAGGAGTCAGGGTCCTGGTGTATGGATACGTCGGACGCCGCACCAACACTAGACTCCCTTGACTGATAACCACACACAATGCTCTTAACACTATTGCTTCACAGAGAATAAATTATCAGAGTTCTGAGTTTTGCGGTAGAACTAACTCCTCTGATACCAATTTTTCACGACCCGTCCTCAGGGCACGTGCCGTGACTACCCCAAGCCCGCCTTCCATAGGCCAGAGGCTGGAGACTAGCACCAAAGGTGTAAATCTCGAAAAAAGGGAAGGTATTACCAATATAAAAGTAAACAAATACAACAGAGTACGCAAGTGAAGAAATCACTAAGTAAACTGAGTTCAAAAGTAAGTTTTGAAAAGTAAATGGGCCAGTATACAAACCCAACTGAAAGTACAGTACAACTAAAAAGAAAGTACAATAGTAGTAAAGTAAAGCGGAAACCACTAAGTCTTCCTCCAGATATCCCACCTGAAGGGTGGGTACATATGGTCTCCTTAGCCCCTCAGGTCCGGTCATCCGCCTCGTGTATGTCCCGCCAAGTGGTCCACCTCCGGGTACCGTCCAGCTCCACAAACCTCCACCTCGATCAGTGTTGTTCGTCGTCTGCAACCAACACAAAGTAGTGCGGGTATAGCCCGTGCAAGGGTGAGTATATGATACTTAGTAGAGACCCTGAGACCCCTGAAGGTCTCCCAGAATCCATGAAGGATAAACCAAAAGGGAAAGATACAATCACAAAGTAACAACCGACTTTACTTAGGTATATGCCCATATATATACCTAAGTCATCAATTCCAGTTCGGCTCCAACTCTCGAGCCCAAGCACAACCCAGTCCACACAGGAAAGAAGTCAATCACATCAATGATAATGATTTAAAGTCAAGGCTCAGCTCACACAGGTATACAACTTTCGAAGAGAGGTGGAGATAATTAGATGTAGCCTCTGAATCATCTCCTCTGTCGAACCCATGTACGATCCTAGTACAGAAGTCATCGATGCCGAACCCACGGAGGATCCAAGTACAATAGTCATCGCTACCGAACCCACGTAGGATCCAAGTATAGTAGTCATCGCTGCCAAACCCACATAAGATCCAAGTACAGTAGTCATCGTCATCGAACCCACGGAGTATCCCAGTACGGTGTTCGTCGTCGTCGAACCCATGGAGGATCCGAGTACGGAAGTCGACGTAGTCGCAGCCAGCTCTGGGGTTCCCGCACACAGCATGCTCGATTCTGGGAGAGTCTAATCCTTGAGCCAAGGGTTCGATAAATAAACTATTACGAAGTCTATAGTTGATGTATCCTGAAGTTCCATCTCGTCAAAAGGAACCTAACGTGATAGACGCCGCATCAATCGGACATCCAGTCTGAGAGATATTGGCTTTTTCGTTCCAAGGATCCGGTTAGAAATACGCTAATTTCTAACCCCACCGTTATCCAAAGTCATCCAAAACTCACTTAGAGAATTGCAAAATGACTGCCTCGTCGTAAGGGTCCTAGTGCCGCAGACGGTGCATTGATCGGACGCACGGTCTTTAAGTTATTCACTATTAAGTGAAAACGGGCCCGGCCCGTTAGGCCCAGTGGGCTGGCGGGTCGGGTCGACTCGGTTTTGGCAGGTCCGACCTGGTAGATGGTTGGACTGGCCTGGTGAATCACGCGTTTTGTCCCAAGGGGCGCGGCCTGGCTCTAGGGGGCACGACCCAGCCCGGCGGGGCGCGGCCCGACCCAGCGCGACCCGGTTCGGCGCGGTGCGGCTTGGCCCAGCAGGGCACAAACCGGTCGCGGCTCGGCCCGGAGGCCTAGTGGTCCAAGGGGGGGGGGGGGGGGCGGTCCCCCAGCTGCCCAAATCAGTGCCCCCCCCCAAACTAGCCGGCTGAATCCGGCCGACCTTCTTGGCGCAAGCGGCCCGCTTGGGTGGGCTGCGGTTCGTCCGATGCGGCGCCCTCCTAGTGTCGCGGCTCTCCTCCACCCGGTCGGCCGTCGGGTCGACCAGTTCTTCGTCGGTCGAACGGCCCGCGGTTGCGGGCCGCAGTTCCTCTTCACACGGCTGGTGCCTTCATTTTCCGCCACCTCTATTTTTCACCACCTTTTTCCAACATGTTCTCAATCGCAAATAAAAGAAACTACGGAGGGTCGTCGAGCTGTGTGCGTTCGGCCTGCGCCCTCCGTGTTAGGTGGTAATAGTTGTCCGAATTCATTTCAGAAAATTCAACAAATAACAAGAACAATTTTAATCAACTAAAATTGAATATAATCCCCCTACCTCGATAATTGACGTCGCACGTCGGGCATCACGGAAGATGGCGTCGCGGAGAGAGGATTCGTAGACAACGTCGGAGTGCATCCGAGGAGGAAGCAGAGTCTCCACACTAGTTTCAGAGAAGAGGAAAGAAGGCACGTCCTCGCTCTTAGTGGAGTCAATGTTCTTCGTCAAATAGGCGTCTTTCTTCGTGGAAGGATGGTGTTCTTCAATGAAAGAGGAACACTCTTCTTCTTTTACACAAGAGCTCTCTCAAATATCCTCCCAACACAACATGTGCCAAAATAAAATAAAATCTCTAGCTATTATTTTATTAACACTTGAAATTTAAAATTCAAATCACTTAATTAATTAATTGAAGAGGTTGAATTCATTAATTAAGGTGTGTTGGTAAATAATATAGAGAGAGAGGAAGAGGAAGGGTTCTCATTCAATAAGGGGAGTTGTCAAATGATTAAATAAAGGGGGGTTTAAGGGAGTTTAGGGAAGTTGAAAGGTTGGGGCTCGTGTGGGCCCCACCTCAAAAATATCCACACATGGGAAGTTAGGTGGTTGTGGTTACCACCCTTAACTCCCATTTTTAGGATATAACTATCATATATATAAATAAAATTGTGTACTACCAATTTTATTTATTTTATTCTAAATCCCCATTTATTAACTTTCAACCCGCATAAAACGCAACTACGGTAAAGGTCCCCTTAAGCGAATATCGGCGCTGCGATTTCATTGGTGCCCTAGGATTTCAATTTCAAGCAACGGTTCAAAAGATAGAAAAACCCGCTCATTCGTTCATGGAACATACCAAAGCATAACTTCAGAAATTGATTCTGGGCACACCAGGCCTCGAAATCAAGTACCGTCAGAAACTGCGTACTCATAAAATTCCAAAGAATTTAAGAATAAATTGTCCTTGAAATTTACAGGTCTTTACATTATTATTATGTACTAACTTTTACCAATAACATAATTTCTGTGTTTTTTCATAGATATTGATGGTTTTATTTTTAAATTTTGATATAAATATTGTTTATTTTATAATGAAAACATATTTTACTGTATGGAACATTTAAATAATGGTCATTATGTATTAACTTAGGAAAACCATGTATTTTAAATTGATAATGAATCATGTTCACACAAATAATATAAAACATAGATATGAAATCAACATTTTAGTCATATAAATGAGAAGCGCTTGTCAAAGCTCTGTCAAGATAGTTATTTAAACTCTATTGAGATAAAACTACATGAAATATATCATTCTTGTTTACAATAAAAAATTATGAAACTTCCATTCGGTGGATAAGGTTAAATTACCAAAGAGCTTCTAGGATTGTTACACACTATTATGTGTGGACCATTTCTAATTGAAGCTTGATGTTGGTACTCTTACTTAATAACTTTTACAGATGAAGTGAGTAGATATAGCTATGTATACTTCAGGAGGTATAAGTTTATTTAATTTTAGAAATTAAAAGAATTAAATAATGAAGTATAGAATCATCTTGTAAAGAAGATAATGAATATTTGATTGATTGAGGTGATGAATATCTTAACCAAGAGTTTATCGATATTTTGCTTGAGTTTAAGATTTTATCTCAACTCACTCTACCTTACACCCCACAGTGAAATAATGTTAGTTAATAGAGGAAACATACATTTATTTAAATGATAAGTTTGATGATAAATCATACTAATATTCCATTATCCTTTCTGGGGATATGAATTAAAAATTGTTTCAAACACATTAATTCAAGTACCAAATAAAGTGTCCAATAGAATTCCCTTTAATTTATAAAGTGGAAAGAAACTTGTTTTGTCACATACATGTGTATGGGGTTGAAAGGAACTTGGAAATTCGTTCCTAGTAAATAAAATAACACTCTTGTGAACTGAGTGAATATTTACAAGGTATCATTAGGAAACAAAGGGATATTACCTATACAAACCCTCAGACATGAAATATAATGTTGCCAGAAAATCTGTCTTTATTGAGAGGGAGAATATACTCAAGTAGTATAGCAAAGAAAATATTTAATTTTATTATGTTAATGATCAAGATACACAAGATTTGGTATAGTAACATATTTCATAGGTACCTATAGAATATTTTTTTCTTGAAACATAAGTATTGAATTGGATCACCAAAGGGATAAGAGAACAAAAGAGATACGGGTTTCTAGTCTACAAAGTTAGTGAATCGTTATTGGTTGATAATAATGAACTTCTATCATATAAATAGTGTAGCACCACAGTTTTGAGGTATGTGGCCTTTTTTTATTCATTTTTATGCATTTAAAGAGCATGGGATGAGTTGGGCAGAGGTTGGGAGAGTTTGGAATGGTTTTGGATGAGTTTGGAGGCTTATAAAGGGGTGCACTGTTTGAGTATGGTTAGAGGAAACCATGCAGGTTCTATAGGAAACTATGAAGGGGAGGAAGTGTGATTCACACAGCTGGCGCACGGTTTTACAAACTGTTCAAGGCAACCATGCAGATCCTTTCTCATGAGGCAGTAGCGTGCACACGATTAGCGCACAGTTTTCCAAACTGTGCGGGCTAACCGTTTGACCTCTTAAAAATAGAGTTATGAGTTCCGGGATCACTTGGGCTTGCCTAATTCCTCTCCAATCTTCCTCCCACTAGAGCCTCACTTGGTATTTTGGGTTCTTAGGGGTTAAGGGTGCTCTCCCACTCTATTTGGAAGCATTTCAAATGGGTTTCAAGGCGGTTTGAAGGTGGTTTCTCCCGGGTAAGTCTCTCATCTTGGTTTCTTTGTGTTTTACTCCAGATCTGCTCTTCCCTCTTTCTTGGTTTTCTAGATCTACACTTTTTGTGTGTAGATCTAGGGTTGGGGTTGATTTGGATTTTAATATTAAGGCTTGTGGATGTTAGGGAAAGGGATCTAGAGAGGTGTCGGTGGTGCGTTCGCCAGATTTGAGGCGCGGTTGTTCGTGGTTCGATTTCTCGGGAACCCTAAAGGTAGGTGGCTTCTCTCTTGACTCCACTTGGTTATATTTAGTGGTTCTTTGTTAAAATTAATTGTTGTGCTGAAAATTAATTGTGAATTGTTATGAGAAATTTGTTGAAAATCCCTTGGGTGATGTTTTGGGAATTTTTGGGAAAAAGGGGGTTTCATGGTGAGATGATTTTGTTGTGGATTTTAAAATGGGTTGTTGGGATTGGTTTGTGTAAATGAATGATGGAAATAGTTTTCAATAGAGATTTTGTTTTATTGAAAGGTTGTTTGGCATGGAAAATGTTTTTCAATAAATGGGTGATTTATTGAAGTGGATTGATATGCAATGGAATTGTTTGATTGCATGATGTTGTGACCTTGGCGGGTTATATGCTAGGTTGTGATTGATTGAAATGTTATGTGGAAGTGGGTGGGAAGTCCCACTATAAAAGGTGATGGATTATGGTCAGAAAAACCACCATATGGGTAGTGGTCGGGAAGTACCGCTAGTTTTGAATGGGTGAACGGGTTGGGCGGAAGTCCCACCGTTTTTGTTTGTTTGTTGTGAATTTCATTTCAAGATGGAATTTTTGTGCTAATTTTTACATGTTGGAATGGTTTTGTCTTGTTGGTTGGCTTTCCTGGGTTGCTTGGGTTGGGTGTGATGGCTTGGTAAGAGCATTGTTGGCTTATGGAAATGGTTTCGCTTGTGATTATTTTATATAAATTGTTTTATATAAATGTTCTAATGTTTTTATCCTAGTGGAGTGTGTAGGGAATTAATTTGGGGAAAACCTACTGAGTTTTAGCAGTCACCCCCTGCTTTGGCAATATGGTGTCATTGCAGATGTCGTGTACCGTGACGTGGGAAAAGGTAAGGCATCACCCTCCTTTAGTGGAGCATTGTGATCCCTTGGTGGAGCTTGGAGCTTGGAGCATGGCGTGGAGTTGTGGTGGTGTCATGGCTTGTGGTGTTTGGTTCTTTAGTTTATGCAGTGTACTCTGATGTTGTGTGGACGTGTCTAGTTGTATTGGTTTTGAGTTGTGTTGTGGAACAACTTGGTTGTCTTTTGGGAATTCAAGGTTGGGTAGCCGAATTGACATGCATCATTTAGTGTCTATTATTGTATTTTTTGGTTTGTTTTTTCTTAAGGGAGAATTGTTCCCCAACTTGATCTTGAAGCCCTCAGCATTCATTTCCAGCCTTTTGCGTCTTGGGAACATCGATTAAGGCCAAGTATCCCTCACCACCTCCTCAAGCCAATGAGGTAGGGGCGGGGTGTTACAAATAGGTATTAGAGAGATCAGAATCTACAAGATAGAAGGATTCCATGAATTCGGATATGGATTCCATGTATCAAAACCAAGTTTTTATTCTGGTTGATCCTCTAGTTGATGAAAATCCTATTAGGTTAAAATGGGTATTCAAGAGAAAATTGGAGATGGGGGGTAAAGTATGTACCTATAAAGCGTGGTTAGTTTCTAAAGGGTGCAAAAAACATCAAATCATTGACTATGAAAAAACCTTTTCACCAATTTCCATATTTAAATGCATTGGAATTTTACTTACTATAATAGCTTACCATGACTATGAAATTTAAAAGATGGGCATCAAATCAGCTTTATTTAGTGGGAAACTTTAGGAATATGTCTATATGACATAATCTGGAGGATTTATGACTCTATATGATGAAAAAAGGATTTACAAGTACAATATATCCATTTATATATTGAATCAAGCAGATAAGTAATGGAACATTTGATTTGATGAAGATATAAAATAATTTTGTTTCATTATGAATAAATGTGAACCATGTGGTTTTAAGTAGTTTTTTTTGGGAATATAGTCGTTATCCTAGTAGTATATTTTGATGAAATATTACTTATTTGAAATTACATACTAGTATTACAATCTATTAAGGAATAGTTAAATATGTGTTTCTCTATAGTGGAACTAGGTGAAGTAGTCTATATTCTAAGGATCAAGATAATTCGTGATAGATCCAAGAGGATTCTTGGACTAATTCAAATTACATACATTGACCAGATACTAAAGAGATTTCATATAGAATATATCAATAGGGGATTGGTTTTAGTGTCACATGGTATAAATATTTCAAAGAAAATGTGTCCTCAGACATAAAAGAATAAAGAGATAATGAGTAAAATCCCATACGCTTCCATGATTGGGTCAACCATACATTCTGTGTTATTTACTAGACTTGATGTAGACCATTCATTGAGCATGGTGGGTAGATATCAAGATGAACCTAGTGAAAACCATTACTATGGTATTAAAGTTAACCTTAAGTATCTGAGAAGAACTAACGATATAATCTTGTTGTATGGAGGGGATGAGGATCTAGTCTTCAAGGGTTATATTGATACTACTTTTCAATTAATTTAGAATGATATAAAATCATAGTTAGGATATGTTATTAGTCTCAATAGAGGATTTGTGAGCTACAAGAGTTCAAAGCATCCATTTTTTCTCCAATTATGTAGTAGATTCTGAGTATATAGTGAATTTTGATACAACCAATAAAGTAATTTTGATACAAAACAATTTCTAGGATCATGATGTGGTACCTAGAAGTAAATAACCTATCCCATTATGTTGTGATAATACTATAGTAGTGGCTCTTGGAAAAGATCCAAGATCACACTAATAGATAAAGAACATACTCCAGAAGTATCACATCTTTAGATATTTTTCTCCGCTAGGTGAAGTTGTATTAATAAGAGTTAATATATAAGAAAATGTGGTAGACCCCTTGAAAAAGGTTCAATATCATCCTAAGTATAAGAATATTGTGAGATCTAGTGGACTAACGATTTTTAGCAGTTGGATCTAGTGCAAGTGGGAGTATGTTGTAGTTGGTTCCCTAGAACAAAATTCTCTTTACTTTATGATAACATGTATTCATTTTTTTGAATAGTAATAAAGTCAATATCATGTCCTGATTGTTATTCTACATGACATAGTATTTGATAATGTCCCAAGATTTGTTTTCTAATTGAAAGGTTACAATAGTTCCCCACTATGATGAGAACCCAAACGATCCATGACAATATTCATTAATATATATTCTATAGCCAAATGAAATCATTTTATGGCACAAATGACATAGGATATTAGGAGTGGAGACTCATAGTAATTTGAGTGACCTTCAATTTGTGTATGTCTATAGTAATTTTTGGTGTAGGAAATTATGAAAATGAGACCCTCCAGTAGGAAATTATGAAAATAGAACCCACCAGTAGGAAATCCAAATTTATATGGTTCATTGGATGTTTTTATTTTTGGATGTGTGTATTGTTCATTAGAATTTAAGATTATTATTAATGAATTTTATGATTAATGTACATTGATTTATTGAATAAAATCAGGTTGAAATATTTTTGTGGTGAAGTACGATATGTTGGGTTCATCGTGAGTAATATTTCATTAATGAATAATGAGAGGAAGGATTTGTATCTTTAGTTATCTAATAAAAGTTGATATCTAATTCCCATTGATGTAAATTATATAGCTTAAATAAATCTATAGTCATGGTGTTTAGTAGGAATGTTCAATTTCCAAAAACATAAAGAAAAAATCATCAAGCACATAATTTGATAGCACAATCATGAAACCTACTTGATTAGAGATATCACAATTAAGGGACTATATTACTTAGTAAAAATCCACATAAGGTTTTATGTTGTTGTGACATTAAATTATTTCTCTAGGATTTCCATGGTGTGTTTCTTGATGTTAAACTTGGAATTTTGGCTACTTTACCTAATACCACTGAGAAAGAGGCCTAGAGACACCAATTGTATGCATAACATCAGTTAAATAATAATATTATTTATTATTTAAAAATTTAAATAAATATTATTCATGTATGTGGTTTAATAATTATTTATGTTTTCTTGATCTTTTATATTCAATCATCATTTATTCTGGAAAATATTTTGTGAGATTAATATTTAATAAATATTTATTTTCTATTAGTGAATATAATATTTATTTATTTATTAGTGAATAATTAAGTGATATTTATTTATTAAATAAATATTTATTATTCAATGAATAATAAATATAACGGGGGAATGGTAGACGAAGTTAAGTGGTCTGGTGAGAAATAATATATATCATATATTAATTGAATAAATTATTTTCAATTTAATTTGCTATATTTGCGCATGTCAAGAAATAATAATAATAATAGTATTATTATTGACATGGGGTTAGTTAAGGATTAAATAAATAATTAAGGTAACTTTTGAAATTATTAATTTATAATCGTAGAAATATATAAACCCAATATTTTATTTTATTATTTGAGCCATTTCATTTGTTGTGCACAATGAAATTTGGAGAGAATCCTCTTGAAGCCCTAGGGAGATCCCTCTTCAAAAACACTCTCAAGAATGGAGAGTGATCCTCATCCACCACTATTTTCATGTCTAGAGTGATCTAAGAGAACCCATGAAGAGATTATTAGGGTGATCAAAGGTGAACAACCCAAGTTTTAGGAACTTTTTCACTTGCACCCGGAGATTCATACGAAGACGTTCAAAGGTTTGTATAACATATGTGGATCACCACTGGGGGGGATATACTCTTGAGTCTTACAAAGAAATAATAGTACGACATATATAAATTGTTATATCCATCAATGAAGATATAATTCATCATAAGTTAATTCTTAATTTTTAAAATTAATTATAAATAATATGTGATGATCTTGTACTTTTGTTCTAGTATTATCAATCATCAATTGGTATTTGATTCAATTATATTGATAATTGTAATTATCTTCTTTTAAATATCATATTAATCATCAATTATGAAAAAATGAGTTGGTAATATCCTATCTGACACTTCCCCAGTGCCCAGGACGTTCAATGCATTAACCCAACTATTGTTCTAATTGTGCACAGTCCCCTTAGATTCATGACCAGGACTAATTGCACTATATACTTGGTTGTGATAGGCTAGTGAGTTATGAGTCCCACATGAGTAATGGGGGTATTTTATAAGGGATTATTAATTTAATTTTACTCTCCCCATAACATAAGGCCTTTTCCAAATGGGTGGGAGAAACAAGCAAAATATAGTCATCAAGGTAACTCCCTAAAGTAGAAAATATCTTGTTAAACAACTTTGGTTAGTGGGTGAACCACTTTCTTGACCTAGTATCAGTGGGTGGTGAAGATTTAGATCCCTCGAATAGAATTAATGGTGAGTTTGTTATACCAATTTCATAACGATCCTCTCAGGTCCATGATCAAATCTAACCACCATATTGCTTGTGGTACAATATTCCAGTGAGTCATAAGACCCACATGGGGTGTGGGGGTGTTTCAGATGTGATCAATTAATCAATTTTACTCCCCCCAACATAATATCATTTCTAGATGGGTGTGATAACCAGGAAAAAAATCCATGTGTGTTACTCTCCAAAGTGGAAAATATCATGTGCAACACCACTAGTGAAGTGTTAAATTCCCCTAAATACCTATATGGGTAGATTTAAGTTGGAAACCAATATACATTAGAACATTGAAAGTGATAAAAATCATGGAAGAGCATGAAATGTGATGAAGGAGGAGTTTCAGTATTGTCTACAATAGTTTGTAATAACATGAATTGTAGGCTACTAAACCTATAGCTTTAAATCCTATATAGTTATAGAGAACACATATAAATCAGGTTCAAATTACATAGGAGAGATAAATATTATAGGATACAATATATGGAGTTAAAATCATGTTAGCTATTTTAATAAGTGTTTACACACTTCTGGATGAAGGTTGAAGTGAATAGACATGACCCGAGATTAATTGAAGTAGAGTTGAACCTAAGCTGGTAGAATAATTTGAGGAAATACTCTACCTTGAGTATTTTATACACTATAACCCCTCAAAAATTAATTAGAGGGAGTTTGGAATTATCCTAACGATTCAAATAATCTTTATATTATGTTTTTATATGATTTGTAGATATTTATGAGTGGATGAGATCAATTTGAGTCGAAGCAAGGGAGGGAAAGTTAGAAATTGACAGAAAAAAAATAATCCAAGTTAAGATTCATTGTATATGAATTTAAGTTTAGGGGATTTTCTGCAAATCTAAATCAATGTATTTGAATTCCTACGGCTGGAAATATTTTCTTATATGAAGATTCATGTATGATAATGTACTAATGTAGTTGAATGATCATCATACATGAATTTACATAACCAAAATATTCTACATATCCAAATTCAAAAACTATGTATATTAATCAAGCCCCGCATATCTGAATAAAGTTTTGTATCCAAACATCTCAAGTAAAAAATTTTATGGAATATCCAAACATCATATAGTTGAATTATTCTATATAACAAAAATCAAATATATGAAAATTATTGAAGAATTTTGACCATGTTGTCGTGATGTGGAAAATTGATTATGAATTTAAGGTTTGTTTATAGTATACAGAATACCCTATGTCCTCTCTCAAGGAGCATTGGTGGGTTTAGAGTGTGTATTTTTAATAAGAAGTACTTAGATAGGGGGTGGTTTTGAAAATAGTTTTATGATGAAATGACTTAATTAAAGAGTTTAATAGTTGGAAAGAAAAGGTGGTTTATTAATAATTATGAGATAAGAAGATCATTTTATGTTCACTCCAAATCTTGGATAGTTCATTGTTCTGAAAATTTAACATGGTTTTGTTTAATTCTTTGGTTGAAGGTTGTCAAGATCTTGACTCCCCTCTTGCCTCTTCAATTGATGTTTAAAGAACCACCCCTTAGTACAATAATTGAGTTGAAAAGATTTTTTTATCAAACATAGAATAAGATGTATACTAAAGAATAATTAAATCTTATGTATGTTTGAGATAAATATGATTGTTGTGTTGTCCAATCTGAACAACCAAATATTTCCACTTGAAATCTCAACCCAATTAGTGTTGAAATAAAAAGCATTCCACTTAATTATATAAAAAGAAACTTAATCAAGGGAAATCATGTAAAGAAAAAAAATAAGTGAAATATTCAACACACAAATTATACAAAACCTATAGAAGAACATGTTTTGGAACTCCCTCCCAAGTTTTTGTAGCTCCCTCGAAATGATCGTCCACCATTTAGCTCGCCATCGAGAGGAGGACGAGACTCGAGTGGAACTCCCTCTTCATCCTTGATTCCCCTATGAGCATAGGGGCCTCTAGAACTCCTTGGATGATAAGAGGACTTCGTTGGGTCTCCAAAATACTAGAGATTTTCCTCCTGTATGAACATGAAAATGAGGTGCCCAAGGTGCCATTTTATAGGAAAATGGGAAGGTGGGTTTGAGCACACAAAATTCTTAAAACCACTTGTCACAGGTGTGTCGACCTCCAGACAGTCTTACCTCGATTTTGATAAAATAAAAAGTTGTATCTCCACCTCTTTTCTATCTCCACTGAATGTTTGGAATATATTTGACACCTATATCCCAAGATATAGACATATCACAACACACAACCTTTGACATCATGTAGATTTGGTGGGATGGAAAAATAAGGTCGGTTGGGACACTAGATTGCCGAATACGTCTTCGGTTCCTTTATAAGAAATTTATCCCAAGAAAATTTGGACCATAACACAAAATATCAGCCAAATTGGATTCATGATCAAGTATCAGTGTGTGGATTAATCCACTGGTGTGCTTGGATCCTGCGCAGTTTGGCCCATTTTTCTTGGACATCATCATGGGCCCTCCAAATCACCTCCTCCTGTAATGGAATCATAAAAAAAAGTATCATTTCCCTTTTTAATATTGATAAAAACAAAATAAATGATTCAAAAATGGAATTAAACTTGTCATTATTTTTATAATTCTCAATATAAAACAGGTTCAACATAGTGGTGTAAAGGTGAAAATTACACAGTGAATCGTGGTACGATCACACCCCCACACCTTAACATTTTCAATCCTGGGAAAAGTCACATATCCAAATAAAATGAGGCATATAAATATTTACAACATCATGAAGGTTTAACATTCGAGGAAATTTTAATTCATTAATGTAATGAGATCAATGCAAGAACCACACCAATGAGTTTTTCCTATGGAAAAAAGATGTCTCATAAATCATATCATAATGAAATTCAAAGAGATTTAAGACACCAACATGAGAATGGAATTCAAAATTCAATCATTCCACTAACTCCATGTGTGTGTGTGTGAAAACCATTCCATACTATTCTTTCCACTTCCTATCCAATTAATATATGTTATTTTAAAATTATTCAGCTTTAAATGAATTTTCACCGAACCTTCCCTACTTCCTTTACAATCATATTTCAAGAATCACTCACTTAAGCATTCCCATAAGTCAACCCATAATCTCCCAACATAGATATCCCCGTATGTTGTACATTTCATCACTCCCCTCATTTATTATTTTTTAGAAGTTTCATTTCGAACAAATCTCACACTCATCTCTCAACCCTTGTTTGATCTCCTCACGACACTAATTGCAATTGTTATAACAAGATTAGAGGTTTAGGAGGAGTGGTTTTTGAACTTCCCAAGACTCATTTTTTTTAGGGCATAAAATAGCCGGACATTTGGTACACACGTATAGGTCAATCTGGTACAGTAATGAAACAGATCGGATAAGGAATGAACGTATAGAAATATCATTTAAAGCTAAAAAATATTAACCTAACATATATTTACCTTATATTAAGTAAGAAATATTCACACTTTGTGGTTAGGTGAAAAAATGTATGGAGATATTAGTGACACAGTTTTCCCAAAAACTACTTACACAAGGGGCATCAATCATCTCAAATGTTTAATAGTGATACAACTGTTTATATCATTGACAGAAAACCAATTTCTTAAAAATCAATCCCTGATGTTAACTTCATAAAAATATTCTTTTTCACCATTATTTATGGTATTTTTATCTTTCCCCCCTTTATGTCACCGAATCATAGAACTTTGAAATTTTTTATGGGGGAGTGAAAATACCATAAAGGAGGCGAAAAAGAGAAGAAAGAAGAAAGAAAAAAATGATAAAAATTCATATCTAACCCAGGAATGTACCCATCCCCCCCACACCTAGAATGTACAGTGTCCTCATTGTAATAATTGAGAAGGTGAGAAGGAAGTATTAAACCTGGTGTGTTTCACTGGTATGTTTCTTCTTTAACATAGAGTTCCTCCATTGGGAACTCTGAAAGGGCTTCGTGAAAGTGCTTCAGCCGCTGCCCATTGACAGTGAAGGTTTGTTTGGTTTCTCCATTTCAAACCTAGAAAACACCAAATGAGGATACATTAATAACAGTGTATGGTCCAAACCAGTGGAAATGAAGCTTATCGGGATGCAACTTCATCCTTGAATTATAAAGGAGGACCTTCTTCCCAATGTGGAACTGACAATTAAGGATAAGACGGTCATGGGAAGCCTTGGATCGCACTTTACAAATCCTGGAGTTTTCATATGCATCTCTTCCCATTTCCTTTAACTCCTGATTCTGCAGCTTCCTTTGGGAACCCACACCAGAAGGATTATAATTTCATTGTTTGATGGCCCAGTAGGCCTGATGCTCAATTTCAATAGGTAGGTGACAACTCTTTCCAAACACAAGATGATAAGGTGACATTCCAATGGGAGTTTTGAAAGCAGTATGGTAGGCCCATAATGAATCATTAAGTCGAAGACTCCAATAATTTCTATTGGGTTGAACCATTTTTTCAAGAACCCATTTTACCTCTCTATTTGACACCTCAACTTGACCATTGGTCGTGGATGATATGATGTAGACACTCTATGACCGACCCCATACCGATGAAAAATTTATTGCATTGTTCGGTTGTGGAAATGAGAACCCTAGTCATTGACGATGAACCTAGGTAAGCCAAACCTACAAAAGATTTGGGTTCTAAAACATTCTACAACTACCTTATAATCATCAGTTCTTATAGCTCGTGGCTCAACCCATTTTGACATGTAATAAACTGCCAGAAGAATGTACAAGTTGCCAATGTATTTGGGAAATGGACCCATAAATTAAATTCCCCAAGCATCAAAAATGTCATGAAAGAGCAATGGTTGTTGTGGAGATAATGGAGGGCTTCATGGTCTGAGAACATAATGGATTTGGACCCCAAAAGGTACGATCTGAATTTGTCCAAGGAAAACACAATGACAAGGAATTCTTTTTCAGTTTTCATGTAGTTTTCTTGGGAAGGGTCTAAAGTACGTGAGGCATTGGAAATGACATGTGGATCTCGATCGACCCTTTGTGACAAGACTTCTCCAACTTCATAGTTAGAGGCATCACACATGAGGTCAAACAGTAAATCCCACCGAGGTGGTTGGATTACTGGGGGTGACATGAGACTCCATTTTAACTTATTAAAAGCTTCCTCCTATTCTTTATCAAAAACAATTTCTTTTTCTTTTTTGAGTAATCAGGAGAGGGAGAGTGAAATTTTATTAAAGTCACTAATGAAACGATGGTAAAATCCAGCATGACCTAAGAAAGACCGCACATCCCATACATTTTTAGGGAATGTTAAGGAATAAATGATATCCACTTTTGATTTATCTACTTGGATTCCATCCCCAGAATTGACATTCCCCAAAACTATAACTTGTCGCACTATGAAATGGTATTTCTCATTATTTAATACCAGATTCTTTTCAATACAGCAACGTAGGACTGAACCAAGACTACTCAAACATTCATTAAAAGAAGAGCCATAATCAGTGAAATCATCCAAGAATACTTCCATACAATTATCCAGGTAATCCAAAAAAATACTAATCATGCAACTTTGGAAAGTACTCGGAGCATTGCACATACCAAATGGAATCCTTCTATAGGAAAATGTTCCAAAGGGGAAAGTGAAGGTTGTCTTTTTTTGATCCTCGGTGGAAATATGGATCTGAAAGTATCTAGAATAATCATAAAGGAAACAGTAGTGGGACTTACCCATTATCCTCTCTAGCATTTGGTCAATGAATAGCAAAGGGAAATGGTCCTTCCTAGTGTGTTTGTTTAGTCGGTGACAGTCTATATAGACACGCCAACTATTCTACACACGAGTTGGAACTAATTCATTGTTTTCATTTTTGATTACTATAAGGCCTGTCTTTTTAGGAACTACTTGAATGAGACTAACCCATTGGCTGTCAGATATGGGGTAAATGATTTCAGCAGCCAATAATTTTGTTACCTCATTTTTTACAACTTCTAGGAGGTTTGGGTTCAGTCGACATTGTGGCTGCCTCACTGGTTTATACTCATCATTTAACAAAATATGATGTGTAAAAATTGATGTGATAATACCAAAAATTTCTTCAAGTGTCCATCCCAAAGCTTGTTTATACTCCCTCAAAAGTTCAAGCAGTCGCAATTCTTGCTTAGGAGGGAGTGAACTAGCAATGATGACATGAACTTGTTTCCATTCTCAAGATATGAATATTTTAAATCTTGAGGCTATTTTTTCAGTTCCAATTCAGGTGTATTTTGGATTGATGTGGGTGTGTGTGAAAGTGAGAGGTCACTAATCTCATCTAACTGCTCAATGGTATCATCCTCAATGGAGGAATGAGCTTTTACAAGCTTAGTAGTATCATCGATGGTCAGTGGATCCTAAGTGTTCAAGAAATCATCAATTAATGAACAAGCATTACACTTTTCTAGACTACTACAAAAATCAATTCATGAATCATTTCCTAGAATTTCTATCAGTGAAGAAAATTGAGAAAGAAGATTAGGGGAATGAAATGTTGTTTTTTTAGGGGAAGGCAGTACATATATAGAATTAACAGATGGAGAGGAATGTTCTTCTGAGGGGTGCTTCATGGAATCAAGGATATATAAGTGGACAGTGTCACCACCAAACTCCATAGATAATGTACCATTGTGGACATTAATTATGAATTTGGAAGTTTTCAAGAAGGGTCTCCCCAATATAATCAGGGCATACTCATTTATCCTATCATCCTCCATTTTAAGCACATAAAAGTCAGTAGGAAAAATAAAATTTTGAACCCTCATAATAAAATCCTCTAACACACTAGAGGGGTGTGAAATACTCCAGTTATCTAGTTGAACAATAATTCTAGTGAGCTTTTATTCCCTGACTTGTAATGTAGAGTAAATAGAGTAAGGAATCACATTTATAGAAGCACCTAAATCAATCATAGCATTAGAAAAAGAATACTCCCCTATGGTGCATGGAATTGAAAATGTTCCAGGATCATTGCACTTGGTGGGAAGTGATGGCTCTATAAATACTGAAACATTCCTCCCAAATCTCACCTTATCATATCCATGATTTCGCCTTCGGTGTGTACACATATCATTTATAAACTTGGCGTACTGTGGAATTTTCTTCACAGCATCAATCAATGGGATGTTAACCTGCACTTTCTTGAATATTTCCAATATTTCTTTATCAAGTTCAGTTTACTTTTGTTTTCTAGGTTGGGTGGCCCTTTGAGTAAATGGAAGAGTAATGGTTGGGCTAGGTGACTCATCAATATACACACTCTTTCCTTTGGAAGGGATTTTCTGAGGACAAGTTTCTTTAACATTTGGAACATTTTTAATGGTTGGGATAGAGGTTTCCTCAGTAGGGGATGACTCTAATGGAGGATTCATTTTAATTTCTAGTTGTTTTCCACTCCTAAGGGTGATGGAACTAACATTTCCTTTATCCCTAGGGTTAAATATTGGTTGAGAGGGAAGTTTACGTGATCCGTGACTTTGAATTTTACCCACTGAGTTAGCTAGTTGGCCTAATGGGGTTTTGGGGTCTTATATAGCTACCGAAGTGGTTTTTTGGAATTTAATATTGTTGGAAGCCATTTGTTTCATCATATCTTCTTGGCTAGGCTCGGGTTTTGGAGGGGTTTGTTGGAAAGGCCTTTGGGGTGGTTAAGGATTTCTGGGTGGTGGTGGTGGATGACTACTCTGCCCTGGTTGGTTCCATTGTTATTGAGGTTGGTTTGAATACCCTCATTTCCTATAGGCTTGGTTCTCCTTCCACCTAGGGTTGGATGGATAGTAATGTTCTTTCCTAATGGGTTGGTTATAGGGGTAACCTATAAATATTGCCTCCCAACTCTCAGATGTTTCCCCCAATTTAAGAAATTGGTTAGAGTAGTGGGTGTTAGAAGAATATATACCACAATGGATGGGAGGAGGAGATTGGCATTTCCCTTGGGAAAGAGCAAGTTGTCAAAGAAGGGTACTTAATTCTTCAAACATTGTGTCCACTTTCTTCTCGAATTCAGTACTTTTCACCTCATGGACACCTCGAATGGGTATGCTAGACCATGTACCAAATTGTTTAGTGTTTTATTACATATTCTTGATTAAGGTCATTGTAGCGATTGGGGTCTTATCTACCAGTGCACCACCTGCAACATCATCAATCATATTTCTATCAATAGGGATTAAACCTATATAAAAATATTGTATTAAAAGTTGGTCACTTATTTGGCGGTGTGGAAAACATGAACAAAAGCTTTTAAATCTTTCCCAATATTCATGAAGTGTTTCCCCTTGAGATTGTCTTATACCACATATTTCCTTCTTTATTGTTGTAGTTCAAGAGGCTGGAAAATACTTTTCATGGCGATTCATGTCTGCCCAACCTCTTATTGGTGAATTAGCATAGTACAACCAATCATTCACAGTGTCTTCTAAAGAAAATAGGAATGCTATATGATTTACTTGTTCCTCATCCACATTAGCTGGTTTTGACTGAAAATCCATTTTTTTAATGTTTGAATAACTTTTTGGTTAAGTGAGAACCCACCATACAGATTACTTTGAGGCTAAGTGAGAACCAGCATATCTCACAACTAACCATTAACAAGTTGGGATAAGAACCCTATTCCGGACCAAACCCGCTATTGACGTTGATGTCTCGATCCAAAAAAACTGACCTATATCACCACTATCACAACAACCCATAAAGACCGTCAAAATCAGAGTCTTCACCTGAACAAACCAAACAAAAATAACAAAGAAACCCTAAATCAACACCAGATCGTCGGAAAGAAACATCGATCAGAATCCATCATCACCATTGAAAAACACTAAAGCTTTCCCTTTCCACTAGAAACAGAATTCGGGATGGAAACCACCACACCAAACCAACCACCAACAGATCCCCCAATCGCGCCGCCATACTAGAAGACACCAGCACCACCCAAATCATCAAGAAAGCCATCAAACCAGACCAAAATGGAGTCTCGCATGATAGATCTGGATGAAATGGTAGAGGTGACTAGAGAATGGAAGACTCGCACCAGAGGAATAAACAAGGAACCAGAAAACAGCCACAAACGAGACCGAAAAGGGGATGAAAGACCTGAAAATGAGTTGTCTGAGGAGGAAAGAATGAAAAAGGGTATGTCGTTGGGTTCGGGCATTCCTAAGGATGCCCTCTGTGACCTCATAATAACTCGAGATGAAGACAAAAGCCTTGCCTCATTCCAGCCCGCAAAGACCAACCACCAATCAGAGGTGCCAACAGATCTAGACTAGGAATGATCAAGTCCGTAGTGGGTTCAAGAACAGAGACCAGCATTTTGGTTTAATCGGAGGAGGGTGAATGACATCGATTGTCGTCAGAGCTCCGATAATCAGAAAAACCACGAGGCGCTCAAAGAACACCGCAGCGCGCCTTCAGCACCGCTCGGCCCGGCCATGCGAGGAGGTGAGGAGGTGAGGAGGCGAGGAGGTGATGAGGTGAGGAGGCGAGGAGGCGAGGAGGCGAGGAGGCGAGAATAGGTGGAGGGAGGAAGGAAGGGAGAGGCGGTGGCTGGGAAACCCTAGACCACAGAGAGAACTCCCACTCCCATTCTCTTCCACTTAGAAGGTTTTAATGTTGAACAAATAGTATGAAATTATTTTCAGTGCTTGTGTGGATCTTCTCCTAGAAGTCCATGGAATCTTGGTAATAGATGAATTAAACAAGATTTTAGTTCAAAATTGGGTGCCGCGCCTTGCAATTGAATGTGTGTGGGCTGAATATCAACATCAAGTGAGGTTATTTCTTTTAGTGTTCAATTGTTTTCATCCATGTAATTCACGTTAATTCCAGTTTTGATGTTAGTTCCAGAAGAAGATGAAGGGTGAAGAAGAGTTTTAATATGTGGTGTTCCCTCCTTCAAAGTGTTGTCTTGTGTGTCTCGGTGTCGTTGACGTAGTATCCTCTCTGGTTTGGGTTCAAAAGGTTATAAATCTCCAAAATTAGAAAGTTTCATGCCCCAAACCTACACAAAAAATATATCATAACAAAAAGGGATTGAAAAGTTATAATAGAAAACAAATAAATATTCAAAAAAATTACAAAACCTTTATAAAAAACACGCACTCAAAACCAAAGCGCTCCCTGGAAATTGCACCAAAATATGACCGTGCTGTCCTGATATGGAAAATTTATTATGATTTTAAGGTTGATTTATAGTCTAGGGAAGACCCTAGGTCATCTCTCAAGGAGCGTTTGTGACAACCGGGTCCCGGTGACAGCACAAACACCCCACCTTAACATGGTCGTCGGGTCCCGGCCTACTAGGTACCCCCAGTTGCCCCCGCAGACACGTGGGGCCCACCCCAGGGTCCACCCACATGCCTAAACGGGTCATCTGACTAATTACAGTCCCCACAGGCCAACACTTGTCCTTTCCAGTGTGCTTTGTCCTCACTCACACACATCCTGGGAAACTTCCCAGAAGGTCACCCATCCTGATCACTACTCCAGGCCAAGCACGCTTAACTGTGGAGTTCTAATCAGACAGGCTCCCGAAAAGGAAGGTGCACCTTGTTGACATGAGTCATATCATTTAGTCATTTAACCCTTTATCATTTGGGGATGTTACAATCACCCCCCATTTAGAGCACAACGCCCTCGTTGTGGTCCCTACATCTCAACCGAGGCAGTGCACCGCACTTAAGGCTGGGTTCCTCCTCTGATACCAAATGTGATAACCGGGTCCCGGTGACAGCACAAACACCCCGCCTTAACATGGTCGTTGGGTCCCGGCCTACCAGGTACCCCCAGTTGCCCCCGTAGACACGTGGGGATGTTACAATCACCCCCCCTTTAGAGCACAACGCCCTCGTTGTGGGCCCTACATCTCAACCCAGGCAGTGCACCGCACTTAAGGCTGGGTTCCTCCTCTGATACCAAATGTGACAACCGGGTCCCGGTGACAGCACAAACACCCCGCCTTAACATGGTCGTCGGGTCCCGGCCTACCAGGTACCCCCAGTTGCCCCCGCCGACACGTAGGGCCCACCCCAGGGTCCACCCACATGCCTGAACGGGTCATCTGACTAATGACAGTCCCCACAGGCCAACACTTGTCCTTTCCAGTGTGCTTTGTCCTCACTCACACACATCCTGGGAAACTTCGCAGAAGGTCACCCATCCTGATCACTACTCCAGGCCAAGCACGCTTAACTGTGGAGTTCTAATCAGACAGGCTCCCGAAAAAGAAGGTGCACCTTGTTGACATGAGTCATATCATTTAGTCATTTAACCCTTTATCATTTGGGGATGTTACAGCGTTGGTGGGTTTAGAGTGTGCATTTTTAATAAGAAGTACTTAGATAGGGGGTGGTTTTGAAAACATTTTTAGGATGAAATGACTTAATTAAAGAGTTTAATAGTTGGAATGAAATGGTGGTGTATTAATAATTATGAGATAATAATATCATTTCAAGTTCACTACAGATATTGGAGAGTTCATTGTTCTGAAAATTTGACATGGTTTTGTTTAATTCTTTGGTTGAAGGTTGTAAAGATCGTGAATCCCCTCTTGCATCTTCAAATGATGCTTAAAGAACAACCCCTTGGCACAAAAATCGTATTGAAAAGATTTTTTTACCAAACATAGAATAAGATATCTAATAAAACATACTTAAATCTTTTGTATGTGTGAGAAAAATAGGATTATTGTGTTTTCCAATCATAACAAACCAAGATTCCCACTTTAAATCTCAACCCTATCAGTGTTGAAATAAAAAGTGTTCCACTTAATTATATCAAATGAAATGTAATCAGGGGAAAGCATGTCAAGAAAAAATATATGAAATAATCAATACACAAATTATACAAAACTATTAGAAGAACATGTGCTAGAACTCCCACCCATGTTTGTGTAGCTCCCTCGAAATGATCATCCACCATTTAGGTCACCATCGAGAGGAGGAGGAGACTTGGGTGGAACTCCCTCTTCATCCTTGATTCCCCTATGAGGATAAGGGCCTCTAGAACTACTTGAATGATGAGAGGACTTATTTGGGTCCCCAAAATACTAGAGCTTTACCTCCTGGACGAACTTTCAAATGAGGAGCCCAGGGTTCCATTTTATAGGAAAATGGGAAGGTGGTTTTGAGCACACAGAATTCATAAAACCACTTGTCACAGGGGTTTCAACCTCCATAAAGCCTTATCTAGATTGGTAAAAAATAACAAAGTTGTATCCCCACCTCTTGGATGTCTCCACAGAATGTTTGACATAAATTGGACACCTATATTCTGAGATATGGACAGATCACATCACACTACCTTTGACATCATGCAGATTTGGTGGGCTGGACAAATCATGTCGTTTGGGCCACTAGATGGCCGAATGAGTCTTGTGTTCCTTCATAATAAATATATCCCAATTAAATTCGGACCATACCACAAAATATAAGCCCAATTGGATTCATTTTATAATAGAAGTGTGCGGATTAATCCACTGGTGTGCTTGGATCCTACGCAGTTTGGCCCATTTTTCTTGGACATCATCATGGGCCATCCAAATCACCTCCTCCTACAATGTAATCATCAAAACAAGTGTCATTTACCTTTTTAACATTGATAAAAAAATTATTCTAAAATGGAATTAAACTTGTCATTATTTTCATAATTTTCACTATAAAACAAGTTCAATACAGTGGTGTAAAGGTGAAAATTACACAATGAATCATGGTATGATCAAATTTCATATGGGAATTAGCACATGATCACCAAATATATAAATTTTAATAAAATTAACCACCATTTAATGAAATCTATCATGTAGCTAAATCCATGTACATGAAATATAAATTCACATTTATAATGTTCCCCTATGCACTATGTGAAAATTTTGAATTCTAAAATTTCTTATTTTAAAGAAAAATTCATTTGGGATGATACAAGGGTTGTTTGGTCATGTTGTAAATATCATAAAAACCATGAAGGGTGTTTGATGCAAGCTTTAGAAGAATTATTTGCTGATCATTGAGTCATAGGAGATGAAGATCAAAGTAATAATAAAAGTAGACTTTCTAGATTTATTCAATTCTGAGGAAATTAATATCTTGTGATGTTAATGTTATGCATTCATTTATAAAATATCAAGATGCTTAGATAACTCAATATCCCAGAATATTTTGTGGAATATTAAAGAAAAATAACCCCTAAATATGTTCTTGATGATGAAAATGAATGAATATGGTTTTCAAGAATAATATAGATGATGTTCCCTCAATTATTGAGCTATTGTACATCAAGGTCAACTCTATTTTTACCAAAGTCTATTTGAGTTTTCATGAGTTATTGAGATTGAAGTATACTAATTTTAAATAGAATTTATTGATTATAAGAACTATTTTTTGTTTCTATAAGAGAGGAAATGTTCCATAGTACATTTGTTTCTTGTGTTTTATATAACTATTGAAAATACGAGATCTAGAATTTTAGTGGGAATATTTTGAGGAATAATAAGTCATCCCTATTGTGTTTATTTTGATGATCATTCTAGAAAAGTTTCAATAATAATAAGTAATAATTAATTGTATTTTTTGAATGTTATTTGAGTTTAAAAATCATCACATGGTAATACATAGGAAACCAAAAGGGGTAATCTATTATTGCGATTTTTTAATGCCTGTTGCTTTATCCCCTCAACATAAAAATTAAGGGAATTGAAAATTAAATGATAATTTAATATAGAAACCCATGAACATAACAAGGAATGAAGATTGAGAGTGACTAGATAGAAAAATAAGAACCATCCATTATAGTTGTGTGTGTTGGAACAAACTAAGAGGAAGAAGATTTGTGCTATTTTGAGAGATTAGATGAGGCCTCAAAGAAAAAGAAGAAGAATTTGTTGTGTGTTGTAGTGAAGAAGAATAATACGAGGAGACAAACATCAATATGATATAATTTTGAGAGGGTTTAATTTATTGAGTGAGATAACCATTTGATTATATTTAAAAGTTCTATAAAGCTGAGTGGTGAGAAATGATCGAGTTACAGAGTATTCTTCAAGACCTGTTGAAATAAAATAATATTCATGGGAGAAAAATGAGATCAAACATATTGATACAAAGAAATAATATATGGAGATGTTGATCTACTTCCAATAGGATATTTAATTCAATAACTAGTATATATATGGTAGGACACTATACAACCTTTGAGACTTAGGGAATGTAGGGAAATAATTGTATGACTCAGTGACAATAGTGTAAAGTTGATGAGATAAGTATAGTGTGATTCTAGAAAGAGAAGTCTTACGAGACTTAGGAATTATAAACCATATGAGACTTAGTATTTGTGTGGTAAATACCACCCATTTTAATCAACATAATATTATTGTGGACAATAGATCATTGAGGTGAATAGAAAATCATGATAAGTAGTAGGTACTAATGCTGAACCTTATAAAAATACCATGTTATTATTTTCTACATTACTTACAAGATTATAGTTAATCAATTACCCGGTTTAATATTAATAAATTCTATTTAACTAACCAAAAATAGTGGTTCATTTTTAAAGTGAGTAAAATAATTAACAAATAATTGGGAATTGATAAAAGGTTTCCCACAATAGATTAAGCCCCCACCCCCAAGTTTATACATTGATCTAACTGAGAACAATAAGTGATATGAGATGAGGTTACAAATAATTATATCTATTTTAAAGAACCACTAAATTTCATATGATTTTATGAAGATGATATTTGAGATAAGTGAATACAATCAAATTGATAGATCTGATTCCACTCCTATTACTACACAAGTGAAATTCTCTCTTAATATTATAGAAAATAATAGAAAGAAACCATCAAAAAAATTATATTAAAGGGGAATCATCTACTAACTGAATATAATTAGTTTGTTTTATTTTATCAAACCTGGTGCGAGAGATTTATCAGATGAATTGAGTTTAATATGTGTATATTTTGAGGATCTTTCAAATGATAAATCACTAAGTTATTTTTTTAAAATCAATTAGTATCTTTAAAATGTCCCTAATAATTTTTTATACATATAATAATGTATATAAATGGACTACAGAATGAGATGTCTTATTTGAACCATGTGTGTGATTAAATTTAAGATGCTTCAGCTAAACAAGTGAAAAAATAAAATTCTCTCACGAATCTTGTAAAAGCAAAGGAAGAATCATCCACACTTTTCAATGATAGATATTATTTAATTGATGAAGAATAAAAAGTTTTATTTTTAGAAATAATTTATTAAGATTGATTTGGAAGAATGTTTAGGACCCTTGGAGGATGATAATTGTATCATTAACATGAAGTGCCTTAATTTGTAAGTCAAGTTGAAGAATCTAGAAGTGGAAAATTTTTAATCTTCCGAACAAGATGAGAAAATATGTGTTTCTGCAAAACCTTTAGAGGCATTTACTTGATCTAATAAGGCTCATAATGGTGGATTAAATAGTTTTAGATCATGTGGAGAATCCTCCACCAATTTATCATGGAAAAGGTATTCCATGTTGTATATAAAGTGTATTTCACTAAATCTTGAATTTAAGGGATTATTGGAGATAAATTAAATTTAATAAAAATGTAGAAGGATAAAAATAGTGATACTTCCACCGATATTCCAAAGAAATAGGTGAAAAATTACCATAAGAGAATTACCTCAAAAATAAGCCTTAAACGCATGTTTCTAGTCTAAAAACTACAAATTTATCATACTTCAAAATGTATACTTAACGTGGGAATAAAAAGACTATCTAGATGGTGTTGGTGATACTGGAGGTTTATACAAAGAGCCACTGATTTTTGGCACAATATTCTAGTAGGTACATGTGAAATATTACCGGAAAAATGGGGAAAATGATATATAGAGGAGAAAACCTAATATAGTGAAGAATACATTATAGAGAAATAATAATTTTTATATGAGGAATAGAATTTAAATTCCTGAAAAATTCTATTATTTGTGTGAGATTGATGGTCACAATTATTATGGATTCTTTTCAAATACTTCTAGGTACCATATATTACTAAATGGAATAGGTAAAATCCATAGGATGGGAATAAGTTTATAAATTTATGTGTTTTGGAATTGGGATAAAAATTTATGAAGGAAACTGAATCATTTACTCCTAATAAGAATGAAAATATAGATGATATGGAGGTACGGTTCTCTAAGAGAAAAGAAAATAAAGAATCATTTTGAAATCATAAAAATAAGGCTAACTGAGATTAAAAAACAATAAAACTAATATGGTTCTACTATAGTAATAGAGGCCACACCATGTGTTATTACAAAGAAACTATGGAATGAAAATATAGATGGATAAATCTAAAAGCAGACAAGAATTCAATCAAAGAGATGCATAAGAATATTGACATGGTAGAGGACATCCCTGATGAAGGGATTGAGAAGATACCCAAAAAGGTAAGGTAAAGGCTTTAAAATAAGTGTGTGGAAGGTTCAAGAAATAATGACACATTGATTTCATATGTATGTTTATTTTTCCAGGGTAGTTGAAAAAAAGGAAACAACCATCGGTTTCTATTTCTAATACAATTTTAAATAATAAGAAATCGACACCAAAAATGATGGAGGTGCATGATCCAAATGATTTTTTAATATTATAGGTTGAACATATGGAAGAATAAATTAGGATAGAGAAAGCATCAAAGAGTGAAATTGTTATTCTATCTCAAGATAATATTGATACTCTAGCTAGGAAAGAATTTATAAATGAAAAGAAGACCATGCTTCCCGAATGTGTATAAAGATGGAAATTTAATAGTGAAAGTATGAAGAAGTATATAAATGAATTACATGGTTTAGGAAAGCTATCTCAAACCTCCTTATCATGATGATAAATTGTTAGGCGATCCACCCTCATAGCATATTTATTTTATGATTTTTAAAATATTTGTGGTCAAAGTGATGAAAGCTGAATAATATTCCATCAAGGGGGGATCTAATAATGAATGATGCTTCTAGAATTTACATATCGATTGGAATCTATAAATATGAATATCCACTTCAAATATAAGGAATTAGGTATTATTTTCATTCTCCCACTTTGTTTTTAACATGTACATGTTATATTTTTTAAGGGTGAGTGTTTATTCAACCATCTAGGAAGACTGGACACTTGAAATATTTTGATGTATTTGTTCACATCATCAAAATTTAAAGATTTTTTAAGAAAATAAATATGAATTGCCCTCAAATATAGAAATAAAAAATGGTATAACATGTAAAAATGTGAACAATACTGTAGTATAATATTTTAAAACTCATTTCCTAAATTGGTCATCCCATATAGACTTGGAGTTAATTTTTGATGGTATGTTTCTTAGGGGGATGTGATTCCAAGTTATTTCAAATGATGTTTTCCAATATTTAATTACTATAATAACATTCACTATAAATTATTGGTTATTGAGGAATTTCTTCACTCATTTAATTGGAAATTATTGGATCATATTATGATAGAATATATTGATGAAATACTCCGAGATGAACATCATTAGAGGCATAGTATTTTTAAGAGTAGAGTCCCCATGATTTAGAACCAGAGGTACTAATTGGATTCTCAACTTGTATTTTAAATGCTCTCTATTTATATTTCAATTTCTATCCCATCTCAAGTGTCATAAAACATTTATTATGGAGGATAAATTGAAGTTTGACGATTTCCACCTACAAGCCAATTTTGGGAATAAGGGGGAGAGGAAAGTGACCCTTACGTTTAGGGGGATAATAATTTCCTTCCCTTTTCATTTATTGTCAATTAAGGGGATAGAAATTACATTGATCCATGAACACTATTTTTAAGTGATAATAATTGTAAAAAAACACAAAGTGGGAGACTGAAGTTCCCAAAGTAATTTGGTTGCATTTTTTATGAATTAGGTTTTCAATGTAATAAATGAAAAAAAGATAAGTGTTGGGTGATGGATTAAAGTATCCACCCACTAAAAAATAATAAATATTTTGGTTCCCTTGAATACTTAGCTAGACATGTTCAATTTAGAAACCCATATACATCAGATGATTAAAAGAGATGAACTTCAAAGAAGAACATGAAATTTGATAAAGTTTGAGTTCCAATATTGTCTATAATAGTTTGGAATAAAAAGAGTTTCTGACTACTAAACCAATATTTGGAAATACTATATGGAACTAGAGAACACTTATAAATAAATTTCAATGTAGAATTAAATCTATCTATTCTAGGATACCCATCCAACGAATTAAAATCATGTTAGATATTGTAACTAGTGTTAGACACTCCTTGATGAATATTGAAGTAAATAGACAAGGATCATGATTGATTGTATAAACAACACACCTGAGATGGTGGATGAATTTTATGAAATAATCTACCTTGATTATTTTATATGATACAAACCCTATAAAATTCCTTAAAACAAGTTTTAAATTTTCCTTATAATTCCAATATTAATTTGAATAATTCTTGAGTTGATTTGAAGAGGTTTATGAGTGTATTAGATTGGTTGGAGTTGATGTGGATGAGGTTTGGTTTATAATGGTCATACAATTAAAAAATTGGCCACATCTAGATTCCATGTATATGAATTAAATAATACATTAATTAATTCTTAGATGGATCCTTGTATTCAATTCCCCATGTATAAAATTATTTTCATTCAAGAAGATTCACCTATAACAATACAGAAACATAGCTGAGTAACACATGTATGCAAATTTTCATAGAAAAAATATATTGTATAACTTCATTCCAAAACCACTTATGTGAATGATACTCCATGTATCCAAATAAAGTGAGATAGTTTAATTCATCACATAAGTAATTTTTTTTCATATTGATATTTCACAAAGATGAATTTTTCTTTATAACTGAAATCATATCCACGTATGAAAATGAAGTCACACATTGGAGAATTGGAACAAGAGTGTCACATATCTAATTTCTGATATATGAAACATTGAGTAGGGTAATTCTTCACATAGCCAAATATGGATATATGAAATGGAAATTCACACATCCAAATTTCTCTTATGTACTGGGTGTAAAATATAGAATTCCAATGTTTATTATTTAGAAGAAAAAAAATGGGAAGATAAAAGTGTTATTTGATAATGTTATAAACATAAAAAATACAATAAAGTTTGTGTGATATAATATTAATAAGAATAAGTTCATTATATTCAATCCATGGGAGAAGAACATATAAATAAGAAAAGAAGAGTCTCCATAATTATTTAATTATAAGGAAATTAATATCTGTTGATACTGAAGATATTTTTTTAGGTTCAGAATATTATAATGCTTAAAGAATCCATGATCAAAGTATTTTTTGGGGGATATTTTAGGAATAAGAATATTTCATAATTTCTTGATGCTGGAAATGAATTAATCAGGTTTTAAATAATAATGAAAATGACGCTCCATCAAAACTTGCATTGTTTTACATAAAATACAATGTTATTTTGATCAAAGGATGGTTGAGTGTTCATGATTTATTGATATTTGAGTCTGATATTGTTCCAAATATTTGAGTAATGAAGAGAACTTATAGATTTTTGGAGTGGTGAAGAAATTTCCATGCCACATTTTTTGTAATATTTTTATATAGCTGATGTAAATATAAGATGTGTATTTTTAGTGGAAATGATTTAAGGAAGAAGAAGATATCACTACTGTGTATTTTTTTTGAATATCCTTTTGAATGAGTTTTAGTAATGAGAAGAAATAAAAAGGGTATTCTAGTAATATCCTTTGAGTTGAAAAATCAACACATCGAAATTCATAAGAACCCAAAAGGTGTATTTTATTATTGTGATTTTGTGATGGTTGTTGCATGACAAACCATTTATGGGGATTGAAAATTATAATATCATTTAATGTAACTAATCATACACATGATAATTTGTGAAGATCAACATGAAATAAATTGAAAAAGAAGAAGAATCATCTATTTTTATGTGTGTTGGTGAAAACTAAGAGAACCAAGAGTCGTGCTACAATAAGAGATTAGAAAAACTCTCAAAGAAGAAGAATCTATTACATGATATAGAGAATAATAAGAATATTAGGATTGTACCATTAATTAGAGAGAATATTAAGAGTGGAAAAGTTATCGAGTGAGACAGCCAAGTGAACATCTTTAGATGTTCAGTGAAATTGTGCTATGAGTAGTGATTCTGTTATAAAGTATTCTTAAAGACCTTATGGAATTAAAATATGGTAGTTATGAGAAGAAGTATACTAGACATATTGATATATATATACATACTGTATGGTGTTACATATCTACCTCATAGAGGAACTTAAATGTAAGAACCTATATATATAGTGGGACTCTGTAGAATTTTTGTGACTCAGGGTATATAGGAAAATCAGTGTGTGTTTGGGTGATAAAAATGTGAATCTACTGAGATAAGACATGTGTTATTCTAGAAATATAATTCCTATAATACTTAGTCGTTATAAACACGGTGATAATCAGTGTTGGTTTTTTAAACACCAACCATTGTAATTAACATCATTTTATAGTAGATAATCTATGATTGGGGTGAATAACTAATCATGAAAAAGAGTAAGTCTTAGTACCAAACCTTATAAAAATACTTTTTTCTTCTTTACTGCTTTACTCGCATGTATATAATTGATTTATTACCAAGTTTCACATTAATAGATGCAGTTTCACTAACCAAAAACCAAAGTTTAATTTAAAGTGGTAAAATAAACAAAGAAAAATTTTGAATTGATAAAAAATTATTAGCACCAGATTCACCCCCCCCCCCCCCCCTCTCAAGTATCTGTACTAATCCAATTGGGAACTACAATAACCTATCCGGTTTTCATCTATGTAACTAAACAAACTAGGATTAAATTTTATATCACATTTCAATCTAAAAATACTTGTTCTTTTGATGTAACTAAGAATCATCTTCCCAAAAATGAAATGAGACTCTTTAAGAACACTATGATACCTAGAACAAACTGTAAAATCATATACCAAATATGCTCTTGAAGCTATTAAGTATATAAGACTTTCAATAAGTTTCCTAAAATAACTTGAAACAAATTTTTTCCCTATACATCTTTAGATATCTATATCCCAAAAAAATGGTATATAAACTAGCATAGAATCCTCTATTTTGGATTTTTTTTAGGAGTTCCTGGTTATAATCCTATTGAGAAATACAAATTCTCTCTTTCTCTTAAGAAATATTTTGAAAAAGAAAGTACATCATATCTCCAAGAATTGTAATTTCAAGTAATTTATTAATTTCCTTATAGGAATTATCACAAAATTCATCAACATTTATAGAAAATATGATATAATGTATATAAATAATAACTATAAGAGTTATCGCTTTGTCATCTTTATCATATAGGTGTATGTCCACTCTCCCCTTTATAAAATTAAACATCTTCGAGAAGGTGTCTAACTTATAATACCAAGATATTGGGTCCTTTTTATCCCATATAAATCATTCTTTAACCTAAAAACATATTTCACATCTTCTCTAAGAAAGAAAAAATTTATTTAACGTATACCCCCTCTTAAAACACACAAATTAGGAAGATAAGCTTGAAATCCATATGAAATATATTTTATTTCCTTTTTATTTCAAAATAAAGAAATATTATAATGGTTTCAAGACTTTAAATTGGGGAAAAGGTCTCATAAAAGTCAACTCCTTCAGCTTGTGAATAACCTTTATGCACTAATATTTTATTATTTATCAAAATTTCACCTTATTCAATCATGTTATTTCAAAATACCAATTATTTTCTAATGATTTACTTCTCTTTAGTATTGGGTATGAACTCCCAAGAGTAATTATTCTCTATCTAGTCCAATTATTCATTCATAGAATCAACCTACTCTTGATGTTTCAATGCTTCCACAACATCTTTAGGTTTCAATTGAGAAAAAATTAAGTATAAGTTGTTATACTAAAATTTCTCATTGTTTTTAACTGTTGTGTTTGAACTCGAATGATTTTTAGGACATTCACTTTCCTTCTCATCATTGGATGATATCAATGATATTGTTCCCCATCACTTGAAATGGATGAATCGTTTTCTATAACCTATTCATCATACACAATTTCATCTTTTTTTTAAAATTTGTTCCAACTATTTAAAAAAAATATCATAATCACTTTTGGAACATGATTTATTATATAAAACATCCTTCATTGAATGTTCCAAGGATACCTGTGGAAGACCCCATCAACCCATGCATTTTAAAACTTTCTATGATTTTCAACTTCTACCTTGATAACACATGTTCTTCCAAACACAAGAATATTATTTTAACTCATAGACATATTATAATGCATATAATAAAGGTACTTATCTAGATTAAACATATATAAACATCAATTTTTAATTTGAACCACTATTCCAATAACCTTCCTTAAAAATATAAAGATGTGTCATGCTCAAATAACATTTTCCAAGCCATATCGAAAAAACATATATTCTTTTTTTCATCCATGAACTTTTTTATAGTGTGTATGTTTCCCTGGGCTTATGTCAAATTAGATTCTTATCTAGATGAGCTTTAAACCTCCCATTGTAATTTCTATCTAGATACTCTTGAGAGAAAAAATTCACTCATTTTCATCACTTATTTTTAAACTTTTAAAAATTATTAATGCATTAGAATTTTCATTCATAAACATAACACAACTAATATGAGTGAATTCATCAATAAAATTTATAAAATAATTATCTATATTGGTTGATTACTTCTTTATTGTCCTACAAACATTTGAAGTAATGAGCTCCAATGGCTGAGTAGACTAAATATCCACCCTCTTATGTGAAGAGTTTAAAATATTCCCAATTTGGAAGGCTAAGCAAATGTAATCTACTTCCTTTTCTATAAATGTAAAATCAAAAATATTGTCTCTTTGGGTGATCCTATTCATATTATTTGGGCCATGATAGCTAAGACTTTGATTCTAGAAATAATTCTCTTCTTTTATGCTTTAGATAGAATGATTTTTCTACATCACCCACTTGAAAAACAATACCATAATTATATTGAAATATTTTCACCACTCTTCTATATTTGATGTTCTTGATCAAGAACACATACTTACTAAATATCAATTAATTTACTTCATTACAATGTTGTGAAACACTTAACAGATTGTGTTTTAATCCATCAACAAACTAGTTATTTTTGGATTTTAGCTTTTTCATTTTCACTATTGATCAAGCTCATTTAACCTTTAGTGACCAATCATTTATAAATGTTACTAAGAATCTATTTAAATTTTAAACATTTTTAAGAAGTTTTAAATATCTTATCACATGATAGGAACATGCACTATCCAAGATCCTTGGACTATCCCCTTGGGATGATTTGAATGAAACTTCATCTAATAATACTTCATATTTAACTTTTATTTTATTCTCCTAAGTATTTTTAGTGTTAAAATATTGATTTTATAGGTATTTTAATAGAAGAGGAACTCATTTTCATGGTAACTAGGCTAGTCACATCTTCTACTCACTTATTTAAGATGATTAAAACTATTATTTGAAAATTTTCAAGAACTTTTAAACTATATCTTTTTTTCATTTGAAGGGATAAATTCTCCCAAAACCTTTTATCTCTAGTCTCTTGGGAATTTTATGTGATTGGTTATTAAACCAATATTTTTTATATTCCTAAAGCCTCCATAGTGTCAACAGTAACCATATAAAGCATACTTTCCTTTGTATACAACATGTTGTCTAGTATATCGAACTTGTATTCCTTATAAATTTGAGTCACCAATCTTGGATAATTTTTATGAAAAAAATTATTATAAACTCCCAAAATATTTTACTTTATACTAGGATTATTCAAAAACTTTAAATATTTACCAGTTGAATTATTTTTTTCATTTCAAATTAATGTTCCTACAATTTTTAGATTTCTTAATATCACTATATTTTTCTAGAAACGTGGCCTTAGTGACATTATTGTTATTCTTTTATTCTTATCCAATATATTTATACGTATTTATCCTTTTTAATTTTTTTTGTATTACTAATCCTTAGAATCTTTTGAACATTATATAACTTCTGAAATGGAATTATGAATGTTAGATTTGAATCTATTAAAATTATATTCAGTTTTGACTAGATTTTGTTGAATATAATTGAAATAATTATCTTTTTGTCTCATATTATGTTCCATATTGATGTTAATAGTCTTCTCAAAATTAATAATCTTTATTATATAATCAATATCCTTTAGTAAGTTTAAATTTTTTTCTCAAATGGATTCTTTTCTATTGGTGGATTGATTATCCTTTTCAAAAAAAAACTCCTTTTATAACACCCCAAATATTTTACGGTATGATTCTATTAAATACATTATATTCATCAATGTGTTACTTTAAAACCACACAAGTTTATTTAGGATATAGTTAAAACCTAGCCATTAAATATAAATCTTCCACTTCTATGTTTTGAATTTCGAAAGATGTTCATCTAGAGTTGTGATCAGTAAGTCATTTAATGTCTCATAGAACAAACTTTATTTTTTTGGTGAATAGTAACATACCCTTATGAATAGTAATATGACCCTTATGAATAGTAAAAATTAATATTATTTTATTTTCTTAAGGCAATAAGATAATGAGATCTTAGTTAGTTTTTCAATGAGAAAAAAAACTAATTGCACCTTTAAGATTGTTATTTTCCGAATTAACTATGACTTTATTTAAAAATTAAATTAATAATACTTAGAAAATTATTTTCAAAAAATGGATTTAATTTTTTAATTCTAAACATCGAAAAATTGTTAGGGTAAACTTTTGGGATTTTTTTAAAATACATGAATTTCTCATGAATAGTAAAAATACAGTTTTGATTTTTCCGTAGTTTAATGACATCATAATGATGTAATAATTAAATATAAAAGTATGGTAGACTTTTTTGTATTAAATTATGACATGAGGTGTCCCAAGTGGCTAACACCATGGGAAAATACCATGGCTAAGATCATGGTTTGGAAAAAACCACTAATGAGGTGTCCCTTTGAAATTATTAAAAAATTACCTCTCTTTTTCTATAAATACCCACTCATCCATTAGTTTTATTTCATTCCAAATCCCTAATCCTTGAATATCTGGTGGTTTTACCTCTCTAAGAGTCCTCCCAAGGTGTCCCTAAGCCCCCAAGGTCCCATCCTTGAAGATCTAGGAGTTATTCTACTAGGTAAGGGAATCCTTCATTCTCTTCTTTAACTCGACACTTCTTTTATGTTAGCAATTTGAAATTAATTTCTCATATGTTTGGGTTTGATTTTATTTATTCTTCTTACTGTCCTTTTGATATCAATATGATTAGATACTCTTTTTTTCTCGTCATTTTATTTTATGAAATTTTAATCGACGTCGTTAGACTGCCGAATTTTCATAAGGGATCTCTCAACTTTTCTTTTATTTTCAAGTTCATCTCTTTTATTTTTCTCTCCTCACATACTATGTCAAAATAACCATGATAAACTCCAGTATCATATATATACTGGAATTATATAATTTTAATGGAAGAACAATCATCAATATCCTTTCTCCCTCCCTTTTATTCTTATAAACGAAATCATTGTACATGAGGTTCCAATTTATAACCTTTGTGGACGACGGAGTTTCGTTCTTCACATTATTCATCATTACTATTCATGGGAACATTTCAATGGTTTAACCAAATAAAGAATATAAGTATTCAACTCATTAATGTTCTGGAATCTTTACACACTCATAATACAGAATAATAATACAAAACGAGTTCATTGTATACAAAACTGCCAAGCTAAATCCAAGCTTTTATCAAAAACTTTTAACTGATGATTCATCCCCATGTATATAACCTATAATAATTATAACATAATTTATATAACTTAAATTTCACTAATAATATATATTAACAAATCGGGATATTTATCCACTTTTCAAATGAACTTCCATTCACGAGAGGAAGTAAACGAATCATGAAAACCAAGGAAGAAAATGCTTCCAAAACAATAAAATTGAACCTCTTAAACCCATTAAAAGGTCCATTAATGAACCTAACAAGGTTATAGTAAATAAATTACATGTATAGGAGGTTCTGGATTTATTAATTAATGAATATAAATTTTATTATTCAGGTCACTAAAACAAATGAAGAACACACTCGATCATAAGGTAAGGGGTTTCTCATCTCACTTTCATTTCTGTGAGATTTTCATTGTTCACCACTTATTTCTTGTATGTGGTATATGTGTACTAAAATTTTATATATAATAATATGGTTCTTATTATATTCATGTTATTCAATGATTCACTTGATTTTCATTAAGTTCTGGTCATTTGATTCGACTGATTACATTGTGGTAAGGGACTTTGTCTCAACTACCTTTTCATTGTGACTAACTTTGTATTGTGCACCTAATAATCATTATGTGGTGTACCTACTGCCCATTTGAGATCACTTTTCATTTGAAATTATATTTATATTAAATATCCATAATCTCATGTCATGGATATGTTTGTTTTCTAAACTGTATACCATTTTACATATGGTGTTTATTTGGAAAGATATTTTAATTATAGAAATATTAATGAATCTTTATACTCTACTCTATACAGAGATTGAAAAAGAATATGTAACTTGTATTGAATCAATGTATAAAGAATGATTTGTACATGAAGTAGTGGTTGGGGCCTTCTATAGCCCCTCAATGCATCTGTAGGTCTCATGATACAAATCAGTTTGGCGACAAACCCTTCGAGTTTCTTTCCAAAAATCAGACGGGTTTCTACCCATAGAACTAAACTGTTTTTATGGTATTATGGTTTCATGTGCCAGATACATGAAATCCAATTAATAAGAATTATATTTATTCATTACCATTTATTATTATTATCCATGAGGTTTTCACTGTGATAGAATCTATGGATGCAGTTTCATGTCCAGTTTATTAATGGCATTAGTTTTTCATTTATTCACTATGCCATATTGATTATGTCAGATTTATTATGATTAACTTATTATTGTACTCATTATTCTGCTAATTTTCATCCTTACTAAGAATTTGAGCTCACCCCTTTCATTGTTTACTTTCAACATGTGACAAAGAGGAGATCATTTATTGAGTTCTTGTGGATGCAGTTTTTAGTTTCGTTATGTATTGTATTTTGTAAACTTTTCCAATGTAATTTGAGAAACATCTATGAATCAAGTTTCTTCAATACTACTAAACTGATCATTCCTTCAGGATTTTCATTCCTTATAACCATGCCAATATCACAAGTAATACACCGGCTCAAGCCTAGAGGGGTCGGGGTGTTACACCTTTATCAAGTTTAGAGATCATTAAGAGGAATTATTTAAGTTATTTATTTAGTATGATCTCTATATTATTCTATTATTATTCACATTTAGAGTTTTTTCATTGATTTAAACATTTTTAAAATTTAATTTTTTAATAATAATTTTTTCACTATCTTTATCACCTGAAGACCCAAAATCATCTTTATCATCAATGAATTCACTTTATTTAGACAGGAAATTTATCCTTTAAAATTTATTGAAGTTCTTACCCTTATCAATGGAAAAAAACTTTGATTTTTTTTATTCATTGAGAATCTATTAAGCTTAACCTATTTCTTATCAGTATCTTCTTCAGTTTTTACCCTTGGGACTTTTTATATGAAGTGTCAAATATTTTCACAACTAAAACATTTTAATAGGAGATATCCTTTGTATTAACATTTCCCTTTTCTCGTTTTTCTTCAGATAAGGTACATAAATTCATCAAACATATCATTCAAATACTCATCAAAATATAAACTTCTTGTATCTTATTAATTAAAAAAATATTATATTTCATAGGTTTTAAGTTTTTCTTAAAAATCATTTTCATACATTCCATTATTCTTTAAAATATCATCTTTTATTATCTCATAAGATATACAAATACAATATAAGTCCTCAAAATGGATGTCTCCTGGATATTTAATTACCAAACATGAAACCTTTCATCAATATTGTCAGGTAATACCCAACGAATAGTCTATAAAATAGAAGAGTATTAAAATTTTTCACTATATCCTCTAATAATGATAAAAACCCTTTCCAAGAATCTATCAATTATCTCACCAGCATGAATTTAGATTTATTTGTACTTAAGGCTCAAAACTCTAACTTTTTCCTCATCTTGTTGGTATTTCCTTCATAGATATTCACTAGTTTTTCTAAAATACCATTTTCTATATGGATTCCTTTGAATTTAAAAAATTCACTCTTTATAAGAGAAGAAACTTTTGAATTTATATAATGACTATTATTATTTATATTCATCTTATCTACCTCTTTTATGTTATCACCTTCAGCGCATTGGGAAAATCCATCAGTTGGAACTTCTAAAATATCATAACAGATAGATAAAAGGTAATATAACATCATGTTCTTCTATATGTGATAACATTTACTATAAAATGTTTTAATTCAATATTTCTACCAAAATTAAATTATCTATTTAAGATAATTTGAATTAGTGAAATCTTCTTCAATAATAGATTCTTCAAATAAAAACTTCTAAATAGATAATCAAAAAACAATGGAACCTCGCACTGATACAACTTACAGAACAATCATTAGTATCTTTGGGAGATAAATAAGAGGAGGGGTGTAAATCTGTGATCTTTATTATTTTAATGTTTCATTAGATTCAACCTTCCCCACCTGTTAAAATGATTCATATTTTTTATTTACACCCACTTTCAAACACACACCGATAAAAAGAGTACAACAATTTACAAGGTTTTCTTATTAATGTGTGAAGGATAATTCTTATTATGATATAGATTCTTCTAAAATCACACAATCCACTAGAATAATACTATAGGTACAAGGTATCTGAGAATTTCCTTGAAGACCATTCTTACACATCTTTTGTATATGCTTCTATGCATCCATCACATAAATGAATCCCACACTTTACAATGATATTAGATTTTGTTTAAAATTGATATGTATTTCACCAATAGACTACTATAAAGTTATAGAGTTCACTATGTTCTTCTCATTCTTATATTTTTTTATAGTAGAAATTCATCACATCAATTTTCCTATACAACACTGTAAGCAACTACATAGTTGGCATCTTCATCCTGAAAGATCTCCTTTAAAAAATATAGCTTCAGTAACTTCTCCTATCTCTATTTATCTATTTTTGAACATTATATACTATTCAACTAATCTTATTCAAAATTTTCTCAATGATTTTCTATAGTCTATGTTTATAGTTTTTATGTACAACTATACCTTCATCTTTTTCTCATTGAATATTAATTCAAAAACTGATTGAATAATATTACCTATATTTTTCATTTTTTTCAGTATTTCACTTATAATAAAATAATTAGAGAGATCATAAATTAAATCCTTAAAGACTCAAAATTAAAAATATCCCACTATATCTCTTCATAACTTCCCATAACTTCAAGATAATATATAGAACTTTCATTATATTATTACTTCAAACCTATAATGAATCTTGGAATTATTCTACTTTATATCCACAATATATTTTTTCATTATCCATGTGTACATGTATTCACAAAAAAATAGTTGTGTCTGGGGATTCATTATTTGCAGCGTAAAGCAGTCTATAAATAATAATTCTTCTTCATAAACAATTAAAATCATAAAAAACCATATCATAATATTTTTTACATTTAAGTGAAACTTACTTGGTATTGTTTAGTTTAACAATTTCTTAAGAATATTTAATTCCAGTAATCTTGAATTATCATTATGCATGATTCCTAAATTTCCCCTAAGGAATGAATCATATGTAGATTTCCACTACTCATATGTTATATAAAATTGCTCAAACAATTTTTATGAATTACTGATACACAACATCAAATGAATTATACATAGTATCCAATGACTCATACATATATTTAAATATAATGTACATAAAAGACACTAATTTTACATAGATTTTAATCAATCATAAACAATCCCAAAACACTCATATATAGACATCATACCTTTTTTACAAATTCATATTTATGCTAAAATGACTCATAAATAGATTATCAACACTTATAAATTTTCCTTAAAACATTTAAATTACCATAATTCCTCTAACTTATTCCCAAACTACCCAAAAAAATTTAAAAACATATCTAAAAATATAAAACCCATTCTCCTCACATAATGAACTTACTTTATTTTGAGTTTGAACATGATTTATATATTGATAACAAAAGAAAACACATTAACTACACCCACTTAAACACTTATTCCAACCTTTATTCTCAAGATTAATGACACTTTCTTTATGAAATCATTCAATCTCAAATCATAGAATCTTTATCTTGGATCTTCAATAATCTTACCATATTTTCAAACTTTCCTTAAATCAAAACATGGTGTTAACAATATTCTAATTGATCATCCAATAAAATTGGGTCTAAAAAAGTTACATGTGATTTAGGATAAGATTGATGTTCTATATGATCTTTCCTCATTACATATATTTGATTTTTAGGCCCATATATAGATTCATTGGAAGCACTTGGATCTACTATAGTTTTATATTCCCTGACTTCTACGGACACTTCCTCAGCTATTGATGGGGTAATTATTTCCATATGATTCATGTCCATCAATTATGGGGGGTTTCAGGAGAATTATATTGAGAAATATATATTTCAATAATCATCATCTATTGAGAATACTATTTGGTGGAGTGGTTCACGTCCACCTAGTGATGGTGGTAGTAAATACAGAAGAGTTTGGATAAGATTAGGTACCAATAAGGGATCGTATTCATGTTCCTTATTTCACTATCAATTATTGTACTAACTCTTGGATGGATATGATGATGAATACATCACCTCTAATGTCACAGAGGGGTATAGGGTCATTAATGGTTGATTTGGTCAAGCATTGAGTATTTTCTGTACCTGATTGACTGATTTCCACATCATCGAGCTATCAACTTTCTGGCTATTCCTATCGAGGACATCGTTCCACCATTTTTCTCTTTCTAGTATACTGTAAAAGACAAAAGTCACCTGTGTTATGGATTTACCCAATATTTAAAGTCTAGAGTCAACCATTGTTTGGATTATATCCATCAAGAAGAATTATTCTTGAATGTTATACCCTTAAATCTAGTGGAAGGGGAATTAAATGGGGTGATCATTAATACTGAATTTATTGACCCTACCAATATCTAATAGTTTATCCAAGTTCTTTTCCATATAAATGATGAAGAATCCAGAATATTGTTCCTTTTAAAAGGAATAAATGTTTCACTTTCAATCTTTAAAGTTTTTGAATCTTTTCTACTTCTTTCCATCTATATGAGGGCATTTTTTATGAAACTATTATTTAAGAGGAGGCACTGTATGGTACTTGTGGTATTGTTAGTTATAGAAAACATCATTGTAGTTCTAATATTGATGGTCGCAATCTATACTCTAATATCTCTCTTCTCTTGTGCTGATGGTGTTGGTTGAGACTTATCTTTGAAAATAAGAATGGAATCCACCTGCCATTGTTCTATGGATAGAAACTCACAAAAATCAATAGGGTATTTCAAGGTAATGAGTGATGTTTGGAACTCATTGATAAATGTTTCAATGAATATCTCCAATAACTACTCTAAGGGTAGTTATATATTTAAGGAATAGGTTAACCCTTCCACTTGGAGATGAACTTTAGGAATCTCATTTTAAAATTATTTATAATATTAGTGGTCAATGATTGTTATCTTTCTAATATTAGAGAAGAACTAGTAAAGAAACTACCATATAATATCATCCTAATTATAGAAAAACCCATCCGGTAGGTTTCAGTACCAGAAAAATGCATTTTACTTCCACGGTTTGTATAGAGCACTTGAGATTTTCATTTGCTTATATGTACCCATATTGTGACCACATTGATAAAATAAGTGAATAAGATTATGATATGGATCTTATTTACCATTGAACATTGAGACAATGGGATTCCCATTATTGGGTGGTGGAGGAGTAAATTCTACCCAATCAAGAAATGGTTTCCTCTCCAATTTAATTAGTGTGTATTTTCCCTCTATATATTTTATTTGATGGGCAAGGTACTCAATGGAGTTAGTGAATCCTAGTAACATTTTCTCCTTGGAAAACACCTTAGTGGAAGTAGTGGGAAAATCCCAATGAGTCTGACTTTCTTATGGCTATTGTTAATTCCAATTATGAGACTACCTAGGTTAACTTTCTTAAAATTTTTGTATTTGATTCCATATTGGAGGATATTCCTTATAGTCCATGGTTATAAATGTCAAGAATATTGGTTACATGGTCCTTGGGTTAGCAATATGACTGTAATATACTCTTTCTAATTGATTGGTTTTCTCGTATTGAGGGAGATTAACCAGAGTGAATATATTGGACTTGGAATGGAAATTATATTCAATAGGAATATTTCATTTGAGTAATTCAGTGTTGGGTTGCCTCAATATTTTTAACTCAACTTCATTTTAAGTAAATTTTCCTCCCTGGAGAAATTTTTTACTTCTTTGGGTAGTGGGGGTGTAGATATATCCACACCATTAAATTTATTTTCTGAAAGATATTATTGAGTAGGAATTAATATTATGTCCATAGGATCTCCCAAATATTGATTCAACCATTTATATCAGGTATAAACACCTTTTTCATGAATTTCAAAATATAAAATGTTTTGAAAATATTTCTACTCACCATGTTCTTTTATGTTAGTTTCATGCTCCATACCATCCATAGGGATAAAATTAATGAAATTCACTAAAGAAAAATGCATATTTGGGGTCATATTGTCACAAAAAATGGAGTAGTAAAGGTATTTTTTCCCACTAAATATCCCTAAAGGGATAAAATATAATCTTCTTCTATATCACATTTATGGATGTTCCTTATGAATTAAAAACCCTATGAGGTTTCTTTAACTCCACTTGATTCTACCTTGGAAGTGGTTTAGGGAAATTTATCATAAGAGAGTCTCCAATAACCTCCACCAAATACACCAATAGTGAAGGAGATGAATCATAAATCAAAATAAACCATGAGTAATATTCTTTTTTATTTACTCTTAGTCTAAAAAAACTAGATTCTTTAGAGGAAGCGGAGGTATTAATTTCCATAGTCTTATGGTTTTGGGTAGGTTTTTTTTCTAACACCATGAAAACTTCTATCTTTTGTGAATTACATGATTCTAAGGGTGGCGGTGGTGGTAAAAATTACACAAGTCCTATAGGTTGGGGTTACTCTCATAATGATGTTGAGGAAGCTAACATCCCAAACATATTAGCCTTCCAGGATTTTATCCTATCATGATCTAGATGTAATTCTTTTTTTGGGTGATATTTTCTATCAATCAATGGATTTTATATGATTTTAGGTTTTGATTTAATCACATGATAGGCCAACTTAACCTTATTTGTATCATGATACATGAGATTGTTAACGGATAACTCCCATTGAAGATTCCTCTTCTGAATTTGAATAATGGAGGAAATTAAATGGATTTAAAAACTAGAATATAAAAACCTATATCCAAATACTTGGCCTAAAGTGATGACATTAAAAGTTAATTCCCCTAATGAACTATGTTGTCTAGTGATTGGAGTAAAATCTAGAGTGATGTGTTCACCCCACCCTTTGATACACACATCAGGTTGGGTGTTAGTGAATATCATGTGGAATGACTATATACTACTAAGGAGTACTTGTTGGAGGCACTAAATAAATTGCATTGAATTAGGGTTCTAGGCCATTGAAAAGGAACCTAGATCTATATGTTGAAAATATCATTTCCACCATTATATAGTTAGCATACTCCAAATAAGACATGTATTTTGTCTTGAGATGACAGATGATCTCCCATAGGTGGTGACAAAATTAGGATACACATTCCTCTTTTAATACCTCTGTAATGTCAAACTGGGGAGTGGTAATGGGATAGAACATGATCAGCATTCTATCATCGTCCTACACTTTCCAAATGACCATACAGTTCACCTAATCCTCTATTTGGGGTTATTCGACTTGATCTGACCATAAGAATTATTTCTATGATATTATTTAAAGTGGGTTAGGTTCATTTAGAACATACTTTATTGAATCAAAGGTTAAATTATTTAAGGGAGGACTGGATGATGATTTTAAAATCAGGATAACTTTTAATTGAGGTAAGGTATCACAGATTGATAAATAAGAACTAAATGTAGATAACCTCAGTTTCTTGAGTGCCTCTCGATATGATGGAAATAATAAAATATTTTTAACATAGGGATAACCTCCACGCCAAGATGAAAATTTATTGAGAGGAGGGACTTCATAATTAGAACAAAGTGTAGGACCTCCATGGTTGGTTTCTAATTTCTTATAAAGGGGAACACCTTTATTCTAGATTAATGACCTTTCATATGGAGGACCTCTATAACATACACCATAGGTAGGACCTCCATGATTATCATCTTTTTTGTCTCATTCATGGGGAGGACCTTCACATTATCTCTCACATAATGAACATATATACTGCATTCTCTAGGATGACCACTATATGTACTAGAACAATTTATATAAGAAGGATATTTGTGATCCTTAATTAATTATGAGTTAGTGATGGAAGGAACTCTTTGACGATTGATCTTTAGTCTATGGGGAAAACTCAAAAATAAATAACACAAGGAGGAAATTTTTTAACCAATGTCTGCATTTTCATGTGGAGGGCCTTTATGGAGAAAATACTAGAAATGACATATATAGTTTTTGATCATAGAACCATGGGGATGAACTCTATGGACTTAACTTTCTTATCCCATTGATGAAGATATGGAAGATCCTTGATCCAAAATTAGGATACGTTAATGAGTCTTTAGGATGTTAATAAGCTCGGTGAAGATTTTTACTCCTAGGATATAGATTTCCATAAATGAGATATCCTTCTAGAAATTCTTGGTTGAGAGTTCAGAGTCAAACCCTTGATCATATTTGGGATCTTATAGAGTAAATAATGAACCTCATGAGTAGGTTCCCTTTGAAGTGGATCCTTGGTTATCATCAGGATATGATAATATAATTCATTTGATAGAGAAGGGATATGAGTATTTTATGGATCTTGTTTTGGAATTTTCTAATGAACTTCCTAAGTGATAATTGGTAAATGATATTACTATTTGATTTCCATAAAAAAAAATAGAACCATCTCCTGAGTTGTTGTCAGAATATGCCGATGATATTCCAGTGTGAGAATAGGGATATGAGCATGATCTTGATTTTTTTTTTGGAATATATAATTGATATTCCTAATTAGGAACATGGATATGAGCCTACACCTGAGTTTTAATTGGAATATTCTTATTATATTCATGGGTATGAGTAGGAATATGAATATGATTCAGATCTATAATTTAATGAATATTTTCCCCCAATATATCCACATCCCCAGTGTGTTGATTAATAGGAAAGGGGTGAATCTCTCAATGATTTCCTTATCATATTTATAAAGGTCTAGTACTATGTGGAACTGGTGACTGCAGTGTCCTTTTAGAGCCCTCTGGGAATATTTTGAGTAATATTGTGGATGAAGTCGACATCCTCTTAAACCTCCCTAAGATAAAGAAGTAAGGATTTAATGTTCTATGATGATAGACTCTAAAATAATGTGAATGTTTCGATTTGGTAAACTTGGTTATCCTCAAACTATCACTAGTATAAAGATTAGTAAGTCTTCATATCCTGAAGGATGATCATGTTGTCTAGCATGTCAAATTAGATATTTATTTTTACTATAATTTATATAGTATATAAAGAAACCTGATTCATCTCACAATTAATCCTTAGATACTTAATTTTTAAATTAGGTTTTCATTATTAAAACATCGGGTTTTTATTGAATGGGTTTTTTAAGGATCAATTATAAATCATTCATGAACTAACACTAAACTAAAATGAGAATTTAATGAGATGATTGATTGTGTTCAAACTAAGGAAATATCATGATGCTCATCCTTCATCACTTCAATAAATAGGACTTATATCTTTTAATACCTATTTTGTAACACATATGACCATAATGTAACTAATTTTATATTAGGATGCCTCCTATGTTTTGATAAAAATTTCAAAATGATTCACCGACCACCGACCACCGCCAATGATTAAGTGATTTGTGTCCAAATTCTTAACTAAAACTCACTAATGCAACACTTGAGGGACTCATTATGTCATAAAATATTGTAAATTATTTAATTGTGATACCATGAAATATATTTTCATGGTCAGGATAGTTTTTTGTGAATTTAATCTATAGATATGAACCACACAAACACGACAATTAATAGAAGGAATAATGAGTGGTGAACAATGTGTGAAACATCACATAAAGAAGTACCCCAAACATGGTCATTGAATTTGGGTGTGACATAAAAATATGAAAACCAATTTAATGAATAATAGGGGTAGATAAAAAATTATAAAAATATATAATAAAAAAGATCATTCAAATAATACATAGATAAAGCGTGAGATTTACATCATGTTCTTCCTCAGGTGATCATTTAGAGTTAAAACTCCATAGAAGGCTAGTAATCCAAAGATGAGAAAAATTAACTTCCCAATGGCACAAAACTATAAATATTGTCTATCATACCCATTCAGTGAGGTATAAGAGTATTTTATTAACAAATTTCACAACAATGTTACAAAATAATTCAAGTAGCCTATGGGTAGCTGAACTTTCCAGGGAAAAATTTCCATCCAATTTATTAGTGTGATAGACAGCCTTATTCTATGAATCTTGACTTTAAAATTGGTGTATAGATGAACCATTGGGTATTTTTTATAATTTAATAGTAATGATCCCATTTGGATGTATGAATCCTGTGATATGGCCCAAATACTGAAAGGTGGTCCATTCTTCCTCACCTAGATTTTCTTCTCATTGATGGCCTCTGTTGGGTCTCTTATTCTGGGATCTAGACTTTGGTATAGTTGAAAAATCTATTTCCAAATGAAGAAAAAATCCTAAAAATATACCTTTCAATTTGGATCAGTTTATATAATATAATAATAAAAACCATGTTGTCTAATTTGTTCAATGTGCAATTGCATATTTTAAATAATGTTTTTGAAAAATGAATTCAAAATATATATTGAATAGAAAAGGATTTAATAATGGGATACTAATACCCCTTAAAATTATAATTCACAGTATAAGGGTTGAAATAAAAAATATATCATTATATGATCACACCCTAACACCTAAACATTTTCACTCTTAGAAAAAGTTTTATATTCAAATCAAACACCATTCCAAAATCAAAGATGAGAAAAATTACAAGATTATTTCGAAATTAAATATACAATGTATCATTTATGAAATAAATTTTTTTATCATTATATTTCTATCATATTCAAATTTTGTATACTTCATTTATTCATCCATGTAACATATCACATCCCATCTCACATATAAATTTTCTTACTTAACTCTATGAACATATAAAAGTGGATTTATAATCATTTACTAGAGTTCTTGTGATGTTACTATATACATACTGAGATCCAAAGTTATCTGCTGGTAGAAACTTCTATACTAGTCAAGAGGAGTTCCAACAGGTTATTCTGAGGTTCAAGGATCAGAAGAATTTGAAGTTTAAAAGTATTAGGTAGAAGAGGATTGTTAATATATTAATTAAAAAGAATGTAAAAAATAGAAAATGTTAACAATTAATTCACAATATCAACCCCTCACCTAGTGTATTACTTATAAATAAATCTACCCTATGTCAATTTTGTGTGGGTCACAACCAAAAAGTGAATAATAATTATTAAACATCCACTTCCCTCCACTTTTTTCTTTTTTTCTGTTTATTTGTTTTCTAATGTACAAAACTACTATATTTTTAGTATAATTTTTTACTTGGAGTGAAAGAGGGAAATAGGTGTTAAACATTGGTGGAATATGTATTGTGTTCCCACCACACAAAAAAAATGTTGGCACCATTTCACTTAACACAAAAAAAAGTTAATCTCTTCCCTATAATCCTCAAGGAAACACCCACTCCCCCACACTTACTAAAAATATAAAAAAATTCCCTAAATAGATTTGTAGGAATGAATAATTAAAGCTTATAATGTGGTTGGCCTAAATTGTATTTAATAGTATCTAAATATTAAAAAGTATCAGATGTTAAGGTGGCCCAAAAAGATATTAATTGTATAAAGGGATTTCAATGAATGATAACCACTATTATGGAAGTTTCACACTAATATCTTTTGGATTCAAATAGAAACAAGAAAAGATCTAGTTTCTCAACATGAAGCAAGACTCTTCATAAAATTATTAAAATTAAGAATATGAAATGAAAGGAATAGAATGTCTCTCGAGTAAGGGATTTAAAATATTAGTTCTAATGAGGCATGGCTTTAAAAAATCCATTAAACTCTTAAATATTATTTGAAAAAAATTATAGAAAAAGATTCTATATAAACATTAATTTGAAATATTTTTTCCAAAAACTAAGGAATTTCCATAATAATAAACTCAAGTATGAAAAATGATATTGAATGTTTTTTATGCTCAATGTTTATCTAAAAACATATAAACATAAAAATATAAGGCCAAAATAGAAACATAATAATTTTTTGTTTTTTGTTTTTTTGTTTTCTGATTTTTTTTAAAAAAAGTATTATATTAAATATATTAATACATGACATGTAAATTGAAATAATAAACATGTGGTTTTATTTAAAAGAAACAATATGGTATTTGAGAAGGAAAATATGATTTTAACTCGAATATTTTGGACCTTGGGTTGTGACACTACCAAATGAACTGATTGCATCATTGGTTTTATATTTATTCTAATATTATTTTAATATTTTGTAAAATATCAAATGTCATGTAAGAAAAAAACACACATGTCACATGAAAAGTGTTTTTTCTAAATTAAAATCCAAATCATCTTATGTGTCCCTCCGCCATATAAAAAATTACATTGTGATCAATGTAATAAAATTTGAATAATTAGACAAGTAAACAATGTTAATGAGAAGTTTTAACCTCCTATATTGTGTCATATTTGGTATCCATCGGCTAGAGTTCCTCTACTAGATTCTTTGGAAAATACTTGTAGAAGTTTTTAAGTTCCTTCTAATTTAAGTAAAGCATCTTTTGTACCAAAAGGGTAAACATTAGTAATAGTATAAGTTCTGATCCATCAGGAATGAATCTTACATTGGTGGTGCTTTATACTAGAATTGTGCATGAGAACCTTATTAATATTATGAAACTTCTGCTGATGAATCGTGTCATCATGGATAACCTTTTTCATCTATTTATCGATCCATGAGTTCTTATATAAATCATGCCAAATTTCTTCTAACTCTTAAATCTACAACTTCCTATTCTCAACAACATATGAGATATTATTATGGAATTATTTAACAACCAAATATTTATAGAGCTCTACCTCCACTAGTAAGTGACATGATTTTCCAAACAGAATCATATAAGGGGAGATTCATATGGGGGTTTTAAAAGTAGTAATGTCTGTCCAAATTTCATCATTCAAGCATAAAATTTGATCTTTCATATTGGGTAGTCCTTATTTTTTCAAGATTCACATAAATTTGTAATTTGAAATTTCATCTAATCTATTTTTAGGGGTGATTATAGTAAATAATTTATGAACAAACCCATACTTTTAATACCCTGACTCTATTACCTAGGAGATAATTGTTAGTTTACTAAATTGTCAAAAAATACAAGGGATCACATATAAAGGATTAAATAGTTTATTAGAATTGGGAGACTAGATAGATAAATGATTCTCACATGATATCAGATAGTGTAATATATAATGTAATATATAATGTGATAACTTTATTATTTCTTCTACTAAATCCCTGAATTAATTCATAGATCTCTTATTGGTATCATAGAAAAATGAAAACAAAAGAAATGGTGAGCTCATATGCTCAATAAGGGAAAGTGTACAAACAAATATGTCATAAAATAAATAAAACATGAATAATATGGATGAGAAAAAAATAAAATATTCCATATAACTAATAGCATAAAAATGTGACTAAATCCATTAATACATAAAAACAAAAATAATCACATGTAAAACATTAAATAATTTATAATTATTGAATTTATTATTTCAAACATCAAAATCAACCAATCAAGGATATTTAACAAGTAAACATACATAAATAGGTAAGGCGTACACCAAATACACAAAACAGTTTGTCTCATAAGACCTACTGAAGAATCCAGGAGCTATAATGGGTCCACGTGTCACTTTCTAAGTCCAATATATTCATCATATCAAAGTGGTGAATAACAATTCAATACATAAACAACATAATCATTCTAATTGAAAAACTAGCATACAAAATGTTAATATTCATCCCAAAAATAAATATAAACTAATCATTAGAAATATAGAGTAATACAGAATTAATAAAAATAATTTATCCCTAGTAAAGAATAATATTCACCAAATAATATTCATATATATGAAATTAATTTAAAAAATCATAGGAATATATCTTGAGGAAAATACCTTTACATTTTTTAATCACTTATTTATATTTTAAAAATTTCTAAAATATTAATAAATTTATTTATTGAAAATAATCTTGGAAACATGTAAATTATTATTCAAATAATTGATCATTCATGATAGTGGGATTACATTCATGTCATATATGTAAAAACTAATATTCTTTTCACATTTTTAGTAAAAATTCAGAAGTAACACATTTAGAAAATGGTGTAAAGATTCCTTTTAAATATTTTTATAAAAAATTAAACAAGGATAGGAAGTTCATTATTAAATAATTTTATAATATTAAAAATGTTTTTTAAAACTTTTTAAATAATATATCAACATTAATGAAAAATATTCATGACTAAATAGAAAACAATTTCGGTTTTCCTAAAAAACTATTTCAGACTCTTAATTACATAAAGAAGTAAAATAAAATTAAAAGTTGTAATTTTAAGGAATAAATTGAGGATAATATGTAGAGACCCGAAGCTTAACGTACATGGACATTACATTACTTTTTCGGAATACTTAGTACATAACAAAAACACACACATAAGGACCGTAATAGTTTAGTGTCTTTGGAAACTCGGAATATAATCTTCTAATCGTGGTGAAAGTTCTTCAACATCTCCCATAAAGATCTTACGTTTTTTTATACCTAAAACCTTTTTTTATATCCTGGGGAAAAGAAAACAAAAAAGGGTGAGCTCAAATGCTCAGAAAGGGTAAACAAAAGAAATGTCAATCACATCATATACATAAGAACATAACTTTTGGAAATCTTAACCTGCAAAAGAAATCATAATTTTATAACATGGGATAAATCATAGTAGTGAAATGTAATCCCAATAATCATAACTTAAAACATGAAACTTTGTGGCATACACACATAATCATAGAGAATCATTTCTTATTATTCAAGACTCATTTCCAAGACTATCTTGGTGGACAAAGTCCATTTCTGAACCGAGTTCATTCCTTGTTTCAGTCCTGTTTCACTGAACCGGTTTAACCTGCCATTCCAGCCATGTCGATCTCATGAGATATAAAATCTTTATCCAGTGCATTGGAGGGATATATAGGTCCCACCCATCTCATAATGATACATTCATATGTGTGCCACAAAATCATAAATCATACATCACTGCATAACCCATGTAATAAAAATGGGATGCTTAAACAACATGAAATCATAAAACAATTCATATAAGATAAAGGAATTCATAAAAATAATTACATCATAACAAAATAAAATCAATGTATTAATAGGGATAAAAACAGAACCCTTTATTATCTTAGATGGAAAATAATTTTGATAAAACACTTGAACTCCATTCTTGAGGAAAATATCCTTTCTACTTCAAAAACACTTTTCCTTTATTAACATGTCATACAATTCTAAACTAAAAGAAGTTGATTAAAAATAAACTTGAAAACTTGTAAAGGAATCTTCTTGGAAATAATGTTTTAAAAATCCAGTCATGCCATATAAGTTAAAAAAACATTCTTCTCGTACTTTTGTCGGAAAAGTCAAAAAGTACCTCGTACGAAAAATGACAAAAGATTCCTTTCATATCTTTTACTAAAAACTCACCAAAGGGTAAAATTGTATATAAACTATTGTATAATGATATAAATATTACATATTGAGGAAACATGGATGTGGATGATAAAATACACCCCAGTAAATACCAAAGTATAAACAATCTTGGATAAAATGAGATTGTGATATTTTCCCTTACCTTAGGTCTGATTTGCTTCGTAAGTGTCCGAACCTCCTATATTATGATTTAAATAATGTCATTGACTTATTCCAGAATGATACTTATTGTTATGATATCATGTATTGTCATATTATTAGCTTATTATTAGTAATATTTCATTACTACTTGTTATTCGGGTGTTTATTACTTTTTTGTTCTTATGCGTGTTTGTCGAATAAATTCTTATTCCTATCTATAGGTTATAGATACCTCATTTCCAGAATGGTATTAGTGTAAAATATATCTTATTCATTCATTCAATTCATTTATATAATCATTATGCAATGAAGATCATGTAGAACGAATCGCATCACATTGTGGAGACGGTATTTCATACATACGCACGAGCGATGATATCATTCCCATGATCGTGGAATTGTATTTGAGTGTATGTATACTATTTAAGAATAAATACCAATTTAAAATAATCATATATATTCATTACTTTCACCCTTATACCCATCCATGTAAGGTGGTGCTGGAAAATAGATTACACCACGGTGTGGAGACGGTATTCCGTACGTACGCACGAGCGATGATTTCGTTTTCTGTAGGATGGATAAGAGGTGAAATAGGGTTGTTACATATTTATAATAACATATCAGTATATGAGTGATACTGATGTTATTACCTCATAATGAAACAACTAAAGAATAAGATGTAGAAGAAAGAATTTGGAAAGGATAGGTAATGGATATTACCTATTGTTGACGCGCCTCTTCTTAACCTCCTCTTAGGGCACTAGGGTTGGTCTTTGAAGAAGACCAGAACCTCTAGGATGATTATAGGGAATTTTAGAAGTAAATGTTCAGGTTTTTTCCGAGCTTGAAGGCTCAAATTGGTGTGAGGAGGAGAGGGAGGTGGTGCCCTTTTATAAGGGAGGAGAGGGGCTCCTTTGGAAAAACTAAAAATATTATTTTATTATAAAGTCAAGTTCAGTTTTAAATAGCTCCAAATTTATTTATTTAGAATCTAAGGTGGGTATGGGTCTAAATCCTCTCATAAAATAGAATTTAGACAAGTTTAGGTTCCTATCATAACCTTATCATTTATATTTAACATTAAGTTAAATAATTTTACTTTTGTCGTGTCTTCTTGTGTTCTTATACTATAAGGTTAATAAAATTACTATAAGAAGCCAAAAGAACCCCAAGGTGTTTATTATTAATATATATAACCTTATCTAAGTCATTTTTCCGAACCTTAGATTTTTAGGAATAAAATAACAATTAATAATATAATATTTGTTTTAAAAACTATTTTATGTCAATTTTGACACTATTTAGTAATTGATTTTTGTGAAAATCATAATAGAATGATTAGTTCGAAAAACGTTAATTACATAAATAATAACCTGTCATATTAACCTATAAAATTAGTTTGATTCATAAAAAGTCTTAAATTACATTTATTTGGGTATTTATAACATCAATTATGTCAATATTTCATTAATAAGACAACTACTGCATCATCTTTGTGTCATAATAAATGATAGTTATTTAATCCCTAACAATTCTAAATAAATTCCTATGATGTAGATAATTGTATTATCTTTCTGGAGACTATTCATTTTAGAAGTTTCATGAAGTTTATCACTAAATGAAAATTATTATACTTATAAGATTTAAGAAAGTGACATGTTGTCACATTCTTTGGTTTTAATAATAATTAAATTATTTTCATGGACAAAAGTCCATTAAATGAATCTAATCCTACCCTTAGGTGATATGGGTCGACTTTTAGTCATCCAATAGGATTTTGACATGTTTTAGTGTAATTTTATAATATTATATTTACCCTTAATTACCCGATTTAACTTTAACTATGGTAAATAAATTTACCATAGTTACTATTCATAATTCCCAAAAATAAAAAGTAGCTTATTAACATAATTTGGATCCACTGATTCCAAATATGGAATCCATTTTTCCAAATTCAATACACAAAAGTTGCAGAAATTAAATTAAAATTAATCCCGTTGTCAAAAGAAAACTGGTTTTTCTTTAAAACATTGCAAAAGATTGAATTGATTTATCCTATGAATTCAAGGTAGAATCAATGCTAATTACATAAATTATATTAAATGGAAAAAATATATTATATTTATACTTTAAAACCATTCAATATTATAATTTAACCATATAAATTATTGCGATGAAAAAATTTGTTTTTAATTAAAATATAGCGTGTTTTTACTATTCATCAAAATATGAAAGTTACCAGAATAATATGAAAATTTTATCCAAAGTAAATTTTTATTTCATGATTCCAAAGAAGAATTTTATTTTATCAAATTGAACTTATAAACATGTCAAAAACTATATTTAAAGTGGGTACGCCATAAAAGGCGGCAAAACTGCATTTTTTGAAAAATACTTATTTTACCCGAAAAATTTATTTTGTTCTTATACCATGTTCTAGAAAATGTGTAAGACGAATAATAATGTTATAAGATTCAAAATTTAGTTAATACTATTCATAACGGCTAGTTCATAATAATATTATAATAATATATCGTTGTTTAGTAAAACCCGGTATTGCGTACAACACACGCTATCGAGGAAGGTCACGATTGCGTGTAATGCAAGCCAAGTCAGGGTTGCATGTTGTGCAAGAATCCTTCATTGTTTCATATAACAAAATACAACCATATTTCATTTATACATTGAATATATATATATATACTCAATGTTGCGTAGAATAACTATTATCAAAATTGTGTGTAACACGATCCAAGAATAGTGTTGCGTATACTGCAAGCTAATACGGTGTTGCGTATAGCGCAAGGTAATCTTGGTGTAGCATACAACACAAGACATTAATGAAATTAAATAATATTTTTCATAAAATCTTAGGGTGTTACATTCAACCCCCCTGAAAATGAATTTCTCCCTCGAAATTCGTCGGGGTTATAAATGGTTTACCACTCGAAAGTTTGTTTAATAGAAACCCACATCGTAAAAAGGAATACCAAAACATGGCTTTAAAAACTAAAGTATGAAATGTAATGGTTACCCAAATTAACTCATCACTGGGTTTCCATGTAGGAGAACATAGGTGAAAATATGTATATGGGAGAAAAATCTAACCATCAAGTTCTGATGGAGAGTGGTAGAGAACATGGCTATGAAAAAGCGAACAATCACAAAGATATTAATTTGTGATGATCTAAGGTACCATCTAATTCATCAGATATAAGGGAACTAGGATAACATTTTTGGTTTTCAAGATCATTTCCCTAGAGTTGATGAAATTGGAATTAGAAGAAATACTTTCGTGATTTTGGTATAGTCTCACCGTTAGTCGTTATTTGGACAATTTCCACTTCATTTCTTAAAGAAATGAAGTTTAATTTGTCATTCATGATGTATTAGAAGATCACGTGATAGAATGATGGGTCATTCCATCTGTCTCAAACAAAAGGTTAGAAAAGTTATCAAAAAAAATACATAAGTCCATATACAGTGAGATTAATCATATATGGTTCCTAAAATGGACTTATACTTCATATATCATACTACTTAATATAATAAAACTAGTTTCTACTAAACAGGGACTTCCTGTAGGACAGTGGTAGGCAATAATGGCCGGTCGCACTTCGGTTGTGGGTTCGATTCACACAGCCTTGTCTGACGTGATGGGTTGTCTCCCGTCCTACAGGTTGTCCTTTTACTAAAGCTATATTACTATAACATCCCATCAATAATATCGAAAAAATTTCTATCCTTAAACAATACTAACTTATGTCCAACATAATCTATTCCAATCTTTAGGCTTATCCAAAATAATGTTGTCTAATCTCATATTATAGTCAAAACGATTACCAAAGAGTTCATACAACTAGCATGTTAATACCATTGTTGATCCCCATATATCATGAGATATGTCTTGTTGGTCACATTCCAAACATTCAAAGTCCTTAATCATGTATTCTCTTGAAACAAAATGAATACCCATTGAACCTTATTGAAAACATGAATGGTGCTAAAAGTTAACTCTTTCCACATACCAATATCCTCAAAATTCTATATACTCAAACCATGATATCACTTAGTCCTTATATCAATCATGAGCTCATGAATACTATCAAACATTTCATTTTTTCCTTATCCCTTCATTATGCGCATATCATCTACTTTCCAAAATATTTGGATCACTTTTCATGGTTACCGGTACCTTAAAATTATTGAAAACCAAAATAGAATAATAGAAAAATATTCTAATACACAATAAAAGTACCTCAACAACATTATTCTTGAATACCAATACATAAACACTTCAATCCATCCTCTTCAATTATTGTCCTGGAATAAGTCCTTCCTTGATTTAGAAGTAACTTTTTAGGTCAGGGCATTGAGTTGGGTAATTCCCATGTTCTCCACAAATAATACATTGAACTCCATAACAGTCTGTCACTCTATGACCCTTTTTCCACACAGATAACATCGGTCCCTCCATTTGAGGTATTCCTCAAGGTTCTTCTTCCCTTCTTTAGAAATCTCAATCTTTCTTTCTTTATGCTTCTCAACATGAGAACATGCATAATGGTCTATCTTCCTCTTCTTTGATTAATTAGGCATACCACTAAATTTCACCTTGTTAATCATATATCGCGATGACTGATTTGGCATAATCACAATATCTTTCTCTCTAGGCATTACACAATTTTGTTGCTCATAGTCACCAATTTGTCCATTGGATTCAATGTTAACCGAATTCCTTCTGGTTCCCTCCATTAACTAAAACACAAAAAGAATTCTATGAGAGGAAAAAATCATGCTAGAGAAAACAACATAGTAAAGGGGGAGTACCCTCAATATCTAACATCATAGATTACTGTAATTCTAGTACTATAACCTATACTTATACTTACCCTTAGGTACATCCCTATACATACCTTAGAAATTTCTATAGGGATCTCACTAAAGTTCTCGCATCCTAGTTTCCATAGGTTGACTAAACCTTTACTCTAATACCAACTATAGAGACCCGAAGCTTAACGTACATGGACATTACATTACTTTTACGGAATATTTAGTACATAAAAAAAACACACACACAAGGACCGTAATAGTTTAGTGTCTTTGGAAACTCGGAATATAATATTCTAATCGTGGTGAAAGATCTTCAACATATCCCATAAAGATCTTCCTTTTTTTATACCTAAAACCTTTCTTTAATCCTGGGGAAAAGAAAACATAAAAGGGTGAGCTCAAATTCTCAGTAAGGGCAAACAAAAGAAATATCAATCACATCATATACATAAGAACATAACTTTTGGAAATCTTAACCTGCAAAAGAAATCATAATTTCGTAACATGGGATAAATCATAGTAGTGAAATGTAATCCTAATAATCATAACATAAAACATGAAACTTTGTGGCATATACACATAATCATAGAGAATCATTTCTTATTAGTCAAGACTCATTTCCAAGACTATCTTAGTGGACAAAGTCCATTTCAGAACCGAGTTCGTTCCTCGTTTCAGTCCTGTTTCACTGAACCGGTTTAACCTGCCGTTCCAGCCATGTCTATCTCATGAGATATAAAATCTTTACCCAATTCATTGGAGGGAGATATAGGTCCCACCCATCTCATAATGATACCATTCATATGTGTGCCACAAAATCATAAATTATACATCATTGCGTAACCCATGTAATAAAAATGGGATTCTTAAACAACATGACATCATAAAAAACTTCATATAAGATAAAAGAATTCATAAAAATAATTCCATCACAACATAATCAAATCAATGTAATAATAGGGATAAAAACAGAACCCTTTATTATCTTAGATGGAAAATAATTTTGATAAAACATTTGAACTCCATTCTTGAGGAAAATATCCTTTCTAATTCAAAAACAATTTTCCTTTCTTAACATGTCATACAATTCTAAACTAAAATAAGTTGACTAAAAATAAACTTGAAGACTTGTAAAGGAAGCTTCTTGGAAATAATGTTTTAAAAATCCATTCATGCTGTATAAGTTAAAAAAACATTCTTCTCGTACTTTTTTCGGAAAAGTCAAAAAATACCTCGTACGAAAAACGACAAAAGATTCCTTTCATGTCTTTTACTAAAAACTCACCGAAGGGTAAAATTGGATATAAACTATTGTATAAGGATATAAATATTACATATTGAGGAAACATGGATGTGGATGATAAAATACACCCCAGTAAATACCAAAGTGTAAACAATCTCGGATAAAATGAGATTGTGATATTTTCCCTTACCTTAGGTCCAATTTGCTTCGTAAGTGTCCAAAACTCCTGTATAATGATTTAAATAATGTAATTGACTTATTCCAGAATCATAATTATTGTTATGATATCATATATGGTCATATTCTTAGCTTATTATTAGTAATATTTCATTACTACTTGTTATTCGGGTGTTTATTACTTTTTTGTTCTTATGCGTGTTTGTCGAATAAATTCTTATTATTTTCTTTAGGTTATATATAACTCATTTACAGAATGGTATTAGTGTAATATATATCATATTAATTCATTCAATTCATTTATATAATCATTATGCAATTAATATCATGTAGAACGAATCACATCACATTGTGGAGACGGTATTCCGTACATACGCACGAGCGATGATATCGTTCCCATGATCGTGGAATTGTATTGGAGTGTATGTATACTATTTAAGAATAAATAACACTTTAAAATAATCATATATATTCATTACTTTCACCCTTATACTCATCCAAGTAAGGTGGTGGTGGAAAATAGATTACACCACGGCGTGGAGACGGTATTCCGTACGTACGCATGCGCGATGATTTCGTTTTCCGTAGGATGGATAAGAGGTGAAATAGGGTTGTTTCATATTTATAATAACATATCAGTATATGAGTGATACTGATGTTATTACCTCATAATGAAAAAAATAAAGAAGAAGATGTAGAATAAAGAATTTGGAAAGGATCGGCAATGGATATTACCTCTTTTTGACGCGCCTCTTCTTAACCTCCTCTTAGGGCACTAGGGTTGGTCTTTGAAGAAGACCAGAACCTCTAGGATGATTCTAGGGAAGTGGGGAAGTGAAATGGTCAGGTTTTGGCCGATCTTGAAGGCCCAAATTGTTGTGAGGAGGAGAGGGAGGAGGTGCCCTTTTATAAGGGAGGAGAGGGGCTCCTTTGGAAAAACTAAAAATATTATTTTATTATAAAGTCAAGTTCGGTTTTAAATAGCTCCAAATTGATTTATTTCGAAGATAAGGTGGTAGTGGGTCGCAATCCTCTCATCCAATAGAATTTAGACAAGTTTAGGTTCCTATTTTAACCTTATCATTTAGATTTAATATTAAGTTAAATAATTTTACTTTTACCGTGTCTTCTTGTGTTCTTATACTATAAGGTTAATAAACATACTATAAGAAGCCAAACTAACCCAAAGTTGTTTATTATTAATATATATAACCTTATCTAAGTCATTTGGCCGAACCTTAGATTTTTAGGAATAAAATAACAATTAATAATATAATAATTGTTTTAAAAACTATTTTATGTAAATTTTGACACTATTTAGTAATTGATTTTTTTGAAAATCATAACAGAATGATTAGTTTGAAAACAGTTAATTAAAGCAATACTAACATTTCATATTAACCTATAAAATTAGTTTAATTCATAAAAAGTCTTAAATTACATTTATTTGGGTATTTATAACATCGATTATGTCAATATTTCATTAATAAGACAATTAATGCATCATCTTTGTGTCATAATAAATGATAATTATTTAATCCCTGACATTTCTAAATAAATTCCTATGATGTAGATAATTTTATTATATTTCTGGAGACTATTCATGTTCGAAGTTTCATGAAGTTTATCACTAAATTAAAATTATTATACTTATAAGATTTAAGAAAGTGACATGTTGTCACATTCTTTGGTTTTAATAATAATTAAATTATTTTCATGGAAAAAAGTCCATTAAATGAATCTAATCTGACCCTTAGGTGATATGGGTTGACTTTTAGTCATCCAATAGGATTTTCACATGTGTTAGGGTAATTTTATAATATTATATTTACCCTTAATTACCTGATTTACCTTTAACTATGGTAAATAAAATTTACCACAGTTACTATTCATAATTCCCAAAAATAAAAAGTAGCTTATTAACATAATTTGGATCCACTGATTCCAAATATGGAATCCATTTTTCCAAATTCAATACACAAAAGTTACAGAAATTAAATTAAAATTAATCCCATTGTCGAAAGAAAACGGGTGTTTCTTTAAAACATTGCAAAAGATTGAATGGATTTATCCTACGAATTCAACATAGAATCAATGCTAATGACATACATTATATTAAATGGTAAAAATATATTCTATTTATACTTTAAAACCATTCAATATTATAATTTAACCATATAAATTATTGCGATGAAAAAAGTTTTTTTTAATTAAAATATAGTGTGTTTTTACTATTCATCAAAATATGAAAGTTACCAGAATAATATGAAAAATTTATCCAAAGTAAATTTTTATTTCATGATTCCAAAGAATAATTTTATTTTGTCAAATTGAACTTATAAACATGTCAAAAACTAGATTTAATGTGGGTGCGCCATCAAAACGCGGCAAAACTGCATTTTCTGAAAAATACTTATTTTACCCGAAAAATTTATTTTTTTCTTATACCATGTTCTAGAAAATTTGTAGGATGAATAATAATGTTATAAGATTCAAAATTTAGTTAATACTATTCATAAAGGCTAGTTCATAATAATAATATAATAATATATCGTTGTTTAGTAAAACCCGATATTGCGTACAACACACGCTATCGAGGAAGGTCGCGATTGCGTGTAATGCAAGCCAAGTCAGGGTTGCGTGTTGTGCAAGAATCCTTCGTTGTTTCGTATAACATAATCCAACCATATTTCATTTATACATTGAATATATATATATATATATACTCAATGTTGCGTAGAATAACTATTATCAAAATTGTGTGTAACACGATCCAAGAATAGTGTTGCGTATACTACAAGCTAATATGGTGTTAAGTATAACGCAAGGTAATCTTAGTGTAGCATACAACACAAGAAATTAATGAAATTAAAAGAATATTTTTCATAAAATCTCGGGGTGTTACATAATAATATAGATTATATTTAGGGATAAAATATAATATAATTTCACCAATTAAAACTTAAACATAAATAATCTCGAATAATGATGAGATAGTGAAATAAACCCTTACCTTGGCTCAAACATGCTTTGTAAATTTATTTAGCCTCATTTATAATATATTTAAATTTATTATAATTATATAACATAACCATATAGATACACATAATATAATATATTATAATCATATTACATTTCAATACTAGTTTATTAATAAATATTTATTAAAATCATCATTTTTGAGTGTTAACTGTTTTATTTTTCATGTAAGTTTTGGTTCAGTAGTTTTGGTCCCTCTATCATTATCATGATTAAAAAATCTAAAATATGTTATAAATTATATACATATGATATATATTCATAATATATATATTTTGAATCATCCTCAAAATATAGAAATAGAAAAATGAATTACACCATTCATGAAGATGGTGGATCGTACGTACGCATCAATGTTGTATTAACTTTTCGATGGACGGAACAAAAGAAAGGAAAATAATAATTCAAAATTAAATAATTAATATTATATCAGATATATCATAAAATTTCATTAAATATATCTTTATTACCTTACATGTAAAATTTAATTGAAAAAATAATCATATCGCTTCGTGGTGGTGGTAGTCCACACACACACACGAGCGAAGTTATCGTTTTCTCATAGTTTGGAAGGTAGGAAGGTAGATGTGATATTATAATTAAAGAAGAATAATTATTTCATAAATATCATATATAATCATTAGTTTCATTTTTATTACCACCCATGTAAATTGGTGGTCAAAAATGAATTACACTACTACATGGAGATTGTAAGTCGTATGTACGCAAGCGCGGTGTTTTTTTTATTTTCATAGGATGGAAAAGAGTTGTAAAATGGTTGTATCATAATAATAATAAAATATAAATATATTCATTATACCATATTTATTATTTTTTAGGTTTAAAATATATTTATACAAAGTAGAGGAAGAAAGGAATTTGAATGAGTTGTAAAAATGATTAACTTCTCTTAGAGAAACCTCATTTGGATCTCCTATTAAAGACCCTAGGGTTGATATTTTGGGAAGAATATAAAATTTTTAATGTGTATAAATATGTTTATGAGATAAGGTTTTAGGTTTTTTTTAATCTATATTTCTTAATATATGTGAATAATTGAGGGGAGGAGGTTCCCTTTTATAATTGAGGCACGTCACATACTTGAATTTTTTCAAAGTTTTATAATATTATTATGTCACTTTATTATAAAATGGTTCAGAATTGACTCATATTATAATGGGAGAAGTCCCAGAAAAAAACCTACCAATGAGGTATAATAATGTTTTTAGTTCATTTTAACCCTTATCTTTTGGTTTAACTCCTTCGTTAACCATTTTTAACCTTAACAGCGGTAACGATTTTTTCAATATTTGAAGGGTTATAATTTTACTCAAAAGTTAAAAATTGGATCATAAAAGGATAAGGGAATAAATTTTAGATTTTTTGTAATTCTATTTTTACTATTTAAATATTTTTATTATATTTAAATAATTTGATAAAATATTATTTAACATAAAATATCATTAATTTTATTTTTTGAAACTATTCATTTAATTTGACTTTAAAGATACGGAAATAGAAATTTAATTTTAATATAAACCTTAAAAAATTCCTAATATGTTATATTTATCTGTAAAATTCATGGTTAACTATAAATCACCAAAACAATATTACTTGTAGTGTTTTTAAAATCATTTACATGATTTTGTTACTCCTTTCACAAGCACAGAGTCAGTGTTGTGTTAGCAGTTAAGGTAATTATTTCATCACTAATAATTAAAGATAATTTACTATGATAAAAATTTAATTCATATTTCAAATAAATATTTATAATCTAACTTTTTTCCTATTTCTTACGTAAAAATTTTATAGATATTAAAGTCAAGAGAATGACATTTTGGAATTTCATTTACTTAAAATATTATATTGTTAATTTTCATGTAAATATGGCCCATAAACCATTAAATCCTGAGAATAAGGTGATAAGGGTATAAATAAATTAATACAATAATAACTAAGATGAAAAATTGTGTCCTTGTCACATATTTTTAACCTTGGTTAACCCGATTTACACTTTTATCTTGGTGTTTTTTTTATTTTTACTATTCATTATGACTAAAAATGAAGTTAACCTTATTAAATATTATTAATTGTGTTTAATAAAAACATGGAATAAATTTTTTAAAATAAAATCTGTGTATTTGATAGATAGTCATTTTAAAATAATTCTATTTTTCTTAATAAAAAAATTATTGTTTTAAAAAAATGCCTTTTAAGTATAAAAGTATTTTTACACAAAGATCAATTATAATGTTATTTCATATGTAATTACATTATTTATAAAGGATACTTATATTAATTTATTATTTAATTAAAAACATTATGGGTATTTTTTAATGAAAATAAATGAATGTTTTACAAAAATCTCTATTTTCCACTATTCATTGAAAAATTAATATTTTCAAAAAATATCCCCCTAAGATAATTTTGATATGCTCATTTAAAAAAATGAAAAAACAAATGAAGAGAATTAAATTTATAAAAATTTAAAATTTATGTTTTAAACTTGTTATTTTATAAAAAAAATGTATATTGTGCTATTTGTTCTCTAGAAGAAAGGGTAATTATAATTGAAGCTTAGGTGTTACATTCTTCCCAACAAAAAACCTTTTCCTCAAAATTTTCAAAATGTAACCTCATAAATATATCACGGTAGTTATTAATCATAACTTATTCATGTTACCACATCTCCTCTTCTATCTTAGGACTTCTACAGAGTTCATTTACCTACTGAGTCATTCTATTCCTCAATACATGTTCCCTAGTGTCCAGAATTTGAATAAGATCTTCACAGTAAGATAAATCAGGTTCCAATTCTATTTCCTTAGATATGAGAACATGAGTTTAATCTATTATGTTATTCCTCAATAAATAGATATCAAACACATTATGTAATTTAGAGAGACTAGTTGTAATTCCCAAATGATAAGCCACAACACTAACTATTTCGAGAATTTGAAAATTTCTAATGTAACTGGGGAATAGTTTTCCTTTTGCTTACTGAACCTTGTTACATCATTACATGATTATTAATTAAATAAAATGTTATCTATAACCTAAAATTCCAATTATTTCCATTGGTTATCATTATCACTATTTTACCTTATTTGAGATTATTTAATTTGGGTCAGAATAGTCTTTATTTCAACCATTGTCTACTCCATATGTTTTGGTGTTATAGTCTTCCTTTCACCAATTTCATCCCAACAAGTTCGAGTATGATATATCTTTCCATATAATGCTTCATAAATCACTATTAGAATAATAAAATGAAAGCTATTATTATTGGAACACTCTAAAAAATGTAAATAACATTCCCATATACCTTGCAAGACAAGTGAACATGACCTTAACTTGTCATAAAATATTTGAATAGTCATATCAAACTACCCATTAGTTTTAGAATAATATGATATGCTCAAATGAGGATCTGTATAAAGATAATTTTGATTAATTCTACAAAATTTTAATGTAAATCACGGATCATGATGAGGAAAAATTGAAAGAGTTTCACCATGAAGTTTTAAAACTTTTTTAATATAGATTCAGGCAAGATGATCAAGAGGAAAATCTTCTTTGATAGTTAGTAAAGGTGAAAATTTGGTAAGATGATAAATAATAATTCATAAGGTATCATTTCTTATAGTATTCTTTGGTAATCTAATTATAAGGTATGTAAACATTTCATTCCAGTTCCATATTGAGATAGGTATAGGTTTCATGACTTATATATGGTGTTGTTTCTTAGACTTAACCTATTGAAAAACCAAGCATTAAGATACATAATCAGTAATTTTCCACTTCATGTTATCCCACCAAAAATATTTCATCAAATCTTTATACATCTTTGTGTTACCATGGTGTATAGATAAATTATATATATGAGAATCATCTAATAATTCTCTTTTTAGCTCATGTATTTATGAAACACATAAATTATTTCAAAATTTAAGAACAACATCATCCTAAATTAAGTATTCCAACATCCTATCATTCATGGATTTAATTATATTTTTAAAATTATCATCATCAATCTGATAACTTTTTATCTCTTCCAACAAAATGGTTTTAGAAATCATTGGAAAAATAAGTGATGTTTCCCCTTCCTTAATAATTAAAAAGTCCATCTTTATTAAATCCTTTAACATAGGATCCCTTAAAATACTTATTTTATCCTAGAATCCATGTTCTTTCCAGTTTAATGAATCCATTTCTTAATTTTCCTTCCCTAAGAGGTGGTTTATTGAGAAATCATAATCCTTGAGTAGCTATATCCACCTCCTTTTTCTCAGGTTCATCTACTTCTATGAAAAATTATTTTCAAACTCTTTAGATTTATATGTATCATACATTTTCACCATAGAGATAATTCCTCTATAAAGTTAAGGAAAAATTATGATTACGCACATAAGATCATGGGTTGGATAGTTTTGTTTATATATCCTTAACTATATTGATGGATATGCAATAACTTTGTCATTCTGCATAAGGACACCCCCAAGTTATATCTTTGATGTGTCACTATATAAAAAAATCCATCCCCTTATGATGGTAGTGTAAACATTTTCACATTGATCAACCTCCTCTTTAATTCTTCAAAACATTCTTTACATTCCTATTTCTATACAAACTTAACCCTTTTATGTGTAAACTTGGTTAACAAGTTTGTTAATAGGGAAATGTTTTGTAAAAATCAATGATTGTAACTTGATAATCCATGGAAACTATATAACTTAGTTATATTTTTCATCATATACCATTATTTGACTCCCTTTTCATTGATAGATTAACCAATATTTTATTCTTTGAGATAATGTAACTGAGAAAAGGAACTTCTAAAGGCCAGAATTTACGCATAATAAATTTTCCATATAATGGTATTTATCTATGAGTATCGAGAATGACTTATAAATGACTCTTATACTCTTAATAACTTTTAGAGTAAACCATTTTTTCATCAATAAATACCATAATGAAATTATCGAGATAATAATTTAACACTGTTTTCATTATATCCACAAAAACAAATGGTCAATTAGTCAATCCAAAGGGAATTTCTAAAAACTTTTAATTTACATAACATAAAAAAAAAATTTATTTAGAATATCTTCGTTCCTTAAATCACAATGGATGGTAACCATAATGAATATAAATATTTGAAAAAAAATCACCCCTTGAATTTGATCAAACATATCATCAATAAGAGGCATAAGATAATTTTTCTTTATAATAATGGAATTTATTTTCCTATAATAGATACATTGTCTCAATATCCCATCCTTCTTTTTAAAAAAAATAATAGGATCTCCCCAAGGAAAAAAACTTGATAGTATTAATAACTTATCAAAAAACTCTTTTAGTTTTTTCTTTTAATCTGTTATCTCCATATTATCCATCCTATAGGTATTCATAGAAGTGTTTTTATCATTAGCTATGAGTTCAATCAAAAACTAAGCTTCACGATCAAGTGGATTTCAATTTAGTTCTTCAGGAAAAAAATCAATATATTCTATCACAATAAAAAAACATATTCTATCATAAATCTACCTTTACCTTATGTAGGTTGTGTATTCTCTTATTCTCTTATAATTTCATTATGTAAATCTACTAGAGGTGGATCGGATATGATTTATATGATGTAGTATCCCATATGAATATGCAGGATTCCATACCTTCATAAAAAATTGTAATATCCTTCTCTTGGTAATAAATTTTTTCATTATAATATTAAAGTCAATACAAACCAAGGATTATTTCAATGTCAAACATAGGTGTTATAATCAATTTTCCAAATAGGGTATGTTTATGTGTCATATTGTGAACTGACTAACATATCCTTGTTCCAATAAGATTTCCACTATGAGTATTGATTGAAAATTACATTCTTAAGGTGCTAAGGAAATATCTAATTTTCTTGGAAGACATGGAAGATATAAAATAGTTTGAATATATTGAATCAAATAAAGGATCAGATAAATTTGATTTCATGATCAATGCACCTTCTACTATATCTTTAGGAACATCAAATTTTTTGCATTGATCACATAATCGTAGACTTTATCACTTGTTCTTTTTTAGTCAAATTCCATTGATTCTTGGGGAATTAATTCGCATAGTTCCCTATTTCCTTACATTTTAAGCATTGAAAATTGGTATCTTGTCTCTTTCCCTTGAAAAAATGAGCTTGATAGAATTTCTCTCCACATTTAATGATAAATATCTTTCCCAGCAAGTATATTCCATGATGTTTATTTCCAAATTTATTACAAGATGGAAATACCATCCTTTTATTCATCAATTTTTTTCACAATTACTTTTCCAAATTTATCAGCCTTCCTCTTCATAAATTTATTTTATTCAAATTCATAAGATTTGGATAATTATTTCTCCATATTTATGGAACATGATACTATATCCTCAATTGATGAGAAGTTTTTGGATACTAGTTCACTTCGAATGATTGGATTTTTTCCATCAAAGAAATGGTCAATCTTACTCATTGGATTATGTGAATAGTCTGTAACATATTTATTTTAACCCTATAAATTTAGCTTTATACTTATAAATACATTAATCTTCATTAATTCTTAAAAGTAATAATTTTATCTCTATCTTTTCTTGTTTCTCATGAGGAAAATATTCTTTTAATGAAAATTATCTTAAAATCCTCCCACTATATGTTTTCTATTTCCTCATAATCCTTAGTGTTTTGATTCAATGATCACCATTGATCCGCATCCTACATGAGATGATATAATATAATGAAACCCTTTTCCCATTTATTACTTCCCAATAAAAAAAATATCTTCTCGAAGTAAATTATCCATTGCTCAGTTACAAAATTATTAGTAGTCCCATTAAATGATAGTGTTTTTTGATGCCTAAGTGTTCCAACATTGTTTTACCTTATTTTGGATAATAAGGCTAATACATATGTGCAGGTTATTGGTCATAACCTGAGTGAGATGCCCTAATATAGTTATAATTTTTTTAGATGCAGATCGAGCCCCAATTCCAACTCAAGTTTCATTTTCTTGACCAAGAGGGAAATACCTTTACCAATTACGTTCATTGATACAATTTATATTCCTTCTATTATGAAAATTTTCTAAATAATATAATAAAGTAGGTTAGATCATAACATTATAAATCATAATGTAGAATTCCAAAATTATAAAAACACTTAGCATAACATGAACATTTATTTATATCTAATATTAGAATCATATGTTTATTGTTATTGAGAATATTATCAAATCAAAGATATATTTTCAAATCATTAATTATTGTTCATAAATAAAATATTAATTAACCCATGAATATCCCCCGATAGTATCAAATCAGGCGTGAAGTAATGGAACAATCATCATGTTCTAGAATGATGGATGAAATATACTTCACAAACTCTTTTTTGGGTTTATTAACCCTATATGAATTTGTTGTAAAACCATATCCAAATTAGTATCTATAAAGGTATTTTTAGCTAGGAAAACCTCATAATATTTACCTTAAAAACATTATGATATTATTCTACAATTATACATATAATCAGAGTTTGTCATATGGTTATGAACCATAATCTATGATTTCCTAAATCTAGTTACAAAGTTTTAAACTAAAATCTATCTGATAAAAACTATAACACCCGGAATCTAGTATCCCATAGATGATGATTACTTTACTACATTGGAAAAAAAATATAAGGGATTATATCCAGAAGAATCAAATAGTTTAATAGCCTTGGGAGACTAGATAAATACAAGATTCTCACATTAAATCTGATAACATGAAATATCATGTAATAATTATTTTTAAAAAATTATTATTCTTCTATAAAATACCTAAATTAATTCATATTTCCCTTCTTTGGTATGTTTTAGAAAGGAAAATATAATAATGGGTGATATCAGATACTCAGTATGGGAAAGCATATAACAAAATCTATCATAAAATAAATAAAATATCAATAATATGGCTTAGGTAAATAATAATAAAATATTACATATAAATAATACCATAAAATGTGACTAAATACATGGATATCAATAACTAGTTTCATAATGATATAATGCATAATGTTTTACATCATAATCTTACCATGAAGGCCTTGTACCAATACAACATGCATAAATAGGTAAGGTTTACACCAAATACCCAAAGTAGTTTTCCCATGAGACCTAAAGATGCATAAATGGGATATAACAGGATACACCCATCTCTTAATAAGTCTAATCTATTCATTATATGAAAGGGGTGAATGAAAATTTAATATATAATCAATATAAAATTTCATATTGAAAAACTAGCATAAAAATTGTTAATATTCTACCCAAAACATAAATATAACCCAATAATAAGAAATCCATAGTAATATGGATAATGGTATCATGTGATTATATCCCAAATAAATAATAATATTCACCAAATAATGTTGGCATAGATGAAAATACTTTAAAAAAATATATGGAATATTTCTTAAAGAAAATACCCATTTCATTTTGGAATCACTTGTTAAAAATATAAAAAATTATAAAATATTAAGGAAAACGATTTATTTAAAAATAATCTTGGAAACTTTTAAAGATATATTCAAATCATTGAGTTTTCATGATTTCAGGAAATTCTATTCATGTCGTGTACTTAAAAATAAAGATTCTTTTAACATTTTTACTAAGAAGTCAAAATACCTCATTCGGAGAAGGATGAGAAGATTACTTTTGAATTATTTTTATTAAAAGTAAAACACATGTAAAAATTTATATAATATATTATTTGATAATAATAAAAATATTCTTGAACAAATTTTAATGAAGATATGGATATAGAAAAAAACATTCTCAACTAAATAAAAAACACAATCAGTTTTCCTTAAAAATATTCCTTCAGTCTCTTGAGTACTTATAAAGAGGGAAATAAAAAAGGAAACTTTTAATTTTCATAAGTAACTAGATGATAATAAAATATATTGCGTTTAATATATAAATATTATATAATTCCCCCAATTTAGACATAAACATAAAAAATCTTGAATAATAATGATATTGTGAAATAAACCCTTACCCCATGTCCAAATTACTTTGTAAGTTCTTTTACCCTCTCGTAATAAAATTTAATTTACTATAATTTAGTAAAATAACTATATAAAAACTCATAATATCATTTCTAATCCACTTATAACATTTTAATACCCTTTTATTAATAAATATTTATTAATGCCTTCATTTGCTAATGTTAACTATTTCATTTTTCATGTAAGTTTCAGTTCAATAGTTTTAGTTCCAATATCTTTACAATGGTTCCAAAATATACAAGGATTTAATCATGATATAAATGTAATATATTTTAATTATATACATAATTGGAATTATTTTTGAAAAGTATAGATTGATAAATGATGTACACCAATCATGGAGACGGTAGGTCGTACATACGCATCAACATTATTTTCATTTTTTGACGGATGGATCAAAATAGGTAAATAATAATTAAACTTTATAGAATTTTTATTATTTAATATATATCATAAATATTCATTAAATATATTATTATTATCATCTATTCAAAACATAATTGGAAACAGAATAACATCACTTCATAGAGGTGGTAGTCCAAACGTATGCATGAGCGACACTATCATTTTTCAATGGATTGGAAGGTAAGAATATATATATATATATATATATCTGATATTATAAATAAAAAAGAATAATTATTTCATAAATATCATATATATTCATTAGTTACATGTTTATAACCATTCAAGTAAAGTGGTGATGAAAAATGAATTACATCGCTACATAGAGATATTTAGCCATGCGTAAGCACGAGCAATGTTTTTTTTCTTTTAATAGGATGAAAAAGAGATAGAAAATAGTTTTATAAAAATATTAATAACATATCAGTGTATTTTGATATTCGAGTTATTATTTTAGTATGGGTACATCATAATTTGATTAAGTATAAGAATAATTAAATTAGAATGAGTTGTAAACACGATTACCTTCTCTTAAAGAACCTTATTTGGATATCTTATTAAGGCTAATAAGGTTGATCAAATGGGAATTAAGAAACCTATATAATGTTGATATGGATTTTTTAGAGATAATATTTTTGGTTTTGGTTGAGCTATATGTCTTTGATATGTGAATAAGTGATGTGAGGACGTTCTCTTTTATAATTGAGTTGAGTGTCACACTTGTAATCTTTTAGAGTTTTAAAATATTATTAAGTCATTGTCTTGAAAGATGGCTACAAAATGACTCATATTATAATTTAATAATGTTAAGGTATAAATAAAACCAATAAATTAGTTTTAAGAAATATTTTAGTTCATTTTAACCTGTTTCATTTAGTTTAACCCCTTTATTAACCCTTTTTAACCTTATATGCGGTAACAACTTTTTTGATATTAAAGGGTTAAAAATTTAATTATAATGTAAAAAATGATTCATAAATTTCCAAGTTATGAGATTTTATACCATTTATAATATTACATGTACTCTTCCAATATTTTTATGATTTATAAATAATTTAATAAAATATTATTTAATATAAAATATCATAAATGTCATTTTTGACACTATTCACTAAATTTGACTTTAAAGACATTGAAATTAAAATAAAATGATGATAAAATAATTTAACACATAAATAATAGGTTATATTATTCTATAAAATTCATGGTAAACTATAAATCACTCAAACAATATTACTTATGGAGTTTTAGAAATCATTTACATGATTTTTCTACTGCTTGTATAAGTATTGTGTCAGCATTATGTAAGAATTTAAGATAATTATTTCATAAATAAAATTTCAAAATTAATTAATATGATTAAAAATTAATTATTATTTAAAATAAAAAATTATAGTTGGACAGATCCTCTTTTGTAACTTATGTAAAAAATTATAGATATCAAAGTCAAGAGAGTGTCATTTTGGAATCTTCTTTACTTAAAATATAATATAGGTAATTTTCATGGAAAAGTGTCCCATTAAAAATTAAAACTTTATAATAAGGAAATAAGTTTTCCAATATTTTCAAAAAATAATAGTTAAGAAGAAAAATTTTGGCCTTATCACTTAGTTTTGACCTAGTTTTACTAGATTTACCATTTTACCATAGTGAATTTTTTTTACTATCTTTTCTATTAATTATGACCAGAAATTAATTTGAAATTTTTAAATAATATTAGTTGTTATGATTCAAAATATGGAATCCATTTTATCAAATTCAAACTCTATGGGTACAAAAAATTAGGTTTATAATAATCCCAAAAACGCGATGTAAAATGGTTTTTATGAAAAAACAAATGGCTTTTTAGGTCTAAAAGTATTTTTTTACCAAGATCAAGTATCATACTGATTTCTATGTAATTATATTTTTTATAAAGGATACTTATATTAATTTAGTATCAAATTAAAAAACATTATGGAACATTTCCATTGAAAATAATTACTAATTTCACAAAAATCATTATTTTCACTATTCACTGAAAAATCAATCTTTTCAAAAAAATACCAAAATTTTACCCTAAGGTAATTTTGATATTATGATTTCAAAAATAATTTTTTAAAAAAAATTAAATTTAGAAAATTTTACAATTTATGGTTTAATTTCATTTTTGAATAAAACTATGTGTATTATTTTATTGTTTCTCTAGAAAGAATTTCTTACTATAATTGAATCTCAGGTGTTATGATACTTACAGAGTATGTTTTTTATGTTGAGATTATAAAAATTAGTACCCTAGTCACTACTGATGAATATTGGTAAACTATACCTTCTAAAAATATGAAATCTTACAAAATAGACAACCACTTGATAGTCATTGGTCCTAGTAGCCTTTGTTTTCACCCATTTAGATATATAATGTTTAGCCAACAAAATATAAACCAAATAAATTGAATTTGGAAAAGGCCTTAGGAATTTGATTCTATAGGAATAAAATATCTTATAATAACATGGGTTATGGGGTATTTTTATTCCTCTTGGATATATTCCCTATGAATTGAAATCATGTATATGAATTAAAAAAATTTGGAATCCCTATATGATGTTGGAAAAAAATTCTAGATTCAATGATCTTTCTAGTTTTACATTGTCTGCCAAAGTGTTCACCACAAAACAGATTGTGGTAGAATCTCAAAATATAGGTAAAATCATGGTCAATGATACAATTATGAAAAACCTAGTCACTAAAAATACTTTAAAAGTAGGGTTCATCCCAAATGTACTATTGTGACACATACATTCGTATTTTGTATTTTGAGATGCTAAAATTTGTGGTGATCCTAAATGATGCTAAAAAATCAAAATTTCTGCATACCAAGGGATAAGTTCCATTATATTATAAAATCACTCATCCTGGATAAACTCTCTAATGGGTAGGGATGAGTGAATATGGTGGTTCAATGGTTTGGAAATATTACTAATGTGGCCAGCTACCACATTTTACACTTCCATCTTATCTTGAATCTCTAGGTCAAACACCTAGAGGAGGAGCATACATTGTATGATATAGGGATTGGATTTAGGTTTCTTAAGGACAAACTAAAGGGAATCATGATTAGAAAGCATGATTTCTTTTACCCAAGTTGACATGAATGGAATTTTTTCCAAGGAAAACAAAATATAAAGAATTTATTTTTTAGTGGTTGTGTAGTTTTCCTAGGTAGGGTCAAGGGTATGCAGGGCATATAGAATAACATTTGGATCCCACTCAAGTATTTATAATAAAATTACCCAAACTAGAAATATAAAGGCGTTACACAAGAGTTTTAAGTGTAAATCCTACCTCAGTGGTTGGATGATGGGAGGTGATGTGAGAATCCCTTTTAGTGAATTAAATGAATAAATGTATTTATCATCAACCTCAAAAATAATATATTTTTATAATAATTAGAATAAGGGATGTTTGATCTTACATAATTCTTTGGTAAATCAGTGGTAAAAACCTATATAACCAAATACATATCACAATTTACAACATATTTAAGAAATGCAAGGGAAGAAATTATTTTAGTTTTTGATTTATCAACTTTCATTTATTCACTAGAAATTACATGCACCAAAACTATCCTCCAGTCTACCATGCATTATAATTTCTCATAATTTAATATGAGATCTTTTTAGTGTAACTATGGAGTAAAAACCAATGTTTTTTAAGAAATCATCAAAGTAAGATCCATAAACTATAAAATCATCCATCAAAATTTCCATATCATTCTAAAGGTAATCAGGAAAAATATTTAACATATAATTGTAAAAATTACCGAGAACATTACAGAGACCAAAATGAATCCTCTTGTATGAATATTTTTTGAATATATGGGTAAATTTTGTCTTTTATTGATCCTCAAGGGCTATATAAATTTAAAAATAAATCTAATATCCATCAAGTAAAAAATAATGGGACTTACCATCGAATATTTATAACATTTTTCCAATGATAGGTATATAAAATTTTTCCTTTAATATGTCTTGATTTAGTCAATGTTAGTCAACACAGACTTCCCAGATATTTTATACATGTGTCAAAACCAATTTATTTATTTTATTTGACACTGCTGTAATTCTAATTTTCTTAGGAAAATTTTTAATAGGTATAACCCATTTACTGCCAGATATGGGATAAATGATCCTAGTAGTAAGTAATTTACTAAATTCATTTTTTAAAATTTACGATGGGTGGTATTTAACTGACGTTGAACCTGCCTTTTGGGTTCATCCTCAACTCCAAAAATTAGGTGGTAAAGGTATATATATGCTCTAATCCTGCGAATATCATCTAATAACCATCATATTACCATTTTTACACTGTAAAAAGTTCAATAAATAATTATTCTTACTCTTTAGGTAGGTTACTGGAAATAATTATATTCAATTGATAAATACCCTTAAGATAGTCATATTTTTTAGTTATTGGGAAGTGGATTTAGTTCCAAAAGTAGTGGTTTTTGTATTGAGGGAAGGTATTTATAGTGGGTGAGTTCAATGTCACTATATATATACTTATTTTCATTCTCAATGGAAAGAGAATCAATGGAAATGAAATTTACATAATCATTGATGGTCATTGGTACCTCAAAATGTATAAACACATCAATTAAAATAAAGAAATCAAATTTTTTCAAACCCATGAAAAGCTCAACCCAAATCATAAATGATTGAATAAGAGGAAGAAGAATAAAAATTTGGGTTATTGAAAGAATGATTTATTTAAAAGTCATTAGGGAGCATATCCATCAAATATATAGGAATAGGGAAGTTCCCCTCAATGTGGGGTTTTATAGAATCAAGGATAATGAAACTTACCATTTATCTAAAAGATTCATATAAAACATGCCATTGTGAATGATGATGATTTTTTTCTATTTTATGGAAAGGCCTTCCAAGTAGGAGAGGAGTGTGTCCTTGGGTTCAGGTATCTTCTATATCTAGCATATATATTTTAGTGGGGAAAATGAGAATATTCACCTTCACGAGGAATCCTAAATCACTCTGGTTTTTTTGTTGTTCACTAATTGGAATGTTTCACCATAATTCATATTGGTTGATGATAACTAACATGAAAATGAGTATACACAGAGTGAGACAACATGTTAATCCATGTTCTTATATGATATTATTCAATTTAATGAGGAACATATAGAGATTGTGAGTTACTCTAATCCTATTATAGTTGTCTTAAGATGGTATGTATTTCATCAAGTTTATTATCCACCTTTTGAGTAAAATAAGAATGGTTTACCTCATGAACTCATTAAATAGGTGATATTTCTCATATACCAAATCGTTGTGTATTTTGATAAATGATGAATTTTAATCCATGATTTAAATTAGGATTTTTATCTACTATAGAACCAACAAATATAGAATCTATCATACGGTGATACCTGGGGATATGTCCCTCGTATAAGTATTCAATAGGCATTTGTTCTCTAATTTTGTGGTGGGGGAAACTAGAGTAATTATTTTGAATACCTAATAGTATTAATAAAGGGTATCTCTTTTTGTTTCTTAATTCCAAATATTTCTTTTATAATGGATTCAATTTGGAAGGTTAGGAAAAAAAAATTCTAGAAAGAGATGTTTATGGAAATTTTATCCACCTTAGTATAGTCAGTCTTTGGGTATACCATAAAATGAGAAAGTTAAATCCCTAAAATGTTTTAGGTCCTTAAAAACATTTTTTTGTTTCATGGTAGAGAAAACTATGTGAAAATACATTATATTTTAGTGATTTTTCTCACTTGTAAGAGCATGAAATTTTGGAATAAGGTGGATGAATCATGACCTTATCTCAAAGATGGATGCTTCCCCAAGATTTTAGATGTACGTAAGTTGGTACTCCATGTCGAGGGTGGTCAATTCTATTAAATTTTTATTATGTTTATCCATGTATTTGAGGGTTTGATTTGGTTCACTCATAGATTAGTTCAAGGATACTTGAGCTTCCATAATATTCACCTTAATGTTATTATATCACCCTACTCTAGAAGACAAAATTTATGAGTGGAACCTCTTTTCAATTTCATGAAAAATTTCAAGTAAATTTTCTTTCCCATATCATTTCACGAAACAATGATGTTATTTTTTCTATTTATTTATGATTTGGTAAGAATTAAATAAAATAAAAACACTTAAAAATGAATAGGAAAATAAACAAAGGAAAAAACTATTTTATTACTCAATAGATAATATAAAAGAAGAGAGAGAGAAAAAAATATAAGGGAATTAAAGTGAGATATAAATAAAATTGAAAATAGAAATGAATCTATGAAAGAGGTAAATTAGAAAAAATTATTAAGGCTCCCTAGAAATGTTTCCAAAATTTTATCATGTTTTTGGGCATGTCAAATTAAATGTGTATTTTTACTTTAATTTATTCAATGTAGTATGAATCCATGTTTGTTTATCAATAATGCCTTAAATCCTTAGTTTTAGATTAAGTTTTTGATTATAAAAAAATAGATTTTATATTAATTGAATCGGGGCCTTGGGAATCACCTACAAGGAATGCATGAAATATCACTAAACCGAAATGAGAATTTACTGACATGATTGATTATGATCATCTCTGGGAAATCCCATGATTTTCATCATTCATCGCTTAAATATTTAGGGATTAGATCTTTAAATACTTGAAATTTAACACTTGAAACTAAAATTTTACTGTGTCTATACTTGGATACCTTCTAGGGTTTGATTAAAAACATGAAATGATTCAATGGCTATCACTAATGATCTGATGAATTGTGTCTGGCTTTATAACCGAAACTCACCAAGGAAAACATGAGGAAATCACTATATTGTTGAGTTTTGTATGTTATTTAATTATGATTCAGTGATATATATATATATATATATATATGGACATGATACTATTTATGTGAGTTTAATATACTAATATAAAAAACAAAAACACCACAATTGAAAGGGGTAAGGAGTAATGAACAGTGTGTGAAACATCACATGAATGTGTATCAAAAAACATGATAATTTGAGTATGAGTGTGACAAAACAGTACAAAATCATAATTAAATAAAAATAGTGGTTGGGGGAAATAATATAAAAACCTATAATTTAACATATTATTAAAATAATACAAAATAAATCTTAAGATTTTCATCCATTCCTTCTTATGTGATCACAGGGAATTAACAACTCCATGGAAGGGAAGAAAACCATATATGAATAAAATCACTTATGAAGAACACTAAACTATAAATTTTGTTGATATTCCTCTATCAATGAGGTATAAGAGGATATTATTAATAAATTATTTAGTAAAGTGACAAAATAAGTCAATAATACTATGGTTAGGTGTGTTGTATATGGCATAATTTTCTATCTAGTTTCTCAGTTTGGTAGGTTGCATGATCCTATAAATCATGACTTTAAATTAAATGGAGAGGTGGGAATTTATTTTTTATTTTTAATGGAGGTGTAATGAGACTATTTATTGTTTTTATGCCAATGATAAGGCCCAAATACTGAAAAGTAGTCTAATCTACCTCTCCCATGTTTTCTTCTCATTGTTGGCCTCTGTTAGGCCTCTTTTTATTGGATATAACCTTTGGTCAAGTAGAATAAATTATATCCCAGTGAAGAAAAAAATCCTAAAATAAGTAATTTTCCAATTTGTATAAGTGTATATAATGTTATAATAGAAATAAAAAATGTTATCCAATTTATTCAATGTGTAATTGCATCTTTTTAAGTATGTTTTCAAAAAATGGATTATAAATATATAATGAGAAAAAAATGATTAAATAATGGTATACTAAAATCCATAAGAAATATGATCCATAAGTATAAGGGTAAAAATAAATAATATATCTATATGGTATCAGAGCCTTTCAAATGACACCTACACAATTAGGATAGACCCATTATGATGGAATCTCTTAGGAGGGTGTTCACCATTAAATTTTGGAGGTGATAGGTTGGTTAAAGCGTTCTTCTAGAATTTGGGGCCATTAAATTCATTGATGATAAATCATATTTCTAGCACATCAGTTGATGATTTGTAGTATAACAAATTGTGTTACAGTCACCACTATCCTATACATGATAAAAGACATGTAACAATTCATTCAGTGATGCCCCTTGGATATTGTAGGAGGTCTTAAAGGAGATAATAATAATAAATTATAACCATAAATCTATAAAATCAAAAAAACGTGCATGATAAATCAATATCTTTCATGGGTAATGGATTTAATTTGGGGTTAAAAAAATTATAATGTTCCCCATGTATGCACCTTTTGAGTCAATACAGACCTAATTTCCAAATATAGATGGCCCCTGGGAAAAAATGCAACATTTTGGATAGAATTTTGGTCCAGAATATGGGATTTTATATTATAAATTTAATGTTATAAAGGTTATACTAATAGGTAGGAGGAACCTATAAACTATCAATGTGAGACTTATGCCTGAGTGGACCTTTACAGTTTATCCTATTTGTTGGCATCTAAACAGGATAAGGTCTATTTGGGGATTACACTTGGAAGGACACCTACATATCAATATCTACCACCTTTCTATTGATAACGGTATGAGGAAGGAAAACTAGACTCACAGGGAACATGGTCTAGTGAGGATTTTTTGGGTATTAAACCTTTTAAGAGGTCAAAATATTAATATTTATCCCATTAATTGAATTAAATAATCTTAAATTAATGCTTGGAGGCTGTGGAATCTATTTGGGTCATCCATGATGAGAATCTCAAATTAGGGGGGTCACTAGTGTCTTAATAATAGGGACCCTAATTATAAAGTGATTTAATGATTGTTGAAACCCTGAGGATCCCATTAGATGGGGAGAAAAAGTTAAGTAGTCTTTCTCAAAGGGTGCCTAATCACAATTATCAATGGAATACATTATCAAAGTAGAGAACACTGGTGTTCATAACCGAGTCATGTTTTCTAAGGAATCCATAATGGGGGATTCCTTGATCGAATGAGAATATCATGTCTTTGAAACTAGCATATCAAAGCTAGTGATGTTTTTTATGTTGATTCATCACAGGTAAAAGACATGAGGTGAATGAAGGGATGTAAAATAGGCTCAAGTATTCAACATTGAGATCCTTATTTAAGTTACTGACTATAATTTGAATCATTCATGGTGACGGACCATTAGAATTTGGATTAAATATGAATTTGAAGACTAATTTTTACATAATATTGATGTTTTACATGAGTGGGTATGGTTCAAAACCATTGTGTTCAAAGGGTACTCACCACAAATTAATTACATGAGTGTCCCTCTATGAATTAATTAGTTAAGATTACTTCATGAAGAACCTTTGTGGAAGGCTCCATGATGTTCTTATATGAGAAGATAATTATAATTAATGTCTAGTTTGGTTTATTCTGCCCTACTTATCTCAATATTAGACCCATTATTTATTGTATGTAATGTGTTGAATACTTCACATAAAGGAGAGTTTTTATAATATGGTTTATTTATCTCTCAAACATTGTGTCATAATAAAGTCCTCAAATAATTAATTCGCCCCTTTATCGATGTTTGTGTTGAGTATTTATAGACTTTTCATGTAACCATATTCCTTAAAATTATAGGAATTGGCATTGAAAATGAATCTAGTGGTCAACGTTAATCCCCAATACGATGTAAAAAAACAACTTCCAACCATGAAGATGTTATAGTACATTGAAGTATCATTGTCGTAATTCTGAAAATGATACGTGTCCATCTAAGTGTTATTTGGTCGTGAAGGATCCCCACTATGATGACACAAATGAATGGTAGTCATGAATATGTTACTTGACTATGAAGGATAATTTTCATCAATTTTCAAAGAGATTCATAGGTCCATGAGACTGTTATTATGCCATAAAGTATCATTACTATGATATCATAGATGCCACATGTGCTACAAATGTTCAATCATTCACAAATGATGAGTTTCCTTCATGAAAAAATTCTTTTTTCCATATTTTCCTACCTCTTGGACTTCTTTCAAGTGATGATCAGCTTCTATATGAATCAATTTATATTTTTTTAATTATAAATATAATTTAAATTTACATAAATTTTAAATTAATAAAAAAAATAAACCATTGTTTAAATATTTTAAAATTGAACTAATGTTTTAAAATTAATTCTATTACAAAATTAATGAATTTAAATTTATAAAAAATATTTTTTTATATATTGAGTTATAAAATTATTATTTTTTATTTTTTTATGTTAAAGATATATAATTAAATTATCTAAATATTTTTCAATTGGATATAAATTTAAATAACTCATTTTGGGTGTCAAAAATAAATCTACATATTTTAAATATTTTCTTCCTTAAAATAAAAATATTAAAATAAAGAATTAAAATGAATTATAAAATATTTATTATACTCTATTATTCATCTATTTTTATAAAAACTGAATTTTTTGAGAAAAAAGAACCAGTGTTATTAAATGAAATTTTGAATATGAAACGTTCGGTGAAGAGAAGATTTATAACATCTTAAAATTGATAAAATGTTTTAAGTTATAATATTTAAATAAAAGATGCATGAAAATAATATAATATATTTTAGAACATATCAATACAAGATATGGAGAAACAAAATTATGAACTATTACTTATAATATGGGCTAGACAACAATGAGGAAGAAACTATATTTGTAATTGAGATATGGACAACATTTAAGCTATGATTCCATACATGTTTTGATAATCTATTTTGAAGAATTTATTTTCCCAATAATTATTATAAAAATTTTAAAACTCTAAAAATTTATATGTATATAAAAATTTAATTTAAATTTTAGATATTATATTTATATAAAATGGTGTTACTGTTGGTGAAGTATTGCATAAGATTGAGGAAGATTTATCATCATGAAGAATAAAATGAACTATACTACTTTGATTGTTTTTTTAAGAAATTTTATACCTGATAATGATTAAGAATCATTAATATTACTATAATGTTTTTTATGTTAAATTTAAATGTGGTAAGTGATATGAATGAAGTGTTACATGTGTTGGAAATGAAAATATATTCATGAAAATAAAATTTTATAATGATAACGTGTGAAACATGATTTTTCTATAATTTCATTTGAGATAGGAGTAAAAATATCAATAAATTATAAAAATACACAAAGACTATGCACATTCACCACTAATATATTGAGATTAAATATAATTAAATTCATAGATAGTTAAAGGAATTCAACACCACATGTGCTAGAAGATTCAATAATATTATTTTGATATTTATTTAAATGTAACCCATAATATTTTATCTAAAAATAAATAAGTAGTTGAATAAAATTATATAAACCATGATTCCCAAGAATTAATGATAAAGATCTTACACAATGTAAAAAATCATATTGGTGTTGGTTCCCTATAATCAACTAACATTATACTTTTGATTAACTGTATATTCAAAGACCTAAATATTAATAAATATATTATTACGTGATGAGTTTTTTTCTATATAACATTAATGTAATAATTTCTTTAAAATATTTTTCATATTCAAATTTTATAGAAGTCCCCATTATAATGAGAACCTTGAAGTGATATGAAAATATTCTAATATATTTTCTATGGTTATATGGCATTCATTTAATAAGATAGATGCAATTTTTGACCATGAGGTGTTAGAGGCTCATAATACATTGAGACCTCGTCTCATTAAGTCAACATTTAGTTATCTCTAAGATGTTTGGTAATGAGGAATGTCCCACTAATAGAGATTCCACATGGAATTTTTCATTGGATATTTCAATTTACAGATGTTTTCATAAGACTTGAGATTATTATTAATGTTGTTCATAAATCACATAAATTTTTGTACTGGAGAAAACCATGATGACATATGCTTGTGGCATTGTTTGATATTTTGGGTTCATGATAAGTGATATGAAATTGATAAATAAGTGAAGAAAGGATTTTTCCCTTCTAAGATTGAAAGATGATATCTCATTCCCTTTTATTAAAATATATTTACTTAATTAAATACATAGGCATGGTTGTTTAATATGAGTTAATTTTAGTGAGTAAGAGAAATATATTCAATCATATATATTGATGGAACAAGTATACAACCTATTTAATGATATATCTAGGAAAATGAAGTATATTATAGACAAATCATTTTAAGGAGGTTATTATAGATGTGACATTAATAGTTTTTTCTATAGGTTCCTTAATGTGTTTCATGATTCTAATCATTGTCTTTATGAAAAATCACATAACTCCACTAAGAAAGAGCCCAAGATATTCACACACTTAAAATATCCAGAATCATAGTTAAATTCTATTAGGATTTAATATAAATAAATGTTATTCTCAAGATTTAGGAATCATAGTTATATAGGTTATGTCGATCAAAAAAATTTAATCACTATTTATTTCATTTTGAAATACATGTGAGTTAAATATTAAATAAATATTTATTCTCTAGTTAGTAAATATATTAGTTTTTATTTATTTAAAAATTATTATTATATTATCTTATTTATTTAAATATATATTTAATCAATGTTTGAAAAATATTTTTGGATTATGGATGGGATAAGTTAAGGGATCAAATAGAAATGATATATTTTGTTTAATGTCATTTAAATAAATATTAATTTATTTATTTAATAAAAAATAATAGTTAAAAAATTATAGGTTAGATAACACCATGGAAATGATAATAATAATATTATTATCAGGATTGGGGTTTACTTTCAATAAAAATATTAGTTAAGGCCCTTGGTGTAATAGCTAATACCCTAAACCAATATATAGAATCCATCTTATATCATTTCTAGGGTTATGTGAATTTTTGCACACATTATCCCTCTCTAAAGAATCTCCCTCAAGACAAAATAAAATTTACTCAAGAATGTTTTCCATAAGGAGAGACTTTTACCCTTTTCCTCTCCATTAATACAAAGAGAGTTAAGAAAAATACTTTAATACTAAAGAGATTCTTATAGTGATTGATGGAGACTAATGAAATATAATTAGTACCTCTACTCTAGCACCCAAAGATCCATCGATGATGGTTCAATGTTCATGGAGCATTTGTGGATACCACTAAAGGATATATGGGTTGGTCCCTTCATCACAATGATGATATGATAATATGGTCGACCAAATTCATCAATGAAGAAAGAATTAAAAGAGAAATTTATTCTTATTTACAAATTCATTATAAATTATATGTCAAAATATCCTCACTTTGAATATTTCATGATCACTTTCATCAAGTTCTGAGGATTGTCTGAAGAAATCAATGAAATCTATTTTTCAGAATGGGTCCAATCGCTTCCACTATACCCTAGAACCCTCAAGTGATATCAGAATCATTGCATATTAATTTAAACCTATTTATTAATCATTTATAAATTACATATTATTTTAATCAGCATTTTGTTTCTTTTTTTCATTCTTCAGTACAAAATTAAACATATCCTGATTGTTTGATTTCATATAAGAAAGAACAGGCCCAAAACAGATGAATAATTTTTGAAGATTCCATTAAAAGTACCATATATTATGGATAGACAACATAGATACACAACATGTACTGGAATGGTATACATCATGTACCCATGGTCAATCGAACAAGGACAGTCCATTAAAATCATGGAAAGATGTGTGGGGGTTTGGTACGTGTTATAATTACATGACATATATTGAACTATAGTTAGGAAATGGATTGATAGGGTAACATGGAATGTAGCTAGTGTACATGTCATGTAACCCCTCATGGTGTGAAACTCTGAGAATCGTAGAAAATGTGTTGTCAAAATTTGTTGGAATTTAATTAATACACATTATGTAATGACTTCCACACACGTGATATGGAAATAAAAATAGTATGTAGTGTGTAGTGTGCTATAAATGTCATGTAATTAATTATTACCCCAGTAGAAAACATACCAAGTCCCTAGGCATGTAGTGCATGTTAAAAAAATGGAGTAATTAATTAAATTAATCAAACTACATGATGTGTATCCAGATATACACACCATGTGACAAGGTTTTTCTACACTAATTACATACCGAGTGTTTCAGTGGGTTGTATAATGTATTAAAATTATTTATTAATTATTTATTTATAATTATGTTGATGCATGATATGTGTGGTTGTTATATATATTGTGTGCTTAATGAGTATTTCTAGTGGTACACATCATGTATGTTCAAGGTGTGTTGTGCAGTCTTTAATTTCATAGAGACTATATATATTAAATCATGAAATTACATACCATGTATATCGCAACATCTCGTGTAGGAATATATGCTTTGTAAATACATTTTACATAATATGGAATATACAAATAATTAGTCACGCACTGCGTCGTGTGATGAAACTTGTAGTTTAACAGTTTAACTACATAAATTATTTTACATTAGAAAAAAAAGGATACACATTTTTATACCTCTATTACACATTTTAAAATTATTTAATTTTAATTTTAATCAGTTTTTTTAAATTTATTTATAATTGTATTTGGGAGAAATATTAAGGACTATTTTTAAGTTTAATTAATATAAGTAAAATAATTTATTAATTTGTGAGATGTCACTTAATATAAAATTGATTGAAATGAATGTTGTACAGTTCATTTAAATGTGTATTAATTACATTCAGGGATGATCATGAGATAAACTGACATATGTATGTATTTGTTTTCTATTTCATTTTATTAATTATTACATAAGATCCTATTATAAAAAATTTATTATATTAATTATGGTCATATGTATATCCTCCCTTCCTCTTTATTATATATGGTATTGCATTTCCATTATTTATTTTAACTAAACCCAAACCCCTAGTTCCCCTCACATGTGAGAGACTACGTATTTGAAAATAAAGGAGTTGCCGTTATGAGAGGATATGGTTTCAGACTGAGCTGAGGTGAATATAACAATGGTGATACACATGTTAAAGGTGGAATAATGTGGCTTGATCCTATCTTGAATCAAAGAGTCATTCTCATTGGTTTAAGGGATATTTTATTGTATACTCGATAAACCAACCAGTATTAAAATCCCATGATCATGTTACATATTTATTTTATTTTATATAGTTCTTGGGAAATTGTTAATTTATGCAATGCATGTTTATTTTATTTTTAAGTTTGATTTCTATAAGAAAACAAATTAATTACCGTACAATATGGAATTGAATAAATTGATTATGTGTAAATTATTTTATCAAGTCATGGTCAATTAATTATTTAAAAATACACATGATATTAACATTCATGAAAAATGATAACATAATTAATATTTACACATAAGATAAAAAGTTTTCATTTAAATATTAAGTTATAAATAATTTCCATTACCTGAGTTAAGTTGCAACCATAGTTCAAAGTACTTATTTGGACCATGTGAGGGTGATTTTAAATATCTTGGAGTTTTAAAGAAATTTTTTCGTTGAATTAACCTAATTTAAGATCAAGGGATGATTTACAAAGTAAGAATTTGTGTGACTATAAGAAAATTATTAAAGAAATCCAATTATATGATTTTTGGATTGAGGATACTACTAAATACACTAAGTAACTATAATTTAATGCAATTATAAAGACCTCATAGAAAAATACCTTCAAATAATTTTCTAAGACCTTGTTTGGATAATGAGAATGGAAATATATCCTTGTCAGTAGAATATCAATTTGACAAGATATTTCAAATCTAATGGTGAGGTCTGTTGAGATTTTATTAAATGGTGGGAGACTAATAAAATAAAATTTATAATATCATACTTTTGGAAATCAATATAAAGTAATAAAATTATACTTTTATTTATTTTATAAATTGGAAATTAATATGATCTTAAAGTTATCCTTGTAATCAACATTGGGGAAAGAAAATATATTGAATGGAATGAACTTCCAAGAGTGGTAGAGGTTTTTGTCCATCATACTATTCCAAGAGAAGAAGTTTTAGATACTGGAGTCACCAATTCAAGATAAAGATCCCTTTAAAGAGGCTAGTAAGAAGGATTATACTATATTTTTGGAAAAATATAGATGATTTATTGGATGTCCAATACCTCATATTATCATCCACATCTAGTAATCTCCAGATGCATCATGAGAACAAGGTTGCACACACTATACTGTCCCATCTCCATGATCTTTATTATAATAATTCTATTTATAATATGTATTATATCACCAAGTAACTCTTAACATGAAATATATGAGAAATTACACCTTCCATGCCTCATATAGTAATGAGTATTAGTTATATTTGGTATCTAAAAATTTTGTATTTCAAGCTACCCAAATGTTTTCACCGACATACGTTCCTTACTACCATAAATATTTTAATTTTTTATTATGAATTTTAAAATAAAAAATATTTATAATTATATCCCAAATATTATTACTCATATTCTCCTGGTGGATAAGTATTTGAGGAATTAAAAAACTTTAGTCCTTATAGTGAATAAAAGAAATGGAAAGGAAAAAAAGGATCGATGACTAACACTAAATCTACGGAACCATTGTAATGACTATCCAAGAGCTAAGGAAAAATAATTAGGGTCTTCTTGATGTGTAAATAAGGGACCATAGAATAATAACTACACCTCATTTAAGAAGAAAGGGGAATATTAAAGTGTATTTTATATCGAATATAGTCTTTTAATATTTTAAAAATTGGCACTAGATACAACTTTTGGTGATTTAATTTGTATCTAAATATATGAATCAAGTTGATTCATAATTTTTTGTATAGGTGAGGTGAATATTTGATCTACCAATTTAGAATGATAATATGAAATGGATTTTATATATTTCCATGTTACATTTATAATGAGATTGATTTTAGTTTTAAATAATTTTTATTACGTGCTTAGTGTTAACAAAAACAATTAATCCATGTCTATTTTATATATGGATAGATTAATTTTAATGCTTCAAAAATAGAGTTGAAACTTATATAAATATAAGATATGTTAGGCCATGAAACATCTGAATAACAATCTTTCAGAACTTGAATAAAAAATCCATGTGTTTCTAATAAAAAATTAATAAGTTCACACCAACATATCAAACCTAGTTTTTTTATCATTGTATTGGTTATATAAATGAGAATACTTTTTAAAAGATATATTAATAAGTTTATTATCATTCTTTTTAACAAATACCACTTGATATGTGTAAAATGTTTTTTAGAAAAAATGCACATACCTCCATTTATTGGAACAAGTAAAAGTGTCATAGATCTTCTAGAAGTAGTTTATATTGATGTGTGTGGAACTTTTATAGTTTAATATAAGTTTGGATACTCTTGCATAATAATTTTTACATTTTTATTTAGTATACATGGAAAAAATACATAATGAGGTATAATTATGAGTCCTTCGAGAAATTTAAGGAGTTCAAGAATGAAGTATAGAAACAACTTGGTAAGAAGAAAAATAAGATATGACCAGACCAAGGTGGTGAGTATCTTAACCAATATTTCAAGAACTTTTTAATGGATTTTTTGACACTATATCTACTCACACATCCTTATAAACCACAACATGATGGTGTTAGTAAAAGGAGGAACCACACATTATTGGCATGATGAGGTTGATGATGATTCATGTGAGTCTTTCGTGATTTTGAGGATAATCATTATAGACTGTAACATACTCAATAAAATGTGTGGCAATCAAAGTGGAAAATGAAATTGCATTCCTATTTTTGAGTGGAAAGAAACATTTTTTGTCATATAAAAGTGTATGGGGATGCAAAAAAAATTAAGGCTCTCTTTGGAAACATAATCACACCCTGAGCCATAAGGTATATCTTTATAGGATATACTAAAGAAATAAGGGGGGATATTATCTATATGAACCTTCAGAAAAAATCATAATAGTGGAAAGAAAATTTATTTTCATTAATATGAATAAAATAATAAAAATAAATAATAATAAAAATATATAATTCAATGATGTTGATTCTCAAGATACATTGGAGCAGACACAAGAAAACAATCCTAGAGGCCCATATAAGAGGTTTTCCTAGAGATACAATTACTATGTAGGAGAAAAATAGTGGTTATATAATTAAAGAGATATGGTTTTTGAGTCACTAAGGATGGTGATTCTTTATTAGTTAATAATTATGAACCTATATCCTATAAGTAAGTAGTAAAAAGATGAAAAGTTTCAAGGTGTTAAAAAGCCATGGATTTTGAGATGGATTCCATGTACCAAAACAAAGTATTGGTTTTGTTAGATCCTCTAGTGGATTTAAATCCCATGGGATTAAAATGGGTATTCAAGAAGAAATTGGACAAGGATTTTAAAATCTTGTCTTTTTTCAGGTATGTCTCTCCCTGAGTTTTTCATTAACTTTTCTTCCAAGTAAGTTTTTCCTCATCATTAAACCAAACATGGGAAAACCTAAGAGGATCCCCAAGGAGATATGTTTTGGGTAAAATGAATTAATGATCATGGATGTATGTTTTCTTAATTAATAAAATCTGGGTATAAATGGGTTAAGTGTTTCATCAGTTCCTGGTAAGGTGAGAATCTTTAAAGAGGGTTCAAGTTTTTTAAAGGGAAAATGTATTGAAAAACATATGAGGAACATTTACACACTATGTAACTGGATTACACATCATATAATTTTTGGTAATTTTAATCAAATAATATGAGGTGAGGGGTTTTGCAGTGTATCCCAATAAAAATATTTATGCGGTGTGTTACTATGTTACATGATGTGTAATTCCCTGAACTGATTTTCTAAAGTATGATGTGCAGCTAAGTTTTATTTCTAACTCATTGCAACCTTCTCCACTTGACCATGTGGAACCTTCCATGTGATTTTGGAGTGCCAACATTCCTTCCATATGTGCAAATAACACCTTTGATCTCTATTAAGTAGTTTTAATCTAGTTTCTCCCTTCTCTTCCTTGGTTTTCCAACCATTGTAGTGAATCCATTTGATCGTGTGTGTTGTTGGTTTTTTATTTTGATCAGTTTTGATCTTGTATTCTCTTGGTGATCATCCAAACCTTCTTCTTTGTGAGAGTTCTCCATTAGAAGCATTGTTGGATCGTTAGTTAATGGTAATGTGTCTAAATCTTAAACATATAGTTTGATAATTTCATTTTTTATGCAATATTATGATTATGTCAATGTAATGTGTGCCCAAATTAATTATGTAATCAATAGAATTATTCCTTGGATTCCATTGGTTTCAATTATCTTCTTGACCTGGCTTATAGCTACCCATTGGGTGAGGGGACCTTGGATGAAATTGAATTTTCTAATGTCTTAAAGTGTGTTTAGCATGATATGAGACCTTAGGTGATTAATTGATATAGAATCTCTAAGATGTGGTTGATTTCTTATTTTTATTACTATTAATAAATTTTTATTCAATTAAAAATGTTATATGAAAAATAAATTGTAATTCATATAATTAATTGTTGATATTTATGATGTGATATTGTGATATCCATACTATATGAAAGGACTTGTGTTCCATGCTGAAATTATTATATATTAGGATTAGCCTTCGAACATGAACACTAATATACTATAATGATAATATTAAGTGGTATTATCCCATTCCCATATTTTAATTACTATAGGGAGTGGCCTCTTCCCTATCTCATGTTTTAATTCTAATAGGGCTTTAACCTAGATGTCATAATGCTTAAAGGGCTTCGACCTGGATTGTTGTGACTATACCATGTTTATCTGGTGGTGGTTAGAATGTTCATAATATATGCTCTAATATATCATGTCATGTCACCAAGGTAGGTTGTTTTACCATGGTTATTTGTTTGTGGCTGGCATGGTTGTAAGACATGCTCAGAGATATTATGGTACGATGTTGAAGCAGGTTGTTGTTGTGTTTTATTAAATGTTAAATTAATTAATACACATGTTTATCTCTTTATTTAATATAATTATTATTATACTGGTTTGTTTATACATGGTGGTGTCAACTTACTGATTTATACTCACACCCTATTTAGGTCACCTTTTGGTACCTGAGCAGATTACGTTGATGCAAGTTTGGACTAGGGAAAATGGCCTTATTATTGATTTTTTTTATTTCTCGATGGGATGGAGTTTGGAGGTGGGATCGATGTGGGGTTCAATACCAGGGAATTTTGAGTCTTTATTTGAGTCTACTAGTATTTTACATGTATTTTTTCTAGTAAGGCATTCAGTTACATTCCAGGATGTCATTAAATTATTTCTTTATTATTTTTTTGATTATTCATTTGGATCTCGTTATTAATTTCTGCTATGTCTATACTTTGATTTATTTTGTTTATATGGTTTATTTATTCTTATATGACACTTTATACTAGGTTTTATTGTATCTTCATTATACATTTCACACCCCCTCTTCTTATCATTAGCCTTTGGAATATGGGGAGGCGCATTTGAGGTCTCATAACCAACCCTTTTCGACCATGTTAGAGAGTATCGGATCAGAGGATATTACAAAGTGGTATCAAAGGATAATGTTTTGTTATTCTGATTTAATATTTGGGAAAGTTATAAATCATAATAGGATGTGTCAGGACTTGGTAATGATCTTTTTCATGGGAGTAGTTAACCCATGTATGAGGGGAAATATGAGTTCTTAGGGATAGGGTTGCTATTTGTGTCGTGTGCTTGTTACAGTTGATGTTATTTCACCTTGGGTGATTCATATTTTATGTGTGAGGTTATTATTTTATGATGTTACTATTTCTTTAGATTTTTAGTCATGGCCTAATATGGCGCTAAATGAGAATAAATGCATCATAATGGGGACATAGGGATATATCAACATGCATAGTTCCTAATAAGAACATATCTATTTTTTCATGTGATAAATGTTTTCCTATTCAACTATGATATGAGATATCTATTTCACTAGGTAAATGAAATTATTTGACTTTTTATGATAAAACACTTATAATCCGTGCTTCGGGAGACCATGATTCAATGGATCTCCATTGTATTCACCTCTGAGGTTAAACTTATTATTATCCAGTTCTCTTAGGTGTGTATTTTTATTATAGATAAAATACCTCCTCATAATCTTCAACTTGAGTGTTAGGTGAGTATAAATTAGCATGCTACTAACATAGTTTAACTATAGCTTCTTATAGTTCTTGAGGATTATATGGATGTTCAGCTTCGTGATAGCTTCCTGAGGGTCATGCGATCCATGGAAACGAAGACTTTCTAGACCATTCCTTCGATGTATGCGCTAAAAAGAGAGTTTTATCTATAGAATTTTCTATTGTTTACTAGGGAAGGAGTACCCCAGGTAGCTGAGTTCTAGATTGAGTCAGTTCAGATGGCATTTAAGTATATTGAGACACCCATGGGTTGGAGGGTTAATCTTGCTACATATTTTCTTTTCAGGCCTACCAAGCATTTGTGGGATATTATGGTGGAATCTGGGAAGCAAGATTAGCTATATTGAAAGGACTTAAAGATCAATTTCTTAGGCCACTTCTATCTTGAGACATTTATGGATGAAAAATATCATGAGTTCATGAATTTGATGTAGGTGGGATGTTAGTGATGGACTATGCCTGACATTTCACCGAACTACAATTCTTTGTTCCATATTTGTATGTTGATGTGGTATCTGGGGAAATATTTTTTAAAAATGGTATTCACTATGAGATCGAGTCATGGGTAAACATTTTTATCTTGAGAATCTTTGAGAACATGATGAACCAGAAACTCATCATGGAAGAGAATTTGAGAGAGACCCCGAGAAGTGCCCAGGTTGTTCCTGAAGGGCTATTTGGGATATCTTATTTGAGTGTAAAGAAGCACCTCTATGATAGTTTCCTCTTAGTGAGTAGTGGGAATAATAGTTAGAGAAGTTGAAAACTATCTCAGGACCTTGTTTCATTCTAGTGTTATCAGTATGGAATTTTTTTTTACATGCAACTATTGTGTCCTTACCCTGCAGTCATGTATCGTATCTGTGGAAAACGGGTTCATCATCAGATGTTCTATTTGAACTTTCCACATTAGACCAATGGAATGGGATCAACACATACACATGAGTCAGGAAGGGGCTCATATATTGTTTCCAAAGAAAATTTTATGCACGATAATCAATTGTAGGGGTTGAGTTTTGTGCAATCACTAATGTTGGATACAATATCTTCAAATGGTCTCCAACAGGTTTTTTCACAGAGCCAGAAACACCCAATGGTTCTCTCATACAAGATACATGGACCTTCGTTCCAAAGGTAGGTGCTCATTGGATAATTTGGATAATGACACTTAAGAACTCACATTGGCCAAGAGGATGGGAAATCTGGATTATCACACCCTTTTAGGGGGGAAATTTACAATTATAGGACTCTCTTATAGATTTATTCCATGTTCATATGTTCATGAATCCTTGGTTAAATCCCAAGAATGTGTCTACAGATTACCCCTAAGTAAGGTCGATCACAAATATGCATGGGTTCAGAATTATCTTTATGTATCTAACGTTCTCCATCAATGAAGATATTTGTATGTATTCTAGGTTCTTTACCAATGTTACCCTTTTGTGGACAGATTCATAATTTCTTAATCATTCACTGAGATAATTCTAGTTCAATCCATATGATGAGGTGATATAGATTTTATCATCATCCAGGGGACAAAGATTGTTTCAATATGGGATTTATACATATCCTTGTGAGAGGAATCAAAACCTGAATAGTTCAATGACCTGTGTTGTTTAATGTCATGTAGTCAGGATGAGAGTGAACCGATGTAAAAATGTTGATATCAGGATTGAACCATAGGGTGGTTTACTACGTATCCCAGGTAATTGGGAATCAAATTCAACTTAGTTCTAAAAGTTATGGCGTATTCATAGAATCTTCCCATTTTATTTATGGTTGGTGCTACCATCTGTAGGGAAGACCCACTTGAAGTTTGGGGTCATTTTGATGTCACGGTTTCTACTAATCTATAAGCCCACGTGAGTCATGATCAGTGTGAGAAACAAGAGAGAGGAGTAGATCTAATGATCGCACAAACCTTCCCATCCACTGATGGATGGTGTTGGAGCCCAAAGGGGGAGCGAGAGGGGCTTTGAGTTTATATATTTCCCCTCTTCTTTCATATCCAGGATAGTCACATTTCATGATATATTTGTATATGTACCTGGATAAGGTGAAGCGGAGTAAGAGTACCTCTTCATGCAAGAAAATATAGGGTTTTACCTCAGTGGGAGTGCCTTGAACTTGTTTCTGGGAAAGGGGAGGAGTATCGTTCCTTGTCAAAAGGAAATGAAAGTGTGATCTCCTTTGTTTAATACTGACCCTTATCATAGGTAAAGGTCGATGATTCCCCTTAATACCTATAATGGGGAGGTTCATGTGAGTATCCCCAAGGTTGGAACTTGGGTTACCATGGGAATGTAAACTTAGAAACATTTCAGGGGTCCTCTCTATTGTGGGGATTACCCACATGACTCCACTTACCATGGGTATGTAAACTCATAATGGCACATTGATGCATCTGATGGTCTCATTATACATGTTCGATTGCTCTAGTAGAGGCTTATTTCTGATACAGTTGTACTGGCTTGTATAGGGACTAATGATGATATGATGGAAATGGAAGTCAATGACTGAGGATGAGGGGTAGAACTCTCAAGGATACCCCATTCTACATAGCATATCCTTATGATGGATGGGGTTTCCTCCACATATTTTATTGTTATGTGGGTAGTGGGGCCATCCACATAACATAGTGGTATGTGGATTTGGGTTTGATCCATTTAGTGCTTTGCTACGTGGGGCCAAGTTTTTTCCACATAGCATGATGCTACGAGAGGCTGAATTCCACCCGTATAGTGATTCGCTATACAGGGAAGGGTTCATCCCACATAGCTATCTGTTATATGGGACACCTGATTGCAAAGGGGGAATTGATTTTGTGCCTCATGGGAAATATATCTACAAAAAATGTGGGTTTTGTGGTTTTAGATTATTTTATTTTCTCCTCCTTAATATTATGTGTATGGTTTAACCTGTAGGGAATCGTCAAAGGATCCCATATTTTTTGGTGCTCTCTTCTTCAATTCCTTTTTTGGTTGATCGTTCTTTTGATCTCTCTAATGTTCATTGTTTTCTATCCCCCTCAATACTCTATTTATAGAGATGTAGAGAGCTGGATACTAGGGTAGTGGGTCGCCTGTGTTGAGGTCATGGTACCTCTTTTGAGGATGCCCACAGAAGAAACTCAACCCGCAGATGACATGGTCAATGTGGGTATGGGTTCATTATCTATGTAGATTATAATCACTACCTTGGTCCCGTAAACAACTTCATTTCATTCATGGTAAGTCATTGGTTTTTCCCTACCTGTGAACTTTTTTAGTTCACGGGGGATGTCATGTGTGGTGTAGATATTTATGCCTCCTTACCACATATGATTTTGTTTTCGGGGAACTGGAACCATCGTCTTCCTCCCATAAACTATTTAGTTTTTGGGTGTCTCTTAAAGCAGACCACCATACAGAGTGGTGGTATGCAATGGATTTATACTCCATGGCCTAACTTTTTCCTTTTCCATTTTTTATCCTTTAAATATTTTTTCTTCAACTCTTCCTTCGAATTGTTTTCCTTCCTTTTCTAAATCAACGGGATTACCTTGACTTCTATTGAAAAGTTTCCAGGACCCAAGAAATTCCCCCCATCATAATGGGTTCTGATCAGGATGAAGGGGAGGCTATTCTGATGTAAAAATTGGTCCTAACTTAAACTGATTTATGGTACACAAGTGGATCCATAGGAGGTGAATACACCTATATATAGTAGGCTCAAGTAATTTTTCATTTACCATATTTCTCAGCGCATTCAATGCTCTTGAAGATCCTCTCGACTACCTTTCTTTCACGAACTACATCCTTTGAGGACACCTTTACCTGTGAACTTCATCCTTTACATCCACAAATGGTGATTTCATCCATTATCATAGTCGGAGAATGCTTCGTGGGTTTATCATTTCATGAACCACTAATTTTTTAGCCAATGCTTCATGGTAGAATGCTTCACGGACTTCTGTGAACTATTGGTTTAAGGATGGTGCCTTTTCGGATCGTTAATATGCAAAACAACTTTTATTTTTAGTCCTTTTTTGATTTTTTAAGGACTAACTTTTATTGACCCATTATAGGAACAATAAATGGATATCCCTATCACTTTAATGAATGTGACTAGAAGAAGGGAGGCCATGGTCGAGAACATTGAAGACAATCCCTCATCTTTCATTATCCCTCTAGAGAGTACCCTAAAAGATATCATTCCAATAGAACTTATGGCCTACCCATTATCCAATCGATTTCCATTTTACATCTTCAGACTCCAAGATGATGCTCCTTTATCATCGGTTGACTGTCAGAACCAAACCGTTTGTCTTGAGATGTCTCAGGGCATGATCGGGAAAAAATTTCTTCCATAGGGGAGATCATAAATCTGTTGATCCAAGAAGAAATTTTCATTTTTAATGGATCCATGTGGATGAAGATTTATCGAAGTAGGCATAATATATACTTGGAATATATTATTCATGATTACCCTTATATCGTCAACCTTTCCCAAGGTAATCCCAATGGTGGGTGGAGCTTCAAATTGGATATATAATCTAGAGGGTTCATTTTTGAAGAGTGGGCTTGGGAGTTCTGGGTACACCAAAATTGCTTGGATTTTCCCAAATAGTTGGAGGCTGTTAACTTATACCAGGCAGCATGGGTTTCTCAATTTTCAATTTATTCACTGGGTGAGGTATTTCCTGAACTGTTTAGTTATTGGTGTTTGAGAACTAACACATTTCACTTGTCACATAGGGAAGTGAGAATTATCTTATGGGATATTTTCCAGATAAGGGGACTTTCTATCCTTGGAAGTTTGTATGATGAATTCTTATCAGTGGTCAATACGTTGGAGCATGTCGAGAAGGTGTCCTCATTGGTGAGAAACTTTTTGGCCATGGATGAGGGATTTCTTGGTCTACCCCTCCATACCCTATCCCTCATTCCATTTGATGCTTGTATATAGGAGTTTCTTCTAGTGAACAGACCAAAACTGAATGTATATCATATCTAGATTCATCCAACCCAACAATCACATTGCATTCCAGGCTCATATTGTGCTACCCTTAAGGTGGGCTAATATACCACATGGGGTTATGAGGTTCGATCAGATGTATCATCCAAGCTCAGACTAGCTAGTTTCTTTATTATGTTCCTGATTAGATGGCTTTTCTCCTTCCATGACGTCTACACTAATGTCAGAGTTTTCACCTTGATAATAGAAACTACATTAGTAGAAGGACAACCCGTCAACTTAGTCATCACCACCTTGGCCTGTATTTATGAATTAATGGGGTAGATACAGGAAGAGAGGTCTCTGTATCATCTTAGTGGAACATTTCAATTGTTATATAGCTGTATGGATAAGATTTTTCTTTTCTATGAGTATCGATATACCACAATGTTTCCTTGTTTGGATTTATGTCCAGCCCTGCTCAACATCATCATTGTTCACCCCACATCTTTTAGTTCTGATAGCATTATTGAATTTTTGAGTGATTTTTCTCACTTTTCTTTTATACCTCACCTTGTGCCTCATAGAGCAGAGGTATATAGTGGAGTGGGTTCTTCAAAAGCTTTTTCCTACATCATTATGCTTCGGGATGGAATCTTGACCACTCACATAGAAAAAATTACCATTTTTGAACCCTATACTCCTTACAGATTTTCTAGTAAATTCAGATTCCTACAGCATGTCTCACTCCTCCTAGTTACTTAGGTTAAGAGGGAATCTCACCCAGTAATCCTTTTCCAATTATTTATGATAATGATTATTGAAGACTCTAGTTTGAAAATCCTCATTCCACCCACAACAGCTTTGACCTACTTATCATGGGATTATTCTCAAATGTGGGTGGATTTATATACCTACATAGTATTAGCAAGGTTAGTTTGATGAATTCAAAGACCATTAATTGTTTTAGTCCTATTCCAGTTATTCAATACTCTTCCATTCTTGTTGTAAGAATGTATTATATTTTTACCCACATGCATTCAGAGGGGACTTCCTATGTGCATCATATATCTTTGGGGAGTGACTCACACTTCATATATTTATCTAACATTGTTGTTTTTTCTACTTAGGCTGGGCCAAGTGGAACATCACTGAGAATTCCTAAATTTATATCCAAGTATTATTCTTATCCTCAAAAATTGAACAAACCATGGAGATGGAAGGTTTCACTACTTGGGTAACTCGATTTACGGAGACTTTATCTATCATACTTGCACTTATAGATTATATACCTGTCGTGGTGTTGGAGAAAAAGGTGAGGTATCATTAATGTTAGGGAACACTAGTCTATGTAGATATGGGTATGGAATAAAATCTATATTATCATCATAAAACTCCCCTAGAAGAATATGCTGCTAAGGAGGACACCCTTCAGAAATTGTTCATCGATTTAGGCTCAGTTGCCTTTAAATATTGGCACTTGCACCTGGTCATGCACCAAATCATCATATCTCAAGAGGATATAGCTACTTGTGAAGGAGTCTTTGTTTAGTTCAAAGACTCTCATCATCAATCATAGGCCTTTCGAGATTTTATTGAGGAGTTTCACCACCTAGTGGATGAGAAGGAAAACTCTTATGACCAAATGATTTCCTAAACAGAAGATCTGTGGGAGTGAGAGGCTCGTGTGTCCAGGATGAAGGCACAACTATTTTTGATAAGTGCCAATTTTGAGGCCATTAAATAGAAATGACAAGATCTCAGGGCCATTTTTAAACAAGGGTATTCAACAGTCGACATTGAAGCTAAACAGAGGGATACTCTAGAGCAATACCTTAATGGCCCTCATTAGAAAATGGTTGATTTGTTAGTCCGAGTGATCTAGGATTCATTGTAATCATTTTGGACTATTCTATGATCCCTCTATTTTTCTATTAACATCAGGGTAAGGCTTCATAGTGTGGATGCTCCTCCACCACCATTCAATAGAATGTAAACTTACTTGCTCTCTAGTGATTCTCCATCTTTTCCTACATTATCAATTAATCATAATTTATCACTCTTCAAATGATAATCTTCACCAAATATTGATTTGAATCATGATCTGGGATAATAAAATTGAAAAAATCATATTAAGATCTAATTTTTTCCAGAATAGAGGAATCCAATGAGCATAGTTTTACTATTTATAGGTTAACATGGAAACCCCTGAAAAATTTGTGTCTTTTTTGTTGTAACCCTTCTTTTTTCCTAAAAAAAATTTGGTGTGGGATTAGTGGGTATAAGTTGAATTTTTCTTATGCCACCCTTTGTGGGTTTTCGACCTATCAATATTTTATATCTCTTTGGTTTCTTAGGTTTCTTGATATTTTTCCTAAACTATACAAATAATAGGTTAAGCAATACGGTACTTGACTTTTTTCTAGGGTACCCTTTGTGAGTTTTCATCCTAGTGACTTTTGTGTATTTTTTTATTGTGAATTTTAGAGTCCTGAAAATATGGAATAATATTATTGATGTTTTAGGTAGAAAACATTGAACATGACTGATGTTTTAAGTTAAATATATCTTTGACCGTTAATTAAAGGGAAAGGCCCCTAATATGGTTTATTATCTAAGAATGTTCCAATATTTTTTAGGAACACAGGAGGGATTTTTCTTGACCCTGATTTATGATTTATCGATGTGAGACATGATATGGGGAATGGGAGCCATTGGGGTGTACGTAAGTAGTAAAATCCTCTCCTAAAGATGAATTTTCCTTTGGTTTATAGGCCCTTTTGTTGTGGGAAACATATGCAGAGCCACTAGGGCATATTTTGTATAGACAGCCAAAGGTGTCCTCAAGACACTGAACATCCACTTCTGATGGATAGGTAATTTTATGGGAATTAGGACTTCTCAAGAAAACCAGGGGTGGCTTGTCAAAGGAGTGGTGTTTGAAAAGTATGAGTGCTTTTATATCAATTTATATTGTAAATGAGAGACCACTCCTACATGTATTTATCTTGGTTAAGGAGGGTTTAAGCATGGTGTAGTTTAATATCATGAAATTAGAAAATTTAAGACTTATGATTTAAATTCGTTTTTCTATGACAAAGGGGGTAAATAATTAACCCTTTTCATGGTAGTATGACCATGAATGTTATATCATTTTTTGGCATGAAAGGGGGTAAAATATATAAACTATCATTTAGTAGGTTTTCAAAAACGGAGAGTGAGGTGAGACATAAACATCATAGGGGTGTACAAAGGTAGGAAAATCCTCTCCTGAGGATGTATTTGCTTTTGGTTTATAGGAATGTTTGTGAGACAATTATGAATATCCACTGAGGAATATTGTTCATAGTCAAATAATGGTGTCCTCAGGACACTAACCATTCATTTTTTTTGTTCATGGATGGTTATGAGGATTTAGACCTTTCTGACTACAAAGTATGGGTTATGAAAAGGGAGTGTGTAAACATGAAAGGGAAATTTCAAGCTGAAATTTCCCAAGAATAAGGAGAGATGTTATCCCTATATAGGTGTGAGGAGGTTCCCTGTGAAGGTATGACCCCTACATAGGTAAAGCAGAGACAATTTTGTTTCATATCTAGACCCAGGATATGAGATTTAGGTGTCACTACAGATCCAATGTAATAGGAATAGAGCTCAACATAGTTCTTTTTCTCCATATGCAAATATGGTTTAGACACAAGAATGGGGAATTTTTATCTTGTATATAATCTCACCAATGATGTGGGGATCATATTAGACTTTCCAGTGCAGATTTATTTCATGCATAGGAATATAGGGGAAAATCCCTTATTGTGTTTTGAAATATCTCGTGCAGGTCTGATCCGTATGTCGAGAAGTTTTATTTGAAATCTTTGTTGTGACCGGAACCAAGGATAAATATTGGGTATCAAGCATCATGTAGTCTTGATGTCATGTGATTGGTACATTGCTATAGAATCCCTGATTTAAATAGAGGATAACTAGACTCGTACAACCTGACATGCCCAAGATGTGATGGGGGAGTGTAAACCATGTTTCTAGGGCATCTTGGATTAGGATAAATTATACAGGGCATGGGATCCATTGGGGCATACAGAGGTAGGAAAATCCTCTCCTAAGGAAAATTGTTTCTTTGGTTGATAGGATGTTTTTGTGGGCAACTTATGCAGATCCAGCAAGGCATATTTTTCATAGTCAAACAACGGTTTTCTTAGGACACAAACCATCCAATTCCAATGGTCATGGAGGTTTATGGAGATCCAAAATTTACCAGGTCATGGAGTTTTTTTAATGGAAAGGCTTTGTCTAAACATATTAGAAACATTCAATCCATGATTACTCATAGAGTTGGGAATTCCCTACATAGATCTGACTCATATTTAGGGGATTTTGAATCTTTTTTTGCAACTGGACCTGAGTTTAAAGATCCAGGTGTCACTACATATCCTACAATAATATGAATCAAGATGGATATAGTTATTGGTGGTAAATGTTTTGTGAAGTTCTTACCCATACATAGAGGAAAAGATGCATTTTTAACCATTCTCTATTTTTTTTGGGGGGGGGGGTGGACCGAGATGTGAAATATGGGTGTCACAATATATCATATGTAGACAGGAATCAAACCATACATAGTTATTGAAGATGGTATGGTAGGTGACCAATGCCAAAGGAAATTTTATATAGGGTGAAAACATTGTGATGTTATGTAGTTTAATGTCGTATAGAAAGGAATTTTTATTATGCATTTTAACATCATGAGATTTGGACAATTTTTGTACAGTTTAACTTCATGTGGAAAGGATGTAGATGAACCGACGTGAAATATAGTAAATGTCATTTTTCTTGATATGGTCCTACAAGTAGGGCCTATTTGAGAGCCCCTTAATTTGACCTAGTTTTCATGCAGATGAGGGGAAATCATTATGCACTTTGTGGCTGGGTCTGAGTCATGGCATTTGGGAATCATTACATATCCCATATGATGGGAATTAATCCATAGGTATGTCTGTAAGGAAATAACCCTATGTAGGTCAAACCCATATGTAGGTGAGGGCATATTTCACCTTTAGGGTGGTTGGACTAGGATGAGATTATGGGAATCACTACATATCCTTTCTGGGTAGGAATAAATCCCATATATAGTTCTTAAAGCTCCCTACATAGTTCTGACTCATAAGTGGGAAAGGGGCCTTTTTTATTAATGGAGGTGGTTGGACATATATGTGAAATCTAGGGGTCTCTATGTATCTCGTGTAGGTAGGAATCAAGCCTTGCATAGTTCTATGAGATTGCATGTTAGGTGACCAATGCTGAAGGAAATGTCCTCTCATGTGAGAACATTGTTATGTTATGTAGTTTAACATCGTGCAATGAGGATATTTTGGCCATGCAGTTTAACATCATGCGGTGAGGACGTTGGAAACATAGTTTATTATCATGTTTTTGGGATGAATTGGCATAGAAACAATGAGTGGGTAAGGGATAATTAGGCCTGGATATTCTAGAATAACCTGGATGAAAAGGAGGAAGAAAATGAAAATCATGGTTTCGGGAATTCTTGGATTAGAAGAAATAATACAAGGATTGGAAGTCATTAAGGAGTATGAAGGTAGAAAAATCCTCTCATGAGGATGCATTTTCCTTTGGTTGATAGGGTTTTTTTATTGGAAACTTATACAGAGACACTAAGGAATATTATGCATAGTCAAAAAATGTGTCCTCAGGACACTAACCTTCCATTTCTGATGGCTAGATAGGTTATGGGGATCCAAAATTTCCCAAATCACAGAGTTTTATAAATGGAAAGGATGTATCTAGACATGAAGGAAATCCACACTACAATTTGTCATGATTTATATACTTCCCTATATAAATTTGACTCATATATAGGGGGTGGCCTTTTAATTAATTGATAGATCCTTGTTGTGGGATCGAGTGTTTGGAATCTCCTATATAGATTAGCATTTATTTGTAGGATATGAGGGCATTTTTATTTTCACAGTTATACCCGGGAATAAGGTTTGAGAATCACTATGTATCTCAATATACTAAGAACCAATCCGAACATATTTCTTGATATACCATGTATTTTAGTGTCATATGGTAAGGACATCAGTTCCCTGTTGTGAAGGGTAAATACCTGGTGTTCCCTTTTTAGTTCTTAGCACTAGGTCCATGGTAATCCTAATATTGATTGATATGCCTTGACTATGCAAGGAATCCCCTTCTCAAACTCCTAAGATCACGGGAGATGTTCTCATTGTGAGAAACAAGTGACGAAAAAGGATCATTCCTCCATATAGTGATTACATTACCAAGGATTGGGCATTTTACTTTCGATCCCTTGTCACAGCTGGGCCTAGGTTTGGAGACATGGGTGCCACTGTGTCTCTTACTAGGATGAGAATCAATATGGATGTATTTTTATGAATTTTATTTCATAGGTCATACCCATACACAGGGAATGGGCATTTAATTTTTTTTATGGTGGCAGATGGGCAACGATGTAGAATTTGGGAATCACTATGTATCTTGTGAGGGTATAAATCAAGCCACACGTAGTTTTAGAAGTGTGTTCCCTATACCATTCTAACTCATACATAGGGAGGGGTATATTTAAAAATTATTTTGAGATGATGGACATGTCATGTACCTTTAAACTATGTTTATATGAGGGTAACCCTCTTTTTCAATTAATAAGTTGACGTGATCTACACTCGATGTGAGAAACAAGGAATATAAAGGGTTTCTACCAAAATATAGAGGTAGTTGAGGGTACATCAGGATATTTTTTGTATCATGTGGTGGATGGACCAAGATATAGTATTGATGCATCTCTACATATCTCATTGGAAATGATAATAAATCCATATGTAGTTTTTGCGAAGAAATCTCTTGGCATAATTTTAGTCTGTACACAAGGAGGGGTAATTTTTTAATGGTGGCGGTTGGGCCAAGATATAGAATTCAGGCATCACTATGTATCCAGAAAGTGTAGGAATAAAGCTGTACATTGTTCTAGAGAAAGTGGTTTCCCATTTGGATCTGACTCTCATGTATGAGTGGGGTCATTTCATCCTTATTACACACATATTTGACTCTTCTGTGACAAATCATTGAATCAAAAAATGATACCCCTATAGTTTAACATCGTGTGTTTAGAATGATAGTTTTTATTTAGTTTAACATCTTGTGTTAAGGATGATAACTCCTAGTTTAAGGTAATAGGGTGTGGACCATATATGCATATTAACATCATGTGGTGAGGAAAGTGCCTACTATGTAGTTTAACTTCATATAGCGAGGACTTTTTATCCTACAGTTTAACATCATGTGATCAGGACGTTTATCATGAAGTTTATTGTCATGTGATCAGGACATTTTCACTTTTGGTAACATGAAATATTTTTTCAAGAACCTTTCATTGTTGGGAGTTGTAATAAGTTGTCCATCCATTGAAATTAAGGAATATGCTTCATTGGATTAGAACTTTTGTATGACATATGGTCCCTTACATTTTTTCTCTAATTTTGGAGGTTTCTTTCCGAGTGTCATTAGATTTCTCAAGACCAACACTAATTCCCCTTTGAGTAAATTCATAAGGCGAACCTTTTTGTTGAAGTCTCATTCAATATGATTTTGGTAAATCTCCAAATGGTGAAAGTTATGCAATATTCTCTCATCTAGTCACTCTAACTCATCAAATCGTTTTTTTTTTGGATTTCTCAAATATGGATAGATGATCACATATAAAAATGTAGAGCTAGGGTAATTGGACATCGATTGGTAGAACCATATCTTTCACGTATACCAATGAGTACAGGGTTTCTTGAGTGGCAGTGCGGTTCATGGTTCGATAAGTCCACAGGGCAAGAAGAAGCTTGTATTGCCATGATTTCTTATCCTTGTCTACCATATTCAAGAGTATGTTGGATAGGTTCTTGTTGAAGGCATCTATCTATAAGTTGGTCAATGCATGGTAGTGGGATGAACAGTTGGTCATGATACCATACTCTAGATATAATTTCTTCAATTTAGTAGAACAGAAATTGGTGTCATTGTCTGTCAGTATTGTATGAGGGACACCAAATCTAGTGAAGATGTTAGATTTCACAAAGCTGATAATGCTTCTTTCCCTAACCTCCTTGAGGGGTATAGCTTCTTTCTATTTAGAAAAGAATTCAGTTTCTATGAGAATATACTTGCATTTTCTTTCCATATAGGGAGGATATGGTCCCATGATGTCCATTCCCTATAAGGAAAGCATCCAAGAGTACTTAGTTTTGTGAAGTAACTCCATAGGTTGGTGGATGAAATTGGAATCAACTTGATAGGAATGGTATTTATTGGTGAATTCAGTACAATCCTATGTTATAGTGGGATAATAGTATCCAAGACTCTGAATCAAGTAGAAAATCATGGATCCTGATTGATGTGAACCAAGGTCTCCAGTGTGTAATTACTTCATAACTGTGGTGGTATTTTATCCATCAATGAATTTGAGAAGTATCCCATCAAGGCCCTGCTTATAAAGGACCTTTTGTTGATTAATTCCATCATATAGAAAAAAATTAATTGTTCATCTCCAGATTTGTTCTCTTCCGGCCCTGTCTGGTGGGGGATTTCTCCCCTTTGAAAGTAATCCATAATGGGAGTTATCCATCCAATGGTAGGACCATACATATTATGGATGGGACTAATCTCATTGATTTATTCCTTGTTGGTTTGAAAATGAATGGTAATACCCTTTGAAATTAGGCAATGCTAATGAATGTTTCATCTTGGTCTGAATCTTCCAGAGCTATGGTTACATATTCTAATGCATAAGTCTATGAATTTTATGATCTATAGACATGGGTTAATGATAGATATTAATGTAATTCTACCATTAACCCTCATATGTGGTCAAATAGGGGGATTATCTCTTCATTTTTTATAGTTTAATCACCATTGAAGTTCTTGATGACCAGTTTTGAATCACCTTTTATCCTAAAATGTTTTTATTGTACTTGTAGTGCCAACTCTAGACCTGTAATAATTTTCTGGTATTCCGCTTCATTGTCTGTGAACCCCTCTAATAGTCGGAAGGGGTAAGACAGGACTACCTTTCCGAGAGATATGAATATGACTCCCAGACCTACTTTATTGAGCTTGGGATCTTCAATAATTTTTCATTTCAGGATTTTGGATGCACCATCAAAATGCATCTCTCGTGTTTTGGGGTCATCTTTAATAGATAAAACCTCTTCATCAGGTAGTTTAGAATCCAATGGAGTTATTTCTTCTGAGGGGTGATCTTCCAAAAAATCTACTATGGTCTTGAATTTTATGGATTTCTAATGTATGAACTGTATATCTAACTACTATAGGATGACCTCCCACCCTGACAGACATGCAATCAGCATAAGACTGCTAAGAATGTACTTGAGCAGGTTTCTACATGAAACCAAATAGACCTCATGGTGATGTAGGTCGTGCCAAAATTTCTGGAAAATAAATATTAGTGTCAGGGAGCCCTTCTCAATATTTGAATAATGGGTCTCAATATCCATCATAGTTAAGATGAGTTAATAAAGTTTTCTTTCACTTATATCATCATTCTTCTATGCATGGAAGGCACCTAGAGACCTCTCTAAAGTTGTCACATAATGTATGATTATTCTTCCTTTAACGAGTGGTATTAACACTAGTGATATTAATAGGTATCTCTTAAGACTGTCAAACTCTTCCTGAAAATCAACAGTTCATTGATACGCAATCCACCTTTTCATCAACCTAGTGATGGGAAAACATTTTCTTGTGAGGTTGGAAATAAAGTATGGAATATAGTCCAAGTGTCCTTAAACCCTCTCAACTCTTTGAGGTTGTGAGGAGGTGACATAATAAGGATGAAATTCATCTTTTTTGGGTTGACTTTGATGCCTCGATGGCATACAATGAATCTGAGGAATTTACCTATGGTAACATCGAAATCACATTTCAGGGGGTTCATTTTTAGGCTATGGTATCATTGTTTGTTAAAGACGACTTCAATAACTAATATTTGGTCCAAATAGTATCATGATTTAACCCTCATGTCTTCAACATAACATTCAATGAAATTTCCAAAGAAGGGATTGAATATGTGATGCATGGAACATTGATATGTGGTGCTAGCATTATTCAAACTGAAGGGAATTACATTGTTGAAAAATAGTCCATGGGGGTCTTGAAGGTGGTATATTCTTTGTCTTCTCAGGTCATTCAGATTTGGTTATATCCTGAATAGTCATCCATGAAATAGAGATCATGATATCTGGAAGTTTCACCGATCAATAATTTTTTGATCGGGTCCAAGAAGTCATCTTTTAGGAAGTTCCGATTGAGATCCCTGAATTTGATGAAGACTCTGATATACTCATTCTTCATTTTAATGGAGACTATATTGGCCATCCATATGGGATATTAGACCTCTCGAATGAATTTTTCTCTGAATATCTTGTCAACTTCATCCTATATCTTGGTAGTATGGGTCGGATGTGTCATTCTGGTTGATTTCTTGTAGCCACAATGATCTTATGGTAGGACCAAGTGGTGAGTGGCCACCTTAGGATTGAGACCTGGCATTTCTATATAATTCTAGTTGAAAAATTCTCAATTCTTCCATAGGATGGATTTGTATACCTCTTTCTCTTTGTAATACATGGTCACACTAATTAGAATGGTTCGTGGGTCTTTATCAGTACCCATGTTTATTTCTTTGAGTTCATCAATGGTGGTAGAGACACTCTACTAGAATTTTAGAGGGGAATCCCTAAGGTATTATTCATATTCCTCTTCTACATCCTCATCATCTTATTATTCTTATAAATGGGACAAAATTCTTGAGATGATCTCTCCAGAGTTAAGATAAGAGTCACAATTCTGGAATTTGGAGGGTGAGGAGACACTTTCTGACCCAACTGATAGAGGTAAATTTTTTGGAGAGGGTGTAGTAAGGTAATGACAAGTGTATTATTTCTCTTATGCCTTAGTGGATGAGACAGGTATTATCTTTAGCTATGATGGTGTATTAAGGACATTTCCATTTGATCATTCACCATTATTTGGGGGACCAGTGGATTTTTTAACACTGTGAGGCTCGATGGCCATTACTAAAATCATGAGGACTACTGAATATGGGTCTGAATAGGGAATCCTTCACTCAACCAGATTGATGGGTAGTATGTATTCTTCACTGAGCTACTTAAAGTGGTCGGTGGGGACTGTTTCCAAACCATTCGCGGTGGTGAACTAATCAATACCATATATTTAAGTTTTCTTCCCTTTATTCTCATATAATCCTATATTGATATAGTGTGACTCATAGGATTTGAATGGGGCCTTATTGGTCGGAAATGTATCATTCTTCCCATTAATGTAATATCTAATGCACTGATTGTATAATGAGGGAATCACTATGTGTTAATGAAACCAGTGCATTCCTAGCATGACGTTGAAGGCCATGTTTCTTCAGACCACCAAAAATTTTGAGTTGGCTATGAGGTCACCAAATTGAGTTTTGAGCTTGATCTAGCCTAACGGCTTCTGATCACTTTTTTCATATCCTAGTAGGGTTTTGGAAGATAGTGTCATTTTTTCTTCATTACAGCCCATCCAAATAAGTTTCTATAGTAGGATTATATTAACTCTAGATCCATTCTCAATTAACACTTTCTGGATGTCTATACAATTTATCTTTCCAGACATATATAGGGTCTGATGTGTCCCCACATAACGGCGTATTTATCTTGATCCATGAAAGAGATAACTATGTCGAATTATGTAGGATCGGTCTCTATCAGATAGACTTTAGTGGTAGTCACTTTAGCTTCAAACTCCTGGGGGATTATCAAATCTTTTGTAAGAACTTCCCTAAGATCTTTTGATAAATATAGGGCATCCAGGATTGATAGTTTGGCTATTACTGAAGCTAGTTACTCAATAATATCATACTTGTAGTCTAAAGTTCGATGCTTACCAAAATGGGGATTCTATTTCAAAATCACTTTAGGGGATTTATCATTGGATTTGGATGGACCAGCCTCTGAGACAGGAGTCGGTGTTGTTCTATGATTTGTGGGTTCAGCCGAGCAGGTCTTCCAGCACACCATGGGTGATTATACATTTGTTCCTCTTCTAATGGTTATTCTGAGATGATCGGGATAGAGTGAATTCCAACAGGGTTAGGGGAATTTCTCTGTTCATATTGGGTCTACTAAAGGGATCTTCCATGAGTTTTTGTAACATTTAAAATTTGAGTTGGGGTGTGGTCAGAAATTTGGTTTCTGCCATGGCTACATCTTCCTTGGTATCCATGGCTTCTACTTTCTATTCCTTCAGTTCCCTAATTTGGTGTGGGGAACGTTTTTTATATCCATACTCTTCATCAGAGAAGGGAAACATTAAGTGAATTGTATTAATGGATCCAAAGATTATTTCCTAATCTAATGATGAGTCTTACTGATTGATTACTTCTGGTGGTTCCATTTGGTGGGGTGGTTCCCATGCTTTTAGATCCAATGGAATAAAATCTGAGAGTGTTAAATCTAACATTGTATTTGACATGGGTTTATCTTATTTCACTTTCTCTCTATCTTTCTAGTAAAATATATTATTGGATATTCTAATCTTGGAGGATTTCAGAGCCAAGGATGTTGGTTTCATTACATTAGGGGTCTTTGGGGGTATAGTAGGTTTCTTTAAATATACTTGGAGTATTCCATGAGCTTGGTTGACTATTTTTCAAGTCATTTAACAATCTAACTTCATCTCCCTTTTTATAACCACTTTTTCCACTCCTCTCCTTCATCCATGTTAGGGGTGGAAACATATGCCACTTGTGATAGTAGTGTCCCTAGCTTGACTTGGCAAGAATCTATTATTATTTGAAGGAGGTATTTAAAGATGAATAATTCTTAAATAGTATTTCCCAGTATTCAGTGGAAGGGACAATAATATGATTGTACATCAATACCTATTTCATTAGCCCTCTTTGGATCTAGTAGATGGAGAAAATTACCAAACATATCATCTACAAAGTATCCACATACATGGTCATCTCGAAATGAGTAAATTATATTCCTATGTTCCTCGAATTTATTTCCCTTTTGTCACATCTTCTCATTTGTCAAGGTTGGGGTGACTATTAAAGTTGAGGGGGACCTACACGATTAGATGTAAGCCTAGGAGCTGGAGCTGATGTAGGGGGTGGCTTAAGCATAACGAAGGCTACTTCAACTCTTAACACTCTTTTTCTTGGGACTAGTAAGGCTACTTGGGAATTGAGGTTATTTCGTACTGAAGAATTTTATATTCTTTGGGAAATGGTAGAGAAATCCTGAAACCCACTTGTATATTTCTCCAGGATGAGTGGTGTTCACAGCTCATCATTGAGGTTATATATGCATATAGAAAGAATATAATCTTGGGGAAGCAACCATTTCAAACAGTAAGTTGGATATTTCCATTTGGAAATGAAATATGAGACTCTCTCATTCTCCCTCTATTTTTCATTCATGGGTTTTCTAAATATTGTCTTTAGAAATGTTGATTTGAACTGAAATAGAAACATCCACTAGAGATCCTCCCATCCTGTTATTGACTGAGTTGGAAAACTGGTATACCATACAAAGGATAAACTTTGTGGAGCTCGCATGAAGCATCTGAGTTTCACTGCTTCTTGTTTTTTTGGGTTCCCATTATGGGATCACAATAAGACATGAAATTCATCTTATGTTGTTCTAGGTCACCTGATTCATTGAATATTGGGAACATAGGGTTCCAAAAATTTGGTAGTAGTGGATTGTTACTCACCCAGTCTATGTAAGGTTTCCATTTCAGTTTTATTGGAGCACACCATCCATCTATGGCCTCAAAATGAGATGTCAATGACTCGATGATATTAATTATCCCTCAATGTATGTATTTTTGAACTTGATCATGGGTGGGCATAGTAGGGGAAATATTGGATATGTTGGCTCTGCTAATACTTGAGGGATATACCTAACCTGGAGAAAACATTGTGGATTATCCTAAACCTATTCTGTTTATTTCCATAGTGGAGGGAAATCTTGATATCCCTTCATGATTGGATTTGGGTGGAATGATGGTCCTGGAGCTATCTTGGATAATAATTATGGCCTTGATTCATTTTATAGGATAAAATCTTGTAGTTGAGGTACACCTATTGGAAGTGTACATTGAGGCTCTTCCTGAGGAGAATATTTGATAGGACGGCTTACTCAGAGTAACTCAGCATTGATTCACCTCAACTCTTTTATTTCTTCCACCTTCTGAGCGAATATCTCCTTGATCATTATGGACTCGTTCTCATTTAGATGAGGATGTGAATCGTACGTGACCTTGTTTTACTATTTTGATTATTATGGATTCATGAAGGAGGTAATAAGGGATTTTCCAAGGGAGTTCCCAAATTTATGGAATCCCTATGGTTTCAGGTATTCACACTGTCAGGTTTGGTGTGGATCGAACTCTCAGAAGAACCATCCTCTCCCTATTAGTCTTCATTTGCATCATTTTTTGTGTGGTTTACATGATTTAAATCCATGAATTTAACCAATGCATAACTCATTTTTGGTGTCATACCAGGCGCCAAATGGTAGGATATATTTTTGTGTCATTTGATGGATCTTCTCCTTCCATTCATGGGTCCTCTTTGAGTTTCTTAGTGAATTTTCACTCAAATAGACCTTTTATATGACCTTTCCATATTCCTCCCTTATGGGGGATATGATTCATAAGATAGTATGAATTTAGAGACCTCCCTATTTTTAATTATCCCTAATCAGGAAAATACTGATGTCCACTGGTTGGGTTATTGAGGTAAAAATCCACCATCCCTACGGGCTAGGGTTTCTCTCATTCCCTTATTATTGTGCCTCATCCCAGATTTATTGGTCTTACAGTTGAATATTATATAAAACATGACACCATATCTACAGGTTGGGGATGATCTCATACTACATCTATTGTTGTTTCTTTTCATTTTCTTTATCTCTCTCATTCCCATTCAAGTGTGAGCTAGATATGGTGTTGGGTATGCATGTGAATTTTTTGTTTCTGTGGACATGAGAAATGTTTGCTAATTAGATTCCCTTAGGTGATATGTTTGTTGAATGTTCTTAGTTTCCTAGTTCAAGAATTTTTCAATGGATTTATCTCATTGGGATTAAAACTTTTGAGATTTACTCAAGGTCAAATCTTGTCAAGTATGATGCCTTTCTAGAACGGGGGATTCATTTGATTACTATCTTGGGATAATGAAATTATAGGATGTTATTTTCAATGGGTTCTACTGAATGGGGTATGTGGTGAAGTGAAAATCTCTATACTCTACTCATCCCAAAGTATGAACACCAGACACGACATTATTGTAAGGAAACACAACTTCTGTAGTGCATGGAGGCAAGTTGATTCAAGATCATTCTTTCACCTCTCTAATTTTGGTCATCATTTAGAGAGAAGTTATTCCAAGTCAATTTTATGGTGAAGCTCTCCCAAAAGTTTTACATGGTCTACATACCCATCATAGGGAAAGAATTTTTCATTCAATTGATGAAGATTTGTACATAGATTGATATTAATGTTATGTGTGTATTCTTTTGACAACTCTCTTGGTATGTCGAACTAAGAAGTGGTTATGGGATAAAACATAATTGGTATATCATCCTTGGATAATTTTATTCTCATGAGTAACATATCCATTTTTTCTTCTTCCATATATTCCTCTACTTGGTTTGCCTAATTTGGATTCTTTTTTATAATTTCATCCCAAATAGCAGGGCTAGTAGGGGTCTCATTAATATGTGAATGGTATAGAGGTCGCTCAGAAGATGATAATGGCCTTAGGTCGTCTTTTAGTTGAGAAAGGATGTCACTTGTCATTGATAGAATATCCAATATTTATGACCCCATATTTCCAAGTGCCTTAGAATTTGAGGTCTTTCTCATACTTGATTCAGTGAAGGGAGGACCTTCCTTACAGAGTGAATTTTGGAAACGGGGAGGTCCTTCACAACTGATGTTTTGATGGTGAGGGATACCATCACAACTTGGTGTCTGTTCATAGGGAGAATATCTATGGTGTGAAACCTAGGGGGGACTATAGGATGGACTGCAATAAGGGGAGGACCTTCTTGATGCTTGATGTTATTTTAGGGAGGTCCTTCACAGTGACTTACATCATTGAGAGGACTACCATCATAGATTGATGTTCTACTACAAGAAGAATTTTTTGTAGCCTATACCCTAGGGAGGACCATTAGGGTGGATGAGGAAAAGGAGAGGATCTTATTTTTGTTCGATATTCTTTCCATGAGGAGGGATACTATTCCAATCATTGGGAGATAGGCTCTCATGATTGATCATTTCTTTCCCACTAAGTAAGCCTTCATGGGTGCTCTAAGGAGGACCTTCAGAGTTGCTGGTATAGATATTGTGGGTAGGACCTTTGTAACTACTACTACCACTTCTATAATTTGGTGATGAATCGATAGGATCTTGAGCCTCCACTGATATGTGTTTGATGTCATCAATAACTCCATCTTATAGAAGATGAGGGTCATGAATATACTCTTAATTTTTCAGTTTCCTTTGTTGTGATTTATTTTTGGGCTCTCTCTTGCGGGTGAATGGGTCCACTTGCTGTTGGTCATGGAATTCATATACGGATTCATATTTGAGTGATTCTTGTGTAGCTATCATGATACAGTGATGAGCATCTTGAGTTCTGGAAGGGATATATCCCTTATATAGAGTGACTACCATGGTGGATCAGTGTTCCCCAGTGTGAATGGGTTTTTGTGTAGAGACCCGAAGCCTAAAGTACATAGACATTACATTACTTTTTCGGAATACTTAGTACATAACAAAAACACACACACAAGGACCGTAATAGTTTAGTGTCTTTGGAAACTCAGAATATAATCTTCTAATCATGGTGAAAGATCTTCAACGTCTCCCATAAAGATCTTCTTTTTTTTTAACCTAAATCATTTCTTTATGTCCTGGGGAAATGAAAACATAAAAGGGTGAGCTCAAATGCTCAGTAAGGGTAAACAAAAGAAATATCAATCACGTCATATTCATAAGAACATATCTTTTGGAAATCTTAACCTGCAAAAGAGATCATAATTTTATAACATGGGATAAATCATAGAAGTGAAATGTAATCCCAATAATCATAACTTAAAACATGAAACTTTTTGGCATACACACATAATCATAGAGAATCATTTCTTATTAGTGAAGACTCTTTGTCGAGACTATCTTAGTGGAAAAAGTCCATTTCTGAACCGAGTTCACTCCTCGTTTCAGTCCTGTTTCACTGAACTGGTATAACCTACCATTCCAGCCATGTCTATCTCATGAGATATAAAATCTTTACCCAATGCATTGGAGGGAGATATAGGTCCCACCCATCTCATAATGAAACCATTCTTATGTGTGCCACAAAAATCATACATCATTGCATAACCCATGTAATAAAAATGGAATTCTTAAACATCGTGACATCATAAAACAATTCATATAAGATAAAGGAATTCATAAAAATAATTCCATCACAACATAATCAAATCAATGTAACAATAGGAATAGAAACAGAACCCTTAATTATCTTAGATGGAAAATACTTTTGATAAAACGCTTGAACTCCATTCTTGAGGAAAATATTCTTTCTACTTCAAAAACATTTTTCCTTTCTTAACATGTCATACAATTCTAAACTAAAATAAGTTGATTAAAAATAAACTTGAAAACTTGTAAGGGAATCTTCTTGTAAATAATGTTTTAAAAATCCATTCATGTTGTATAAGTTAAAAAAACATTCTTCTTGTACTTTTGTCGGAAAAGTCAAAAAGTACCTCGTATGAAAAACAAAAAAATATTCCTTTCATATATTTTAATAAAAACTCACCGAAGGGTAAAATTGGATATAAACTATTGTATAAGGATATAAATATTACATATTGAGGAAACATGTATGTGGATGATAAAATACACCCCAGTAAATACCAAAGTATAAACAATCTCGGATAAAAATGAGATTGTGATATTTCCCTTACCTTAGGTCTGATATGCTTTGTATGTGTCTGAACCTCCTGTATAATGATTTAAATAATGTTATTGACTTATTCCAGAATCATACTTATTTTTATGATATCATATATGGTCATATTCTTAGCTTCTTAGTAGTAATATTTCATTGCTACTTGTTATTCGGGTGTTTATAATTTTTTGTTCTTATGTGTGTTTTGTCGAATAAATTCTTATTATTCTATTTAGGTTATAGATACCTAATTCCAGAATGGTATTAGTGTAATATATATCATATTCATTCATTCAATTCATTTATATAATCATTATGAAATGAAGATCATGTAGAACGAGTCGCATCACATCGTGGAGACGGTATTCCGTACGTACGCACGAGTGATGATATCGTTCCTATGATCGTGGAATTGTATTGGAGTGTATGTATACTATTTCAGAATCATTATCACTTTATAATAGTCATATATAGTCATTATTTAAACCATTATATCCATCCAAGTAAGGTGGTGGTGGAAAATAGATTACACCACGGCGTGGAGACGGTATTCCGTACATACGCACGCGCGGTGATTTCTTTTTCCGTAGGATGGATAGATGGTGAAATAGGGTTGTTTCATACTTATAATAACATATCAGTATATGAGTGATACTGATGTTATTACTTCATAATTAAACAACTAAATAAGAAGAAGTGGAAGAAGAAATAAAGATGAAAGAATCGGTAACGGACATTACCTCTTCTTTGAAGTGCTTCTTTGAGTCCTCCTTTTAGGGCACTAAAATAGGTCTTTGAAGAAGACCAGAACCTGTAGAATGTTTCTAGAGAAGTGGAGAGAAGAAATTGGCAGGGGTTGGTCGAGCTTGAAGGCTCAATGTGGTGTGAGGAAGAGGGGGAGGAGGTGCCCTTTTATAAGGGAGGAGAGGGCCTCCTTTGGAAAAACTAAAAATATTATTTTATTATAAAGTCAAGTTCGGTTTTAAGTAGCTCCAAATTGATTTATTTCGAAGATAAGGTGGGTATGGGTAGAAATACTCTCATCCAATAGAATTTTGAAAAGTTTAGTTTACTATTTTAACCTTATCATTTAGTTTTAACTTTGAGTTAGATAATTTTACTTTTACCGTATCTTTTTGTGTTCTTACACTATAAGGTTAATAAACTTACTATAACAAGCCAAACGAACCCCAAGTTGTTTATTATTAATATATATAACCTTATATAAGTCATTTGGCCGAACCATAGATTTTTAGTAATAAAATAATAATTAATAATATAATATTTGTTTTAAAAACTATTTTATGTCAATTTTGACACTATTTAGTAATTGATTTTTGTGAAAATCATAACAGAATTATTAGTTCAAAAAAAGTTACTTAAATCAATACTAACATGTCATATTAACCTATAAAATTATTGTAATTCATAAAAATTATAAAATTACATTTATTTGGGTATTTATAACATCAATTATGTCAACATTTCATTAATAAGATAATTACTTCATCATCTTTGTGTCATAAATAAATTATATTATTTAAAGTCTAAAAATTATAAATAAAATATAATTATGTAGTAAATCTTTTTAGATTTCTAATGAATATTTATAGTCGAATTTATCTTATGTATAACCCTATATTAAAAATTATTTACTTATTAAACTTTGATTTTAACTATTTTAAGCCTTCTATAAATAAATTAATAATAAATGTCCTAATCTAACCCAAGTGGGCCTAAATGGTCATATGTTATTCCTAAGGTTGTTTCTGGTCGAATTACACTTATCCAATAGAATTAGAACATGTGTTAGGGTAATAATAATATCATTTTTACCCTTAATTACCCTATTTACTTTTAACCGTGGTAAATAAAAGTAAAAAGTTACTATTCACCAAAAATTATTTTCATCTCATTGAACCACATTTTACTTACTAGCATCAACCGTGTCTCTCAGATTTTTGAAATTCCATTCACAAAAGAGGTAAAATTAAGTTTTATGAAAAAATCATTTTTTTTAACTACCACTTAGTGGTTTCACTATTCATCAAAAAATGAAAGTTTCCAGAAAAATACCAAAAATTAGGCCTAAGCTATATTTGATATTATGAACTGAAAAATGATGTCTATTTTACCAAATTCAAAACATATCAGTTGTATTACTTAATTTAAAAATTAATTCTCGTCGTCAAAACAAATAGTGTGTTCTTAAGAGATAATAACTATCAAAAGATTGACATTTGTTTATGTCTGGTTTAAATGTGAAATTACATCCAATGAACAACATTGTATTAAATTGTAAAAATATATTCTAAATATACTTTAAAACCACTAAAATTAATAATTTATCACTATTAATTATTTCGATTAAAAAAGTTGTTTTTAATTAAAATTTATTATTTTTCACTATTCATCAGAATATGAAAGTTATCCGAAAAGTACATAAATTTCACCCTAAGCTAATTTCGATATTCTGAATCCAAAAATGAAGTCTATTTTGAGAGATAAAATTTCTAAAATTTTAAAAGGTGGTTATTACTATTCATAACGGCTAGTTTTAATAATATTTTAATAGCATATCGTTGTTTAGTGAAACTCGGTATAACGTACTACACACGCTATCTAGGAAGTTCGCGATTGCGTGTAATGCAAGGAAAGTCAAGGATGCGTGTTGTGCAAGCTCTTTTTGGTGTAGCGTAAAACACAAGACATTAATGAAATTAAAAAGAATATTTTTCATAAAATCTCAGGGTGTTACATTTTGTTCCCAATCTGGTTTTCCATTTATCACGTAATATGTCCAATGACCTTCCTAGACTATAATAGGTATTTAGGTCTGCTCTGGAGTGACCATCTTATCTTATGGATGAGTCACCCCACTTTGCGAGATGGGGTTGTGGGCACGACTCCTTATTATTTCCATTGAAGTAATTATGTATTGAAAGGTCTGGAGGATATGATTAGGAATTTATGTCTAATCCTCTATTATTACCAGGATGTGTTGAGATACATATTTGGATGGAATGGGTATATGTGACCATTCTCATGTTAGATAAAGAATATGTTCCTACTCTATTCCTCCATCTTTTACCAGTGGGTACCAGCAGTTCTCTTATATTGTGGCAGAGGAACGAGTATGTACATGATTTATAGCTGGGATACACAAGTTATTTTCTATGATTTATATCATATTTAGATAATAGTATTTATTTTAGTGAGAAGTTATTTTCATCTGCTCATTTTTTGTTGTATTTTTCTGATGAGTTTGATATGCATATGTAGCAATTTGACACTACATGTAGCTGGTTGTCACCCTATTTGGATGAAGGACTTCTTGATCCTCAACAGAGATTTTCATCTTCCTATAATTCTACACCCCATTTATGTGTCATCTTTGTAAAGTATTATCAATAATTTTCACTTGATCATAATTCACCACCATATTTTCTTGAAGGGCCACAGAAGAGAGGGCAGTAATGTTTGTCTTCCCATAGTGGGATGTTGTATTTTCATGGCGGGTATTTTTATTAGGAACCAGAGTGATGAACTATTCATGATTATATATTTTTTTCCCTTGGTGGGTAACCTGGGGGACATGTGTTCATTGAACTTCAGCGGGAGCCCTCGATGTGATAGCCTCTTCAAAATGAGTATTGGGACACATGATATTGACGACAACGCCTTCCAGAAGGGTCCCTTGTGCGGGACCCCTATGTTGTAGGGATGAATTCATTAGTGATGACTTCATCTGCCACCCTAAGATATGGGAGGTAATAATTCTCATGTTCTAGGGGCAGGCTCCCAAAATTATTAGAGACGACAATTGGAGCCACCTAGTTCTGGACCGTCGGTCACTGCTGAGTGGGCGGTTGGTGGGGTTTCATCAACTAGAGGCCCAATCTAATGGCCTCCATTGTTGGGAGTGTATCGTTCTGATGGTACTCCTGGATCAGTGCATTTGATACCTAGTTTTGGAGATTTTGGGTAGGTGTCGAATTCCTCTACTTCTTGGAGGACTTGGTCGATGCAGTGGTTGACATGTGTGCCTTCAATAACTTTTGGGATTCCATTGGATTGAAGGAATATCTAAATAATGAATGAAATATATGCGACTACTATAGAAAAAAATCGAATAAAATTATCATCTCATGAACACATGTATAATTGATGATATTTCTTGTCCCTCTTCCCTTTTGAATGTGAAAGGGGCCTGAGGTGGGGTAACACTACCACCTTGGTTAAGGATTCATATCAGGTTCACCATTTTTTTGATGAAAATGTTGTGCCTAATTATCGATTTCAGGGGGTTGAGTTTAGGAAAACTGCTAATTTCATATGCAATATATTTTAATGGTCTCCAATGGGTTTGTTCATAGATCCAGAAACACCCAACGGTTCTCGCATCCAAGATTCAGGGGCTTTCTGTCCAAAGGCAGGCACTCATTGGATGATTTAGCCAATGACACTTAATAACTCACATTGGTCAAGAGGATGGGAACTCAGGCTCATCATACCCTTTTGGGGGAACTATTTCTTAATTTTGGACTCTCTTATAGATTTAATCCATGTTCATATGTTCATGAATCCTTGTTTCATTCCCAATAATGTGTCCACGGATTACACCTAAGTAAGGTTGATCACAAATATGCATGGGTTAGTAATTATCTATATGTATCTCAGGTTCTCCATTAATGATGATATCTATATGTATCTAAGGTTCTTCACCAATGTTAACCTTTTTGGGACAGATTATGAATTTCTCAATCATTCACTAAGAAAATTCCTGTTCAATCCATGTGATGAGGTGATCTAGAGTTTATCATCATCTAGGGGGTATGGGAATTGTTTAAATGTTGGGATCAAGACCGTAAGATGGTATTCATACATATCCTCATGAGAGGAATCAGAACCCACAAAGTTTTATTACCCTTGCAGTTTAAGGTCATACAATCAGGATGAGAGTGAACTGATGTGAAAATGACAGTGTCAAGCTTGAACCTTGGGGATGTTTCCAAAATGTACTAGTTAATCAGAAATCAAATTCCACATAGTTATTAAAGTTGGGGATTATGTATGGAATCTGCGCATTTGATTTATGGTTTGGGCTTACATCTATAGGGAAGTCCCACTTGATGTTTGGGGTCATGTGGATTTTATGATCACCACTAATCTCTAAGACAACGTGAGTCATGCTCAGTGTAAGAAATAAGAGAGAGTAGTAGATCTGATGATCGTGCAACCCTCCACATCCACTGATGGATGGCGCTGGAGCCCAAAGGGGAAGCAAGAGGGGATTTGAGCATGTCCATTTCCTATCTTGTTTTCATATCTAGGATAGTTATGTTTGAAAATCTATCTAGATATTTCCTAGACTGAGGTGAAGAGGATTAATATTGTTTCCTCATGCATGAAAATCTAGGGGCTTACCTTGGTGGGAGTACCCTAAAAGTAGTTTTGGGCAAGGGGAGGAGCATTGTTCTTTGTTAAAAGGAAATGAAAGTGTGATCTCCTTTATTTAATACTAATTCTCATCATAGGGAAAGGTCAGTTATTCCCCTTAATCCCTAGAAATGGGAGGTTCATGTGAGTATCCCCAGGTTTGAAACCCAATTTACCATGGGAATGTAAGCTTAGTGATATTATGGGGGTCCTCCCTATTGCAGGGATTACCCACATGACTCCACTTACCATGGTTATATAAACTCGAAAGATCATGCTGATGTGCTCGATGGTCTCATCATACATGTCTGGTGGATCTGGGAAAGGCTTTGGCCTAATGTCATTGGACTAGCTTATGGAGGAATTGATGATGATACGACATAAATAAAAGGCAATGACAAGCGATGAGGGTTATAACTCCCTAGGACACCCCATTATGTATATAATATCCTTACGAAAGATGGGGTCTCCTCTACATAGTATTTCATTGTGGTTAAGGGGACTATCCACATTCCATGGTGGTATACGGACCTGGGTTCAATTTGCGTAGAAATTTTCTACGCAGGTTCAGGTTCCATCCATGTACCATGATGTGATGCAAGGCTAAATTCCATCCACGTATTGATTCACTACATAGGTAAGGGTTCCTCTTGCATAGTTCTTTACCATGAGGGATTCTTGATTTCAAATGGGACATTGATTATACACATCATTGTAAATATATCTACAAAGGATGTAGTGTTTCTTTTTTTCCAATTATTTAATTTTATACTCTTTAATTCTATGTGGTGGGTTTTACCTGCAGGGAATCTTCAAATCAGTCCGTCTTTTTTGATGCTCTCTTATTTAGTACCATCTTCAATCAATCATTCTTACAATCTCTCCAAAGTTATTTTTTTTATACCCCCCTCAGTACTCTATTTATAGAGAAGTTGGGAACTGGATACTAGAATAGTGGGTCACCTATGATGAGGCCATGATCCCTTTTTTGTCGAAGCCCATTGAAGAAACCCAACCCGCAGATGACTTGGTCAGTGGGGGTATGGGTTCATTGTCTGCAGAGGTGAGAATCACAACCTCAGTCCCACTGATGACTTTATTTCGTTCGTATGGAAGCCATCAATTTCATATTTCCCACAAACTGTTGCAGTTCATGGGGGGGATGTCATGTGTAGGGTGGATATTTCCACCTCCATACCATAGACGATTTTGTTTGTGGGTAACTGTAACTACCATCTTCCTCCCATGAATTTTTTAGTTCATAGGCATCTTGTGAAGTGAACCTCCATGTGAAGCAGTAGTTCGTGAAGGTTTTATACTCCACAACCTGAATTTTTCTTTTTCTATTTTTGATCCAATAAACATTTTTCTTCAACTATTCCTTCAAATTATTTTCCTTCCTTTTCCAAATAAATATGATTACCTTGACTTACTTTGCAAAAAATTTAGAACCTAACAACAAATCATTAGTAGGTTGGTATCTGAAGTTCCACTGGCCGATTAGGCTGAGTCAGGGACCATGGTACCCCGATACAAGATAATTAGTACCAAGTAGAGGAAATAGCTCAATTTAGTCATACTAGATCCTAGGGAAGAGGGACAAGTTAGTTACGCATTATGTAGGCTACTCCGTTTATTATGGATGTAGGACTATCTACTGTCAGAGGTACAATTCATGTATCTTCTACCTTATCTTGGTTTTTTTTAATAAAGGAGTATCACATTATTTTCTATGTGCTATTTTTTTCAAATGTTTTGGTCTTGGATGTAGAAATATTATATGGTTATTTGACCATTGACACGCTGTAGGGAGTGCGGTCAAATAATATCAAATGTTGCAAGGCATGTTCTCTAGAGATTGGTGGTTATTATTTCTTTTGTAAACTGTTGATGCGGGAAATGACAGGATTCTACTTGATTATTAGTATAGTTTGGTTTATAATAGGCTTATATTGACTATTACTGGAGTATATTTACCTTCTTATCTCCATGAGTAGGTAGTTATTCTCACCATAGTGAGTGAGATCTTCAGACTGGTCGCATGGGACCAATTCAGTGAAGATTGGATTTTCTCACATCTTAGATAAATGGTATTTTTATCGATGATGGTGTGAATTAAGAAGGATTATTTTCCTCCAGTGGTAGACCATTTCCATGATGTTTTCTGAGATAAGTTCTATAGCTTACTGCCTAAATAAGAGATTGAGTTAATGATTGAGTTACTACTAGGAGAAAAGCCAGTTTCTATCCCACCTTATAGGATGGAACCATCAGAGCTTCTGGAGTTTAAAGTTTAGTTAGAAGATCTTGAATATAAAGGATTCATATATCCTAGTTCTTATCCTTAGGGTTCTCCTGTTCTCTTCACCAATAAGGATGATGGATCTTTGCAGTTATGTGTGGATTATCATAGGTTGGACCATATGACAGTCAAGAATTTCTATCCTCTTCCATATATTTATGTTCTTTTAGAATAGTAGAGAGGTTCCAAGATCTTCCCCAAGAATTATTTGAGATTAAGTTTCCACCAGTTGAGGGTGATATGATCAGACATACCTCAGACTACTTTTAGGAGCAAGTACGGCTTATACGAATTTCTAATGATGTTTTTTGGGTTTACTAAGGAACCTATGGTATTCATTGACTTAATGAAGAGGATATTTCATCCTTTTCTGACCAGTTTGTAGTGGTTTTTATCGATGATATCTTAGTGTAATCCCATTCAGGTGATGATTATGCTAAACATCTTGAAATCGTCCTGAGTATATTGATAGAGCATCATCTTTATGCCAAGCTAACAAAATGAAGTTTCTTGGTTAATAAAGTGCACTTCTTGGGCCATGTCATCTCAGAGGCAGGAGTGTCAGTGGACCTATAGAAAGTCGTAGTCATTGTATCTTGGGAACATCCCAATAATGTCTTCAATATTTGGAGCTTTTTGGGTTTAACAGGTTATTACCATCACTTTATCCAGGATCTATCCCATTTGGAAGCACCAATGTATGGTCTGGCCAAAAAAGGAGTGAAGTTTTTTTTGTTCTGATACTTGCAATAGATATTTTCATGAGTTTAAAGGCAGGATATCCTCAACAGATATCCTCACATTACCTATTCTGAGTAAAGCATATATTGTGCACTGTGAAGCATCTGGAGTTGGACTCAGAGTAGTTCTAATATAGAATAATTGAGTGGTTTCTTATGGATCCAAGTAGCTGAGACTTCATGAGTGGAATTACCCTACTCATGATTAGTTTTTATCAGTAGTGGTATATTCCCTGAGATGTTGGAGACACTATCTAATGGGTGAGGGATTTGTGGTATACATGTACCACAAGAGCTTCAGGTAAAACTTTTCTCAGTGAGACATAAACCTTTAACAGAGGAGGCAGGTCAAGTATATGCAATCTTCTAAATTTGAAATATGTTGTACCCATAATTTAAGACTAGATTAAGATAGAGTTATTTTTTGATATGGATGGGTCATTTTTCAGAGACAAATTATATGGTGGGGAACACCATTAGGATTATATCTTGGTAGTGGAAATTATATTCTTTTATGTGTCCAAGTATGGGTTCCTACAGTCTTATGCAAGGAGTTTATGATGGAGTTTCATACTTCTAGATGAGTGGTGCATACTAATTTAACAGAGATGTATCATGAGCTTTGTAGACAATACTGGTGGTCATAAATGAAGGAGGTGGAATTCTTTGTGGAAAGATGCTTCACTTGTCTGCAACTGAAATCTGGGCATCATAGGCCAGCTGGCCTTTTACATCCCTTTCCTATTTCTGAGTGGAAATGGAATGATGTCACAATAGATTTTTTTATAATATTACCCAGGACAAACTATAAGAATGATGTCATATGGGTTATTATGGATTGACTACCTATGATATCCCACTTCTTTCCTATCAAGGAAATCTTCAAAGTTGATAATCTGGTTAGTCTTTATATACGCGAGGTGGTTCAGTTGCACGGTGCTCTGAGGAGTACCATTTCATATAGAGATCCTTATTTAACATCATGTTTTTGGAAGGGTCTTCATAAGGCTCTAATATCTTGGTTTCTTTTGTCACAGCCTATTATCCATAGACTGATGGTTAATTTGAGGAGAAAATTCAGGTTCTGGAGGATGTGTTACGAGACTATGTTTTTGATTTTGATGGTTTATGGGAGAAACATATGGCACTCATGGAGTTTGAATTTAATAATAGATTCCAGTCATCGATGAAAATAGAAGCTTTTAAGGATTTTTATGGAATGTCATCTCCTTATCCTCTTTTCTGGATGGATGCAGGTGAGTCAGCGCTTGTTGGGCCTAGCCTTGTGTAGGTGACATTTGAGAAGGTTCGGTTGATCAAATAGCACTTGGTGACTGCATAGAGTAAGTAGAAATCATATTCTGGCAATAAAGATGACCTATGGATTTCAAGGTTGGCCATCATGTTTTACTTCAGGTGTCGCCTAGGTTGGGTTAATGTCATATTAGGAAATAGGGAAAGCTATCACCCAGGTTTTTTGGGCCATTTGAGATAATGGTAAGGGTCGGTCAAGTGGAATATTTTTTAGTACTTCCATAGTGTTGCAGTGTCATTCATGATGTGATCCACATGTCTCATCTATGGAGATATCACCCATACCCTTCCCATGTGATAGATGTATCATACATATAGATATGTTATGATACGTCCTTTGAAGAGAATTTGATATAGTTTGTGGGTCATAGTGAGAAATATCTTTGGGGTAGCACTATACTATTGTTTCAAGTGTGGTGGTATCATGGGAGAGTTTTGGAGGATACCTGGGAGGGGAATTCTTATTTATGAACACAATGGCCAAAAAAAATCTAAGACCTCATAGTGGAACTTAGAGTAGCTTGAGTATATGCTATTATATGGTGGGGAGATTTTAAGATCCTGTGTTTTTTCAGTAATGTCTCTCTCTCTCCATTTTTTCATTAACATTTATTTCAGGTAAGTTTTTCCTTGTCTTTAAAATGAACTTGGTAAAATTTGAGAGGTTCCACTTTGAGAAATCTTTTGGGGGAAATGAATTAATGTTCATGAATGTATGTTTATTTCAATTAATGTAGTCCAGGTATAAATGAGTTAAGTGTTTCATGGGTTCTTGGTAGTTTGAGAAGATTTAAAGGGGGTTTGGGTTGTTTAAAGTAAAAATGGGCTGAAAACCATATTCATAACATTTAAATGTTGTGTAAATGGATTACATGTTCGGTAATGTTTGGGTGTTTTAATAAAATAATCTGAGGTGATGGGTTTTTTGGTGTATCCCATTAAAAATATTTACACTAAGTGTAACTATGTTACATGATGTGTAATTCCCAGACTTTCTATTTTAAATTATACTGTGCAGATGAGTTTTATTTCTAACTCACTACAATCTTATTCTCTTAACCCTAGGGAACCTTTAAGGTGATTCCGGAATTCTATTCTTCTTTCTCTACATCTTGATAATGCCTTTGATCCCTATTAAGTGGTTTTGGTCTAGTTTATCGCTTTTCTTCCTTGGTTCTCCAACCATTGTAGTGAAATCATTTGATCCTGTGCATTTTCATTTTTTATCATGATCAGTTTGGATCTAGAAATTTCATGGAGATCATCCATACCTTATTCCTCATGGTTGTTTTCATTTGGAAGCATTTTTGGGCCATTAGTTAAATGTAGGGGGTCTAAATATTATCATTATCATTTGATAATTGCCAAGATTATGAAATATTTTTATTGTTCCAATGTAAAATGAACCCAAATCAATTAATTAATGAATGGGATTATTCCCTGGAGTACTTTGGTTTCAATTGGCTTCTGACCTGGCTTATGGATACCCATTGGGTGAGAGAACCATGAATATTATTGAATTGGATAATGGATTAAATGGTGTTTATCATGATTTGAGACATTAGGTGATTACTTGATATAGAATCCATAAAATGTGTCTTATTTATTATTATTATTAATTTCAATCAATTGAGATTAAATTAAATGTGTTATATGAAAAATAATTGGTAATTCACATAATTAACCATTTAGATTAATGATATGATATTCAAATATCCATGTTGTATGATAGGACTCTTGTTCTATGCTGAAATTCTCATATATTAGGTTTGGCCCTGGCACATACACGCTTATATTGTAACGAATCAAACTTTTATTAATGAAAATTATTCTTGACCTAATTAAATGTATTATTATATAAGACGGTTATATAACATATGAACTTCCTTGTTTTTATGTTTTTTTATTTTAAAATGTCATTAAGAATTGTTACTGATGCTAATATAGTCGTTGAACAGTGATCACGTGATTAGTATAAATGTAGGGCTTTAAAAAATCAAATCTACTCAGACAAATGAAGTGATGGCATCATCCAGTAGAACTTCTCCGTATGAATCCTATTTGTCGGAGCTCATAAAGGAGGTGGCGGCATTGGGATTTTCTCTTGACTAAGCCCAATCCATGCTTCAACACATTAAGCTCGAGCAGAACTACCTAAAGTAGAAGTGGAAGTTGATAGAGATTACCACCTGAGCGATGTTATCCAAGCCACCCCAAGAGTCTGTCACCATCGTACACCTTACCCTTCAGTCTTATACGAGAGTTATAAGGGGTTATTTAACAAGACCCTAGCACTATGATTATGTACATTATTTTTCTATAGAGAATATACATTCATTTTATTATTGTTACTTGGTAAATTGTTTTTAAAGCAAAAATAGTATTTTTAGTTAATATTTAGCTAAGAAATATATTTTTATGAATTAATGGCTTTTTTTGAATTAAATATTATTTTAATTAAATATTATTTCTAAATTACTTTTTATTAAATATAAATGATAGTATAATTTTTATGAATAAAATTTTGATTTTTATTAAGCTTTGAAAGCCATTTTTGTCAAGACCCATGAATTTTTTATAAATGTTGGTTTTTATTTATAAAAGTAAAAAAAATTACATATTTAGAAAATTATTTAGATAAAATTAATATTATTTTTGGAATCAGAATGTTGAAATTATCCAATGGTGAATTTTTCATAATTTTCTAAGACATTTGAATTTTTGGTTAAAAATTAAATATTGTTTAATTATATAATGTGTTTTATGACATCATAATGACCCAATATTGATGTAATAAAAATACTATAAATTTTATTTTCGGAAAATATATGTTTTAACATTAATATAATGTAATTTTAGGTTTGTTTTATTTATTTTTCAAAGCTTTAGTGGACCCTCCAAGACTTATAAAACATTTTAACTTTTAAAATTGATTTCCTTGAGAGTGTGACTCCCATCCACATAAGTAATCCTAATATTTTAAGAAGTTTGTCCATTGTCCTTATAAAATAATTTTTTCCTCTCACCATTTTCAAAAACCATGGGATGGTTTGTGGTTTTTATTAATTTAATGTGTGGTATCCAAAACCTAAATAATAAATAATGCTCTCTATTTTCCTATATAAACCCACCCAAGATCCCACTTCATCTTCACTAAAAGCCATTGGAGCTCGATAAACCTCTTCCCTCCTCTCTCTATAATCCTCCCAAGGTGCCCCAAGCTCCCAATAATCCTCTCTCATGCCCCTCCCAAGCCCTTGGGATCACACTTCCAAGTAAGCGATTTCTTCCTCTCTCATTTTTTCCCAAGTTTCTTTATGTTGATATACCCATGTATTTTCAATTAAAAATGTTGGGGTATGATTTCTCACCTCCACCATACTACCATCCATATGTTTTAATGATGAGATACATCATTATATCTCATTAATTCCTCCCATTTACACCTGTTACCATGCCCAAATTATGTAAGTAATTTCTCTCTTCTCATTTACATTCAAGAAATTATTTTTTATTATGAATCTAAATTCCATTATATATGTTGGGAAATGTATCCATATGACCCCCTTATATTACATTTCATGTAAATATAATGATACATCCATTTCTCTCTCATCAACCAATTTTATGAATTCTTATGTCACGTTGTTATGCTGCCGAAATTACATAGCAATTTTCCAAGACAAAGTCATTGAGTAGTGAATACCATGATCATTTCTCTATCAAGGGTATTCACCTTTATACAAATTTACTTAATTATTATATAGTTTCTTGTATTAATTCCACATTCCTTTATCGTGGAATATATTATTATGTTTAATGAATCCATGTTATATGATCCATGTGGCACAATTATGCATAAAATGAAATGATTAAGAAGGGTGTGCCCTGATAGCGCTCCAATGCACTGGGTAAAGATTAGTATCATGATACATCAAGTGAAATGAGGGTTTACTCATGCTAATTCAAGTGAAATGAGGGTTTATCATTCTCTATGTGCAGTGAGACTTGGCTAATTGTAATACCATGTTAAGTGTTGTTTCCACATTTCCATGTTATGATAATCATGTTATATCTTGCCTTTATGTTTATGTTTATTTTATGCTCCATTGATATGCCTATTTCCTAACATGTATTGTATTATTCATGTTATTCCTTATTTACTCTCTTAATGGGCTTTATTTCTCACCCTTTTCTTATGCATGTCCTCAGGTTATCCCATGCAATGCTAAGTACGAGGAAATGTAGTAGTCGTGTAAAGGAAGTTTTCAATAAAGATGTTGTGTTTCATGTTTTAAGTCATTATATAATGTTACTAATCCCAAAAGACACTAGACCTCTTGATATTCTATATTGTATCAAGTGAATATTTTATGTAATAAATCATGTTTCACTGGGTAATAAAAAGAAAGGTTTATATATATATATATTGTAATGCTGATATTGGATGGGCTCGGCCCAATCCCATGTTATAATTCTTATAGATAGTGGGCTCCACCCAATCCCATGTTTTAATGATTATAGGGATTTGACCCAGATGATATAATTATTATAGGGCTTCGACCTAGTTTTCTGTGACTATACCATGGTTATATGATGGTGGATGGCATGGTCATAAGATGTGCTCCGATATATTTTGATAGGGTGTCAAAGTATGTTATTTTACCATGGTTATATGGTTATGGTTGACATGTTTTCAATAAATGCTCAAATATATTCTGATATGCAGCCTAAGATGGTTGTTGTTTTATTTTATTAATTTTTGAATTAATTAATACACATGTTTATAAATTTATTGAATACACTTATTATCAGATTGGTTTGTTTAGACATGATGTTGTTGACCTAGTGAGTTATACTCCCTCCCTATTCAAGTTTCTGTTTGGTACCTGAGAAGATTATGTGAATGCGGGTTTCGATTTGGAAACATTACCTTACAGTTTATTTGTTGCATGCTCTATGGGATATAATTTGGAGGTGGGACCAATTTGGGGTTTGTAACTAGGGACTTTTGAGTCTTTATTTGAGTTTTCTATTATTTTACTAATATTGTTTCTAGTATGACATTTAGTTACATTCTATCACTTTATTATATTATTCCTTTATTATTTATTGTATTATTCATTTGGCTCTCTTTTTTGGTTTCTACTATGTCTATACTTTGATATCTTTTGTTTATATTGTTTTTTCTACTATGAAACTTCATACCAGTGGGTATAGTCTCCCCACTATACATTTCACATCCTCACTGTTAATCAACATCCTATAGAATATGGTGAAGAAATTTTTAGGTCTTGTAACCAACCCTTTTTATCCATCTGAGAGATTTCAGATCAGGGGATGTTACATGGATAGTAAATTCAATACCTTTAAGGAATGACTGTTGGAAAAGGGGTTTAAAATCATCAAGGCATGTACTATGATGAAACCTTTTCACTATTCTATATTTTAAAATATATCAAAGTATTTTATTCCATATTATCTTACCATTATTATTAAATTTGGAAAATAGATGTTAAAACAACCTTACTTAACAAGAACCTTGTGGAAGATGCCTATATGACACAACCCAAATGTTTTTTAAATCAAAAAGATGATAATAAGAAATGAAAGTTGGATATATATATTTATGGGTTAAAGTAAGCATCTATATCATGGAACATTAATTTTTATGAATCCATAAAACAATTTGGTTCCATAAATTAATATGAGACTTATATCTGTAAAAGTATTAGTATGAGTGAATTCATTTTACTTGTAGTATATTTTGATGAAATATTGCGGATGGGAAATGAGATACAAGTAATATAATCAATTATGACATGGTTGAAAAATGCTTCTCTGTGAAGGAATCGGGTGAAATGCCCTATAATCTAGAGATCAAGATCCATCATGATAGATCCATGAAGTTTTTTATATTAATTCAAGGTATATACATTGAAAATGTACTAAAGAGATTAAATATAGAATAATCCAAAAGGGTATTATTTTCAATGTCATATGGTATAAATCTCTTCAAGAAAATTTTTTAGCAGTCACAAGAGGAGATAGATAGATATATGATGATTAGGATTCCTTAAGTGTTAGTAATTGGAGTATTTATGTATGTCATGATATATACTAGGCTTGATGTTTCTTACACCTTAAGAATAGTAGTTATATATCAAGCATACCTAGGTGATCTATATTGGATATCTATAAAGACACTCTTAATGTATCTAAGTAATATTAATGATATATTCATGGTTTATAGAGGATATAAAGAACTATTCATCATGGGATATAGACATTCCAGTTTCTAGATAGACCAGAATGATATGAAATCACATCCAAGATAAGTATTCTTCTTTATTGAAGTAAATATAAGCTAGGAGACCTCAAAGAATCCATTGGACATCGATTATATGGAATAGTGTGAGTATATTGCATCTTTTGATACTAATAAAGAAGTATATTGAATACACAACTTCATCCAAGAGATTTATATAGTGCCTATAAATAAATTTGTAATCATATTGTTTTATAATAATAACACCGTAGTGGTCTTAGCAAAGAAGTTAAGCTCACATCAGTGGATGAATCAAATACTTTGAAATTATCACCTGTTAAGGGGTTTTTATCAAAGATGTGATGTTGCAGTAAATAAAATTTTCATGGAAGTGAATGTGGTACTCTCATTGACTAAATCTTTATATCAATATAAGCATGAATATCATGTGAGATCTAGCAGACTCAAAAGTCATTAATATTTTTCTCTATTACAAGTGGGACTCTATTGGACTTGTTGACCGATAACCAACTAACATTGAAATTTTTATTATTTATATATTCCAAGACTTGAATATTAATAGATATATTGTTTCATGATGATTGTTCTTTTTCATAACATTGATTTATTAATATACATATATTGTTTATCACATCAAAAGGTTATTATAGTTCCCTACTATATTGAGAACCTTGAAGTGATTTGAAAATATTCTAAAATATGTTCTATGGTTGGATGATAACAATTTTATGGGACACAGATAATGTTTGACCATTAGGTGTAAGAGGATCATAATACATTAAAACTTATTACACCTAATATCCATGTTAAGATATTATGAGTAAATAAATTCCAATAGGAATTCCATATGGAATGTTTTATTGGATATTCCTATCGATAAATGTGTGTAATAGTACTTGGAATTAAGATTATTATTAATGTATATCATGAATCATGTACTTTGATGTATTATTGTAAACCATGATGAAATATGATCATAGTGAAATAGGATATGTTGTGGGTGTCATAAGTGACATGACATTGATTTAAAAGTAGATAAAATATTTATCCCTTCCAAGACCGAAGATGATATCTTTTTCCATTTGATTGAAATATAACTATCTCATTAATTCCATGGGAATGGAGGTTTATTGAAGTGTTCATTTTAGAGATTCAAGGAAATATATTCAAGTATATAGGTTTATGACATATGTATTCAACCTTCTTGATGAGAAATCGATACAAATGGATTCTATTTCATATTAAGTGTTCACATGAGGTTATTTTCAATGATACATTATACAATTTATCTATAGATACACTGATGTGTAGTTATATTATCATCTTGGATATTAGGCGAGACCGATTAATGCCTTTGACAAAGTCCAAGAGTGTTACACACTAGATGTATAAAAACTATCAGTTAAATTCTACTGGAATTTAATATAGAATAAATATTATTCTCAAGATCATGGAATAATAATTATTTGGATTATGTAAACCTCATAAATTCAATCACTAGTTATTTTATTTTGAAATATATTTGGATTTAATACTAAATAATTATTTATTCACCAATTAGTTAATATATTATTTATTTATTTATTAAATAAATAATATTATGATATTTATTTATTTCAATAAATATTTATTTATGGATTGGTAAATGCAGTTGAGGAATGATAGCTCAAGCAAATGAATCGAACTCAAATGATATATTGTATTTAATATCATTATTTATTTATTTATTTATTAATAAAAAATTGATATTTTAGTAATCCTCGCATAAGTTAACTCAATGGAAATAATAATAATAATAGGTATGAGGCATAAGAAAAATATAGATATTAGTTAATTTCCTATGTGAAATTAATAATTCTCTAAACCAATGTATATAATCCATCTTATACCATTTCCGATAGTTATGTGAATTTTTTCACACAACATTGGTCTCTGGAAAAACTCTCTCAAGACTAAAGATGATTCTCTCACGAATGATCTCATGAATGAGATGCCTCTATCCTCATCATACCTATCAAGATAGATATTTTATAGAATAATCCTTTAATACCAATGGGGTTCTTATTGTGATGGATGGAGAATAATGAAATATGATCAATTCCCCCATGTTAGCACCCAGATATCCATTGGTGATGTTCTGATGTTCATGGTGTATGTCTAGATACTGTTATAGGAGTTATGCTTTTGAATATTTATCCCATTAATGTCATGATAAGAAGGTAAATTTTATTCATTAATAAATAAAGGATACATTGAGAAGGAAATTCTTGTTTATAAAATAATTATAAATTACATGTGAAAATATCCCCTCTTAAAATATTTAAGGGATTCTATATTCTAGTTTTTAGGATTAATTTAAAGAAATTTATTAAATAAATTATTATTCATGGGACTACCATTTCTGCTATGTCATGGAACCTTTAAATTGATCCATGTAAAAAATTGTTATTGGAGAATAGAATATATCCATTTTAGGTTTTTATTATATAAAACTTTCAAGTGATTTAGTAAACCATAGATTGAGTTTTGACTACTACCAAGTTCTATATTGTTTGAAGGAACAAAAAGTAGATTTCGTTATCATTCCATCCAAAATCCTCCACTAATATCTTTATATATTAATTTTTAATATAATTCTATAATAAATTATGTGAACTATAATGATTTTTATTCACACAATATGAAACCTGGTTATTCTAACCTAAACAAATATAGGAAGAAACATGGTAATATTTCATCCAAAAATGAATATAGGTTGTTACTCCACTAAAAGGTGTAGAAGTTTGTGTTTTAAATATAAAGCTTTTAGTGGTTATAATTACTTTTCAAATAAGTTGGGGTTTTACTTAAAAATGAAAAAAATCAGGAATTAAAAAGTATTACAACTCCATTTAAAAGTATTAAAACTCCCTTTAAAAGTCATCCAATTGAATAATATATCATATTGAGGGTGTGAAGAGTGAAGTAGAATCATATTGATCTAAAAAATATAAATCCAATGTTTTCTTATCTTTATTTTTTTTTTGTTTTTTCTAACATGTAAAATGTTTCATATTCAAAATTATATAATTTTTAATTCATAATTTTATTCATTATATCATCACCACTTCCATCACCAAATTACTCTAATTTGTTTTTAAAAAAGTGACAATTCACTCCCACTATTTTCTTTTCAAATGCATAAAAGAGACCAAATAGTTATCTCACTTGTTATGACATGTAATATGACTCCATGAATTTCTACACATTATCTTCATATAACATTCAAGATAATAATGACAAAAATTCCCTTTAAATTATATTTGATATTTAATTATCCCAAATCAGGGATGAACATTTCTTTCGATGCTAATCTCTATCATTTGAATAATTATTCCCATTTTTATAGTATATGTTTTTTTGTTTTGTATAATATAAGGTGATATAAACATATGTACTTCAAAGATATATGAAATTCACTTCATCTTGTGAACTTGTTTCTATCGTTATCATTCTTCACATGCTATAATTTCTAGTTACCTATAACCTTATGTCTATATTTCTTCTTATGGTATTATTTTATAATAAATTATTTATTATCATTCCAATAAGGGGTTAATTATCCCCATATTATTGATCATGAAATATGTATTCAGTATTATTATCTTTATCTTTTATATATCTTACATAGTGATACTTATATATCATATATTGAGATATACTAGGAAAATTAGCTTTTCCTTTGTATTTCAATATCATGATTGGTTATATGGCTTAGTAACTTCTTATAATATGCATTTAAACTATCAAAATAATAATTACACAAATAGAAAATTCTTTAGTTTCCAAAAATTAAATACAATATCCTTTATCATATATATTCTAACTCTTTCACAAATATAAATATATTTTGAATATGATCAAATACTTGACTCGGTATTACAACCATTCATCCACTATTCATTGATACTTCTCTAAAAATACACTAAGGGGATCAATTATCTTAAACAATCATCTAGGAATCACTAATTTAGATTTACTATATGTTCATATAGTCTTTTAAATCATATTCACTTCTTGATAATAAATTCAATCATTAAATGAGAAACAAGGTGTCTAAAAACTATATACCCTAAGCCCCCCCCCCCACACCTTAAATTTCTATGTTTCATTCTTGTATATTATCCCAAACACTATTTAAGGTTGGTATATTTTTTTAATAACCGAGTATTTTATAAATATTTTTTAGTATAAGGGAGGTAAAATTTCCAAACAATAAGGGTTTTGATAAGTGGGTGGATCAAGGACTAATATAGTTTTGAACATTTTTCATTTTCTTTACTATTAGATATTGTTTTTGTATGTGTAGGATCACCATTATATCTATGTGATCAAATATATGATATAAAAACCATTCACTATAATTAACCACACATAAGATACATAATATTTTACTTGGTTTTTCATAATATGGGACTATATCCAAGGTGTATGATGACCTCATTACCCTCATATGAGTAGTGATACAGTCAACCTATCTAGTAAAAGTGGGTAGGGATTCCAATGTACACTATATTACCACCCTATTCTAATGTATAGGTCACTACCTACATGATCCAATCCCAATTATATATGAAATTATAACTTATATTAAAAAAAGGGTCAAAATATTAGAAATAAAAAAACATATCATCAATTTTTGAAACAAAAACTCACAAAAGTGGATTTGTAGTTTGATGTACCAAATCTTGACTCTTCTTACTTCACTATATAAATATTTCTATGAATACATAAACATAATTTAACATATGGGGAGTAATAAATTTTTTATTGTATATTAAAATTATTTTATTTTTATACTTCATTAAATAATGGAAAACACTCATACTCCCAGATATATTTAAAGTTTCATCACAGTACCTCTCTATTATCCTTTGTCAAGTTCTTTGGAAATGAAATATATCTCACTATATTCATTTTGTTATATATATAATATATTTACCCACCCCTTTTATTTTTATGAATCATCAACACTATATAAATACTCTTAAACATCCCTTTATTTAGGGCCATAGTAATAGTCCTTATCTTTATGTGTAAAAATGAGATGTGTAACTTATTTTTAAATATATATAAACTTGAAATTAAGATCCTTTTTATTATACTAATTCAAAACCATGGGAACTTTATATGTGTATTATTACCCATAGAACATATACATGCTATTTTTTGCAAGTTCTAAACTACTTTTGACACCAATATAGGCACCACTTCTCACTTATCTATCTATATCTCTTTTGACCTTCAAAATATTCAGAAATGTTCTGATCCCCAATATTAAAATATAAATATCACATGGGTGTGTATTTTTTCATAATTATATGAAAAAAATACTATTTGATCTATTTCTGTGTGAACAATGGTCATATTCGAAAAAAATATTAATTCAAACATCCATGAACACTTATATAAATTGCATAGTATGTTCATCTTTGTTCATATAGACATGATCATTTCTGTCCACTTTATATTCATTTTAGTATTTTTTTTATTCTTAGTTCATAGTCAATTTATTCTAATTAGGTTACAATAAATAAAACTCATAGTTACTTTACATAAAATAAAGGTTGATTCATTATGGGTGCATTAATTATCCATGAACTATTGTTACATTATATTGCACCAAACATTAATCATATATTATTTCATAATTCTTAACATACTTTTCCAAAAAATACAAGTTAATAATATAGAGGCCTAGTGTATTTAGAAGATTGTAACTAAAAATACATAATCTACAACATAAAAACAATATCTTTATTTAAAATTCCATATAGTTATTTTTAACACCAAAGATAATCTAAAATAGAAAAGGATATCTTTGGGAAAATACATAAGGAAAATGGTGAGATTGAAATCCTATTAAGGGAATAAACCTAGAAATAAAGCATAACATGAGAGTCAAAAGGAATAACATGATATCATAAGGAGGGTGATTATAAGCATGGATAAATGATATAAGGAAATAATATCATAATATTATAAACATATAGAAACAATATAAAACATGATATCATAATATAAGTCAATGTTCACTCCAAATACCATCATGATACAGTGTAAAATGTCCCATGGTGGATTAGGTTCACTTCCTAATACATTACATAACATCTCATGAGATATAAATAATTACCCAATGTATTGGGGTGAAATATAATTCCAAAAACACCTGTTAAATAAATTAAAATCATACATATGTGTTCCATATGAATAAAATAAACCATACATAAATAATAAGCAAGATGAAACCCATGATATGGAATTGGGTTTTATAATTCTAATTAAAGGAATAACTAAAGGATAAATCATAGGAATTCACAAGATAAGAATAAATTAAATAATATAAATATTTATATTTTAAAATTAAACATAGATCTTGATCATTGAGTTCCAATGTGGAGGTTTCATGAGACTTATCTAGTATAAAAAATAATAAAAACACAACACTTGGGTGAAGATTTATAAAATATGTAAAGGATATTTTTAAATAAGGAAAGACCATATGATTTTCCATAAACCAAAATTTAACTAAGAGGGTTATCTATAAATTAATGATTTTCTTAGAATCTATTCATGGTTTTAAAACATTTTATGTAGGTTATTATCTATGTGAGATAATAAATACAAAAGTTCCTTTAAATTTTGTTTACTTAAAATTTGTAATTTAAAAGGGAACTAAAATATTGTATAACTCTAAAAATTAAAAGGATATTTAACAAAGTATATATATAATGGAAATATATAAATATATATAAAATTTACATTATAATAATATTTCATGAAAAGTAGAAAAATAAATAGAATGTATAACCTATATGTTATGAAGGAGGTATGAAAGATCACTTACCATGTGTCCAAATGTGATCTTCACTTGAATTTACCATCTTGAATAATTAATTCATGTTTACCACATATATAATCAAGAACATTATTAATATATATTTCACATTATTGTTCCTTTAACTATAATATTTCATTTATTTATAATATATTTTTATTTTCCACGTTGATTAGTTGATAATGTTTAGTCAATTTTTTCAGAACTCCTTATGTATGTTGACTATGGTTGATAGTGTTGTAAAAAGTGCCATGATTTCAAGAATATTAATAGTTTCATGGAAAAAATTATATATTGAATATTTTTTAAAATATAACCATGAAGGGTGGGGATGAAAAATGAATCTCATTTCTTGTGGAAGCGGTAGTCCGCACATACACACGATTAAAGTTTTCATTTCTCAATGAATGATAGGGAATGATGGTAAATGATAATTTTGTAATTTAAGAATCATATTTTTATTAAATATATAATATTTATTAATATATTACATATTTTTTATCATCCATGAATGATGGTGATGAAAAACAGAATATGCCTCCTTGTGGAGTCGGTAGTCCGCGCAATGCACTAATGACACTTTAGATTTTATTAGTGTATGGAGAGGAATAATTTATGGTTATATAATTAATATAATATAAAATAAGTATAAAAATTATACTGGTTTAATTATATTCTTATGGATATAATATAGTTGGAAGATAATGATTCAAGAGGAAAGATTATGAAGAAGGTAATTCTTATATTGGATATTTGATCTTCTCTTAGAGATCTCCTTAGAAGTGAAGGAAGTAAGATAACTTCTAGAGATAATAGGATTAAGTTTGGGAAAATTAATTATATGATTGGTATTTTTGGGATATTTTAAATTTAAATTATAATGGGAAGTATATCCATGGAGGGTGGAAGTAATCCCCTTTTATAAGTGAAGAAAAGGGCACTTTTGGGAATACCCTTTACACTTCCATGATATTAATACACTATTCCTTAGTCAATGACTCTGAAATTTCATAATGTAGTGTGGGGTAATATTGGGTTTATAAATCCCTAACTAAGAATTTTCACACATTTTTAAGTATATTTCAAGTCTTTTATCATATTTTTTTTACATTTTAATATTTTTATTTTTACCATGGTAACTATTTTTTAACTAATTTATATTTCATTTAAAAATATTAGGTAATACATACTTCCAAAAAAGTATGTTTTGAACCAAAAATTAATATATTTTTAATCTAATTCAATTTATAATTCTTATAAAGTAAATTTTTAAATTCAAATATATAATAGATAAAAAAATTATTTTTGTAAAAAAAGACTTTTAACCATTATGTGATCTTTAAAATTATTTTTTTATTACCAATTGAATGGTAGTTAATAAAATTGTGTGTGTGTGTGTGTGTTTAAACATAATATTATAGTCATAATTTAAATTTTATAAATTCTATTTATTAAATAAAAATTAAATGATATGAATAAAATAATTATATAAAAAATTGTTTTATCATTATCGCGGCAATTAAAACCAATATTTCTATTATTATATTTATGGATAAAAATGAAATTTAACATGTTAAATAATATTTTAATTTTTAACTCTAATAGATAATAAATTTTATTTTCTTTAAATTTTAATTGTGATAAACTCTCATTTTTATTATAAGCACGAAAATTTTGTTTTTAGTGTGAAATATTACTTGAGTTTCAAAAATGATAAACATGTGTTTTATAAATTCAAAATAGTATTTCTAAATGATTTATATTTCTTATTTAATATATATTTTTGTATAAAAAGTTTTTATTAAAATTTTAATTCATTATTTTAATATAAAATTGGTAGTTTTTAGAAAAATATATATATTTACTATTCACCTAAAAATCAATTATATTAGAAAAACAGAATTTAATCTTAAAAAAATATTGATATACTAGTTCCAAAAATTTAGATAATTTGTTTAAATTAAAATTTTAAATCTATTATAAATATATTATTTCAAAATGTAGTTACTAATATCTACTCCTGCTAGTTTAATGACTATAGTAGTCATCTTGAATAATTTAATTTTATTAATGTTTCATGGTTTATGGTTTAGTCAATTATTGCATGTAACATTATGTAGGAAAATCACTAATATCTCAATCATTATATTATTCCCCTAATAAGAAATTTTACCCTTGAAATTAGATTCCATACACTAAGTTCAAAAAAATGATAGTACTTTCATTTCATGGTCTATTCAGGTTCCAATGTTTCCACTTCATGTATATAGTTTCTATAAAGTACTTTAAAAATGTGAGTTATATTATTATCAATAAATTTTTCTCTATGGTACAAGATATTCACTAGATTATCCTCACAAGAGTGATCATTCTCCACCTATACCACATCTAAATTAAGTACATGTGATGGATCTAGTATATACTTCCTTAAGAGGGATACGTGGAACACATCATGTACTTTTGATAGGTTTTGTGGGAGAACTAGTTGATACCCCACAACTATGATGCAATCAAGAATCTAAAAGGAGACAATATATTTTTTAATTAGCCTCCCCTTCATCAACAATCTCATGAATCTCATCCAAGTAGATATACAGAGGAACCCATTATCCCTAACCTCAAACATTAAGCCTCATTAACATTTATCAGCATAAATATTATGTCGACTCTGTGATTCTTTGATGTGATGTTCAATGGTCTTGACCTTTTTTACCATTTTTTCAAACATCTCAGATCCAAGAAACATTTATTCACCTATATCATTCCATCATGAAGGTTTTTTATATATATTATTATAAAGGGATTAATATGGGACCATTTGGATGCTTGAGTGGAAACTATTGTTGTAAGAGAAAACGAATATAGGAAGAAGTTGTTCTAATCCCCCATTTAAGTCTATATAGTATACTCTAAACATATCCTGAAGTTCTTGGATATTCCATTAATATTAGACATCATTCTGGGGATGATATGTCGTACTAAAGTTCACCTCTATGTTTAAATCATGCTGAATACTCTTCAAGAACTATGGTTTGATCCCCAAATCATGATCAGATTCAATAGATAGTGGTGTTTTATATAGCCTCACCACTCCTCTAATATATATATTTTCAAGGTAATCAAGTGATAAGTTCTCTCAAAAGGAAATGAAGTGATAAGACTTTCTAAGAAGTTTACCCATATATAATTCTTCTATTTTTATGTCTTTAGAAGGCGCATGATAAAATCCATAATGATTTTTTCCCATTTTATATTGTTATGGTCAGTGGTTGCATCATCCCTTTAGATATTTTCCTCTCAACCTTCCCCTACTAAAACACAAGGTACTTTAATGTTTATTTTATAATATTATTTTTTATATTTTCCCAACAATAGTGTTCTCATATATCCCTATACATTTTCATGTTTCCTAGGTAGATAGAGAATTTCGATCTAGGAGTATCATTTGGTATCTCCTTTTATATATCCAGATCTTAAGGAATGAAAAGCCATTTACCAAATCTCATGGCTCATTTATCATCAACCATAAACTTATAGGTTTTTCCTTCCCTCATGACTTCAAAATTATTATATATTTCCATATTATCCCTTTGATCTTTCTTTATATTTTCAAGTAGTGATGGATGAGAAATAATTTGAGAAAGGTAGGATGATGTTCCTTTCTTCATAATTCCCATGTCCATCCTTTGAATGTCCAATATGATCATATCATTCAAAATTATAATTATAGATAAGGTTATAAGATCATTTATTATTATAGAATATGACACTTTATTTTACTTCACTGGATGGTAGTGGATTTAGAAATCATAATCCTTGATTATATCTAACCATCTTAGTTGGAACATGTTGATCTCATTCTGTGTGAATATATATTTCAGCCTCTTATGGTCCACATATATATCACACTTATCTATATATAGATAATGCCTCTATATTTTCAATGTGATGATTACTTAAACTTACTCAACATCAAGTTTTGGATAGTTTTGTTCATTCACCTTTAATTATATTGAGTCATAATGTAACATCCCAAGTAAGTAATGAATAATAGATATTTTTATATATGTCTATTAATGAATTAGATAGTGTTTTAGAGGCTTAAAATGAAAATAAATCCAATCTTAAGCATGGAATACACTAATATTTTTAAAAGACTGTTTTACTTCCTTTTGATGGAAAACCATTTTTAAATCTACATTTTTACAATTTTATAAGCTTTTTTTTTCAAAATAAACTTATTCTTTATGATTGGTACATCAAAATTTACTTTGTGTGGATTTTTGGTATTTTTCTAACAATGTTCATTTTTTAATGAATAGTGAAAAATACTGCATTTTACATCAAAACTGCTTTTTAATCTAATTTATTTATATGATTAGATTATCTTTTGAATTGGTTTTGAAGTGAAATTAGAATATATTTTTACCATTTAATCCAATGGTGGTCATTGGAATCAATTTCACTTTGAAATTGGCCTTAAACTTGTGTCAATCTTTTGATACTTAATGTTTCATAAAAACACGTTATTTGCTCTGACAACGGGAATTAATTATTAAATTAATTAATGTGACTTATATGTTTTGAATTTTTTAAAATAGACTTCATTTTTGAATTCAGAATATCAAATATAGCTTAGGGTGAAGTTTTGGTATTTTTATGAAAAACTCCAATTTTTGATGAATAGTGAAACCACTAAGTGGTAATAGAGCAAACTGATTTTTCAGTTAAATGAAAGTTTACCACTAATGTGTATTGAATTTTTAAAATCCAACATACATGGTTTTCATTAGTATGTAAAATTTGGTTCAATGGGATGAAAATAGTTTTTTGGTGAATAGTAACGTTTTTTCATTAATCGCGATTAGAGGTAATTAGTGTAATTTAAGGTAAAAATGATATTATAAAAATATGAAAACACCATGACACTTGTCCTACCCCTATTGGATGAGTCATGGCCGTCCAAGACAACCCATGGGTCGATTTAGGGGACCCCATGGAGCCACTTGCGTGAGATAATGACTTTAATGCCTTTTTTTAAATAAAGGTGAAAATGACACTAACATAAATTGTTTTACTAAAACAATTTTTAGAAGGGGTTATACTAATCATATTTTTGTCTATAAATATTCATTAGAAATATAAAAATATTTCCTACATCAGGATAGTTTTGTTATAATTTTTAGACATTAAATAAATTAAATTATTTATGACATCATGATGATGCAGCGATGACCTCATTATTTAACGATTAAAATAAAATGGAAAGATAATGTAATATCTAAGACCTACACTTGTCCAAAAACTATTGGATGGGAATATTTCGAAGACTTATCATCTTATCTTAGAAATATATAAATGTGGGACCTTATAAATTCGAAACACTTTTGAAAATAAAATAATAGTTTCTTGATTTCCAAAAGTGCCCCTCCTCTCCTATTATAAAAGGCCCCCACCTCTACCTCATTTCACACACTCCTCAAGCCTTTGGATCGGCCATCCCATGCCCATTTACTCTCTCCACATCCCTATCCTCATCCTAGAGGATTCCCTTTGGGCAGAATCCTTTCAAAGGAAGCCTTTAGGCTCAAATCAAAAGGACTTACACTTTTAAAGGTAATTCATTCTCTCATGTTCATTTGTTTTATTTTGCTTCTCCAACCCCCTAAAATATTTTTATTTACTTATTTTGTAACAAAACCATTATATTCAATATAATAGGATGTTTTTATAAGATTTATTCGAGCTACACTCTCACACAACTACATCAAATGGTTAAAGAACATACGGTTTCCGTGGATGGCGAAATTCTGCCTCCCAAAACGATGATTGTTCAATACTCATTTAACACCTTCAAAGGTGGCCATTATTATGTCACTATTTTTATATATGATATATAATATGTTTATTCTTTCCTTAAGCTTCTGTATTTTTCATTTATGGCATACCATTATTGTTTCCATTATGGGTAAACACGATATCTTCATTTTAGGAAGTGCGGACTACCGCCCCCTGAAAGTGATTTGATTCGTTAATACCATATGTGGTATGTGTAAAAGATAACGTTAATGATATTATATATGTTATTATACTGGAATTATAATATACTCTTATATCATTATGATTCCATTCCAGAAAATACGAAATAGAAATGGAAGTAGCGTTCATGCGTACGTACGGCTTACCGTCTCCATGAACGGTACATTTTATTTCTTACCTCTAAATGTGATGTAATATTATAAATACATGTATATGATGAATATATATGATATATATGTTATCCAAATCATTAATATCATTTTGGATATAAAGAACCTTTGACCAAATTAACAACATGTAAGATGAAGAAGTCTATTTTTGACTTAAGAACCAAATACCGACAAAATGAACATTATTAACTTAAATGATTACATGATGGTAATAACATGGTATAAAAGGAATAATGAACTTGAAAAAGGTTCTTAAGAAAGTAGAGATTAACTCAAGTTTATTATTCAGGAGATTAAATAACGGTCGGGTCAAGTCAGATACGAGGTATGGGACTTCGTCTCAATCTCCTTTCATTGAGGCATATTTTGTTTTATACACAACCTTCTTTTATATGGTGTATAAACCCCTTTGACTTTTACATTTATTCAAAAGAAATCTTTTTTATACGAAGCGTTTACTAAACGACAAAAGGGAATGTTTTTGTCGTACGTATGCGGCGACAATGACTTCTCCGCTGTCGTGACCGTTATTTGAGTTTCGGCTTCCTCTACAAGCCATACCTTCTTTTTAAAAGAAAAATAAATACCATGTTTTAATTTTCTTTTATTTTGGTATCGAAAATGGTTTTCATAATGTTTTTATATCAATGTGTTGTAGTGATATCTTTTGATTGAAAGGTGGGAATGTTATGTTTCTTTTATGCATGTTTTATGTGATATGATTATGTTGAGGTTCTTGGGCATTATTATGAAAACGGGTGGTTCCGTGATAAACTAAGGGCGGGTGAGCCCGATATAGCTCTCCAATGAATTGGGTAACGTGAAGGAGTGAAATGTTAAGGTTTCTCCGAAGAGATTTAGGGAATATACTATGATGGGTATTCTAAACGTAACCAAGAGGGTTACTCCCTATGTAAGAATGTTATGAATGCCTCAAGTTACCTTTATGTCTTATGATTTCTATGATTTATTCATGATTTGACGAGGTATGTTAAAGTGCTTATGTTTTATGGTTAAAGTATGATCTCATCCTTATGTATATATGTACCCATGTTTCCTTTCCATATTTTTATATCCCTTACTGAGCTTTTTATGCTCATCCCAAGTTTTCTTGAAATTTTTTTCACAGGTCAAGGTAAAGGTACATGATATGATGATAGTGTCAAGGAAGTGTCAAGAAATAATCCATGTTTATTTTAAATATGTTTCCATTGATGGGAATGAAGAATACTATCTTTATGTAACCACTTTGTTTATATGTGGAATGTAATGCAAGTTTTATGATCTAATTCTCTAAAACTCTAAACCCAAAAAGATCCCCAACGTGCAATCTTGTGATAACTCAAGATTATGTAAGGTTTAAGGCTGGGGACTTATACATAACCAATCAATTTATCATTCTATATAAGTACACAGCCCGAGCCCTTTTTTGATGCATCACTATAGATCGCAAATCCTTCCCCACTTGTGGGTATCATGAGTACATGTTTTCTTGTTATCCACTCCATGTAACAATCATAGTTATGATAGAATAGATCACGTTAATGTTTACACTACTGGAAAATGTACCTATCCCCACGGTTTTCTCCAAAACCGTGGGGATAGACCCCCCCCCCCCCCATACCCACGGTTTTGGAAAACCGTGGGTATAGGTGAATTTTCATGACCTATACCCACGGTTTGCCAAAACCGTGGGTATAGGGGGCTCTGTCCCCACGGTTTTGGCAAACCGTGGGTATAGGTCATGAAAATTCACCTATACCCACGGTTTTCCAAAACCGTGGGTATAGGGGGGGTCTATCCCCACGGTTTTGGGGAAAACCGTGGGGATAGGTCTGGGATAAAATACCTATACCCACGGTTTTGAAAAACCGTGGGTATAGGTCAATTTTGTGTGCGCGGGAAATTTTTTTTTCCGCGGGAAGGAATTTTTTTTTGGCGGGAACACTATACCCACGGTTCTTCCCTCTATACCCACGGTTTTTATAACTATATTTAACTAAATATATATATATATACATATATGTGAAGTTAGGGTAGTGGTTAGACGCGGTGTTTGCAGCGAAGAGGTTGCGGGATCGAAACTCGGCGCCTGCATTATTTTAGGACCTATACCCACGGTTTTGAAACCGTGGGTAAAAGCCGTTGACACCGTGGAAATTCTCTATGTTTCGGTGACACGGTGGCAGGACACCTATACCCACGGTTTTCCAAAACCGTGGGTATAGGCTGAGGAGCTATACCGACGGCGTTCCAGCCCACGGTTCCCAAAACCGTGGGTATAGGCTATACCCACGGTTTTGGGGGCTATACCCACGGTTTTGAACCGTGGGTATAGGCCGTTTTTTCAGTAGTGTTATAAATATTTATTAATTAGATTGTTATATTCAATAAAAAAATATTTAGTAATTTATAAATCAAAAAAATAATTTTAATTAAACTCTTTAATTATATTTTTTTTTAAAAGTTTAATTTATAAATTATAGAATATAAATTTTAAAAAACCAATTTTTTTTAAATCACAATATCAAAATTAATTTTCGATGAAATTTTGGTATTTTTTAAAAAATATCGATTTTTCACCAAATAATGAAAAATACTAATTTTTTTAAAATTGACTTTTACTTTCAATAAATTTATAAATTTAAAATTATAATTATTATTTGAATTTTATTTAAATTAATATAATTATTATTTATTTATATTTAAACCAATAAATTACATATGAATCGTATTAATACTGAATTTTATTTTAATATTATTGTTGAGTTTAAAAAATCATTTTTCAAAAAACTGTTTTAAAGTGCATAATTTTTCTTCATTTTAATTAATTGAAACAACCCATAATGAGGAATATTTAAATTTAATGTATATATTATATATAAAAATATTAATTTATATTAATATGATGATTATTATTTGTCATAGAGTTAATATAAAATCATCTTATTCTTGAAAAATACATTTCTTCAAAACCCGCTTTTTCGTCGCATCTACAGGTTTAATTTTAAATTATATTCAAAAACTTATATGAATTTAATTTGGTAAAATAGATTAAATTTTTGGAATCATAGTTATTAATATTATATAATAATTTAAAATTAATATTTGGTCATATTGAACAGTTAAAACAGAAAAAATATTTTATCATGGTTAAGGTGAAAATGGGTTTCCTGGGGGTTAAACAAAAAATATAGGGGTTAAAAGGACATAAAAACATATCTAAAATATAATGGATGGAAATATTTAGACCATAAATCCTATAATTATCTATAATGGTACATTTTTTATCCTTTTTACCGTGAAAGTGACATGGAAGTTTTGATAAACTTTGAAAAATTACAAGTGTACTACTCACTACACTTTTAAAAGGAAACCCCCTCTCCTCACCCATTAACACCTAAAAATAATTTTGGTTCATCCAAGTCCTACCAAAATACCTTATTTACATCCCTATCATGACCTATATACCCTGTTCATATCATAAATCCATCTGAATAATAATAACATCTAAGTATATGAGAGATATTGGTTTTATTATATCATAATAATTGAATAATATTTTAATGGCCTATATACCCTATTCAGATCATAAATTCATCCTAATAAATTTTTTGGTGCTAACATAAGTAGGTTGTCTGAAAAAAGAGGTATTGTTTTTAATATATTGTTTTATATTATTTCTTCATCCACCACATTAAATTATTATTAAATTATTATGATATAATAAAACCAATATCTCTAATTTAATTAGATGTTATTATTTTAATGTAATAACCTAAATATATCTCCTATTCTATTAAATGAGAAATAAAACCATCATTCTTGTGTATAGAGGAATACTTCATCACGGACCGATGTAATTCGTTTTTCATCATTACCTCTCAAAAATTGTTATAATGATTTATTTAAAGTATATATATGATATTTGTAACATAATTTTATTAATATAATTATTATATCTCATATAAATTCTTGATTTATATTATGTGGGGGACATGATAATGCCACTCGTGTGTATGAGGGACTACCGACCCGCGAGGCATTGCGAATCATTTTTCACTAATGATTTTTATGGAAGGTAATAGGGATAAAATTAATGAATATATTTTATATATTTCACATAATTATTAAATTTATGACATATTTATTATTCTTTAAAGTTAATATATCATTTAATTTTTAACTTTCCATTCATTGAAAAATGATAACGTTATTCATGTGTATGTGTGGAATACCACTTCCACGAAGCGATGTGATTCCTTTTCATCACCAGATCACATGGATGATATATGTAATTATATTTAAAGAAATAATATGTTATTTAATATATTATTATAATTATATAATTATAAAATATCACTTACCTTATTTCCATAATGATCGTTGAAAAATCAAAATATTACTCATGCATATATACGACCTACAATCTCTATGATCGTAACATAGCTCATTTTTCATAAACATATTTCATGAATATTTTTATAAGTATATTTGATTTATAATAAGGATAATTATTTCATGATTTTTATTTTATAGATGAAGGGATAATGATCACTTTGAGCATAGTCAGCCTTCGAAATTCATTTTGCACATATGAACTGAATTTCATCATAACATCAACATAAACTTAATTAATTATGTAATTTTATATGATATGGTAATAAATGAAATAAAAGGGATAATATAAATTAATAAAGTCTTCAATAAAGTAAATAATTAATATAATTTTATTCTTAATTAAGATAAATTCACATGTGATAAGTCACACTCAAGGTAAGGGACGTTCTTTTAAAAATCATCTTTTAATGTTTCCATTTCAATTATTTTTCTTCCATATCCATATTTTTTCAAAAAAAATGGATGTTTTTATATATACATAAAATAATTATAATGGTAATTTTATATCACATTTTCATTTATCTCAAAAAATTTAAAATGAATCTTTTTTACATGTTTTATATGAAATATTTTACAAAGGGACAAAAGGAATGTTCTATTTTAATGCATTTAATGTCAACTTATTTTCCCAAAAAAAACCATTATTTGAAGTATGGATTATTTTTTATGGTTTTATGTTTGTTTCAAATAAAAAAAATCTTTCCCTTATTTGGGTAAATTTATGTTTTAAAAATGTGGTTTTAAAAGGAAAGGGTATTTTAATATCCAAAATTTTTTTTATCTTAGGTTTAAAAGTGTTTTTCAAGGGTTTTACCATGAAAAATTGAAATATTAAAAGTTTCTATTCATTATATGGTACTTTTAAAAACTTTATATGATGTTTTGAACCCCATTATAACTCAAAAATGACCCAAATGTAACTTATATGATGGGTATTCCCATTTAGAGATTGGTGAGCCCGATATAGCTTTTACGATGGGTGTGGCCAGATAAAGCACCAATGTATTGGGTATTAATTATATTCTCTAGAGAATTATATTCTAATTCAAACATATGGTTATTAAAATTATTATGGGTTCTATAAGGGTTAAATGATGATGATGTCCCATATAACTTACATGGATTTTCTAGGCTTACTAATTAGTTTTCATGGAAATCATTTTATTTAAAAATGTAAGATATTGATATCTTTAAAAGAAAGATGATCCAATTTCTGGTTAAAAAGGAATGATTTTGGTAAAAGGTTTTTTATGGGCTTTTATTTTTTTCACTAGACTCACTATTTTATTCTTTTTTTTTTGTCCCTTATTAAAAAAAATTCTCTTCCCACATTTTTAAAGTGTTTTTCATGGGACTTATGGATGGATAAGGTAAAATAAGAAGTCAAGTTTAAATTCAATAATATTTCTCATAAAATGAAATCATGTTTTATTTTAAATGTTTTATATTATGGGAAAAATGGATATTGTGTAAAATTGTTGAATTTGTATTATATGGTTTTGTTATGTTTGATTTATGACCTAATTATATAAAACTAAAACCTTAAAAAATCCTCAAATATAATAGAATTGTTTCTTAATTTAAAACTCACGATTATGTAATGTTTAAGGAAAGGTCCTTATAGTTGGTAATAAAGGTCAGTTTAGATAACTTCTGAGTTTAGGATAATGATAAAATCATACCATTGAAAGATTTTACAATACTGTTATTTTGAAATTTTAAAAAGATTAAAAGTTACCATGATTCTTCATCTAAACTATGTTTGTTCAGGATTATTTTCTATAAAGGAAACATGGAAATTATTGTATGAATGAACTAAGAGGAAAATATCCTTAAAATCAGAATCCTGAAATGGTTATAATTAGAACTGAGCAATTTATTTTAGTGATGGATCAGTTGACTCATGCTATAAATGGTGGTGTATTTCATATTAGAGGAAACTAGATCCGTTTTAGAGAAACACATTTATAGTTGAAAATTCCATAAGGAAACACCCTCCATATTTTAGTGGAACCACATATCCAGTGGTATCCAAAGGATGGATCAATTCCATAAAAAGATATTTGATGTCATGGGATGTTAAGAACATCAAAATAAAAATCTTACAATTTATCATTTTGAAGGTGAGACTGTTTTATGGTGGTATTTGGTTAATAAAACCAAAATAAAGTAAATATATTGATGACATTGAATAAGACATGTTTAAGAATATTTTCCTTAAGAAATATTTTCATAAGGTTTTTTGACTTTAGATGGAATAAATCCCGGAATTGAGGAAAAAATATGATGTTTCTATAGCCGTATATGAAGGAATTTTTACAATATTGTCCTGGTACATATCAAATTTATTTTAAGGAAAGTGATAGTAAAATTAATAGATTTTACTTAGGATATAAAACAATTATTCCACGATATTTTACTGTAAAAGAATATAAAATATAGGAAAATTTTGTTTTTTGTGTTGAGAAAACAAAGTTGTACTTTACTGACACTTATGTTTCTCAAGATGTCAAGAGTAATAAAAGTTCTAGATGGAAGGAATTAGGGAAACATTTTTCAATGAAATATAGAGGTAAGAAAATTAAGTTCCAAAATTTTGATAAGTGTGGTAAGAATATTACTAGAGAGTTTTTTATAAAAATTTGGAAGTGTTGCCGATGTGAAAAGTTTGGACATATGGCTCATGACTTCATGGAAAATGAGAATATGAATAATGAAAAATTGATGATGTCATAATTCATTAACAATTATTTAGAAAATAAAAAAAATTATAATGACAGTTACTCAGGGGGAAAATCATCAGGATTATAAATAAAAACTCTAGTAAAATAATATGCTACTACTATGGTTGATTTTGGTGTTGTGTCAGAATAATATGAAGACAAAAGAGGGTGTTGAATTGTGTCCTTTTAAAAATAATTCAAAATTTCCCTATTGAAATAGAGAGAATATTTCCTTCTCTATTAAATAACTATAAGAACTAGAAAATAAACAATAAAATAAAAATAAAAAATTATATTGGTTTGGGGCACAAAACATTCCTAATACACTCTACCAACACTCTACTCTATAATCTTAGAGATTTTCACTAGTCGTTCCTCTTATCTAGAGACCTCTACAACTAAGTACAAAACATTTACACCTCATATCAAGGATTTTACCAGGACTTCTAGTTATTTTACACGGAATTGAAATATCCACAAATTATTATGAGAATCTAAAACTCCACCATGACTGAGTACGACCAGTCAACACTTCAAAGAGAAAATATGAGATGTAGAAGTTGAATACATGTTCATGTATTAGTTGTAGAAGAAACTAATAGATGTAAAATATCCTAAGGAATGCATAGAAATAGAAAAAAAATCAATTTCATGTGGACTTCCACTTCTTTAAACAATATAAAATTAGATATTTCTCCTACAACACATATTTTCTTCTTATTATTATTATTTATACAATGTGAGAGCATAATGGATATAAAATTTATTTCAATTATCTCTTAAAAATAAATATTAGTAATTTTGTGAAACTTTATTTTTTTAAGTGATTTCATATGTATTCTGATGATTATATATTACTTCGCCTGCTAGGGTGAGATGTGTATAAAGAATAAATATCCATTAGTTGAACCAGTTTGTCTCCCTTCTAATTTTCCAAAATAAATTGATCCAATAACTTCCAAAAAATTATTCAAGAATAAATGTAAGGCCCCAACCATAAACATTACATAATCTTTAATTAAGTTAATAATTCACATTAAGGATCATTTCAGTATTATATTTTTAGAGAATTATGCCATAATTATTACATTACATCTCAAATATTACAAAGTAGACACATCTACTCGGTATCCATTTTTTTCATAAAATAAAAACTCTTAAAATAAAACAAGAATTCTTTTCTTGATATAAATCTTTTAGAATTATTTCTTTCTCTTACCCTACCTTATACCCTAGAAAATCATTTCAAAAACTTGGTATGATCATAAAAAGATCATTAAGGGTTATAAAATAAAGAAATAAATCATTTTTCTATCAATACATACAAAACATAAGCTCTTTAGCACACCTCGTAAAATTATAATATTTATGAATAACATATTGAAATCATAAATCATAAAGGTAACGTGTGGCATACATAACATACTTACATTGTAGCTTTCATAACTATGTAGGGAGTTACATTTGGAATACCCATCATAGTATATTACCTAAATCTCTTAGATCAAACATTAATGTTTACCTCTGTCATGTTACCCAATGAATTGGAGCATTATCTGGGGCTCACTCGCCCTAGGTTTATCATGGAACCACTCGTATACGTAAACAATTCCTAAGAACCATACCATAATCATAACACATAAACAAGCATAAAGGAATGATAACATTTCCATAATGCAATCGAAATATAACATTTCGAAATATTGAGATAATAAATCCATTTCCAAAACCATTTTCAATATCAAAATACGTAAAAATATTATATGGTATTAATTTTCCTTTTAAAAACATTATGGCTTGTTAAGGAATCCAAATATCAAATAATGATCACGACGGAGAAAAATTTGTTGTCACCACGTACGTTAAAAAGAAAAATTCTTTTTTCCTTTTTTTAAAATGTTTCATAGAGAAAACATTCCATTTGAATGAAATTAAAATTCAAAGGGGGTTATACACCGTATAAAAAAAATTTATGTTTAAATCAAATTATGCCTCAATGAAATGAGATTGAGATGAAGTCCCTTATGAAAATTCGGCAGCCTAACGGCATCACTTTAAAATTCAGAAATTGATTAATGGGATAGAAAATGGTCTCTCATAACTTGGAAATAAAATGTACAGAAATAAGGATATATAAGAACATATCCCAACATAAGAAAATGTAAATTAAAAGACATAACGTAAAATAAGTCTTTAACTAAAAGAGAAGGGTGAAAGGTTCCCTTACAAAGATTATTTTGTAAAAAAAATAGATCAATTATGTGTATTCAGTTTAAGTACACATAAAGAAAGTTTAAATACAAGATAAGATATCAAAATTAATTTCTCATGTAATCATATCACAACATAAACAAGAAGTATAATATCAACCCAATGAATGGAAATTGGGTTAAAAATTTCCCTTACCTTGTGTTCGACTTAACTCGTTCGTTCTTTAATCTCCTAAATAATAAACTAAAGTTAATTTATAATTTCTTCAGAACCTTTTTCAAGTTTATTATTCCTTTTATATCACTTATTACCATGTTATAAACATTACATAATCATTTAAGTTAATAACGGTCATTTTGTCGACATTTGGTACTTGAGTCAAAAATGAACTTCTTATAATTACTAGTTGTCCATGTGGTCAAAAGTCCATTATCTACAAAATTATATTCATTATTTATATATCATATCTATCATATATATCCAGTATATATTTTTTTTTTATTTATAATAGTACATAACATTTGGAGATAAGAAATAAAATGCACCGTTCATGGAGACGGTAAGTCGTATGTGCGCATGAACTCTACTTTCATTTCTATTTTATATTTAATGGAATGAAAACTTAATGATACATAAGTATATTATTATTCCAGTATAATAACCATGTCATATATGTTATATAAGTTCATTAATTTAATCCTTTATACGTTCCATGTATGGCATGAACGAGTCATATCACTTTGAGGGGGCGGTAGACTGTACTTACTCAAATGAAATTATCATAATTACAGAACATGAAAAGAATAAAGGTATGATTTAAATAAAAATTGAATAATAATAGAGAAGAAATAAATATAATATATTTCATATTTAAATATAGTTCCATCATAATTCCCACCATGAGAGGCGGTAGGAGATAAATGAACAATCATCATTTCATGAGGCAGTAGTTTGACGTCCACCGAAATAGTATGTTTGTATCCATTAGATGGAGGTGTGTATGAGTTTAGTTTGAATAATAATCATAAAAACATCCTGGTATATTTAGGATATTTGTTTTGTTATGTAATCAAAGAATAATAAGATCATAGGGAGTGGATAAGTAGAATAATGGAAAGGAATTTTAGAGAAGACTCTACCTCTTAAAATGTGTAACTCTATTTGATTTGAGCCAAATGACTTTCTGGAATTGCCTAATGTAAAAATTAAGGATTATATAAGGAATTTAGGGATTTTTGGAGCTTATGTGAGTAGATTTTGGATGATCCAAGGGGCTTGAGATGTGTGAGTAAAGCGTTAGAAGTGAAACCTTTTTATAAGAGAGAGGAGGTACTATTTAGAAGAGTCTAGAAATATTATTTTATTATAAATTAATTTTCAGTTTCTAAAGGCTAAAAATTTATTTAAGTATAATATAAGATTATTATGGATATAAATCCTCTAAACCAATAGGTTTTACACATGTTTAGGTCAAAAATTTAACCTCATCCTTTAGCTTTAACCCTTAGTTAACAAATTTAACTTTTAAAATATCTTCTCGTATATTGTTAAAATACTTACTATAAAATGACAATCAAACCTAAAGTAGTTAAATAATAAAATTTTAAATAATATATAAATCATTTGTCTGAACCTAATATTTTTAGTATTATTATATCATTTAATAAAATAATATTTGTTTTAAAAACTCATTTATATCAATTTTGACACTATTTAGTAATTAATTTTTGTTAAAGTAGTAACAACTTTATGACTTAGAATAAAATTCATTTAATCAAATATAAAATGTTATAATTATATATAAAATTATTTTATGGAATCAAAAGTTCCAAAATTAATTTATTTTAATATTTACACTCTCATTTATTTAAATTTTTCATTAATATAGTAATCACTACATCATCATTGTCTCACAAATAAATTTATTTATTTAAGGTTTAAAAATTATAAAAAAAATACCATGATATATTAAATATTTATATATTTATAATTACTATTTATTTTCAAAAATATCACTTATATAACCCCATATAAAAAATGTTTTACTAAAATCTGTATGTTTATGTTACATTTTCCTTAACTTTATATTAATTTTTATAAAATGTCATTTCCACTTACAAGTGGCTCTATGGGATCCTAAAATTGACCCAATAATTCCCATGGTCAGACATGTATCAGCCAATAGGGTTAATACAAGTTTAAGGGTAATTTAATTTTATTATAATATTATTTTTTTACCCTTATTTACCAGATTTACCTTTTAACCATAGTTAATAAAATATTTACTAAAGTTACTATTCATAATGTCTAAAACTAAAAGTTATCTATTTACACAATTTACACCTCTAGATTCAAAATATGGAATCCATTTTTAAAAATTCAAAATAGTGAATTTGTAGAAATTAATTTAAAATTATTTCCTATTGTCAAAACCAAAAAGTATGTTTTTAAGAAATAATAACTATCAAACGATTGACATGTGTTTATGTCTAAATAAAAGGTGACATTACTTCCAATGACCACAATTGTATTAAATGGTAAATATATAATTCAATTAAACTCTAAAACTAATTAAAAAGATAATCTAACCATATAAATAAATCATATGAAAAGACAGTTTTGACTTAAAATGCAGTATTTTCACTATTCATTAAAAAAATGAACTTTATCAAAAAATACCAAAAATTTACCCAAAGTATATTTTGATGTCCCTATTCTAAATAATAAGTTTATTTTTTCAAATTTAACATATATAAGTGACAAAAACTAGATTTAAATGGGGTTCTCCATCAAAAGGCAGTAAAACTACCTTTTAAAAATTATTAGAGTATTTATGTTTAAAATTGGATTCAATCTCATTCTAAGCCTCTAAATTTTATTGGATAAATGTAAAAACATTTAAAAAACATGTATAATCATGTTTTAGTTAGTTTTATTCATTAATATTAATACAACGGTTAGGCATTATCTACCATTTAAAATAATATTATATTATTATTTTTCAGTATGACTCAGCCTTGTGTGCAACATGAGATTTCAGAAAACTAATTGTTTCATGTTAGGTATGCCATCAAACATAGTATCCCCTTTAAAATTTAAATTAATATTTAACTCACAAATATTAATAAATATGAAAATTTCAAATTCTTTATTTAACTGGGATGTTACATCCTTCCCCCTTTTGGAAATTGTGTCCTCATAATTTTTATTCACTTATCAAATAAGTGGGGGTATTTATCCCTCATAGCATTCTTAGATTCACACATTTCCTCTTCAACCATATGGTTTTTTCAAAAAACCTTTAGCTAATTAATTACCTTATTCGGCAAAACTTTCTCTCTTCAGTCAAGAATCTAGACTGGTTGTTCCTCATAAAAAAGATTCTCTTCCAACTGAACTACCTCTGGACTCAAAACATGAGATGGATCCGGCATATACTTTCTCAATATTGAAACATTAAAAACATTATGTACCTGGGATAAACTTAGAGGTAAATCCACTTTGTAGGCAACTGATCCAACTTTTTTTAGGATTTCATTTGATCCAATGAACCTCGGACTGAACTTTCCCTTTTTACCAAAACACACCATGCTTTTCCTTGGAGAAACTTTAAGAACGACATGATCGCCTACCTCAAAAGAAAGATCCTTCCTCTGGTTATCTGTATAACTCTTCTACCTTCTCTGAGCTGTTCTCATGTGCTTCTGAATCAACTGAACTTTTTCTTCCATCTTTTCTACCAATTTTGTTCCCATCAACTTCCTTTCACCTACTTCATCCCAAAAAGATGGAGTTTGACATAGATTTTCATATAATGCCTCAAATGGAGACATCTATATAATGGAATGAAACTGTTATTATAAGAAAATTCAACCAAAGAAATATGTTGGTCCCAAATTCCCTAGTAATCCATTGATCAAGAACGTAACATATCTTTCAATGTCTGAATTGTTCCTTCTGGTTTCCCATCTGATTGAGGATGAAAAGTTGTACTAAAATTTAATTCAGTACCCAACGACTTTTGAAGGCCTTTATAAAAGTTATAAGTAAACCTGGGATCATAGTTAGATACAATGAAGAGGGGAACTCCATGTAACCTGGATATCTCTTTAACATACAACCAAGAATGTTGATCTAGAGACAGAGTATCTCTAATAGGTAGGAAATGAACAGATTTAGCCAATTGATCAATAATAACCCAGATTGTATTTTTACCTTGAGATGTCTTTGGTAATCCCACAATGAAGTTCATGGATATATTTTCCCATTTACACTCTGGCATCGGTAAAGTTTGAACCATCCCTTTCTGTAACATCCACTCTAATTTAACCTATTGACAAGTCAAACACTTCACAGTAAATTCAACAATATCTCTTTTCATTCCATCCCACCGGTATTACTCCCGAATATCTCTGTACATCTTAGTACTACTAGGATGAACTAAAAACAGATAACTATGAGAATCACATAATAACTCTTTCTTTAACTGTGAATCACAAGGCACACATAATATCTTCTCAAATATCAAAATACAATAATTATCAATGTTAAATTCATGAAACATACCCTTCTGAACTAACTCTACCTTTTTCTACGACTCATTGTCATCTTTTTGCGCTTACTTTATTCTGTCTGGTGGGGACGATTTCACTGCCACCTAAAACAAAACAGGGGAATTTTCTGAACCAACAACTTCTATTCCAAATTTCATCAAGTCTTTAATTAAATGATCTTGTTCCAAACGTAACATGTTTAATTTAGTATTACTCTTTCGGCTCAAAGCGTCAGCCACTTTATTTTCCTTTCCTGGATGGTAATGAATCGTGTAATCATAATCCTTGATTAATTCCAACCATCTCCTCTGTATCATGTTCAATTCATTCAAAATGAATATATACTTCAAGCTTTTGTGATCAGTATATATTTCACACTTTAAACCCTACAAATTATGCCTCCAAATTTTTAATGAAAAATCAATAGTAGCTAATTCCAAATCATGTGTAGGGTAATTTAACTCATGAGGTTTCAACTGACGTGGATCATAAGAAATTACCTGATCATTATGTATTAGGAAACAACCAAGTCCTTTAAAAGAAGCATCATTGTAGATAAAAAACTCCCCATTTATGGAAGGTAATGCCAATACTAGATCATTCACCAATCTTTTTTTTAATTCCTGAAAACAATCATCGCATTATTTTGTGTAGGTAAACTTAACATCTTTTCGAGTTAACTTAATCAGTGGGCTATATAACCATATAAAATTCTCAATAAACCTTCTGTAATATCCTTCCAAACCAAGAAAACTACGAATCTCAATTATATTTGTGGTTCTTTCCCATTCTTCAACAACTTTTATTTCAGCAGGATCAATAGTTATTCTATTTTTTGAAACAATGTGACCAAGGAATGAAATTTTTTGTAACCAAAACTCACACTTATTGAATTTCCCACACAATTTATTTTCTTTTAAGGTTTTCAAGAAAACCCTTAAATGAATTTCATGTTCCTCTTTACTTTTGGGGAAAAAATATCATCTATAAACACAACCACCATTTATCACCTGAGTCAACTGATCCATCACTTTAAGAAAATATTCAATCAGATTTCGACCATCTCAGGATGCTAATTTGGAAGGTCATTTCTCTCTATATGCCTTCCCAGCATATCTTCCCTATTTCCTCAATGAAAAAACATTTTGAACAAACATATCTTAGAAGAAACAACATGGTAATCTTCAAATTATATATCATTTCAATATTACCATAAATTAATTTATGGATATTAATTTAACAACATCCTGACTCCTAAAGTTTTCTAAACCGACCTTTTATACCAACTGTAAGGCTCCAACCTTAAACATTACATAATCTTTAATTAAACTAATAATTAACATTGAGGACCTTTTTAGGTTTATAGTTTTAGAGAATTAGGCTACAACTATTACATTACATCCCAAATATTACAAAGTAGACACTTCTACTCAATATCCATTTTTTCATAAAATAAAAATTCTTAAAAGAAAACAAGAATTATTTTCTTGATATAAATATTCTTGAATTCTTTTTTTCTCTTACCCTTCCTTATACCCTGTAAAAACATTTCAAAAACTTGGGATGAGCATAAAAATCTCATTAAGGGTTCTAAAATAAAGAAAGAAATCATTAGTCTATCAATACATACACAACATGAACTCTTTAACACACCTCATGAAATCATAAGATTTTTGAATAACACATAGAAATAATAAATCATAAAGGTAACTTGTGGCATCCATAACATACTTACGTTGTATCTTTTATAACTATGTAGGGAGTTACATTTGGAATACCAATCATAGTATATTCCCTGAATCTCTTAGGAGAAAAAATAATGTTTACCTCTATCACGTTACCCAATGCATTGGAGAGAAATATCGAGCTCACCCAACCTAGGTTTTTCATGGAATGACCCATATATGTAAACAATTCCCAAGAACCATAACATAATCATAACACATGAACAAGCATAAAGGAATGATAACATTTCCACACTACAATCAAAATATAACATTTCAATTTATTGAAATAATAAATCTATTTCCCAAACCATTTTCAATAACAAAATAGGTAAAAAGAGTATATGGTATTTATTTTCCTTTTAAAAACATTACGACTTGTTAAGGAATCCAAATATCAAATAATGCTTGTGGTGGTGAAAAATTCATTGTCACTGCGTACGTTAAAAAGAAACATTATTTTTATCATTTAGTAAAACACATCATAGAGAAAAGATTCCCTCTGAATGAAATTAAAATTAAAAGGGTGTTATACACTGTATAATTTAATTTCATGTATAAATCAATGTATGCCTCAGTGAAAGGAGATTTAGGTGAAGTCCCTTACGAAAATTCAGCAGCCTAATGACGTCACTTTAAAATTCATAAAATGAGTTGATGGGAGATAAAAGGGCCTCTCATCACTTGGAAATAAAATTTATATAAATAAGGATATATAATAACATATCCCAACATAATAAAATAGAAATTAAAATATAGAACATAAAATGATACTTTAACTAAAAGAGGAGGGTGAAAGGTTCCCTTACAAAGATCATTTTGTAAATAAAATAGATCAATTATGTGTATTTAGTATAATTACACATAAATAAAGTATAAATAAAAGATAATATATCAAAATTCATTTCCCATATAATCATATCATGACAAAAACAAGAAGTATAAGATCAACCCAATGAATGTAAATTGGGTTAAGAAGTTCCCTTACCTTCTATTCGACTTGACTCGTTCGTTATTTAATCTCCTGAATAATAAACTAAAGTTAATTTATAATTGCTTCAGAACCTTTATCAAGTTTATTATTCCTTTTATATCACTTATTATCACAATATAAACATTATATAATCATTTTAGTTAATAACAGTCGTTTTTTCGATATTTGGTACTTAAGTCAAAAATGAACGTCTTATAATTACAAGTTGTCCATGTTGTCAAAATTACATTATATTCATAATGATATTCATGATTTTGATATCTTATATATAATAAATATTTAGTATATATATGTTTATTTATAATATTACATAACATTTGGAGATAATAAATGAAATGCACCGTTTATGGAGACAGTAAGTAGTACGTACGCACGAACGCTACTTTAATTTCTATTTCATATTTAATGGAATGATAACTTAATGATAAATAGGTATATTATAATTCCATTATAATATACATGTTATATAGGTTATATAAGTTCATTAATTACATCCTTTACATGTTCCATGTATTTCATGAACGAGTCATATCACTTTGAGGGGGCGGTAGTCCGCACTTCCTCAAGTGAAATTATCATAATTACACAACCTGAAAAGAAAAAAGGTATGATTTAAATACAAATTAAAGAATCATGAAGATATAAATATAATATATGTCATATATAAATATATTTCCATCATAATGGTCATCATGAGAGGTGGTAGGAGATAAATTAACAATCATCGTTTCGTGAGGCAGTAGTTCATCGTCCACAAAAAGAGTATGTTCGTATCCATTAGATAGAGGCGTGTGTGAGTTTAGTTTGAATAATTCTCATAAAAAATCCTAGTATATTAAGGATAATTTTTTTATTTAATCAAATAATAATAATATCATATGGAGTGAAGATGTAGAATAATGGAAATGAATTTTAGAGAAGACGTTGCCTCTTATAATGTGTAACTCTCTTTGATTTGATCCAAAAGGATTTCTTGAATTGACTACTGCCCAAAGTAAGGCTACTAGGGGGAAGGGAGAGATTTTTAGAGATTATTTTAGTATATTTTGTATTATTCAAGGGGCTTTAGAGGTGTGAGTAAAGGGTTACAGGTGAAATATTTTTATAAGAGGGAGGAGGTACTATTTAGAGGAGTCTAGAAATATTATTTTGTTATAAATTAATTTTCAATTTCTAAAGGATATATAGTTACTTAAGTCTACATTAAGATTAGGATGGATATAAACCAATAGGTTTTAGAAAATTTTAGGTCATAAAATTAACCTTATCTTTTAGCTTTAACCCTTAGTTAACTAATTTAACTTTTATCATGTCTTCTTGTATATGGTTAAAATACTTACTATAAAATGACAATCAAGCATAACGTAGTTAATTAATAAAATTTTCAACATTATCTAAATTATTTTTTTGAACCTTAGATTTTTAGGATTATTATATCATTTAATAAAATAATATTTATTTTAAAAACTCATTTATGTCAATTTTGACACTATTTAGTAATTTATTTTTATTAAAGACATAACAACATTATTCCTTAGAATAAAATTCATTTACTCAAATATAAAATGTAATAATTATTTTTAAAATTATTTTATGGCATCAAAAGTTCCAAAATAAATTTATTTTAATATTTATACTCTCATTTATTTAAATCTTTCATTAATATGTTAATCACTACATCATCATTGTGTCATAAATAAATTTATTTATTTAATGTTTAAAAATTATAAATAAACTACCATGATGTAGGAAATATTTTTATCTTTCTAATTACTATTTATAGTTGAAACTATCACTTATATAACCCCATATAAATTTTTTTTTACTAAAAGTTATATATTTATGTTACATTTTCCTTAACTTTAAATTAATTTTTATAAAATGTAATTTTCACTTACAAGTGGCTCTATGGGGTCCCCAAATTGACCCAAGAATTCCCAGAGTTGGACATGTATCATACAATAGGTTTCAGACAAGTTTAAGTGTAATTATTATTATTTTAATATTATTGTTTTACCCTTACTTACCAGATTTTCCTTTTAACCATGGTTAAAAAATATTTACTGAAGTTACTATTGATAATGTATAAAAATAAAAGTTATCTATTTGCACAATTTGGAAATCCTGATTCCAAATATGGAATCCATTTTTCCAAATTCAAAACACAGACATTAGAGAAATTAATTTAAAATCAATTCCTGTTGTCAAAACCAAAAAGCGTGTTTTTAAGAAATAATAACTATCAAAAGATTGACATGTGTTTAGGTATAATTAAAAATTAAAATTACTTCTAATTACAAAAATTGGATTAAATGGTAAAAATATACTAAAATTGCAATTTAAAACCAATTGAAAATATAATCTAATCATATAAATAAATTAGATGAAAAGACAATTTTTACTTAATATACAGTATTTTTCACTATTCATTAAAAAATAAACTTTATCATAAAAATACCAAAAATTTACCCAAAGTAAATTTTGATACCCCTATTCTAAATGAGAAGTTTATTTTGTCAAATGTAACATATAAAAGTGACTAAAACTATATTTAAAATGGGTTCTCTATCAAAAGGTGGTAAAACTACCTTTTAAAAAATATTAGAGTATTTATGCTTAAAATTGGATTCATTCTCATTTTAAGCCTCTAAATTTTATTGGATAAATGTAAAAAAATTAACAAACATGTATAATCATATTTTAGTTAGTTCTATTCATTCCATTCAATAAAACAGTTAGGCATTAACTACCATTTAAAATAATATTATATTATTATTTTTCAGTATGACTCACCCTTGTGTGCATCATGAGATTTCAGAGAAGCGCATTGTTTCATATCGGGTATTCCATTAGACATAGCATCCCCATTAAAGTCAAATTAATATTTAATTCACAAATATTAATAAATATGAAAATGGAATGTTTTTTATTTACCTGGTATATTACAATAACACATCACCATTTCACTCTTTTATTTATGAAAATAACATTGAAATAAACTCTCTTAAACAATTTTAAAACATTCCAATATTATAGAAATGTCGTTGAATGTGTTAGAGTTGATTTTGTAAAACCAAATTATATATACTTTATGATACCTTGTATTCTTTTTTTTTTGAATATTAATAAACTCCTTATGACATCATGATTGTCCTTATACATGACATATTATTTGATAATGTCCTTGGAGTGGTTGTCTTGTAGAAAGTTCATAAGAGTTCCCTACTATGATGAGAACCCATAAGTTCCATGATAGTATTTTTTAATATATGTTCTATAGCTGGGTGAAATATTTTTTAGGGACAAAAATCATATAGTATATTAGGGGTGGATACTCATAGGACCTAGAGTCACCATCTCATGGTGTATTCCCTTGGTAATATTTAGGGTAGGATATTATAAGAACAGGAATTTCCAATAGGAAATCCATATTTATGTGTTTCATTGTATGATCCTATATTTGGAAATGTGTATTGATTCTTATAATTTAAGATTATTATGAATTGGTATTATAAGTCATGTACTTTGATGTATTGATGAAAATTGTAACGACATCTATTTGAGGAGAGGTAGGATACATTGTGTGTGTCACGAGTAATATTTCATTAATGAATAATTCAAGAAAGGATTTGACCCTTATGTTCTTTAATGGAATTTGATATCTTTGGCCCTTTGATAGAAATTATATAGCCTAAATAAATCCATATCCATGGTATTCTGTAGTCAAGTTCGATTTCTTGAATTTAAAAGGAAGAGATATCGAGGACATTGGTTGATGGCACCAGCATGCAACATGTTTGATTAGAGATATCGTGATAAAGGGATCATATTACACAGTAACTATCTGTTTTAGGTATTATTTCATTGCAGCATTAACTTGTTTCTCTATGGGTTCTTTGGTATGTTATTAAATTTTGACCATGGAATTTAGGTTGTTTCAACTAATTCCACTGATAAAGAGATATAGAGGGTCACACACTAAGTGTATCAAGTATCTTGGTTAAATAATATATTATTATTTATTATTTAACAAATTAAATAAATTTTATTCCTGCACATGGTTTAATAATTATTCATGTTTTCTTAATCATAAATATTAAGTCACTAGTTAATTAAAATATTATTATATAAGAAAAATATTTAAAAAAATATTTATTTTCTATTTAGTGAATATAAAATTTATTTATTTATTAAATAATAATTCAATGATACTTATTTATTAAATAAATAGTCATTATTCAAGGCCGGATAAATATTATAAAGTAATGGAAGACTGATTTTAATGGTCTCGTGAGAAATAATATATAATGAGTATTATTTGAATATATAATATTTAATTTAATTCATGAGTTTAGCATATATCATGAAATAATAATAATAATAATATAGATATTAGGTTTTATAGGGATTACAAAAATAATAAGGGTTCCTATGAATTTGTTATTTTCTAACCCTAGAGGTATATAATCCCAATTATATTATTTTCTTAATAGACCCAATTCATTTTGGGTTGTGCATAAAAAGATTCAGATAGAAACCTCTAAAATCCCTAGAGATATCCCTCTCCAAGAATGTTCTCAATAATGGAGAGTAATCAACCACCACCACCACTCTCATTTCTAAAGAGATCGAAGAGAACCCTTCCTTGAAGTGATTCTCAAAGTGATCAAAGGTGAACGATTCAATCATTAGGATCTTCCATTATAGCACCCATAGATTCCTATAGCGATGTTCAAAGGTTCATGGAACATGTGTGGATCACCTCTAGAGGGAATTAATTCGTGATTCCTAAAATTAAACAATGGTACGATGTAGAGACATTGTTAGATTCATCAACGAAGAAATAATTTATCACAAGGTAATTTTTTAATTGATTAAATTAATTTTAAATATTAAGTGATGATCTTATGCTTTAGTTCCAATTTTTTTTCAATTATCTATATTCTTTGATTCAATTTCATTGATCATGATGTTTATCTCCATGTAAATATTGGATTAATAATTGATCATTATAAAAATATGATTTGGCATGCCCCATCTGATACTTCATCTACGCTCGGAACCTATAAGTTGAATTAGAGAAGTCTGAAAATTATTTATAATAATTTAAATATAATTGATTGATCTATGAATTATTCATTGGTTTTCAATTTTAGTTTAAACATTCTTTAATCTGAATTTAAAGATATTATCTCTTACTGTATGTTTCTCACAAACATAATAAAATTAATTAATTACATGAGTGAAATAAATTCAATGATCTCATCTGGAGGTGATGAGGAGTCTAGTCATTCAACACAAGAGTAAACTCCATGTAACATAGAGGTATACATTATGTACTAGTATTTAATTCACCTTGAATTAATTTGGAATTAATTTGAGTAATGTGGATTTATTACATATAGTAAATTTAATTACACACTACATGTTGACCGAGCTAGTTTGTTGCACATTCAACTAAAGTACATGTTGTGTATCTTATATACATGGATTGTAATACTTTAGTTATATATATTTTGTGTATCTTCTTACATGAATTGCATGATTGGTGACTGTGTAAATCAAATACCACACACCGTGTAGCTATAATGTACATGCAGTGTACTTTTACCAAATTATTTAGAATTAAAAAATAAATTATTATATTATTCAAACCTTACAAACATGTGTTCTTTGTGGTCATTAATTTTAAAGGACACTCCATGTTTTGGTTCATATATATATATATATGTGTGTGTGTGTGTGTCTATTTAATTTCTTCATAATGTTTGGATCCACATATCTTGTATAAGTCATAATATAATTATTACTCTATGTGCATTGAAGCATAACATGGTACATAAATACGATGTGTTTCATGTGGTCATTAAGTTGATAGTACATGCCATGAAATTATATGATAATTCATGTATGCGACATGTCATAAGAGTAAATTGTATATGGGTATAATACACATTATTTAGTTTGGACGGGTACCCATTGCATTGCCTCTATGGAATATTTTTTTACACAGTTGATTTTAAATAAATTTATTTACTTTTTTTAAATTATAATGGATTGTAATCTCAAGAAAAATTGATGAGAATTAAAATAAAATATTTGATTAATTAAATAAGATAATTATTTAATTCAAGTGTGATTTATCATAAATAATAACAATTATAATGGAATAATAATTTTATTAAATACACAATTATTTGCATGAATGTGGATGATCATGATCCTAGAAAAAACCTTTATATATTATTTTTTTCATTTAATTTTTATTAAATTAAATTCTTGGGTGTGTGTCATCCCTCCTCTCATTATATAAGGGCATGTGTTCCCATGGTTTCTTTTATGTGAACCCCTTAATCAATTCATTGGTTCCCCTCACCTATGTGTGTGTATAAGAATATGTAATGCATAGAGATCCCAATATAGTGGAGTTTGTTCTTGTTTATATCCAAGGAGAAACAAATCCAAGAGAGATACATAGGTGGGCTGGTGGAAATTTTCAACACGAACCATAAATGGTTCAAGATATTTTTCCCCTAGGTCGATAGTTAGTTTATCATCCTCTGTATAAAATAACCATTAGTAAAATATCATGATCACACTACTTTATTATTTTATTTCTTTCAAGTTTCATGGTTATTTTATTATGTATTTTTTGTCATGACCACATGAATTAATGAATTAACAAGCATGCAAGATAGAACTAAAATAAACTGAATTATGAAAAAACATTATATAAGACATGGTTAATCACTCAAGTAAATCCATTTAATATTAACAATTATGTAATAAAGATAATAATTTGAAATTTATGAAAAAATATAAAATCACTCATTTATATATATTATGTTGGTATATCCATCCACCACTTAATTTAAAATTGAACCATAGTTCAAAGTGCTTGACTAAACAAATTTGGAGTGCATTAAATTATCAGGGAATTCTAACATGATGTTTTGGGTTGACTAACTTATTTAACATCAAGGGTTGAGTTTTAAAGTAGGAATTGGTTTAACTGAGAGTAAAATATTGTGGAAATAGAATTTAAGTATTTCAATATTGGAGAGTACACTCAACATAGCAAGGAATGGTGAGTTAATAAAGTTGTCATTTGGAATTACTACCTTAAACCCTTTAAATTTCATGACTGAAAAATGTCAGAGTGATGAGAAGGGGAATATAGATCCTTTCCCCTAAGAATTTCCAAGTAATAATATATTTCAAATTCAATGGTGAGGGGTATTGGGTTTTGATAAAATATAGGGAGATTAATAAATATAAAATATATTTATTTGTCTAAATTTTCTCTCCAAAGGTACAAAAACTCTGATAATATTATCCTTATAAATAAAAAATAAAAATGACTTCAAAAATATCATTATAATTCATACTTTAGAAGGAAAAACTTCTCATCTGTACAAATTTCCTAGAGTGTAAAAGGCACTAACACGTTATCCAACGCCATGAAAGGAAATTGTATATTCTGGAAGAACTTATTTCTAATGTTCCTGGTAAAGAAGATAGTGAGGAGTATTTAGCACTATATGAGAATAATTTTAACAATTCCTTATATGTTGATTATTTCATGTTATCATCTATGACCAATGATATTATGAATCAACATGAAGACATGGATGCATATATCATAATTTCTCACCTTCAGGATCTCTACCTAGAGAAGGTGAGACAATAGATATACGAGATATCCAATTCTCTATTTAAAACTAAGCTTGGAGAGTCATTGTCATTTGGGCCTCATTTAGTCAAGATTATCAGCTATATTGACCACTTAGACATATTAGAGATTATGTTCCCAAATGAGTTATGAATAGATGTCATAATTTCCTCACTACCAAAGTCCTTAACTATTTTTATTATTAATTATCACATGACCAATAATGAGAAGGTTATTTCTTAAATATTTACTCAAATTCTCTAATTGGACAAGGACATGGGGTGTGACAGACCCACGGTCCTTATAGTTAATTAAAAAAGGAAGAACAAGGTGATGGGGTCCATGAATCATAATAATTCTAAATTTCTCAAGTATTATCCTTTAAAGAAGAGTAATATCTATGGGAAGGAAAAGGAAAAGGAAGAAATATGTTTTTCATGGGGAAATAAAGGCTATTGAAAGATTAAAAAATGTCAGAAGCAAAGGGAATAATGGTACATTCTTTATCAAGTGAAATGTTTCGGTATCTACACATGGGTATTAGATATAGCTTGTGGTGCTCATGTCTACATCCAAATACAAGAACCAAGTAGATTCCAAATGATTTATAGATGAAAGGTTGATTTGTGAGCTGCCAACAGTGTGAAGTTGGATGCTCTATCCATTAGAGACCACCAAATTTTATTTACAACAGGAATGATATTGGTGTTAAGATATTTTTATTATGTACCATCTATTACCAAGAACATAATTTCCCTATCCTTCCTAGATAGAGATTATTTAATTTTCAAATTTTGAAAGAAATGTTATTTATTTCATAAATACAAAATATGTTATTTTATGGAACATTTAAATAATGGTCTTTATGTGTTAAATAATGAAAAACAAGTATTGTAAATAAATAGTGAGTCATTTTCATACGACTCGTATAACACACAACTATGTCATTGCCAACTTTTTCATATAAAAGAGAAGCATTTGAAAAATATCTATTAAGATTTTTATTCATACTATTTTGATCTAAAACCCATTGAAATATTTCATACTTTTTTACAAGGAAAAGTGACAAAAATTCCATTCAGTGGATAGGGTGAAAGGGCCATAGAGCTTTTGGGATTAGTACACACTGATATGTGTGGAACATTTCCTGTAGAAGTTATAGGTGTGCATTCTTACTTGATAACTTTTACTAGTGACTTGAGTAGATATAATTATGTCTATTTAATGAGGTATAAGTCTAATCCCATTAATAAATTCAAATAATTCAAGAATGAATAAGATAATCAACTTGTAAAGAAGAAAAAATAATTTTCAATCAGATTGAGTTGGTGGATATCTTAACCCTGAGTTTATCGAATTTCTACAAGAGTATAGGATTTTATCTAAAATCACTCCACCATACACACCATAGTGGAATGGAGTTAGTGAAATGAGGAACTATATGTTGTTTTACATAGTATGATTGATGATGAGTAATGAATATCTTCTATGATCCTTATGGGGATATGCATTAAAAAATGTAACATACACACTAAACTAAGTACCAAATAAATCAGAAAACGTAATTAACTTCAAGTTATAGAGTGAAATAAACTTGTTATAACACATGAAATTTTATACGTATTTGAGGAATTTATTAAGGCCTTTTCAAGAAACAAACTATAGTCTGAGGCACAAAATATATCTTTATAGGGTATCCTAAGTAAACAAAGGGATTATAATTATACAACCCCTCAAAAAAGAAAGCAATTAGTTCCATACTAACCATATTTCTTGAGATGGAGTACATCCTCTAAATGGATAACACAAAAAATATATACTTTAATGAATTTTATTATCAATAAACACAAAAGTTAGTATCTAAATAGATTCTATAGGTCCCTATAGAATAAGCAGTTCCTAAAAACAAAGTACTTTGTTGGGTATATTGGGAAAATCACAAGTAATATTTCATTAATGAATAATTTGAGAAAGGATTTTCAACTTCTGTTTTCTAATATAATTTTATATCCCAATACCTTTGATATAAATGATATATCCTAAATAAATCCATTACTATTGAGTTCTTTAGAAAAATTTGATTTTTAGAATGTCAAAGAAAGATACATTGAGAAAATTGGTTGATGGCACCAACTTGAATCCTACTTGATAATAGATATCATGATAAAGGTATTAGATTACACTGTAAGCATTTGTATGGGGTATTATACAATTATGGAATTAACTTATTTCACTGTGGGATCCTTGGTATGTAATTAGATGCTAAACTTAGACTTCAGGATACTTTGCTTAATTACACTAATAATGATGCCTAGAGGGTCACACGATAAGTGTATCCAAAATCTATATTAAATAATATATTATTATTTATTATTTAAAAAGTTAAATAAATATTAATCCCACGTATGGTTTGATAATTATTCATGTTTTCTTGATTGCATATATTCCATCAACAGTTATTCTAGAGAATGTCATGTGAGATGCAAATATAAATAAATATTTATTTTATATATAGTGAATATAATATTTATATATTTATTAGTGAACAGAGAAGTGATATTTATTTATTAATTAAATATTCATTATTTGAGGACTGATAAATATTATGGAGGAATGACGAACCAAGTTTAATGGTCTTATGAGAAATAATATATATTGAATATTATTTGAATAAATAATATTTAATTTAATTAGTGAGTTTAGCACATGTAAAGAAATAATTTTAATAATGTTGTTATTATTATATAAATGGGGTTTTTTGGGAATTATATAAATAATAAGGGTTCTTGTCCAATTATTATTTTATAACTCTAGCAGTATATAAACCCAATTATTTTATTTTCATAATAGAGACAATTAATTTTTAGTAATGCACAATGAGATCCAGATAAAATCCTCTTAAATCCCTAGTGAGATCCCTCTCTAAGAATAATCTCAAGAGTGTAGAGATATCATTCTTCACCACCACTCTCAATTCTATAGAGATCAAAGAGAACCTTTGCTTGAAGTGATTCTCGGGGCGATCAAAGGAAAACAACTCAAGAATTATGATCTACTGTGTTAACACACATAGATTCCTACAATGACATTTGGTGGTTAATAGAATACGTGTGGATCATCACTAGAGGGAATCTATTCTTTATTCCTATAACGAAATGATGGTATGATGTAGAAACGTTGTTAGATCAATCAACAAATAATGAATTTCTCACAAGGTAATACATTAATTTCTTAAAATTATTATAAATAATATGTGATTATCTTACTCTTGGCTTCTGTTGTTTTTATATCCTCAATATTTTTTGTTAAAATTGGTTTGATCATGCCAATTATCGTTGCGTAAATCTCATATTAATCATCGATCATGACAAAAAATTTATGATATGATGCTTCATTTACAATGAGTTGGGAAATAATGAAATTGGTTTTCTAATGATAGTCACTCTGGGGGAAATAATCATTTTTAGAAATAGAAAGTTTCGTAAAATAATATGATACTACTATGGTTGATTTTGGTGTTGTGTTAGAATAATATGAAGGCATAAGAGGGGGTGAATTGTGTCCTTTTAAAAATAATTCAAAATTTCCCTATTGAATTGGAAAGGCCCTTTCCTTCTCTCTTAAATAATTGCAAGTACTAGAAAATAAACAATGAAATGAAAATAAAAATGTATAGTGGTTTGGGGCACAAAAATTTCCTAGTCCACTCTACCAACACTCTAGTCTATAATCTTAGTTATTTTCGCTAGTCGTTCCTATTATCCAGATACCTCTGCAACTAAGTGCATAATGTTATCACCTTATATCAAGGATTTTACTGGGTATTATAGTTATTTTACAAGGAACTTAAATATCCACGAATTATTATGATAATCTGACACTCCACCATGACTGAGTATGATCAGTCGACACTTTATAGAGAAAAGATGAGATATAGAAGTTGAATACATGTTCAGGTCAAAGTTATATAAGAAACTTATATATATAAAATATGATAAGGAATTCATAGAAATAGAAAAATAATTGTCCATGTCATGTGGTCTTCCACTTCTTTAAACAATAGAAAATTAGATCTCTCTCCTACAACACATGTTTTCTTCTTCTACTTATTCTTTATACAATGTGAGAGAATAATCCATATAAAAATTATTTCAATTCTCTCTTCAAAAATTAGGATTAGTAATGAGTATTAAAATTCATGTACTATGATGTATTTATTAAAACTATGATGACATATGTTTGAGGATAGGTAGGATATATTAAGTGTGTCACGAGTAATATTTCATTAATGAATAATTCAAGAAAGGATTTGACCCATATGTTCTTTAATGGAAGTTGATATCTCAGCCCCTTCAATGGAAATGATATAGCCTAAATAAATCATTGTCCATGGTATTCTATTGTCAAGTTCGATTTCTTGAAAGTCAAAGAAAGGGATATTGAGCGCATTGGTTGGTGGCACCAGCATGCAACATGTTTGATTAAAGATATCATGATAAAGGGATTGAATTACATAGTAACTATTAATATAAGGTATTATTACATTGCAGCATTAACTTATTTCTCTATGGGTGCCTTGGTATGTTACTAAATGTTGACCATGGAATTTAGGTTGTTTCGACTAATTCCAATAAGAAAGTGGTATATAGGGTCACACACAAAGTCTGTCAAGTATCGTAGTTAAATAATATATTATTATTTATTATTTCACAAATTGAATAAATGTTTTTCCTACACATGGTTTAATAATTATTCATTTTTTCTTGATCATAAAAATTTAGTCAATAGTTATTCAAGATAATATTATATAAGAAAAATATTTAAATAAATATTTATTTTCTATTTAGTGAATATAATATTTATTTATTTATTATCAAATAATGAAATGATATTTATTTATTAAATAAATAGTCATTATTTGAGGATAAAAAAAATATTATGGAGGAATAGAAGACCAATTTTAATGGTCTGGTGAGAAATAATATATAATGAGTATTATTTGAATATATAATATTAAAATTAATTCACGAGTTTACCATATGTCATGAAAAAATAATAATAATAATATAGAAATGAGGTTTTATAGGGATTATGAAAAAAATAACGATTCCTATGAATTTTTTATCTTCTAACCCTAGAGGTATATAATCCCAATTATATTATTTTCTTAATAGAGCCAATTCTTTTTGGGTTGTGCATAAAAAGATTCAGATATAAGCCTCTCAAAGCCCTATAGAGATCCCTCTCCAAGAATTCTCTTAAGAACAAAGAGTAATCAACCTCCACCACCACTCTCATGTCTAAAGAGATCAATGAGAACCCTTCCTTGAAGTGATTCTCAAAGTGATCAAAGGTAAACAATGCAAGTATTAGGATCTGTTGTGATTGCACCCAGAGATTCTTATAGCGATGTTTAGAGGTTCGTGGAACATATGTGGATCACCTCTAGACGGAATATATTCTTGATTTCTACAATGCAAAAATGGTACGATGTAGATACTTTTTTAGATCCATCAACGAAGAAATAATTTCTCACAAGGTAATTTTTTAATTGCATAAATTAATTTTAAATAATATGTGATGATCCTACACTTTAGTTCCAATGTTTTTCTATAATCTATATTCTTTTATTCAATTTAATTGATCATGATCTTTATCACCATGTAAATATTGGATTAATCATAGATCATTACAAAAATATGAGTTTAGCATGCCCCATATGCCACTTCCTTTATGCTCGGAACCTATAAGTTGAATTAGAGAAGTCTAAAAATTATTTATAATTATTTAAAGATCATTGATTGATTTATTAATTTTTCATTGGTTTTCAATTCTATTTTAAACTTTCGTTAATATGAATTGTGAGATATTCTTTCTTACACTACATTTCTCAAAAATATAATAAAAAAATTTAATTGTATGAGCAAAATAAATTCAATGATCTCATCCAAAGGTGATGAGGAGTCTAGTCAGACAACACAAGAGTACACTCCATGTAACTTGAAGGTACGTGCAATGTACAAGTATTTAATGCACCTTGAATTAATTCATAATTAATTTGAGTTGTGTGGATTTATTACATGTTGTGAATTTAATTACACACTACATGTTGATTGGGCTGTCTTGGTGCACATTAAACTAAATTACATGTTGTGTATCTTTTATACATGTCCTGTAATCCTTTAGTTATAGATAGTTTGTGTACCTTCTTACACGACCTACATGATCGGTGACTGTGTAACTCGAATACCACGCACTATGTAGCTACAATGTATATGTAGTGTACTTTTACCAAATTATGTAAAATCAAAAACTAATTTATTATACTATTCAAACCTTATCAACTTGTGTTCCATTCAGTGGATAGGGTGAAAGGGCCATACAGCTTTTGGGATTAGTACACATAGATTTGTGTGGAACATTTCCTGTAGAAGTTATAGGTGGGAATTCATACTTGATAACTTTTAGTGATGACTTGAGTAGATATGAATATTTATAGTTAATGAGGTATAAGTCTAAGTCAATTAATAAATTCAAATAATTCAATAATGAAAAAGATAATAAATTTAGAAATAAGATAAAGAAGTTTTAATCATATTGAGTTAGTGTATATCTTAACCATGGGTTTATTACCTTTTTACTTGAGTATGGGATTTTATCTAAAATCAATCCACTATACACACCATATTGGAATGGAATTAGTGAAATGAGTAAATATATGATGTTATACATGGTATGGTTAATGATGAGTAATGAATATCTTCCATTATCCTTATGGTAATATGCATTAAAAAATGCAACATACACACTAAACTAAGTACCAAATAAAGAAAAAAACATAATTCCCTTCAAGTTATAGAGTGAAATAAACCTGTTTTAACGCATAAATATTTATAGGGATGTGAGACATTTGTTAAGGCCTTTTCAAGAAAAAAACTAGAACTTGAGGCACAAAGTACATCTTTATATGGTATCCTAAGGAAATAAAGGGATACTACTTATATAACCCCTAAAAAATAAAGTGATTGTTTCCAAACTAACCATCTTTCTTGAGATGGAGTACATCCTCAAAATGTATAGTGGGAAAAAGATGGACTTCAATGAAGTTAATTCTCAAGAAACACAAAAGTTAGTATATGAATAGATTCCATAGGTCCCTATATAAGAAGTAGTTCCTAAACCCCAAGTACTATTTAGGATACATTAGGAAGATCACAAGTAATTTTTAATTAATGAATAATGCGAGAAAGGATTTTTTTTTCCTTCTATTTTCTAATAGAATTTTGTATCTCCAGACCTTTGATGTAAATGATGTAGCCTAAATAAATCCATGGCTATTAAGTTATGTAGAAATGTTTGATTTTTGGAATGTCAAAGAAAGATACATCGAGAACCTAGGTTAATGGAACCAATTTTCATCCTACTTGATTATAGATATCATGATAAAGGGATTACATTACACAATAAGCATCCATATGGGGTATTATATCATTACAGAATTAACTTATTTTACTGTGGGTTCCTTGGTATGTTATTCGATGATAACCTTGGACTTCAGGCTACTTCATTTAATTCCACAGAGAATGAGTCCTAGATGGTCACATGGTAAGTGTATCGAGAATCTATATTAAATAATATATTATTTTTAATTATTTAATAAGTTAAATAAATATTAATCCCACACATGGTTTAATAATTATTCATGTTTTCTTGATCGCATATATTCCATTACCAGTTATTCGAGAGAATCACTTGTGAGATGCAAATTTAAATAAATATGTATTTTCTATTTAGTGAATATAATATTTATTTATTTATTAGTGAATAGTGAATTTATATTTATTTGTTAAATAAATTTTCATTATTCAAGGACCGATAAAGATTATGGAGGAATGAAGAACCTAGTTTAATGGTCTTATGAGAAATAATATATATTGAATATTATTTGAATAAATAATATTTAATTTAATAAGTGAGTTTATCACATGTCAAAAAATAATTGTAATAATATTATTATTATTATATATATGGGGTTTTGTGGGAATTACATAAATAATAAGGGTTTTTGTGAAATTATTACTTTACAACTCTAGCAGTATATAAACCCAATTATATTATCTTCTTAATAGAGACAATTCATTTTGGGTAATACACAATGAGATCTTGAGAGAATCCTCTTAAATCCCTAGAGAATTCCTCTCTAAGAATGATCTCAGGAGTGGAGAGATATCCTCCTTCACTACAAATCTCAATTCTAGAGAGATCAAAGAGAACCTTTCCTTGAAGTGATTCTTGGGGAGATCAAACTAGAACAACTCAAGCATTATTATCTACCATGTTAGCATCCATAGATTCCTACAATGACATTTGGTGGTTCATGGAATATATTTGGATCATCACTCGATGGAATCTATTCTTGATTCATACAATTCAATGATTGTACAACGTAGATAAATTTTCAGATCCATCAACAAATAATTAATTTCTCACAAGGTATTTAATTAATTTCTTAAAATAATTATAAATAATATATGATGATCTTGCTCTTGGGTTCTAGTTTTTATCGTCAATATTCTTTGTTCAAATTGGGTTGATCGCGCTAGTTATCATCATGTAAATCTCAGATTAATCATCGATCATGACAAAAAGCTAAGTTGGGAATGCCCCATATATCACTTATACTATGCTCAGTACCTACAGAATTATCCTTCTCCAAAATAGATTTAAAACCCTTTTTAAATATTCCTTTAAAATAGATAAATAATTTATAAAAACTAGCAGAAACATATACATTTAAATTCAAATATTTGAATAACCATGTGTCCTCTGACTTAAATTTAAAATGAAGTTGGAATAAATAAATCATCTTTCTTTTTAAATAATACACTAAAATATTCACCAGTATATTGACCATAATTCTTAGAATTTATAATGAATTTTATAAATGATAAATCATTAAAAATATTCCAGATAAAAATGCAGTAGCTTAAAATAGCAAGAAACATGTTTAATATATTAATGTGACTTGATTATGAAATATCCAAAATATTGGATATTTTCATATTTAAGTAATATAATAATATAATTATTCTAGAATAATATAATATTAAAATTCCTCAAGATATGATGTCTTTAACTGGGGTCATAAATAGGAAGATCTCCAAGTATCAGATCTACATATCATAATCTTCAACTTGATTTTCTAGTCTGAAACCATAATTTATGTGGCTACAATATTTAGAAGGATAACACATACAGAGAGGATAAAATAGATTTAAGATCGTATAAACATGGTGGTTACATCCATCCTCCTTGGTTAATCATGGAAAATATAGTTCTAGTTTTTTTAATATGAAGCAAATCGAGTTCTTAAGCATCAATAATCCATCAGATTTCTACACCACCAGTATTTATCATGCAGTGATGTATAGTATAATGATTTATAGAAAGATGAACTTTAGATCATTGAAATAGAATTTTTAGAGTTCATATATGTGAATTAAGGCACTATATAAAAAAATTTATATATATATATATATCACTCAAAAAAAGTAGCACACTATTCATTGAGTTCGTATTCATCAAACCTCTAGTAGATGTAGTGTTTCACCTTGTGAAGAACTGTAAAACATGTTGAGAAATTTTTTGAAGTGAATATATGGAATTAAAAATTAAGATAATGTTTTTGATGCATTCATAGTAGAGACTATCCTTAGTTTTCATCCCTTGTATAACATGTGTGAGAAAATCAATGTGTGTGATGATACTATGTGTTCGTCATGGCAGCAATATGTGGTTGAACTTTGATGATGGAAGCAACAAACATGGGGTTCCATCCTTGAACAAATGTAAGGATAATTTCACACAAATAAGGGTTCACATACCATAATTTTATCTTAAAATTATGGTCTTTAACCATACTATTACTTGAATATAGGGTACATCAAAATTAGGGTGGGGTTCATCAACCCAATATAGGAATGAAAAACTACTGAAAATATGTATTCATTTTCGTATCAAACTTCACTAATTTTTTAGATACTTTTATCATCATATTTTTCCTTAAACATAAAATAATTATATTTATGTAATCATGAAATATTTCCAATTAATAAATAAGTGCATAAATCAAAACTCCGAAGCTCTTGATATTTTGAAAACTAGAAGCAATAACATTTTGAAAAAAACTACAGTTGGGAAATATCATTGTAGAACATGAGATATTTTATTTACCATTAAAATAAATTTTCATCCTTTGATGTAATCTAAAAAAATAAATATACAATTCTTGGATTTATATATCACTAGTTTCGGAGAGATTCAGATATCTGTTGCGCATGCATTAAATAAAATACAATAGATTTCCAAATCTAGACACTGTAGAAACTGTAAACTATTGCAACAACTTCAGTGAAATTTTATAGAACCAAAGATATATTTTCATACTTATATGTAAACTGATAAAGTTTAGATAAATATTTTTTCTATCCAACGGTATATGTCTCATGTGAATTTGATTACATTAGCATCAATTATAATCAAAATATAGAGGTGAATTTAAACTGAAAAATTGTAATTTTACCGAACAACTTAGAAAATCTTCAGTTAATTGTTTCACCATAAAAACAACTAAATTAGATTTCGACATAAACATATAAAATTATGATGATCTTCTTATATTTCTAATGAAATAGATGGCATAAGAATAAAATCAATATATCTTCATATATAAAATAAACATAGTTTCAGACTAAATCTGAAACCACTTAAATAAATTTATTAGTAAACAAAGAATGCATTGAAGTAATTATCAAAATAAAACCAATATGAAAATGATATGGAGTCACTCAAAAATATACCCTTTTTTGATAATTAAAAAACCTAGTTCTCTACCAACTTCTTCTCCCCCTTTTTTAAGGATAAAAAAGATATGTTCTTGAGAATATTAAACAACATAATATATTTACCCATTTTATATTGAATAGGAATTAAAAATGTAATAAGTAGTATCAAAAAGAGTTATGATTTTAAAAAAATTACTCTTTAATCATTAAGATGAGTTTATGAGAAGATCAACCAAAATATATTTTCAATATAAACAGTGATATAAACTCCCCATAAATTCTTGCTTATGATAAAAATATAGAAATATATAATCAAGGAGCTACTAAATAATATAAAATATTATTTAAATAATAACAATATATTTGGAAAAATTAAAGAGCATCAACTAAATTAATTCAATCCATAATAATAAAATATTTAAACACATGATAAAGATTTAAAATAACTACCTCTTAGACTATGTATAAAAATTAAAGATATTGAATGAATAAAATGTTTTTATAGAATTATAAATAATGGATTTTCATAGAATTTAAAATAAAATATTTTTAATGAATTTTTAAATAATGGATTTTAAAAGAATTTTTTAAAAACAAATCACCTGTCATAAATGACCAAAACATTTTAATCTACTAATCCAGAAAATTTTTAAATAAATTAATAGATTAATTTTATCACATGAAATTATTTTAAATGTGAATAAATTAAAAACATGCTTATAAGTAAGATAATGATTTATGTAAAATCTTAAGATTATATTTAATGGTCACTAGTTAATAAAATAATTTAATGAATTAACTTATCTCAAAAAATTATAGAATGAGAAAGGATTTAACAGTTTAAATATAAGGATAATAAAATATAGAGGGAAAAATAAAAAAAATTAAAAAAAATCCCCCTATATAAAAAAGTTTTTATATTTAAATCGAATATTTAAATGAAAATGAAATAATTTCTAGATTAATAGTTGTAGATCTAATGAAATTTTAATTTGAAATATTAAAAAATAGAAATATAATGAATTTTGAAACATTTCAATTATCCACTTTAATGATATAATAATGATGTTCAGTGGAGCACACCTAAAAAATATGAAATACAAGTGTCTTTTGGTACCCATATGGTTTTGGGTCTGGTAGTGTTAGAAATTAAATATTTAGGTAATGAAATTTATTTATTTTGAGCAGTAATTTTAAAATTAAACCCTGATAATTATTTTTGAGTAATGAATTATCTTAAAACAAAAATATTTTATATTTCTAAAATAATAGTCATTTGTGTAATTTCCATTAATAAAAAAATAAAAACATTTATCAGTGGACATGAATTTACTTTTAAAACCAGGAAAAATAACTCTTATATATTTTTTATTTTCTCTATTACTACCAATACCAAGTTATCCATTGTGAATATTATTTTTACGAAGATTTTTATTTAAAAAACATCCCCTTTATAATCATACTAGATTCTTATTTTAAAGTATTAACATTATCACATAACTCTTTAATTTTAGTTTCATGTAGAGAACAATAAATTTTGGTAGAATTAGATCTTAAATATGCAATCCACTTTGATAAACTCTCTTTATCAATTGAAATAACATCTCATGATTTACTAAATTTTTTATGCTATTTATTTAAGAATTCAAATTTTTATTGACATGTAAATAAATATATATTAATTTTAGTATAAGAAAAAAAATTGAATCAGGATTTTGAGAGTAAGAATATTGTACCTCGTCAGTGTGATCCATAATACATAGATTTACCTTTTTTTACATGTTGAGCTTCATAGTTTATAGTAGATTTATAATTTCAACCCATATTACTAGAATCATAAAATCCATCCATAAAATCATTGAGTGCTTCATTTTTATTTTTGATAGAAATATGAATTTTAGTTTTTTCTTACATCTCATCTTTTTACATATGAATCTACTCCTTTAACATATGATCTAGTTATGAAATTAGAGTTCCCAAGGAAGTAACATCATTGAAAACTTCTATCAATTTATCCCTTTCTTCATAATAAACTGAAATGTTCTTCCACATCTCATAGGAAGTATCACATTTTGATGCACAATTAAGTTCATTTAGAACAAGTTCACATATAATTACATTCATATCTTTTTAATTAGCATCATATTATGATTCCTTATTAGTATCGCAATTTTATGGTTATTTTGGAATTCTATAATCTTGGATAATATTCATGTAAACTTCGAAAGAAATTTTATTTAAATATATAGTCGTTTGAGCTTTCTAGTATCCACAATTATCACCATTACATAATGATCATAGATTATTGACATACCTTTTCAAATATCATCGATTTAAATTTTTATTTGTCTATATCCTTAACTCAGGATTGTTAGATCCGAAAGCAATTTTTTCACTAGAGACCATGCTTTGATACCACTTATTGTGATCAGATAGAAACAGAAAAATATTCAAGATTATGAAAAATATATATCCAACATAGTCTAACCTCTAATACCACTTGTTTTTTCAAAATGATATGAAGATAAAATTATGGGGTAAATTGAACCCTTTTAAAAGTATTAAATATTTCAAAACCCCACTCTTAAATTGGATCAATTTTTTCCTTCTCACTTAAGGATGAGTATGAATAATAAAATAAACAATGAAAAGAACAAAGTGATGTATGGTGGTTCGAGGCCCAAAAATCTCATAGTCCTCTCCACAAATTCTCTGCATTATGTCCTTGGTGATTTTCACTAATAGGTCCTTTTATTGGGAGACCTCTACAACTTAGTACATTTATTTGGCACCTAACAACAAAGATTTTATAGGTTCTTCAAGTTATTTTTTGGAACCGAAATATCCACAACTTATTATGATGATATAACACTCTACCACGACTAAGTATGATCAGTTGACACTTTAGAGATACAATTTGAGAAGTATAAGTTGAATACCAATTCATCTAGATGTTGCAGCAACAACTAATAGATCTAAATGATCTCTAGGAATGCAAAACATCAGAAAATAATCATAAATTTCATTCATGCTTCTACTTATTTTAATAAAATAAAATAAAATATTTATTTTTCATTATAGGCTCTATTTTTATTTATTTTTTTCACATAGAGTGAGATAATAATGGATAAACAAATTATTTTAGTTTTCTATTAAAAAATGATGATAAATAATTTTTCAGAACATTATTTCGTATGTGTTTTCCCATATATTAGCTTCTTCAAATATAACTTCACCTGTAAAATATATATAGAGAGAGAGAGAGTTAATATCAATTATTTGAATAGTATTATCCTCTTTCAGATATTATAAAATAAATTGATTCAATATCATAAACAAATTTCTCTAAGAATAACATAGCATTGTTGAACATTTTCATTTATGAAAATAACATTGAAATAATCTCTATCAAAAAAATTTAAAACTATATGACATTTTCGCAATGTTTTTGAATAATCCTCTTACAAAACCAATTCAAAACCCCATTTAAATATTTCTTTAAGATAATAGAAATTATCTTTGAAAACTAGTAGCATCTTCTCCATATAAATTAAAATATTTTAATAACCATGATTCCTCTGATATCACTTGAAAATGAAATTAGAATAAATCCATCATTTTTCTATTTAAATAATTCAATAAAATATACTCAAATATATCGACCATAATCCTTAGAAATTATTCTGAATTATCCAGCTAATAAATCATTGAAAATATTCCTGATAAAAATGTAGCAACGTAAAATACCAAGAAACATGTAAAATAGAGTATCATAAGCTATTTATGAAATATCTATAATAGTATATATTTTCATTTTTCTGATAATATAATAATCTCATTATTACAAAATAATCTAATATTCAAACTCCTCAAGATATTATGTCTATAACTAGTGCCATAAGCAGCGAGTTCTCTAAGCAATTGAACTGTATATCATAAGCATTAATTTGAGTTTCCAATTTAAAAGATTAATTTATGTGATGATACTATTTTTTAGGAAAAAAATGAAATGAGGCTCTAGATGATGTGAGATCATATAACCATGGTGTTTATATCCATCTTCCATGGATCATAATTCAACTTTGAGTTCCTATTTTTCAATATGCATCAAATCGACTTCATAATCACTAAGAATCTATCATATTTTTTACACCACCTAAATTTATTATATAGAAATTTTTAGTATTTTGGTGTACAACAAGTAGATCTTTAGATCATTGAAATAGAATGTTTCAGGTTCCTTTAGGTTTTTTAATATACTATGTTAAAACCTTCATCCTTATATAAATCTAAAAACACATCACACTATTCATCAATTTATCATTCACCGAACCTCCAACATATGCAGTGTTTCACTTTCTAAAGAACAATACAACAAGTTAAGAACCTGTTCAAATTGAATAAAATAAATTTGAAGTGAATATAAGGAATTTGATGAATTCATGGTGGAAATTATCCTTAGATTCTAGACCTTGTTCAAAAAGAAGGAGAAAACTATCATGTGGAATGATATTGTGTGTTCCTTGTAGGATCAATATGTGGTTTAACTTCGAAGGTAGCAACAACAGATGTGGGGTTCCATCCTTGAACAAATGTAGGGATTATTTAAAATATAGGGATCATTTCATATAACATAGGGATCTCATAAAATAATTTTATCTTAAATATTTTTTCCTTAACTATAATTGTATCTAAATAGAGGGTTCATCAAAATTAAGATAGGGTTCATCATACCAATGTAGGAATGAAAATCTATAGAAAATATGAAAATATTTTCTTACCAAAACTCAATTATTTTTTGGAGCCTTTTATTATTAGATTCATCATTCAACCTAAAAGAATTAAATGTAGTTAATATAAATACATTACTAAAATATTAATAAGTTCATCAATCCAAAATCCATATCTTTTTTTACCTTTTAAAAATAAAAAATAAATAAAAATATTTAAAAACTATAGCTGGGAAATATCACTGTAGAACTTTATATATTTTATTTAAAATCAAAACAACCTTTTTAGACTTCAATATAAAATAAAAAAATAAAGATAAACCTATTAGATTCCCATATCACTGGGTTTCAAGTGATTTGGATATCTATTGACCATAAAGTTACTGAAAGAAAATAGATTTCCAAATCTATACACTGTAGAAATCATAAACTATCGTAGCAACTTCGGCGAATTTTTAGAGTACCAAAGAGATATTTATGGAATTAAATATAAACTAATAAAGTTTATATAAATATATTTTATATCTAATGATATAAGATTCATGAAAATTAGATCATTTTATCTTAATTTGTGATCAAAATATAAAGGTGGATTTAAAGTAAAAAACAATAAAATTACCAAACAACTTAGAACAACTTCAATGAATTTTTGAACCATTGAAGCAAATGAATTAGTTTCGATATAAACATATAAAATGAAGATAATATTTTTGTCTTTATAATGGAATATATGTCATATCAATTTGATCAATTTTTATTTTAATATAAAATAAACATAGAGGCATAATAAATTTAAAACCATGTAAATAAATTTATTAGTAAAACAAAGAATGGGTTGAAGTAATTATCAAAACCAAACCAAGATGAGAATAATAAAGAGCGACTAAATTGTTGAGATATCTAATGATGTAATGAATTATATTTTTCATGTTTATTATAATTATTCCAATACCTAGTTGACTTTATATCTTTTAATTCTTTCATTTATGAGAAATTTGAGAGTAAATTGGTAATATTACCTCATAAAAGTAAGATAGAAATTTTCAATAAAACACTGGGTGGATGTACTAAAGTAACCAAGATTTATAGGAATATTATTTTTGTTATCAGTGGGATAGTATTTCAGGAAAATATTATTGAATTTCATACTATGATATATTTAGGAGATAAGAAAGTTTTATTCAGTGATTTTATACCCTTGGAAACAACCCAAGAAGATGATAAATTGATTAGAGATGGAAATGAATGATATCTTATGGGAGGATCAAAAAAAATTATCTTCGATACATAGGTCAGTCATTTGACATGTAGAATCTTTGATTGGAAAAACAAACCACTCTCTTTTGATAGTATAATCACACTTTCTAACAATGTCTTATCTTTTATGCCCATTCACATTTTATCCTTCATCATTCCCCCAAATGGTACCATCTACAAAATTGATAAAATAATTAATTCTTTCATCTAGGACTGCAAAAAAGAGGGTAAATACTACTATACTTCATGGAATTATTTAGAGAAACCCATTGTGAAAGGAAGGATCAACCTGAGAAATGTGCCAGACTCTATATACCCTATGAAATCCAAGCTGTATTGGGAGAATATGGAAGGTAACTTGCTTTGAAAGATATTAATGAGAAAATAATAAGGTAAATATTAGAGATGATGTGAAGAGAGATCAGGAAAAATCACTAGCCTAGCATAAAACATGAAAACCCTTCTCGAAATGTTGGAAGGGAAGGATATATTGGTTGTCTAAAGGGGAAAAATTAGGTACTAGTGGGATAATTGGGTTGGCCAGACTCTCTACATCCCAGGATGCCTGACCCCAGAGATCATGTTTAAACAGGAGAGCATTCATCCAAGGCTCATTTCGATGATGCTCGATGATGAAAATAAAACTCGACATGAAAGGATTATATTTGTTGATGAAATATACAAAAATCATCTATATGGAATCAACTTCAGGTATCTTTAACTCTTTTGATATCCTAATATCTATTAGACCTAACCAGATGATGGACCCATGGGATTCAATTCTCTAGTGCAAAGATATTATAACAAAATGAAATTTATTGTATAGATAATTCACAACAAAGTTATCCCAACATGTGATAATGTCCAAAAAAAAGGGATAAACTTGTCCTCAAGGTGTATGTGTTGTGTGAATCCTAGCATTAAAATTTTTTGGAACCTATTCTTTGATAGTGAGGGGGAATGATTATCTTGGGATATGGTCTGAAATATATTGAACCATTGGGTTCAGGAAGGGAATTTATATTATTTCCTTCACCACGGATCCTAGGGGTCGAATGGTTGAGCGCTTGACATGAGGATCCAAGGTATGGATTTTTCTTCAGTTTTTTGGGTCTTACGGGAAAGGAGAAATATTTTTTATGAATGGAGACATATTTCACACCATATTTTTAATATTTTTCTTCTTTCCCTACTAGAGGAGCTTGGGTTCTTTATTTAGGGTGGAGATATGTGGGAAACTAATAGATACCTCCACTCTGAGGGACCAAAATCCTATACCATGACATCTCTTGGGAAATGGATAAAGTGGAACTCTCTAATAGATGGATATAAACTCAAAATAGATGGGTCATGTATGTAAGGAATCATGAGATGAGGAGGCCTCATTTTAAATTCCAAAGGTTCTATGATTATCTGGTTCAACACTTATTACGGTCCAGGTAACTCAATCAAGGTAGAAACCAGAGCCCTTTTAGTGGTCTTTATTTGTGAAAGCTATATAATATCAATATTTTGGAGATCAAATCTAACTTGAAGTTACTTATGGGGTTCATCTAGCACAACTCCAACCCTCCTTGGTACCTCATTTACCTTATTAGGAAAATAAAGTCTCTCATTTGTAATGGAACAAAGGTGAATCGTACTTTAAGGGGGGTTTCACTATAGATAGAATTTCTAACAAAGGATACCCTAGTGACAGTCTTTTCCTATACCATAGTCTAGGATCCCTTCCTAGTGATTGTAATTTCATTGTCAATGGTGATTCTATCATCCTTTATCACTAATAACCCCCTTGATTTCTAAAGACTCTGGAATCTTGTTTTTCAAAAAATAAATAGATATTTATGAGTGAGTGGTTCATATTTTTCTTGGTTTAGTGGGTTATAACTAGTGGTTTATTGAAAACTTTTCTCGGTTATATAGCTGAATGAATTTTTTAACTCGAAACGGAGTTAAATTTATCTGGAAAAAATAATGTGATGATTATTTTTAGGAACTTAAGAGGAGATTGGTGGATGCTATAGTTTTGGTCTTTCCATTTATAAATGGTGAATTTTTAATCTATAATGATTTTTCATCAAATGGACATGATTATGTCCTGATGTATAATGACAACTTAATTTCTTATACTTCATAGTAACTAAAATCTCATGAATTAAATTTTCATATACATGATCGAGAATTAGCTACTGTAGTTTTTGCTTTAAAAATTTATAGGCATCATTTATATGTAGTAAATTATGAGATATATATTGATCACAAAAGTTTGAAGTATATATTCACTTAGAAATAATTAAAGATGAGACAGAGATAAGATTTCTAGAACAAATCAAGGATTATGATTATATGATATATTATCATCCTGGAAAGGAAAACAAAAAATCCAATGATTTGTGTTAGAAAAATACTGTAACATTAACCATGTTACATTTGAAACATGGCCCTTTGGTAATGATTTTATGAATTTTTTCTTAGAAGTTGTGGATTTGGGAACCTCCTGTGTTTTGTTTCAGGTTTCAATAAAATCATATTTTTCATAAATAATTAATAAATATTATAAGTAAGATCGTGTTTTATAGGAAAATATAGAGTTGGATATGAAAGATATGTTTCCTAAATTGAATATTGACAAAGAAGGTGTTTTGTGTCTTGGAAAAAGATTGTGTATGCCTTTTGATTCCCAATTAAAGAGATAATTTTTGAGTGAAACCCATAGTTCCCATTTCCTATTTATCTTGGTAGAAATAAGATGTACAGAGACCTTCAAGAGTATTATTGGTGGGATCGAATGAAAATATTTATAACTAACTTTACTATAAAATATTTGAATTGTCAACTGGTTAAAGTATATTGAAAATTACTAAAGGGAATGATTAAACTTTTCCAATGTTATAGTGGACATGGGAAAATATATCCATATATTTCATAGTGTTATTTCCAAGTACATAATGAAGTAACAATGTGATTTGGGTTATTATTGATCAATTAACTAAATCTACACATTTATTTCTCAATCAAAATATTATTTCCTTAGATCAGTTGTCTAAACTGTATCTTAAGGAGGTATTAGGTTATATAGTGTTCCTATATCCATTATATCTAACTATGATCCTAGGTTTACTTATAATTTTCGTAAAGGACTTTATAATTTGTTGGGTATTGAATTAAATTTCTATATAGCTTTTCACCCTCAATATGATGGAAAATCCAAGTGGAAAATTCATTCCTTGGAAGATATAATTTTTTTGTTCAATATATTTCTCAGGAAGTTAGGATCAGTCAATTTCTTTGGTTGAGTTTTCTTATAACTAGAATTTTCATTCAAGTATACAGATGGCACATTTTGAGGCATTATATGGAAAAAGGTGTCGGATACTAGCTTTTTCGGATGAAGTAAGATAAAGAAATTTAAGGGGACTAGAGTTAGTTGATGAAATGGTTGAGAAGGTGTAGATGATTCAACAACATATTAGGATGTCTTAGATCATGGAAAAACATTATACAGATAACCCAAGGAATGATTTTTCTTTTTGAGATAGGTGATCATGTATCTCTCAAAGTATATCTTGGGAAATATGTTATACATTTTGGTAAAAATGGGAAGTTAAGTCAGTTTTTTATTGGACCATATTAAATCTAGGGTAATTTTGGATCATTTTTCTACTAAGTGGATTTTCCTATTAGTTTTTCCCAGGTACATAACTTATTTCATGTTTCAATGTTAAGGAAATAAGTGTTGGATTCATCTCATGTTTTAAGCCCTGGAGTAGTTAATTTATAAGAGAACCATTCTTATGTGGAATATACTATTCATATTGTTGACCATAGAGATAATTTTCTATGGAATAAGGTAATTTATCCTATTAAGGTTTTATGGAAAAACCATATGGTTGAAAAAGAAACATGGGAATCTGAAAATTCTATAAGGGTAAGATATCCACACTTTTTTAATAATTGAATAAAATTACGAAGATGAAATTTCAAAAAAAAGTGGAATAATGTGATAACCAATTTGATTAAAGAATAAAATATTTTCATGTTAATTAATATTTATTAATTATAAGTTTATATTCCTTATAAAAATATTAAGTAATTTTTAAAAGAAATAGGAAATAGCTTTAATTAAACACTTTTTCTTATAAGGTTCTATTTAAAATTCTAATTCAATAATTATAGTATTTTAATTTGAAAAAATGAATTTAATTATTGAAATAATCATAAAAAAATTTACAAAGGGTAAAATTTTGTGATTTTTTTAAAAATATTGGTTTTTCATTGCATAGTGAAAAATACAAATTTTTGTAAAACATTCTTTTCTTTTCAATAAATTAAGTAATTTTAATGTCCCATTGTCATTTGAAATTAATTTAAAGTAACATAATTAATTTACTAATATTTAATCCAATTACTTACATTTTAATCATCTTTAAACTAAATTTTAGTATAAGTTTATTTTTGGATTTAAAAACTCATTTTTCTTAAAACTCTTTTAAAGTGCATAATGTTTACCCATTTTAATTCATTAAAGAAACCCCTAATGTTAAATAATTAAAATGAAATTTATATATTATATATATAAATATGAATCAAAATTCATAAAATTGTGATTATTATTTATCTAGTTAATATAAAATCATTTTAGGCTTGAAAATACCTTTCATGAAAACTCTTTTTTTCATCACATCTATGGGTTTATTTTTAAATTAAACTCTACCATATTTATGAATTTAATTTATTAAAATGGATTATATATATTGAATCATAATTATTTATATTATATATTAATTTCATCTTAATTTTTTTTGTAATTAATAGTAAAAATATTAAAAATAGTAATAACCTTTTATTGCAGTTTAGGTGAAAACGGGTTTACTGAGGAGTTAAACTACAAATATATGGTCAAAATGAACTAAAAACTTGTTTAAATTAAATTTTATGGACATATTTTGACCATATATCATCTAAGTATAGATAATGATCTATGTTTTGAGCCTTTTGGCCAAGAATGTGACATGAAATTATTGTGAAACTTTGAAAAATTACAAGTGTACCACTTGAGTCCCTTAAAAAAGGACACCCCCTCCTATCCTATTCACACCTTCAAATGATTTTGTTTCATACAATACCTAACCAAATAACTTTCTTAATTCCATACCCAATACCTAGATCCACTCTTTTTATCATAAATCCATCCTAATAATTCTCTTGGTGTTAACCTAAGGAGGTTCTCCAGAGAAGAGGTATCATGCTTAATCAAGAATTTTATTTTATTTATTCTTCCACCACCTTCAAATATTATTAAATTATGATGATATAATAACACAATTATCTTAAATATACAAATATTTTATTATATTAATCTAAAAACCTAAATATATCTCCTCTTCAATCAAATTGAAAATGAAACCATCATTCGTGTGTACAGAAGACTACCACCCTGAAAACCGATGTAATTCATTTTTCATCATCAACACTCACATATTGTTATAATGATGAATTTAAATTAAATATATTATATTTTAAAATAATTATACTCCTATAATTATGATATCACATATAAATTCTTACTTTCCATTCTATGGGGGATATGATGATGTCGCTCATGTGTATGGTGGAGTATCGCCTCACGAATCGATGTGATTCGTTCTTCACTAATGTTGTCCATGGAAGGTAATAAGGATAAAATTAGTGAATATATGTGATATATATATGAAATAATTATTATATTAATGAAATATTTATCATTATAAAAATATAATATATTATTTAATTTTTACCATTCCATTCACTAAAAAATGAAAATATCGTTCGTGTATACGTGTGGACTACCACCCCCACTAAGGGATGTGATTCTATTTTCATCACCAAATAATATGGTTGAAATATATATATATATAAGTAAATATAAATAAATAACATGGTATTTATTATATTATTATAATTCTATAAATATAAAATTTTATTTAACTTCTTTCCATAATGATCATTAAAAATTGAAAAGTTACTCATGTGAATATACAGTCTATCGTCTCTATGATTGTAACATAGTTCATTTTTCATAATCATGTTTCATGATTGATTTTATAATTATAATTTAAATATAAAAATTATAATTATTTCATTAACATTATTCTTGATTTGATGTAATAATTAACTCTTTGACCAAATTCAACCCATTGATGTCATTTTGGACATATGAGCTAAATATTATCAAAACATATAAAATGAACATAATTAATTTAGTAATTTTATATGAAATATAAATAAGTTAAATTAAAGGGTTAATAAAATCTAGAATTTTTTTAAAGCAAGTAAATAATTAACATAAGTTTATTATTCGGGAAGATAAAGACACACCTGAAAAGTTGGACTCAAGGTAAGGGACTTTCTTTTAAAAATTATATTTTAAAGTTTCACTTTGAACTCTTTTTATTCCATGTCCATATTTTTTTAAAATTATTTTATATATGTTTTTATAAGGACATAAAAAAATTATTAAGGAAATTTTATTTTTATTTTTCATTTCTTTCAAAAAAATCAAAAGGAATACTTTTATTCAATTTATACAGAATGTTTTGAAAGAAAGAAAAAATAAATTTTATGTTTTAACCTATACAGCATCAGTATATTTTCCTGATACAAGATCCATTATTTAAAGTATGGATTATTTTTCAAGTTATCAGGTTTATTTCAAATAAAAAATCACTTTGCCTTTTTGGGTTAATTTATGTTTTGAAAATGTGTTTTTAAAAGGAAAGGGTACATCAATATCCAAAAGTGTTTTCATACAAGTTTGAAATAGTTTCTAAAGTGTTTTATGATGAAAATTCGGAAGATTAAAATATTTTATTCATTATATAGTCCTTGAAAATATTTTATATGAGATATTTATCCCTATTATAACTCAAGGGCGAGCTTGATATAGCATATATGATGGGTGTTCCTAGATAGTAGTCTAATGCATTGGGTAATGATTATTTTTTATGAAACATTATATTGGAAGTTGGACATATGGTTATTCTAAAATGTAAGGTTTCTATAAGGGTTATTTGATGATGATTTCCAAAGGAACCTACATGACTTTTACTTGATAATGAGTCTTCATGTAAATATATTGATCTAAAAATGGTAAGATAATAATATTTTTAATAGAATGATGATCCCATTTCATGGTAAAAATGTATGCTTTCAATTCAAGGTTCCTCATTGGTTTTCATTTTTTTACTAAACTAATAGTTTTCTTATTTTTAGGTTTCTTACTAATATTTTGGTTCTAATACCATATTTGTTTAAAAAAATCACATGATTTAAGTATGGATAAGGAAAAAGAAGAATTCATATTGAATTTCCTGAGAATTTTTCAAGAAATAAAATCATGTTTTATTTTAAAAGATCTATATTATTTAAAAAATATATACTAATCAAAAGTGTCCAGTTTTTATTATATGGTTTTTTATGTATGTGTTATGACCCAATTTTCTAAGACTCTAATCTTAAAAAGATCCTAAAATGAAAGAGAATTAATTATTAACATAAAAATCAAGATTATATAATGTTTACAAATAGGTCTTTATACTTCTTTATCTCCATGAATATTTTTTCACAGTCATATATCCATATATACTTTAGTGTCTTCTGAGTAATCTTGGTTATTAGGTTTGATAATCTTTATATGTTTCTCACTAATAACTAATATTACACAGCTAATCCAATGAAACTATAGATCTCTATCATATATGATGGTGTAATACAATCCTCAATCACCTTAATCTTAGAGGTTTCCATAGATTTCACCTTATAGGTAATAGCATTCCCCATGAATTATTCTTACTCCATCTAAAACTGACATTTACTATACTATTCATATAAATTATCCTTCATTAAAATCTTCAAAAATGCATTCAAATTATCCTAATGTTCCTCCTTGATTTTAGAGTATATAATAATATAATCTATGAATATGACCCTAAATTTAACAAGTTAATCTCTAAAGACTCTATTTATTAAGAAAATTAAGATCACTAGAGAATTAATGAGCCCAAATTTCATTAACATATACACTTATTACCTATAAATTGTAAGAAATGTGGTCTTGGGAATATCCTCCTTCATCACCTTTAACTGATGATTTCTTGAATGCAGGTCAATTTTATTGAAGTATTGATCTCCACATGAATGATCAAACAAGTTATAAATCTATATTAGATGATAAATTTTCATTATCCTGATATTTTTTAGTTCACAATAATAATAAAAATAGACACATAGAGCTGTATTTCTTGTTAACAGAGAGGATTGGTGCACCCCATGGTGATGTACTCAGGCACTTGAAATACATGTCTATATATTCTTGTAATTTATTAGCCGGTTTATCAAATTAATTGAGGAAAATTATATATGGATTCTAGGATATAAATAGATATCCAAGTATAAGTTTAATTGATAACTCAACTTATCAGTCATGAGGAAGACCAAGAAACTCTTCAAGGGATATATCTATATAATACCTTATAATGGGAATTTCATCAAGAGTGTTCCTCTCCTTTAATTCAATAATTTGATAAAGTCATGGTTTCCCATAAGGAAAAAATATCCAAGACTATAAATAATATTCCAAATAATTTTCATCCTCCTCCTCACACTTATATAAAATCATAGGTTAATTTAGGATATATATGGTGATTTCCATCTCTTATAAGTTGATATAGAATCTACATAGAGACAACCGGTCCATTTCTAGAATAGAATTAAATTAAAAAAATTATCATGATTTTTTTTGGGGAGATTAATCCCATATATACTAACTAGGGATGAGTTATGTACTTTAGATGCAATAATCTCTCCATTAGTAGTTTCTACTAATAACTTAACCTCCATTTAGGGTAGTGTTTGAATATTTTTATTAAACATGAATGATATGAAGGAGTGTGTATAACCAAAATAAAGTTATATATTCAATATTATTGAATTAATATCTAGTTTACATGTCACCACATTGTTTCCTTAATCTATGGGAGTTAGGATCGCCATGTGGAGTTTTAATTAAAGATGATGTTTTTATGTTTCGATGTTTTATTTATTGGTATAATCTTCAAAAGACACTTGAGTCATAACATGAAATCATAAATAGGCTGATCATAAAAATGAATACATGGAATAATGAAATTATTTCAAATGATCATAAACATTTGGAAAAAATATAAAATATTATATCATAAGTCAAGGGTCACTCCCAAGACCATCATCATAAAGTGTACAAAGTCATGTGGTATATTAGGTTCATTCCCTAATCCTTTACATAACATCTCATGATATATACTACTTTACATAATGAATTAGAGATATATATAATTAAATAAACCCCCATTAAAAAAATTAAAATCATACATATACATTCCACATGTGGAGAATAAACAATACATAAATCATAAGCATGAGAAAACCCATAAGAGGGAAGTGAGTTTCATAATTCTAATTCAAGGAAGAACTAAAGGAAAAAATCATAGGGATTACCAAGAGAACAATGAATTAAATCATTTGGATGTTAATATTTGAAACTAAAACATAGGTCTTCATCAATTAGTACCAATATATAGATTCTAATAGAATTATCTAGGATAAGAATGAATAATGACATACCACTTGGGTGAATATTTATTTAATGAGTAAAGGGTATTTTTAAATAAGTAATGTCTTCATTATTTTCTATAAACCAAAGTTAAAAAAATATGGTTATATGTAAAATAATTAGGGTTTTTAGAAGCTATCCATGGTTTAAAATCATTTTATGGGGGTGATTCTCAATATGAGATAAGAATTAGGAATGTTCCCTAAAAGTATGTTTACATAAAATTAGGAATTTAGAAGGGAACTTAAAAAATGTATAACACAAAAAATGAAAAGTATATTTAAATATTTATATATAAAAATAAAATATATATAAATATATAAGAGTTACATGATAATAATATTTCATAAAAGGGAGAAAAATAAAGATAATGAGTAACCATAAAGTCGTGTAGGAGGTACGGTAAATCCCATACCTCATGTATGAATGCACTTTTCACTTGAGAATAACTTCCTAAATAAAAAAATTAAGTTCATTAAATATATATCCAATAAAATTATTCATCGATATTTCAAATTCCAAGTTCCTTTAAAAATAATATATTATTTATTTTTAATATAGTTTTATTTCCTATGTTGTTTACTTGAGGTGATTCAATCAATTTTTTTATAAATCCTTATGTGTGTTGACCATGGTCAACAACATTCTAAAATAGTTTCATAATATCCAAAATAAAAATAGTTTTATGTAAATAAAATTTATATATTAAATATATTTTAAATGAAACCATGATGGTTGGTGGTAAACAATGAAACTCACTTGTGGAAGAAGTAGTCCCCACATACGCTCGATTAATGATTACATTTCTCGATGAATGAGAGGGAATGAAGGAAAATAATAATTTTGAAATTATAGAATCATAGTTATATTTTTATATATAATATTTATTAATATATTACATACTTTTTATCATTCATGAATGGTGGTGATGTAAAATGAAAGAAGTCGTATTGTGGAGGCGGTAGTTCACGCAATGCATTAACGACGCTTTTCTTTTTCATTGTAGATAAAGATGAACAAATAATGATTAATCCATTAATGTATTAACATATAAGTATAATAATTATAATTATTTCACTATATTATTATGGATATAATATATTTATAATAAAAATATTATGGAGGAAATATTATGAAGAAGGTAACACTTATGTTGGAAATTGGATCTTCTCTTAGAGATCTCCTTGGAAGTGAAGACCTTGCGATAAATTCAAGAGATCAGGATCATAAAGATGATATAATAACTTATATTAGATTATTATTTGGTATAGGTTCAATTTAAATTCTAATGGGAAGTTTAAACATTGAGGGGTGGAAGTGATTCCCTTTTATAAGTGAAGAAAAGGGAAATTTTAGGAATACCCTTTACACTTCAATGATATATTTACACTATTCCTTGCTCAATGACTCCTAAATTTCATGATAATAGAGTTTGGGTTGATCTTGGGTCATGAAATCCCTAAAAAATACTTTATAAAAAATTAAACATGTTTTAATTATTTTACCATAAGTTTTTACATTTTAACATTTTGATTTTTAACATGGTAACAAGTTTTTTACAATTTAATTTATATTTTAATTAAAAATATAAGGAAATAACTATTTATAAATTTTTTATGTTTTAAAACTAAATTTAATATTTATTTATTCCAATTCAATTTATAAATATGATAAAATCAACTTTTAAATTCAAAAATATAATATATAAATAAACAGTTTTGTTGAAAAATTACTTTTAACCATTATGTGTTCTTTAACATTATTTAGTGTTGATCTCCAATTTAATGAGACTTAATAGAATTATATATAGTTTTAATCATGATATTATAGTAATAATTTATATTATATCTATTTTATTAATTAAATTAAAATTATAGGATATTAATAAAATAATTAATAAAAACAATTGTGTTACTATTATCACGGTAATTAACACTAATATTAATAATATTATATTTACAAATAAATAGGCATTTAAACTTGTTAAATAATTTTTAAATATTTAACTCAAATGGGAAATATATTTTTTTATATTTTCTTTCTAAAAGTGTTAAGGTCTAATTTTAATTATAAATGCGTAAAAGTGGTTTTTAGTGTGAAATATTACATTAGTTTCTAATATGTTATACATGGGTTTTATTAATTCAACATATTATTTTTAAATGATTTTTATTAATTATTAAATAATTATTTTATATAAAAATGGTTTCATATTCTTTTAATTCATTATTTTATTATAAAAGTGATGGTTTTAGAAAAATTGATATTTTTATTCTTCACCTAAAAATAAATTATTTTATAAAATACCCAAAAAATAATATTAACCTAATATTGATATTATATATCCAAAAATTAATTTAATTTGGAAAAATTCAAATTCTAAATTTATTATAAATATTGGAATTCCAAATGTAGTTATGAACATTTATTCCCGCTAGTTTAACTAATATAAATTTTATCTTGAATAATTTACTTTTATTAAAGTTTCATGGTTTTTTGTTTCATTTATTATTACATGTAACATAAGATACTTATTAAGGGGAAATAATCACTAATATTACAAGTCACTATGTATATCTACCTTAATTGTTTTTTATAATTCAATTTTTCATACATATAAGTCATTACCTAATTCTTCTTATAATAGTTTCCTCAAATATAAAATCTGGTAATTCTATTCTATATCCTATTAGATATTAAATATATGCATTAACTCAATTTAAAATAACTTTTATAGAAACTTCATAGAACCTTTCCCATAATATTCTATAATATTATTTACATATTGATTTTTTAAAATTTTTAGTAAGAATTTCCATTTTGTTCAACACATGTAACTACATCTCAAAAAATATAGTCGATATTTCTTGATTAATAATAAATATATCAAATGTTTCAAACCAATATATATAATCATTGAATTTACTCTACATAACACATCATCCAAGTTTTACTCAATCAAACTCATCGTGTCTCTCTCTCTTTGTATCTTCTTCAAAAAATATTTTTTATTATACAATATATACTTAATGAATCTCATTGTTTAGGATAGTGAATCACTCTATACTTCATGAATGTATATAGATGCTCATGAAATGTTCTATTAAAATAAATTCTTGATTTTACTAGTGATCCAACCTCATTAGTTTTTCTCTACGATTCTTGATTAAATTTCATTTTTAAGGAAATTTTTTTATCAAATTCTACACTTTCAGAGGTGGACTCTAAAAAAATATTCTAAGGAAAATACAAGGCCTAAAGGAGTAGTGGGGTGTAATCCTATAATAAAAAATATTAAAAGGATTTATGATGATTTATGATGATTTAACATCATTATAAAAATCATCAAAGAACTGAATTTCACTTAAGAATAGTATATTGAACCCTCCTAATATAAATTGTGAATAATATATTGATTGTAAACTCTCCCCAATAGATGTATCGCATCCTAATTTAAAGAGAAATGTATTTTAATTCCTTTTATTAACATCTCCCTTGAAAGTCTATTTTCATTTGGATTACTCTTCACTCACTTTGGTTTATGATTCTTAGATAAACCAAGAAATTAATTACTTGAATCCACTTTTTTTATAAAACTAAACATATTATGTAAAGTTGAGGGAGATAGTGGCTCTTCGTATTAGGATTATAGAACCTAAATAACACAAGAACCATTACAATCCACTGTATGTAAATTGTGCACCACTAAATCATAAGAAATAGGAGATCCACAATAATTGGTCATGATTAAGGAAAACTCACCACTTATACCATAAATGGGGCCAATATCACCACCATGTAAAGCCCCATATCTGATGAGAAAGGTTTTTAGGATATCTAAACCCCTATGAATCATAATATTTCTCCAATTTTGATAGATGAAGATAAAATAGTTTGTCATTTTTTATTGAAGAAAACATTAGGAAATTATTGGACCAGTGGGGAAATTGTGTCCTCATTGTCTATTTTTTATACTAGTTACTTATACTTTAGCATTCCCTTTTTATTAATATGGTTATAATTTTATTTTACAAGGACACATAGTTAAATAACTAGAAAAAAAACATTTTTAAAATCATATAAATGTTTATTCCAAAAATAATATATATCTACCATCTTGGAGAGGAATCTATGATAATAGGTCTACAAAAAAGTATATCTTCAAAAAAATAATTAAGATCATTGGATATTTCTTCAATATAATTCATTTATCCTATTCTTTAGTTCTTCCTATGGACCCATTACTGAAGTCTCCCTTGAAAATCCCTTTTGGTGGTCCTTCTTAAGAGTTAACTAGGCAGGCCTCAAATGTGCACTTGGTTCGGAAGTTTGAAGGTATTTAGATCAAGAAGGGTCGGTATGCTATTCAAGAATACCTAACTTATGACCTCCTGTGATTGGATCCCTCCCCCCAGTTGGAAGATGTGAATTCAATGGTTGATCTTCCTATTAAGAAGAAATTTTCTAATAATATGGTATTTCAAGAGGAATTGGATATTGTTCTACTAGCACATAGTCTCATTGGAATCCCTGATCATACTCATCAGTCTTGCATATAGATTCATATTACCCATTCTTATAAGTCTCCTCTCTATAAAGATCCTCTATTAGAACATACAATTTCTTCTCTCTAGATCATGGATAACCAATTTCTATCTCCTAATAATTTCATCATCCTTTATTCTATTGGTGATTATCTCCCCCAATCCACTTCTCCTCACCCTGGGAAAAAAATAATAAATTCCTCCATCCCACACTTAGTAGTATTTTCACTTACTCCATGCTCAATCCAAAATTTATGTTCTACCTTGTTCAATATAAACATTCCCCAGGGTCTCAGGCCTCTCCCCAGACTTCAATATGATCTATTAACTTATATGGAATACTAGGCGAATTATCTCCCTGAATAAAATCAAATACCTATTTAAGTTCATCAAATGTGATGATATCTTTTTCCTTGCAGTATTGGAACCCGAAGAAAAATATCATACCATATATAGTTTTTCTCATAGACTTTATATTGCTAATATCTTACATGTATTTCAATAAAACTCCAAAAAATTTATTTTCTATAAGGATCATAATCAAGTGTAATTCATTTAGGGTTCCTTCCAAAACATTACCATTGAGTTTAAAATCAACTAAACTTATTTTTTTCTGTCCATCATGTATTCCATATGTGATTTTGGGGATATATAATTACTCTTAAAAAATAATTCATCCTTCAATCCTGGATCTATAGTTTGGTTCATTATGGGTGAATTAAATATAATATTAATCTTGTCCAAAATGAAAGGAGCTTAAAAAACTCATGTAGTTCTACTAGTTATTTTAATTATTTCTTATCTTCTAATAACATAATAAATATTGGATTAATTGGGGACAATTTCATAATGTTCAACAGCAATCATGGAAGTATGAGAGTTTGGAGAAGGCTTTACTGGTGATTGGGTAACTTAAATTCCATCTTTAGATTTTACAACTTATATATAAAACAACTTCCTCGATCCCTCTTAGATAAATCTCCATTGATTCTTAAAATATAATTCATGATGATTGAGTGATAAATATTTCTTTAGAATAGTATATGGATGGATTTCAGTGGACTCAAAAGGATGGTACACTCTTTCGGGTTGACCCTTATGTAGGGATATCCTTGTAATATCTTATAGAATAAACTTTGAAGACTGAAATTAGATTTAATTAGATGTAAAAATAGTCAATATGTTCTCTTATTTAGTATAGAGGGGATCCAAGATGAAATTAGTCAACTATAAAATAGTATATAAGAACATTATAATCATCATACTTTTTCCTTCTTTGTCAAAAACATAATATTTTGAAGGTGAAACTCATTAATGGAGAATGGGTGTCTAAAGAGATATCAAGATTAAAATTTTTAAGGTAGGGTAAAAAAACACTGATTATTTCCATTCTTTTCTTAGAGAAAGAAAATTTATCGGTAAATTTAATATAACCCTTGAGTATGGGTCCTTCTCCAATGAATTAAATGTTAATGGACCCCTTGAGGTATCTCATTTATCTAATCTTCTTACAAGCCCAAGAAAAGGTCTTTGATAGGATCCTAAAATATTGAATCCTAATTAATTAGTCTTCATGAATATCCCAATATCCCTTAATGGATCTCATAATAAACTCATGGAATTTATTCTGAATAAGAATGATATTAAACAAGTTTTCTCTATTCTTAACCTTGAGAGCACACCAAGCTCAAATGGATTTCCAGGATCCTTTGATGTAGATTCATAAGATCTAGTTATCACTAATGTTATTAATGTTGTACATTATTTTTTTAGGGTAACTTTATAGAATAGTTTCAGTCACTATCCTTATTCTCATAACCAAAGTGAGTAATCCTAGTGGTTTTAGTCAGATATGACCAATATTTATCTGTAAAAATTTTTACAATGTTCGTACCATAATTCTCAAAAAAGGATATCTCAATACTTATTCTCTCAAATTTAATATGAACAACATAGCTTAATTAAAGGTGGGAATATTCAAGAGAGAATCGGTCAAGATTAGGAAATTATTTCTGACCTTGATAGATTGGTTATGAGTTTAAACATAATGATTAAAATTTATATTGAAAATATATATTGTAGGATTGAATATAGATTCATTACCAATGTATTAAGAAAATGTGGCTAAACTGAGTAGGCACATGACCTTATATTTCATTTATATTCTTCACCATGGTTTTTTATCTCTCATATAAGAAGAATATTTGGATTTTTCAAGTATTCCATGGTCCTTCTCCATGGGGATACACTCTCTCAAAGACTATTTATTCTTACCCAAGATTTTCTAAGTAAGAACCTAAATTAATGAATTTAAAATTGACATATTTATCCCTTTATAGGTTGGTATAGTTTCAAAGGAATACCCCATTTTTCATTATTGGTGACATTATCTTTTTTATTTGTGTCATACGAAATTACATAATTTACTTCAAGAAGGTCTTGAATTACTATAGTTTCTGAAGTTGGAAACACATCAATATCAATAAGATAAGTGTTTATATTTATAAATCCTACACTAGTAGGAATTATAGTAGAATTAAAGAAATTATTTACATTACAAAAGGTAAATTCCCTATGAAATACCTTGATTCCCCATTATCTAATGGAAGAATTAGAATAAATCACATCGATGGTACTTTAAAAATAATTATGGGAATAATTATAAACTAGAAGATAATATTTATCTCTTTTAGAGTACTTATCACTTTGGTTAATATCATGTTGAGATACATACCCATGCATGTTTTAGAATCTTACAAGGCTCTAAAGTCTATAATAAAAAATATTGAACAACCCATTAACTATTTCATCTAGGATTTTCATCATGAAGGGTGTCTCCATTTGAAATGTTTTTCCAAAATTGAAAAAATAATTGATTAAGGGGGAATTAAACATATAAATACCAAAGATAGAATTACATATATGCAGGACAAACATTCTTGGGAGGATTGTTTTTGTTTCTCCCCTATGGGCTAAATTAATTAGATATAAATATGGTACTTTGCCTATAGTATGGATTGAGGGGTATAAATGATCCTATAGATGGAATGGATTTCATGACACTATCAAAAAAATATGACACCTCCTAATGGGTCATTGGTAGAGTAGATATTTCTTTATGAACTAATTATTATGTTGGCTCCCCTATTTAATTTAAAGGATTAATATGCCAAGGAATAGAACACACATTTTTGTAGGCTAAAAACTGTCCTCATATCATGGAAATGATTATTAATGAGGATTATAAAAATCTATATCACAATATTCAGATGTGTGATGAACCCTACTACTACATCTTAACTCCCTCTCCCTCAAGATCCTTCACTTTATCCTACTTTCAAAAGTTAATATGTGTTCCTCTTATCACAAACTCTCTATCTAATAACCTCTAAGGAAAATATATTCCATGAAAGCTCAATTTTTTTTTGATGTTTTAGTAATCTTGTTCTCCCCAATAATGTTGATATTCATAGGAAGGAAATCCAAATTACTTCTAAAAGGTTGTGTTATAAGAATTCAAAATATTAATTAGTGGTTCTTTTGTTTATTGAAAGATACTTTCCAGGATATATTTAGGCTATACTCAGTGAGAATCATGGATATTTTGACTCTATGGATCAGTTTATCATTTCTTATTCTAGAATCCATACCAGTGGCAAATTGAATTCTCAAGGGCACTATATCATCCTTTCTATAGGATACTCAGGGATATGGAATTCTCTCAATGAATCTCAACATCAATTATTTATTCTATACAACATGTATATGAGAATAAGGATACCTTCATAGGTTTATGATCTCAAATCCATTTTCAAGGAATACATCATGATCAGGTTTTTGAATATCCATATTACATGTGCTCTGTATACCAGCTCTATAGATGATATAGGTGGTGTGTGGGTCTGTTGAAACGCTCCAAATTGGGGACTCAAGATGAATAATGATGGATCATGTATGTAGATATTTATTAATAGTGGTGGTATTTTCCAAGATGATAGAGGCTATTTCATTCTATTATTATTGTACTTCTATGGAAAAGGAACCTCTATACAATTGGAATCCCATTATATACATACTGGTATTAATCATTGCAGATCTTATAATATCAATCTCTCCTTGGTTGAATCTAATTCATCATCGATGTTTAAATATCTATCTGGACTCTCTTATAGTATTTGTAGTATTATATAACTTATCAAGAATTTTTGGACTATGATTCATATGGATTTTGAAATCCTCTACACTTGGCATGAAGGGAATATGGTTATTAGCCTTTTTTGCATCCAAAGGAGACCATGTTTTGAATTTTACGACCTACTTGAGCTTAGAATCCTTACCTATAGAATATACTAACATCATTCAAGGGGATTCACTTATCCTTTACTTCTTTAGTCTCCCTTGAACCTTTTTTACTTTTTTGAATAAATAAAAATCCATTTGTAAGTCATCCATAATGTTTTTAAATGAAGGGGGAGATTGGGGATTCAAAACTAAATTGATGGAATCATTTAATATCTTCTATTATATAAAACCATGGACCATTGAAATAGATAGAATCATTGATATTCATAGATAAAGTGTTTTTAGATCATTTTAGCATAAAATATTCTCTAGAGAAATTGTATGTGTCAAATTATCAATGATCAATGATGTTCACCACTACCAAGATCTATAGTCCCTATAAAAAGTGTTCATAGTGCTAAAAAATGTCCACTACAGGTTGATTGAAGCTAAATATAGATACAAATAACATATTATTGTACGATGTTATTTCATGGACTTACAAATGTGATAAGAAACATGTCATTCCACACACATGAAGAGATTTTAACTTGGGAGATTTGGAGATAACTAGTGTTGATGGGAAAGCTAACACTAAAACTATAAGAGAGGAAGGAAGATAATAAATACTATGATAACAAGAGGATAGAATAAGGGTTTGTGAAAATTTTGGGCCTGGAAATCTGGGTAGTCCCAGCCCCCATCTTGGTAATTTATATATCTGTTTTCATGTTTTGAAAGGGAAAAATATTATTAAAACAAAAAAAATCATTAAATAAATCCTAAAACAATAAAATATTCCATAAGTGTTATATTTTATAAAAATGAAGTATAGAATAGCACACCTTTCGCTTTTGATGATTCAACCTATCCAGACATCACACAATCTTGATCGAGATCATTGAGGAGAAACCAACATGTTCCTCCCTTTTAGGGTAACAATATATCACATGAATCTCCCAAGGATAAGTAATTATATCCCTCCTATAAATAGTTTATTATAACCTTTTGTTAAAGGATAGAAAAAAACATGAACATGATAATTATGTCTTGAGGAATTCAAGGCATCACAACATGGAAGTTAATACCTTTCATAATGATTGAAATGACTTATATAAGCATTAAAGAACTCCAATGTTTTTCATATATTAATTTTAGCATTTTAAGAATTACTCAAACATTGAGAATCATTTGAAATGTATAGTTCATTCTCTTAAATTAAATTTTAACACTTAAACATTTAAGCATGATGTTCAAACTCGTCAAATTCATCATCATATAATGAATAACCGAGTATAATAGAACATGAAGTGGGATAATATGGAATTCAATTTTTTATTTTATAAAGTAACAATTTCCAACCAATAAATCATAGAATAATGATCTTAATTATATTATGGTGTATCCCTTTACTAAGGCATGTTGTGGTGAACCCTTACTTATACCTTGATATCTATTATTCTATGGTATATACTATTTTAGTGTGTATATACATCATGCTATTACTTTATCTATAACCTCATAGACTTAATATACCTTTAACTCATGTCATTTTATATGAAATAAATCATGAAACCATATCTAAAACTCTATTGGGATAAATTTTAAAAAAAAATTTTGAAAAAAATTTCAGTCATTTTAACTAGATTCCATATCATATATAACAGCTTGTGAAAATCCATCCAGAAATTCTTCCAAATATCCTCTGAAAAACTATATGGTAATATCTTAATGTTTCATAAACTTAATCTTCATTCTCATGACCACAAAGTGTGACCCGAAGAGCCATTGTTGCGTTGAAAATAATAATAATTCCTAAATCAATAAATGTAGGATAATATTGGGATCTATAAAATCATTAATGGTACTCAAGGGATATGGTGTGATATTTATCAAGAATATGTATCTATATAACTATGTCATCCATATGTATCATATAAAAGTATACATATTCATATAATATCTTTGTCAAAGGCATCGAGTGACCAAGGGAAATAGAATATGTCAATACCATATATCCTACACATATATTCTGAATTATCTAAGTATAGAATGACCAGGTTAATGAATGCATGCATTATAATTCATTTAATTGTATAAGCACATTAAATTCCCCTCATCCAGATAGATAATAAAATGAAATGTAACTTATCTAAGTATGAATATTCATTTAATCAATCTATCTCAATCAAGGGATTAGGTTCTATACTCATTATATGAGTGGAAAAATATTATCATGTTTAGGCCTTAATGGATGGCATGATCAACAACATAACCAACCAAAATCATATTAGCTAATCCTTAAGGCTTTCATAATAAAGGTATCAAAGTTTAATTGTTCTCATGCTAAGTATATTTCAAACCTCGGGTATGGATCTTTAATATGAAATATGAAATAATATCATAGTAAATACATAGTGTATTGTAAAGACCCATATTTCCTGTGGAATTTTTTTTAATACATGGAAATTTTACGAGTCCGCAGTTTTTTGCGGCACTTGATTTCGAGGCCCGGTGTGTCCGGAATCAATTTCTGAAGTTTTTCTCGAGTACGTTCAGTAAACGTGTGAGCGGGATTTTATAACTTCTGAACTGGTTCTCAGAATCGAATTCCGAGGAAACCATTGAATTCGTAGCATCGGTGATTACTTAGTAACACTTTCATTGCAGTTGCGTTTTAAGAAAAATGGATGATAGTTTTTGGGGTTCTATAATAAAGTTAAATAAAAATAAGGCGATAGATTATTTTTATTTCTTGGGGGTTATAAGCTTCAAGAGGAGGTTAGTGGTGGGGGATACCACACCAGAACCTCCCATGAGAGGTTATGGAGGTGGGGCCCACCCACACATAACCTCCCTTGGGGGGATATTTAGCAAGGGGACCACACAGGCTTTAACCACTTTTAACTCTCCATAAAGTTTGGGGGAGACCCTTGAACTTCCCCCACTAATTAAATGTGCCAACCCACTTAGAATTAATTGAACCCCCTCATTTAATTAATTCAAATTTTTAATTCTTTTCAATTAAATCCATTGATTAAATAATATACAAAGCTATTATTTATTTTGGTTGGAAATTCATTTGGGTGGGACTTGAGAGAGAACATCATCCTCTCAACGAAGAATGCAAAGAATGCTCCTTCCACCGAAGAACGATGAACACCATCTTCTTCCTTCTTCGACCGGGGAAAAAAGTGGAAGCACCATCGCCCACAAAGAACGCTGACGCCATCCTATGCTTTTTCTTTCCCGACGTCAATGAAACGACACCCGTTTCACACGACTCAGTCATTAATTAACAATCAAGGTAGGGGGATTTGAGTTGTTTTGTTCCTGTTCTAAGTCGTTAATATTTTGGTATTCGTTATGCCGAATGTTATCAACATAACATGGGGGGGTTTGGACCGCACCAACACGGTTGACCCTCCCACTTTGGTTGGTCTGGTTTGTTGACAACGGAGGAACGGACCGCGGCGAACAACAGTGGCCGGCGATGGGTCAGATGTGAATGAAACTGGTAGCGTAAAGGCAGCCGGGTCTCCAGGACGGTGTGGCACCGCCTTGCTATGTGGAGGAGATTCGCGGACACGACGGACCGTGGCGGAGGTGCACGACACCGTCACACCTCACGGAGGGCAGCATGAGGTCGCGGTCAAGGCGGGTCGCGATGGAGGGGTGCGGCGCCATAACGCCGTGCCGGTGGTGCAGGACCATGGCTAGGGAGGGCCGCAATGGGAGAGCAGGGGAACGGCGTGGTCACACCACACCGGAGAAGACCCGTGGCCTAAGGCCACGATGGAAAGGGGAGGGCGGCCGGCTAAGTCGGTTGCCGGTGCACACTACAGGCGGGACCCTTCGTGTCCCGCAGTTACCAGGGCTGACGCCTCACACCGGCTGTTTCGGAAAATCAGGGGGGCAGCACCCCCCCCCCCCCTCCCATGCGTGGCCAGCCGGGCCGCGCCTTCGGGTCGGGCCGCGCCTTTGGCACGGGCCTCACCTTCGGGTCGTGCCGCGCATTCGGGCTGGGCCGCGCCTTCGGGCCGGGCCGCGCCTTCGGGTCGCGCCGCGCCTTCGGGCCGGGCCGCGCCTTCGGGCCGCGCCGCGCCTTCGGGCCGCGCCGCGCCTTCGGGCCGCGCCGCGCCTTCGGGTCGGGTCGTGCCTTCGGGTCGGGCCGCGCCTTCGGGTTGGGCCGCGCCTTTGGGCTGGGTCACGCCTTTAGGTCGGGCCGTGCCTTCGGGTCGTGCCTTCGGGTCGAGCCGCGCCTTCAGGCCGGACCGCGCCTTCGGGTCGGGCCGCGACTTCGGGCCTGGCCGCGCCTTTGGGTTGGGCCACACCTTCGTGTCGGGCCACCCCTTCAGTCCGGGCCACCCCTACGGACCGGGTTGGACCCTAATCCAGACCCGGGTCAGGTCAGGTCGATAAGAATGGGTCGGACCGGACCCGGACCCGTCAGGCCCGAATACACCTATTCGCCCATAACTCGGGCTACGGGTGTCCTATCGACAAACCGTCTGCGGCGATGGAAATATTAGAGTGAGACAGTTCTTTTAGAATACCCCACTTGAGTTTTGGAGATAGTTTGAGTATGTTCGGGTTGGTTTTAACCTAAAAACCAACCGGGCCCCTAGGACGGAAATGCCAATAACTCAAAGACTGGGCGTCCGATTGATGCACCGTCTATTTCGTTGAGACCCATATGACATGGAGGTCCTTTGAGACACTTCTACGTGAGACTTAGTGACACTTGGAGTATCGATCAGTAGCTCGTGGAGAGGATCCTCCCAGAGATGAGCAGACAGAGTGTGGAGACTTAGTAGTTGAGAGACCTGACGACTGCTTGACCGATTCGACTCGGACTGATTCGACTAGCCCAGTGGGGAGCACCCGGTATTTGAGAAAGACCCAGGGTGGAGAAGCGCCCGGTATTTGGCGGCAGACCCACAATACTCGATTGGAGGAGTACCTCTGTAGGCTATTAGGGGGAGCGCCCGGTATTTGGCGGCAGACCCACAGTGGACGGAGCGCCTGGTAGTTGGCAGCAGACCTGCGGTACTCGACAGGAGGAGTACCTCAGCAGTGTAATGTTAGTTAGAAGCACCTCGGTGTCATGACAGGCCACTGTACTCAACAAGGGAGGAGTTCCCTAGCATCTGTGGTTTCGATAATGAAAATCTTGGTTTGAGCTGAGTCAATGACCTTTGTGTTTTCCTCATGATTGAGATGGGTTACTTGATAACATAGGTATATGTATGCTCATATACCTAAGTAATGTTTATCCATTGATTTCATACTTTTTAGTTTATACTTGTTGGATTTTTTGAGTCCTTGAGGGTCTTGGGGTCCCTACTGAGTATCGTTATACTCACCCCTGCATGGGTTATGTCTGCACCTCGTTGTGTTGGATGTAGACGACGGGCAGTGCTGACGGAGGCTGAGAGCGCCAGGACTGGACGGTACCCAGAGGAGGACCTTATGACATATCGGTACACAGTGGAGTCTGACAGACATGGAGTTTTGTGGAGGCCATTTTTACCTTCCCTTCAGGTAGGAACCCCAGAGGATGATCCAGGAGCTTCTTTAACCTTTCAGATGTTTGTCCCTTTTTCAGTTGTACTTGCTTTCAGTTTTACTTGTAATTTTTAGTTGGGCTTGTATTCTTGCCCCCTTAACTTTCAGTACACTAGTTATACAGCTTTTACTTAGTGTTTTCTTCCACTTGTTCTCTGTTTTTGTGTGTTTCAGTTTATAAAGGAAATGCCTTCCCAGTTTTAGGAATTTACGCCTTTGGTGCTAGTCGCCAGCCCCTGGCTTATGGAAGGCAGGCTTGGGGTAGTCACAATATGGGACCTGGGGGATGGGTCGTGACAAATTGGTATCATAGTAATCTGTTCTATCGCAGAACTTAGGACTCTGATATTTATTTTCTGTGAAGAAATAGTGTTAAGGGTACATGGTGTGGTCTTCAGTTTAGGGAGTCCAGTGTTGGTGCGGCGGCCGACGTATCCATACATCAGGACCCTAACTACTGATTTCTGACTTAGTACACGAAAACACTGATTGCGTGTGTGTTTTCAAAAGTTTTCTTTAAGTCATCTCAAACCAGGTCAGTTCACCATGTATAGTCTTTTGACCGTGTCACATCTGTTCCTTCCAGGATGCCTCCTGGAGGATGACTAGTTAGATCCCTGAGAGTTGTATGCACAGACAGCTCGCTGAGTGACAAGGCCTCAGTACAGTGCCCTCTTTTAGTTGAGGCACTAGAGGAGGCACCAGTGGTACTACTTCCCGTTGGGCCACTGATGCCACCAGCCCCAGCAGCAGAGAGTGCACGCTGCTTGAGCACGCTGCACGAGTTCCAGCACCATAGGCCACCCAGGTTCAGGGGAGAGACGGACCCGCAGGTGGATGAGGATTGGCTAGAGGCTATAGTAAGAGTCTTCATACTGGTAGGGACACCAGCCGACTTCATGGTGATCCTTGCTGCTATCCTTATTCAGGCAGCAGCAGGAAGATGGTGGAGCCTGATGCTCCAGATGCATGATGAGGCGTCACTTCCATGGGCAGACTTCCAGAGCCTATTCCATGCAGAGTTTGTTCCAGCGACCCTACGGGCGGTGCAGATATAGGAGCTACTGCATCTACAGGAGGGTAGCTTGATGGTGGCGCAGTACTCAGCGAGGTTCACCAACCACTCGTGCTACTCCAATGATATGGTACGAGATCCATTCTTCAGGGCTCGGACCTTTGATCAGGGACTTAGGTGAGATATTAGAGCTTCAGTTATCTCCCACAACATCCTGACGCAGACGGGGTTGTTGGAGAGAGCCCTTCTAGTGGAGAGTTTCCTTGCTGAGCAGTCTCCAGCAGCAAAACCCACTACTAGTCGACTTACAACGGAGTCTTCTACGCTGGCAGTAAACAGATGACGCAGAGTTCCAAGAGGACCAGACCTACAGGTGGACGATCTCACGACTCGTGATCGGTTGTGTGGGGTACCCAGAGTGGAGATAGAGCCAGTCATTCCAGGAGAGGACAGTGTTACTCATGCGGTGGGCTTGGTCACATAGCTCGTGACTATCTGACCCGCTGCTTGGATGATCAGCAGATAGTTGAGGGACCTCCCAGGCAGAGGCATAGGTTCAATCAAGGTGGTCTGCAGGGCACAGGTGGATGTGGCAGAGGAGCTGGTCATGCAGTTGGTGGTGGATGACGTTACGAGGTGCTACCACCACCACCACCAGGAGGTCCACCCCGACCACAAGGAGCGGGTGGAGAGGGCAAAGCACAGCTTCAGGCAGCTGAGGCCTATGACCATGGTGCTCTGGAGATGATTCGAGGTACGATCTGTGTCTACTCTACCTTAGTTGCAGTTCTTATAGACACAGGTTCCAGTCACTCTTTTATAGCCACTACCCTCGTTCGGAGCTCAGAGAATCTGATGGATCCGTTGGATCGATCCTTACTTCTAGAGACTCCTACGGGAGTAGACTCGACGATTACGCACTGGTGCCAGCAGTGTGAGCTTACTCTAGGAGGTGATAGCTTTGGATGGGATCTTCTCGTAGCGCCATCTAGGAATTACGACGTCATATTGGGTATGGACTAGTTATCTATAGTTCATGCTCATATCGACTGTATTAGGCTCAAAGTGCAGTGTGTTCACACGGATGGGACTAATTTCACCTTCACCGGCAAGAAGGGATCCTTTGAAGTGCAAGACAGACTTACTCGGAGGAGGGTGCGGCCAATCACTCACCAGTTGGCTTGACTTACCCTCAGAGCAGTTGATGTGGAGAGTCTAACTTATCCTGTAGTGGTGGATTAGTACGCGGATTTTTTCCCTAACGATGTTCCATGACTACTTCCTCGCAGAGAGGTGGACTTATACATTGACATGTACCCCGGGACGACACTGATATCTACTCCATCATATCGGATGGATCCCGCTGATCTTCTCGAGCTGAGGGTACAGCTGGAGGACTTACAGGGGAAGGGATTCATCCGGCCCAGTGATTCTCTTTGGGAAGCCCCGATTCTGTTCTCCAAGAAGGAAAACAGGAGCTTGAGGCTCTGTGTCAACTATCATCACCTGAACCAGGTGACCATGAAGAAAAAGTACCCACTACTGAGGATTGACGGCCTCTTTGATTAACTCAAGGGAGCATGATGGTTCTCGAAGATAGACCTCAGATCAGGCTATCACCAGCTCAGAGTTCGAGACGAGGATGTGAAGAAGACAGGATTCAGGTGTCGGTACAACCACTAAGAGTTCTTGGTTATGTCGTTCGGCGTAACCAACGCTCCAACAGTGTTCATGAGTCTCATGAATAGGATCTTCCAGCCTTACCTCGATCGCTTTGTCGTAGTCTTCATCGACAACATTCTGATTTACTCGACTACTGAGGAGGAGCATGCCTACCATTTTCAGGTAGTACTGGATGCACTCCGAGAGCACCAGCTTTATGGTAAGCTCTCGAAGTGCTAGTTTTGGATTCAAGAGGTTCACTTCTTGGGACACGTCATCTCGGAGGCTAGATTTGCATTGGATCTAGCAAAGTTTCAGGCTGTGCTTTCTTGGGATCCACCCGGGAGTGTGATGGTGGTACAGAGTTTCCTAGGCTTGGATGGATACTATCAGAGGTTCATACCAGACTTCTCTAGAGTTGAAGAACCACTATCATCCATAACAAATAATGGGCAGCCCTTCGTGTGGTTGGAGAGATGCCAACAGAGATTTCATGAGTTGTGGAAGAGGCTGACTAGTGCCCCCATATTGAGGCTTCCTGAGGAGGGTGTAGGGTACGTAGTTTACTATGATGTATCAGGGACCAGACTTGGGTGTGTCCTGATGTAGGAGTAAGTAGTGACCGCTTATCGTTCTCGGTAGTTGAGACAGCATGAGCAGAACTACAATACCCATGACCTAGAGTTAGCAGCAGTGGTCCTCATCTTAAAGATGTGGCGACACTATCTGATGGGAGAACGTTTTACTGTGTACTATAATCACAAGAGTCTCAGGTATATCTTCGCTCAGAAGTACTTGAACCTGAGACAGTGGAGATGGCTTGAGTTCCTCCAGGACTATGACTTTGAGATAGTCTATACTCATGGGAAGGGGAACGTAGTAGCATATGCTCTCAGCAAGAGATCTGGTTTTCAACTTCTAGGGGAGGTGAAAGAGCAGCTAGCTGCCTTATAGATATCCTTTTTGGATAGGGATGGAGCAGCCTATCTTCAGTCTCTTACAGTCACTCCTCCACTTATTCAGCAAGTTAGGGAGGCGCAGTGTGGAGACACAGACTGTGAGATGCGACATGCTCAGATATCCACTGGTCGGGCACCTGATGGATTTTCTGATGGTTGGAAGCACGTCATCCTCTTCAGAGGACATACCATGGTACCAGTTTCACTTCAGGAGGAGGTGTTGAGGGAGTTCCACACTTCCCCTCTAGCAGTACATCCATGTGTGGAGAAGATGAACCAGGACCTTCAACGATAGCATTGGTGGACAGGTATGAAGAATGCGGTAGCAGAGTTTGTCTCATGATGCCTCACTTTTCAGCAAGTGAAGGTAGAACACCAGGTACCAGTAAGATTGGTACAACCCTTAGAGGTCCCAGAGTGGAAGTGGGATGGGATATCCATGGATTTCATGACGGGTCTTCCACATACATTCAGGAGTCATGATTCGATATGGGTGATCGTCGACCGACTAACCAAGTCATCCCACTTCCTACTGATCAGAGAGCATGGCTCAATTGAGATCTTGGGGTGCCTCTATTTGCAGGAGATAGTGCGTTTTCATGGAGTACCTTCTTATATTGTATCCGACCGAGACGCACAGTTTACTTCCTGGCTATGGAAGGGGTTGCAGGAAGCTTTAGGGACGCAGCAACGTCTGAGCGCCGCCTTCCATCCTCAGACAGATGGTCAGATTGAGAGGACCATTCAGACCCTCGAGGACATGCTTCATCCATGTGTTCTCAACTTTGGTCATATCTGGGAGGACCACTTACCTTTGGTGGAGTTTTCCTATAATAACAGCTATCACTCCACCATCGGTATGGAACCTTTTGAGGCCCTGTATAGTCGACCATGCAGATCGCCACTATGCTGGACAGCCCCAGGGGAGACAACACTAGTGGGACCAAAGATGGTACGGGCTACCACGTAGAAGGTATAGATCATACAGGGGCATATAAAGACTACACAGAGTAGGCATAATTCATATGCTGATAGGAGGCGGAGGCCTCTGGAGTTCGAGGATGGTGACCACGTTTTCATACGGGTCTCACCTCGACGAGGTCTACGGAGATTTGGAAGAGGCGGCAAGTTATCTCTGCAGTTCATCGGACCTTTCCAAATCCTTAGCATAGTAGTAGAGGTGTCTTACCACTTGGCTCTTCCACCTCAGCTGCATCAATTGCACAACGTCTTCCACCTATCTCAGCTAAGGAGATATGTGCACGACCCGTCCCACATCATTGATCATGGAGAGTTGGACATCGATGACAGGGAAAATTTCACAGAGGTTCTAGTGGAGATCAAGGATCGACATCAGTGGGTCCTACATGAATGGTCGATACCTCCGGTGCATGTTCGTTAGCAGCATGGAAACCTCCAGGAGAGCACATGGGAGCGGGAGGCTCAGATAAGTGCTCAGTACCCCCATCTATTCCCTTAGTTCAAGTTATAGCTTATGGGGATGTAAATCCCTGAGGTGGGGAGAATGTAAAGACCCATATTTCCCATGGAATTTTTTTTTAATACATGGAAATTTTACGAGTCTGCAGTTTTTGACGGTGCTTGATTCTGAGGCCCGGTGTGCCCAGAATCAATTTCTAAAGTTTTTCTCGAGTACATTCAGTAAACATGCGAGCGGGATTTTATAACTTCTGAACCAATGATCGGAATCAAATTTTGAGGGCACCGTTGAACTCGCAGCGTCAGTGATTTCTTAGTAATACTTTCACCACAGTTGCTTTTTAACAATAATGGATGATAGTTTTTGGGGTTCTTTAATAAAGTTAAATAAAAATAAAGTGATAGCTTATTTTTATTTCTTGGTGGTTATAAGCTCCAAGAGGAGGTTAGTGGTGGGGGCCACCACACCATAACCTCCCATGAGAGGTTATGGATGTGGGGCCCACCCGCACATAACCTCCCTTGGGAGGATATTTAGCATAGGGACCACACGGGCTTTAACCCCTTGTAACTCTCCATAAAGTGGGGGGAGACCCTTGAACTTCCCCCACTAATTAAATGTGCCAACCCACTTAGAATTAATTGAACCCCCTCGTTTAATTAATTCAACTTTTGAATTAATTTTAATTCAAGCCAACGATTAAATAATAAACAAAGCTATTATTTCTTTTGGTTGGCAATTAATTTGGGTGGGACTTGAGAGATAACTTCATCCTCTCAATGAAGAACGTGAAGAACACTCCTTCTACCAAAGAATGACGAACACCATATTCTTCCTTCTTCGATCGGGGCAAGGAAGTGGAAGCACCACCACCCACGAAGAATGTTGATGCCATCCTCAGCTTCTTCTTTCTCGACATCAACGAAACGACGCTCGTTTACCGTGACTTCATCATTAATTAACGAGCAAGGTAGGGGTATTTGAGTTGTTTTGTTCCTGTTCTACGTCGTTAATATTTTGGTATTCGTTATGCCGAATGTTATCAACATAACATGGGGGGGTTCAGACCGCACCAAAATGGCCGACCCTCCCCCTTTGGTTGGTCTTGTTTGTTGACGACAGAGGAATGGACCGCGGTGAAAAACAGCGGTCGGCGATGGGACGGACGTGAAAGAAACCGACGGCGCAAAGGCTGCCAAGTCACCAAGAGGGCACGACACTTCCTTGCTACGCGGAGGAGATCTGCGGCCACAACGGGCCGCGGCGAAGGCGTGCGGCACCGCCGTGCCGCATGGAGGGCAGCAGGAGGCCGTGGCCAAGGTGGGTCGCGGCGGAGGGGCGCAGAACCGTCGTGTCGGGCTGGTGGTGCAGGACCGCGGCTAGGGCGGTCCGCGATGGGAGAGTAGGGGCTTGGAACCGTCGCACCGTGCCGGAGAAGACTCGTAGCCTAAGGCCACATTGGACAGGGGAGGGCGTCTGACTGATCCGGTCACCGGTGCGCGCTATAGGCGGGACCCTTCGGGTCCCGCGATTACCAAGGTTGGTGCCTCGCGCCAGCCATTTCGGAAAATCAGGGGGGCGGCACACCCCTCCCATGCATGTCCATTCGGGCCACGCAGCCAGCCGGCTGGGCCACACAGCTAGCCAGCACACATCCAGTGGACCGGGCCACACGGCCAGCCAGTACACGGCCAGCCAACACACAGCCAGCCAGCTGGGCCACACGACCAGCCAACACACGGCCAGCCCGCCGGGCCACACGGACATCCAGGACATGGCCATCCAGTTGGTCCATGATGCCACCCCATCCGGGCCACACCTTCAGGTTGGGCCGCACCTTCGGGCTGGGCCGCAGCTTCGGGCCGGGTCGCGCCTTCGGGTCAGGCCGTGCCTTCGGGTCGGGCCGCGCCTTCGGGTCGGGCCGCACCTTCGGGTTGGGTCGGGCCTTTGGGTCGGGCCACCCCTTCACGCCAGGACACCCCTACATACCGTGTCGGACCCTGGTCTAGACCCGGGTCGGGTCAGGTCGGTCCAATTGGGTCGGACCGGACTCGAACCCGTCAGGCCCGAATACACCTATTCGACCATAAATCGAGCTACAGGTGTCCTATAGACAAACCGTCTGTGGTGACGGAAAGCTTAGAGCGAGACGGTTCCTTTGTAATAACCTAATTTAGTTTTGTACATAGTTGGAGTATGGTTGGGTTGGTTTGAACCTAAAAACCAATCTAGCTCCTAGGACGGAAATGTCAATAACTCACAAACAGTGTGTCCGATTGACGTGTCGTCTATTGCATTGAGACACCTATGACATGGTAGTACTTTGAGATACTTATAAATAAGACTTCTTGACACTTGAAGTATTTACCAGTAGCTCGTGGAGCGGATCCTCATGTAGACGAGTAGACAGAATGTGGAGACCTAGTAGCTAACATACCTGACGACTGCTTGACCGATTCGACTCGGAGTGATTCGACTAGCCTAGTGGAGAGCGCCTGGTATTTGGTGGTAGAACCATGGAAACGGAGTGCTCGGTATTTGTCGGCAGACCCGTGGTACTCGACAGGAGGAGTACCACTATAGGCTATTAGGGGGAGCGCCCGGTATTTAGCAGTAGACCCACAGCGGATGGAGCACCTGGTAGTTGGCAGTAGACCTGCGGTACTCGACAAGAGGAGTATCTCAGCAGTCCAAGGTCAGTGAGAAGCACCTCAGTGTCACGATAGGCCCCTACACTCGACAGAGGAGGAGTTCTCCAATAGTCGTGGTTTCGATAATGAAAATCCTGGTTTGATCGGAGTCAATGACCTTTACGTTTTCCTCATAATTGAGATGGGTTACTTGATAACTTAGGTATATGTATGGGAATATACCTAAGTAATAGTTATCCGTTGATTTCATACTTTTTGGTTTATCCTTGTTGGATTTTTTAAGACCTTGAGGGTCTCAGGGTCCCTACTGAGTATCGTTATACTCAACCCTACATGGAATATGCTCTCACCTCATTGTGTTGGATGCAGACGACGGATAGTGCTAATGGAGGCCGAGAGCGCTAGGACTGGATGGTGCCTAGAGGAGGACCTTATGACATATTGGTACAAGGTGGATTCTGACGGACGTGGAGTGCTGTGGAGTCCATTTGTACCTACCCTTCAAGTAGTAACCCCGGAGGATGATCCAGGAGCTTCTTTCACCTTTCAGTTGTTTGTCCCTTTTTCAGTTGTACTTACTTTCATTTGTACTTGTACTTTATAGTTGGGCTTGTATTCTGGCCCCCTTTACTTTTATTACACTAGTTATACAGTTCTTACTTAGTGTTTTCTTCCTCTTGTTCTCTTTTTGTGCATGTTTCAGTTTATATAGGCAATGTCTTCCCGGTTTTAGGGATTTACGCCTTTGGTTCTAGTCGTCAGCCCCTGGTCTATGGATGGCGGGCTTGGGGTAGTCACAATAGGGCCCCGGGGGATGGTTCGTGACATGTATGGAACAATGTATGGTTTACATGATGGGTCATCTAGCTCACAAACTCCTTTTGTGTATCATAATAATAGTTCATATCTCTATAAAAAACCTATCCACACTAACCTTAACATTTTATAAAAACTTGTAATACTCTATGATGAAAATTGGTTAGAGATAACTTAAACCCATTCTTGGAGTGTTTAATTATCATTTCAATTCATGCAATATATACACCCAATATAAAATATTAATAAAGTAGAGACTGTATTTTGTATAACATGATACATTTTATGTACATAAACTTTTTAAAAAACACTTAAAAATATTCCATAAGAGTTTTTATAATCGTATTAGATAAAATATATTGTCAGGGAAGCCTTGTGTTTGTTACACATTTCAGGTTTAGTAAAACTCATTATATATTTATTTAATTCCTGAAAAATCTCTATGTGACAATCTAATAAAACCCTCTTACTAAACTCCTTTAGTGAGTAACATCTATAATTAATTTTCTTTTGAATAATGATGAGTCTTAGTAATCATATTCCTAATGTTAAAATCTTTCAACATATTTTTCAAACTTCTTAACTTCTCATCATCCAATATTATGATGTTAATAACCTATATTATCTACTTGGAACTCTTTCTATGTTAATCATCATCATCTTTGAAAATTTCTATTAAATGTTTTATTTGAGATCATTAGGTAACCAATTTAACTCTTTACATTATTTTATCTTTACCAACATATCCTAAATAGTTAAGATGTAAATTTATATTCACTTTTTTTTATAACTTAATGTAACTATTTACATTTTCCTTCATTAATATACCCTAAAATCTTTTGGGATATTAAGTGACACTCAATTTGAATTTGATTGGTTTAATCTTTTATTTGTTTCACTTTGAACTTATCTAAGTTCAAACATAGTCCCACTAGCCACTTATAAATTATATTCTCTCTAAAATATCCTACTAAGATATATAAAATTTTTTGTGTTTAGGAAATAACAATCATTTTCTTATAGTGGTAATATTTAACAAATAAACTATTGTATATATATGATATATGGTATTCAATGTTTTTGGAGACTTATTACGACAAAATTAATTATTTAAAATATTCCAATATTTGGTGATGAGAACTCTTTCCTTTATATTTTAACAAATATCTCATATGAATTCTACTATTCTGGATAAAACTTCTTTTATCCTTATATTTTTTTTAAAACATGTTATAGAGTTTGATAAATCATAAACCATGTGTATCATATCTTTTATACATAAAAAGTATTTAATAAAAAATAAATTCTATTTTCATAATAGAGAAATAATATGAAGATAAAGATATTTAAATTTAATTTATATTATCTTTAAATATTCCATTACATACAAATACTAGATTTAGAAACCCATTAATTCAATATCAAAACAAAAACTAAAAGACCAGTTAATTATTTCCTTGATTTTGAGATATTATATATTCAAAATATTTGTAAAATATACCTTTGGTATCATATACCCTTCAAAATAAAATAATTTATTTCTATAATATAAATAATTGAAATGTATTATCAATAGTGTTTCAAATTCCCTTTAAGTATTTTATAAAATTTCATCACCTATAAAATTATTGATCCTCCTTCCCAAGACCTCTGTTAAGTTTTAATGACCTTTACAAAAAAATAGACTATCCAATCTCCTTTATATGGCTCAAATATTTACCTTTTCATACTATCTACACAATACTAGATCCTTGAGCTTCCATGTCCTTCTCATTAATGCTCAATTTTTTTATAAAATAAGGAAAAATTGCGTGAACAATTTCATTCTTATTTAAACTTTTAAAATAATAATTCCATAATGAATTCCATAGCTATATTAAGCCATAACGGATACCTTCAGTCTCTAGAAATCATTAACGCACTCAATCATATAAAGTATATGAGTGGAGGCAAGAATTCATTAGGCAATTTTGTATCTAATTCCTTTAAAACCAGAATTGAATCCTTAAATTATTATCATAAGAATATATTAGATCCAACATTTGAACCACTTCTATATTATGTCACATATGGAGGAATTTCCTTAACATATTGATTTTTTTAATTTATTAAGAATGATTATTAACGTTTAATACCAATATAATAATTTTCAATAGTTAAGCTTTTATTTCTCTATGATTGATCTCAAATTCATGTTTTGATAAGATGGTGAAAATATATATATATATATATATATATATATATATATATATTTATTTATTTATTTATTTATATATATATAATAATAATAATTATATGGGTATCTTATTTGACATTCATTTAGTTGGTAATTTTATTAAATTTTCTCTCATTAGAATGATGACCCCTTTTAAATAACATTATATCCATTAGTGGGACAAGATTCATATTTCACAATTAAATAAATTTTATTTGGAATTCCTATCACCATTTATTTATTTTGGAAGGCCATAATTTCAATAATATATTATATGTCTCTTAGATGGTTGAGTGTAAAAATATTTTCCCTGTCCAATATATGGAAACACTCAACATTATCCATCTAGTATCCTTCCCAAGGGTTTCCCATCTAAGTGTATGAGGCACCCATAACCCACACTTCTGGTTTCAGTGTTAAAACCTATTTCTTTAAATACTATCTTTGATACAAAATGAGATGACCCAAGATAAAAATACCTATATGTCACTACATTTTCATGATTAAAAAATTAAAAATCACAATAATATCACAATCCCAAGAATGTAATTTTTAGTGCCTTTTGGAACTAGCTATGTATGCAATTTATTTTACAATACTTGTGATCATTTATCCATAATTAATCCTTACTAGACTCCCCTGTAGAATTTAGATAAGTTATACTCATCTTCATAACCCAAGGAATGGAAAAATAAGAAAGAGGTGAGCTCAAATGATCAGTAAGGGAAAACTTTTCAAATTTTAATCAATTGTTTGATCATAAGAATATGGGAAAACATAAGTAAGGGATAAATATATTATTAAATATAGCATAGAAAAATAAGTGTTTCCCATAAGTCATAATAATGAAACATTTAATTTCAAATAAATAAACAAGTATAATGGTATAATAGTGTGAGATTAACATAGAAATATGGAGTAAGGGGATGATATCATAAGTTCATGGGATCACAAATATGTGTTAATAATATCAAAAGCATCAATCAAGGCTCACCAATGATACAACATAACATAGTGTACTAAGGCTAACTACCAGTGTAACATACATGGTATCTCATGAGTTGAAAACATAAGCTAATACATTAGAGATTTATCAGGGATCACCCTTCATATTCATGAAATTTACATGAAAATATTTTACACATGAGGAAAATTAACCAAACATAAATAATAATCATAATAAAACTTGTGAGAAAGAAACGGGTTTCATAATATTATCATAAAGTATAAAAAATTTCAATATCATAAATATTTTCATAGAGAATAAAGAATTTAATAATTTTGGGAATTCATATTTGAATAAATAATCCAAATCCTAGAACATGGAGTTCCAGTTTATAAAAATTCATGAGAATTATTAGAGAAGTGTGAATTAAAAAAATCCACATAGGTGGTGCTTTATGAAATGAGTAAAGGATATTTTAAAGAATGAAGGAGATTATTATTTTAATTTAGATACAAATTTAACCAAGAAGGTTTTTCATAAAATAATTAGGGTTTTTAGAATATATTAATGGTTAAAAAACATTTTATAGAGGTGTTACTTGACATGAAATAAGAAATTGGGAAGTTCCCTTAAATTCGGAAAACATAAAAGTGAAAATCGTGAAGCGATTTTAAAACATGTATTATCCCAAAAAATTGAAGGTATATTAAACTAGTTATTTATTTAAGGAATATAAATACATAATATAGAATAAATACATGAGAATAAGATAGATGAAGGGGGATAAAAATAAAGAGAACACATAACCCAAAAGTAATGAGGGTGATTCGGAAGATCCATTTTTATGTTTTAAAATACCTTTAGTGAAACCCACATCATTAAAAAGGTTAATAAAACATTCATTTGAAAATGGTAAAGGGTAAATATTGGTATCAAAAGAGGTAAAATAGTTTTGTATTACAAAATAAGAGAGAAGAAAATAATTAGGAAGGGAAAATATGCACATGGAAGAAAAAATCCATTATAAAGGATGAGTATTAATCCTGGAAATTTTGAAACTTTTAGGAATAAATCAACCAATGAAGAAATTTTTGTTTTTGAGAAGTAAATAACAAAATGTAAAAATGTGTAGTTACCATGTATAATAAAGAAATTAAATAATAATGGAACTTAGGAAAAGTGGTTAAGAATGATAACTCAATACCCAAAAGGAAACAAAAAATTCTGTCAACAAACCATTTACAACTTCATTATCTTTCAAATTGAAAACCCATAAAGGTATAACTTGATATTTATTTTTAAATATATTATATTTCAGGAAAATTATGATAAAAATGAATCAAAGTAACATATTTACATCTTAAAAATGGAATAATTTGTGAATACAAATCATGTCTTAATGAATATAAATTGAGATACAAAAGCCAATCCTTTATTCTTAATTCACTCTATGCATGGACTTAACATTATAAAAAATAAAATTATGTTTATTAAAAACATTATTAAAAAACTTTTCATTTATATTTCATTTTATAAGGTCTATTTATTATCATGTTTTGTTCATTTATTAAATAGTTTTCATTTATGTCAGTTACTTGATGCGGTTCGACCAATTTCTCTAAAACATCCTCAGAATGTCGAATGTGGTCAAATGGGTTGTAAAATAGGTTCATAATATCCATATTTGTATAGTTTTTTATAATTTATTATTCCATTCAAAAAAATTATATAGTTACATAGGTTTTCCCAAAATGGACTCAAATTAAGAAAGGTTCCTAAATATTTTCATTTTATGTGGTTAAGCTTACTATGCACATTTATTATTAAAAACACTTATAGAATGTCCAATTTTATATTTTTGAAATATTAATAGTTTCATAAATATCATAATTATATATTAAATACACTTTATAATTAATCCATGTTAGACGGTAATGGAAAATAAAATACATCATTCCATGGAGGTGGTGGTCCGCATGTACAACATCTTCATTTTTCTATTGGTTTTCATGGAATATATAAAATGAATATTCCATTAGTATAATATCATTTAAGAGTATTAATAATAATGAATTAACAATACTTTATTGTATAGAAAATATTTTATGGGGTAGAATAAGAAACAAATTAAGATAGCTCGGTTGAGAATATTTCATCTCCCTTTGGGTGTTGTCAATTGGATTACACATTAAGGATTAATAACTTGGTCTTTTGGAAAGACCAAGGATTTTAGTTTATGAGGATAGGTTTGAGGATGTACTAGGGAATATATTTTTTCAAGATAATTCATTATAATGAGTGGATAAATGGGGTGTAGGTGATCTTCTTTTATTAGTGAAGGGAATTAAATTTTTGTAAATATAACTTTTTAATATAAATAGAGTATATATTTCACAAGTAATGTAGAGGATAAGTGAAAAATAATGAAACAGGAGATGAGGTAAGGTACATTATCCCTTAACCATTCATTAAAAACATTTTTAAACATTTTTTAAGTATTTTAGTCTCTAATTATTCACTTTCACCATTTTTTGTTTTTATTGTGGTAATTAATTTTTACATAAGTAATTTACTTTTGTGCCTAAAAATAAAATAGGTTTCATTAAATAATTTGAACCTAGTAATTTCAATTATTAATCCATTTTATAAAATAAAAAATATATTTTTAATAAAAATTAATTTTTTCATTTTCCCATGTATTGTGTAAAACCAGTTTTTAGAAAGTGTATTTTTAACTCTAAATGTTATGTTTAGGAAAAAATCATCAATGTTGTTTATTTTAATGTCATTAATTAGTTTGTTATTTATAAGAACCTAACCTTAAATATTACATAATCTTGAATTTTAAGTTAAGAATCCACTATATTATATTTTGAGGATCTTTATAGTATATATTATTATAAAATTAGGTCAACACCCATAAAAAATAAATATTACATAGAGGGGTGGACATATCCACTCATTATCCATTTTTACTACAATACAAAGCATTTAAGATTTAAAAAGTGTTACTTTCATGACATATTCTCAGAATTTTCATCTTGACTACATCTGTATCCCTATTAATCCTTAAAACCCCATGAAAAGCATTTAAAAGCATTTGATGAGCACAAAAAAATTAGTAAGGTATAGGTAAAGAGAAAGAATGAAACGTGTTACTCCATGAATACTCATACAAATTTTCATTTTTCAAAATAATATTTGGGATCAAAATAAACATTTTCTTACCCAAGAAATCAACTTCTCTACTTAAATGTTTTCATCAAAAATATCATAATGAATCTTAAAGCTCAAATAAAATCCATAAATATTTACTTTAAATCTGGAAAAACTCATGAAAACATTTTCAAAAAGTTATATATTTAACTCATAAGTAGTAAAAACATTCCTTTAAACTTAATCTCATTAGCTTACTTTATAAAATCAATAGGTTACCATAAAAACTAATAGTAAGCATACAAAAATCATGTAGGTAACATGGGACATCATTTTTATATCACTCTTACAATCACACTTATAAATGGAAAAGCATACCGAGTAAATTATCATAATCTATTATGATACACTAAACTAGTTAACTCTATCCCCTTATCCAATACATTTGAGAGCTATATTAGGCTCACTCATTATCATAATCTATGTCAGGATCATAGTTTATTATGAGAAATATCATGATCACCAGAAATCATAAAAAAACATCAAGAACCATATCATAATCATAATACATGAAATCTTTCATTTCCATCATCGTACTATTAAAAATATTTCATTCACCCATATGAAAAACATTTTTTGATATTGATATATCCATTCCATTTAAAACCCTTTTTGAAAATACCTAGAACAAATGGAAGGAGTGTTTTCTTTGAAGAAAAAATGAAATATTTTAAAGGAATTCAAACATCAAATAATAGTTATGACGGTTGGAAAGACCTTTGATGGATTATATGTAAAAATTGAACATTTTTTTCCTTTTTTTCAAAACATTTTGAATAAAATATATAAAAGGGTTCCATTTGAAAACCTCTGAAAAAAAAGTAAAAAGTGACATAAAATGTTATTTATTATTAATTTATGACTACATAAATACATTTATAAAATAATTTAATTAATATGGGCATAGAAGAAAATGATTTAGAAAATAAATCTTGAAAACATTTAAAACAAGGTTTTTTAGGTAATGTGTCCATTACCTTGAATTAGAATCATCACATACAATATTTATCTACCTAAATAATAAAATTATGTTAATTATATACTTGATTGAGAAACATTTTCTTGTTTATTATTCCTTTTATTTTATTTCATACCATGTTATATATAATTACTCAATCAATTATTTTCACAGAAAATGTCTTCATGATATTTAGCTCATATGTCCCTAATGACTTTAGTATGTGGACTATGAACAAAGTGGAAATTATTCCATCATATCCTGAATAATAATCATGAAATAATTATCATTTTTATTATCAATTATACTTTTAAAATCATTCATGAATGATGGTTATGAAAAATGAATTACATTATAATTATAAAGATGGCAGGTTATACGTGCGTATGAGTAACATTTCTATTTTTTGACGAACAAGAGGAAAAGAAGGTAAATATTATTTTATCTTTATAAAATTATTATTAAATAAAAAATATAATATTATCCCTTTAAATAAACTTATATATACTATCCATGTGATGAAGTGGTGAAGAATGAATCACATCACTTCGTAGAGGTGGTAATCCACACATACACATGAATGACGTTATCATTTTTCAATGGATGGAAAGGTAAGAAAATTGATGATATAGTATCTTTAAAAAATGATAAGTATATAATTAATATAATATATATATATATATACATTAAATACATCATTATAACCAATTGTAAGAGGTGATGATGTAAAATGAATTACAAAGGTTTGTGATGTGGTAGTCTACCAACTATAGGAAAACAGTGATTTAGTAGCAGTTTTTTCATGGCAGTTTTTTAAACCGTTGCTAAATGTTTTTCGAGATCAAATTTAGTAGCGGTTTTTTAGAAACAATTTTTAAAATCACCGCTAAATATTTTTTTAAATATTTTTGTATAATTTTTTTAAATTTTTTTCAGGGAAAAAATGCACTTTTTTAGCGGCGGTTGTTTTTAAAACCCGCCGCAAAATATCGGTGGTTTTTTTAAAACTGCTGCAAAATAGAAGGAAAAAAATAAAAAATAAAATTATTTTTTATTTATTATTTATTATTTATTATTCACTCACATATATAGTTTATTATTTATAATTTTAATTTATTATATTGTGTTAATTGATAAATATTTATAATTATTGGTTAATAATAACACGAAACTTAAAACAAATCTACACAAAACTAAAAAGAAGACTTTGGTATCAAATGACCATAACTTTCAATCCGGCAGTTAGTTTCATATCCACAAACAGTCAAATCAAAGATTATTAAATGAGCTAAAACCATCTGAGATTTAAATCATGTGATAATCAAAGGAATAAAATATATTATAGTTTAAAAAAAGCAAAAAATCAAACTTGAACTTCAAACGGTCATAATTTTTGATCTGGGTGTTCGTTTAGGCTCTACCACATATTAAATCGAATCCTGCGATGAGATCTACAAAATAAATGGTCTCAGACTGAGGTCAAAAAGTTTTATCTAGTTTTTCATCCCTAGAAATGCTCAGAAGGCCTCTAAAAATGAGTTTTTTGTTGCCAACCCCGATTTCTTAAAATTCAAATGTTTATAACTTCTAATTTGGGTGTTTGTTCAGCCTATACCACATATCATGTCAAATCTCATTTCATGGGCTTTGATTGGACTAGTTTGTGGAGTTGAAATGGACTCTCAGATTGAAAGTTATGGTCAATTCAATGTTTTTTGGGGTTTTAGGGTTTTCAAAGTTTCTTAACATTTTTATGTATGTTAAGGGTACCCCAATATTTTAATATTCAATTGATTTTCAACCTCATTTAAGGGATTATTTTTTTTCGGTGGGGGATCAATTTATTCAAAGGGCTTACATTCATAATGACAATATGGTTTTGAAACTTTATCGTTTTTCACTTTGTAGTTTTATTTAATATTTATTATTTATTAGTTATCATTAATTATTTATTCATTTATTATTTATTATTTATTATTTATTGTATATTATTTATCATTTATTATTATTATTTATTTATTATTATTTATTTATTATTTATTATTTATTATTTATTATTTATTATTATTTATTTATTATTTATTATTTATTATTTATTATTTATTTATTATTATTTATTTATAATTATTTATTATTTATTTATTATTATTTATTTATTATTATTTATTATTATTTTATTATTATTTTTTCATTATAATTTATATATTACAATTTATTAATTAAAAATTATTTATTACTTATTATTTATTATTTATTATTTATTATTTATTATTTATTATTTATTATTTATTATTTATTATTTATCATTTATTATTTATCATTTATTATTTTATTAATTTATAATTTCAAATTCATAATTTTATTATTTTATTATTTTATTTTCATAATTTTGTAAATTATTTATTCATTATTATAATTTATCTCTTATTTATTTATTATTTATTTATTTTTTATTTTTTATTATTTATTATTTTATTATTTATTTATTTTTTATATTTATTTATTATAATTTATTTATAACTGATTATTTATTATTTATTTTTTATTATTTATTATTTACTATTTATTAGTTATTATTTATTAGTTCTTATTTATTAGTTATTATTTATTATTTATTATTTATTATTTATTATTTATTATTTATTATTTATTATTTTATTATTTTATTATCTTATTATTTTATTATTTTGTCTATTTATTATTTGTTTATTATTTATTTAATTATTTTTTATTATTATATTTTATTATTATTTATTATTATTTATTATTATTATTTATTTATCAGTTATTTATTGAGTAGTTATTTATTTATTTATTATTACTTATTATTTATTATTATTTATTATTTATTATTTATTATTTATTACTTATTACATATTATTTACTAATTATTATTTATTATTTTTATTTATTTTTTACTACTTTTTATTTACCATTTATTCCAATATCATCTATATATTATTTATTTATTTTTATTTATTTTTATTACTTTTTATTTACCATTTATTTCGATATCATGCATTTATTATTTATTATTTATTATTTGTTTATTATTATTTATTTATTATTACTTATTTATTTTTTATATTTTTATTATTTATTTATTATTTATTTATTGAGTTGTTCTTTATTTATTTATTTATTTATTGATATTTATTTTTTATTATTTTTTATTTTTTATTTTTTATTTTTTATTTTTTTATTATATATTATATATTATTTTTTATTTATTTATTATTTTTTGTTTATTATTTATTATTTATTATTTACTATTTATTACTTATTATTTATTTATTTTTTATTTTTTATTTTTTATTTTTTATTTTTTATTATTTATTGTTTATTGTTTATTTTTTATTTTTTATTTTTTATTTTTTTATTTTTTTATTTTTTTATTTTTTTATTTTTTTAATTTCGTAATTTTGATACTTTATTATTTTATTTTTATAATTTAATAATTTAGTTATTTATTATTATAATTTATTTGTTATTTATTTATTATTTCTTTATTTATTATTTCTTTATTTATTGTTTAACTATTTATTTATTATTATTTATTTATTTTATTTTATTTATTATAATTTATTTCATATTAAATATTTTTTTTAATATTCAATATTTATTATTTGTTATTTATTATTTATTATTTATTATTTATTATTTACTATTTAATATTTATTATTTATTATTTATTCTTTCTTCTTTATTCTTTATTATTCATTATTTATTATTTATTATTTATTATTTATTATTTATTATTTATTATTTATTATTTATTATTTATTATTTATTATTTATTATTTATTATTTATTATTTATTATTTATTATTTTACTATTTTATTATTTTATTATTTTATTATTTTATTATTTTATTATTTTATTATTTTATTATTTTATTATTATATTATTTGTTATAATTATTTATTTATTATTTATTATTATTATTATTATTATTATTATTATTTTTTATTATTTTTTATTATTATTTTTTATTTATTATTATTTTTTATTTTTTTATTTTTTTATTTTTTTATTTTATTATTTTATTATTTTATTATTATATTATTTGTTATTATTATTTATTTATTATTTATTATTATTATTATTATTATTTATTATTATTTTTTATTATTATTTTTTATTTATTATTATTTTTTATTTTTTTATTTTTTTATTTTTTATTTTTTATTATTTATTTATTAGTTATTTGTTAGTTATTTATTGAGTTGTTGTTTATTTATTATTATGATCTATTTTTTATTGTTATTTATTATTTCATATTTAATATTTATTATTTACTATATATTATTTATTATTATTTATTATTTATTATTTTCTATCTTTTATTTACCATTTATTTCCATATCATGTATTTAATTATTTGTTATTAATTTAAAATCTATTTTTTAATTTTTAATTTTAAATTTTTAATTAGTAATTAGAAATTAGTAATTATTTAATATTAATTATTAATTTTTGATTGTTGATTATTGATTATTGTTTAATCATTATTGATTAATCACTATTGAGTTTGTATCTATTAGTTATGTATTATTTGTTTTTTCAATTAATATATATAAGTATATTAAATTATGTTTATTCATCACATGACGAGTCTGTTGGAGTGGTAAAGTCATTGGCGAATATATAAGTGGTTATGGGTTCAAATCTCACCCAAAGAAGAATTTCTATATATGGCACATGTCTGTGCATGTGCATGTGCATAATAATAAATAAATAAATAAATGATGAAAATAAAATAACAAAATAATAAAATAACAATAAATAAATAATTGAATTATAAAAAATATATATATATAAATAAATAAATAATACAGATTCGAAAATAAAATAAAATAAAATAAAATAATATAATATATAAATAAATAAACAAATAAATAATTATGAAATTAAAATTATAAATTAACAAATTAAATTAACAAAATTAAAATAAATAAATTAAATCAACAAAATTAAAATAAATAAACTAAATTAAAAAATTAAAAAATTAAAAAAAAACTAAAACAACCGTCGCTAAATCGTTCGACAGTGGTTTTGAAAAACTGCCGCTATTTGATTGTCGACACACGATTTAGTAGCGGTTTTTCAAAACTGTCGTAGAATGATTTAGCAGCGGTTTAAACCACCCCTAAACTCGAATTTTGGCAAAGTGAACATACACACGAATAGTGATTTTATTTCCATTTTGATGGAAGATGAAGATTGATATAGGTTAATGAATTAACAAAAAACATATCAGTATATGGAAGATATTAGTGTTATTATTTCAGAATGGTTTAATGATATTTAATGTTGGTAGATGATGTGCCTGATTTATGTATACCTTTTCATACATATAATTTGAGTATAAAAACATGTTTTCACCAGTTATACGTTGTTTTGTGGATAAAATGCTTTATTTTGGTGTTCTTGTTGATATTTCAGGAGATTCCAACCAAAGTCAGAAATCATGAGTGTCTAGACTAGAAGTTCAAATATACATGTTGTGTAACCCTGCCCCAACACGGTTCGGCCAGACTGAGTACACGCCCATATAACTAGCTAGAGCTAACATATCATGTACTACCTAACAACATGTCTTGTAGTCACTTCTAGAAGTGGTTGGTGGCTGAAACAGACAGTACAAGCTATGTGTGGAGGTGCAACACTTTGTTTAGGCCACCTACTGATGGAGAATCTGAAGAAAAGCATGTTGAATTGACTACATGTTGTGTACTTTTGGGTATATGGCATGCAGTCTAAAATTCTATAAATAAAAGGGAGGCTTTCCATGTTTGAGGTTGGACATCCAGGGGAAGGTTCTTCTGCTCTACCGAATGATTTCCCCTAAATAAAAAATTTAGGTTTCCTTTTCTATTTTCAATTTCATTTTAATGTAATTCTCTATTTCTCATTCATCACTCTCATATCCCTGGTAGGGATTGAGTTTCTGCTCAATCCACATACCTTGACCATGGTCATAAGAGGCTAGTTCCCTTGTGTTGGGGTTGTAATAAGATTATGGGTTTGATATAATTCTAATTCTAGTGTGTTGATTTTATTATGATCTTTGTTTCACAATTTCTTTAATGAATTTAATTCCACAATCACTATTGGTTTCATATCAGACCAAGAATGACACCAATGGATAAAACTAAAGGAGTTGTAACTGGTGATCCCATGATCATTCGGTGAGCCCATTGCCACTGTTTTAGGGGTTAATAACTTGAATGTATTTTTAGTAGTTAACTACCAGACCAAGGAGTTAACCTTTTAAATGTGTGATTGTTTGTTATCGGACCAAGAAACAACAGTTCAATTGAATCCTTATAATAAACAATTCCATTTATAATTTTAATATTAAGGAATGACCATTGCATTAAACCTTAATTAAATTGAAACCCTGAAACATTTTTCTTCTAATTTTTCTATCATTTATTTTGTTTTAATTTATTTTTTTCAAATCATTTCACTATTCCATTTGTGTTCCCTTAATTGTTATTATTTAGATAATTGACTAAGACTTGAATGACTCATACTGGTTATTTTTTCTCTATTTTCCATGTGGAATTGTCCATGACTATTGTTAGCTACCTAGTTAGTCATATTAGAAGGGAACAAACAACTTACCATTTGTTGCACCTCGCGACTGGAGCGGTCAAATTATGGTGTCGTTACTGGGAAGTCTAGAAAGTAGCAATGTGATGCTGAGTTGAGGTTGGTTTACACAGATTTATTTATTTTTATCTACCTTTATTTTTTTTCTTGGGACCTCAACCCCATATTCTATGGATTTTTATTTGAATCGGGATCAATCAGTAGGACCCACCTGGAGAGGATTTCTATCTAAATGATCTAGTGTTTTCGTACTCGTATCCAGAAGAATATTATCTATACAAGGATGATGGGTTACAATATAAGGACTACCCATGTACATCCTTCACCCCATCTATTCTTCCTTCTCTTCCAGAATAATCTTTACGTAATATCTAAAGATTAATATCAATGATGGAATACTTTACCATACGCTAGTTAGACCAAACCAAAAGGTTGGGCTGACTTGGTACTATGGTACAACAACTTTCAGAGATAATCACTCATATTGATTATCCAATTGATTTTGAGGTTGGTTGTCCTAATTATCTTTCAACTAAGGAGGCATGTTATGATGTGGGCCCCACTTTTCATTCACTAGAAATTTCTGAACATGGTTTTCAAAACTCGAACTTTAAATATGGAACCACATCATATCATGTTAATACTGAATTTGATCACACATTTATTTTAGACCCCTCAGTTGATCATTTTCCTGCTTCAGAGGATACCTGCAATTATTTTCAAGTTTTTAGAATATCATAGTTGGAACCCCAGTAGGTGGAAGACATACATGATAAGACCAAGAAACAATTCCACATTTCGTATCTTTTATCCATGGAACATGAATACTGAAAACCTTCTCCAAGACCACCTAAAGTCCCTAAATGATGGATACAACATGAGGGTACCAGACACATGTGGTGGTTTGTACAGCAGAAGCCACATCCACCTTCAGATTATGGATAAGTACTTCAACTCAAGTCAATCCAAATACCTAAAATAAAGGTGTTTGTTGGGAGGCAACCTGGCCCCTCTTCTCCCTCTTCTTCATTTCTTTTCTATTTTTAATAAAAACATGGAGTGTACCTTTCCTCCACACACCATATACCACGTTTTTTTCACTAGACACTATTTCAATAAGAGAAAAATGAGGTCACACACTGTGTGTATCTCTATACACGGTGTATACTTTTCTTTTTAGAGTATGTTTGAATAAAACCTTTTTTATAATTTTTTTTAATTAAGTTAATAAAAATTAATGAAGCATGTGCCAATAGAAAGGCTGTTGGAGTGTATCTGAGTTGTCCCTAGTTCGAATCGCTTCGTACCTACCTTTGGTACAAGATTAATTGTTTTTAATCTCATGTTTTAATGTAAAAGTCATGTGTAATGCTTTCAAAAGTAAATTAAACTATTTAAAAATAAAATAAAACTCGTGGTAGGGATGAATTGGATGACAGAGTCATAGACTTTGGATCCAAAAGACCCGAGTTTCATTCCCACTAGACAGTTCAGTTCCATCCTTTTTCACTTAAATAAAACCACATGGCATGTATTTCAGTAAATGTCGTGTGTTTCATTTTTTCATTAATATTTTAAAATGTTTTCAAAAATAAGAAATCACAAAAGTGTGATGTGGGTTGATTGGTAGAGTCATTACTCAGGGCTCAAAAGACTCGGGTTTGAACTCGAGTAATCTCCATGTATCATCCCAATCATTCAATAATTAAAACCAAACATTATACATCATTTCATTCATCTTGTAGTACTGAAACTATGATTTAAATATTAAAATATTAAAAAAAACTTTTAGTACTACAACCTTTACTCCAATAGTTGATGGTGTGCATTCGGATCGACCGGTTTCCAGTTCGAATCATGCCTCGAGCTCCGGACCAAAGGTTGTAGTTCTCATTTTCAAATTTTAGAAATCATGATGTGTATTTCTCAAATAAATTACATGTATAGGTTTATTTTTTTAATATATAGACATATATATATTTTTATTTTTATAAATTTAAATAATAATTAATATTTATTTTATTATAAAATTATGATCTACAAAAAAAATTACACACCGCGTGTGTCTTACCAAATGTCGTGTGGCCTGCCTATAAAGGCCAGGGAGCCCTAACCAGGAAGACCACATATTGAAATCCCCCTCCATTTTCCATTTTTCCCTCTTGAATCCATGGTAGTTTTTGAGTTTCTGCTCAATCTATATTATGTGACCATGGTCATAAGAGGCTAATTCCCTTGTGTTGGGGTTGTAATAAGTTACAGGTTTATTGTAATTTAAATTCCGGTGTGTTGCTTTTATTATGTTTATTATTTTAAAATTCATTTAATATATTAAATTACACAATCTCCATCGGTGTTATGTGGAAAAAAGAATGACACTAATAGTGAAAACTAAAGGAGTTGCAGCAAACAAACTCATGACCATTGGGTGAGCTTGTTGCCACTGTTTTAAGGGTAATGTATTAATGTGTATTTGAACATTCAATTATCGAATCAAAGAATTAAAGTTTAGATACATAATTACCAGTTGTCAGACTAAGAAATGGTAATATAATTGAATCCCCATGGTAAAATATTTTCATAAATAATTTTAATTCTAAATAATAATTATTGTAATACACCTTAATCAAATTCCAACTCCAATATAATTGTTTTCTGATTGTTTTTAAAATTCTTTTTTTTTATTTTTGCAAATTGTTTCACTATTTCATCTATTACATTTGACCAATTTTGTCTATATAATTGACTAATACTCATCCACATGTCATGTGTCCTGCCTATAAAGGATAGGGATCCATAACCGGGCAGAACCTATGTCAAACTCCCCCTCTCTTCCTTGTTTCTTCCTGAAGCATCGCATGTATGCTCCTTCACCTCCCACCTTCGAATATTACATTCGTGTTTGATTATGTCTAGTTTTTTCATCCTCATTATGATTCTCAATCAAGTTATTCCCTTATTCTCCCTTTATTTCAGCGTTTTACAACCATATTAGGCAAATTTGAAATCGGGTAGGAGTTGGGCCAAAACCCACAGTACACGAGTTCATTTGAAGAACACATGTCGTGTATTATAGGTACATGGCCACACATTCTCTATTTATAATTTTAAAAACAAATGGAATATACATTCGGTACATTCCATGTATAGTACCTCTACCCCAGTTAAAAATCTGAACTCATGTGCACACACCTACACAACCCACACCCCATGTACATAAACATGGTGTGTTTGTCCAGAATACACCATGTACAGGCTGATTGAAAATTTTAGTCATGTCAAAAGGGCTACATGGGTTGGATTCCATGTTCTCATACATGGTATGTGTTCCCTCACAATACACCATGGAATTTGTTTCCCTACCCCTCTTTCCAAAGTCTATGTCAGGGAGATTATACAGCCAGTACCCCATGTTTTAACACACGGCATGTACACTTCACTACACGTCATGTATTGCCTATTTTCTGAACACATTCCCACTCTGAATATGTATCCAAACTACATGGGTTGTCCACATGATCACACTACATGTTGTGTAGTCTAGATCCACATGTTGTGTACTTTTACTTTTATGTTTTCTTACTTTTGTTATTTATTTTTCATTTTTTTCTTTTCTTCTCTTCTGTTATTTCTATTCCAGTTATGGAAGATAGAGATAGGTAGAGGGAGAAGCATATTATACCCACTTTTGATGGAGAGTGACCCGCATGTCAAGTCCATCTCAGGAGGTCAATAACCCCTACTTTACCAGATCCCCCGGTGTCGTAGCTGCTAACTTTGGCAATGCTACTTCCTCTCCAAATGGCACCCACGTCATCCACATCCCCTCCACCAATAGATATCCCATATTTACCAGTTTATCTTCCTTCTTCCTCTTATACATCTCTATATATAGCTAAAACTCCACCCACAAACTTGGATGATCTCTTCATATCCCTCTTCTTAGCCACTCTGGATCGTCAATAGGACCTCATGAAGCGATGTTAGGATTCCATGGATCAGAAACTCAAGTAGAGGGAGGTCATGTTGGACCTCATTCTCCAAAACATGGGTATTACACTTCCCCCAACACTTTCTCCCCATCCAGATCCTCAACCTTCAATAACATAGCCACCATTAATATCTATAACCACATATTCAGTTATTCTATCCACTACCGGACCAGATTCTCCTTCTACTACTATGACTGTAGATGTGCTAGTAGAGCCCACCACATAGAGCGAGGACCCAATACCTCCAATTTATATTATAGTTACCCCTCCTCTATCAGATCCACCTATTTCAGGCGGTTCCTCCTCTAAGGCAAGAAAATGAATGTTTCTCTATATTTCTTTCATTATATATATATTTCTTTTTGCTATTCTTATGATGTGATGGTTTATGTGCCTACGGAATTATTTTTCCATTTCATCAACATTCACAGGTACTCTAGAGTGTTAATGGAATCTTGTTTTAGACGTATTTCCACTTTTTCAAGCTCGTCATAAGGGGAGTATAATTTTAGTATTTATTTTCTTTTCTTTACTTTTCTTTGGATTACTTATTTAATTACTTTATATCACCCTAACCTAGTTGTTTTCTTCCACATCCTCTTCCCTTCCTTGGTATTTCTCTTATAGGACCACTTATACTATTAAGTGTGGGGGATAGTCTCTCACTACACTAATCTTTTCCCTTAAACTGATATAGGAGACATCATTAATAGATAAAATATTTTAAAATATAGAAATTCTTGATTAATTAAAATTATAAATAAAAAAACTCATAAATGAGAATTTTAAAATTTACATGCTTATTTTAATTTTAAAGTATTTCAAAATTATTACTGATATAGTTTGATTTTTTATTTAAATACATGGCTATTTTTCATTTATTAAACTGGTCATTTTTATTCATGTCATGACCTGATCGACCCATTATTTTCCTTATTATAAAGAGGTTTTCTGAGCCCTTTGAAATATTCTTTCTCTAACACTCTTTCTTAAGAGATTATTGGGATATTCATGACTACTAGAAGTTGTGATTTTTTATCTTCAAAACACAAATATTTTTAATCACATTTAAATGATTGATCTATTTGATTGGTATTTTTAGTATCTTTGACCTTGAGACCTACCCTACATCTGACCTTCATGAAACCCATAGAAACCATGAACTTCCTTGATAGAAATCCACATTAAAAGCCTATTTATCCTTCCTACCCTAATTACTTTATAATTTTTCATGATTATTCATTTCATATTATAAGAAAGAGTTCGACTATTCATGGTATATTTTGGTGAGCGACCATGAAATTAAGTATGGGGGAAATTGACTCTTATTCATTTAGGAAAAAAGATTCTGAAACCATTTTTCATTGTATTCTTAGTGGTCCCTATAAAAAAAAGGGGATCAAATTCATTCATTACACTTATTGCTGGTTTACAAACCCATCTTGTCAGGGAATATCATAGTGATGGTGACCTTTGAGAGATCTTGTTGGGGATTCATTTTCATTGAGTTGTGTTAGTGAATATCTTGATTTTTTATTTAAGAATTCATCCCCCTTTCAGGAAACTAGGATTATTTCTCACATCATTACCTACCTACCCTTTACCTCGGAATCATTTGAACCTTATTGAAAGACCTCATGATTTCTGTGATTTAATTTCTAGGTGAAGAATTAGAATACTTAAAAGATTAGGGATAGAGTGCATATACTTTAGATTGAGCATAACTCTGATTAAATGATATTTATTGATGAGTGTGTCATTTTTCAGTGAAGTAAATCATCAAGTGGCATGTGTATTTATGAAAAGTTTCAAAAAGTGAATAATAGAGGATAAAAGTCATTAATTGAATTATAAAAGAGGTATGATTAGAATATATTTTTGAATTTGAAATATGTTTTGTACCTTTTTAAATCCTATGTTATGGATATAGTATTTGTAAGAATAATTAATTGAATGGTTCCCTTTTTAGAGTTTATATTTTATTAATTATATGTTGAGATTTTTTTTGAGGGAAAGAAAATGATTAAGTGTGTAGGACTTTGATGTTTCTGATTTTTGTATACCTTTTTATACATATAATTTGAGTATAAAAATAGGTTTCCACTGGTTACACATTGTTTTGTGGGTAAAATGATTTACTTCAGTGTCTTGGTTGATCTTTCAAGAGATTCTAGCCAAAGTCACAAATCAGGAGTGATCAGACTAAAAGTTCAAATATTCCTGGAGTGTGCTTTATAAACACACATTGTGTAACCTTGAACTTAAATGGTTCAGCTAGACTGAGTATACATCCATGTAGCCATCTAGATCCAACACGTCGTATAATACCTAACAACACATCATGTATTCACTTCCAGAAGCGGTTGGTGGCTGAAATAGATTGTACACGCCATGTGTGGCGACACAATACATCATGTACACCACTGACCCACAGAAGATGTGTTGAAATTCAAGTGGTGTCATGGTAGGCCACCTACCAGTGGAGAATCTGAAGAAAATAAAGTTGACTTGAATACACACCAGGTACTTTTGGGTACCCACTGTGTAGTCTAAAATTATTTAAATATAAGGGAATCCATCCATGTACGAGATTAAACATCCAAGGGGGTGCTACCTATTTTCCAAATGATTTTCCCTAAATCCAAAATTTAGTTTTCCCTTTATATTTTTAAATCTTTTTTAGTGTAATTTTTCCTTTCCCCATCATCCCTCTCATATATATGGTAGGGATTGAGTTTTTGATCAATCTGCACACCGTGACCATGGTTATAAGAGGCTCATTCCCTTATGTTGGAGTAATAATAAGATTATGGGTTTGATTTACTTCTAATTATGGTGCGTTTATTTTATTATGATATTTATTTTTACAATTAATTTAATGAAATCAATTCCACAATCGTTTTTGGTGTCGTATCAGACCAAGAAAAACACCAATGGAGAAAACTAAAGGAGTTGAAACAGGTGATCCCATGACCATTGGGTGAGCCTGTTGCAGCTATTTTACGGGTTAATAACTAGAAAATATTTTTAGTAGTTAACTACTAGACCAAGGATTTAACATTTTAAATATTTAATTTTTTGTTATCGGACCAAGAAATAGTAATTCAATTGAATATTCATGGTAAACAAGTTCATTTATAATTTTAATATTAAGGAATTAACATTACATTAAACATTAATTAAATTGTAACCTTGACACATTTTTCTTCTGATAGTTCTATCATTTCTTCTATTTTAATTTAATTTTCACAAATCGTTTAACTATTTCATTTACGTTACCTTCATTTTTTGTCTGGATAATCAATTGAGACTCGAACGACTCTTACTAATTATTAATTATCTATTTTCCTCATGGGATTAACCTTGAATTCCACTAACAACCTATTTAGTAGAATTATAAGGAAAAAACAACATACAATTGTGTTACCTCGTGATAGGAGCATCCAGTAGAAAAATAAATAAAATAAAAATGCTTGGTAAAGAACTATACCTCTTCTTAGGAGAACCTATTTATGCTTATACCAAAAACAATCCAAGGATGGTTTTATAATCCATATAGGTACTATAGGATGAGTTGGGATTTGATGAATGGATTTGGGTAGGTTTTGGGTGCACCAAAAAAAAATTTAAGTGTATAGGGGAGATTAGAGTGGGTTTTCTTTTATAAGTGGGGGAGAGGACACACTTGGATTTTTTAAAAATATTAAAATATATTATTTTCTTACACAAGAAAAATGGCTCCAAAATAGAGTATTTATAAATATTAGATTATATGTGGTCTAAATATGGACATAAAATAGTATTTAGAAAAACATTTAGGCCATTTCACCCTAAGAACTTAAGTTTAACCCCACCATAAACATGTTTTAACCTTAACCATGGAAATAGATTTTTACTACTTTTACTATTCATTAAGACCAAAAATAAAGTTCAAATTATTACCTAAAATTAATTGTGATGATTAAAAATATGGAATAAATTTTTTTAAATTCAATTTACAGAACTGCTAGAATTTAATATAAATTTAAACAAGAAAATTTTGATGAAATATAGTTTTTCAGAAAATGCCTTCTTAAGTATAAATTTGTTTTTATACAAAATTCAAGTATAACATTCATTCACAAGACCATGATGTGATCTTTAATTATATAATTGAACAAATTTCACATTTAAATAATTTTAAAACAAAATAAAACTTTTTAAATTCTGGAAATGAAATGATATTGTTTAATAAAAATTATCACTTTTCATTATTCATTGAAAAATCAAACTTTTCAAACAATTCTAAAAAAAATCATCATAAGATAATTTTGACATGATTAATTCAAAAATTATTTTTTTATTTTCAAATTAAATTTCTATAATTTGAAAATAAATCTTTTAATTAAGACCATATAAAACATGGAAACCCAATTTGGTTAGAAATTAATATTTTTTTCATTTAATTGAAAAAAATACCTAATATTATTTTAATTAATTTAGCTCTATAAAAAATAATTAACTAATATTAATAAGGAATGAAGATAATTTATTTTAAAATTACCTAGGTATCTACATTATTCACCCATTTTTTGAAATTGTTTCCTCATAATTTAATACATTTATTAAACAAGTGGTGATATTTTTCTTTTAGAGTGTTTTCTGATTCCCATTTGCTTCTTCGACCATATGGTTTTTTCATAAAACCATAACTTAATTAATTACCTTATTCCACAACACATGCACTCCTTGGTCAATAATATTTATTATTTTTCATTATAATAAAGGTTTTATTATTTCTAGACTACTTCAAGGATCAAAACATGAGATGCATCTAAAACGTATTTTCTTAATAAAAAACATGAAATACGTTATATACCTCGGTTAAAATCTAAGGAATTTCCACTTAATCATAAAATGATCCAACTTTATACGAGATTTAGTATAATAAACCATAGACTTAACTTTTTATTTTTACCAAAACATATAACAATTTTATATAAAGGTACTTTAAGAAAAACATGACTTCCTTTATCGAAAGAAAGATCATTCCTCTGGTTATCTACATAATGTTTCTTCTTTATATGAGCTATCCTCATGTACTAATAAATCATATTTACCTTCTCAACTATTTCTTCTACCAACTTTATTCCCAAAAAAAATATTTTTCCTAATTCATCCCAATAAGGTGGAGTCTGGAACTACTTTCCATATAATGCCTCAAAAGGTGCCATATGTATACTGGAATGAAGACTATTATTATAAGAAAAGTAAAATAAAGTCATATATAGATCCAAACTTCCCTAATAATCCATTTAACAATCTCAAAGTATATCCTCAAAATTCTAAATCATTATTTTCAATTGTCCATAATATTAAGGATGAAAGGCTATAATAAAATTTAATTATGTACCCAAAAACTTCTGAAGACTTTTCCAAAAATTATAGGTTAACATGGGATCATGATTAGATTTAATAGAGAGAGGGGCTCTATGTAATATAATTATCTCTTTAATATAAATTAAATAAAGTTGATATAAAGGAATATTATCTCGAATGGGAAGAAAATGATTATAGTTAATTTATCAATCAACAATTTGATAAATCACATTATTAACTCGTCATGTCTTTGGTAATCCAACCAAAAAATAATAGATATATTTTCTCATTTCCACTTTGAAACTCAACACATCTAAATTATTCCCTTCACTAATTTCCATTATTATTTAACCTTTTTAAAATTCAAGCATTTAATAGTATAGTCAATAATATATTTATTCATTCCTTCCCACCAGAAATGTTCTTGAAATTATATATACATATTTGTGCTACCAGGATGAATAGAAAATGAAGAACCATAAGCCTCACTTAATATTTATTTCTTCAAATAGGGGTCAAATGAAAAAAATAACCATTTTTTGAATCTCAAAACACCGTAATTTCCAACATTAAACTCTTGAAACATACCCTTGTTAATTAATTCTACCTTTTCCTATAAAATATTATCTTCCTTATAAGCTTTCTTAATCATATCTAACAAAGATGATTATGCTAACATGTAAAACTAAACAAATGGAGCTTCTATATGAACAATTTCTATTAAAAAAATCATCAAATCATTAACCAAAGGATCTTGTTCTATATGTAGCATAGTTAATGTTGCATTATATTTTCAACTCAAAGCACTAGAAACTCTGTTTTCTTTACCTGGATAGTAATTAATTGTGTAGTCATAACCTTTTTCAATTCCATCCATATTCTGTATCTCATTTTCAAATATTGTCAAGTAAATATATACTTTAAAATTTTGTGATCAATATATATTTCACATTTTACTCAATATAAATCATGTATCTAAATTTTTAAAGTAAACACTATAAACTATAATTCAATGTCATTTGTAGAATATTTTCACCCAGAAAATTTTAATTATAGTGAAGCATAAGAAATTACCCAATTGTTATATATTAAAACACAACCTAGCCCCTTTAATGAATAATCATTATAGATAACAAAGTCACCATTTCTGGATGGTAGGGCCAAAACTGGAGCATTCACTAATCTTCTTTTCATTTTCAAGAAACATTCATCACATTAATTTTTCTAGATAAACATTAGTCTTTTTCATGTTAACATAGATAGTGGGAATGATAATCATGTAAGGTTTTCAAAAAACAACTAGTAACATCTTACTAATCTAATAAAAGTATTAATCTCAGTAACATTTTTAGGTCTTGGTCATTTATCATCCACTTTAGTTTGAGCAGGATCTACAGTTATGTCATCTTTTTTTATGATATGCTCAAGGAATGAAATATATTGTGACCAAAAAACACATTTACTAAATTTTACATATAACTTATCTTATTTTTGGTTTTAAGGAATAATCCTTATATGTTATTTATAATCATCATAACATTTTTAATGAAAAAAAATATCATCACCAAACACAACAAAAAATATATATCCAAATATTTGGGAAAACTCTATTCATAAAATCCATGATTACAGTTGGAGAATTCTTCAACCCAAATGGAATAACCAAAAAATAATAATTCCCTTAGATAGTATGAAACACTATGTTAATGATTTCATCTTCTATGACCTCTATCTAATGGTACTTGAAATTGAGATCAACCTTCAAAAAATACAAATCTCATTGGATATAATCAAACAAGACATCAATATGAGGCAAAAAATACTTATTCTCAACAATTATTTTATACAATGTTCAATAATAAATGAAAATTGTCATAGAACCAACTTTCTTTTTAATAAAAAAATAGGATCATCACATGGTGAAGTTATAGGATGAACGAAACCATTATAAAGTAACTTCTACCACTTCTTTTTCAATTCAAGAACTATTAATTAATCCATTTGATAAGGGGGTTTTAAAATTAGATTAGAATCAATCATTAAGTCAATAATAAACCCAAATTTCAAATCAGTTATAATACCAGGAAACTCATAAAAAAACATCCACATATTATTTTACTATTGACACATCATTAATCTAAATAGTTTTATTATTTTCAATAATATGTGCAAGATAACTATCATTTATATCTTTTAAAAGTTTCTCAACCACCTGATATGTTATCAATGGTATGAAATAATTCTTATATATAAATGTAAACTCATTTTGAAAAATAACTTCTATGGCTTTGCAATCTTTAATAACATGATAAACTGAAAGCAAATCCATACCTAGAATAACATCAAATTCTATAATGGGAAAGAAAACAAGGTTTGAAGGGAAAAATCTTTCATATATGATAACAAGAAAATATTTTTAAATTCTTGTTACCTTAATAATACACCTTTATGTTTTTACTAATAGTCTTGAATTCATTTCATAAGGTGAAAATTTAATTTTTTTGTAGAAGCTTTCTCAGAAATGAAACAATATGTAGACCTTAAATTAAACAAGACAATAACATAATCTAAATAAACAAGTAATGTTCTTGTTACAACGTCATTCTATTTCTTAAAATCTATAGAAGTCTTTAAATAGGATTTCACCACACCATTATACTAATAGTATTTCTTTATACCATCATTCATGCTATTATTTGGATACAAATCCTCATAATGACCCATCTCATTAAATTTAAAACACCTTACTACCTGTTTATCATAATTGTTCTTGACACTACCAAGTTAATTTTCTTTTAAATCACAATCCACATAACCAAACATAGAACATTATAATCACTTATCATATTTCATAATACATTACCCAGGGTAATTTTTACCATGCCTATCACAAATTGAAAACTTGATTTTCTTACCTTCATAATTTTTTGACTGATTCCTCATATCTTTTTTCCACCTGATCATTGGAAAAGTATATTTAAATTCATGGGAGGATAAATATCCTTGGAATATTTATATTAATTCCTATTAAATATGATTAATTCTACTATCAATATACTAAATGAAATTTGGCATGTACCTTTCAAATTAAGTGAAATTTTCTTCATACATGGCCATTGAACTTTATTTATCTACCTTAATTCCAAAAATTGATTCTTTATCTTAAGTTTAATAAACATAAAAAAATAATTCTTAGGAAAATGATTCTTAAATTTATCCCTTTCCACTATGACAATCTCTTCTCTTTATCTATTATTCTTAACCATTTACCACCAATGATAATATTCACATTCAAAATGGTAATTATCAAGAGTTTACTTTTAATAATCTTAATAACCCATGACTTTGAATATATTTTCAAAATATTTAATCCATCCCTCATCTATCACTGAGTTAGAAGATCCACTAAATGTTGTAGGGTGTTATCTCATAAAATTCTCCACTATCGACTTATTAATTTTCAGTAGATGTGGTTTGTATCTAGTATGGATTCCACTACCTCTTATTATCTATTTAAACTAATCCATTACAATAAAAATATACTTAGTTCTAATTCCAAACATTCTAGATTGTTGATTTGAACCTCTTAGTGCCTTCCTACTTCATCTTCCCTATTTCCTCTATGGGAAACCATTCTAAATAAATGTATTTTAGATAAATAAACATGGTAATATTCATATTCTATATCATTATAACCATAAATTATAACCTCTTAAGGTAATTTACTTAAATTATCTTATCCTCTATATTATCTAAACCTTTCCTCAGATGAAAATTATAAGGAAATGGCCATAAACATTACATAATCAAGTTAAGAATTTACTCTATTATAATTTAAGGATCTTTATGGTTTAGAGTTTTATATAATTATTGCATCACCCTTACATAAATAAATATTAAATCATAAGGTGTAAAATTCAACTCATTATCTATTTTTTCAATAACAAAAAAATAAGATATAAAAAGTTTTCTTTTCATGATATATCTTTAAACTTTTCATCTTGATTTCATCATTTTCCCTACTCATCCTTAAAAGATAATGAAATACATTTTAAAATTTGGTATGGGAAACAAAATCTCATAAATAAACATATAAAAATAAAGAAAGAAAGTCCTTATTCAATGAATAGTCATAAACAATTTTCCTTTTCAAAAATTAACATTTTATTACCAAAGAAATCAACTTCTCTACCCAAATCTTTTCATAAAACATTTCATAATAAACCAAAAAGGTAAAATAAAAAATCATAATGGTTTATCATGAAAAACTCATGAAAATGTTTTCACAAAGTTATACGTTTCTCCCATAATAAGTATCATAAACATTCCTTTAATCTTAATCTCATTATCTTACCTTGTGAAATTATAATATTTACATGAAATCCCATAGAAATAATAGACAATTCATGTAGGTAAAATAAGGAATCATTTTTATATCACTCTTTCTATCAATCATACAAATGGAATAACCTGCCCAGTAAATTCCAATAATCTATCAGGAGAAACCTAACTGGTAAAATCCATCCTTTTATCTAATGAATTAAAGAGATAAATTAGGCCCACTTTTCATCATGAGATATATCAGGCTCACCAATCATCATGAGCTATATCACTCCCAATCATCATCATAAAAAATTTAAAATAACCATAACATAATCATAACACATGAAATCTTGCATTTCCATCATTACACTCATAAAAATATTCCTTGCATTGATAAGAAAACATTTTTGGATATCAAAAAATCCATTATATTTATAAATACTTTTGAAAATGCATATAATAAAGGTAATGAGGGTTTTTATTTTATTAAAACATCAAATATTTTAAATTAAGTGAAACATCAAATAATGATTATAGTAATGGTAAAAACTATTGACATCATATACATTAAAATAGAACATTCCTTTTTTCTTTTTTGTCAAAATGTTCTGAAAAGGGCCTTCCTACGGAGGATCTTCCTTATGAGAACTATCTCTCTAATATTTTGACTTCATAAATGAAGAAATCATTTTTATGCCTAACATATGTGATGTTTTGTATGGTATTGAGGCTGATGGGGTGTCATCCAAAGGTCCCAAGAAGTGTGGTAATCAGAAGGGGGAACTCACTCATACTGAGGGATGTTGGCTTACTCAGTCCAAGTTCATGGAGGTGTCCAGTGATTTTATTCAAATTCTAAATCATTTAGATCCACTGTATGAAATGTCACCATCTATCTTTTTCAATGATATATTTCATCATTTGGAATGATAAGGGTCTCAAGGCCCAAGTGAAAGGTGAATTTTTTTCATTTAAAGATCATAGGTATATTTCTTCTATGTTGGATAATCTAAAACACAATATTAAAGAGTATAAATTATCTAATTTCTCTAGGTGCACTGGCTTCTCCTAAGGTATGAATGGATCCCCCAGAAACTCTCATATTTGTATCTTTAGAATAATTTTTTGTCTGTTGATCACATGAATATATCTCCATGGGATATTACTATCAAAGTTAACATGAGGGGAGAGGAACTCTTAATATCCTTAATTTATACAAGTTTTCATGCATCAGAAAGAGGGATTTTATGGTAGCACCTCTCCAACTTCAACCTAGGGGGTATGGCTTGGTTCATGGTGGGTGATTTCAACTCCATTGCTAAGGAATCTAAGAAGAAGGGAGGGGGATATTTTTTTATCAGGAAAGTCAAGGATTTTTTGGAAATTCATGGATAATAATGGTTTGTTGGATTTAATATTTTTAGGTGATAGTTTTACATAGTGTAATAAGTATAAGGGGTTATGGGGGATCCTGAGCAGGATTGAATGTTTCAAGGATAACATGCAAGGAATCAATTCCATTCCACAAGATTTTCTAAAGAACTTGAAAAGATCCTTGTCAGGTCACTCCCAAATTATAGATTACTTAAAGTGTGATGTTTAGGGAATTAAAAGTTTCTTATGTTCATCCTATTGGGATTTAAATGAGAGTTTCATGAAATCTTTTCATGATTCCTGGATGAAGAGAGTGCATGGATCAGTGTGGTCAAGACATTTTGATCATCTTAAATGACTAAAAAAAGACCTCAAGGAATAGAATTTAAGGAGGAATAATAATTTTTCTAGCATTGATGTGATTAAAATGGATATTTATAGGCTTTAATAGATTCTATATAAGGTATGGTATAATGCTTTTTTCATCCTTTTGGGTAAAAAACAAAGTGATTTGGCTGAAAAAATTTTGAAAATTGAAAGAACCACGAGAGATAGATCAAGAATTCATTAAATTTGGGAGGGATATTGAATCATATCCTTCTTTCAATAATTATTTAAATAAATGAAAGTGTTAATAATGATGAATATTAGGCATTTTGATGGATATTACATAGATTATGTGAATGTGGAAGGGAGGCTTGTAGTGGATAATTTTGAATAGATCCTCACTAGACCACTTGGTTATGAGGGGAGGGGACGTCTTGGTGAGAATGTTGATGAAACATTTCTTATTAGCATACCTTTTTGGGTGTAGGACAGTGATAACGATGAAATATAGGAAATTATAGGGTAGAAGTATATTTGGAATGCAATATCCTTCTTGATTTTGGATAATGAACTAGGGAATGATGGGATTCCAAGATCATTATATATTATGGCCTAGGAAAACATCAAAGCCTAATCAGTTAAGGTGGTTCAATACTTCTTCAAAGGAGGATATCTCACTAGAGTGGTGTGTGCATTGATAGTGGTCTTAACCCTGAATGAGAAAGATCCAGAGTCTCTCATCCAATATCATCTGATTTATCTATGTATATTTTCTAAAAAATTATTTTTTAACATTCTGAACAAAATATTGGGGAAGTTTTTTCTGAGTATTATCTCCAAAGAGAAGCACTAATTCATTCCAAGAAGAAGAAATCATGAGGTTATTGATATTTCTAATGAATTTTTTGATGATATTAGCATCATATATTTTGGATCCAATATTATGATAAATGTGGATATTTAAAAGTCCTATGATCTTATGGATATGGGTTTTATTTTAATGTACATGAGATTATTTGGTTTTAGGTAATGTCATTGTGGTTTATTTTTTTGGTATCTTACTTCTATATGTATTAATTTTTTTATTATGGGGAAGGGATTTGGGTTCTTCAAAACTATACATGGTCTTTAACAATGAGATACCATGTCTCATAGCCTCTTCATTCTATAATAAAATGTGTTCTCTATGAATTTGAAGTGTAGTATAGATGAAAGAGAGATCATTTCATTCTGGATAGAGCAGGGGCTGATGTCATGAATCATATCATGTTTTTGGATGACATTCTATTTTTATCAACATATAGAATAATTCAATCAATGCATTCATTAAAATCATAGATGAGTATGGATTATGGAGTGGTAAGTGTATTAACCATGGTAAAAGTATCACGTATATCTCAAAAAACTTCTCTCTCAACTATGGTAAGGAAATATAGGATAGAATGCATATACAAAAAATGTAACCTTCTGATTGAGTACCTTAGAGACCCTATATTGGATGGTCGGATCAAGATAACTTTCTTTGAAGGTATTATTAACATAATTATCATGAAGATTCAGAACTGGAAGAATCATTTTTTATCATTTGGAAGAATAATTACTCTAGTTAATAGAATCCTCACATCTATTCCTATGAACACCCTTTAAGTGATCAAGTATACTAAGGTTATTATCAACTGTTTGGAGAAAATCATGAAGACCTTCATATCGTATGCCAATCAAATAGAGAAATGTCATTAGGCTTACTGGGAAAAGATGGAGAGACCAATAGAGGAGGTAGGTATTAGAAATTGGAGTGTATCGGAGTCCATTTCATGTATGAAATAGAGACTAGCTTGGGATGTAATTGATGGAAACTCTTTGGGGGTTATGTTTAAGAAATTTATGTATGCGATGGACTGGAAAGTGTTGAAAATTCATTCGGGTGGGAAGTCTATCCTTTATTAGTTCATGATGTATAATTTGGATATCCTTATGGAGAAGATACATTGAGATATGGACTATGGAGACATTATATTTTGGAATGATAGTTACATGGGAAGGACAATTTACTACCTAGGATTCCAAGTGCTAGACTGGTCTTTTTCTAAAGATTTTAAATTTCCTAATATTATCAACTCCATGCTTAGAAAGTATCAGAATATCCTCTTCAGGACATTATACTGATAGAGGATCATAACAGTTTTTTTTATAGTCATCTACTAGAGTCTATAATAGATGGGATTATCATGCATCGTCACATTCAATGTATGTGTGGGACATGTTTCCTGGCATGCTATGGTGCATGGAAATCTTAGATAATCTGAATTTATTAGTTTGGAATTTAAAGAATAAGGCCATTCCCATAGATGAAAATATTCAAAGGAAGGGAATCTCATTATTCTTTCATTTCATGTGTTCATATTCCCCTAGTTTCAAAACGATGTGGCATCTTTTCTTTAAATGGTAATTTTTCAACAACATATGGTATTATAATAGTCAGTGCATGGGATTCTTAGTGAATAGAGACTCATTGATGGATTTCTTGGAGTCTTGGTTTAAAGGGGTTGTCCAGAATTGAATGGGAATTAAAATACATGGAATGGTATTTGGTGTTGTGTGTTGGGTTCTATGGGAAGCTAGGAAGATAAGTGGATAAGGAATCCACTACTCGTTCAACTTCATTCAGGTTTGGGTGTGTTTTCTAGTATATGAACTTGCATATATGTGTCCAGATGGGGTGTCTTCTTTGTAACTCAGGGGGATACTTCCACTTTGAGTGTTACCAACTATGCCAATGATTTTTATTCTTATTGGGGGTGGGTTAGTTGGGTTACCCCATCCAATGGATTGAAAATTAATGATGACATCTCCTATGTTGTGAGGGTGATATGAGGAGGTGAGTTGGTTAGGGAAGTCAGGGGCTTGGTGGTTCTTCAGTTTGGTACTTTTTATGGTCCATGTAATGACATTGGCTTGGAGGTGCATGTGATGTGTAGTGGGATAAATTTGTGCAGCCTGTACGATATTATTATTTCTATGGTGGAATATGACTCCAAAATTCTAGTTGATTTTATTTGGGATAAAATAAGAACCTCATAGGACCTAACCAACCTTATCAAGAAATACATATTGATCTTAGACCAGGGCATTAAAGTGATACTTACTTGGAGGGAAGAGAACTTTGTTATAGATACCTTGGACAGCAAGGGTAGTTCTAGCAATATATCAATTATTTATAGTTTCACTAGAGCTCTACCTCATGATTGTAACCTCTTTGTTAAGGGTGTTGTACAAGGTTACATCACATTTTTGTATTTGAGACAGTTCTTTACTTCTCATATTTTAGAATAAAAATTTTCTTTTTATTGTTTATTTTTTAAAATACAATAAAAAAATAATTTTAATAATATGTACCTAGAAGAAATTTATACAAAAAATATATCTCGAAAATATTTAAAATGAGGTTTTTAAGGTAAATAATCCCTTACCTTAAGTCTGACTCATCACATATATACTTTATCTTCTTTATTAATAAACTTATTTTACTTATCTACTTGATTTAGAAACATTTTCATGTTTAATATTTATTTTATTTTATTTATCACTAGGTTATATACAATTACTTAATCAATTAATATCACGTCGGATGTTTTGAAGATATTTAGCTGAAATGTCCAAAATGACATTGGTAAGTTGATTATGGTCAAAGAGGTCATAAAACCATCATATATAGAATAGTAATAATTAAATAATTATCATTTTTATATATCAACTATAGTTTTAAAAATAACCATGAAATATGGTTATAAAAAATGAATTATGTTACAATCAGGGAGGTGGTAGATTGTATGTACGTATGAGTAATGTTTCCATTTTCAACGAACACAAGGGAAAAAAGGTAAGAATTATTTTATCATTATATGATGATTATTATAAAATAAATATCCTATTATCTCTTTAAATAAAATTATATATACCATCCATTTAATGTAGTGACAAAAAAATCACATCGATTTGTGGAGGTGGTAATCCACACATACTCACGAACAATGCGATCACTTTTCAATGGATAGAAATGTAATAATATAGATTATATAATATATTTATAGAATTTACATATGTCATAAATATAAAATATATACATTGAATCCGTCATTATAACCATACATGATAAATGGTGATATAAAATGAATTGCATCAGTTCGCAAGTCGATAGTCTCTCGTACACACGAACGATGGTTCATTTCCCATTTGATGGAAGAAGAAGATAAATATTGGTTATGAAATTAACTTAAAAAAATCTTAGTATATGTAATATAATAGTGTTATTATTTCAATAGGTTAAGAAAAAAAATTCTTAGTTAAGAACTATACCTCTTTTTCGGACAACCTTTTAGGCTTATACATAAAGCCTTTCCATGTTTGGTTTTCTGATAAAAAAATCACCTCCTGAAATTGGTAATGGCTTTTAAGGAAGCTATTTGGAAATTTATTTTTTGAACCGAATTTATTCTTATGTATGTATATGAGAGGATATGGGTGTCCTTTTATAAGTGGGAGAGAGGACACAATTGGAATTTTTAAACATATTAAAATATATTAATGTATTATTCAATAAAAATAGATCAAAAATGGATCATTTATAAATATGAGATGATATAGGGTCTAAATATGGCTATAAAATATAATTTATATAATTGTTTAGGTCATTTTCATCCTTATCACTTAATTTTAACCCTCGAAAAACCCATTTTAAACCTAACTGTTGTAATAGATTTTTACAGTTTTTCCTATTCATTATGACCAAAAATTAAGTTAAAATTATTAAATAAAATTAACTAATATGATTAAAAAATTAATCCACTTTATCAAATTTAATTAATTTAATTGGAAGATTTAAATTTAAAATTAAACCTTTTAAATACGACAAACAATAGTATTTCAGAAAAAATGCCTTTTAAGTATAAAAATGTTTTTATACAAAATTAAAGTAAAAAATTAATTCCAAAGACAATAATTAGATTACTAATAATATATTTGAACTAAATTTACTTTTAAATTGTTTCAAAAAAATGGATGTTTTTAAATTCTTGAAACAAAAATACAGTTTTTAATAAAAAACAATATTTTTAACTATTCATTGAAAAATCATACTTTTCAGAAAATTACCAAAACTTCATCCTTATGTCACTTTAACATGATGAATTAAAAAATGAACTTTATTTTTTAAAAATTAAAATACTATATTTTTGAAGGAAAAATTTTAATTAAAACTATATAATGCATGAAAATCTAATTTGGTTAGAAATAAATCTTTTTTCCTTTTGACTGAAAAATTGAATAATATTCTTATAATGAATATAATATATAAAATATAATTAAATAAAAATACTATAACATTAAAATAATTTGTTTTAAAATTACCTAGTTTGTTAAATTATTAACAAAATGAGATTTATGTGCCTTTCAATGAAATTCAGAACCTAATTTAACATAGAGAAATCTTAATTTAAAAGAAAAGAATAAAAATAGTTTTTTATTAGAAAAATATTGCTCAATTTTAAAAATGTTAGACATGGATTTTATAAATTCAACATGTTATTTTTTAATTTATAATTTCACTCCATAAATAAATTTTTTATCATGAAAAATGTTTTATAAAAGTTTTGAGTCATACATAGATCATGATAAAGTAAAAAATTCTATGATGTTACTAAAAAACATTTCCATAAAAATCCTAAAAAATAATAAATAAAAAGTTATTTTTGAAATAATAAATTTAAAAATTAATTTAATTTTATGAAATTAAAAATTTAATATATAGGAATTTAAATTTTAAATAAAAAATACGGTGAAAACATTTTTCATAGGAAAATAACTCTTTAAAATTTTAACCATTTTTATTCTCATTTCCAATTAATAACTAATTATAATAGTGTTAATATATTATTCATATGTAAAATATATTTTATATATAATATATTTATTTTATTAAAATAAAGTGTATTTAAACCAATTTAAGAAAGAAACAAATTTCTAGCATAAAATTACCTTAATAGTTATTTAGCTACTATAATTGAATTTTATAAATGAATTTATATTTAAAAAATGAAATTTATTTTATTTCAAAATGTACTTTATAATTTGGTTACATCTACTTTTACCCACCAGTTTTAATAATACATTTTAATGATTATATAATATTTTTCTATTCATTTTGATTCGTTTTTGTGCATGAAACAATCTATTGAATACATTGGGTTTTAAAAGAAAATGTAATCTAAAATCTCTGAGTGTTACATTATTCCCCATTAAATAATTTCATCCTCCAAATTTTAATTAATACATAATAATGACAATATATAAGGGTATCTAAAATTTAGTCATGAAACAAGGTATAATATCTATATAAATATCAACTTTATAAACTTATGGAACATTTCCAATTCCTAATAATTGGATTATTCTTGATATTGTTTTTACCCAATCATTTTTTTTAAAAATCCTTATGATTTAGTATCATAACTCCTAAAATGTAATTATTATTCCAATAGATCCCATGGTAAACCTTATGTTTATAGTTTATTATAGGTTGGTTTAAAATACGAATTGTGATTTCCCTATTTAGTTGGTTAATGCATACTCTTTTTAGAGATATCCAATGCATTTCCAAAATCACATCAAATTCATCTAAACAAAGAATAATAAGACTTCCATGAATCATAATCCCATAAAAATTAAAGTAGATTCATATATCTTGGAATAATAATGATACCACCTGGTGTTTTTATTTATAATTCTATAGCTAATAGCTGGTGAAAACTTACACGACATAAGACATCCAAAAATACATAGTGAATAACACCTAGAAGCACTTAATTATCACTATCCACTAAAATAGTAGTCATTTCATTGAATTTTACTTATTTACATGGTTTAATAGGTTTTTTGTGTCAATTTTCATGTTAATTCCTTGGATTTGTGCACTATTTTTCATAGTTTTTAAATTTATCCCTTCAAAAACAACGAATTACTAGTGGATCCTTAGTAAGAACATTAATTTTACCCATCGTTTTGATTGAAATGTTCCTTTTTCCTCAACATATTGGTGGCATATGACCTAATTTTTTGTTAGGTCCACTAGAAAGATAACTTGAGAGGGGGGGTGAATCAGGGTATGACAGATTAAAACAACTTCCCCTATTGATCTTGTCTCGCTGTTAAGCAAGAATCTTTTCTCTCTCTTTACTCTAGCAAAGTATGAACAAAAACTAAATCATGCACAGGACACAACGATTTTTACTTGGTTCACCCTCACTGGGTTATGTCCAAGGAGCACACACCGACGATGTGCCGATATACCAAATCCCCTAAAATCACACTTCTGTTTACAAATTTTGGTATAGATCACTTCTATTCCTAGGCTCACTACCTTTACAATGTTTAGGGTCAGAACACTACTTTCCCAAGGGTCACTCCCTATTTCTCTCTCTTTGGCTCACTATCGGTGGTGAGGATCACCATATTCCTCTTCCTTCGCTCACTGCTTTGGAAAGGATCCACTCATAGTTTATATACCCATAGGTCTCTTCATTATCACAAATGAATACATCCTCATTTGTATTTAGATTCTCTGTTGAAGTCTAACTTTCACCCGTAGATGAATCTCACTTTGCACCGAAGGTATCAGGCAATCTTCCAGATTTCACGTAGTCCTGAATCACTGTCGTGCTTCAACCATTACTAGTTCCCTTCTACAACCCGACACGCAAGTCTCAGCACGCAAGTTAAAACTGGCGTGCAATTTCACCTCAACCACTTGCGCGACACTAGTTTCTGTAACTCTAAACTTGCGCGACTCACACCATTTTACGCCCAACCCAATTTTGTCATGCAACCATCAACTGTCGTGCTTCTTCAAAACCTGATGCACAAGTGTCACCAAAACACCTGCGCAACACCCCCTTCTTCAAATATAAACGTGGGAGACTCCCTTCCTTTCTCTCCCATACCACTCTGGACGTGCAATAATCAATTGGCACGCAACTTCTACTTGCGCGACCACTCACCACTTGCGCAACCACCACACCTGCACAATGGGAGCTCTGATTTTCTCTAATTGTTGAACTCACACCGAATGAGGAGGGGTTGACCTCTATTTATAGGCATTTGTACACCCTGTACGACAGCACGCAAGTCTCCTCTCGGCACACAAGTCTCGGTACGCAAGTCTCTCTCGCGCAGGTCACTTGCACGACCAACCCTAAAACTTGGGCGCCCCTTTTCCCTTTTCCATATTTTGATGTTCTGATCTTGAAAAACATATGGCGAGCAAGTTTTCAAGCCTCCAAAACACCGGCGCACAATTTCCTTTTCCAAAAACACTTTTCTCCATTTTTCAATTTTGAGGTCCAAAAATTTGGCAAACATGAGAAAACAGATCCACCTTGTATATACTCTTTTTGAACCACCTCTAGATCATCCATTCCTTTGTCGACATTCTTGAATCAAACATGGATCATTAACCACATCCCTTGAACTTGGCATGCCACCATGAAATCCCCTTTGTCAATAAATTTGTATGTCATGGTTGTCTTTTTCAACAATCACAACACAGATGTCCACTTTGTCAACAAACACAATAACCTCAAAAATGATTCAATGATACCTTGACGGATTTTTTCCTAACATTTTCCATATATAAAACATATTGTAGTTCCTTTAAGACATTCCCCTAAGTTCTTCTTTGTACATTCTTGACACAAAACATATTGAATCTTCTTTACTTTATCATATTTTTCACCTAAAATTCCATGAGAATCTATCCTTATCTTATTTACTGTTTTTTTAAAATAAACTAAGTTCATGTTTTCAATCTTAATTATTAATATCTATTTCGGCATAATAATAATATTTCTCACTCCATATCTTCTCCTATTAAGTTTCTTAATAGGATAATCTCTACATTATCTATGGTATCCACTACTAACTTGGTTCCTTTAAGCTTCATCAATTAATAAAACCAAAATGGTTTGACATGATAGATGAATAATTAACACCATAAGAAAACAATAAAAAATATAATCATAAAAAACTCAAACTCTAGACATCTTAATCTTTAAAACCATTACATTATATTTTAGTTAAACCTAAAACAATCTAGGTTCAATCATGGTTTCTTTAGGTTGGGTTCTATAAAATCCCTTAACCTAATTCTTTAACATAACAAATCCTTTGTAATGACTCATAAAGAGAATTTTATTAAACAAATAATATACCTCGTGGTGATTAACCAAATAATATCTTCACTCATCATGCACTGATTAAATATTTAGTTAATATTCAACCAATATTTTTTAAGGTGATTACCCCAAAGTGCATTTATGGCATAATCGCATCAACTTTCCTACATCTAGATAGGTATATAATTTCTAAGAAAATATGTACTCAAAACATATCTATAATTTTAGGATATTATCATACATTTAGAAATATCCCTAAGATTCATCCTTATGTTTTTTATAAAATTTATCTTATCCTAATCACCCAAAATAACCAAACTAGTGATCAAAAATAACGAAACCTTTCTCTTACCTTTTTTTCTGGGTATTGTGCTAAAATAATTTTTTTTTAATATTAGATTTGATAAAAAGTGATATTATCCGAGATAAACATACATATATTTCATATAATTTTCATAAAATAAACAATATATCTCATAATAATCTCATAGTCCAAAGAATAAAAGGTTTAGTTTCATTGAGGACTAGCTATATATGTAATTTATTTTACAACAACTATGAACACTTATTTATAATTAATCCACACTAGAATTCTGATAATTCATAATAATATTAATAACCCAAGGAAGGGAAACATCATAAATGGGTGGTCTCAAATGATTAGTAGGAGAAAATTTGTTAATATTTAATCAAGGGTTAGATTATAGGAATATAATAAAACATGAGCAGGAGTAAAATATATTATTAAAACGAATATAGAAAAATAAGAGTTATCCATAAGTTGTGATAGCGGAACATGTAATATCAAATAGAAAACATATACCATGGAATATGTGTGTGAGATAAACATGGAACATGGCCTAATGGAATGGTATCATAAGTTCATGAAATCAAAAAGACGTGTAAACGACATAAAACATGACATCATAATTATAAGTCAAGGATCACCACCAAGACAACATAACATAGTGTGCTTAAGTTAATCACATGTGCACCATACATGGTATATCATGAGATGATAACATTACTCAATTAATTTAATCACTATCGGGATACACCTTTCATATTCATAACATGTACATGGAAATGTTTTCCACATGATGAAATGTAAGCCACACAAAAATCATAAGTAAGATAAAACCCATGAAAAATAAGTTTGTTTCATAAAATTATTTTAATGTATAAAAAATTATATATCATAAATATTTCCAATTGTAATAAGTAATTAGATAATTTCATACATAAATAAGTGAAATTATTTATCATGGAGTTCCAATGTATAAAAATTCAAGAGAAATATTGGATAAGTAAGAATCATAATGGGCCACTTAGGTGATGATTTATGAAATGGGTAAATGATATTTTAATGAAGTAATAATATTTTTATTATTATTTATACCATAATATAATGAATATTAATTTCCATAAAATAATGAGGGCTTTAAAAATTCATTCATGGTTAAAAATAATTTGATCAATGTGGTACTTGTTAGGAAATAAGAAATTGTGATGTCACTCTAAATCAAGTTTACTTAATTGATAGAATCATGAAGAAAACATAAAAAAGTATTATCCCTAAAAAATGAAGTTATATAAAAATAATTCTATATTTATGTGATATATATAAAGATTATATAATAAATACATGATAATAAGATAAAGGAAAATAAATAGAATGTGTAACCCAAAAGTAAATAGAGTGGTTCAGAAGATCCGTTTTTATATTTTCAAATATCATTTTTGAAACCCAAATTATTAAAAAGGATAATAAAAATTTACTTTGAAAATGGTAATTGTAAATAGTATAATCACATGAGATAAAACAAATTTTCATTCCTAAATAGAAAAAGATAACATTGGAAGGAATGGAAAATGTATACATGTAGGTGGGAGCCATTATAAGGGATGAGTATTGACCCACAGAATGTTGTAATTTTTTTAAGAAATCATCCAATGAAGAATTTTTTTAAAAATAATTAATTCCCACACTATAAAAAAAATTTATTGTGATGTAAAATAAAAAAATTATAGAATGATGGAACTTAGAAAAGAGTGGTCAAGAGAAATATAGCAAGACCCAAATTGAAATAAAATTAAGTGAAAAAACCCACTTATGATTTCCTTATCTTTCAAATTTAGAACCCTTAAAGGTATAACATGAGATGGATTTTTAAATACCTTATATTTAAATAAATTATGTTACAAATACATCAAGGGAAAATATTTACATCATTAAAATGGAATAATTAGGGAATAAAAATCATATCTCAGTTAATAAAAATTGAGATCCAGAAACCCATACATTAGTTCTTGATCCACTCTTTTAATGTGCTTAAATTATTGAAAGATGAAATTAATTTTATTATAAACTTTATTAAGAACCATTTTCATTTATATATCAGTTTATAAGGTCTATTTATTATTATATTTTTTTCATTTATTATATAATTTTCTCTTATGTCGGTTACTTGATGTGGTTTGGTCAATTTCTATGAAACTCCCTCGGTATATTTTACATAGTATAATGTGTTATGAAATAAAATAATAATTTAAAAAATTATAGAGTTTTTTCTCTTTTATTATTTAATTAATTTTTTTATAGTTGTCTTATTTTTTCCCCAAAATGGATTAAAATTAACAAATCCATCTTGATGTGTTCATTTTAGGTAGTTAAGTTTACTATGAATGTTTATTGTTAATATCACTTATAGAATTCCAAATATTATCTTAATAGAATATTAATAGTGTCATAAATATAATTATTATAAAATAAATACATTTTTAATTTCATTCATTTTAGTAGGTAATGTAAAACCAAATACGTCATTATGTGGAGGCGGTAGTCCGCACATACACACGAACGACGCTCTCATTTTTTTATAGAACAAGATGGAGGTTGTAAATAAAATAATTTATCATTTCATAGTATTAATAATATTATAAATATTATATTTTATTTAAATAACTCCTTTGAACCGTCAATGTAAGAATATTATGAAAAATAGAACACGTTGTTTATGGAGGCAGTAGTCTGCATGTGTGCATGATGACATCTTCATTTTTTGAATGGATTTGGAAGGTAGAAAATGTATATTACAATATTATAATAACATTTAAGAATACAAATAATATTGATTTTATTATATTTTAATGTATATAATATATTTTATGAGTGAAAGAAGGGTTAAATTAGGAGATCTCAATTGAGAACATCACCTCTCCCTTTGGGTGTTCCCCTTTGGTTAACACCTTAAGGACCAATAGAATAGAATTTTGGAAAAACTAAGGATTCTAGGATTTAGATAGAGGGTATAAAAAAGACTAATATATAGTTTTTTCATGAAAATTCTTTATAATGAGTAGAGAAATGGGGTGGTGATGAGCTCCTATTATAGGTGAAAGGAATTACATTTTAAAAAATATAACTTATTAATATAAAGAGGGAACATAATTCACATGTCAAATGGATTAAAAGTGGAAAATAATAGATTTAGGGATGATTTAAGGAATAAAATTCCTCAACACTTCATTTTCTCTCATGTTTTAAACATGTTTTTATGTCTTTTACTCTAAGATGTTTCAATTTTACCATTTTTGGTTTTTAATATGGTAATTAATGTTTACCTAAGAAATTTAATTCTAATTACAAAAAAAAATATAATGGGACTTAATAATTAATTTGTAAATAATTATTCCAAATATTATAACCATTTTATCAAATAAAATTTATATTTTTAAGAAACTCTTATATTGACATTATAGCATGTAACACGTAAAACCCCATTTTTAGAAAAAGTGTATTTTTAAGCATAAATGTTATGTTTAGGACCCAATTATCAATGTTGTTGATTTTAAAAAAAATAATTGGTTTATTATTAACCAGATTATAGTAATGTGACTTTAAAATAAACCCCAAACAAAATTTCACCTAGAAAAAATATAATTAAAAGATAAAGACAAAAAAATATTTTTATTAAAAAACAATTTTCTTAGTTTTGAAAATGTCAAACATAGGTTTTATAAATTAAACATAGAATTTTTAATGAATAATTTTACTACATAAATATATTTTTTATCATGAAATTTTTTTATAAATGTTTTTTTGTAATTCTTAGATCATGATAAAGTCAAAAATGCCATGATATTAATAAAAACTGTATTTTTCACTATTCACCAAAAAAACAAAATTTTTAGAAAAATAAAAAAAAATACATCCTCAGATAATAATGAGATTAAAAATCAAAAAACAAAGTTATTTTTTAAAAATTAAAATCCTAATATTTAGGAATTTAAATTAAAAAAAAATGCTAAAATATAGTGAAAACTATTTAGAAAAATAAATTTTTAAAATTGTAACGGTTATTATTCTTATTTCCTATCATTTTAATTATGTTGTTGTTAATATATTATTCATATAAAAATATATTATATATATAATATATTTATGTTTTTAAAATAAAGTGTAAAAAACCAATTTTAGAAAAAAATCATTTCCATCATAAAATGATCTAATTAGTTATTTATCTTTATTAATTTAATTATATCAATAAACTAGTATTTTAAAAAATGAAATTTATTTTATATCTATATATAATTCATAATTAATTTTCATCTACTTTTACTTTCCAATTTGATGATTAAATTTTAACTGTTATATAATGTTTTTGGTTCATTTTAGTTCAGTGTTTCATGTGAAGAAATATATTAAACACATATGGTTTTGAATGAAAATATAATTTAAAATATTAGGTTGTTATAGAGTAAGCCAATGAAAACACAAAAAATGAGCCACCTAACTCTTTGATGTGAAACTACCTAGTTGAATTATTAATATATTGATAAGTGTTTGCTTTGGATAGAAACTAATAGTTAGTACTTTTAAATTGATTTAATCTCACCATAATATCTCGTGTATTCTATTTACATATATTCATGATTCTATATATTTAGTTTTGTAATATCCACATGTTTTAGAAGAAACTATGTTTGATTACGTATACAACATACGTTATCCTCACCCAATAGGATAGCCCCCCACTTCCTGTGTCGGTCTCCTACAACACTGTATTCAAGAACTATGTGTATCTTGATTACCAATTCCATGGGATATTTTATGATGCCTAAACCACCTATCTTTTAGACCAACCCCAAGTTCATCCCTCGGGGGTGAGATCGACTCTGCTTGCATTAGTCCCCATGAACTCTATTCACATCCATCCCTTTATTACTGGCTATAATAACCATCTCACCCTTTCCAGTAGTCCTTGTTACATGAACTAAAAATGAATTATCCTTGGTTAAATCCATGTAAACTTAAATTAAGAAACCTAATAGACCATTTTATTTCTCCTAATAACTTTTTTTAACCTTACACCTGTGTCTTCCACCTAGTCGGTATTCACATTCTCCCCACTAACTTATGTGCCTATTCATTGGTTTTTCCCACTCTCATCAGAATACATGATGGATGATTATGTATCCTTATGAGTGTTGAACTCTTCTTAATCACCCCACTCCTTCATTGAAACACTTTGGTTCCTCTTAATTTAAATTAATATCCACCTCACATGTCTGAAGAGGCTCCCCTATGGTGACAATGCATGAAAACCATAGGTTTTATTACATCTTGGTAATATTCTCCATAGTTTCCACCTCCACCATCTCTGGTATAACTTCATAAGATGATGGTGTATGTGAAAAATAGGCTCACCCCCTTCATGGGCACATGTATTAGAGGATACAACTTTTTTAGAATAATCTTGAAACCAGTTTTTTGAACATATTCAATGGTTTTCCATAATTACCTACCTTCTTTTGTTTATTCAGACCCATTATGTCACAATTTACATCTCTCAAATTTTCCCTTTATCAAGTGTAACTCTAACATCACTGGTGTTACACCCTCATGCACCCTACACACTGATAAGACATATCAGATCTCGGGTATTGCAACATCTTAACTATAAAATCTATTTGTATTAGGTGTTATTGATGTGAAATTATCATCCAAAAATTTCATCCTTTGTATATAACTCTAAAATAAATTATTATACTTCTATTTTACTCTTATTTCTCACACCGAGAATGAATCGCGTAGGCTTAGAGACTCATAGTATATTCTCATGTTAATATGATAGATATGCATGAAGAAAACATGATGATTTGAAAAAAAATGATTATATTCCCACAATAATGGTAGTAATGAGGAGGTACATCCATAGGCTAGAGACTCTCCTTTATTAAAATATAAAGGAAAATCCCCCTAGGTAATAGCCTTAGTAATCAAGTGCTCTAACTTGGCCATCCTATGTCAGGAAGCTTCTAGGGTATGCTTCCACCTAGTGAGCTCTAATTCCTCCTCCTCAGCCACAGTGAGAAATTCATTTACATAGATAGGTAGTTGAACCTATTTGGACTTATACTCAGCTACCAAGGGTGTTATCCCCACTAACCCAGCTTTATCCATCACCAACTGTGACCTTAGTTGGATTATGATACCTCCTTCGAAATTGATGAGTTCTTAATGCTACTATTCTTCCTCCTCTATCAAATAAGGCCCTTGTTCAGCTGCCTGATCGACCTTCATGCCTTTAAATTTATCCTCAGACTATGCGTCATTAAGATCCCACCATTTTTTAAGAATCCTCTTAGTGAGTTAGTCAAGGGAGAATTCATAGAGAGAATAGGCATCCACATCATCAGTCTATAGGTTCAGAAACTATTGGCATAGGGATCCTATCTGACTCAGTAGGTCTTCCTATGGGGTGTAGGTTATGAAGTTCTACATGATTCTCCACACCTTAAACCATATTATGTGGTTCTATTCAGTAACATCAAACATGGATTCTCCCAAGTTATTGGGTTTAAAATGATGATACTTAGTGAATACTGTAAGAACTTCAGTAGTGGGTTCCTCCTCACGGATCATCTTGGATGGGTTGGGTTTTATGTCAAGAGGGAGTGCTATCCTCATATGAATCTTCACTAGTAATAATATCCTCATCAACCTTGATCTCCACTACCACCTCATACATGTTTGTATATATGAATATTTATCTCTTGAGCTTAGGTTTATCTCACCATGGATGGATGGATCCATGGGTGCAGGATTGAAAACTATTACAAGTATCCCAACTTCCCCAGGCATTCCAGACTACTGATGAGGCACTGAATTAAACACTATTGTAAATGAATGTGGAAAAATTAGTTTAAACTATGGAAACAAACAAGATAAATATAAATTTTGAAAAAAAATAAAAAAAAATGTGACTGTTTCTGATGATTTCTCTAAGGTCTTCCACCTCTCATGTCTTGATGTGTATTGGCATCACAACTGTTGTCTTGTATTCCAACTTTCCAAAAGTGGGTGGATTTTATCACGTTCATCATATATGTATGATCCTTGATCAAAATGGTATGATGGGATGTTGGTTCCTCCTTCCATGGATTCCTCCTTGGAACATTTCACCTAGTCTGGGTCTACCTCATATATTTGAGTCATGTTCCTGGAACTCATTCCCAGTGCCATATCTTTTTGTATGTTGGTTAATTACACATTTTCTATCTAGACATTGTAATGGGTCTCAACAGGGTAGCAACCTTCATTCAGTATAGTAGTCACATTGAGTATCGTGGGAATGTCTGGATGTTAAGAACATTGGTCACCTGTATTCTTCCTCATAATAGGGAATTTCATGGATGAATCTTGGGAATAGAATCCAATACATCCCATGTCGATCATGAGGTATTTGAACTAAAATGTACATATCTTCCAAGTTTTTCACCTCAAGCATCCCCTACTTAGCATATAGTATCTTACGCCATAGGCACATATCTTCTAAGGCTTTCACCTCAGGCATCCCATATTTATCATGAGGTAGCTATTATGAATCTAAAGTTTAACATCTTGTGGAGATTGTGTTGGTTGATAAAACTCCACATGGAGGAGGATAAAGAAGTTTCATCCCTAGGATATAACACCATGAAGTTTTATCAAATGGGTGGATCAAAATTCCCTATAGAGGTAGATCTGGGAGGTGTGTCCCATAAAGGGAATATGTCACACCATTAAGGTTGATCAAAACACCCCTGGAGATAGATCAGGGAGGTACACCCCTAGGAGGTGGCACCATGGTTTACCATTGGTTAGGATTAAACCTCAAAGAGGCATCCTACATACCATGTTTAGAATATAGGGATCAAAACCCATGTAGTTTGATGTCAGAGTTTAAGTTGGTATGACAGGATCAGTCCAGTAGATTAACATTATGAAGTAAGGATGCTCATGTTGCAAAAGGAACTTTATCGAGGGATTGTGTGGGGATTACTCATGTAATATTCCATTTAAAATATGATTTATCTTGGTTTGATGGTGTGGGGATTACGCATGGGAGATTTCTGAAGGAACCTAAATGAGATATGGTCGAGTAGTGGCATGATCTTACCAGGATGTGGTAGCCTGAGGAAAATTATGATGGATTTGTATGGAGTGGATGGAGTGGATGGAGTATTGGGTGTGTTGGTTTTGGACTTCGGGGAGGCTTTCTATGTATCCTAGTTATTTGGGAATCAAATCCCATATAGTTTGGGAATTTTGGGGCATACGCATGAAAGTTTCCCATTTGAGGGGGACATGATGGGGCTTACACCAGTGAGGATGATCATGGAGCATAAGATTAGAGCTTATGCATAAAAGAGGCCCATGAAGAATGAGTACAATTTATGGGGATTATACTCAATAGGATTCCCATATATAAGTAGAGGTTGGATGTCATAGTCAATATTAACCCCTAATCTCACATGAGTCATTCTCGGTGTGAGAAACAAGAGGAAGAATTGGACCTGATGCTCATTCCATGAAAGATGTGCCAAAGAGAGATGATATGGGTCTTATGCATGGAATATTCCCAAGAATGATTTCATTCCATGTGAGGAGGATCTCATTCCATTTTTGTATGATTTCATTCCATAGGATTCATACATGGATCGTCCTATGATTGTGGAACATGGTGTGTGGGGATTATGAATTGAAGCTTCCTAATGGTGATGGAATATGGGTGAAATCCCATGGAAGGGGAAGGGATGGATGACATAAGGGTGAAATCCCATGGAAGAAGAAGAGTTAAATCCCATGATGGTCATACATGGATCATCCCGATCTCACCGCATGAGGCAAGACTACAGTTTCACATCATATTATGCAGATATTGTCGTGCAATTTAACGTCATATGACTAGGACATGGTGCTAGGTTGTTTTACATCATGAAGCTCAGACATAGTGGGACTCACTCATTACCCCTTGGTCTTAAAAAACTATAGCTCATGGACACTTGGGTGGGGTATGACATCATAAATTCTAGGGTGTAACAGTGTGGATGAGTGGTCAATCATGAGGTCTACGTTAGCATGCCTATGCATATAAGAAATAGGTGTTAGTATATGTATACTGAGAAACAAAAGGTAAATGGGAATATCATGCCACATTTGGAATGAAGTGAGACATAAGAATGGGTGTCACAAGTCACATAGGGACTTTAGGTGAAGTTAAACTGATCCTGGATGGGTGTGGTGACTTTAGGAACTCAACCTTCATGAAGAGGTATTAGTAAAAGAAAGGAAACATAGAGAGGCCCATGAGAAGGGATTCATGAATCATAGGCCCTCACAGAGAGGTTCTATATGAAGGTTAGTTCTTTCAGGGAGTTTATGAGTTTCAAAAAGTATTAGTCTTCACAAAACAAGGTGACCCTACCTCAGGATGAATTCTTAGATTATGAAAGGAGTGCTTTGCGAAGGCTTAATGCTCCGTGAAGCCTTAAGTACCCCTTAGGGACTTATTCCTCTGTGAAGGGAATAGGCCTTCATGAAAGGCATCCCCACCTTAGGTGGATATATTCAAGAACATATGTAAAAGGGGTTTTTAAAATCTATGGTACCTTCGATGATCCATTTTCAGTCTAGTTTGTGATGCTCAGGTGCTTCACAAATTGAGATCATTTCGAAAGTTTAAGGGTTCGGTAACCATTATATAAATGTTGGAATGAGATGGGTATTTATAATTAGGGGGTTTTAAAATCTAGGAAGTGGTTTGTGAAGAAAAATATGGGATTTAAAAATGGTCATGTCTCCATCTAACTCGTGAATCACACCGTAAATCCTTGATGTAGTCATGAAGCATTGTCAGACTTACATAGAACACCGTCAAGGAATCGCTCATTCACAAAGGGGAGCTTCGTGAATGGTCTTTTATTAGTAGATTTTAAATAGGGTTTATGTGGTCATTTTTTCTTTTATTTTCTCCAAATTAGTTGTGACTTCCTTGACTGATATTGTGGCATGTATATCAGTGCCAACAAATGACCCTGAAAAAATGGGAGATGATAGGAAAAAGGAGGGTCAGATTCAGATGGAGAATCACCAAAAGTTATAAATATTCTTCCTTTTGAGAATATCATTCACAATTATCACTCACACTAATGATATGTGAAGTTCTATGGAATTCAGTCCATCGAGAAGCATGGCATGGTTCAGCGCCTATAAATAGCATTGTGGGGTAGCGCTATGGGGGTGGGGGTGGTGGGGTTCAACAACACTTGACTCTGCATGAAGAAAAATCATATTTTATATATTTTGATGATTCCCATGGTATTTGTGATTATTTATATGCAAATTATTTCTTTATTGAATTGAAATTTAGGGCTTTAAGATCTGTGAACACTACTTAACAAACCGGACATCATGAACCACATCTTTACGAAGCGATTATAGTGACTCAAAGATCCACAAACTAGGCTCCGCAAACAATATTTGAGAATGAACTCCACAAACCAATCTTAGAAAAAAATCTAAGTAAATATTTAAATGGAAACTTGTAAAGTGTATTAGGGAGTCGTTATAGACACTACTCATAGGGAAGATATAGAAAACAATATCATGATTGGGGAGTGCATCCAAAGCACCTCAGACCACGAATCACTACTTTGGATGCTGTTAGAGGATAAAAGGGATTATCCTTTGTTCAAGAGGTTTTCTTTGTATGGTTTTGGCTTGAGGGAAGAGGTATTTATACTAGAGGCAATAATGGATGAGCCTGCTTATGGTTTATAGGCATACCTGGGCATTACCAGTGGCACAGGGTTGTTGTAGGCCATATCTAGAAAGACTGTGCATCAATCATAGTAGACTACCTCTATAACTACATCAATAATGTTTATAGGTGGAATATGGAGGATGCATAATCCATACCACAGTATGATATGATTCTCAAGGTAGGTTTTGGGGACCGAGAGAAAGTATGTAATGATGGATGGTATCTGTTCCATGGTAGAAACTTTACGTAAGAATGAGATTGGGCCTACTGGGAATGTGTGTCATGCCAATAGTTTGAGAAAAATATGAAGTGATTAGGAATTTATGAGGTGTCATGTGCTTCATAATTCCACATTTACTAGTAGTAAGAGATCATGCCTGAGTTGTTGATTAAATGGTCGTCAGGGACCAACACATTCCATTTGTATCACGGGGATGTCAGCATCAGCCTTTAGACCTTCACCAAATATTCAGGATCCTGATCCTAGGGAAGATGTATGAAAAGTTTCTCCCCACATAGAATGTATCAAAAGACCAAGATAAGCTTTTGAATTTGGTGAAGGTGCTTCTAGATCTGGTGTAGGGAACTAGTGAGACAAATCTAGGGACAAAAAAAGTTCCCATCAAGCAGAGGTTTAACTATTTCTTGAATGACCTAGATGAGGATCCTACTAAGGGTAAATAACTGGTAAGTAAATTTATAATTAGGCCATGCACATTTCCCAGGGTGTACTAGAAGGGCATGGAGGGATTCTACTAGAAGATTTTGGAAGTGATCCAGTGGAAGTTATGGGGCTATAGTATTAAGATCGAGCCTTAACCCATAGTCAGATTAGTGGAATTTATCACAGCACTCATCTATGGGTGGATACTCCCTATGAGGGATGAACACATGGGGTGTGGCCAAGAACTTCCATAATGGAAAAGATGTCAGTGACATGTCAGTGGGTAAATCTTCGCATCCCAGTACTGGTGAAGTTATACAAGGTGTTTCAGCACATCAGTGAAGGGAAGACACCTCTATGTGTGTTTAGCCCTTTTCACTTCTTATATAGTTGGGTGGTCGCACACAAGTGGGATATGAGTATCCAAACCCTATTTACCCTACCACACCAAAAATTTTACTGGTCATCCTGAATATCGTGGGGAGTTACCCATTTAAGATGGTCTTGGCGGATGTACTGAATAAGGTTGGGTTGGTGGATCACTTTATCTTTCACCCATTCTCCCTGCCTATTAGGGTGTTAATTTATGATGACATAGGGACCAAGAATCATATATCATACCTTCTATACTTTCTAGGTGGGGTACTAGTAGTAAGTGTCAACTGTGAGTCGGTCTACGATCCATATAATCCACACCAGTTCACAAGGTGATTCAAGTGCCTGTAGTTGTTGACTCAAAGATGTGCTCAAACGTGCGTCATGAGTTCCATCCTTTAGTGATGATGAAACTTTAGCTCATGTTCACATGGGAAAATGTAAAGATATATAATGAGTTGTTTCTACCCACTTATTCATACAGGCTCACTCTTGACTATGCTCAGAATTGGGTGATCGCATATCTTGGGGTAATGCTGAGGAAGCGGTCCATTCAGGCCAATGAAGGGGTGTTTTCTCCACTATAGGATTAGGGCTGAATGATGGTCGGAGGGTGTTGTGGTGGAAAATATTGTCTAATAAGTAGGACAATAACAACAGAACCAATGGTTTAGGGGCCCACACCGTCAAGAGGTGAATGGAGAGAAGCAGCAGCATCAGGCCCAAAACTCTTGGGAAGACAGACTCAGGAAGAATGGGTATCATCTAGGGTGGTCCCTAGGAAATTTTTATAAGCCCCCAGAAAGCGGTTACTCCATTTTGACATTCCCAATGATGTCGTATTTCCTAAATATTGGGACAATTATGATATTTACATGTAGTTCTCTAGTGATTAGGGGATGTGGAATCATCTCAATAGATGTGGGATGCATATCTCTAATATCGATCATGCCAAGGATAGTTTCCATGTGTCTTAGGATGAGGGGTAGTAGTGTGTGATGGATTTGGAAGACCTCGTCTATTACCATGTCACTAAATTCCCACTGACTAGCCAAATTAAGGTTCTTCTAGACATGATGTCTCCTCCGCAACTATCAGTAGCTAAGCTAATTGTTCGTGCACCCTTCATTGAAGATTAGGGTGATTATTAGGTATATAATTCTTATTATGGATCACCTTTAAGAGTAATTTCCACTTAATACTATATAAATATCCAAATCTTATATACCTCGTATATAACCTACTCCTTAGAACTATTGTCTAACTTTATTTCCACTTGAGCAGGAATCAAACAAGAAAGTGGGGTAGGTATAAGATGGAACTGAAAAAGAAGGTTATGAGATATAAAACCGTGAAGGGGTGAGAATGGAATCATGTATTTATTCTGTGGCTATAATAATTCAAACATTGATGCTTGTAGTTGAAGCAGTGGTTATAGAAGGAACCCTACCCAAGGGACTACCGGTGAATCTTTAGAAACTCATCAATGTATTATACAATTCACGTAAGTTCCTTAATCCTCTACACATTTGAATCTTTGGTTTGAATTCCTATTCTTGATTAACATACTTTGAAATGGAAGTATGAACATTGCTAGAAACTCAACCATTAGTGTCAATACTTACATTATCTACACCTAAATTTGAGATGGTGATGGCTGATATTGGTCTCCAAATGGAAAGGGATGGAGAGGCCCTAGTGATCAGGATAACTATAGAAGTTCCATTAGAGGGGATTGCTGAGACCACTCCCTCAATAGAGGGGGTCGAGACAGGGCCCACCACAGTGTTGTATGAAAGAACTAAGGTGTTTGGTCCTATGATGGTGGAACTACCAAAAGTGATTGTTAGGTCCAAAATTGTAATGGAGTAAGTTCCAATGGAATTAGAGGATGATAAAAACTAGAAGGCCATATCGGGTGTGCCTACTTTAGAATTTCAACCAATGGTGACTATGGGAGATGAAGCTAAGGTTGTGCCACTAGTAGGGTTAGCCAAGGGAGCTAGGATAATGGAATTCACCTCTATAATAACATAAAGTACAGTAGGGACTTCTTCCATATGTGGAGACACTGATGAAGAAGTTTTCCCTGAAATAGTTATCCTTCTACTCGTGTTTATAGACAGAATTGTTCTTTAACCACTCAAGTTAGAATACCTTCACCTAGAGGATCTAGCTAAAAACATATTGGTGGTATTTCCTATTAATGATCATGTTCCACTTGAAGATTTCAAGGAATATGGACCAAAGGTCACCGAGGATAATCGGGATATCTACAGAAAGGCATATAGGAATGTGAATAACTTTATTACTCACATTTGGATAACTAAACATCCATAATGGGTTATATATCTCCTATATTGGTTAGTTAGTTTTGGGCCTGGTGGGGTGAATTCCAACACCCTTCATGCATTGTCATGGGACTTCCTCGTCGATCGGGAGTGCATGGAATGGAAGGATCTTGATCTGGACTAGAGGAAACACAAGGCTATGGGATACCAGTTTCTTTAGAAAGACGAGGAAGATATTTCCAATCTGTAGGGGATGGAATAGGAGTTTTTGAAGGCCGATTTCACTCAAGATGAGTTCATTAACTCTATGAGGGTTCAACTTCAGTGTATGAGTACAAGAAATCTGACATCAAGAAAGAGGAAACTAAGTTCCAAGCAGAGTAGGATCGGTAGATAATCAGGTTTAATGATGTTTTCTTCAAGTCCAATGAGAATAAGGAAGATTGGGTAGTGAAAAAATATTCCTTAGAGATCTCTCAATGGAGGCTGCCTAAGCTTGGGTGCTTGATCGCTAAGGAAAAGTGGTAGAGGCATATTTTTCGGGGGGGAGGAATCGATATGTGGATGACCCCCCTAAAACTCTGTCTTATCTTAATTTTCATACTCAAACATATTTCTTGAATATATTTTCTTACTTAAATTATATTTCTGATAAAACCAACAACCAATCCCCAAGCTCACATGGGTTATGTCCAGTGTGAGAAACAAGGGATGGCCATGTGATTAATTTTTATATGAGAATTCTAGACAATCACTGAACGCTTAGGGTATTCTATTGTTGACTGACCACTAAGAGTGTCTGGATGAGAGAGGTTTCTTCTAGAGAACAAGGATCCCATGATAGCCAACTTTCTTTCCCAATGTGTGTTAGTTCATGAATTGGATAATGCCAGGGGAATTGGATTTGACCCAAACAAATGGGAATGGAATGTGTGAATCACAATGCCCAAAATTTGAAACATGAGGAGAATGAAATGGAGATACAAGATAATTGATAACCATGTTAGAAACACATCATCCATACCATTATCTTGGAATGGGAACAAACAAACAAGGTTAAATGAATAACCATGTTCGAATCATGAAACCAATCTCAAAATTTCATCTGAAGTATTCTTGGAAATTAGATCAGGAATGTAGGTGATCCGAAACGGAATGATACCAAACCATTTGGGGGTCCTTTTAGACATTTAATAGGATGAGGATATGAATTAGGGGAATGCAAAGAATGGAAATTAATTTTTGGAATGTTTGAATGGATTCTAACACTCTTATAATTATGCCATCATGGCTTAGAACACATTGGTGTAAGCATATGGGTCTGAAAAAAGATAAAACCTATCCTCTAGGGGAGTTCCATCTTTAATTCCAAGAAAGGGTCAAAAATGTGAGTGATGTGGTAGACGACTGATGCCAAATCAAGAAGTCTCAGGCAAGGGCCTATGATACCCTATAGTTTTATGTCGTGCTAAAGGATTATATATATGTAGTTTTACATAGTAGGGTAAGGAAGTTGGACCCATAATTTAACATCATATGGCAAGGAATACGAATTATAAATTTTAATTTCATATGATCAGGAAGCGTCTCACAGTTTAATGTCATGTGGCTGGGACACTACACATAGTTTTAAGTCATGTGTATTGAACCAAAGTAAGATTCAAATGGATATGTGTAGTGTAGTGAGATGAAAAACCCAACATGAATGAGGTCCAAATAAGGCCTAACACCACACAACATATCCTTAGTAAGAAAACCCACATATAAATTAATGTCAGGATGCTTGTACTTAAACCCCCAGTTTAAGGTCATGGAGTTAGACCAAGTTTTCCTTTGTGAAGTCTAACCAAATTGATATACATCCTATCAGAACTCATAATACCACTTGAGTTAGGCTCAGTGTGGGAAACAAGGAATGGTAAGTTGGTTTTCCACCATGTGGAAGCACACATTAGGTGTGATGCCAAGGGTATTGGAACTCCAGTAAGGTACATGGAAGTGTAAAGTAGGTAATCCAAAGCATTAGAGATTTGGATCAGTAGTGACTGATGGGTAGGGACCAACTGTTGACCATATTTGAAATACAAGAATCCAATCCACCCTATTCAATAGTGTGGAGAAAAAATGTTGAATAAATTATTGACCATGTTTGAAATATAGGACCTTCTATTTCTTACGATAGATCCATTAGGGTGTTGGACTAGTATGGGTGGTGATATAGAATAGTATGAGACCACAAACATTAAGGGGTCAGTCTAGATTTGAAGGATGATGGAAATCCAAACCAAGAAGAACTCAAAGTGTGGAATAGGTGTATCATAAAGTGGGGTTAAAACATAGGTTTTGAAAATAGTTTAAAGTTGTATTGAATATACCATGGATAATAGTTTCATGCCTTAGTTCTTGGACTATAAGTTAATAGTTTCAGGTCATAGGATTCAAACCGTAAGAAGTATCACAAAAAGGGAGATGTGTAGTGTGCCAGAGTGAAAAAAATAACATGAATGGGTCCTAGGAGTCTCTATACCATACAAAACACTCCTTAATAGACCTGAATATAGTTAAAAATTGTGATTATTGGACTATATATATGGACAAGGGGATGAAAGATTGACAGTTTTGCAGCTGGTCCTGAAGACAAGATATCTGGGTGTTACTACATATCCCATAAGGATGAGAATCAAGACACACATAGTTCAATTGTATGGCATGGTGAGAGACCAAAATGGTGTGGTAAATCCTCTCTAGTGAGGGATCTGAGGTGTCCCATGATTATCGTGAGGCATACTGAATTTTCTCAAGGTGACATCATAGTTTAACATCTTGTGTTGAGTACATTAACTCCAAGTTTAAGGATGTAGAGTTCAGATAATAATGGAGGGAAATTCCTCTAATGGGTATTTGTAGTGTGGTTAGAGTAACTCTACATGAAGGAGGACCAAGGAGGCTCGTGATTCACAACACATTTAGGGGATTCCCACATGTAGTTTAAAGTTGTGAGGCTTGGACTTATTGTCAATAGTTTTTAGGGTTATGTTTCTAGTACCATCATCTCTTAGTTAGGCTCATAGATTTTGGACCAAGGGGTGATCACTCCAAAAATGATATGCATAATCTGGTTTCATAATAAACCCAATGTGAATGATGTCTAGGGGGCAAACACCATATATGTATTCCCAAGGAGGCTTACATATAGTTTAAGGTCGTAATGTCTAGACTATAACTGAGGCCAAGGGGATGAAGGTATGAAAAGATTGTAGATGGACCCAAATACAAAATTTCAGGGCATCTATAAGTATCCTCTAAAGATGGGAATCAAGCCACACATAGTTCTTGAATGAAATCCACCTGTACAGGTCTAATCCATATATAAGGAGGGGCATTTTTTGTTTGGTTTTGAGATGGTTGGACTAGTATATAAAATCTGGAAATCACTATATATCTTGTGTGGATATGAATCAAGACATATGTAGTTCTATAATATGTCATGGTAGATGACCAATGCCAAGGGAAATTTACTCTTAGGTGAGAAAATTACGGTGTTTTTCATTTTATCATCATGCAGCTAGGATGATAATTTTCATGCATTTTAACATCGTACAACTAGGATGTTGGGTGTTCAGTTTAATGTCATAGAACTAGGACATATGGTGGTTATGAATTTTAACATCATGAAATTGGGATGAAAGTGGGAATGTTTTATAAAAGGAATGTTCATAATGCAGTAGTTATAATTGAACATGAATAAGGACCAAGGAGGACCCCAATGTGTAGTATACTCCCAAATAATACCTTCACACAGTTTAAATTCATGATGCCTAGACTTAAAATTTTAGTTTAAGTCCATAGATCTTGGACCATAATATGGTTTTCAGTTTAAGGTCTTAAAGATTAGACTAGGTTCCTAGTTTAACCTCATATGCCTTGGACATTGAAGCTACATAGTTTAATTTTATACAACTCAGACTTTAGGGGCTATAAATAGTTAAATTCATAATGTTTGGACCTTTTTCAAAAAAATTATGGTCATTTCACATGGACTATGGGGGATTTTAGTTTAAGGTAATAGATTTTAGACTTTATCGGGGTAAAGGTATATGCATGGTGCGACAAGAACAACATGATGTGAATTATGGACTAGGATGCCTACGCCACACAACACATTCCTAGGGAAAACCCACATATAGTTTAGATTTTTCTTTGGACTTGGTCCCTTAGTTTAAGGTCATATAGTTCAAGCCATAATGGATCTCCTCATGTGAATTACTATTTGAGAAACTTGGCATTGGTTGGAGGGGTGATTCAATCTCCATCCATAGTGATCAAGGAGTATAAACTATTGGTATAGGCCTTATGTATGATGTAAGGTCCTTCCCACTTAGGTTGAAATATCGGTGGCTTATTGATGGGTATCATTGGCATCATAAGATCCAATACCATGTCACCCTAGAGGAAGGAGCAGAAGAAAACTTTCTTGTTGAACACTTTGGTTGTCTTCTTCTAAGGACTCTCTAGATTATGAAAGCCTTGGATCCTATTATCTTCAAGGGATTCTGGCTCAGATAGATATACCTTTTCCATTTTTTATAGAATTTTGTGGTCATATATAGCTATTCAGAATGATTGAAACTGAGTCTTGATGGGTGGGACTACCTTTGTTCCATAAACCAAGGAATATGGAGTCACCTAGCTGGAATTTAGGATCATCATCTGATAAACCTAGATAGTGTTAAGGAGATTTTATGACCAAAACTTCTTTTCATGGACCACCATATTCTATAGAATTTTGGAGAGGGTATTGTTGAATGTCTCAATCTATCCATTTTCTAGAACATGGTAGTGAGAAGTATGGTTAGACTGGATACTATAATTAGAATAAAAATTATTTTACTCAATAGCTTGTAATTTGGTGTCATTGTCTAATATAATTGCGTGAGGGAATTTGAATTGATTGATGATGTGGGATCTCATGAATTATACCACTGATCGGGCCTTTAATTCATTAAGATGGATCTCTTCTTCCCACTTGGAGAAGAAATCTGTTATGGTTAGAATGAACCTACATTGGTGAGTTATCACTAGAGGATAGGATCCCATTACATCGACTCCCCATACTAAAAAGTGACCAAAATACATGGTGGTGTGGAGGGGCTCTGGTGGTTGATGCACAAAATTGTAATAGATATGAAATGTGTGACACCTTTCTGTGAACTCAATGTAGTCATAGACCCTTGTGGGCTAGAAGTACCCAAACCTTCAAATATGGTGGGATAGCTTCAACCCAGTGAGATGAGCACCACATGACCCAGCATGAAATTCTAGCATAACCCAGTGGATCTTGTATCCTTGTATACAATAGAGGACAATTCCATCAAACCCACATCTTTAGAGAGTCTAATCAAGGTTAGGCCCACTCTAGAGGGTGAACTATGTTATACACCGAATAATTATCTCACGTTCAGCTTTGTACGATGGGAGGATACCATGATGGAGATACTCAATGAAAGGAGTTGTACAATGAGGGGATTCATCTGTAGAAAATGGATCTAGAGTTCATGATGCGGAAGAACTGGTGGTCAAATAGTTTATCGGCAGGCTATCATTGTCACCTAAGTTGACAGGAGTTATGGCCCTTTGATGTGCTACATGAATGAATAGGTTATCCTGGCCAGGATCCACAAGAGAGGTGGATATACTATATTTGGCATCAGCTCAACCATTCTACAACCAAGAATCATGAGACACCTCTAGATAGGAAGTGAAATGGTCCATCAGCTGACTAGGGTGCTTAAGAAATCCAGTGAACTCCGGATTCCTAACGATGTAGTCACCATTGATCTATTTGGTGACTATCTCTGAGTCTCCCTTTAAATTCAAGTGTGGAATATTAATCTTGAGGTCCATATTGAGATTAGTGATGAGATCCTGATACTCTTCTCCATTTTTGGTATAACCTTCCGATAGTAGGAACGAGTACTATAGAATAGTCTATAATGGAGTGATGAAAAAAATACCCAGACCTACTTTGTGGAGATTTAGATCATTGATCCTTATACCAGTTGGGATATGGGATGTACCATCAAAATTCATTTTCTAGCATGGCATAGCCTGGTCCACTGAAAGGATGGCCCCATATGAGAAATCGGCATCTATATGTTGCTCTTTGTGGGATAGATGGGCAGCTAAGAATTCTACTAGTGCTTGGACCTTGATAGATTTCTATGAAAGGAACATGATAATGAACTGCTGAAGGATAACTGACCAGTGTGCTAGCCACACCATCAACAATGGGCAATTCATGATATACTTTAGTGATTCTACTTGGGGACACCATCTGTATCTCATGATGCTGAAGATAATATTGCAAATTCTTCACTATAAAAATAGAATGAGCTAACTCTTCTAAATAGGAGAGTATCTAGCCTTCGTGTCTAGGATAATGATATTGAGATGGTATAAACTATTAGTTGTCCCTTTTTTTCTTCTGTTCAAGAAGGGTGACGAGGTAGAATTCTATAGAAGTCATGTAAAGGAACAGAGGGTTACTTGAGATGGGTGGAATCAGAAATGGAGACTATTTCATATACTACTTGATTTCCTAAAATACATCCTGAAACTCTTCATCCCACTGGTAGATGGTACCTTTATTCATGATCCTAGAGAAGGTATTACACTTGACATCTATATTTACAATGAATCAACGTATGTTGACTAAGTGGCCTTGGAGACCTTAGAGCTCTCGAATATTGCTTGTAGGAGGCATCTGAATGATGACCTTGATCTTCTCTTAGTTGATTTTGATGCCTCTATATCTGAAAACAAAACAGATAAACTTCCTTTAGGTAACCCCAAAGGAACACTTAAAGGGGTTCATCTTCATATGGAAATATTGGAGGAAGTTGAACACTTTATCATGATCATTGATATGGTCCTGATACTGGAAGGATTTGACCACTAAAACATCCACATAGGATTCCACTAGTATCATGAGGATCAGTTTAAAGATGTGGTGCATAGCTTGTTGATAAGTGGCTTCTACATTCTTCAGGTCGAAAGGCATTACCTAATATCATAAGGTACACACTCTGATGGTGATAAACTCTCCATCCTTGAGGGCCATCTGGATCTTATTATACTCAAAATACCCATCCATAAAGGAGAGAGACCAGAACCTAGTTGTGGCATCGATCAATAGATATATCACTGAAAGGGGAAACTCATCCTTTATATAATGGAAGATGAGGTATTAAAAGTTTATATAAATTTTGATCTTCCAATTCTTCTTCATGAATTAAACAAATTTAGTCATCCACTTGGGGTACTAAACTTCATTGATGAAGTTGGATTTGATAAGCTTATCAACATTAGCCTCAACCATGGCACCATGATAAGGGTGAATTTTTTTGAGAAGATTCATGAACCTGTGATGGATCACTGGGAAACCATGATGGTGGATGGTGACCTTAGGGTATAGTCCTAGAATATTGTCATAACTCCATGAAAATACATCATGTTGTTTCTCTAGGAAGTCCATGTACTACTATTGTTCCTTTAGAGGCATGGATTCACTGATCAACATTAGCCTCAGATCATCCTTGGTACCAAGGTTCACATAAACAAACTCATCAATAGTGGTGGAGACACCCTCTTCAAATGTGGGAGGAAAAACCTCCAAATCCACTTCATCATCTGAAGTAGCAGAGTCAATGGGAGGATATGGCTCATCTGGGCTGACTAGTTCTAGGGGAACACTAGTGCCTGCTTGGGAAGATATGGAATTCTCACTGGGAGACTCTTCCTCTATTGAAACCATGATGATAGAGGCTGTCAAGACAATTCCATTAGCTCTTTAACCATGGGGTCCATGATTGATATCAAATTAATGGTGGTAGTTTGACTTCCGTCAGTTCAATCTAGCTCAGAAAAAAAAGGTGAGTATGATGCAAAATGATAGCCATAGGAAGAACATCTCGATACATCATAGGGGTAGGGGATTCTGGTATTACCCGGGCCTATCCTGTGTAAGAGTATGAGGTAATCTTTTGGTTCTCCTTGTACTTGGGGACGTAATTCCCTTTTCTCCTAAAAACGATGAAAGAAAATCCCATGTTTGTCATCATAGAATTAAACCAGTGAATCAAGAGGATGAAGGCATCATCCAACTCTATCTACAGACTAGATGAAATAGTGATGTGATCAGCCTCATTGGTCAGAACCTATTTATCCTTGATCTTATAATATCCAGCATCCATGTAGTGGGTTTCAAAATATTAAAAAGCAGATGCATCACTATGAATCCCACCTACTCAACCATTGAGGGAGTAATTGAGTCATTGTTGATAGGAGGAAGGAACTAATGTATAAAGATGGAGCTACGGCCTACCCATCAACATGTTGTAGGCAGTATCCAATGAGACAAACATGAATTCCGAATTTTCTATCAAGCCGTTTAATTGGGTCTTTAACTATATTTTTCCACATGATATCTTCTTAGTCCTTTCATAACCCTAAATTTTCAGGTAAAAGGGACTCAAGTCTGATTCAGTCAGTCCCAGCTTGCGGTGCATTTGGGTCAGGATGAGATTGATCCTAGAACCTATGTTTACTAGATAGCGATGGATATCCATGCCATTTAACTGGATGGTGATGTACAGTGGGAGGATGTTCCCCTATATAAGGGATATCTCATCTTCTTTAGATAAATAAATTGTGTATTTGGATTCTATTTTCTCAACCTCCTTAGCATAGAAGTTCTTTGTGACAGCTACGTCAGTTTCAAAATGGATGGGGATTCTAAGGCTTCTACGAGGCCCCCACAAATTTTTAATGATAGGAGGAGTACCTTGAGGATTTAAATCCTTGTAGGTATGCTAGTGAGGTGCTTCAACATGTCATACTTTCGTGACAAATTCAAGTTTCCACCTGCAGGGAGTCTCTTGTTGGATAAATCCACTATTGTCACTACTAACTGAACCACTGGATTCTGAATAGTGTTGGTAATATCCAACTGTTTATCAGATAACTCACCCAGAACCACTATTGGATGACTATCAGCTGACTAAAGCTTAGCTCTAGCTAGATGCTACTGATCACGATATGAATATAGTTGTTCTTCCTAGAAAATTAGCATGGTCATATATGGCGTTGATTCTAGAGGAGTGGACTGGGAGGACTATTCCTTATAAGATCTACATAGAACCTATGGTCTAGTTCCGATAGCATGCATGTATTGGATTGGATCATTGGCCTAAGCATTCCAGATTTTTTCATGTCCTCTATTTTTTCTTTGACAGTATCGACCGGAGGAACCTAGGGGATATTCCTGAAATTATTTATCATCATAAATCATGAAGGGATCTACCAAATTGATAGTATTTATAGAGGCATTATCTTGATCATCATCAGAGTAATATTCCAATGATGGGTGGAAACTAGGTGTGATTCCCAACTCTTTAGGCATGAAATCTTCAATGGTACGAGAAGGATTTGGAATAATTTGGGGACTTTGTTTTCCCTTATGATTTCAATGCCCACTCTTCTGAGACATAGAAGGATATGAAGCAGATGTAGAATCGGTAGTTAGAGAAGGCACGTTGACTTCAAGAGATTTGGGCTAGCCTAAATAGGTGTGGATGATTTCATGGGTGTGAGAAAATTCTCTATTGGCCAACCAATCATCCTACTTGTGAGTATCATGGTTGGAAACCTACATCCATTCACCTTCGTTGTCACTGTTAGGCTTGGTGGAGATGTGTTCCACCTGCGACGGGATGTTACCCAAATTGATCAAGCCACTATTCACATGGTTCTGAATCCAATCCATGAACACATAAAATTTCTTGATAGTATATCCAATGATACTATGGTATAGAAAATGGTCAGGGCGATCAGTGTTACCAGCTTCATGGGACTTCTTTCACTCTAATAGCTTGAGAATCCCCTATTCTAGGGAAATGCAGAAATAATCAGGAACCTATGAATCTTTGAAGGAGTATGTAGGATTTCTCATATTCTGGAAGGGTGATCTTAGATCCTTTCCCTATCAAGGGGTTGTAGCTTGATGGGGGTCTGGAGCCACATTATCTCTTCTAGGAGGTTGTGCTTAGTGAGATGATGCCTACCAATTCTGCACTAGTAGAGGCTAAGCTTAATGAGGTTACTACACTTGGTGAGGCTCTACTGGTGAAGGGGTAATGAATCTACTAGCTCTGGAGCCTCTACATGTACTACTGCGACAGTCTCTACCTTGGTTGTTCTTGTTGCAGGATCCAGGAGGGGCATTGGACATGCATACTTGGCCTACTAGAAGTCTTCATCCAGGCACTAAGCCTTATCATAGAAACCTGAAATCCACCTGGTAAATTATGAGTGATGAGGGTATGGACTATATCAGTCTTGAGGATTCCCACTCACATCGTTAGAAACTACTATTGGGTCAGTGGAATATCGAGTGAATATGTGAGGCTCTTCCACCGAGTGACAAAGTCTATGACATGCTCATCTAGAAATTGTCTACACTTAAAGACATCTGCAATGCTTTTCTTTCACGTGGTGGAGTTGAACCAGTATAGAAACTATCTATGGAGGTCTTCCTGACTAGTGCCTGACCCTATGGGTAACTGGTTATACCAGACAAATGAATAACCTTTCAATGCCTATATGAAACATTGGATCTTGGATACCTATTACTACTCTGGAGTTCCAAACATGGATTTTCACTTTGAGATGAAGTGGACCAAATGTTGCAGCAGGTCACCTGTCCTGTTGAAAGGGTCAAAGCTAGGATTTCCAAAGTCTATGGGTTCTCACATGTCATCCATTCATGAAAATTATGGATTTCCATCAGGTGGTATCACCACCTATTTGTCTCTAGGGATTCAATTAAAGTAGTGAGAGTTGCTATAAAATCATCCAGTTGGGGGTTTTTGTCTTGGCATAGATCCCTAACCACCAGTGCATTGATAGGTCCATCAACATGGTAGGTAGGCTCGGAGACTAATGAAGCGACTTGATCTATTTACCGAGGAGGGTTATCATGATTCTACAGTGTATTATGTATTCTATATCACGTACTCTTTCTATAATCTCTCATTTCTTCTCTATCGGGATGTGTGAGATTTCTGGTCTCAATTAGAAGCAACTGGTCGAGAAGAAATTGTGGCTACCTCTACTGCCCTAGTGGAGGAGGGAAAACATCCTTTCAAGGTTCTCTATACTCTAGGCACCACTCAGAAAGGATCTCATCAATGACTCTCTTCTGATATATGACCTACTAATGTAAGTAAGTGATTTCATGAGTGGCTTGTGTCTTCTATGAAACGTCAAAAAGATTAGAGGTCTTAAGATACTCAATTAACCTGTTGGTATTCCGATCGACAAGCAATGATGCATAGGGTTCTCTGAGGCCCAGTTTCTACCTTTGTAGGAGGGTACGAACACCTGTGTGATGGTATACCTGATATTATACTTCCCCAAGGTTTAGATTCTCTTTTTTGAACCCTATGTCAGTTTCCTTTCCCTTAGAAAACTCAGGATCAACCACGTTCACTATAATGATACCTAGAGGCATATCCTCAATATCACTAGGTAGGTCTGGCTAACGTAAGATGGGGATGAAGAGTAAAGTAGTGTATTGTCCTAATCTTCAAATATGAATGTGTGGGGACACCTCTTCCATGATTCTAGAAAGCAATATGAAGCTCTTGATGCATCTCTATTAGAGGGTTTGGTGTTAGTCAGGCAACGTAGGGTATTGATCCATTGGGAGTAATTCCAACTCAACCATGTGCCACTACTGATCAATATCATCAAATTGTTGTTGATATTCTAGGTAGACCAACTGATAGTCTCATAGGAAAAAATACGTCATCTAGATAGTCTGGTAGAGGCATGAAACCTGATCCTCGGTGAGGGATTCTGGGATGTCAAAGCTGGGTGTTGCATTTGACCATAATACCACTGACAATTGATCAAAATCCAGAGTATCCCACAAGATTTATTTTTCATAAGTAGGGACCTACTCTTGGTTATCCCAAGCATTGATCATCACTTGAAAGGATATTAATGGTGGAACTAATTTGGATCAGTGCGGTGGTGGGATAGCTAGTGGAGGAGCCTGTATGTGAGCCAATTAATCGCTACATTCTGGTTCATCTCTCGATAGAGATGCCAAATCATTACATCCTTGTAAGAATGAGTGTTCACCATGTTCTCATGTGTGAGGGCAGAAATTCTCATCAATGGGTCTTCCAGATTCTTGTCTTCTATCAAATTCCAAAATTACTCTCTGTGATTTTGGGTAGAGGTAGATAATGAAACTGGTGATAACAGAGATGATTGCACTGTGTGACCCTAGAAAGGAGCCAAATCTTCCTCCACCTTCATGTACCTATAAAGGAATTCAAGGATTATGTGGATATCACCTTACAGGATGAATAGATTTATATGTTGGGATCATATCCTAGAATATGATGTAGATGACTGGGGTGAAGGTTCCATCATCGAATCTCATCCCCCCTTAGAATCTGAGAGGCTAATGGGATTGACAATGACTTGGCTCTTCTCGGAATATTTCCTTTGGCCAATTCATTTTTTCCTTATGCCTCAAGATGGTTATTTAGGGAAGGAAGGTTCTTTAATATGGGGAGGACCTCTATGTTGGTGGATGATGGCATGGAGAGGATCTCCACTTTGATTAGTTGGTATATAAGGAGGGCCTTCATATCATTTTTTCTTGAAATGGGGAGGACCACCTCTTTGACTGTTGTAAGAGTGGGGTTGACCTCCACTTTGGCTATTGATGTAGTAGGGAGGACCCCACTTTTCTTGGTGGGACCATGGGGAGGACCTTTATGTTGACTATGAGAGCAGGGAGGGCCTCCACTTTGGTGGGATGAAGTGAGGAGAGGGTCTTCACAATGATCAAAATAAACACGGGGAGGACCTTCGTGTTGGATATTGAAAGTATGGGGAGGGTATCCAGTATTAATGAAGGAAACATGGGGAGGGCCTCCATGTGGACCATTTAAGGATTGGGTAGGACCTCCACTCTGGTGGGATGCGGCACATGGAGGACCTATATGTTAGACAATGGTGATAGAACAGGGAGGACCTTAATACTAATCATCGGTGAAGTGGTGAGGACCTCCTCCTTGATCAATGCTAGAGAAGGGAGGACCTCTGCTTGAGCTGGGAATGGAATGAGGAGGGCCTTTGCACTAATTGGTTCCAACACAGGGAGTTCCTCTATGTTGTTTGGTGGTATATGCATTAGGAGGACCTCTGTACTAACTGTCGATAAAGTGGGGAGGACCTCTACTTCAATCAGTAGGAGCATGGGTAGGGCCTCCAGGATGATGGTGAAAGCATAGAGGACTTTCACTTTGGTTGGATACTATATGGGGAGAACCTCTGTACTGAATCTCAACATCATGGGCTAGACCATAATGGTTACTGGTGACATCAGTGATTGATAGAGTCAACCTAGTCTACCTATAAGGTAGTTGAGGTCTCGATCTGAACCGGGCTAAGGTGGGTCCTTTCTCAGTAGTGAAAGGGATCTAGAGTAATGCACTGATGGTGGTGGGAGCCACTCGAGCCATGGAAAATGATTCTCCTTATTGGTTATATTCTTGGGTTTGTGCCCAATATTGACATCGAGTGGTGTGGACTAGTTCTGGTGGAGTCGGGGCATAGTCCACCTTTTCCTCAGCCTGAATGATTGATCATTTTTTGTGTTGATGAGGCCCTGTGGGAGCCCATATTGGCGGCTCTAAGGCAATATTCATAGCTAGGGTGACTTAGGCATCCCCCTCCTCCTCAGCGTAGGGGATAAATTCAAAGGGTCAATTTATAGAGAGGCTCCTAAAGTTGTTCATTATTGGGGTGGAGAGAAGTGGACCCCTACATGGACCATGTGGGTGGCGGTTTTGGTGAGGCATCGAAGCCTCTAAGTCCTATCAGGCCATGTCCCTTGTGGTAATAACCCCCTCCTGATCATACTAACATATGAGTGTGTCCATCATACTCCTTTTAATGATTTCTGAGGGTGATATGGGGTGTGGGTGCTTGGTATTTGTAGTCATATTGGAAGTTGTAGAGGAGGTAGATTCATGCAGGGTTACCACATTTACATCTCTCCTTCCCCTACATCTATAGGCGTTGTGTGGATAGTTTCCTATAGCTTGGGTCCTTCAAAGCAGGAGCATTCAGCCATCAATATGAATATAACAGAAAAAATTCCAAATGCACCAACATCATCCAATCTTATATGGTCGGACAAATAGATTTGTGATGACAATATCACAAACTGGAATACCCAATGTTTAACTACTCCAATTTTAGGTGAGTTCCACGACAAGCCCATTGTTTTATTGGTGGGTCCTAGCACTAGATAAATGGATATGGTGACATTATAATATCTTTATGTCTTGAACTCTACTAGTCCCCATGGGTGAAGGATAAAATTTCCACACTTGGTTCACCATTTTAGTTTATGACATTTTAAAAGGGGTGCTCCACCGATCATTTCTTGATGCATGCTAGAATCACAACTATTTCCCCACATTCCTTCATTTAAATGGCAGGAGACATTCATCACTTTCATTAGTGATGCATTCTCCTTAATTGAAATGGGATGATGGGATGTGAGTTCCTCCTTTCATGGATTCCTCCTTGGAACATGTCATCTAGTCCGGGTCTCCCTCATATATTTGAGTCATGTTTGTGTAAATCATTCTTGGTGCCATCTCTTTGTGGATGTTGGTTAATTATACTAATTTTTTTAGGACATTCCAATGGGTTTTGATAGGGTATGAATGTTTTGTCAGAAGTGTAGTCACGTTGGTCATCACTGGCATTTCTAGATGCTAGGAACATTTTTCACCTGTATTATTCCTCATAAGAGGGCCTCTCATAGAGGAATATTAGGTGTATAACCCAAGGCATCCCATGTCTATCATGAGGTATTTGATTCCAAAGGTGCATATCTTCCAAGTCTTTCACCTCAGACATCCCATGATTAACATAAGGTAGTTGATTCAATAAGTGTGTATCTTATGAGGCTTTCACCTTAGGTATCTGATGTTTAGCATGTGGTGGATATTATGAATCAAAAGTTTAACATCTTTTGAAGATGTATTTGGTTGATCATAATTCCCCATGGAGGTGGATTAAGGAGGTGCATCCCTATGAGGGAACACCATGATGGTTTACCAAATGGATGGATCAAAATGCCCTATGGAGGTGGATCTAGGAGGTGTGTCCCATAAAGGGAATATGTCACACCATGAAGGTTGATCGAAACACCCATGAAGGTGGATTAGGTAGGTCTACCCCTTGAAGGGGGGACCAAGGATTTCCATTGGATGATCCATTTCTGGTCTAATTCATGATTCCCTGTTGCTTCACTAATTGGGAGTAATTTGTAAGTCAAAGGGTGTGGTAAACATTATCTAAAGCTCATAATGATCCATATATTTATAGGTAAGGTGGTTCATGAAGTTGGGAAGTAGTTTGAGAATTAAAATGTGGGATTCATGAATGGTCGTGTCTCCTTCAGACTCACGAATCACACCTTCAATCCTTGGTGTGATTGCGGAGAGTTGTCGGACTCGTGGAGCACACCATTAAGGCATCACACATTTGTGAAGGGGGTCTTCATGAATGGGATTTATGAAGCATACCTTCAATAGATTTTTGGTTTCTGTTTTGTCTTGTATTTGATCCAAACTGGCTATGACTTCCTTGAAAAATCCCATGGAATGGATTCCGATGCCAACAATGAAATAAGGGCTTGGACGAAATTCATGTATGGGCCATGAAATTGAGGTCTACCACCAGAGAAATATCTACACCAATAGTAACCTTAATAGCTGCCACAAGATCCGTTGGTTTCATGTTCCTAAAAGTTGTACAAGGAAATCAAACATGTTAGTAAAACAAAAATAGAAAAATATCAAATTCTTTAAGAGAACAAGGATTGATGGGATTTATAGACTTACCTTGAGAAGGCATTGGGATCTTAATAATTTACATATTTGGGAGGCATTCCCACTGACAGGGTGGGATATGACTAGAATAACAAGGTGAGTTCCCCTAGATGATTGGGAGAATCAAATAATCTAGAGATTCCTCTATAGTATCCTCTACATATGACTCTCCCATCGGAACTTCAAGAGTAGAAACCAATGTGGGATATCTAGTTCCCATCGAGGAACCTTCACCACACTCAATGGAGGCCTCTCTAAAATGGACTGCTAGTTTATAAATGAGTCAAGAACATGGATTATTGTTCCCAAAGAAAAGAAAATTTTAAATGAATAGTTGAGCTAATGAGCTAAAAGCTTACCTCATCGAATAGGATCTTGGTCAAATCATTTACCTCAAGAGTGACTACCCCACTCTCATAAGAACTTTCTTGGTCAACATCAGAACCCTAGGACTCCTCACCAATGGATCCCCATGCGTTGACACTGGGATCTGATTCCACTTGGGGTGGAGATTTGGCCACAGTTGCCTCTTCAGGCTCCTCACGGAGCATCATCCATACCCGAGAAGTATTGGGATCACCATCCCAACACCACTGTGATAGATACTTCATGTCTTCTATGTACGAATACCTCTCCCAAAAATCCACTTAGTTTGTGATTTGTGTAAAACCAGACTCTATAAGATCAATCCCATCCTCAGTAAGACTCCAACATAATTTCTCCAGTGTCTAGGAAAACCTCAACATACCCCATGTCTCCCAAACCTTGGTATAGGTGGAATCATCATGATTCTACCCAAGATAGTTCATCTTCTTCCTCAATTCCTCCCATGAATAACTCATCCTAATATGTTAACATTCCATATACTCCTATGGTCACATTAAATGGAGACTCATTCCTCTAAAGGTTTGAGGCATGGTAGGTCTCCAAGAATCTTCCACCATTACTCTAGATTGATCCCTAAATGCTTAGTGTGCACCTTGAAGAGTATCTCACATGCTAACTTTCTTCTCCTTGGACTCATTTGATGGTTCCACCTTCCTCACCTACTAGTTTAAAACTACACATAAGTATTCATCCACCTAGTTTTTGGCATAGTTTTTAGTATGGCTGGCATTGGGGTTATTGGGAGTGGTATGATGGTTTCCCCGACACCCCCATACATTAAAATCCCCCATATTTGATGAAGTATGCATGGTTCTTCTCCTCATAGACCCCCATGTACACTCGTTGCACGAACTTCTAGATAAACTCAAACTTCCAAGAAAACTGAGATGGTGTGTATGGTTCACAGTTGGTGTTTCCATCAATCCATGTGAGAAAAACCCCACCCCAAATGGTCTATAGTTATTCCCTACGCTCCATTCTACACCTAAAATCATTGACCATCTCATCAGTTAGGGTTTAGAAAGGCTTAAAGTTGAAATTTATAATATTTTCAATGCTAGATTCCACCATGTCTTTGCTAAGTGTTATTGGTCATAACCCAGAAATGTTGAGGATAGATGTTCAAATACCAAAATTCAGGGGGGGGATTGAGTTTGTAAGCTTGTAAACCTCTAAATCCACCATAATCCATCCATTAAAAAAATTGAATGGGCTACATATATGTCTGAGAATGTACCACCTCACGAAATGACCCAACTAGTTATAGATCTCAGCCAATATGGGGACACAAATATTTACTTGGTTCCCTAATGCCATAATCACCATCATCAATAGCATCCCTGGTCGTAGGCCCATATGGGCATCCATAATCAAAAGAAACCACCCACTTATAAAAGTTTCTAAGAATTCTTCATATCATACCCATGGATTCTAGTCGCATATGTTATATCTTAATTCTTAACATTGAACATCCTCTAATGTCATCTAGTATGACCCCAGTCTCCTCCCATGTCATGAATTAAGGCACTACTTTAGATTCCCTAGAATCTTCTCGAATACCACATTCAATAATATCCCATCCATATCTTTAAAGTAAGGTATTAGTGTAAATAGATGATGCTTTAAAACCAATATCAGGTTGTCCAAGAGGATCTTCACCACAAACATTGTATGACCCTCATCCACACAAGCATTGGGAACTGGGATGAACACTTGATACTGGAATCCCATCATAAGGATCCCATTGATATGGTGTAGGTCCCCCATACTGATAACCACCTCCATGTGATGAAGGTGGAAGGTGTTCATATTTGAGGAACATCGGATGAGGAGATTTGGAGGCGCCTCTGGTTGAAGGTAGATGTGAAACTGGGACATCCAAAATACTTCAAATAGCCCAATATAATGGAGATTTTCCCTGTATTGTTCTCATGTGAATCATACCCAATACACCTGGGACCACTCATAAGTAAAATTTCCTCTGTATTGCAAGTCATATTCTCTATACAAGACTATATGGTTGTTCAAAATGCTAGCTTGGATGATGCTTTCATAATGGGAACAGAATTATTCATCTGTTGGCTGCTCCCCAATAACTATCCCTATTATACAAATTAGTGTGTAGATAGTGGAGGCTTCATTTTCCCTAAGTGGGCGGCCAGTAGTAATGATGTTCATCCAATTAAGCTCATCCTGGATAGAAAAATAGAACCTTGATGTGTCGAATTTTACAACAGGGATAGAAACATCATCCAAAAATCCAAATTTATCGATTGAAATTTTGTTTATCAGCATATATTCCTTATTCTATTTTTTAAAAGGTCAAACAACTCCCTGTTATCATATATTACCAACTCAATTTGAGGGATTTTAGGATTTCAGGCTATTTAATCTCGTATAGCTATAGTGGTGGTGGAAATGATCTGGGAAGTTTCACCATCCATTTAGGACTGGTTCTAGAAGTTTCCTAAGTCTAGATCATGAAAGTTGTGAAGATTCATGCAAGTCCCAGAACTTTGTACAAATAGAATCTAGTTCGCACAATGTAATAATAGAATGTAATTAGTTCACACAAACAACTATCATGAAATAAAGTGGTTGCATGAACATCATGGAAGGATGGATTGGGATTTCATGTAAGTAATATTATTTTCATGCATGAGTGATGTGTTATTTCATCTGAAAGTTAGGTGACCTTACTAGGCTACACCTCACATTATTTATAGGCATGAGACCCTATGGGTTGCATGCATGCACAACTAGTTTGTGTAACCTAGACCAAAATTTGCATGACATGGAATAAAATAATTAAAAATTGGTGTTTTTCTAAGAACTAGACCTTATGATACCATATCAAATCAAATTATGAGGGGGTGTAATTTTGTGTGCTAAAAATGTTCCTTAATATATAGAATGCATGGATTTCCCAAAAAAAGGGAAATACTTGGATAGAGAAACCATTCTAACACAAAGGGGATGGTGGCACATAACTTTTCTCATATGTATGCAAGTCACATGATTGGTGGGAAACATGTTTATGCATGAAAAGAAATTTTCAATTCCCTAAATTTCACAAAAGCTATAAATTCAATAAAAACATAGGGTAAATTTGGTTTGCAACTATCCTATAAGGTATAAAACTCCCAATAGTTGTGCGAGAAAGGTAATGTTGAATTGCTTCCTTTAACAGTCACTCTCTAGTGACAAAGTCATTAGAATAATACAATATGGAGTTTTACAAACCAAACTTGGGTTACACAACACTATTTATTTTAATGACAAGACTCTAGGAAAGGAATTTTTCCTATAAATAAATCATTATCCCCCAATTTTGGGGGAGGACCTATGAAAGATAAAGAGTAGATATATCATTTTTCAAACCCTTTATTTCATGAAATCACATAACTCTAGGCTCTCATGGATTCCAAAAGGTATAAAACTTATGCAAAAGGCCTCACATAGGCCTTAAATTTCCTTCTCTTGTGTTTGAGATGTCCTCATGAAACTTCCCCTAATTTATTGGCATGTTTTCAAAAGATGAATTCCATTCTTGAAACCCCACGATCCCCATGACCCAAAATTTTGTGTGCACTTATGCCCCTATTATCAATACCATTTTTTAGAGTTAGATCCCATGGATCAAAAAATTATACTTTCACTCACAACTTCAAAGTTACACACAACAAACATTGAGTCCTTGACCCAATGCCTCAATCTACTAAATTTAGTTTCATGCAAGATGAGTGCTTAGGTTCCCCACACCTACTCATTTTGGTTTTTATCATGATTTTATCCCTCTCAAAACCAGTATAATCAAACCTTGTACCTATTCAATTTTCTCTAATCATGGGCTAGGAAGCCTCAATGCATCTTTCTTCCAATCATAAGAATCTTGATATTGGGACCCCTATATGTCACCCAAACCAAGAAGTACTTTCCCCTTATACCATCAAAAGAACCAAATTAGTATAAATGTAATTCATAAAGGTGTCATTATCATGTTAAACCAATTCCATTTCACATTGAGTAAGGATAGTGTTTTTCCCTCTTATCCTACATGGAAATGGTCTCCCTTGGGTGCAATCCCCCACAACATCCTAGCTGTAAGACTTTAAACTACATGGAAACAACGTCCAAGTAACATAATGTTAAACTATATGACAACATCCCTAAAGCATTACTTAAAACTATAATCTTACCCTATGTTATAAAAATATGATTCCCCGTGTATGAATCACAATGGATGATAACCCACTATGGGTAGTTTCCATGCATAATTTCCACTCATACCATCGCTCCTTCTTAAAAGCATCTGAGCATGTTACATGCATAAATACCACCTATATCATCACTTATTAATAGTAGAATCTGGGAATACCATTCATTTAATCCCTTCACCATCCCATCACCAATCCTCGATTCATAAAAAAAGCATTTGTACCACACGATGTTAAACGACATGGAATTATCCTGTCACATGACCTTAAACAATGTCATAGAACTAAGTGGGTTTTGATCCTAGTATACTAACAGGGTATGTAGAAAGCCTCACCAATGTTCAATCTTGAAATTCCAATATTGATTCATATGATATCCCCTTAGGAGGAAGAGGTCTCAAAGTGTGATTATATTCCCCTTAGGAAACACACTTTCCTATAACTATCCAAACATGTCACAATAATATGTTAAACATGTGAACAACCTATCACCAAAATATATTAGAACTATGAACAACATGTCCCCACAATATATTAAACCTATGATAACCTATCCCCATAATACATTAAACCTCATACTATCCTATCCCCACAAGACTCCAAACATGTGACCCACCTATCCCCACAATAATCTAAAAATGTAACCAACAAGTCCCCAAAATACATTAAGCATGTGACCCCGCTTAATATATAATAATCCTTATGTTATAAATTGTACATGGGATGCTCTGGGAATCTAACCTTGGATTCCCTATGTCTATGAGATAAGTTTCTCCATAGTGGATATGAAATTATTTGGTTACCACACCTAATAATCCTCATATATGAGGTTACCTTGACTTCGAAATGATAAAGAATTTTATAGATTCCCAATCCCCTCAAGATTTATAACTTCCTCATCAGCTCCAAACCAAAGGTATACACCCCTCTATGATAACAAGAGGTGTAATTATCTTGTTTCCACCTTGATAGGGAACAATGAATGAGATTCATGTACATTTCTTAAATCCATGAGAGAGACCCAGACTAAGCGATGAACTTTAAGGTGGAATCCATAAAAGGAAGAATCGAAAACTTGTCATACCATTATAATAAAGGTTTCGACATCATCAACCATGGTGTTAGAGGCTACATTACTTTGGAATGTGGGAATGTAGGGAAGCACACCTTGAAGGATTCGTGCCCAGTCCAAGGATGTGAACCACTCCAAGATAACAAAAGAGAGTATATACCAATCTTGATTCACACCTTGGGGGAAATCATTAAAAAATAACATAATTATCTTTCATATATTTCTATGTTGTTATGATTATGATGTCACAATTTTTATCCCATTTTCCTTCCTTCAGGAAATGAAAGCAGTGCTTGTGCGTACGTGTGGATTGCTACCTCCATGAAGTGATATGTTTCATTTTCCATCACTACATATCATTGATATTTATTAGGATGGATTTAATTCATATATATTACATTAATTAAATAATTTAAATTTTTTAAAGATAAAATATCTTATACTTTCCCACCTTTCCATCCATTGAAAAATGATAACGTCCTTCATGTGTATATGTGGACTACCACCTCCCTAAAGCGATGTGACTCATTTTTCATCAGGACATCACAAATATGATATATGTATATATATATATATAAAGATATAATATGTTATTTATTGTATAATCATCATTCTATAAATATAAAATAAAATTTACCTTCTTTCTATCATGATCATTAAAAAATGGAATTTTTATACATGCATATGTACGGCCTACCATCTCTATGATTGTGACGTAGATCATTTTTCATAACTATCATTTATAGTTATTTTTTAAATTATAATTGATGTATAAAAATGATATTTATTTCATAATTATTATTTTGTAGATGATATAATAATGACCTCTTTTACTATAGTGAACATACCAAATTCATTTTGGACATATGAGCCTAATATTTTCAAAACATCCGATGTGAACTTAATTAATTAAGTAATTGTATATAAATGGTAATAAATAAAATAAAAAGAATAATAAATATTAAAAAGGTTATTAAAAAAGTAAATAATTTACATAAATTTATTATTCAGTAATATAAAGAACATACATGACGATTTGGACTTGAGGTAAGGGACACTTTAACTTAAAACCTCATTTTAAATGTTTTAAAGATTTATTTTCCAAATAATTTTCTTCCTTGTCTGTATTATTAAAAGTATTTTATGTATTTATTTATAAGGAAATAAATAAATTATAAAGTTTGTTTTATTTCTATTTTTACTTTCTTTAAAAGGTTTTCAAAATGAATATTTTTACTTATTTTATATGGGTTGTTTTGACTTTATTCAAAAAAGGAAAAAAGGAATATTCTATTTTAACGTATACAGTGAGAATGAATTTCTCTCACTACAACAACCATTATTTTTTTATTCCATTAAAATATTCCATGTTTTAATTAAATAAAAAATATGATTCACTCTATTCTAGGTATTTTAGTTTTGAAAATAACTTTTTAAAAGGAAATGGTATTTCAATATCTAAAAATGTTTTGTATATGGGTTGAAAAGCATTTTTCAAAGGTTTTATGATGAAAATGTGCAAGATTAAAATGTTTCATTAATGATATGGTAATTTATAATTATATATGGTAAAGGGTGAGCCTGGTATAATTGATATGATGGTTGATCCTGATAATGTTTATACAATGGTTTATCTCAATATAGCTCATACGACAGGTGAGACCGATACAGATTATTTGAGGGGTGAGCTTGATATTTCTCTTTGATGCATTGGGTAATATTCCTTATATTAAAATGAAATAAATATGGAGTTAACTAGGGATTTGTTTCAATATATTTAATTAGGATTGGTTATTCCAGACATGAGTTATGAATATAGGGCTTTAAGTTTCCTAAAAGAGTTTTTATTTTCTTATTATTGGTTTTAAAGGTTTTCTTTGAGAGAGAAAAAGTGTGTGTGTTTTATGTGGATGTGATTTATTTTTTATTCACATATAATATTGTGATAAAGGTATAATTTTTATTTATTTTCATGTTTTTCACTAGAAAAGAATATTTCTGTATTTTATATCCCTTACTGGGTTTTTTGTGATCATCCCATGTTTTAAAATGTTTTTTATAGGGTTTAAGGATGAGTAAGAAAAAATAAGAAGTCAATATGAATGTGATGAATATTTTACATGAAAGAAAATGTGTTTTTTTTATTATATTATAGTAAAAAATTAATACTAAGTAGATTTTTCCACTTGATAATATATTTATTTTTTGTGTAAGAGTTATGATCTAATTCTCTAAAATTATAAACCAAAAAGATCAATGGGAATGAAATAAAGTGAATTTGATCTAAATGCACAATATTATATAATTTTTAATGATTTTTACTTAAATAAAATAACGGTTATGGTGGAAGGAATATTTTTTGATGTCACGTACTTTAAAATCAAACATTATTTTTCCCTTTTTCAAAGAAAGTCAAAACATCCCAGGTAAAATTTATAAAAATATTCCTTTTTAAAAACTTTGAAGGAAATTCAAAATAGACACAAATTTTTTTTATAATAATTTATGACCATAAAAATACATCCATAAAATATTTTTAGGAACATAAACATATAGTATTGTATTTTCCTTTCCTCTGAGTGTGTTAATACTTTAAAAAAAGTTAACAGAGGGGGTAATATTGCCATTAAACTTGAAATTAAAAAATATTTTGATACCATGGACTGGAGATTTATCTTCAAGTTTATTCAAGGCTCTAGCTTTAGTGATTATTTTATTACTACAATCAGAACCCTTTTCAATTCGGCCTCTATTTCCATCTTGGTCAACGGTTCTCCCAAGGGATACTTCAAATGCACCAAAGGTGTAAGGAAAGGTGATCCCTTATCTACCATTATTTTCTCCATTACGAAAGATTACCTTAGTTTCCTCCCCACTTGTCTTGTGGATCAAACCAAACTCAGGACCATTCATGTTTCTAGGAATGTAAATGCTCCCACCCATCTCATTTATGATAATGATATCATCATTTTTTTAAAAGGTGATAAAATAAATATTTGAAACCTCAAAAATGATCTATATCATTATGAAGAGGTTTCTGGTCAAGCCATTAGTTGGAAAAAATCTTCCATCTTATTTGGGAAAAACTTTACTCCCAACAAGAAATGTAATATTATTAGTGACTTAGGCATTAAAGAAGGTTCTTTTCCTTTTACTTATCTCGGTGTTCCCATTTTTTGGGGCAGACCCAAGTCATATCATTTTTCTACAATAGTTGATCAAGTTTTTAACCAACTATCTTCTTGTAAAGGTAAATCTATCTCTATGGAAAGTAGAATATGTCTTTTCAAATGAACTGTTGTTTCTAAAATGTTTTACTTTATGATGGTTTATAAATGGACCATTGGTCTTATCAAAAAAAATTAATACCTCAATCAAAAATTTCATTTTTACTGGTAGCACGTTGGAAAAAAAGCTTGTGACCATCCCTTGGTCGACCTGTTGCAAACCTACTGAAAAGGGTGGGATTCGCATCAAAAATCTTCAGTACTTAAATTAGGCCCTTCAAGATAGACTCACCTGGAACCTTCTTTACAATAATTTTGATTCTGTTGATTTTCTCAAAAATAGATTTCTTGGAAAACTCAAGGAAACAAAATTGAATTTTCTCAACTCCTATATCTGGCCATCTATTAAATAATCATTTTCCATCATTATGAACAATTCTAGATGAATAGTAACCAGGGATTCCTCAATAAATTCTTGGTTGGATAATTGGACTGGAAAACCCCCTAATTTCTATGATTTATCCAGAGAAAATCCACGAAATCACCAGCTACTTAATTAGAGATATGATAAATTCTCAGAATGATCATCTACCTCAATCCATTATGAGTTTCATTAATAACTACCCTTTCTCAAACACTAATTATTTTCTAATTTGGGAACCTACACACAATGGTATGATTAATTAAAAAAACTTTTATAATCATTTTTTCTACAATTCTGAAAGTGACTTTGGTTGGATAAAACTAATTCACAAACCCTGGATAAAACCCTCAAGATTCACTCTTACTTGGAACCTTTCTCAAAATAGAGTTCCCATAGATGGTTTCCTTCAATCGTTTGGTATTCAACTTTGCTCTAAATATAGACACTGTAATCAACATAGAGAAGATGCTAATCATCTCTTCATTTCTTATGATACTTCTTCTGCTATTTAGAGCTATATGTTTGACATTTTTAACTACAGATGGTTGATTATGGACTCTATTAACACTCAACTAAAGAGATGTTCTGAAATGGAAAATTCTCAAAAAATTAAGAACATCTTCCTTGCTACTGTTGTTGAGTTAAATCATGTGATATGGTATGATAGAAATTCTATTATTCATAAAAATTACTCACTCAATCATAATTTAAGTCGGATGTGGATCCTTATTTCCATACGTGAAGCTACATTGATGCAAAAGGGTCACTCTAATAACACTGTTAAGGGCTTCACAATTATGTGACATCTTTGGATTGATGGAAAAAAAATTCAACCGTGATGCACCTTTAAAGTGTTTTGGCATTCTCCCTTTCCTGGTTGGATTAAAGTAAATGTGGATGGTGTCTCTAAAGGAAATCTAGGTCTCATGGGTTTTGGTGATATCTCCAGAAATCATCTTGGTCAGATCCTCAGAAGTTTTCTTGGTAACTACGACATTGACTCTTCTCTGGAGGCCGAAATAATAGGTATGATACATGCTGTTACTTTTGCTAAGATCCATGGTTGGAAAAAATATCTATATTGAATGTGATTTGACCACTATTGTGTAATAAATTTAGAATGGTGCGCCACACCTTTCGTGGATGATTACTACCTGTTTGATGGATTTCACCCACTCTCTCTGCAAAATCAACTACATTATAACTCATATTTATGGTGAAGCTAATATGGTTGTAGATGGCCTTGCTAATAGGGGATTAAATCAAGACATTACCTAGCTTGATGATCTCCCTGCTAATTTTCTACCTCTTCATGAGAAGGATTGTAATATGATTCTGTACTTTAGACTCATGTAATCACTTTTTTGTTTTTATAAAATTGTGGTCTAGTCTTTTTTTCCATGGCACGCCCCCCCAAATAAACATGGTGAGAAAATATTTAGAAAATAAAACATTAAAAACATTTAAAATGATATTTTAAGGTATATTTTCCCTTGACTCATGTACAAATTTTCATGTACATTCTTTATCTCCCTAAATAATAAAAATATGTTAATTATTTACTTGTAAATTATCCTTGTTAATTACCTTTAATTATTTAATTGATTAAGTTTACTTTGAATATTTTGAGGATTTTTTTTGGGTCCCAAAGTGATGATAGAAGATATACAACAGGGGGGTGAATTAGCCTTTTTTAAAATTGAATTTAAGAACAAAGCTTACTATATCAGTATTTTTACATTAATATAGTATAAAAATAAAAAGAGATAGACACAATTATTTTTATAGTGGTTCATATCAAAAATTATCCTAGTCCCACTTTTTTCCCCTCACACGAACTGAGAGATATGACACCCACTATAACCACTATAATGGAATCTTATAATGAATTTTTACCACATGGATTCACAACCCAATAACAAAGACTCCCCCCCCCCCCCAGAGTCTTAAACCCAAAAAGAACATACTTTTTCTACATGGATTCAGAACCCAAAACACTCTACCTTTTTCCCACCTGAAGTCACAACCTAATCCATGACTTTTATATAGGATTCTAAACCCACAAACCTACATTTTAATTAGTAGTATAACCCTTTAAAATTAAATAAATATAATGAAATATATTGATGTAAAACCATAGAATGAGATGACAACTTCACAGTCTGAGAGATGAGGTAGTAGCAGATCAAATGATTTTTACTTCAACTGAGAGTACTAGTTGATTACAAAATTATGTCACTATTATATAGTTCAATAATATCCTCAAACTCATTTATCTTGATTTGGATCTATTTAACTCCTTATATAATTTTATTTTGTGTATATTATATTAAAATAATATATTTTTTCACAATTTATCTTTCCAAATGTTACATATGATATATTCATTTAAAATGCATGAAAAAAATACTCAAGTGGGTTACCTATATAACATGTAACATTAAAATCACACTATACAGTGATAACATGTTAGAATAATTAATACAGTACCAAAAAATGATAATAATCAATAATAAAGTCCCTTGTAAAACCCCAGTATAGTATGAAAGATAAACTATCAAAATTCAAACCAAATTTAATTTATAACTCATGTTTTCCCAATAAAATACCTTAAAACTTCAACCAAGGTGATGAAAATTTAATCCTATATAAAATTATTCCAAATAACATTCTATAGAATTTAAATAATTAATAAATACTTAAGGAATAATTGAATCAAGATAAATATGTGAAACAAACATGTGGTAATTCAAAATATAAAAGTATAAATAAAAAAGAGCATGTTTTGAGCTTAAATATGAAAAATGAATTAAGTGATCATGGTTCATAAAGTAAGTTCAATACTTTGTTAAATTTCAACTTGTTCTTACTTAATTTTTGTTCTTTTCATCACTTCTAAATATTATCAAATTTTTACACACAATAACTTCTAGAAATTATAAAAATTTCCCTCATGATCCTTCTAGAATATCAAATTTTCACTCACAGTCATTTTCAAAATTTTTCAGATTTTCACTCACTATAACTTCACTTAAGGTCACTTTAACATTTTTTAAAATTTTCACTCATGGTCACTTTTATATTTTTTTCAAAATATTCCTCGTTTTCACTTATATATTTTTTCAAAATTTCACTCATTTCCTCTTCACTCACGGTCACTTCCACAATTTTTCAAATTTTCACTCAATGTCACTTCCAGACTTTTCAAATTTTTACTCATGGTCACATTACTGGAGTTCACTACTATACATTGTCAAATTTTCACTCATGGTCACTTAACTCAGGGTCACTTCTATACTTTGCAAAAAAATTACTCATGGTCACTTATGAACTTTTTCAAATTTATAATCATGGTCACTTATAGACTTAGTCAAATTTTCAATTATGGCCACTTTAGTCATTGTAATATTTTCACTCATGTTCACTTCACTCAAGGTCACTTCCAATCTTTGTCAAATTTTCACCCACAATCACCTCACTCAAGGTCACTTCCAGAAATTTTCAAATTTTCACTCATTTTCACTTCACTCAAGGTTACAAATCCAATTCACTTTATGATTTTTTATAATTATTTAAATTATCAAAAATACTAATAAATTGGATTAAGGATCCAATTCAATAGATGTTTGGTTCATAAGTCCAAAATTACTTCGATAGGATGACTTTGATCAAATATATCAAGATTATATAATTTATAGAATATTATTCATCTTATAATTATAATTTTTGAATATTAATTATACTTTAATAACCAACTATATAATTTGGTTATGAAAAATGAATTATGTTACAATCCCGGAGATGGTAGGTCATTTGTATGCATGAGTAAATTTTCTATTTTTCAGAAAACATGAGGGAAATAATATAAGTATAATTTTATCTTTATAAAATAAATATCATATATTAAATATAATATTATCTCTTTAAATATACTTATGTATACCATCTATGTGAGTCGATGATGAAAAAAAAATCGCATCATTTCATGAAGGTGGTAATCCACACGTATGGACAAATGATGTTATCATTTTTAAATGGGTGGAAAGGTAAGAAAATAGATGATATATTATGTTTAAATAATTATAATTTTGATGTAAATATCATATTATTTCTCTAATAAAACCTACATAACCATCCATGTGAGGTAGTTATGGAAAATAAAATACATCATCTCGCGAGGCGATAGTCTGCGCGTATGCACGAGAGATGTTTTTAATTTACATTTTGATTATGAATAAATAAGTAAGAAATATAATCTAACAAAAAATAATTTAAATTATATGATATATATATATTATTATTATATCATTTATATCCATAATGTTTACTATCCAAAATAGGTGATGATGGAAAAAATTTACAACCGTTCATGAGGCGGTAGTTCTTTGTACACACGAATGATGGTTTTTTCCAATTTAATGAAAAAGAAGATGGATTAAGGTTAAGATATAAAAAAAATTACATATAAGTATCTTATAGATACTATTTTTATTATATCAAAATTTTTGGAAGATTTTTGAATGAGTTAGAAGAAGAAATAACTTAAATTATTTAGGTAAAAGCTACACCACTTCTTCAGAAAACTTTCTTTCCTTACACCTTAATTCCTCTAAGGTTGATATTTTTCCCAAACTAAGACCTCTAGGATGTGGGTATGGATTTTATTAAGGTATTTTTGATTGTTATTAGCCAAAAAATGGCTCTTTTAGTGAATAGAGGAGAGGAGAGGAGATGTGTTGTCCTTTTATAGGTAAGAGAGAGGGCAGACTTGGTATTTTTTAAACGAATTAAATATTATTAACAAAGTTTAAATGAAACATGTCACATAAATAATTAAATTTATAGAATAAGGTGATAATGGTATATATAAATCCATAAATTAATATTTAGTCAAGTTTTCATGTCATTTTAACCCTTATCACTTTAGTTTAGCTGTCAGGAAGCATGTTTTATCCTTTACCATAGAAACAAATTTGTATAGTTTTTATTATCTATTATTAAAACAAATTAGGTTGACCTAATTAAATAATTTTAATTATTCTGATTAAAAATATTTAATCCATTTTATCAAATTAAATTCATATAATTGGATGAATTTAATTTAAAATTAAACCCCTAAAATGTAATGAAAAGCAGTTTTCCATAAAAAATCTCTTCTTAGTTATAAAAGTTTTTTATTCCAAAATTAAGAATAAAATTAAATAAATTTAATTTAATTGGATTAATAATAATATAAATGAACTAATATTACTTTTAAATAATTTTAAAACTAAATGGAAATTTTTTAATTCTTGAAATGAAAAGATAAATTTTATTAAAAAGAAGTATTTTTCACTATTCATTCAAAAATTAAATCGCTTATCAAAAAATAATTAAAAATTAATCCTAAGATAATTTTGAGATGATTAATTAAAAAATTATATCATTTTTTATAAAATTTAAATTCTAAAATTTTTAAATTATTTTTTAAATAAAATCATATAATGCGTGAAAAATTAATTTGGTTGGAAATAATGTTTTTTTCTTTTGACTAAAAAATTACATAGTATTATTATAATGAATATAACTCTATATTAATATTAATAATAGATGAAAATTATTTATTTTAACATTAAATGGGTTCTCTCATTATTCCCCCATTTTAGAAATTTTATCATCATAATTTTATTTACTATTTAAACAAGTGGGGATATATTTCCCTTATAATATTTTCTAATTTACGTGTTTCTTCTTCAATCATATAGTTTTTTCACAAAAACATAACCTGGTAAGTCACATTATTATGAAATAGTTTCTCTCTCTTATTAAGAAATTGTACTAGTTGTTCCTTTTAAGAAAGGTTTTCTTCCAACTAAACAACTTCAAGGCTAAAAACATGAGATGCATCTGGAATTATTTTCCTAACAACAAAACATGAAATTTTTCATGCACCTGAGATAAAAACTTAGATTCCCTTTTTTTAGAAAAATTAATAACACTTTTTATTGGATATAATTTAATAAAAACATGATCGCCTACCTTGAATGAATATCCTCTAATTATCTACATAATTTTTTTTTACTTTGAGTCATCCTCATATGTTTTTAAATCTTCTTAGCCTTATCAAGCATTTCTTCTACCGATTCTAGTCCCAAAAAATTATTTCCTCAAATTCATCCCAACAAGATAGATTTAAACACCGCCTTCCACATAATTCCTCAAAATCATCAATTTTTTTACTAAAATAAAATCTATTATTACAATAAAAATTAACCAAAGTTAGATGTTGATCCCAACTTCCTCAATAATCCATTGAAAAATATTAAGGAATATCCTAAAAATTCTGAATTGTTCACTCTAAATGTCCATCAGATTGAATATGAAATATTATACTAAAATTTTTATTCATTAACCAAATAAATTTTAAGTCCTTTATATAAATTAGAGGTTAATTTGGGATCATAATTAGATACAATAGAAATAGGAACTCCAGGTAATCTAATAATCTCTTTAACACGATTTCAAAAAAGTTGACCCAAATACATATTATCTTAAATGGTACGAAATTGAGAATATTTATTTAATCAATCAAAATTTCCCAAAATCACATTATTACCTCAAGATTTATTTGGTAATACCACAAAGAAATCCATGGATATATTATCCCATTTCTATATTGGAGCTGGAAAAGGCTTATGCATCCCCTTCGATAATGGTTGTTTATCTTTAACCTATTGACAATTAAAACATTTCATAGAAAAATAAGAAATATATTTCTTAATTCCATCCCACCAGAAATGTTCTCAAATGTATTTATACATTTTTTGCTACCAATATTAATATAAAATAGAGAGATATGATCCTCAATGAAAATACATTTCTTCAACTAGGGGTCACATGAAATACATTAGCATTTTATGAATCTAAAAATGCCTTATTTATTAATATTAAATTAAATAAACATAAATTTCTTAACCAATTATAAATTTTCCTATAATGCATGGTTTTCCTTCTGAGACTGATTAATTCTTTATAACAATGATGGTTGTACTAACACCTAAAACAAAATAGAGGGAGTTCCAAAATTCACAATTTCTAATCCAACATTCATCAAATTATTAACCAAAGTTTTATGTTCCAAATATAACATGGTTAATGTAGAATTATCTTTATGAATCAAATTATCATCAAAATTATTTTATTTACCTAGTTGGTAATGAATTGTGTAGTCATAATCCTTTATTATTTACATTGATCACATCTATCTTAGGTTAAACTCTTTTTGAGTGAATATATACTTCGAAATTTAATTATCAATGTCTATTTAACACTTTACTCTATATAAATCACGTCTATAAATTTTTAATGAAAAAAATATAGCTCTAGTTTAAGAAGATGAGTAGGGTAATTAATTCACGAGGTTTCAGTTGAAATTAAGCATAATAAATTTCCCAATCATTCTATATGTAACCCTACCCCTTCAAAGAATCATTGTTTTAGAGAAAAAAAGTCATCATTTCTAGATGGAAAGGCCAAAACTAGAGCATTAAATAATATTCTTTATAATTCTTTGAAACATAAATTGAATTACTTTGTCTAGATAAACTTAACTTCTCTTTATGCTAATATGGTTAGTGGTCTAGATAACCATGTAATGTTTTTAACAAAGCGCCAATAATAGGTGGGTAGTCTAATAAATATATGAGCATTAGTAGTATTTTTAGTTCTTAGATATTCTTCAACCACCTTAGTTTTAACAAGATCAATAGTTATGACATATTTATTTATGATATGTCTAAGGAAAGAAACCAATTTTAACCAAAATTCACATTTACTAAATTTTCCATTTAACATTTTTTTCAAGGTCTTTAAAATAATCCTTAGATGTTTTTCATGATCTCTAAAATATTAGAATAAATTAAAATATCAACAATAAACACAATGAAAATTTTATCTAGATATTCATGGAAAAATCTATTCATATTATCCATAAATATAGTTGGATCATTTATCAATCCAAAGGGAATAACCAAAAAAAATACCATACTATATGTGAAATACTATCTTAGAGATGTCATAATCCTTCACCCTCATCTGATGGTACCCAGAACTTAGATCAGCCTTCAAAAAATACTTAGCTCTATGGATCTAATCAAACAAGTCATCGATATGAGGAAACAAATACTTGTTCCTAACATGAATGCTATTTAGTGGTATACAGTCAATGAAAATCCTCATGAAACCATCTTTATTTGTAAAAAATGAAATAGGATCACCCCATGGTAAGGTGATAGGATGAATTAAACCTTTATCATGCAATTATTTTAACTTATATTTCAATTATAGAAGTTATATTTGAGCTATTTAATAAATGGGTTTTGAAATTATCTTAGCATCAGTCACTAATTCAATAGTAAATTTAACTTCCTGTTTAGGTATAGTGCCAAGAAAATCATCAGGAAAAAGATCCATATATTATTTTAATTCAAAAATATTATTAATTTAAATAGTTTCCTTATTTTAAATAATATAAGGAAGATACAATTCCTTTCCATATTTTAAAAATTTCTCATATTTTTGATATGTTATAAAATGTATGATTTCATTCTTATATACAAACTAAAACTCATATTGAAAATTAACTTTAGCTCTATAATCTAACTTTGCATGATAAACTAAAATTGAATCCATACCTAGAATAATATAAATTTCTATAATATTCAATACAATAAGGTTTTTTAAGGAAAAAACTTCTGCATATGATAATAATGAGATCTTTGTAGATTCATGTTTCATTAATACTACCCCTAGGTGTTTTTACCAAAATTCATAACATCATTTCTTAAATTAAATCTTTATTTTATCAATAAATTTCCCAAAAATAAAAGAATGTGTATACCCTAAATCAAACAAGAAATTAGCATAATCTTAATAAATAAGTAATGTACCTATTTTCACTTCATTTGATGAACTAACATCTAAAAAATGGTTGAAAATGATTTCACCACACCATACTTATTATAATCTTACCACTTCCCATCATTCATTTTATTCTTAAAACATGCATATGAATAATGACCCATATAATTTTATTTAAAACACCTTAATGTCTTCTTATCAAAATCGGTATTACTACTACCAAGATTCTTTTCTTTGAAATTATGAGAAATTTGAAAAAACTTACCACATCAAAATCACTTCCCATATTTCATAATACATTTCTCAGGATTCATTTTACTATACTTATCATAAACTAGAAACTTGATTTTCTTACTAATAGATTTGTTTGATAGATTCTTTCCCATTGTATACCACCCAAACCACTTTTTATCCTTGTTGTCATAGAATAAATGGTCATCAGAAAACTCCATTTATACTTTTTTAGCACATTGAACAAGTTTATCATAACTTTTAAATTCATAAGAGTCCAATTATCTTTAGTACCATGGATTTAATCCTAAGTAAATTGATTAATTTTACTATAAAGATCCTGGATACAATTTGGTGTATACCATTCCAATCGGGTGAAGTTTTCTTTATATTTTTCTATTGAATCATACTACTTTTCCTTTATTCTAATAATTTTTTTACTTCCTATGTTGAAGAGCCTTAGGAAAATACTTCTCAAGTAAAATATTCATAAATATATCCATTTCCATGGAATTAATATCTTCTCTTTCTCTAGTATTCTTAACCATTGACCACCATTGATCATTTTCACCATCAAAATAGTAATTATAAATAGTTACCTTTTGATGCTTATAACAACCCATTAATTTAACTATCATTTATGAAGCTTTAATAAATAACTCGGCAACCACTGGTTCAGAAGATCTACTAAATGTTATAGGGTTTTTTCTCATAAAATACTCCACTATCGAGATGTTTCTTTATAGTCAATCTGATTTATCTATAGCATGTATACCACTACTATTTATAAACTATGTCAACTAATCCATCACAATATCAAACCTATCAGTTCTAATTCCATCCATTACAGTTTTCTAATTTGGATGGATATTTTCTTTGTGGTTTTTTATTACTATATCTTTATCGATTCCTTTATGGAAATCCATTCTAAAACAGACATAAAATAGATGAAGCAACATGGTAATATTGAAAATATTTCACTTGTAAACATAAATATAAATTATAATCCCTAAAGTGTGTTCCTTTCACATTATCCTAACCTATAAATTTATATAAACTTTTCCTTTGATACCAACATTAAAGACTTGACCTTAAAAAATCCTTAAATTGAATCTTTATACAAGAATTAATTTTATTTCACTCCCAAAGTCCTTTTAGGATTAAAGTTTTAGAGAATAAGGTCGTCTATAATAAAATATTACATCACATAGTGGATACTTCCAATTATTGTCCATTTTTACCACAATACAAAACTTTTAATATAAAACAGGTTTTCTTTTCATGACATATATTCACAATTTTCATCTCCACCTCATCCTTGTCCCTATCCATCCATAAAACACTACGAAAAAAAATTAAAATGTGATATGAACATAAAATCTTAGTATTTTAGATATAAAAAGAAATAAGGAACCCTGTTAGTATAGGAATACTTATTACAAAAATAACTTTCTTTTTTCATAATAAAATATGATCTCAAAAAACTACAAGAAAATTCGCCATTTATGGTGGTTTTTTTTTGGGTATAGCGGCGGTTTAAACCGCCACTATATGTTTCTACGGCAGTTTCAGAAAACCGACGCTAAATTGTGTATCGGGACACTATTTTCAGAGGTTATAAACATTTTGCAGTGGTTTTTAGAAAACGTCAAAGATAGCATATTTCGCAGTGGTTATGATGCTTTTAGCGTCTATTTTCCCGGCTAGGGGATTAATTTTTTAGCGGAGGTTTTAACTGCCGCTAAAAAAATGTAAGCCCCTGGTGGGGAAAACCGCCCCTAAAAGATTCATAACCGCCGCAAACTTTGCGCGAAAGATGGGCCACTGAAGCGGCGGTTAAAACCACCACGAAAATTAATACCGTAGTGGCGTTTATAACCATAGAAAATAGAAAATGCTGACATTTAGTGGCGGTTATAACCGCCACTAATTAAAAAACGCTGACATATAGCGGTGGATTAAACCGCCGCTAAAACCACCTTTACATAAAAAAACAGCAGCTTTTGTACCAGTGACCTGAAAAAAAACAATTACAAGAATACCAATGAATCATGCCTGGTCCTAAAATCATTAGAAACTGATATTTATGTAACTCCACTAACACACCTCGGTGCGAGGTTTAATAACCCTGTATTAACTAAAGAATTATACTATTCCAAGTTCAACACTCATATACGATACAAGGTGTCATAAACCTTCACATATTCATCTAGTACCCAATAATATCCTAAGAGTGATCATCTGTAATGTTCATCAACACTCCACAACATATCTCTATGAAATAAGGATGGCTAATGTGTCATAGACCCATCACAACGTGCAGGTACCTCATAGCATCTTATACCACATACAGTTCTCAAGGGACTAAATATGAATCACTTTTAGAAATCAAAACAAACAATGGATGAATTAAAAGATATCAATATTCATTAACAAGGTCACCATAACATAACACTAGGAGTCACAATACCTACATATAGTTCTCAAGGGACTAAATTGACCCTACCCTCTCCCCTAAACTAAATACCAAAACCACTCAGAGTGTTTCTCATCCCATGAACACTGAATTACTGTGATATTCCTCAACACTTTCATGGTTACCCGCATAACCACACTTTTTTGTTATGTATAATAACATAATTAAGATATATGATAAAACACTATATAATATGCATACCATGACATTCCTCAACCCTTTCATTCCTAATTTTTTCCCTATTATTCACTATGGTAAAGTTGTTGGAAAGAGAATGGTTAGTTCTGGTAATGCTTTGGTAGGGGAATAATGTAGGATTTTGTGTCCTAAATATGCATACCACACTCAAGAAATCAAGACATAAAAGGAAACATCAAAAATCAATAAAATACATAAAAGGAAACATGAAAAATCAAGAAAATGTTAGGTCATGAAAATGTTTGGTGGCAACTATGTGTCACACATGATCCATATACAAACCGACAATGAACACATATCATCACCCTCTCCACCTCCAACATAACAATAATACAACTAATCATTGTCCGATGATGAACACATATTGTCACCCTCTCCACCTCCATCTCCACTTCCGGCTACCACCTGTAAGAACATTATATTTAAAATTAAATAGTGTTGCATATTTATATTTAAACTTAAAACCAATAAAATATTTAAAACTAAATTATTTTGAATTTTTTTGATTTACCTGCTCACCACCAGTCGATACAGTACCACCGGGGGCATATCTGCTAATCTGCTGACGTATATCAGTCAACTCTTTCTGCAAAGCGGATATCTGATTCCCCTGCTCCTGAACTGTGTTTCGTAGAGAAACAATATCTTTCTTAGAATCTCCAGGTATGGGATAACTACAACCAGGAGTAGATTTATCTGCAATCCCAGGTAGCCTTCCAAAAACCTCAGATGTTACGGGTCCCAAACCCATCCCGTGCACTCTACTAGGATGCTCTTCCCAAGGACTTTAGCAACTAAGTCATCCTGGGAGACTGAGTAGGACTGCTCAGGATTGGCATCCCATAGTTCTTTAATTTTTACCTATAAATCAAATATCAATATATATTAACATAGTAAAAACTGATAATAAATTATTATAATGAAAAAATGATTTCATACCCCAACTTCTTTGGCAATCTCATTAACAAAACTTCCATAATATTTTTTGTGAACATCCAACCACACTTCAGTTTGGGATGCTTCATGCCCTAAACTCTGTGACTGCATTAAACAAAGATAAATAAAATATTTAATATATTAAATAGATAATATTGTCTTATAATATTTAAACTAATGAAAAGATTACCAGAGACGATCGGCTTCTAGAAAATCTTTTTGACCCCGCAGTGTGAGGGATGACTTGCTTTGCCCGGCTTGATGCATTATTTCTTGAGAGATCCTAAAATAAATAAAATGAAATTTAATAGTAATGTATTCAATGTCATGTCCTCTTCATATACATGTATAAATGTAAAATGAGGTTAATATAATAATATATATTTAAATACCATCTGTTTCACATCACGATGTCCGTCAACAAAAACTTTCCATTGTTCTTTGGGTGCCCCATTGGGTAGATTTTCATACATTTGTTGGATGGAAAACGAAGTATCATTGACATCGACCCACAATATCCATTTGAAGTCTTTCCATTTCTTTCCAAGATTTTTCAACGTCCACTTTCATGTTATCACATCAGCAACTGTAAAGTGGAAAAACATCTGTATACAGAAATTCATTTTGAACATATTAATAACATGACATTCAATTACACCATAATGTATTTAAATTACCTTTATTTGGGAATAAAAAACTTCATTTTTCCAAATTGGAGGCATATGTATCCAATCATCATAAGAAATAGGAAGGGAAATGGGCTTTGCTGCCAGATGGCCTAGAATTTGGCCAAGTAATCCTGCAGCATCATCTGTAGGGACCCCATATTAATCGAATGGGACAACTATATTCTCTCCATTTATATTCCACACATCTAAACTTTTTATATTTTTCTCCACAGTTGCATTTTTTTCATCTTTAATGAAAAAATATTTAGTATAAAAAAAGTGCAATAAATTTATTTATATTAAAATTTGTACCTATAACAGTGACCCTCCAGTATGTCCGTGATGAACTAGAAGTGGAGCGCTGTCACCCGACTGATGAGGTTGTTGAAGGGGGATTCGACGACTCATCTTCTAGTGGGATACTCACAGAGGGTGTGAGAGATGGTGCAGGGGGAGATGGTGCATGGGGCAGGCAGTTGGTGGCTCATATGCCGTAGGGAGGGAGACAGATTGATCATCATCTGTCGCAGTAGTGGATGAAATAGTGTATCGCTTCCTCCTTGGCATTCCGGTCATTTAATCAAATAAAATTAAGTTCAGAACATATATTTCAAAAAAATTATGCAGAAAAAAAATTAAAAATGATAATAGATGCCCGATATCAACAAACAAAATATACATAACAATGATAATGAATGACTGCATAAATGAAATAAGTGGTTGCTGAATGAATAAATAATTGTACATACAATCATTTTCCCCTTCAATAATATCTATTTCCTGCTCCATTACTTCATACACTTCATTCATCCTTGATAGATGAATATTTTCAATATCATGATGGACAAATAATTCTGCTTCTTTTTATTGATGAGATTCAATTTCAGAGGTCAAATCTTCCACTTAATCACCCATATCATACAAATCTCTTTGTATTACGTGAGAAACTACACTCCACCCTTCATCCACAATATCATTCACATAATATACCATTTTTTATTATGATTATAAGATATATGGATCATGTAGTTCATGATCACCAACATCCATCAAGCGAGAGAAGTTCACAGAAGTAAATTGCAAGGAATCTATTTTAACACATCTGATAATATCGAGCCAATTGAATTTGAATAAAACAACTGAAAGATGCCCGTGGTAGTTTAATTCAATAATATCGGTTAGATTTCCATAGTATTTCACTTCAGAAAATGTAAATATAACACTATTCTATGTTTTCAAACCCTCTTCTCGATCGACTGTATGAAATCTAAAGCCATTCATGTTGTAAGCGTCGAACTTTCTAACTTGTTTTAGAGGACCTCGAGCAAGAAACTTAAAATCTTCTGACACCTCTACTCGAGTATCAGTATTCATGATCTAAAAAAATAAATACACTTTATTATATTTACAAAATATATGTGTCAAACTAATATTCATATTTATTTCAATATTTATGAACTTACACGTCGTGCAAACCATTCTACAATCTCTTTATTAACAGCTTTCATTATATCTTTCTCATTTTGTGTTCTGTCTCTCATCCGTCTCTTTGTTTGTATCCTTAACTCTTCAATAAATGGATCTACAATTTCACTATTCAACAGCACATATCTATGTACCTGTAATAATTCCAATTCTGTTAGTGTCACATTTGAGGTCCTCCCAACTGATCAGCCAATATTAGGAAATATTTTGGATTTCTGATGTATTTGAGATTGAGTCGATGTGTCATCAACACATCCAACTCAATTAAATCTTGTCTCAATATCATCCAAGTATCTAAAACAAAAGTTAAGACACTCCTCATCCAAATAGACTGCAGCAATAGAGCCTTCTGGTTGAGCTTTATTTCTCACGTATGATTTCAAATGCCCAAGATATCTATGAAATAAAATAAACAAAATTATGCATTTAATTGAGTGCCAAAAAAATTTTACTTAACTTAAAAACATATAAATAAAGTACCTCTCAATTGGATACATCCATCAATAATGAACGGGGCCTCCTAATTTAGTTTCCTCAACCAAATGCACAGTTAAATGCATCATTACAGTAAAAAACTACGGAGGAAAGATCATCTCTAAAGCACAGAGGGTCTATAAAAACCTCTCCTGGAGGTTGTCAAGCTGAAATGTATGTGGAGATTTCTCACATAGTTGTTTGAAAAATGTTCATAATTTGAGTACAACAGTAGTAATTTTTTCAGGTAATAATGTACGCAATGCCAATGGTAGTAACTGTTGTAACAAAATATGTGAATCGTGACTTTTCAATCCTTGTAACTTACGATTCTTCAAGTCAACACACCTAGATATGTTACTTGAATACCCATCAGATACCTTAACATTCTTTAAAATTCGAAGGAATGTATCATTATCCCTATTTTTCATTGAAAAAATTGACAGAGGATACTTTTCATTATCATTTGGCTAGAGATCACATTTTATGTTCATTACTTGTAAGTATTTGAGAGCATTTAGATGATCCTTCAACTTTCCATGCTCATTAAGAAATGTGAAAATAAAATTGTCATAGAAATTCTTCTCAATATGCATCACATCAAGATTATGCTGCAACAAATTAAATTCTCAATACGGAAGTTTAAAGAATATACTTTTTTTCTTCCATTGTTGCATTCCAATTTCGCTTGGCGATGCACTTCAAACCCATTTCCTGCTATCATTCAAATGATGAACCTTCCCAAATTATGTTTCAGCATTTCTAAGTTGTTTCAATATTTTAGATCCAATTAAAAACTTTGGAGGTAGTCTATGATCAATGAAACCATTAAATTTTGATATGTTCAGCCGAAATCTATGAGATGCATCGAGAAATCTTCGATGGCACAAGAAGCACCATTTTTTACTGTGAGCTAGCCGTTTGGGATCAAAATCAAAGTTACAAATAGAACAATCCAAACCCATGTAAGTGTTCCAACCAAATAAATTCTCAAGCCTAGGGAAGTCACTAATTTTCAGCATTAAATAAGCATGCTTTTTGAACATTGTCTTAGAAGAAGCATCAAATGTCTCAACACCGTTGCTCCACAACTCCTGTAATTATTCAATTAAAGGCTACAAGTATACATCAATATCATTTCCAGGCATTTTTTTCCAGGAATAATCATCGAAATTATAAAAGATATTTGTTTCATACACATATATGAAGGCATATTTTAAGGGATCAAAACCATTGGCCAAATTCTATAACTGGTACTCAAAGTCCCAGACGGGTTGAATCCATTAGTAGTCAATCCCAATCAAACATTACTAGGATTAGCTGAGAAATATGGATGTAATTAATCAAATTTATTCCATGATTATGAATCTCATGGATGTCTCATTAACCCATCATTTTTATTATCTATAGAATGCCACTTCATGTGTTCGGTGGTTTTCGATGACATGAATAATCTTTGCAATCGAGGCTTTAAAGGAAATTAATGAAAAACCTTTGCAAGTGTGTTCCTTTTCTTCTTCTTCATGAAAGTATGTTTATTTAGACTTCCAACATCACCCGTTGACTGCCATCGAGAAGAAGAACATTTTTTACAATCCTGTCTATCTGAATCCTCTCACCAATAAAGCATACAATCATTGGGACACACATGTATTTTTGTATAATTCAAACTAATCCTGTTAACAAATTTTTTCATATCATAAAAATACTCAGGGATGTTTTCTTTAGGAAATGCATCACACAAAAATTCCAATATCATGGACATTACCTTATTTTTAATTCCACATAGAAATTTGATATGGTACAACTTTAGCATAAAAGAAAGTTTTGAATATTTCAAACATCCACTATACAACTCTTGATTTCCATCGTCAACTAAATTATGGAACGCATTTTCCTTAGTGAAGTTTTCTCTTGCATTAGTCTCCACAGAATCAAGCGGATGATCCACTGATATGTTACAATCTTGATATGGTTGTCCTACAATCTCAAAAACATCACTTGTCTCATTTATATTTGTATCACCCTCATCTAGTTGTTCTGATATGTTTTTATGTTGATGGTGGTCTCTTACAGTGCTGAATGCATCATTTATAAGGTTTTTCATTTCATTCCATTGTCGATGAAGTTGGGAGGTCATTATGTGAATTAAAATTAATGCTCAACCTTTCTGTAACATTCGATTCTCCGTGCCAAATCCAACGCAAATATTGATCAGGGAATTGCTTCAATATTAAATGTTCATAAACTTTATATCTCTTCAACCATATTTTAAATTTACATTTAGGACATGGACATCTTATTCTCCCTTCAAAAAATCGATTGGAAATTTCAAAAACTAAAAACTCATTAAAACCCTTAATATACTGAGGTGCATTCCTTAGTAAATTGATCCATCTTTTATCCATGTATATCACAATGTGCCTACACAATATTAAAAAAAATTAAAACACGTAACTATTACTAAATAGGGAAAGAGATTCATATATACTAGTTGAAAAAATATATAAATATGTTATATAAGGTTTTCCTATATCAATACATATGGTAAATCACCCACTAGTGGTGTCATATAAAGTAGTACCACCACAAAGTATTAGAATTAAATTGATATATTAGGGTGAGTGAATAAAGTCCAACCACATTAATCAACTTAAGAAAGTTGGAGGTTCCCCTCTCCCATTAAATTAAATAATTCTAACCATTGTTTGAAGTGGGCCAATATTTAGGGGGAGATATGATCCATGGGGTGGATGTGCTAATAAAGTAAATGTTATTCAGCTAAAGGAAGATCTGATTAAATCCCAAAAATTCATGAAATAAGTGATTTAATAATTATTTCAATTCTCATTTGATATAAAATATGATCAAAACGTGTCATGGTTGATCATGACTCAGTAAGTGGTGTTAAGAAACCACTTTTTTTTCTTCAAAACTTGATCTAGAAGTTTCATGCTGAAGTGAAGTCACTTGTTGAATCTAGAATTACATAAAAAAAGGGATTATTCTAGAATAAAAAGAGGTTTCCAAGCCTTAACTAAGAGAATCAATGATGTCATATTTAATCTAGTTTATAATAAGGGATATCAAGCACTGAATTTAGTAGAATTAGACCACTAATAAGAATAAAAATTTAGAGAAGGAAGTAGTTATTCCCTTACTATCATTAGTGTGGTTTCACTATGATTAGTAAGTTGTTATTAACATGATGAATCTAATTTTGAAGTTATATTGATATTGTGAAAATTGATTAATGTGGATGATAAAGACACCTCTTACGGTTCCATTCCCTAGGTATCTCACCCCTACCTTAGGGATAAATGTCTTTCAAGGTCCACATTCCCAACTCATAAGGTTTGGAGAACCTATCATTATCCATATAGTCCATATTGATTTCTTATCAAGTAAAGGAACCTAACTTGGTTCCATATTGGGTCATTCATATGTTCTCATAGATTATCATACCATAGATGACCATTACCACACCATCCCATAGCCTCGCCCCTATACATTTCTTTAGGAGAGAATAAATTACCTAAAACAAGACCTTTATAGATAACTTGACCCATAAATACATGATGGACACCCTATTGGGGTTTTAATTTCCCTATAGTTAAGCCTCTCACATATATAACATAGCCATCAATGGTTGTATAATAAATGCATCATACTAAAGGGAATTCTATGAACCCAACATGAATATCTATCCTCATGTCTCATAAGGTAAACAACTAATGGATCCCATTCATGTCACATACCCACCTACATGAAATTTCAATCCACATAATAAATGCATAACCATATCCTATGGTAATATTAGTCATAAACTACCTTGACCATAGAGTTATCCCCTTAAGAAATCTCATTCCATCCTCATCAAATCCATCTCTAGGAACCAACACCATCTCAATACCCTAACTCAAAAAATTACAACATATATTATAAATAAATAATAATTAATTAAGAGAATTAATCCATATTAATCCAATTAGTCATACTTTAGGGACAGTTATGTATCCTCCCTATAACTTCAAGCAATGGGGTATGGATCACTCTTGGAACACCTATGATCTCATTTCCAAACAAAACCCAAATATATGAAGTCAATACATTAAATGAATTTATCCAAATTTGATGATAAACCAAAATAAATTATGGAAATGACTCAACAATAATGAAACTACATAATAACTTGTGTATTTTTCCTCCATAATATTCCTCTAACCATTACACACAAAAACATACCTAAATACGATCAAACCACTGGTGGCAGGGGAGGGGAGCTGACCTAGGGTAGGAACTCGATGGGGTCGGGGAAGAAGCCAGCGTCGCGGGTGTCGGGGGGAGAAGGTGGGCCAGTAGCGACTGGCGGCCAGGTCACTGGCGACACGGGAGGTAGAGCTAGGTTTGAGGCTTGTCGGGGGGAGAGGCGTCGCAAGGTCAGGGGGAGAAGAGCCGGCTCGGGTGCGAGGGGGAGGGGGAGGTGTCGCCGCTGTAAAAACATAAATGGTTTTTGAGGTGGTTTTCAATAAACTGCCGCTAATCCTTTTTAACGAAAGGTTTAGCAGTGGTTTTGTAAACCGCCTCTAAAAGACAGCTGTTAAAGGTGATTTATGTTGCAGTGAAATAAACATTTTATTATCCAATAATTCAACTTAATTACCTAGGAATTTTCATTATACATTTCATAAGAAATATTTGATATAAAATAAAAATCATAAAGGTTTATTTAAAATCATGAAAAAAATTTCACAAAGTTATACATTTTAACCATAGGAAATAGCATAAACATTATTTAAAATTTATGATCATTAGCTTAACTTGTGAAATCATAATATTTTCATAAAAACCCATTGTAAGAATAGATAAATCTTATAGGTAACTTAGGAAATAATTTTCATATAACTCTTACAATCACCCATAAAAATGGAATAAAATTCCTGTTAAATTAAAAAAATATCTTAAGAGAAACCTAGAACTATTTAACTATAGCCCTTTACCACATGCATTAGAGAGCTATATAAGGCTCATGCATCATCATGATATATATCATGATCACCCATCATGATGACCTATATCAAGCTCACCAATTATCATAAAAAATGAAAAATAATCATAAAATATACATAACACATGAATGTTTTCATTTTCATCATGACACTCATACAAATATTCTTTTAACCCTAAGAAATACATTTTTTGATATTGACATATAAATTCAATTTAAAAATAATTTTTTAAATTACAAAAACAAAGGGAAGAAGGGATTTACATTGAAGGAAACATGGAATAATATATTGGAATCCAAAAATAAAATAATGGTTATGGTGGTGGTAAAAGTTATCTATATCATATATGTTAAGATAGAACATTCATTTTTCCTTTTGTAAATAAATTTAAAACAACCAGCATAAAATTTGTAAAAAAATCCTTTTGAAAACCTTTAAATGAAAATTAAAAGTTACATAAAACTTCCTTTACAATTAATTTAAATCTATAAAATAATTTTAATAATATATACATTGTACATGGAGTAAAATGATTTAGAACATAAATTTGTAAAATATTTAAAATGAGGTTTTAAGGCAATGTGTCCCTTACATCGAGTCTAAGTTATCACGTATATTATTTATCATCCTAAATAATAAAATTATGTTAATTATTTACTTGTTTAATAAAATTTTCCTATTTTATTATTCTTTTTATTTCACTTATATCAATTTCATACTTAATTACTTAGATGATTAATTTTACTTTGAACATTTTGAGGGTGTTTGGTTTATATGACCAAAATGACCTTGCTTGGTTAAATTTGGAAAAATGGATCATGATTATATCATTTATATAATATTAATAATGTAATAATTATCATTTTTATACACTAATTATAATTTTAGAAGAAAAAAATGTAAGATGGTTATGAAAAATTAATTACGTTACAATCATGGAGATGGTAGATCATATGTACGAAAGAGTAACATTTCCATTTTTCAATGAACATGAGGGAAATAAGGTAATTATGATTTTATATTTACATAATTATTATCATATCATAAATATCAGTTTATATATTTTAATATACTTCTACATAAAATCTATGTGAGGTGGTGATGAAAAAAATTGATTACTTCATAGAACTTGTAATCCACACGTACGTACGAACAATGTTATCATTTTTTAGTGAATGGAAAGGTTAGAAACTATTTCATATATTATCTTTATATAATTAAAATTATTTCATAAATATCATATTTTTCTTTAAATCCACCTATATAACCATCCATGTGAGGTGGTGATGGAAAATAAAATGCATCATCTCGCGAGGTGGTAGTCTGCATGTATGCTCGAGCGATGTTTTTTTATTTTTCATTTTGATTTTAAATATAGAAGTGAGATTATTATTTTAAAATACCAAAATTTATTTTATATAATATATATTATATTATATAATTTAGGTCCATCATTTTGACTAACCATAATATGTGGTAATGTAAAGTCAATTACATCAGTTTCTGAGGCAGTATACCATTGTACACACAAATGATATATTCATTTACCATTAGATGAAGAAGAAGATGGATAATGATTAATCTATAAACATAATAAAATTTAATTATATGAGAGATACTAATATCATTATATCATAATGGTTGGAATATTTTTGAAAGAGGTAGAGGAAGAAATGGAACAAAAACATTTAGTTAAAAGTTATACCTCTTCTTTAGACAACTTCCTTTGCTCACATTGTATTCCCTGTATGGTTGGTATTCTTCCCAAACTAAGTATACTAGTATATGGGTAGGGATGTTGGGAATGGATTTGGGTAGGTATTGGCCGATCCAAATGGATCTTGAAGTTTGGAGAGGATAGGAGAGGGGTTTTCCTTTTACAGGTGTGGGAAAAGACAGAATTGGTCTTTTTGAAAAGATTCTATTAATGTTTTATATGATAAAATAGAACATTCCTTTTTTATAATGGAAATAGAAGTAAAAATGTTCAATATAAAATAATTATAATTATTCCTTTTGAAATCCTTTGACATAAATTCAAAATTGATATATAAAATTTACTTTATAATTCATTTATGTCCATATAAATACATCCATAAAATAATTTTAATAATATGGACATGGAGGAAAAGATTTAGAAAATAAATTATTAAAATATTTAAATTGATGTTTTAAGGTAAAGTATTTATTACCTCGAGTCCAAATTGTCATGTATATTCTTTGTCTTCTTGAATAATAATGTTAAGTTAATTATTTACTTTATTAAAAACCTTTTTCATGATTATTATTCTATTTATTTCACTTATATCATTGTTATAATGAATAACTTAATAGATTAAGTTTACTTTGAACATTTTGAGGATGTTTGTTTCATAAGACTAAAATGACTTTGGTATCTTGAATTTAGTCAAATATCATGGTTATATCATTTATAGAATATTAATAATTTAAAAATTATCATTTTTACACATTAATTATACTTTTAAAACAAACTCTTTAAGATGATTATGAAAAAATAATTATGTTACAATAATAGAGATGGTAGGTCGTATGTACGTACGCATGAGTAACATTTCCGTTTTTCAATAAAATTGAGGGAAATAAGGTAATTATAATTTTATCATTACATAATTATTATTATTTCATAAATATAATATTATCTCTTAAAATATACTTATGGCGGTTATGAAAAATGTATCACATTACTTCATAGAGGTGGTATTCCATACGTATGAATGAAAAATTTTATCATTTTTCAATGGATTGAAAGGTAAAAAAAATAGTTGATACCTTATCTTAATAGAATTATAATTATGTCTTACATATGATATTATTTCTTTAAATCCACCAATATAACCATCTATGTGAGGCGGTTATTAAAAATAAGATACATCAACTCACGAGGTGGATGCACAAGTGATGTTTTTATTTTTTATTTGGATTAAAAATAAAGAAGTAATATATTTATTTTACCATATTAGAATTGAATTTATATCATATATATCATATGATGTCATTTAGATTCATCATTTTGACCAGTTATGAAAGGTGGCTATAGAAAAAAAAATTACATCAATTTATGAGGTGGTAGTCTTTCGTACACACAAATGATGGTTTCATTTCAAATTATATGAAAAAGGATATGGGTTAAGGTTAATCCATCAACATAATAATAGATAAGTACATGGGATATAGTAATGTCATCATATTATAATGTTTAGAGGAGTTTTAAGGAAGTAGAAAATGAAATTAAACTAAGAGATTCAGTTAAAAGTTATACCTCTTATTTAGAGAACTTCATTATAAATGATGAATTAAAAAATGATATCCTTTTTGTAAAATTAAAATTCTAAAACTTATAAAAAAATTAAAATAAAACCATAAATTCATGAAAACCCAATTTTTTAGAAATAATATTTTTTTTACTTTTTACTAATAAATTATCTAATAATATTATAATGAATAAAACTCTATATAAATGTTAATAATACATAAAAATGATTTATTTTAACATTACCTAGTTTTTCAAAGATAAACCATTCTCATTATGATTACCTTAAGTTAATTGTGTTTCCTCTATCATCTTTGATACTTTTCTAATCTTATTTTCCTCTTTCTTGTACCTATTTCTCATGGTTTTTTGTGAGACCTCTAAATCTATATTGATAGGGATAGGGAAAGATTTCTCTAACCGAGGCTCTTCTATTTAAAATATTCACTTCATGAATTCTTATAAAATGAACTGGGTAAGAAAAAAATTATATCCAATTAGAGAAGTTTCTTTATGATCTGATTTTAGTTGTGATAATATAGATCTAATCAAATGGAATCTATGCTCTAATACTAATTAAAATTATTAATGGATCTGTATAATCATACATGAGTGGGGGGTGGTAAATAAATTATTTCCAATTTTTATCAAAAAACAATTTATTATTCAAAGTTATTTACTCCCCTTTGGTTTTCTGAACATATATGGTTGGTTGAGACACAAATAAATCCTTTTATATTTTTTAAAATAATCCAAAAACATAGGTAATATAGAATATAAATAATAAAATATCATGTGGTATTTTTAAAATGTTTGTCCCTGATGTGTGAAACCAACTTATTACTGTTTTCAACTCCTTTTGAGACATGGATTCTCTATTATAATATTTTTTTAAAATTAAAATGGGTGGCCAAAGATTATCTTAAAACTAGTTTCACCATATTACATGGGTCTATTTCCTTCACTATATTACACAAGTGAAGGGATATTTATACTACATCCTAGAGTGTTCAAATTGGTATCACACATTTTGGCCTTCTTTATTCCTTATTCCTTTAATGTAGATCAATAGGCTATCCTAGGATGGATATAAACCCAAAAAACTAATTTTATTCCCTAGTAATTAAGAGACTTTGACTACCTTCAATTATTAAGTAACTTCTTATAAAACTCTGTTGCTACTTTATTGTACAACTTAAATATTCTCTAGAGAAACTTTTTCTAGACTCTCTCAATTCAGAATCTCTAGAATACAACCTAGAAAATATATTTCTTGGAGAGTATTAAAAGAAATTAATATATTTTCAAGATATTTCATAGTTATTAACTCACTAAATACATTGATCTATTACTTTTTTGTATAATGAAGTACCATGTAAATTCTATTACTCTCTTCTTCTTATTTATTCTTCAACAGTTTATCACCCTCATCTCGCTCATATTAACTCTTTTTCTTTAAAATAAAATAGATTCTCAATTCTAAATTGGCTCAAATTCTATGTTTTTTACTGACTATATAATTAAATGGATTCTTATCCCACTTATTCTTATGGAGGTTATATTATCTTAGATCACATATTTATTCTTCCTCAATATTTCTTATTCTCTTGGAAAACTCAGTTACAAAACCCAATAAATGTGGATCCTCTTTTTTCCTTATTTTATTCTTTATTTCTCGGTTTTCTCTTTCACACATGTGCATGAGTATCTAAAATAATTTTATTCTATAATTTCCAATATCAATAAATGGAATACATTGATACAAAGTAACTGTATTCCTAAGATAGAATTATAATGTATCCCCTATTGGGTTCCACGCTATCATGCATGCGTTACTCAATAAAATCTCATGTGGATCAATTTCTATGTTGAGTTTGAAAAATAATCGTTTGATTTATTATTGTTATAGCTAAATTAATAGTCATTTGAAAATAGAACAGACTCAGCTCCATTTTCCACAAAATAAACTCCACAATATCCAAAAATTATTGTTTCTTCCAAATCTATATATAATATATATATATAAGTACAAAAAACAACATTTGTGAAGATTTTCAAAACCACTTGGAATCAAAAATATTTTTCAAAAATAATTTCTATTTTAAATTCATTATTCATCACTAACATCTCAACACACTCATATTATACCTTCTTATGATTTAATAATTATTATTTAAACACTATAGTACAACTCAAGATTCAATTATTTCAATTTATAAATTATTTTTGAAAAATAATGAGCAGATAATTGAGATTTTCATTTTCTCCACATTTCCTTCATCTCATACTTATTTATATCAATCTTGGATAATATATTATGAAACCTTCATGATATTTTTTAACATTATCTAATAGCATAACAATCATCCTAATTTAATTTACACATCAGATAATTGATTCATGAATTTTATAGATTTATAAAAAAAGTCTATGTTTAAAATCATATGTTTATCTAAGGAATACATACGATAGCTCATGATTTCATATGGTATAATAGAATAAATTTAATTAAAATTTTGAATCTATGTTAAACTTACTGATATTTCGTATGAATTTTATGTCTAATAAATTCTAAGAATTCTTATGCCTAAAGTCATATAGTGCTGAAGACTTACATACTGCTCAAAATTCGTACAAAAATGCCTCAAATTCATACAAGGAAGTATGATTCCTCACAAAGTCATATTATATCTAAAAATGTTTTACAATATAACTAAAAGTCATTTGAAATGAAATAACTAAGATAAAATTCATATGATTGATCTTCAAATATATATTCTACCCAAAAGTCTTAAAAAATGCTCACAAATTCATATAAAATTCCCATATCCAAAATAACAAGCATTTTTAAATTTCCCATACTTATCAATTTTTATGATAAGAACTCTAAAAACTATAAAACTACACATGACTTTAGGGTTTTATCAGATGGACTCTAGGACTTCTCTATAATTTCTAAAAACCTTAAAATAACTCCAATTAATTTCTAAAAAGTATTAAAATAATTGAAAATTACTTTAAATTTCTTCCAATTACTTTTTCATTATATTAAATACTTAATATAATATATTTAAAAAATGTTCAGTGGAACATAATTCCAACCTTTAACTTCATACTTATAAATCTCCATCCAAGGGAATTTAATCACCGATTTTAGTATCCTTTAACCTCACGTAACCTAATATGGTTTATATATATTAAAGATAGCTTAATTCAATACATCAAACCTAGTTTAAAACTTTTATATATAGTTATAAAAGTTTTTTTCTCAACATTAAATAGATATAAAATTCCACATCTACTTACAACTTCTCCACTTCTTTTAAATGTTTTAAACAATGCTTCTCTAACTTCATAACTTATCATTGGACTTTAGGACTAGCTCAAAAATATACATACATAACAGTTCTCCCAAAAAGTTTCAAACTTAATTTTATTTTACCCAAATATATGGAAATAATTATCAATTATTTTTTCAATATGAGATCTATTCCTCTATTCATGTTAAGTGTGAGAAAATTCCTTCTTTCTTTAGCACATAGTGACTCACTTCATATTGATAAAAAATAAAACTCAAGATTATCTAAATCTAAGGGAACTTGAATTTAATATTATTATAAGGATTTTCATGAAAGTTTTTCATATACATTATGCATGAGATTCATTTAGATATGTATAAATATAATTGTATTTTAATTTGGGTTAATAACACAAGCTATGAGTTGTGTAAAGATTTACACATCAGTATAGTTTAAAAATAATAATATGATGGAAGGAATGTGATTCAAAACTAAATCATTAGATGAATATACATATATAAAGGGAATATTATTATATATGATTGTGATATTAAATCCCCTTTAAAAATACTAAGTTTATTATTCATTTGGAGCGACACTTGTTAAGACCTCGACTATCCAACCATGTAGGTCATGTCAAAGAAAGGTATGCCAAGATTATCTTGAATAAGGAAAGAAAGTAATAAGGTGACCTTAACTATTAGGTGAATCATTTATGGTGTTTTATTTGGGTTAAAATTAGGTTTATAACCCTAAATATTAAGATACTATAGGAATAGAGTTGTGTGAATCCATATTATAGATCAGTCTAAATAGTTATCCGCTCAACTATCTAAGAGTAATACATGATATGATTGATATGATTGTCTACTAGACTTAGTCATAGGATATTTAAATTCTTAACATATATAGGTAATGACGAAATATGGATCTTGTCCCACTAATAGATATAATGAATTTAAAATGGGTTATCATTTTAGTGGAATAATTTTAAAAAATGTCCTTATTAAATGAATGTAATATTTAACACTCATCTGATCAAAGAGTATATTATAAAATAACTTCATTATCATATACAATATTTAATTTGAGATAAATTATTTAATAGATGAATTTTAATTTAAGAATCATCTTAGACCTGTCTAGAAAAACATAAAAATTATTATTAAGAATGAACAAAATTTTACATGTTAGAGTAAAACCTTTGTATATAACAAAATAATGATGTTGTTCAAAAATTGAATATGGATGATTATAATAGGTATATAATGATTCAAAAAAGGTTTTTAAAAAATTATTTTTAAGATAAAATAAGTAAATTTATTCTCCACTCACATTATCAATATGATTATGTATGCTTTTGACTTGATGATATTGAAGGTTTCATAAATACTTATTTTAGTTATGAAATTAATTCTAGAATCATTGTTGGAAATTTTCTAAAAATGTGAATGAGTTCAAGAGAGGTATACCCAATTTTATGAAATTATTTTGGATAGATGAAATAAGAAATGATATGACAGGGCATTATTATTATATCAACATTACAAGTAACACCCCAAGATTTTATGGTATGTCTCTTTGTAAATTTAATCACTTTGATAGCTTACATTGCATAAAACACCCATCTTAAATGAATAATGAAATATCATTATGTTATCATTATAACATGGACATTAAATTGAAATAAATAAATATTATTAACCAAATTATTAAATATAAAATTCTCAAACTCATTTTTAATGTTTTAATTAATGTTTTTTTAATAATTACTTGATTTTTATTAAAGTCAATTTTATCTTCAAAAATGGTTTTCTTACTTTTTATGAGAAAATATTATAATCAATTTATAAAACTTATATAAATATTATTTTATAAAAATGATATCATTTTTGAGATCATCATATTAAAATTAACTTATGGTAAATATTTTGTAATTTTCTGAGAAGATTGATTTTATGGTGAATAGTGAAAATACAGATTTTTATAAAATTGTCCATTTCTCTATATTAAAAACACCTTTATAATTTTAGTTTATATCATTGTAACTTAAGTAATATCTATTTATATATAATATAATTAATTTCATTTTAATCATTCTTAAACATTATGTTGGTATAAGTTCATTTTTGGGCATAAAATTTTATTTTTCAAGAAAATTGTTTTTCGTTGCATTTTATGGGATTAATTTTAAATTAAATTATGAAAATTATATGTTTTTAATTTTTAAAAATGGATTCCATATTTTTATTCAAAACATAAAAATTTATTAAATATATCCCTTCAATTTTTTGGCCAACATGAATAGTTACCTTGGTAATTTTTGTTGTCACGGTAAACAGAAAATTATGCAATTTAGATTAAAAATAAAATGATAAAAACTAGAAAATAACTCTAAATCCTGAAAATAAAATTATTTTATTGTTAATATTCATTCATAATAATTCAATGTTTTTAATTATGATCATTGTTTCCATTAGGAAGTGATTATGACCCTTATAATATTTTATTTAAAGAAAAGTCAAAGATTTCTTATTCATAATTTTAATAACTATAACATTTTTAATGCAGTGTTATTTTGAAAATATTTTCAACTATAAATATTATTTTTAAATATAAAACATTTATCTACATCATGATAATTTATTTTTAAATTTTATTAATGAAATAATTACCTTCAATAATTACTCAAAGATGATGCAGTAATTATTCATTTAATGGAAAATCAAATAAATGGTATTCAAAATAGTAAAATTAATGTTATTTTAATTAATTAAGACACTACAATAATTTTATAGATAAATATTAACTATTATGTATATATTAAAATATTATTTTCAAATTTATCTTTCTGTATTTATTTTATTAAAGTAAAAGAAATGAATAGTGTCAAAATTGATAATAATGATAAATCATGACTATAATATTTTATTAAATTATTTTAAAATAATATAAATATTAAATAATCACAAATATGATATTATATGGTCAAAAATACATCCTCTATTAATTTATAGGTCGTTTGGAATCATTTTTCTCTAGAAAATTCATATTATGTTTTAATATTTTGATTATTCCCAAAAGTGACCCTCACCTCATTTATAAAAGGGCACCACTTCCTTCACTTATTTAAACCACATTGATCCATATAGATCGAAAAAAATATTCCCATTTCTCTTCCTAACTTCCTTATCAATGTTACATAGGTTCTATTTTTCTTAAAATAACAACCTTAAGTCCCTTAATAAGATATCTAAATGAAGTCCTTCAAAGAAGAGGTAATCATCTTTACCAACTCTATCAAGTTTATTTCCTCTTATACTTCCTATTTGTATGTTGATTACATAAAAATTTAATAACACTAGTATAATATATATACTGGGATATTTTTATGATTATGAGAAAACAATATTATAGCTTTTATTTATCCTATGAAAAATGAAAACATTGTGTGTGTGTGTGCGTACAGTTTACCATCTCCATGTAATAGTGTAATTAATTTTTCATCACTGCATTACTTGAATGGGTATAATGATGAAAATAATGGATATATATGATAGTTATGATATGATTTTGATACATTAAAATTAACATATCATCCATTTCCCTACCCATTCACCATCAAGGGAATAATATTATCACTCATCTGTACGTACGACCTACCATCTCCACAAAGTGATGAAACTAGTTTTCATTATACAACATTATATAATGGTTATAAAAATGTATTTAATAGTTAAATATTATATTTATAACAATAATATAATTCTGGATATGATCTATTTATATCCTATGAAATAGAACTGGAACTTTAATAATAAAACATGCATGAGAAAACAAGGCAATTAACACTTGAAATAGTGAAAATAGTGAAATATTATTATTGAAAGGGTGGTAATATTGTATAAAATCATCATTTAATATGTTATAAATATTAATAAGGTTCTGGTATAAATTAATAACATGATTTAAATAATTAAATTGGTGGTTAAATCATGTTCAATTAAATGAAAGATCAAGGTAAGGGAATTCTTAACTAAATTTCCATTCATTAGGATAAACTTCTACTTTATTTATTATGTCATGATAATATTATGTGTGAAGGGAATTTCTATTTTATTATTTTTTATTTCCACTTGTTTTATGTAGATTTACAATGGATTCACATAATTTATTCATTTTCATAACACTCACTTCAATGATATGATCTTTGTAATGGATGTTGTCTCAATTTTCTTTCATTGAGGAATATTTTGATGTTTTACACCTATATTCTTTTATGAGGTGTATATAACACCCCCTTGACATGTTATATAGTTAATTTATCTATTATAATGATATTTAATGTTTTTTTAAATGTTATTCTTTCATGGGTTGAGATTGTTTAACTTTAAGTTTCTACTGAGAAATATTTCTCTTCCACATTCATAAAGGATTTTATTATTCCCTGATGATTTTTTAATGTCATTTTTTATTTTTATTTTAAATTTTAAAAAATGTTTTAAAAAGGTATCTTTCCATAATTTTCCAAACAAGTTACTTTATAACTTTTCTTAGGAAAGTGTGAAAAAAATGTTTTTCAACTTATAAAACATGAATATAATTTCCTCTATCATGTCACCTTAAAGAATTGAATATTAATTTATAGGTTTACAAGGATATTTTGAAATAAAATAATTTATTTATAAAGTGTATAGTTTTAATATTTTAACAATTGTTTTTAAAGTAAAAAATTTGTATTTTTTCTCAAGAAATATTACAGTAATATATTTAATATATTTTCTTCTAGGTCAACATCCTTTTTTAATATTATTTTGAAAATATACTCTATTTATACCATTCATCATATTTCTTTAGATGGTTTATAATTAGTTTAACCGTGGAAGTATTGATATTCCGTATGACACGTTCTTCCAATATGGAAAATTATGGATTTTTTTAAGGCATGTTAATTCAGTTTTATTATTTATTTATATGAGGAATGAAATAGACATAGTAAGTGATGGGAGGGGCCTGTTATATCCCCTTAATGCATCTAAAAGTCTCATGATACAAATTAGTTGGTCAAATTTGACAGGTTTCTACCATAGATTTAAATAGTCTTTAGGATAGATCTTAACAGTAACTATCTTGAGGATAGATCATGATATTTCAGGGGTTTATACCGATTGATTTAAGTTTTCGTAATGATAGATAATGATAGTAACTATCTTGAGGATAGATCTTGATAGTTCATATGTCCAACATTATGCATTCTATAATTATGAATTCAGTTATTCCATGTTATTATTTGATTATTTATAATATTGATGGTTAGGTTTTCAAGCTCATTTTATGATTTATATGGAATTACTTGATCATAATTTATTAATTCCATATTATGATCAAGTTATTTATTATATGAAATATGTTTTAGTTACGTACCTTTCCATGTTGATTATGCTTATTGATTCATGATAGATTCCACTATACTTAACCCATACTAAGCATTTGAGATCACCCTTATTTTTGTCCCTTACCTAGGATCCATGAAGTGTACTATGATTGATATTCAAGGCTATGATAGAGGGAATAATTTTATTCTAGAAAAATATTTTATAATTTATGCATTCTAATGTAATTTAATACTTAAGTATGTATCTAGTTTACCAATAATACTAAACTATTTTCTCCTTCAGGATGAAATTCCTTGTATCTCATGCCAATGTAATAAATTAAGACACCATATCTAGGTTAATGGGGTCGGGGTCATCACAATTTGTATTAGAAGAAGTTTAAGAGAAACCTTGGAAACTATATTTAAAAAAAACATAGATTAAATAACACAACCCAATGAATAAACTCGATTATAAGTCTAAGTATAGTATAACATCCTGTATATTGCGTAATAACCATGGATAACCTAGGTTAAAGCTAATAAATCATATATTGAGACAATGGTTTTGTGATTTATACATACTTTAAATATCATTTCTTGATTACTTGAAAGCTAACTCTAATTATTGTAGTTTGATGCTTACAAGTTTGTTTTTGGTTTTAGTCAATGATGGGAAACATAAAGAACTAGTTTAACATTAAATGTGATAGATAATGTGTTTATGAGAAAAAAATGGTATGATAATTAGATTAAATGATATTGTGGTTATTCCTATTCAGTTTTCATGGTATATGATTAACAACTTTCAGCTTAACTAACTCTCAAACTCACCAAAGAAGAGAAGGATCTAGTTCACTGAGAGCTAGGGTAGTGTAGACTATGGAGGAAAGAAGATTTAGTTTTCTATATGATGAAAATTTTAGAACAAATACCCAATTTAATGACTTAGAGTAATGGGAATATGTTTTGCGTGTAGAAAATAAGGACACAACATAAGTAATTTCTAAATAAAAATGAAATTTTTTTAGTATAATGGATGATAATAATGGTCTCTGAAAAGTATTATCGACGGTTGAATGTTTTAAAAAGTGAAAAGTATGAGAATTATTCAATTCTGTGTTCTGGGGGAAATGCTCATAATGAGAATCAAAAAGTTTGTGAGAGTAATGGTTATATTTTTTATGGCATATGAAAGGAAGTTGATATTAACAAATAAGATGATAAGTCCTAGATGATGGTTTAATAATAAAGTGGGATGATTGATGTTCTTGTGTATGATTTCATGAATTATGTATTTTTAGTATTTTATAAATAAAATTATTCTTATAAGAATTATGAAATGTATAAGTATTTTAATAAAGTAATTTTTTTCTTTAAGGATTTGAAAGAATATATTGAGTGGTAATAATGAATAGGAAAAGTGATTCAGTAGTAAGTTGGTCTTTTGGAAAACACGTGATTGAGGGAAGATGACTATTAATATATTCTTGATGTTGAGATAAAAATGATAAATATATTTTTTTGGGATAGTATTGGTGACCATGAATGTGGTTATTGATTTCATGGTTTATGTTATTTTTTTTAAGTTTACTACATGTTTGGATTTAAGGAATATATTCAACAACTTTATATTTTATTTTTGGAATAATGTATGTTTTCATTAAGGTTTTAAGGTGATCAAGATATTTATATATTTTGTATGAGACATTTTGAGATACATTATGTTGTTTAAGGATTATAATGTTATGTTTATTTTTGAAATTTAGTAACCTTCCTTTAAATTTTTTGGACTTTGAATTTGGACAGATGTATTTTAGATGAGTCTTAAAGTTAACTGCATATGGAATTGATTAAGTTGAACTTTGGATATTATTTTTTGAGGATAAAGTGTGATTTATCATATTTTATAACATGTTCGAACCATTTTGTTTTTGATAAATATTTAGAGGATGAAGTAATGACTTTTGGACCTTATGGTTTGTTAAAATTGATTCAGAAATGAAAATTCATCATGAAAATTCATCTTGAATACACATCTATGGGTGTACAAAATGAAGTGGAAATAGATAAAATCATATACAAAGGATGTTATTATTCTTATGAAGTGTAATGAAATCAAGTAAGTTTATTTTCTCAAGTTATTTATCTGGATAGTAAAAAAAATTCAACTCTGGGAAAAATATTGGGGAACAAAAATTTTATATGTTTAGTTGTCTTAATAAGAAATCAATAGTCTTTTAACCAATCACAGATTTATGATTTTGAGATGGTTACCTTTCTCATTATCATGTTCTCTATCACTATCCATCATTCCTTGATAGTTATTTTTCTTTTTCATATCCATTTTTTCATGTCCCACTTATTTTCTCCGATATGGAATCCTATTATGTGTTATTTCAGGTGACCTTCATACTTCCCTTTCTTTATTTTAATGTGAAAGATTTATTGACCCTTTTTATGATGTGGGATTTATACAAAATAATTTTAAAATATAAAACTTTTATTTTTGAATTTAACTTTCAAATTGTGAGGATAAAATTTATTAAAGGAGGGGAGAATTTAACACCCTATTATTTTATGGTATGTCTCTTTATAAATTTAATCTCTTTGATAGCTAACGTTGCATATAACATCCAACTCAAACAAATAATAAAATATTATAATGTTATCATTTTAAACTAGATATTAAATTGGTAGGAATTAATAATATTAACCATATTATTAAATATATAATTTTAAAACTCATTTTTAATGTATTAATTAATGCTTTGTGAATAAGCACTTGATTTTTAATAAAGTTAATTTAATCTTCAAAAAATATATTTTCTTCAAAAATGGTTTTCTTGGTTTTTTTGATTAAATATTATAATAAATTTCTAATAATTCTATTAATTTTATTTTATAAAAATAATTTCATTTTTGAAATCACCATATTAAAATTATCTTGTGGTGAAGTTTTGGTAATTTTTTAAGAAGATTTATTTTCCAGTGAATAGTGAAAAAGACCGATTTTTATAAAACTTTAAATTTCATTACATTAAAATCCCCTTTATTATTTTAATTTTATCTAAATTTAACATCAGTAATATTTATTTATATATAGCCTAATTAATTTCATTTTAATCACCCTTATACCTTATTTTGGTATAAGTACATTTTTGGACTTCAAAATGATTTTTTCAAGAAAAATGTTTCATTGCGTTTTGTGGGATTGATTTTGAATTAAATTTTGAAGAATATGGGTTTTTAATTTTGAAAAATGGATTCTATATTTGGATTCATAAGTTCCAAATTTATTAAATAGTTCCATTTTATTTTTTCTGATATGAATAATAACTTTGGTAATTTCTGTTATCACGATAAAGGGTAAATTTGGTAATTTGGGTTAAAAATAAAATGTTAAGGACTGTAAAATCACTCTAAGACTTGACCAAATTTTATTGGATGAATAATATTTATCCACAATCATTTATGGTTCATATATATGACCATGTTTTCCATTATTATGTGATTATCACCCTTATAATATTTTATTTAATGAAAAGTCAAAGATGTTACATTCATGATTTTAATAACTATAACATTTTTAATGTGGTGTTATCCAAAACCTATTTTTGACTATAAATATTATTTTTAAATCAAAAATATTTATCTAAATCATGATAATTTATTTTTAATTTTTAATAAGGAAATAATTACCTTCAATAATTACTCAATGATGATGCATTAATTAATCATTTAATAGAATAATAAAATAAATGATATTAAAAATATTAAAAGTAATATAATTTTAATTAATTAAGATACGCCAAAAATTTTGAATATAAATATGAAATATTAAGGGTGTAACAAAAGATTTTTTTGATTTTTTATTGTTTTATCGATTTTATTAAAGTCAAAGTAATGAATAGTGTCAAAATTGACAATAATAATAAATCAAGAATATAATATTTTATTAAATTATTTAAAAATCATAAAAATATTAATTAATCACAAATTGGATAATATATGTTCAAAAAAGTCACCCCCTGATCATTTATAGGTCATTTAGAATCATTTGGCTCGAGAATAGTCCTATTATATTTTAATATTTTGAGAATTTCCAAAAGTGCCCCTCACCTCAATAATAAAAGGAAACCTCTTACTTCACTTATTTACACAATATTGAGCCATATATCTCAACAAAAATCTACCCATTTAACTTAAAAACTTCCTTATCCATGTTATATAGCTTCTAATCTCCCCAAAATAATAACCATAAGTCCATTAAGTAGATATCTAATGAAAGTTCGCCGAATAAGAGGTAATCATCGTTACCAACTCCTTTAAGTTTATTTCTTCTTATAATTCCTCTTCATATGTTGTTTACATAATAATTTAATTACTCCAATATCATATATATATTATTATATGTTATTATTATTATGATACATCCATATTACATTTTTTATCCATCCTAAGAAAAATGAAATCATCGTGCGTGCGTACGAACAACTTACCGTCTTCATATAGTGGTGTAATTTGTTTTTCATCACCAATTTACTTGGATGTGTATAATGATGAGAATAATTCATATATATGAAACTTATGATATGATATTTATTCTTTAAAATTAATATATCATCCATTTATCTACTCATTCACCGTTAAGAGTGTGATATCGTCACTCGTGTGTATGTACGGCCTACCATCTCCACAAAGCGGTGTGACTCATTTTCCATATCCAATATTCAAAAATGGTTATAAAAATGTATTTAATGATTAAATATGATATTTATAACATGAATATTATTATTTATATGATGAATTTATACCCTATTCAAGATAACTGAGACTTTCATGATAAAACATGCATGAGAAAACAAGGCAATTAACACCTGAAACAATGAAAATAGTGAAATATTATTAATGAATGGTTGGTAAGATATTATAAAAGGATCGTATAAGATTATATAAATATAAATAAGGTTATTTTATAAATTTATAACATTATCTAAACCATTATACATGATGTTAAATCATTTTCAACTAAAGGAAAGTGCAAGGTAAATTAATTCTTAACTCAATTTTCATTCATTGAGTTGAACTTCTAATTGATTGATTTTTTCATGATAATATTATCTGAAAAGTGAATTTTGATTTTATTATATTTTATTTACACATGTTTTATAGGGATTTATAGAGGATACACATAATCTATTCATTTGGTTACATCTTACTTCAATGATATGATCATTGTAAGGGACTTCGTCTCAATTTTCTTTCTTAGAGGTTTATTTTGATGTTATGCCCCAATATTATTTTATGATGTCTATATAATTCCCATATGACATGTTATATAATTAATTAAATTATTCTAATGATATTTAATGTTTTTTTAAATGTTATTATTTCATTGGGCATACAATTCAACAGATTACATAGTTATAAGGGTTTATTTAACAATATAATCATTATTTGAGATCGTTTAAGTTTAAGTCTCTACAGAGGAATATTTATCTTCCATGTCTATATTTTCTAAAAAAATCAAAAATTATTTTACTATTCCAAAAGGATTATTTAAAGTCATTTTTTTATTTTATTTTTTTTTTCCTTTTACAAAATGTTTTAAAAATGAATATTTCCGTCATTTTCCAAATAAGGTAGATTGTGAATTTTTTTATGAAGGTGTGAAGAGAATGTTTTTTAACTTATAAAAAATGAAAATAATTTTTCTGTTATCATATAACCTTAAATATCTAAAACTTAATTTAAACTTTTACAAGTTTCTATTCAAATAGAATTATTTTTTTATTAACTGAACAGTTTTTAGATTTTAAAAATTATTTTCTAAGTAAAAAGTGTATTTTTTTCTCAATAAATATTTGAATAATATTTTTAAAGTATTTTCTTCTATATCAACATCCATTGTTGAATCATATGTTTAGAATGAACTCTATTGATATCATTCATTATATTTCTTTAGATGGTTTATGATTAGTTTTAATGGGGAAATATTGATATTTCTTTGGATGGTTTACTAGTCACTGGACTTAGTAAGTGACAGGCATAGCCCACTATAACCCCTCAATGTATCGATAGGTCTCATGAGACAAATCAGTTTCCTAAATCAGATGGTTTTTTGCCCACATATTTAAAATTTATTTAGTATAGATCTTAACATTAACTATCTTGAGGATATATATTAATAGTTCGGGGGGGTTATAGCCATATATTTAAACTATCTTGATGATAGATCTCAACAGCAACTATCTTGGGGATTGTTCTTGATAGTCCAGTCATTCTACATTATGCATTACATCATTATAAATTTAGTTATTCCATGTAATTATTCTGTTATTTATAATATCTATGGGTAATTTTTCAAGCTCATGTGATTATTTATATGGAATTACTTGATCATATTTTGTTTATTCCATATTATGATCAAGTAATTGATTAAATTTAATGTGTTTCGGTAACATACCATTCTATATTGATAATTTTTATTGGTTCATGATAAATTTTATTGTATTCAACCCTTATTGAGCATTTGATCTCACCATTATTTTTTTCCTTCCCTCATTATTCAATGAAGTGTGCTATGATTTATACACAATGCTTTTTTAGAGGGAATAGTGTTATTATAAAAAAAAATTATTGTGATTTGTGCATTCATATGTAATGTAAAACACAAGTATGTATCTAGTTTATCAAAACTACTAAACTATTCGGTCCTTTGGGATGTGATTCCTTATATCTTAGGCCAATGTAATAATGTAAGACACTAGTACTTGGCTACTAGGGTGGGGTCATTACATTACAAATGGGAAAAAAATCAAAACTTAAAGAATAAAATTTAGTAGTCTAGACATGAAATGTTTCTTTGAGTATCCATACAAGGTAATTAAAACCTAAAGGAAGATTTAATAAGAATGTGAAGTGGTTACATAAGATTTAATTCACTAGAATACATGATGATGTTTGAGAAACTCTGTTGAAAGTCGACATTAGGTATCAGTTCTATATAAATCAATTAATTTATTTTGAAAGGCATGGGGTAAAATGTATACATTACAAATGTTGAAATTATGTAAAATTTTAAAAAAAAAATTAAAATCTATTAGATTACAGTTTAAAATCAAATAATTAAAAAAAATTGTTTTTTAATTATTGATTTGGCTATAAAGGAATTTAACAAGTTTATATGGATCTAAATTTAGGATGTGGTTTTTTATATTTTTCTCATATAAAAAAATAAGTTGTTTATTAATAAAGTGTTATTATGAACAATATAATAATATAGATTCAATACACATGGTTTATTATTTATCAGATTATATAAAATGATTAAAATTGATAATAAGAAAAAGGATAAAAAAAAATTTCTAGGATAAAAAAATTTATCCAGATTATTATAAAATATGGGGGATTTAATCCTACAACCATCAGTGGAATATTTTAAATAATTAAACCTTTTTAGATTAATTCTATACACACATAGGATACCATATAAGATATAGTGTTCAATGTTTTATTTGTTAAATATTACAATTAATATAAATAATCGTTATTTCTTACACAAAGAACTTTTTGAATATTAAAATGATATTTTGAAGAGAATATATTATCTAAGAGACTAGTGGGAGTATGTCTATTATTTTATAATTTCAGAGTCAATAAAATAAAATATTATTATTTTCAAAACAAAGATAATATCACTTGATACCCTAAAAGTTTTTGGGTATGTAAGTAAAAGATTAATGTAAATATTAACATTAGTTACCAAAATATTTCAATGAAAAATTGTAATATAAAGGCTCTAAGAATGATTAAATTAATGAACTTAGAAAGTGTTTTAATTATACCATAAAATTTATTAAAATCATAACATTTTATAATATGAAGATAAAGAGTTTGAATATTGTGTTCAAGGAGTTGAACATTTGGAATATGATTCCTATGTCTCGCCATTATTCAATTTTTATTTCTTCATAGATGTAAGTAACTAGAGAGTTTAATGGGAGTTTAATATCATATGGTAACATAGATATATAACAATACAATTACATGGAGATGTAATTATTTTAATAAAACCCTAAAAGTGTATCAAACAAAAATTCGATATGGTAGTATATCATATGTGATATGAAAATATGGGTTCTTATGTATAGTTTTTTTAATATTCTTAAATAGGTTTATGAATAAAAATTGCATCATTTTATAAAAAAATCAGTCTCTTATTTATCATTCCTTAATATTGGATGAAAATACTCTAAAGTGAAATGATAATTGAACTCTCATAGTATAACATTGATTTATCCATAATAGATATTCATCATATAGTATTATAGGTTTTGAGAAAATATTAAGGTTAGTATAAGAATGATTCTTGTATCATGATACAGAATATGATCATGAGGCACAAATCATTTTTTTTGGATTACCCATAAAGTATATACCACATATATTTTCATACATTATGTCTTTGGTAAACTAGGGGTTCATGGTTTATATTTGGATTCCCCAATACCTGAGGTTAATGAGATACCTATCATGAAAACCCTTATACTCTGATACCTTTATTACACAATTATTTAGGCTTAACAAATTACGGGTGGTTGGGTATGTTATTGATCATCTTATTTGTTGGAGTTTAACCTTTTCCTCCCATATAAAAAGTATGTAATATCAAAACTTTACTGATATAGACCGATTAAATGATCTCCATACATATTTAACACATATTATGTGTTTATCTATCAGGTGATAGGAATGTGATGTGATCATCCAAAAATGGAAATGACATGTGATGTATTTATCAACCTAGACAATCTATATTCAGAGAATCAATAATATATGAATAGTTATACAAGATTTTTATAAATCGTGTCTTATAGTTAATTAATTTATTATCCAAAGGGATCATTTGAAAATGAGTACTTATATAAGAATCAACAAGTGGATAGAGGTATATAGATAAATTTGTTTTATAGAGATCATGTTATATCCCTTAGTATCTTGGGTAGCACTGATGATTTGTTCGAGGCTTCTATTTACTTAATTTATGATCTCAGGAATTCATATTTTTTACAATGATATAAATTCCTCTATTGTCACACATTTTTGTTGAATAAATGGGGATTGATTTTAACTCAAATATCTTCTGTAAATGTGTTTTAGAGTTTATCCAAAAATATTTTTAGATAGGTATTCACAAGGTATTTCATATGATGTGATACAAGGTGAATTTAATGATATATTTCCAAAGGTGTTTTAGAATATATCCAAAAAAATGGATATGGTTTTATAAGTAATTGTATATGATACAATTTAAGGTGAAATGATATTAAGTTAATTAAGATTTTTTGTAAGTGAGATATTAAAGGAGATATACCCTAAATACCTCACACATGTGAAGAATTTAGTTATATTATAAGTTATGATATCATTATATCACAAAAAAATGTTATAGAATATCATGCGACTACCTCTAGATAATCACAGTATGTGAATTTTTTATTATATATTGAGTCTATAATAATATATGATAATCTTTTATTCCTACAATTCATTGGGAAACAAAATGATAAATATTATCATTTAAGAATATTCCATGTGCAGATATAATTATTAACTAACATTTCATATGGTGAATATTCAGGATAAAGCAACTGGATGAAGGGGTTACATGGATTTATAACCTTATAATCAATAAAACATTTCATAACATTCAAGTTAATATATTTGATACTTGGGGAGAATCCTTAAGGGATTAAAAAGTATTTTATTCCATGAAAATGGTGTTCAAAATTTCCTAAGTCTCTTATTGATTCTCCGTTCCTAAAAAATCCTATGAAACATCAAAATTTTATTTTAAAATAATATTATTCTCTTTAGATTTCTTAATACACATCACCGAGCTTTAAGTGAATTGTGATATACTATAAAATTATTATTATTTAAATAATACTGTAATAACCTAACTATTGAATTTGTGGGTATAAATTGGATTAAATACATTATTAAATATATTTATAATGGTCATACTGAATAAAAATTAATTTATTAATTATTAGTAAATAAACACTCAATTTTTAGTAATGTCATTTTATTATTTAAAAATATGTTTTCTTCAAAAATGTGTTTTATTAATTTTTTGAGAGGATATTATAATTTATTTCAACCAAATTTTGAAATTGTATTTTATAAAAATGATATAATTTTTTATATCAATATATTAAATTTATCTTAGGGTAAATTTTTTGGATTTTTCTGAAAAGATAGATTTTTCAATGAATATTGAAAAATTGTGATTTTGTTGAAAACTATATACTAGGTTAATGTATTTAGAGAGTATCATTTTATTTAATTTGTTTTAAAATTTAATTAGTTTGACTATCCACATCCATTATTCAAATTTATAGAAACTTGGTTCCATTTGTCTTTGATAATGACCTTAATATTATTTTAAGTAAAGAATAAATACAAAATGCCACTATTTTTGTTTTAATATCTCTATTTTTCATTGGGATAAAAAGTTTTTATGTTTGGTTCTAAATGGTTATCTTAAACATTAATGAAATTTTTTATCATAGTAATTTATTTTTAATTTTTAGTGATGAAATAATTACTTTAAACTCTTAGGAACTGTTGACACCATACATGTTCAAGTAATAGAATAATCAAATAAATTATTTTAAAAATGTTAAAATTAATACAATTTTGATGAATTATTGTATTACATGAAATATTTAGATAAATATAACTTATTTTTTATTTTTTAAAAGTTTATATTTTAATTCCATTTATATCTTGTTGTATTTAATGTCCAACTATGTGAATAGTCTCGAAGATTATTTTAATGGTATATTATGTTAAATAATATTTTATTAAATGTTTTAAAATTCATAAAAATATAATATTAATCCTTTTTAATGGGATATGGTTGATCATATCAACCATATTTTACTTATGCAATACATTTACTTTTATGGTAATATTCTTGAACCCTAAAGATAAAAAAAACTTTGATATCATGGTAATAGTAAAAAGGTTAATGGGGGTTACAGTTAAGAAATATAGGTTAAAAATCACCAAAAATTGTCTAAATTTTATTTTATGTAAGGATTTTGAATTAATTTAATCCTATATTATAAATATATCAATATGGATACACTTACACTTGATAATGAATTTATATTAATTTAATACTTTAAGAAATTCAAAGGGTTCCTCTCTCCTCGCTTATATAAGGACACCACCTATCCTATATTCCTCACACTTCTTGAGACTATTAGATAAAAAACTAGAAAAAAGCTCTTCTTAAATTCATTAGATACATTCTATAGGTTTTGGTATTCTTAAAATACCATATCACTATGGACCTTAAGAAGATATCAAAATGAGGTTCTTCAAACAAGAGGAAATCATCTTAACTGAGCATTTTCATTTTAATTATTATTCTACCTCCTTCAATTCAATCATGTACAATTCACTATAATAAAAAAATTATCTCCCATATATTGATATGTTATTATGTTAATTTGATAACCTTATTCATATCCTTTTTTCATCAAATGGGAACTGAAACTATCGCTCATGCATATATGTAGACTACCACCTCCACAAAGCGATATGACTCACCTGGATATTTATAAAGATTAATTTAATAAATATATGATATTTCTAATGTTATTATCTTTCTATAAATTTAAATTATTATTTACCTATCCTTATTTCCATCCATTGAAAATGCAAACATCACTTGTGTGTATGTACAGACTATGGTCTTCACAAAGTGATGTAACTGATTTTTCAATACTGATTTATGTGAATAGTTATGAAAGTTTATATAATTATTATATATTATAATCCTGAAATTATTAATATTATTTAGATGATGGAACCATGATCAAATTATAAAGACCAAAACATCCAAACCAAAACTTATATGAAAAACGAAACAGTTAATACCCAAAAGCGATGATTTTAATAAATAATTATTAATAAATGGGTGCTGAATTGATATAATTGTATTATATATGATATTATATATATTTATATGGTTAAATTAATAAATTTATGTTTATTATACAGGAGGTTATAGCACTTAAAAGGTAATTAAAATTTTAAGTAAGGGTTTCTCATCTCATTTTTGTTTCTGTGTGACATGTGCCATATTGACCCCTTGTTTCTTTCATGTGGTGTAAATAACACTGCATTTATATGATATATCTTGAATCACTTTATATTCCTATAATTTTTATTTTATGTTATTTATTTTATGGGCATAATGATTCAAATGTTACCAAAGTGGTAAGGGATTTATTTTATAATTTTATTTCCTTTAGGGATTGCCTATGCTAAATTTATATTGAGGGAAATTATATAGATATTATCCTTTAAAACCCATATATATTCTTATTCTATTTATATTCCATGAATTTTTATTTACTAATACATTTTTTCTATTTTTTAAAAGGTCATTTTCCATGTCTATGTTTTTCAAAATTATTTTATGAAAGTTATTATATATAGATGAAATTTTATAAAAAGGTCATTTTCACTACCATTTACCTTATTTACAATGGTTTAAAAAGGAATCATTTTAAATAAACTTTTTTCCAAACAATTCATTTTTAACATTTTACAATGGTGTGAAAGAAATGATTTATTTTAACATATAATATATGAACTAATTTTAACACCATCATGAATATTCTTTTATTTAAATATTCTTTTAAAAGTATCCTTGGTTATTTTCAATGAAAATAATTTTCTCAATATTATTGTAATTTTTAGTTAAAATGTTATCAAAATAAAAGGATATTTTCTCATATTTTCAAAGAAAGGTTCAAATGATCTTTTAAAGATATTTTTCATCTATATAAAATAATTTAAGATTGTTATACTTCCCTAAGAATATGATCTTATGACACCATAAAATTTATTTCTCTTGATAGATTATGATGATGATGATTTAAGGATGATTATATGAAATCTGTTTCTTTCTCATGGGTTAATTATGTTATGATGAAACCTTTATAAAACCCATTTCTTTTCCATGGGTGATTTTATTATGAAATGATGAAATTTTTATAAAAACCATTTTTCCATGTGTTATGATATGATGATATGTTTATAATTTAATAATATTAAGGCACACAAATGTATGGTTTTAATTATGTTATGGGAAGCCCATAATTATATATCCCTCAAATGTATTTGATAAATATTAATAACTCATGATATAAATAGGTTATGAGTGAAACGAATTTCATGTTCACAAAATTGTGTGTGGACCTAGTTTTATATCCATAAGTTAATGCATGGACCTATTTCACATCTATAAGTTAATGTGTGTATCTAGTTTCACATCCATAAGTTTATGTTACGACCTTATTTTATGTATTTAACTTAGAGAGTGAATATGTTACTATTGATACATGTTCACAATGTTATAAGCTTATGTTTTTTCCACATTCATGTGTTTATGATTTACTCTCATGGATCATGTTTTATTATTGATGATTCTGAACTCTTATGAATTTTTCTTTTTTTTAAACAATGAATTATGCCATGAATCATGATTCATGATCTATGAATTGATTGGGTTTTACTTTCTTAAGTTATAATCATGTTCTCTTACCCTTATGCTTACTTATGATTATTGATTGATATATATTATGTTTACCCTTACTGAGCATGTGATATCACACTTTATTATATGTCCTTTTCCCTATGATATAAAGAAATATTTTAATTATGTTATACCTAAGAAGGGTTCTATGTGTGATGAACTTATGGGGTGTTATTGTAAATAATTTTTTGTACCAGTTATTTATATATCATGGTTTCCAAAGACAATAAACTTTTATAGTCCTAGCATAGATCATATTAATATGCGATGAATATTTATATAATAATATGTAATATTTATAACTGAAATTCTTTGGTCATTATAACTTAGATATTCTTCCTCCTTTACTAAGTAAGGCATTATCATGTTGTGGAGTGAAGGAGTATTTTCCCAAGCATCAGGTTATTTATTCGGAATAAGGAAACACCACAAATGAGGGATTTTTTTGACTACCTCTAATGGATCTTAATTAAACACTTTAATGAATAATGGGACTCAGTCATTCGATAGGTGAAAGGTATATATTGTTCTTCGTTTATATTTATACGTGGTTTTAGGTTTCATACATGATTGATCCTAGTTATTAGGTTTCTAGTTTTTCCTATAATGTTGATTAATATTTAATCAATTCAATGAAACTTGTCAGTGTCTCTCTAAATGATAACCATCACCACATGTAATAACACAACTATTTTGAATTCCATTTTAGGTGGAATCCATTTTAGGCATTCTATTTTGGGCATGCTATTTTTCATTGATAGTCTAATTTAAATTGAAATGTATGAGTCCCAAAACAACTTGTTAACCTTCAGGAAAACATGTTCTATCTCCATAGTTCTTATGACCATGGTGATGAAATCCAATTACCCTATCATATTTTTATTGATGGGTTTTGTTGGATTATCATATAATCCTTGGAAGTATAATAAAACCCAAAATAGTATGACTTATATTTATAAAATAAAATTTATAAATCTATCATAAAACATATTAGAATAGAGTACTAGTATCACGTGATCAGTAGCCTCTATATTGTTCTTGATTGATGGAGTATGTTTGATGATGATCACCAAATTAGAAAACTTAGGTTTCTAGACACTGAGAGAATACACTGATTTCTAGATCCAAATCACTATTAGTGGAAACTAGAAACTCTCAAAGGGGTGCTAGTTCCTTCTATGTGAGAGATGAAAGAGTATCAGGAAGAAGAAATATTATATAAGCTTTACAAGAAACTGGTGATCAAAATCACTTTTGGACAAACACACTCAAAACTAGACACATCAATGAGGAGGATTGTGCCTCCTTCATAGGAAATATCTAACACTTCTTCATAAATTAAGTACACATATTATATACTTGGTTATAATAAAATAATACCTATTACATGTTTCTTGTTGAATAATATGTCAATAATCTTAATGAAACTATTTTAATCAGAATAAAACCATGAGAGGAAAAAAATTGTTGGATACATACATCATATGCAAACAAAAATAAAGACATTGAGGATGTTGATTATGACATGAAACAAGAACCAACACAATGTGGTGGTGCCTATTTTAGTTAACTTCCAATAATCATCCACTTTTATTAAAATCTCATTAATAAATCATGTTAAACATTACAAAAATTTAAGAATCCAATTAAACTATTTTGGATACATTTTCATCAAGCTCTCTTCATTTTTGAAAAATTACATTGTCCAAAATTTTATACTTATCTAAGGGAAAACATTTGTGACCATATGAACCTTAGAAACATTGAAAACAAATATGAAATCCCTATTTCCTAAATGTATGTAAAGGGTGAGAATTAGAAAAGAAAAAATGTTACTCAAGCTACTAAGGGGTTTGGTGTGATCTCCATCAAACATACCCATATATTTATATAAACATGTCCACCAGAAAATGTATCACATACATAACATATGGTCCTATATAATCCATTTTTTCATGATATCAAGTGACAAATAGAAATGGAACCCATCAATATAGTATAGTCCAACCAATCTTTTCTTGATTATCTAAAATTTACTGACCAATTCGATGAATACATCACAATTTATTCATCTAATTGAAGAGTATATCACATTTCACTCATCCAAGTAGTTGAAGGAATCATATGTGGTTAATCTAAACATGTCCATGTATTTCATCAGTCTAATTCAATCAAGGCTTGGATTGATATACTCATTATCCAAGGAGTAAAATATCATCTTCTTTGAGATCCAATTGACGACATGATCAGTAATATACATCATTACTTAATTAGTTATGTTCATATTTTAACTTTCATTAATAAGGTATCAAACTGTGAAGGTTCTCACTCTAGGTATCTCATCAAACATAGGTAATAATGATTTACAATAAGCATAGACCCCTAAGTATTAAGATGATTATATCACATTCCATGAGATATACTTTAGTGAATCAGTCTAAGTAATAAGTCTCTACATAATCCCTCTTGAATCTATTATTTATATCATGTATACAAAACTTTGTAATGAGTATATAAATATATTAAACTTAAACATAACATTTCATCACAATAAATAATAATTTGGGATGATTTTGAATTTGGAAAAACTCAGAGTTTATACTTTGAGGGTATATTATCATTCTATTATTCATGTAAAATAAATTACAGAACACATAAATGAATGATAAATGGAGATTTAATTTATTATAAAACTATGATACACTTTAAAACAATTAAATCTATTTATTATTTATCAAATACCTAGATACCTAACATGAACCTCGTGTTGTTTTGTATTAATGTCTTTATCAAGGGATTTGATATATTATCCTATACATCCACCCAATATATCCTTAGATCACCCCTCTCAATGATCTCCCATATGAGATAGTATACTTAAAGGATGTGTTTGGTGCTTTTAGTGTGATCAGGTTTCCTTATCCTATGTGATGGATCCATTGTTATCATAGTAAATATTGATCACTCCCTTGGTTCTAAGAACCACCTCAAGTTTAGAGATGAAATTCAATATTAAAATTACTCCATTAATATTATCTGATGTAGTGATATTCTCTACCTATATTGTGAAGTTTAATATAGTTTCTTTTTTAGAACTCCTCTAAGTGATAACACAGCAATTTAGAAAAAACAAAAATATATATTGAGACTTCATATCATATATTTTCATATTGAAAACTCACATCTGTGAAACATTTTACATGGATCTCAATTTCTCCCCTAAAGACTAAGAACATATATTAGTCCTTAAGTACTTAAGGATGTTCAGCACAACAATCAAGTGACACTCACCTAGATTTTATTTCTATATACTCGTAATGATAGGATCATAGGTGACTCCATGTTGAGTACACAAAATGGAAAACATGATAGATCATATGGAAGGAACTTAAGGAATTTTAACCATCCTTTCCACCTCTTTATAAGGATACTGAATCATTATAAGATTCAATACATGTAATACTGGTAAATAACCCTTCTTAGAGTTGTCAATGCTAAATTTATTTATCAATTTACCAATATATGTTTCCTGATTGAGTCTAATAATAATCTTTGACATATCTCTATAGATATTCACACCCGGAATATAGGCAATTTCTCCCATGTCTTTCACCGAGAAGCATTTACCCAGCCACGTATTCATGGAGTGAAGAGTTAGGATATCATTTCTTATAAGATGTATTTCATCCACATGAAAAATCAAAAATACTACAATACTCAAACTAATCCTCTTATATACACAAGAGTCGCCTGCATTTTATTTAAGAATTTAACTCTGTGGATACATTATCTAACCAGATATTCTAACTCTAAGAAGCCTAATTCAATCCAAAAATGGATTTTTGTAGCTTACATGCCTTTTTAGAATCTTTTAAAACTTCAAAAACATTTAGCTACATCATATACACATCATTGACTAAATATTCATCAAGAAAAGAAATTTTGACATCCAATTGATATAACTCATAATCATAATGAGTTGTTATAGCTTGAAAAAACATGAATAGACTTTATCATCTCTATAGATGAAAAGGTTTCTTCATAGTCAATATCATGAATTTATTTATAACATTTCACCAACAAGAGTGATTTATATGTTGAAACTCTATTATCCATGATATTTTTATTAAGGAAACCCCACTTTCACCTTATTTGTGTTACCCCTTGACTTGAATCCACCAAGTTCTAAACATGGTTAGTGTACATATAGTCTATCTCAGATTCCATGAATTTAAACATTTCTTGGAATTATAACTCTAAAGATACTCATGGTAGGAAGTAAGTTCATCACCTATGAACATTAATTTATCCTCATTTTCCATGAGAAATATATATATCTCAAGTTCTTGATGAATCCTACATAACCATAGAGGTTCATATGTAACTTAATTCTGTTCTTCTCTTATAACACTTTATAGAACCATATTAAACTCCATATTAGGAACATTTCTTATTTTTTGGTATTAAACTTATCTAAGTTCAACTTTTCACCTACTATCTCATCAACCTAAGTGTTCCTTCTCATATAAAATAGAACATCATACCATAAACACTTTGTGTTCATTAGTTTAATAAAAATAATATCTTATTATTTCTTTGGGATAACCAAGAAATAATATTTTATCATATTTAGGGTTTAGTTTATCAGTATAAAAACATCATACATGTGCTTCAAAACACCAAATTTCCATAAAATACATATCTAGATGCTTCCCAATCCATATATCATATAGTATCTTTATGACTACTTTATATGGAACACAGTTCAGTAAGAATGAAAAAACCTCTAGAGAATTAACCTAGAATGAGATAGGATGGTTACATACAGTAATAATTGATCAAACCATGTCTAATAAGGTATGATTCCTCCTTTAAAACACACTATTCCACTGTGGTGTATCGGACAGAGTGAGTTGTGAAAAAATTCTACAATTTCTTAGATGATTCATGAATTCTTATCTTAAGTATTCGTCACCCTGATCAGATCAGAGAATCTTAATGATCTTGACCAGTTGATTTTTTACTTTATTCTAAAACTTGTTAAATTTTTCAAAAGTTTCATAAATGTGATTTATCCAAAACACATATCCATGCCAACTAAAGTCATTTATAAAAGTAAAAAATTACTTAAAACCACTAATTTCTTATGTACTCATCGGTCCACATGAATCACTATATATGAGATCCAATATTCCATGATTCCTTTCATTTTTTCTCTGAAAAGGTGTCTTTGTCAATTTACAAATAAAAAATATTCATAATTCTCAAACAATTAATAATCGAATGAGTCTAACAATCCATATTTATGGAGCCTTTAAAATCATTACTCATTTATATATCCATAGTAATAATTCCAAAGGTAGGTGGGATTAAAATCAACCCTAACCTTATTATTCTTAAAATTATATAAATTATTATCCACATATAGAATATATAAATAATTCAACATATTCCCAATTCCATAAAACATTTCATTATTATATATAGAATAAATATTTTATTTATAATGAATGGAAATAACTTCCTTTAAAAATAAGATACAAAAATAAAATTTACGTTTATATTGGGAACATAATAAAATTTCTCCAATTATAGTATTAACCCACATACTAGAGTGAGTTCATAAGTACAGAATACCAATATAATAACTCTTTCCCCGTTACTAATGCAAAGATTTATTTCACCCTTCATTAATTCCATCCTACCCTTGAGTCTATAAATGTCATCCCAAATGCATGACACACACCTAGTATCTAATACCCATGATATAGAATTAGGGAAACTAATTTCTATAAAATTTACATTTAGAGTCTCTAAATGATTCTCCTTGATAATTATTATCAACCCCAAATACCAATTTTTAACTATTTTTAGGCCATACCTATAAATGAAATAAATAGGATTATCATGAAGCATTTCATAATATAAAACAAATACAAAGATATGAGTGAGTATATGTTTTATATCTCTCATAAATAAATTTAAATTAAAGTGCTCCCATTAAAATTAATGATTTGATGCGTCAAATTTTCATAGTGAGAAAAGATATGTATTTCATCATGACTTTCACTTGTTTTTTCACATAAATATGGAATGATTATTTAGGTAGGGAATCATCCCAATCATGATAATTATGATTCTTGGATAGTTGAGTGAAAATATCTTTACCCAATCCATCAAATAGATAATCTCAACTTTATTCCTTTGGTATCCTAACCATTGGGATTTCCCAGTTAGTGTAACCCAAATCAAACATAATAAATAAAATAACAAAGGAAAATCAAGGTTTACTTGTGTTGAGCTTGAAATAACCAATAAGATAATCCAGAATTATTTGTAAATTTTTTTACTTACACAAGATAGTACCGGGGTACTCATGTTGAACTCGACAATACCCCATTTTATGATTGAGGACTTGATAGGTGCCACTTTGAAAGGAATATCACACTTAATATTTAAAGGTTTTTCCTTAAAATTCTCACCAAATTAATATACATCATATATATATATTAATTTCATAACTATCACATCATATGTAATCTTTATTTTATCATTTTTTATTCCTTTTTTGTATGCATGTTTCTTACAATTTAGTTTTGTAATCCCTATTCCATTGAAAAAAATAATGTGTTCACACCGCATTAATGTGTATCCTTTTACATAACCCATAGTCTATGTCACTCACCCAAATATAGAAGATAAACATATTCATACATATCCATATAAGTCATATGTATAAGGTATATAAACACTTCATGTAAATGTTCAGAACTATCCCCACATGAGTAAGTCTAGAGAAACAGATAGAAAAACCCTTACCTTTCTATAATAAGGCATAAGCCTCTAGGTCGGTGGGTAGTTTTACCTCAATTCCCTTTCCTCAGGAACAAATTACTCAATATGGAATGTAATTTATTATAATTATAAAACCTAATATATAAATACTGTGGCCAATAACTAAATTCAAGCTAATAAATTTAGTTACAAACTAAGGTAAAAATAGATGAAAACAATATTATATAGAGTTATACATAGAATGTAATGAATAAATCTATCCCCTAGAATAAATTTGTCATATAATATTTTTTTATAAAAAATATTCACAATATAAACAACATTATATACATGAATAAATCAAGTAATAACTATCAAGTGCTAAAAGTTCAATAAATTTAAATATGATAATAATTTGTGAACATTTTTATAAATAAAATTCTATTATAAATATTTTATAATTAATATACACATTATGATTATTCCTTAATTTTAGATATAAAAATATTTAATAATATTGTAAAATATCTAGTCCATTATTCATAAAAAAACTTATAGATAATATAATTCAATTCATAATTGAATTTTCTTAATGAATAAAGAATTGATTTATTTATTAAAACATATGAAACAAATATGAACCATTTAATATTTAATATATTAATAATAATATCATTTTATAATTCCTAACAGTTATTATTTATGAACCTTTTTAAAATAATAATCAATTTTTTAAAAAAATATATATTTTTCTTAAATTTTTACATTACCCTCATATAGGAACTATTTTATGCATAATTTAAGTCTTTGATTACCTTTATATAGAATAGTGAACCTATGTATAAAGGTACTTCATAATAATAAAATTTTGTTACCTTTACATAGAACTATCTATGTGAAAGTAAACCTATATTACTGTTATGTTGACCCATCTACATAAAAGTAATGTATGATGACCACTGTGTATCCCTCACTACATTAGGTTACTTTAGGTGGACCATTATAGAAATTGATAGGGATAAGGGTGATATGATATTACCTTTACATATAAACACACATATATTTAATTTCATATATATTTTTTGATATTACTGTAACATGTTTCACATTTTTAGTATCATTTAAAACCAATGATTTAAACATTATTATTCCTTGATGAAACCTAGCTCTAATACCATTAATGGGTTTTATTGGATCAAAAAATAATCCTTGGCAGTAGAAGAAAAACTAAAATCAAGGTGATTTATATTCAAGAAATAAATGTCATAAAAATAGCATAAAACTGAACAAAACTTAGTATCTATTTCATATGTGAATTAGAATTCATATTTTTCTTTATTGATGGATTTTGTTTGATGATGATCACCAAAGTAGCAAACAATGCCTTCCTTCCTTCAAGGGAATACACTGGATACTGGATCCTTATCTCTATCGGAGGAAACCCAAAAATCTCAAAGGGGTGAAATAACCTTATCCATGAGAGATGGATGAGATTCTGAAAGAAGAAAGGTTCTATAATATTTTCATGAAACTGATTATCATAATCACCTTTAAATTAACACACTCAATACCACAAACATCAACAAGTAGAACTATTTCTCTTTTTATAAGTGATATCTAACTTTTTTTATCAATGAAGAGTGTGTCATTTATAAAATTCTATTATAAAATAATATCAATGATATATTACTTGTTTATAAATGAATTCAATGATATCAATCCAAATATTTTAATATGGATGAAACCATGAGAGGAAATATGTAGTAAATTCAATCATCATATTCATGAAAAATGAAGATGCCAAAGATTTCAACTATGACATTCACATGCACCAAAAAATCTTCTATACATATTAGATTGAATAAAACTAAATAATAAAATGGTTCTCTATTAACCTTAGATGATCCAACCTATCCAAACTTCACATGATCTTGATTAAGATCTGTAAGGAAAAAACAATAGATTTTTCCCTCTCAAGGTGTCTACAAACTTCACGAATCTCCTGACACTCAGGAAGGATATCTATCCTATTTATAATCTACTATAACCTTTAGTTAATGGATATATAGAATTTAAATCTTACTAATTTCGTTCTTAAAGAGTTTTAATCATTTCAGTATGTAAATCAACATATTTCATAAAGATTGAACTGACTTATGTGGGCACTAAATAACTCCTATGTTGAGACTATATTAATTTTAACATTTAATAAAATCTTCAAAAATTTCAAATAACTTGAAACATATGGTTAAATATCTTCAATTAATGTTTAACACTTAAATATTCATGCATGACATTCAAACTTCTCTATATTTACCATCATATGATGAATAACTAAACATGATAACACTTGAAGTGGGAGAATATGGAATCCAACATATAATTTTATAATGTGATAATACTCATAAAAAACACAATGACATCGTGATGATTACTATGTCATGGTGTATCCCTATATAGACCATGATATACACTATGTAATGGTGCACCCTTAGGACATGACTTCCACTATATCATTCTATATTATGTTTTAGTGTATGTATCCACCATATTTTTCACATTGACTTCATTCTCCTTCATCAAATAAGAAATTCAATCTATAATCAATCATTGTTATCAAAAAATCAAACAAAAATAGTAACGACCCAATGTTTTGTCAATGGAAATCCCTTATTATAATTATCCTTTATAATATGATCACATTAGGAAGCACAATTAAATATCATTACACTAAATACTATGTGATTAGTAATCATAATTTTTCCACTTCTATGTTTTGAATTTTGAAAATCTGACATACATGGTTGCGATCAGTAAAATATTTGGAGTCTAATAGAACAAACTTAATTTTTGGTGAATAGTAACATGCCCTTATGAATAGTAATGTTACCATTATGAATAGTAACATACCCTTATGAATAGTAACCTCACCTATGATATTATATATTTAGGATTTAAGTGAAAGCATGATGTACCTATGTTTTGGAATAAGTAAACAAATGTTTTAAAAACTTTATTTTTCAAGTAAATTATGATTTTAATAAAAAATTAAATTAATCATATTTAGAAAATTATTTTTGAAAAATGGAATTCATTTTTGGATTCTACACGATGAAAAATGGTTAGGTTTAATTTTTTGGGTTTTTCTGAAATACTTGAATTTTTGGTGTATAGTAAAATACATTAATTTACCGTATAAATAAATTATAATTTAAACCCAATATCCCTAAAATCACAAGTGATGTGAGCACCCAAATATCGAACTCACATTCTCTCTTTAATATTATTAGTCATGTAATCATCACTATTTCCTATCTTGGTGGAAATTAATAAACTAATGATTAAAATATTAAGAAAACCCCTCTCCCTTCAACTATAAATACCACCCTTCACACCCTCATTTCCTCACACTTATCAAGATTCAATCCTTTTCTAAACTCTACCCAAGAATCTTCCCTAGCCCCTCTCCCACGTCCAAGAGCTTCTGGTCTCATCAAAAGACCAATCCTAGGTTCCTTAAAGGAGGATCTCAAGAAAATGATTCAAGAGGTAATTTCCCTCTCTCTCTCTTTTCCTTTAATTTCATTTTAATTTCAAGTTATTTTCTTAATCTCTCCCAACCTATCCTCATCCACATGGTATGGTAACTATAGTATCATAAATATAATTTAATTTTATGATACTAATGGGATATTATATCATAAAACCCCTTATCCTCTTCTTTTTATTTTAGAAAAGAAAATATTGTTCGTGAGGTGTTAATTTATCACCTTCAAGAACGACATGTTTTATTTTTATTTTACCGCCTTCAGATATGGTTATGAAACAATTATTATGGTTGAACAAGATTTTATTATATCCTATTTCATGTTCTGGAACTAACTTATGTACATATTACTAAATGATTAAACCAAACAAGTTCATTGTGGTCGAAAAATCACCCGAATTAACCCAAACGATCATCATTAAATTTTAACTAATGATTCATCCAAATGGTATATAACATAATTCATTATAATATAATTTAAAATCCTTTAATATAATTAATAAAATGTAATATCATTTTTCTATGTTTACCCATGTTCTACACGAACTTCCATTTATGAATACCAGTGAACTGTTCAAGAAACCCATAAAAATGAACATTCCCGAATAATGGATTTAAACCCTATAACTCTTCCAAAGGCCCATAAAATATACTAATGAAACCATAATAAACCATATTCATATAAAAAAGGTTCTATAATTGTTAATTAATTAATCTAATGTGGTTATATAGGACTTTAAACTGAAGAAATCATTCGGGTAGAAGGTAAGGGGAAATTCTCGAACCCAACTTTCTTTCTTCGGGTTCTCCCTCTTTCAGTCCATTTTTTGTATGGTCACTCCTTAAAAATCATTTTTTCATAATTATATTACCTTTTATGGGATATAAATTTTTTCCACTGGAGTTATTTCAAAAAAAATTCCAAAATAACTCTTCTTTCATAAACACACCTTTTATTTCACACTCAAGGTTGATGGTTATTATATCAAGTATGTTATTCCCACTTTCTTTTGGGAACCCAAAGTTTATTAATGTGTTATTATGAGGTGAAACTCATTACTTTAAATGGTTTAGTTACATTAATTTTTTATATATGTTCTATGTGGCATGAAAGATAATGATAATGTTATGATGTGACTAGTGCGCCTAGAATTATATAGCGCAATATGCATGTTTGAATGTAACGGGTGTGCCTGGAATTATACAGAGCTCCAATGCATTGGGTAAAGTGATGAATCTCGTGAGTTAAAGTTAAATGATTTCTTAACAATATTCTAGATTTTTTCACAAGTATGTGTGGTAGTTAACCACTAAGACATGATGTTTCATTTTTTATGCATTGCCACATTTCAGGTCCTTTATTAATAATTCCTATAATGTTCATGATCCTTTGACTATGTTATGATATTCTCTCCCATTGTTATATTTTTAATATCTATCCTCTTAATAGGCTTTTATCTCACCCCTTTTTTGATGTATATCCTTAGGTTACTACATGTACTAAGGAGAGTTCAAGTGCCAATAAGAAGCTAGAGAAGAAGGAATTAAATAAATGTTTATGCTTGATGTTGTAAAAGTTATGTTTGGTCCTAGTTTTCCCACAACACTAAACCTGTGGATCCTCATGGTGTAATACTATTATGTTTTTTATCTTTATAATGATGTAATAGTAATGTAGGAAAAGTCTGGTTCGCTATAGTTTGTATCAGAGGCAAGGTTTAGTTAATTTAAGAATTAGGATTAGTAAAACCTAGAGAAAACCTCTAGTATGAGACTAAGTACAAATATTCCCACAAGAAGATTTACATAGGGATACCATAAGTTAGGATTTTAGTAAAAATTGTTCAAATTAATAAGTTATTAATTCATGACTTGTTGACTTATGTTTTATTCTAACCTTTTCTGTTTTAGAGAATGGTGGGAACCAGGAGAAACCAGGACAACAACTCATACAAGGGCTAATGAAATGATTTCCCAAACAACATCCCCAATGATTTGGGAGGTGGAATTCAAAAATTCATGGTGATTATTACCCAACTATCTCAGGTTATAAACAATAACCTGAATAATGGGGAATTTCCTCCTTCACCTAAGAGGGAGAAACTTGCTTTTGATTATTTTATACGACAACGACCACCAACGTTTAGTGGGTATTCTCGTCCACTAATTGAAAAATAGTGGGACAACTCCATGGATAAGATATTTTCTGTGATTCACTGTTCTAATATGGATAAGGTGACACTAACCTTTTATCATATAGATGGATAGGTCGATCAATGGTGGGATTTGATTAAGAACACCAAGCCAAATGAAGAAATTGAAGAGATGGAATGGGAAGACTTTAAGTTAATGGTTATTAACAAGTATTTACCAAGAACTCTTCACATGAAGATGGAGAGAAAATTCATAGATCTCAAGAAAAAGGAAGTAGAATCTATCACAACCTACGAAGTGAGTTTCACAAGGATTTCAAGGTACGCTTCAAGTTTTGTTATCAACAATTATAGCAAAATTGATAGATTCTTTAGTGGATTAAAAGCACACCTTAAAAAGGATCTTGCAATTCAAGACTTTGGGAGTCATGAAGAAGTTGTTCAGTGTGCTCTCAAAGTGGATATGGATTTTGGATAATGGTCCCATAGATATGGTGATAAGAAACGAAAGATGGAGTTTCAAGATGGAGGATCTAATGATAAAAGTGGGAAGAAAACTCAATAACCCACATGCCAAAAATGTGGGAATTTTCATCATGGGAACTGCCTCAAAGGGATAGTTAAATGCTTCAAGTGTGATAAAAAAGGACACCATGCTCAAGAGTGTTGTAATGACATGAGAATGAAGAAGAATGTGGTGGCAGAAAAAAGGGAACCACCCATGGTTCAATGCTATAACTTTAGGGAGAAAAGACACTATAAAAGCCAGTTCACTAAACCTCGAGTCCTCGAGGGTATTCATCATCAGCTTCCACCAAAGAAAAAGGAACAAGGGAAGTATTATGCCATCACTACTATGGAATTGGAGCAATATAATGAAGTCATACAAGGTACACTTCCTATTCACTCAAGAATGGAAAAAGTATTATTTTATTCTGGTTCTATGCATTCCTTTATATCTTAAAAGTTTTCTAGAACTATAGAATCAAATCCCTAAAACCTTGAAGTAGATATATCTGTAAAAAAACCAATTGGTTCAATAATTTCAACCCAAGTGTTTGACTCTTCTCCTGTTGGTGTATGTGGGAAGATTCTTCCATCAAATCTTGTAATACTTCCCTTGGTGGAATTCGACTCTATAATGGTAATGGATTGGCTCTCGTTACATAGAGCATGTATCAACTATCAGGAAAAGAAAATCTCTTTTAATATTCCAAACCATCCCATGATCCTCTACAAATGAAAGTAATATCATGAATATCCTTTGAAAATTCCTTTAACTGTGTGGGTTTTGATTCCCTATGAAGAAGCATACCTAGCCCAAATAGTTGAGTCAAAGTAAAGTGCTAACCTTGTGGAAATTCCCATCATGAGGGAATATAGTGATGTATTCCCCAAAGAGTTACCCAAACTTCCCCTAGATATTGAGGTAGAGTTATCAATAGAACTCATACCCAGAGCTACTCCTATATCAAAGTGTCCTTATAGGATGGATCCTATTGAACTGCAGGAGTTATAGAAGTAGCTACAAGAGCATTTGGACAAAGGGTTCATACTCCCTAGTGAATCGCCTTGGGGTGCACCAGTGCTCTTTGTGAATAAGAAGTATGGAACAATGTAGTTGTTTATCGATTATCGGGAACTCAAAAATATCACCATATATAACAAGTATCCTCTTCCAAGGATATATGACTTGTTTGATCAGTTAAGAGGAGGTCAATATGTCTTAAAGGTGGATCTTCATTCTGGATATCATCAGTTAAAGTTGGATAAGGATGATATTAATAAGACTACATTTCGTACAAGGTATGGGCACTATGAGTTCCTGGTGATGCCCTTCAGACTTACTAATGCCCCTACAATATTCATGGATTTGATGAATAGAGTCTTTAGACATTAACTCGACAAATTTTTGGTAGTGTTTATCGATGATATTCTCATATACTCTAAGATCAAGGAGGAACATGAAGAACATCTAAGACTTGTGTTGGAGACATTGAGAAAGGATATGTTGTAATCCAAGTTCATAAAGTGTGACTTTTGGATGAAGAAAGTCACATTCTTGGGACATGTGATCACAAGTGAGGGAATTTCTATGGACCCTTCAAAAAATGGTGATTAAAGAATGGCCCAGGCCCTCTAATGTCACAGAAATCTGTAGTTTTATTGGATTAGCTGGGTACTACCGATGTTTTGTGAGAAATTTATCACAGTTTTCAAGCCTTCTAACTAATTTAATAAGGAAAGGGGTAAAGTATGTCTGGATGGAAGAATGTGAGGGAAGCTTCAAGGAGATAAATAGAATTCTGATCACTGCACCTGTACTCACACTACGGAAAAGTGGAGAAAGTTTTGTGATATACAGTGATACTTCAAAGAAATTATTGGGTTGTGTACTCATGAAAAATTATAACATAATAGCCTACGTCTCACGAAAGTCGAAGATCCATGAGCAGAACTACCCAACGCATGATCTAGAGCTGGAAGTTGTGAATTTTTTCCTTGAAAATATAGTGGCACTACCTTTATGGTGAGAATTGTGACATATACACCGACCACAAGAGCCTAAAGTATATATTCACACAAAAGGAGCTTAACATGCGTCAAAGGATATGGTTAGATCTAATCAAAGATTATGATTGCTCTATTCACTATCATCCTGGAAAGGCAAACAAGTTTTCAGATGCTCTAAGAAGAAAAGAACCTGCTACTCTATGCATGTTACGGATTGATAAAGACCCTATCTTCTTGGATATACAAAGAATGGATTTGGAAATCATAAGGGAAGGGGATACATCCTACCTTTCCAAAATTATTATGAAACCATCAATCCAAGAGATGATTAAGGAGGCATAAAGGGATGATCTGGAGTTACAAAATATGGTGAATGCAATGAAGGAAGGGAAGGTGCAATAGTTCCAAATCGATGATGAAGGTGTGATTTAGTTTGGAATGCAGATTTGTGTGCCTTCATCACCCAGGATAAAGAATAAGCTATTGGAAAATTCACATAGCTCAACATTATCTATCCATCCTGGTAACACCAAGATGTACCGAGATCTCCGTGAACACTTTTGGTGGGATAACATGAAGAAGGAGATCATGGAATATATCTCAAGGTTCTTGTTATGTCAGCAAGTTAAAGAAAAGCGACAAAAGTCCAAAGGGATGATGCATCCATTCCCTATACCCATTTGGAAATGGAAAAATGTCACTATGGACTTTATCACGGGTCTCCTGAAGATGTTGAAAGGAAATAATACAATATGGGTTGTGGTTGAATGACTCACCAAGAATTCCCATTTTATCTCTATTCGAAAAGACCTCTTGCTTGAACAAATTTCAAAGATATATGTGAAGGAAGTGGTGAGACTACATGGTGTTCCGCTCTCGATTGTCTATGATCGTGATCCAAGGTTCACATCTAAATTCTAGAGAAGTATTCAACATGCTTTGAGTACTAAATTAAATTTTAGCATAGCCTATCACCCCCAAACTGATGGTCAATCTGAAAGGACTATTTAGATGCTTGAATAAATGATAAGAGCATGATCTTTAGAATTAAAAGTTGTATGGGATTAGAATATCCCATTGGTTGAGTTCTCATGAAAAAATAGCTTCCACTCGAGTATTCAGATGGCTCCATATGAAGCTTTGTATGGAAACCAATGTAGAACTCCAACCTGTTGGGATGAAGTTGGAGAAAGAAAGCTACTTGGACTTGATCTTGTGCAAGAGATGATAGAGAAGGTTCAAGTCATCCAGAAACACATCAAAGATGCTCAAAGTCAGAAAAATATCTATGCTGACAACTATCGAAGGTACTTGGAGTTCGATATTGGAGATAAATTCTTCCTTAGAATATCACCATGGAATAGAGTCATGCGGTTTGGAAAGAAATGGAAGCTAAGCCCAAGGTACATTTGCCCCTTTTAGATCCTTGACCATATAGAAGTCGTGGCCTATCAGATTAAACTTCCACCGAATATGGCTCAAGTTCATGATGTGTTTCACGTATCACTCTTGAGGAAGTACATACTGGATCCCTCACATGTACTGAACTCAGAGGTGGTACATCTAGAAGATACTCTCTCCTATGAGGAGCAGCCAGTAAAGATTCTGGACCGAAGAGATAAGGTTATACGCAACAAGACAACCCACCTTGTCAAAGTTTTTTGGAGGAACCATAAATTTTAGTAATCTACTTGGGAAACATAGGAGGCGATAAAGGAGAAGTATCCTAACCTTTTTATATAAATCAAAATTTCGAGGACGAAATTTCATAAGGGGGGAAGAATGTAACGACCCAATGTTTTGTCGATGTAAATCCCTTCTTATAATTATCCCTTATAGTATAATCAAATTAGGAATCAAAATGACATATCATGATACTAAATATTATGTGATCACAAATCATAATTTTTCTACTTCTATGTCTTGAATTTCAAAAATCTGATATACACGGTTGTGATCAGTAAGATGTTTGGAGTCTAATAGAACAAACATAATTTTTGGTGAATAGTAACATACCTTTATGAATAGTAATGTTACTCTTATGAATAGTAATATACCCTTATGAATAGTAACTTCACCTATGATAGTATATATGTATGATTTAAGTGAAATCATGATGTACCTATGTTTTGGAATAAGTAAACAAATGTTTTTAGAACTGTATTTTTCAAGTAAATTATAATTTTAATTAAAAATTAAATTAATCATATTTATAAAATTATTTTTGAAAAATGGACTTCATTTCTGGATTCTACATGATAAAAAATGGTTAGGGTGAATTTTTGGGATTTTTCTGAAATACTTGAATTTTTTGTGAATAATAAAATACATTAATTTACTGTATAAGTACATTATAATTTAAACCCACTATTCCTGACATCACAAGTGATGTAAGCAAATAAATATAGAACTCAGGTGACATATTTAATATTATTTTTCATGGAATCATCACTATTTTCTATCGTAGAGGAAATTAATAAACTAATGATTAAAATATTAAGAAAACCCCTCTCTCCTCCACTATAAATACCACCCTTCACACCCTCATTTCCTCACACCACTCAAGATTCAAGCCTTGTCCAAACTCTACCCAAGAATCTTCCCTAGCCTCTATCCCACTTCCAAGAGCTTCTGGTCTCATCAAAATACCAAGCCTAGGTTCCTTAAAGGAGGATCTCAAGAGGAGGATTCAAGAGGTAATTTCCCTCTCTCTCTCTTTTCCTTTAATTTCCTTTCAATTTAAAATTATTTTCTTAATCTCTACCCACCTATCCTCATACATATGGTATGTTAACTAAATTATCATAAATATAATATAATTTTATGATACTAATGGGATATTATATCATCCAACCCCTTCTCCTCTTCTTTTTATTTTAGAAAAGAAAACGTTGTTCGTGAGGTGTTAATTTATCACTTTCAAGAACGACATGTTTTATTTTTCCTTTACCACATTCAGATCTGGTAATGAAACCATTTTTATGGTTAAAACAGATCGTATTATATGTATTATATCCTATTTCATGTTATTTAACTAACTTATTTACATATTACTAAATTATTAAACAAAACAAGTTCGTTGTGGTCGAAAAATCTCCCGAATTAACCCAAATGATCATCATTAAATTTTAACTAATGATTCATCCACATGGTATATAACATAATTCATTATAATATCATTTAAAATCACGTAATATCATTAATAACATGTAATATAAGTTCTGGATGTTTACCCATGTTCTACACAAACTTCCATTTATGAATACTGGTGAACCGTTCAAGAAAACCATAAAAATGAACATTCCCGAACAATGGATTTAAACCCTATAACTCATCAAAAGGCCCATAAAATAGCATAATGAAGCCTTAATGAACCATATTAATGTAAAAAAGGTTATATAATTTTTAATTAATGAATCTAATGTGGTTATACAGGACTTTAAAGTGAATAAAGCATTTAGATACAAGGTAAGGGGAAATTCTCAAACCCAACTTTCTTTCTTCAGGTTCTCCCTCTTTCACTACATTTTTGGTATGGTCACTCCTTAAAAATAATTTGTTCATAATTATATTACCTTTTCTAGAATATACATATTTTCCAATGGATTTTATGTCAAACAAATGTTTTCTAAAAGAACCCTTCTTTCATAAACATACCTTGTATTTCTCACAAAAGGTTGATGGTTATTGTATCAAGTATGTTATTCCCACTTTATTTATGGAACCCAAAGTTTATGAGTGTGTTATTATGAGGTGAAAATCATTCCTTTCCATGGTTTATTTATGTTCATTTTTGATATATTTTCTATGTGGCATGCATGATAATTATAATGTTATGATGTGACGGGTGTGCCAAGAATTATAAATCCCAATATAAATATTTGAATGTGATGGGTGCGCCTGGAATTATACAGCACTCCAATGCATTGTGTAAAATGGTGAATCTAATGAGTTAAAGTGAAATTATGTGTAAAAAATATCCTATCTTTGTTCACAAGTATGTGTGGTAGTTAAACACTAAGACATGATGTTTCATTTTTTATACATTGCCACATTTCAAGTCCTTTATTAATGATTCCTCTCATGTTCATGATCCTTTTCCTATGTTATGATTATGCTCACCCATTGTTATATTGTGCATATCTATCCTTTTACTGGGATTTTAGATCACCCCTTTTTTATGTATATCCTCAAGTGACTACATGTACTAAGGAGAGGTCAAGTGCCAATAAGAATCTAGAGAAGAAGGAATTAAATAAATGTTTATGCTTGATGTTGTAAAAGTTATGTTTGGTCCCAGTTTTCCCAAGACACTAAACCAATGGATCCTCGTGGTTTAATACTATTATGTTGTTTATCTTTATAATGATTTAATATTAATATAGTAAAAGTCCGGGTTTCTATAAAAACAACCAATGGGGTCTAGATTTTTTCCACAAAACCACCAATTTATTTCCAAATCTTTACCAAAAACTCCCCTTTTCTGAATGAAATTATTTCCTAACATGGATCAAATATATAAATATGATAATACTAAGTCACTTATTATAATAAAAAGATATAATTTCTCAAGTGTGGTGTTAAATGAGTTGATATTCTACATCAAATCCTGGGTGTAGTGTTTAATGTGCAAGAGTCTGGACATATTTTTGGATGAATGTGGGGGGTAATAAAGCATTCCTAAAATCATAATCTTATGATATCTATTTGTAATATTATAACATTATAATATTAATATATATAATTCTTTGATACTATTATTCAAAGAGATATTAGTGTATTTTGTTTACAAGAGACTAAATGTGTGGGAGAGAAGGCAAAAGAAGTGGATAACTCCAGTTTCAATATTTGGTACATGGGTAAAAATGAAAGTAAAAATGGTGTTGGTATTATGGTAGATAAGACTTTAAGAAATAAATTGGTTACCATAATCATATTATGGGATATAACCATAATCATTAAGATAGTTTTAGTAAATGTGACTATCAACTTCATTGGTGATTATTTACCTCATGTAAGTCTATCTGTATGAATGAACTCTACTATTTGGATTAATTTAGAAACATTAATTCGAATTTTTTCAAAACATTAGAATATTTTTATTAGTGGTGACCTAAATTGGCATATAGGAAAGGTTTCTATAGATCACATAGACTGTCCTAGAGGGTTTGGTTTGGATGTAGTAAATGATGAAGGATCACATATCTTAGACTTTTCCTATATTTTTAATTATATGGTATAATATACATAAATTATTAAATAAGAGGAACATCTTATTACTCATAAAAACAAAGTCATAAGATCCCAAAATTGATTATTTCTTGGTAAAAATTTTAGAAAGAAGGATTATTATGGATTTTAAGGTTATACCTAGAGAAATTCTGACTACCCAACATCCTATATTGGTATTAGGATTTTAAGTTAAGAATAATAATAAAAATATGAAATAACTAAGGAATACATGAATAAAATGTTGGAGCATAAAGTATATAATTATAATGTAATTTAAGAAAAAAATTCAGAAAAAATAAGATTGGGAAGTTTAAGGAACTATTGACTATATGTGGTATGAGGTTGATAAAAATGTTTTCAATATGGCTACTTATATTATATGAGTATCAAAAGGTTTTTTTATAAAATGAATAGAATTATACTGGTGGATTAATAATTTATAATTAAAATTTTATGTAAAATGAGAGTTTTTTAAAGATTTACACCTTTTTACTAATGAAGATACTTGGGATCGATATCATCTTTCTCCTATAGAGGTTAAGAATGGAATTAGTGATGCTAAATCCCATGTTTTTGTGGAGCTATACCATTAATTACATAATAGTAAAGGTGAAAACAAATCTACATTTTAGCTTGAAGAAGATAGAGAAAAGCAATATATTTAAATAAAGTTTTTTTCATAAAGTATAATGACATGTGTACCCTTTTATGGATGAAGAAATTAATAAAATATGGATATAGTGATATAATAATCTCTTCATTGAATATAAAATGTGTGGATTAGACTTAGATAATCTATGTGCTAGTAAAGAGGAATTAAATTATAGATATTATCAAAAAATATTGTCCTTTGAGGTTTAAGATGCATTAAGAAGGGTATAGAATGGTAAAGTAGTTAGGATAGATAACATCTCCATTTAAATGTGAAAATATTCAGGAGATTTGGGTATTAATTGAATCACTATATAATGGTATTATGAAATATAAGAAAATTTTTGATGAATGGAGGAAGATTTCTCTAGTACCTATATATAAAAATAATGGATACATTTTAAGTGTTTGAAATTAAAGAGGCCTTAATATTATGATTCATATCATGAAACTTTAATAAAGAGCGATGGAAAAAGGGATTCAAATAGAAACTAAAGCTTCAAATAATAAATATAGTTTTATTCATGGATTTTCAACCACAAAATAAATTTATTTGATTATAGGTTTGATGGAGTATTATCGAAAAAACACCCAAGATTTTATTATAGTTTTCATTTATTTAGAAAATAAATATGATAATGTTCCTAGATAGGTTTTATATAAATATATTAAAAGAAAAGTGGTTCATTTGGAGTATATCAAAATCATCCTAGAGAATAATTAATAAAGTTTGATTACATTTAGAACTTCATTAGGTGAAACTATAGAGTTCCTTGTCTCAATTGGACCATATTAATGTTTGACTTTAATCCCATATCATTTTTATATCAAAGGAACTTACTAAGAATATTCAAGAAAAGATACCTAATTTTATGTTTTTTCATATGATGTTATTTTCATTGTAGAATCCATAAATAATCTCAAATAAAGTCATAGATTTAGAGAGAGACTTTAGAATTGAAAGGATTATGTCTTAATAGGGATAAGAAGTAATATATATAGTGTTATTTTAGAAAATTATTTTCTAGTAATGTTATGTATGTGATATTGAGAGACCATTTTATTTAAAAATTTGATAGTATTTTATATTTATAATCATTTATATAATGTAATGGTTATATTAATGTAGATTTCTCTCATAGGAATCAAATCAAATGGATAAAAAGGAGAAAAGATTCTGAGGGTGATTTATGATTATAAAAATACTTTTAAATTGAAGTTTAAATTTTATATAACAGTTATTATTTTTAATATTCTATAATTTAGTGAGTATTGACCTCTGATGGGACATCTTGAATAAAGAATAATGGTATTATAAATGAAAATGTTAATATGGATATGTTTACTTAATAAAATCAATAAGATTATAAATGAATTTGTTTGATAGAAAATTAGAGTGGCTCTGATTGATGAGAAGATGATTGAAACTATAGTAAAGTATTTTGGACATGTTATAAGAAGACCTAGGGAAGTACATTCTAATTGGGTAAACTTAATGAAAAAATCACTTATTAATAGAGGTAGATGTAGGACTAAAGAAACCATAAACAAATTTTTAAATATTATCTTATTATAAATGGTTTTAATGAAACTATAGTTATCAATAGATCTAATTGATGATGTTTTATCCATGTAGTTGACCCCATTTAATTGGATTTAAGGCTTTTTTATTATTTTTTTCTACAAAAATTCACCACAAAAGTTGTTAAGAGTAAAAACAAGGGGCTAGGAGGGATAAACAGTGTTGAATGTGAACAAACACATCCTATGGAACCTATGAATTCCACTTTCCTATAGTTGAACTAATCATTAAACTAATGCCACCAATTTGATTGAGAAAATAATGTAGGATCTAATTATCCATATAATAAATTTTCTTATGATTTTCCTCTGAATCCTTCATAACACACTCATTAATTGAGGTAGGTAGCATGAATAATGTTATAAAACTAGGCACCAAAGTGATTATCACCATTGATTCCCACTAAAGACCTCATCACCATTGATTGGATTAGGACCCTCCACCACCATGATATGTCAGTATCCACCACCTCCAAGTTAAACCAACCACCACCACCATTAATTTTGAGAATAAACCTTAGTTTTCTAATCTATATTCCAAATAAAATATTGCAATAAACTTATTTAAATCTAAAGAAATTCCACCTTATCAAAGATTGAAGCATGAACCCCTATATCAAAAGTCAAAATGTCAGTAAGGATTGAGGAGATAGAGCCAAAAAAATCATAAGAAAGAGAATAAATTATAAAAGGATGGAAAAATCCACCTAGAAACTAGTGGAGGGTATTATTCTATGAATTGGATACTCTGGACCAGAATACTAGTCGGGATTTTTTAGGATCATTGTCTCTAGGAATGAATTCCAAAGTAGGTCTCTACCAGGATTGGTTAAAACTAGAATAAAATCCTAAATAGAATGAAACCTAGATTATTACTTCCCAGAATTAATTACTGGGAGGTCATTTATAAAAAAAATATGGAATATGACATGACGTGTAACCTCTAGGATCATTTCTGAAAGAACATTCCCCACTTGGAATAACTGCCTCAAACAGAATGATGCAGTCACTACTCTTTAGGATTGATCACCAAAATGAACTTGAATTGATTGTTAAAGAAGAATATACCATCATGAATCACTTTTATCCGAAAAAATCAATGGATCTAGGAATCCAAAACTATTTAAGTCAATTAAATCCATAACAGACCATAGAGAGATGGTTGTGACTCAGGAACATCTAAGGAAAAGGGGAAACACCTATGATGAAGATAGGTAAATGGTTCTTGAACATGAAATGATTAAGGTTTATGGTACATGAATGAATTTTGTGGGGGGAACTAAATAAGAAATGATGAAATGGACACCACCATTGAAAGACCATAGAGGGATATAGAATAAAAAGGTGAACCTCATCTAGAAAAATCACTATTGTGACATAGTAGGGTTAGGGAGTGCTGTAGAATCCCTAAATTCACTAAAATAGGGAGATAAATTAAGTAAAAATCACACTAAAACTCTAAAACTTTCTAAATCCCCCTCACTAATGGATATAAATCATTTCTATATGTATATATTACTGGATATTCCACTACACACTTAAGATAATGACACATGGATGGGTTAATTATCAACCATTCGATCGATGTATGGGGAATTTTTGAATTTTTTAACATGGATATAGGTTTCCCATTTCTACTCATCACCTAAATATGAATCAAGGTTCTTATCCCTAGTGATTCTAGTGACTCAGGAAATTTTGGTGATTCTTTCTCTAGTACTAAAAAGGTAAAGAAATTCATGGGACGTTAATGTCCTGCTACATTTACCTCAACATCCCAACACTAGGTCATGATTCCTCTATATGTATATTCATGATATTTTTCATTTATTACATATCCTAAAACCAATAAGGCACTTCTATATTTATTGAATTCCCCAATTCAAAGGTGTGATTTCTATCCCTTAATAAGTGTGATGATTTTAGAAATTATTAATATTATTCCTCAACTTTAGACTGACTATAGTAGTGTTTTAAAATAAAGGATTTCTATTTTTAATATGGTACTATAAATTGTTTCCTTTTTCCCAAACAACCAGATATCATTCTAGATAAGAGACACTGATGGAAGAATAATACACCTTATTAATTTTTGTTCAAACTTTTAGTGAAATTATTACTGTAATTTATACTATAATTATCATTAGAAGTTGTAGTGTCCTTGTAAAGTATCATAAAATTTTCATGGGAGTATATTCATAGATGAATGTAGTTGTAATTTCACAAAACTACTATAAAATTCCCCTTGATCTTCCAAAAAAACTTATAGTCCCCCTATGCTAAGATGTTCTAGTGGAAATTTTCCTCATGTGGTGAATGAAAACAGATCTATAATTTTTGGAATCCCCCCCCCCAATATTATTCACATTCTAATAAAATTTCTTATTTCTAGAGAGGAGGAATTTATCGATTGTTTCACCACTAAAAATTTCATGTAATTACCATGAAACTCCCATTATAACTTCTATCACCCCTTATATTGTAAGTTCTAGTGGAAATTTACCTCATGTAGTGACTAATACCAGGGCAGTAATTTATGGAATCCCCTAAAAAATATTATTCATGTTCTAATAAAATTTATGGTTTCTTGAGAGGGGTAATTGTTCAATTGTTTTCCCATTGGAAATTACACGTAATTTCCCTAAATAATCAACTAAAAAATCCACTCTCCCAATATTAGGATGTCCCTATGGAAAGGAACTGTATTAAATGACTGAAATCAATACTCTAATTTCTGGAATCCACCCCAAGAATTATTATGCTTATTCCACTGAAATTTATGGTGTCTTTAGAGGGGGGATTTCTTTGTTGTTTCCCCTCTAGATGTTTCATGAAATTATTCTAGATTATCCATTAGAACTTATACTCCCCCTATTTTAGGAAGATCTAATGTAAGGAAACCTCATGTGGTGACTGGTATCAGAGATGTAATATGAGAACCCTCACCCCAATAAATCTTATGCACATTCCACTGGAATTTCATAAATCTTAATAGGGGTAATTATTTGGTTGTTTTTACTAGAACATCCATTAAATTCCCCTAGAACATCCCTTGGAACTTCCAGTCCCCCTTTACTTGGATGTACAAGTGGAAAGGAACCTAAATTACTTACTGAAACATGGACTATATTTTATGGAATTCACAAAAAAAAATCTTATGCACATTCCACTAAAAAAATATATTTATATGGGGTATTTCTAGGTCGTTTCCTCACTAGTAGTTATATGAAATTTCCCTAAAATTACTTGGAACTTCAAGCCCCCCTCAACTGGGAAATTCTAGTATAAGTTCAAAACACATAGTGACAGACACCAGGGTTGTAATTTGTTGAATCCACCAAAACAATATTATCAACATTCAGATTAAATTATTAATGACTTAGGAGGAGTAATTTTCTTATAGTTTCCTAACTAAAACATCCATGAAATTACCCTATAACTTCCTTTGGAACATTCAGACCCTCAGCAAGGAATTCCTAGTGGAAATTCATGTCAAATATAAATTGAAACCTATAATTTATTTTAAAGAATCCACCCAAAAAAACATATGGACATTCCATGGAAATTATTGGTGGCTTAAGATGGGGAATTTATCAGTTTTTTCCCCACTGGATGTTATATACAATTCCTCTAGAACTTTTGGTTCCCCTATATTAACCAAACATGTTGTAAAATAATCAACTTAATGTCACATCACCCACTCATTTTATATTAGGTAATAGATGAGTTTTCTCAAATAATAAAATACATATTTTAAATGGGGAACACAATTATAATTTTCATAGATAATTTCATATTTATTACTAGTGCTTCTATGGATAATATAATGTTTCTAAATTTTTTAAGTTATAAACATAATTTGTGATAGTTTTTATTAACTTTATTATTTTTTGAAGGGAATAATTTTATGCAAAAATAAAATTTTGATACAAATTTTGATAGAGAAGCTAATTAATTACGTGATCCCATTAAATAGAAAACTTTTAATTCCCATCAACACCATGAATGTTCATAATAAATTGGTCAATTTAAATATGGAGGGAAAATATTTTAGAAACTATAATTTGATGCAGCCCTTATTGTCTGGTTTTGGGCATTATATTTATCAAAAGGATATTAATGGTAAAATTTCTCATCCTTAATATTGAATTTTTTTTTAAAGAAAACATTTGCGAACTTATAATTAAATTTATGCAAACTTTCACACTTATATAAAGCATTTACTGATAAAATCATCAAAAATAAAGCCTAAATTACTTAGAGAATACAGATCTCATGCTCATTATGGAAGATACCCCTCAATATGGTGAGAAAACCTTAGACTATGTTATAATAGTTTTCTACTTTATTGAGAATATTCTAATGGATCAAATATATAATAATAACCCAACCAAAATAGAAGTAAATGAACTATGGATTTATAGAAATCACTTCATCCTTTCCAACCCTATTAACAGATGGTTAAAAACATATTTCAAAGAAGGGGTTGCATAGTGGTTATAATGATTATATCATCCATATAAAAAATAGAAAACTAGGGTTTATAGATTTGACGTGTATGAGGTGTTAGGTGAATGTAGAATGAAATATTTTTTCAATTGTTGTTAGTAGTGTAAAAAAATTATACACAACATGGTTTAAAAGAAAAATTTTCCTATAAAAAATCTTTAAAAAAATATTTTTCAATATTAAAAACAAACCAATTGGTTTGAAATAGCATTCCTCATGATTTCATTACTTTATTTTTATTTTAACAAGTTTTTTAGAGGAATAAAAATTGATCAAAATATAAATCAACCCTATGGCTTGTATTCTTTATGATTTTATTCCTCTAATTTTTTTAGGCACCAAGTTGTTAAAAGTAATCACAATTGGTTTCAAATACTGATTTGGCCTTGGTCTAAAATACCAATTTAGTTTAAATAAAAAGTTTTTTAGAGGTGTTGTGGTTGTTCTCAAATAATAATAAACCATCTGAATTTCATTCCTCATGAGTGAATTCCTTCAATTTTTTTTATAAAACAAGTGGTTCAGAGGCATCATTATTAGTCAAATATAATAAGACCTTGGACTAAAATACCATTTTTTTTAATAGAATGTTGTTCATAGGCATCACAATAGGTCTGAAATACCTATTATCTCTCTGACTTTCATTCTTCATGATTACATTAGTTTTTTTCATAGAAAGTTATTTAGTGGCTTCATAATTTGTTTGACATACTAGTCATGACTTGGTAAGAAATAATATTTTTTTTAATAGCATGTTGTTCAAAGGAATTAAAATTGATTTTGAAACACCTATCATGTCTCTAACATAATGTTTCAATATAGAAGTATTTATGTTATTCTTACCTAGAATAAAAATTATTATAACTTTATTGTTGAGAAAAATTTCAATAATTTTCACTCATCAAAACTATATTTTTATAAAATATTTTTTGGATACATTATATTTCAAAAGAGACTATAAATAGTTCAGAGGGATTATAATAAAAAAAATCCATCAAATGAGATCAAATGAGTGAATTGATTCACCTCTCTAAAAATTCTGTAGTATTCTACCTCAAAAGCTAAAGTTACAAATTGGTTGACCAGTCTTACTATAAAAGAGAAACAAAATAATTATAGAACCTATATATAGGGATATTGGTGGTGATGAAATTACATTTGAATGTGTTTCTATGGATGTAACTTCATAATTTTATTTTTCATGTTCAGTCAGTCCTTGCATTCAAAGAAAAATGATTCCATATACTAGATTAATAATATAATATTACTCTATGAAATGATTCTATAAATGAAATTACATTTAAATGTATATTTGTGGTTGTAACTTCATAATTTTATTTTTATCAATCTTCTAGTCCATGCATTCAAAGAAAAATGATTTTAAATACAATATTACTATAACAAGGCTACTCTTAGAAATGAAATACATAATAAAATGAAAGCATATTGTTATCATAGAATTGGATTTGTTTTTATTTTTATTCAAAAAATTTCTTTTCCATCCTCCATTATCTGAAAAAATAATAATATATCACCCCTTTTACCTTATGTTTTCTTTTGAAGGTAACATTACTTATTATTATGCCATAAGTTTCAGGGAAAACAACCCTATCTGTTGACATATTTATGGTACTCAAACCTTTTTCAAAATTACTAAAATTGGAAAAGAAAATTTCATAATCCACACCTATCTCATAAAAAATTGTTATCAACTTCATTTCTATTCATGCTAATTCTTTGTAATGTATTAATATAACCATATTTTTATACACATCTAAATCAATACAATCTTCTTTAAACATTAAAATAGTTCTATCATTTTGTTTATACTTTCTCAAAATATATTCTTCATGTAGTGATATCACATTAAGTTGATCAATTTGTTTTAAAACATATTAGAAAAGATACCCGACCAACTTAAATTTTTTACAATAAAATTTAACAACTCCATTTATAGTATCATACGAAATGTAGAAATGATATTTACAAACTAATCTAATTACATAACTAAAATAACTCCACTTTCATTACATGATTTAAAAAAATACGGAAATAATTTTATATTCATGCTGAAATAAATCAAATATCTAAGTTGTATACTTGTCAGCAATCAAACGCATCAATTCATGGTAAGGGTAAAGATTATGAGACAGCTTCTCCAACATCTCAAATTCAACCTTTGTTTCTCGATATATATTTTTTCTAACAACCATTAAAACTACTTGAATAAATCTACAACACCAAACTTGACATGAACATAATCTTTAACCATCCCATTGAAACTTTCACTAAATTGAGTAAAGTGAATTAAAAATGGTAAAGCATCTTTCAAAAAGAAATGGGACCACTTACCTCACAACATGAAGACATCATCTAACCACTACCATTTTCCATCCCCGTGTATTTATCTTATAGAATCTCATTCCTGATAAAACTATTTTTCATCATAGTAGTGGAATATATACATCATAAATCTAGTTAGAAATATAAATCCATATTTCATCTAATTGTTTATATGATTAATTCCTTTTTTCATTAAAATACACATAAAAAGGTAGTGTTTAGTTTTGTGTAAAACATCAAAAAATGGTTTTTTCCATTATTTCATCTGGATCATTAAATAAAGTTTGAGGTATTTTCATGTGATGAACCTCTATTTTTTTTTGAAATATCCAAAAAAAGGAACTCAAATTTTCATTATATAATAAAGCTTCCCAATAAACTATAATCTCATGATGACGATTGAATCCCATAAAGATGCCTAAGGACCTACACAAATCATTAGGGTTAAAAGTGGTGTAAATTACAAAAATATCTCTGAATAGTTCAAAAAATATCTTTATCTTTGGATCATCTATGAAAATATATCTAATTTTCTCAATCAAATTGTATTTCATAGTGTATAAAATGATGGATTATCCTAAAATTGTCTTTCCAAGTACTCTAACATGAAACATTCATCCCCATGAAAAAAAAACCCTTCATCGTTTTAACCTTTAAAAATGCAACTGGTTCATATGTGTGTACCCAATAACATCTTGAACTCCTATAATAGTTTTCACCAATGAGAAATAATCATTTATTTTAACACCTTCTAAAGAATTCACATGTAACTCGGCTGCATGTGCTTCAATGATTTTTTATTTTTGAACACATCATGTGAGTCGATTCAATATTGTGCATGGAATGATTATGATATTCCATAAATACATTATATTTATATTTCTCACAAGATATAAAATACACCCCCATTTAGGAAAGGAAGCCAGTATGTTTCTTATCACGAGAAAATTTCACCATGTTTTCATATTTTTCAACCTTTCTATGACCTTCCTTGCTACATGACTAAAGGCATGATGTTACAACTAATTTATTGTTTCTATTTTTATTTGTTTACCATTAGTGTATACTAAACTCATTTAGTTCATCATACATAACACAGAAAAAATGTGTATCCTCAATTGATTTGAACTTCATCCCTACACGTAGTTTAATAGATGATGATACAACATTAACACCATCAATAGTGGAACATGCAACATTGAAACTCTGGTTCAAAGTTAACAAGTTGGGTTATACTGAATTTTCCACTACAAGCTCTATTGCATGTTCCCTTGAAGCTTCCCCTGAAATTTCCTTTGAAAGTTCCATCAAAAGTTCCATCGAAAGTTCTAGTAAAATTTCTAGCAATACTTCCACTAAAACTTCAAATGAATATTCCTGAAAGCTTCAGTAGAAGTTTCAGTGAATGTGTCATATACACATTTATTGTTTATAACATATTTATTAAAAATCTATTTTTATAATATAGTTCTTAAAAATACAATTATATTGACAATATTAATAAAAACTATATTTAGAAAAATTAATATATTTATAATAATAATAATAATAGAAATATATTTATAAAATATTAAATATAACTAAATTTATTATATATTTACATTTATGATATAAGATATAAGAAAAATAATTATATTTTCTATATTAATAAAAAAAATCTAATAAATGATAAATTTGATATATAATTATAAATATAGTTATAACAAATGAAATTATATAATATATTTATCATTTTTTACATATATTTTTATAAATATAATATAATTATATTTATTATAAATAATTATATGTATTGTATTAATAAAAAATATTTATTCATATATATAAGATACATTTTTTATAGATATAGTTATAATTATAAAAATAGAAATATATTTATAAAATTATAAATATCAAAAAAATTATAATATATTTTAGTTTATGATATATGATATGTAATAAAAGTATTGGTATATACTATAATAAAAATAAATATTTTTATAAAAAAATACATTTATATATGATATATAATTATAACTATAATATATATATATATATATAATTATAAAAAAATAGAAACATCTTTATAAAATTCTAAATATAACTAAATTTATAATACATATATATTTATGATATAAGATATATATTTAATATAATTGTATTAAATATATGATATGAAATTATAAATATATTTATACTAAATGTATTTATATACTATATTTATTATATTTTTTACATATTTTTTAAATATAATAATTATATCTATTATAATATTTCAACTGAAACTTTTATTGAATGATTTATAAAATATTTTTGTGTAAATTATAGTTGAAGTTTCAGTTGTTTCAGTGGTTTCAGTGGATGTTTCATTGAAACATTCATTGAAACTGTGACTGAAATTCGCTATAGAAAGTTTTATTAAAATCTAGAACATATTGTCCCACGTGATATTTTTTATTACGTATGGGAATTGATCATAATAGAATTTATAATATCCCAAACTATACTCAGTTATAATGGTGTAACACATTGGCGGTGCGGGGTCTAACCTACGGGGATAGTTGGTAGGAAGGAAACCTAATGATAAGAACGTTGTGGTATGAGTCCTCACAATATCTCTTTGGTTTGGTTTTACTAAAACTATATAGCTTGGGATTTAACTTTGATGAAAAAGAAGGGATCAGTTTCAATTTCAGGGTTATGGAAAAAGATAATCCTAAATCTATCTTGAGATAGACCTACTGATTAGGCTTCAAAGTAGTCCAAAGGTCACCTATTAGTGTTTATACAACCAATTTGATCTACCTAAGTTGAAACTATTCTTTGGTCCATAAATAGTCAATAAAAAAGGTGCAGTGAGGTTAGATTCAAGTCATAAAGTCTCAAAAGTTATTCTTCCGAGATTGATCAACTATAACTTGGTCATTATCCTTCAATTACACTTCAAATGACTAGGGTATTGAAAAAGAATGAGATAAAAAAATGTAACCTAATTACTATCCAAAGGGTTAACATGTATCGATTTAGAGATTCATTATGTTTTAAAACACCCTTACTCTCTATCACTAACCCTAAGAGGATTATCCACACAAGATGGTATTAAACAAAATTAAGGAAATAGGAAACATGCTCGACATAAAAATTAACCAATTTAAAATAGTTCAATACACTTTTGAAACCAAATTAAATCAATCAAATACTAACTTGAATGAATGAACAATGAATAATGTAGTGACAATTGAAGTTGCTTGATAGCCATATTTGGATTCAAACATTAGAAAAACAAAACACATTGAAAGAGTCTTAGAATGGTAAGTGGTAAAAATGATATGATTAAAATGATAAAATAAATAAATCAAGAAAAGTATGAAAGAAAATAAAGAAGAAAAATATAAGAAAAGGAAAGAGTTTTGGTGGCATCAAAGATCCCTCTATGCATTGAGGGTACCTAGAATATTTATAGAGTTTAGAGTTTCATGACATGTAAATTATTAACATAATGTAACTTCTTTAAGTGAAATATATCCTGATACATTCATGATGTTAAAGTGGGTTTCATGTCATGTAAATCAAATCCAAAAAATTCTCCAAAGATCTTAGATATCCTATACTTTATGTCTTCTATATTCAATTGGATTCAGGTTTCAAAATTTACATGTCGTGTAATTCATACATATTATGTATCTTCATCAGGTTTCAAATTTGAGTCTTCCATGATGTTTAAATGGGATTCATGTCGTATACTTAGTTCGCATCATGTAAATGGGATTCATGCATTGTAATTAAGTTGGAATGTGGTTTTCTTGAGTAATACACATTGTAAACCTCTATTTCATGGCATGTATTTTCCAATTTTTCTGTTTTCCATCTTTTCCTCTTTTGAGTATTGGGTTCTTATTCCTTGCAAAAAAAACCAAAAATAGGCATATTATCAAATAAAGAATTATTAAACCTTAAATAAATGTATAAAAAATATATGTATGAATTTGGCTAATCAAATTTCCCATACATGAATAATTTTTTGTTCTCATGAAAAAAAACAACTCAATAAGGATTCCAAATTAAGAAATTTTTAAACAGGAAACATGCATTAAAACCAGGGAAATAAAACTAAGTGTAAGTGAAAAATTAATTTCCTCCATAATCACTCCTATAGAAAAAATTAGTCATGCCTTTAATTTAGGTTCTTTATTCATATTCTTTCTTGATTTAATTACAATTTCAACTATTCCTTATAAGATATACCCATATTCCAATCTACCTCACAATGAATTTTCTATCATCACTCATGGTAAAATGAAACTGGAGTTATGCTCATACCCTAAATACATTTTCAAAACCATATTCTTGCATTGGTTATAATATCTACACTCTGTAAATATTAATACAAAATTATTCATGAGGGATTTAGCAATATGGTTCAAATGACTCTGTGGATGAGGGTATGTGGGGAGATAATAAAAATAAATCTAAAAAATGAGGGTAAACTGTCAAGTATAATACATGATAATCATGAATAATGTAATGAAAAATCTTCTATAGAATGAAGTATCACCATGCTCCCAAAATATCAATGAAGCTCAATGGATGTGTTATAAAATCAATGAGAGTATCTTCTTTCTTTTATCTTTATTTTTTGTAATTCATGTCTAGGATAGATCTCACATACATCACCTAACCAGATATGATGAATCACAAGATTCATCAGTTTGGTAAATGGTTATTTTTGACCTTCCTAATACACAACCCATATATATGTATTATTTTTTATTCATTTTTAATAGGATAACCATGAATGGTACATCAAAATAACCATGGACCACTTCCTGCAAATCATGTGAAATAATCATAGTACAACTCCTCAATAGAAAACATCCCACATCCATCAGCGGTGACTAATTCCCCCATATATATTCAAATGAAAATCATGAAATTGTATCAAGAGTAGGGTAGTAATGGATAAAATGGGCTTATAACATGTCTCAATCATAAATAGGTAATTCATGGATTCTACAGGCTTAAGAAAGGAAAATTTATAGGTGGGTTTTAGGATAAATGGATTAAAAATAATTTCCTCAATCATTTTAGATGTTTATTTATTCATTCATAACCTTAATAATATTCCAATGAATGTTCAGTTAGGTTTACATGCCCTGGGTATCTCCTAAGATATATTCTAAGATAAGAATATTAAATCATAGGTCTAGAGTCCTATTAGGAATGGGAATATATAAAATAACTAGAAATCACTCAGGGAATAGTATCTAGAAATAATTTAATCAAAAGTTGTTGAAATAATCTAGAATTAGAATTAAATTACTCAAATTAGTAATCATGATAAAATTATAAACATAAATAAAAATGGATTTCAACAATCCCCTACCAAACATTGTCTTTTATTTAAATGAGTGCAATGAGATTTTAGGTTAAATAATTCTTTCAATGAAAAATTTCTCCTAGACTAATAAAAAATGAAGAAGAAATACAAGTTTACAGACAATAAATATAAATAAAGACTCCCCTACACTTAAAATGATATAATGTTTCCATTGTTCTGTAATGTGACGGGATATATAGAAATTAAAGTATAGATATAAATGAAATGGAAATTAATAATTTTAAATAAGGAATCAAGAGATCCCTATAATGAAATTCATGCCCTGGGGAAACTTATTAGATGGTGATGGGAAATTATGCCACCTACAAAAAATGTTAGAAAAAAATACTTGCACTAGATAAACCATTAGTACACAGGGGTTAATCAATATGTAAATAGAAAAAGGGGTTGGTATACATAGTAAATAGTATGAGAAATCAGCTCATATTAATGCATAAATTGACTATAATTATTTTCAGGGTGACCAATCAATATAAAGTTCTAGAAAATAAAAAAAGGTCATAAGAACACAATGAAAATATAAAAAACAAAAAATATAGGTTGCCTCCCATAAATCACTAACTATGATGTCATTAGGCAAATGGATATATGATGGATCAGTTAAATTTTTAGTGAAGGGAACACCATTCATTAAATAGTTCTTAACCTTATCCATTGAACTTAAATGGTGGTCCTTCACCTCATTGAATTTCTATTTCCCCATAGGGGAACACTTTGACAACATTAAAGGGGCCCGAGCATAGTGATTTCAACTTCTTATGGAATAGTTTCAATTAGGAATAAAAAAGTATAACTTTTTCCCATGGTGTGAAGATTCATCATGCAATGAATTGGTCATTCCATTTCTTTATTTTTCTTTATAAATACTAGAATTTTCATAAGCATCCCTTATGATCTCTTCCAACTCATCGATTTGAAGAATTATAACTTCCCCATATTTCTGGGTATCTAGGTTTAGTTTCTTAATTTCTCAATAAGGGAGATGCCTTGATTCAACCCAAAAGTGACATGGATTACCAAAAAAAGACTGAACATGGTAGTGTCGATGGTTATTTTATACATTATGCGTTAATCCCGATGTGAATCATCAAATTTGGGATTTCAAGCCTTTCTATTTTAGCCACTTTATTTTTTATATTTTTTTTTATTATCCCCATTAGACAATTAAACATGCCCTCTTGTCTGCGGGTGGTTGGGAGTTCTAGTGTTATAATGGATTATATGTTTTTTGAAAAATCCTTACACGAAATTATTTTCAATGTGAATTCCCCCATCACTAATGAGTAATCGAGGAAATCCATATCTCAAGAAAAAAATTTCCATTAAGAATTTCATGACCACTCCTATTGTGTCATTGGCAGTGGCCTCAGCTTCTACCCACTATGAAACACAGTCCACACTAACTAGGATGTAAAATTCCTCATGAGAAAGTATCACAATATATTATTCCAAGATTTCTCAACACCAACTAAATCAGGATCTTCCAATTACACTTCCCATTAATATGGTAGTGAAAAATAATGAGATAACCAAATGTTTTTAAACTAATTAATATCCAAAGGGTTGCCAAGTTTTGATTTTGAGATTCATTATGTTTAAACACACCCTTACTCTCGACCCCTAACCCTAAGCGGGTCATCTGCACAAGACCGTATTAAATGAAATCATGGAAACATGTGACATGCTACATATAAAAATAAAACTACTTAAAATAGTGAAATCCACAATTTAAACCATATAAAATTAATCAAATAATAACTTGAATGAATGAACCATGAAGAATATAGTGGTAGTTGAAGTTGTACAGAAATCAAATTAGGATTCCAATATTGGAACAATAAGACATAATTAAATAGTATTAGAATGGTAATCGGTAACAAATAAATGATTAAAATGTTAAAAGAAAGAAATAAAAATAATTTGGAAATAAAATAGAGAATAAACAAGGAAGAAAATAAAAGATATTTGGTGGCGTCCAAGCTCCATATGTGCATCGGGGGTCATTGTAATATTTATAGAGCTGAGAGTTTCATGATGTATAAATTATTCATGTTGTGTAACTTATTTAAGTGACTTATGTTATGATGATTGCATTACATTAAAGTGGGTTTCATGTCTTGTATTTTAGATCTGAAAAAGTATTCAATGATCTTGGATCTCATGGATTTCACGAATTGTATTTTTAGAAGGATTCAGGTTTTGAACTTTTCATTTCGTGTAATTTTTTCACTTCATGTATAATCATCTAGTTTCATTTTAGAGTCTTTAATGATGTGTAAATGGGATTTAATTCATGTACTTGGTTTACTTCAAATAAATGGGATTCATGCCTTGTAATTTGGATGGAAGGTGGTCTGGTCAGGGAATACACTTCATGAATCTGTGTTTCATGCATGTAATGTCCAATTTAACTTTCTCTAGCATGTTCTCCTTTGAGTCTTGAGTTTATATTCCTTGAAAAAACAATTAAAAACTTGGTTAATTATTGAATAAATCATGATTAAACCTAAAATATATATATCCAAAATATGTATATGAATTCGGCATATCAAGAACCCTCTATTATATAAAAAACAATGATTCAAAAATTTCATATGTGCAATACAAAACTACATTTAAACATCAGGAAAGTCAAAATATAATATGATGGTAGTGATTAGTGAAAATTCCTCTGAAAGTCCCCATAAAAATATATATAGAAATTCTATAGACTATATTAGGAAGAAAAAAATGTAATATTAACATTAATTTTACATGTATAGAAGAAAAATCTATTTAAACATTAGAAATGTCAAATAATAAGTTTTAATACCTTCCTCATAGGCCATTAAAATTAGAAAGAAAGAAATTATCTGCACAAAATAACAAATTTCTATGGATGAAAAGGATTTTCACCACCCTTTTGATTTTTTTCACAATTGATATTTGTTATACAACCAAAAATTGTATCCATAAAAAAATGAATAATTTTTTCATCATCGCCCTCTTGTAATTGAAAAATGATTCCCATCCATGGATTTTATTTACTATGAAATAAAAATACCCTTCATCGGGATCTAGGATATGGATGTTTCTATATATAGAAATGGTTATGTTTTAACATCTAATATTATACTAGATATTCTTATATAATGTAGAACTAGAGATGATAAATCATGCTCACTCATAAAACTTATTTAAAAATATTTATCCCTAGAATTATCTCCCACTTTTTCAATAAATATAAAGGACTCATCATAAATATATGGTTCTTAATTATTAATAACTAAGACCACTTTATTTTTTATCCATATAGGAAAAAATCTTGGATGAAAAAAAAATTTAAGTTATCCATTAAATTTATCTCATACTACATATAAATTTAATTTTAACTATATCATACAAAATCTTCCACTATGTAAGAAAATTAAAACATAACATATTTATTATATGAAAAGAATGTACTTGGGAAAACAAGATATTCCATTTGTCATATAATTTGCTTCAACTATAAAACTCAACTTAATATATATAAGTAGTAAATTTCATTGGAACTCTCATGCTATGATAATATTTGTTTTGGTATGAAATTATTATCATGGGGAGTAGGTGTGGTGTCTTCCAAACCTTCACATTTTGAAGAAGGTGGTTGTGTATTCTAACTCAAAATTTTCTCTTATTTCACATTGGTCTTCAGTTTTTAATCATAACTCGCTATTACAGTAGTCATTTTATGGCATATACCACTATACATGCTTTATACACCATTTTTATTTCATTCCAACATAAATATGTTATTTTTTTAATGTCACCACTCATATAATATTATTCCATCAGTATACTTGTGTTTTATTGTTCATACCGTTGTAAAATTGGGGAATTCATTTCATCATTACTCACTTTTTTACTCCAAGTGATACCATTCCCACCTTTATGTAATATTTACTTATTTTACTTCATGAAAAATATATATTTTAGTTATATTTCATCTTATTTACCTAGAAAAAACATATTCCTTTAGAAGTATATATTCTTTAGTTTATAGCCAACAATGTATGACTTCACATACCATTTGTTCCCTTAGGATTAAATCTTTAATTTCAAATCCATTTGCTTTTAGTGGTGGAATTCATAAGTGATCTTCCAGCATCAAGAATTTTTTCTTAAAACACTTAAGATATATTTATTCTTTTAGTAGATTTTACACTATACTCAACATGTTTTTCTCATTATGAGTAACTAAATTCTTCCTTGAAAATTTCATATCACATTTACTACACATTTTTATATAGTTATAATAAATAAAACATCATTCTTAGAATGCATAGGTTGTTTTAGTAAATTTTCATCAAAAAGGTTGTGTAACTTTTCTTTTAACTTTACATTTATTCCAGAAGTGAATTTCATACTTTCAAGGGAATATGGTATGACCTTATAGGACCTAAACTATAATATACCAACAAATCAAATCATCTATAGTTATCATATTTGATGGAAAATTTCATTCTCATGATAACACTTGATAATTCATTTCACAAGATACACTCTGAAAGAGTAATTCTCTTAGGATCTATTTTTTGAAATATACCATCATACACAAGTCATATCATTCCCATAACATGTTTCCTTTTTATTAAAAACAATTATTTTAGACATCTTTATAATTCAAAAATATTTAACAGAGTTTAATCACTTACTTCCACTAAACTATTATGTTCTACTTATTTAGCTTTACTTCATATTCCAATAACTTCATGTTTTAAATGAACTTTTAAGTCACAAAATTTTTAATATCTTTATTGACCAACCACTTGAATGAAGAAATGTTATATTTAATATTATTTTCAGGATTGATAATATTTCTTTCTATTACTTCTAGTTGAGTGTACTTAATCATGATGGAATCTTCAAAACTTATTCCAATCACATAGATGTAATTTTATAAAAAATTTCCCATTATATTTATCTTCACACTGTGAAATTTTACACACTATATGAACATTTAATTCTTCAATATTATTGTTAAGTCAATCTATTATTCCCTCTTGATTATTTAGTGTCAATTTAATTTTTTTATATTTATTAACCCTATCTATTTTCACCTTTCAGAAGAGTGATCTTATCCTTTAGATTTTTGTATTCTTCTATGTTATTACTTTCTATTTCTGTCATGTTAATAGGAAAAATTAGTTTTACTCTATCATCTTCATCAACATTTTCATTATATGATGTAGATACTTCAATTTGAGAATTAATTCCTCTGATTTGATACCCTAAAATATCAATTGTAGTATATATTTTGATAAATATTTATTTTATTGTTTATTTGTTGTATTTAGATTGATATTTTATGTTTTAAGAATAAAGTTCAATGGTTCATGATTAAAAAATAGTTTACTATATTGTATAGGAGAAACCATGTATGTGAAATATAAACTTCTAGTAGCTTATGCATGGTTGGTGTATGGTTATGTGAACCATGCACCATGACTGGCCATAATATTTTTATTCTATAATATATTTCACATGATTAGAGATTTATTAGACTAACCCTATGACTAAACCATGTAGCTTAGGTTTTTAAACTATTACATCATGTGAAAGATTATACAAACTCCGTAACCAATTAAAAAATAAATTATTTATTTATTTTCATAATTCATTCTAAAGAGGGGATCATCTTTCCCTCTACCTTATTTTTTTTCCCATTGGAACCAACCTCTTTCTCTCTTCTCTTTCTCCTACCTTATTCATGGGGATTATTGAACCTTTGAATCTAATTATCCATGGTAACTCCCTTATCTTATTCACATATTCTCTTATTCTCCCTTCACTTTTTTTCTTTTTCTAAAATAGTCATGGTAAGCTAAGGTTTCCTCTTTTATGACTTTTACTTGGGGTTTTTATATTTTAGGGCTTGTGATGGTCTTATAAAGTTTCATATCATTATTTAATAGTTGAGTAACAACTCTTATCCATGGTTTCATCAATTTCTAGTATATTACTTTTCAAATTTCCATTTTATTAGGAAACAATGGGTATTTGATTATTTAAAATGATGTTTAATTCATTATAAAATCAATATTGAATGACTATAATTTTCATGTGTTTATTTATATTTATTTTCCCAAAAACCTCACATGATATCAAAAAAAAATCCATATTCAAAGTGTGAAGTCATAATTTATCATAATTGGTGAATTATAAGTGTTTTATAAAATGCATAGCTTGGTATTTATAAGTAATAATCAAAGTTTTTACATGGGTGAATTCCTTATGTGTTTTAAAGGTCAAGTAACTTATTTCAATGAATAAAGGGGTGTTTTGTAATGGAAATGTTTTATGAAATGTTTTTGGGTAAATTTATATAAGAAGTTTTTTATATTATCATTAATTCCCTTATATTATTATATATGGATTGATTTAATTTTTTATGACATGTATTGAGGTTTTAAAATTATAAAGTCCAGTTTAGAAAACTTAATAAAGTTTTTTATGTTGTGTTTTCACCCTTAATGGGAAACCCCTCTTATACTGTGGTTTATAGGAATTTAGGACAATATAATGTGGCTCATTATGATTGATTATATTTATTTAATGGGGTTAATTACTTGATGTCTGATCAAATGTGGGGCCTAATATAATAGTAAAAAATAATCTAAAGTGATTCAATTTTAACATCATTTATTATAACTCAATTTAAAAATGGTTTTTGAAATAATTATTTTATAACTGGCATTGAAAACCATTGCATGATGCTTTTCACTTTGGTTATAAAATAACCAATTTAAAAAACTTATTTTTGATGTTGGTTATTTTATAACCAATGTGAAAAAAATTATTTTACACATTGGTTATTTTATAACTGATGTATCAAACTTGTTTTCAACATCCATTATAAAATAAACAGTGTTGAAAACCCTTAAATTTTTTAGAAAGTGGTTCTCAAATAAAACATCTTTTAATTACTTCAATATAAATATCATGCTGACACCTTTTATAAATTAATCCCTCTCTTCATGTGACCATTATTCAATATAAACCATAATTCTCTAGTTATCTTCATCCTTCATGTATACTCCTTCACTATCTTTGATCGACATTATTACTTTATCATTCACTACTATCTCCATTTTGATCCTTACATGTTTTTAATTATTCATGTTTATCCGTTTTCCTTCTTCATTATGATTTTTCTCTATTCTTCATCTTCTATCCACCACCTCCATTATGATATTTCCCTATTTTTCATAATCCATCACTATTGTTATCATTGTTCTTTATCCACCACCACCATTTATAATCTTGTTGTAAGTGGGTTTTAAATTATTTTGATATATAATTATTCAATTTTATATGTATTATTTATAAAATTAGTTAATATATATATATATATTATTAATGTTGAATTGTATATTTTCTTTTTTACATTCATTTTTTAGTTCATTTTTCATTTATATTTCAAATAATGTTTTAAATTCAAATGATATAATTTATTTATGCTTTAATCAATATATATGAATAATGATATATTAATATTATTTAGAATTGATATTTTAAGTATTAATATAAATAATATTAGTGTTGATATTATTAATATTAATAATAAAATATTTAGTATTATTAATATTAAAATTAGTGTTAATAATAGTAATAGTAATATTAATGTTTATGTTATTTAGTTTAGTGTTAATGTTATTAATATTACTATTAGTGTCAATAATGTTAATGTTATTTCTCCCCTACCCCTAATTGATTTTAATACTAACATTTGACATAATATAATTAGTAATAATTTTAATGTTATTATTATTAATAATAATTTTAATGGTAATATTATTAATATTAGTATTATTATTAATAATATTAGGGTTAATATTATTAAACTTTGTGTTAATATTATTAATATTAATTTTAATATTGTTATTGTAATTACTATTGTTAATAGTAGTTTTAACATTATTTATATTTTTTTAATATTATTAATATTAATATAAGTTTCATTATTGTTATTATTGAAGTTATTCTTTTAAATTATAATTTCTTCTTTTTTGTAAAAGTAAATTTAAATTTAATATTTTAAAATATCAAATCATATATTCTATATTTAATAGATTTTAGTTGATAATAAATGATAGTTGGATTACTCTATTAGGAACATTTAATGAATATGAGGAAGGGGTTGATTATTTTTTGGAATTTTCCAAACAACATGTTCCAAACAATGAATCTTTTCTCTATCCTTGCATAAAGTGTATATATATGAGAAATTTTTGAAATTAAGAAATCAAATATCATTTAATTTACACAGTTTTTAATATTAGTTATAATCCTTGGATTTATCATGTTGAAAATAAGTATAATTCAAGATCTAATGATGATGAATATTTTCAAGGTGATAATTCTGATCAAATTGCAGAAAAGATTTGAGATATTGAAGTGGATGAAATTGAGAAAACCCTAATGATAAAGAGCCTATATATTGATGATGAAAAACCACAATATCCATGTTGTATTCAATTTATTCCTTTTTAAATAGTGATAATATTTTTTTTAACTTGAAATTTAGGAATGTGTGGAATGGTAATAGTTTTATAAAATTGTTACAGTTATTGAAAGACATAATTCCTAAAGAAAATAATATATTGAAATCAAATCATTATGTGAAAAAATATTATTCTAGATGAGATTGGGGTATAGGAAGATACATATCTACCATAATGATAGTGTGTTATATATGAAAGAATACTAAGGTTTATAATAACCCAAACAATTATAAATAAGATTCCCATTGTGATTTAATTAAATGTGTTATTATGAAATATAGTTATAGAAAACACATTCACTTCCTTGGTTTATTATATCCTAACAATTTTAAAATACTATTAAAGAATTATTCTCGTTCATAATATAGTCGTTGAATAGTGATCAATTGGTTAGTATAAATATAGGGTTTTAACAAATCCAATTGACATGGACAAAAGAAGTGATGGACTCAACCAGTAGGATCATACCCTATGAATCTCATCTATTGGAGCTTCCAAGGGAGATAAAATCATTCGGTTATGCCCTTGACCAATCCCAATACGAGATCCAAAAACTTAAGCATGAGCGAAACCATTTATGGGAGAAGTTCAAGTTCATCGATATCACGGCACAAACTATATACGCTGAACAACCCCATGAAATTCTCATTATCACGCACCTTACCCTTCATTAATTTACTGGTATATTAAAGGGATGTGTTTCAATAACCTAGAAATATGATTATGTACATTATTTTTTATTATAATGGATATATCTTCTTCCTATAATTGTTACTTTATAAATGTTTTTTATTTTGATACAATAAAACACAAACAGTATATTTGGGTAACATTCAAATTCAATTAAGGAATTCATTTTTATGAATTAATGGATTTTTGAAATAAATATTATTTTAATAAAATATTATTATTAAATAATTTTTATTAAATATAAATGATCATGTAATTTTTATGAAGTCAAATATAATTTCTATAAGGGTTCAAAAAATGTTATTGTCAAAAACCCCAGCATTTCTTAATAAATGTCGATTTTATTTTTTAAAGTTAAAATTCACATATTTAGAAAATTATTTAGATAAAATGAATATTATTTTTTTAATAATAACATAAAAATTATCCAACTGTGAATTTTTCATAATTTTTTGAGACAATCAAATTTTTGGGTAAAAATTAAATAGCGTATAAATATACTTTGTGTATTATGAAATCATAATGACCCAAAAGTGATGTAATAAATACTATAAATGGTATACAAGAACAAATAATTGTTTTACCTTTAAAATAATGTGATTTTATGTTTATTTGATTAATTTTATAAAGCTTTTGTGAATCCTCCAAAACCATTAATATATTTTAATGTTTTAAAATCATTTATTTAAGAGTATGACTCACCTCCACATAAGAAAGGGAATTATTTTATTACATTCAGACCTTGTACTTATAAAATAATTTAAAACACTCCCATTTAGTAGAAACCATGTGAAAAAACCGTGGTAAGGTTTGTGTTTTTTATTATTTTATTATATAGTGTCCAAAACCTAAGTTTGAGAAATAATAAAGAAATCCCCACTCTTTTCCTATATAAACCCACACAAGATCTCATTTATCTTCACTAAAAATAATTTTATAATGTTCTTACTCTTCCCTAACTTCTCTATAGTCCTCCCAAGGTGACCATAAGGACACAATAAGCCCCTCTCAAGCATTTGGAGTCACACACTCAAGTAAGGGATCCTCAACTTCTCTTCTTTATTAAACTTTCTTTATTATCTTATGCCTTATATTTACAATTCATAATGTTGGGATATATATATTTACATTTATATATTAATTACCATTATATGACCAAATTATGAGATACCAATTTCTCTCTCATAAACCCATTTTATGAATTTTTAAGTGACGGTGTTATACAGTTTAAATTTAACTGTGATTTTCCATGCCAAAACAATTGTGTAGTGAATACCATACCCATTTGATATCAAGGGTGTTTACCTTTATATAGTTATACTTATTTGGAATTTTACTTACATGTATTTATTACGCACTCATTAATTATGTAATAAATTATGATGATGAATAAAACCATGTTGTATGATCTATGTGGCACACTTAAGCATGAGAATGAAATGAAAGTGATGGGTGCACCCAAAATTATACAACGCTTCAACACATTGAGTAATGTTTAGTCTCATGAGATTTCATATTGGGATAGGGAGTGAACCTGATTATTTTATGGGACTTTTTCTATCATCATTTCTTTCCAGTTAGTCTTGACCTATGTTTATAATGCATTGTTTTAAGTTGGTTCCACATTTACCGTGTTGACTTTATGTTATCATGTTATATCATGTCTTATCATTCATGTTTATGATTATCATTACTTTTATGACCCATTGATATTCCTATTGTCTAACATGTATCACTTTCTTCATCTTATTCCCTGTTTATTCCCTTACTAGGCTTTATCTCTCACCCCTTTCTTATGTATGTATCCTGGTTATCCCATGCAATTTTAAGTGCAAGCATGTCAAGGATGTTTTCAATAAAGTTGATGTTTTCCCTATTTTTAAATTGTTATATAATGTAACTAATTACCAAATACACTATAATTATAAATATTTTAGGTTTAATTAATTGTGATCTTATATAATAAATCATGTATTAAATTTTATTAAAGAGTAGGGTTGTTTTAGTTGGCATAAGAGGAAAAGTTTAGTAATTTTTTTGATTAGGATTAGAAAACTCTAGCAAAATAATTAAGGATATGACTAAGTGTAAGAAAACATCCCTAAATTTTGGTAAGTATATAGTAAGTTCTTTATCAAAAAAAAATACATCCTTGTCAATATGCTACAAGTGGGTGTGGTTTTGGGACAGATGTACCTGGGGGTAACAACTCCGACAAGGTGTGTGAGGCCTGACTCAGTGTAACCTATTACACAAAAATAGGCCTTACTACACACCTGGTTTGACACTCCTGGGGTATATACTTTGGTAAATTTATAATCTCATTATGAACCATTATTAAGGGAACAAAAAATGACTATAAGAGTATATGTTAGTAAATAGATAATGGATAACATAGATCGAAGCCTAAAAATTCATATGTTAAGAAAATAAATGCAAGTTATAAGCTATCCATTTAATTTCATTAAATTCCCATTTATGTATTTAATAGTTTAAAAATAATCATCCATAAGTTTCCCTTTATTCTAACCAATGTTCAGAAATAGAAGGAATCAAGTAAATAATCAATTGTGATGGGCAATGTGATGACCGCCCTAATGAGATGCCCAGCCCTATAGGAGCAGGAATCGTGAACTTTATGAAGATAATTTCTCAGTTGGCTTAGGTTATTAATAGAAACATGGATTAGGATGAGCATCCAAATTCCCCTAAGAAAGAACAAGCTATGATTGAGACTGTTATGTGACAAAGGCCTTCGAAGTTCAATGGATTATCTGATCCCTTAATCGTAGAATAATGGATCAACTCCATTGAGAATATCATATCCATACTTAAATGTTCTAAGAAAGATAAGGTTCTATTGGATATTTATCATGTGGAGGTAGAAACTAATCAGTGGTGGTCATTGATCAAGAATATAAAGCTTCAGGAAGAGATCAAATCGATGGGGTGGAAGTAATTTAGGAAAATGTTTTTCAATAAATATTTCCCTTGCACTATTCGTCTTAAAATGGAAAGGGATTTACTTACCCTCATGCAATGAGATGATGAATCTATCAAGTCATGTGAGGAAAACTTCACAAGACTTGAATGATACACCTATATCTTTTTCATTACCCTCGAATGCAAGGTTGATTGCTTCTTTGGTGGGATAAAACCTAATTTACAAAAAGCCCTAGAAATCCATGACTTTGATAGCTATGACGAAATTTTCTGATGTGCCCTCAAATTTGATATGGATATCGAAGAATCTCAAGGATATCATGGGGATAAGAACCAGAAATTGGAGTTTAATTTTGGTGGTCTGATGGAGAAATCTAATGGTTCTAAGAAATTTCAACATCCCACTTGTCAAATGTGCAAGAAGAATCACCCTAAAAATTTTCTAAGGGGGCTGAGGAAATTCTTTTGGTGTAGGAATGAAGGACACCTAGATAACTATTTTTGACATGAGAAACCCACTAATGCGATAGAGGAAAGGAATGATCTAATAAACCCTCAATTAATTGTTCATTACTTCAACTGTAAGGAACTAGGGCACTTTTCAAACTAATTCCCTAAGCCAAGGGTTTTTGGAGACAGCCAAAAACCTCCAAGGAAAAAAGGACGAGCTTTTTCCATCACAACTGCTAAGGTGGATCCCGAAAATGAAGTGGTAATAGGTACACTAGTTATTCATTAAATAATAGCGAGTGTGCTTTTTTCTGGTTCTATGTATTCCTTCATGTCATGAAAGTTCAGTATAACTATTTAAACACCACCACAAATCATAGAAGAAGAGCTGATAGTGAAAACAAAAAATGGGGCAATTATTAAATCCTAAGTATATAACTCCTCCCCTGTCAAAATTTGTGGGTTGAACTTCCCAATGAACCTTTTCATGCTATCTTTGGTGGAATTTGATGCAATTATAGGTATGGATTGGATTTACCTATATAAATCCAACATAAATTTCCGTGAGAAGGAAAACACTCTCCTTATTATGAATCGACCCTAGATTTTGTACAAGTGCAAGGAGGAGGGTGAATCTTATTTAGAACTAACATCTCAAGCATGGATATTATTTCCCTATGAGAAATTGTATCTAGATCAAATGATTTAGTATAAGTAAATAACCATCCTCTAAGACATCCCTAATGTGAGGGAATACGATGATGTATTTTCTAGTCTTCCTCCTAGTCGAGAGGTTGAATTTTCAATTGAGATTATACCTCCATTAACCAAGACTCTATATAGAATGGTTGTTGTGGAACTTGAGGAGGTAAAGAAACAAGTATGGTAGAATCTGGATAAAGGGTTCATATGCCCAAGTGCTTCACCATGGGGTGAACCAATATTCTTCATCAAGAAGAAGTATGGGTCAATGCGCCTTTATATTGATTATCATGAGATTAATAATCTCACAATAAAGAAAAAATATCTTCTTCCATGGATTCATGACTTTTTTTATCAGCTAAGTTGAGTACAATACTTCTCCAAGGTGGATATATGGTTGGAATATTACTAAATTAGGGTAAAAAAGGAGGATATCCACAACACTACTTTTCATACAAGGTACGGGCATTATGAGTTCATAGTAATGTCATTCAAACTCACTAATACTCTATCAATATTCGTGGACTTGATGATCAGATTTTTTAGAGATTACCTCAAAAAAATTAGTAGTCTTTATAGATGATATTATAATATCCTCCAAAACCAAGAAGGATCATGAGTAGCATCTGAGCACTATGCTAAATACCTTATAAAAGGGGAAGCATTATTCTAAGTATAGAGAGTGTGAGTTCTAGTTGAAGGAAGTATCATTATTGGGGTATATCATCATAAAAAATGGGATATTTGTGGACCCTTCAAAGATAGAAGCAATTGAAGGATAGATGAGGCCAACATCCATAACATATATTCATAGTTTCCTTACCTTAGTAGGGTATTATCATCGATTTGTGAGAAATTTCCCATGATTATAAAACCCTCTATCCAAGATAACTCAGAAGGGGGTTAAGTTTTCTTGGAATGATGAATGTGAAGAGATTTTTAAGGAACTGAAAAGGAATCTTATAGTTACACTTGTGCTCACACTACCCACAAGTGGAGAGATTTTCATGTTATTCAGTGATGCTTCAAAGAAGGGATTGGGCTATGTGTTAATGAATAATTACAAAGTCATAGCCTATGATTCAAGACAATAGAAAGTTAACGAATAGAAATAACCAACACATAACATGTAGTTGGTTGTAGTGATCTTCACTTTAAAAATATAGTGGAGTTATCTATTTGGGGACAAGTATGAAATATATACAGATTACAAAATCCTCAAGTATATATTCATATAGAAAGAGCTGAATATGCTCCCAAGAATATGTTTAGAGCTTATAAAAGACTATGAATTCTCAATTAACTGCCATCTTAGTATAGCAAATAAAGTGACAGATTCTCTAAGTAGAAAGGATTCAATAATTCTATCATTAATGAGAATTGAGAAGGATTCGATATTCTTAGATTTAAAAAATATATTCATGGGATTCATAAAGTAAGGAACATCATCAATCCTTTCACAAATGACTACTCAATCATTCCTTCTGTAGATGTTAAAGGATTCTCAAAAGATAATGTGGGAATTCAGAAGAAATTGGAAACTATGAGGAAAGGGAAATCCTCAGAGTTCAATGTTAATGAAGAAGGAGTTTTGATATTTGGGTCATGACTATATGTTCCACCAAATCCTGAGTTAAATATGGAACTATAGGATGATGCACATAGTTAGACTTTTTCCATTCACCAAGAAAGCACAAATATGTATTGAGATATCTGAGATCACTATTTGTGGTATAATATGAAGAAGTATATTGTTGAATATACATAAAAGTTCCTGGTATGTCAAAAGTGAAGGCTGAAAGGAAGTAGTCTAAGGGTATGATGCAACTATTACCTATACCAACATGGAAATGGGAAAATATCACCATTGACTTTATCACAAGACTTCTGAAGACATCCAGGGAAAATAATGTTACATGGTTTTTTGTGGATTATCATACAAATACTGTACACTTTATTTCAATTTGAGAGGACTTATCACTAGATCAACTTGCATAGATATACATCAGAGAATTGGTAAGTCTGCATGGAGTACCACTATTGATTTTATCTGATCGAGACCAGATATTCACCTCTAAGTTCTGGAAAATTATCTAATACGCTTTGAACACTGAGCTGAACTTTAGTACGTCTTGTCATCCTAAAACTGATAGCCAATATCAGTGGACTATTCAAACACTGTAAGACATGTTGTGAGCATGTTTTATAGACTTCAAAGGATGATGGGACCAATATCTACCTCCAGTTGAATTCTCTTACAATAAAATTTTCCAATAAAGCATCTAAATAGATCCCTATTAATCCCTTTATGGGAATAGGTATAGAGCACCTACATACTGAGATGAATTTGGGGAATGAAAACTTCTAGGTCCTGAAACGGTCAAGGAAATGGTGGAAAAGGTTAAGACCATTCAATAGCACATCAAGGATACTCAGAGTTAACAGAAGAGCTATACTAACAATCTTCAATGAGACCTAAAGTTTGATGTTGGATACATGGTATTCCTCTGTATATCTCTATGGAATAAAGTGATGAGATTTGGGAAGAAGGGAATGCTTAGTCCAAGATATATTGGCCCTTATGAGATCCTTGATCTCAATGAAACGATGCCCTACCGACTTGAACCCCCACTTAACATATCTCAAGTTCATGATGTATTCTTTGTATCCCTCTTAAGAAAGTACATACTAGACCCCTCACATGTACTCAATCAATAGGTAGTACCATTGGAGAATGATCTTTCCTATGAGGAACAACCGGTGAAGATCTTAGATTGTAAAGATAAAGTTCTACGAAATAAGACAATGCACCATGTCAAAATGCTCTGTAGAAACCAAAAGTTTGAAAAGTGACATGGGAATTAGAGGATGTGATGAAATAGAGTTACCCTCATCTATTTTAATGTAGCAAAAGAAAATTTCAAGGGTGATATTTCTTAAGGGGATAAGATTGTAATGACCCGAACCGTTATAAATAAGATTCCACTTGTGATTTAATTAAATGTCTTATTATCTAATATGGTTATAGAAAAAACATGAACTTACTTGGTTTATTATATATTATTAGTTTTAAAATAATGTTAAATCATCATTACCATTGAAAATATAGTCATTGAACAGTGATAAATCAGTTAGTATAAATATAGGGTTTTAACGAATCTAATTGACATGGATGAAGGAAGTGATGGCCTCAACCGGTAGGATCATACCCTATGAAGCCCATCTATTAGAGATTATAAGGGAGATAGAATCAATGTGATTTTACCTTGACCAATCCCAAGACAAGATCTAATAACTTAAGCATGATTGAAACCATTTATGGGAGAAGTTCAAGCTCATCAAGGTCACGACCCAAACCATGTATGTCGAACCACTTCATGAAAGTCTCACCATCGTGCACCTTACCCTTAGGGTATTTATTGGTGTATTAAAGGGATATGTATAAATACCCTAGAAATATGAGTATATACATTATTTTTTATATAATATTGGATATATTTTCATCCTATTATTATTACTTTATAAATGATTTTTATTTTGATACAATAAAACACAAATAGTATATTTGGGTAATATTCAAATTCAGTTAAGGAATTTATTTTGTTGAATTAATGGATTTTTGAAATAAATAAAATTTTATAAAAATATTATTATTAAATAATGTTTATTAAATATAAATGATCATGTGATTTTTATGAAGTCAAATATAATTTTTATAAGGGTGAGAAAACTGTTATTGTCCAAAACCCCAGCATTTCTTAATAAATGTTGATTTTTTAAGTGAAAATTCACATATTTAGAAAATTATTTAGATAAAATTAATATAATTTTTGGAATAATAATGTAAAAATTATCTAATGGTGAATTTTTCATAATTTTATGAGACAGTTGAATTTTTGGGTAAAAATTAAATATCGTATAAATATACTTTGTGTATTGTGAAATCATAATGACTCAAAAGTTATGTAATAAATAATATAAATTGTATCCACAGGAAAAATATTTGTTTTACCTTTAAAATAATTTTATTTTATGTTTATTTTATTAATTTTATAAATCCTTTGTGAATCCTCCAAAACCATGAATATATTTTAAGGTTTTAAAATCATCTCTTTAGGAGTATGACTCACCTCCATATAATCAAGGGAATTATTTTATTAATTTCGTCCCTTTTCTTTATAAAATAATGGAAACCATTCCCATTTTGTAGAAACCATGAGAAAAACCATGGGAAGTTTTGTGGTTTTTGTTATTTTATTATATAGATCCCAAAACCTAAGTTTGGGAAATAATAAATAAATCCTAACACTTTTTCTATATAAACCCACCCAAGCTCCCATTTATCTTCACTAAAAATATTTTTATCACATAGTTAATCTGACCTACCCTCACTATATTCCTCCTAAGGTGTCCTCAATCTCTCAAGAATCCCCTCTCAAGCATTTGGAGTCACACACTCAAGTAAGGGATCCTCATTGTCACTTCTTTATCCAACTTTCTTTATAATCTTATGTCTTCTATTTATAATTAATAATGTTGGGATATGTATTTACATTTACCTATTATTGAAAATTATATATAAAAATTATTATATATCCCTTTATCTCTCATCAACCCATTTTATGAATTTTTAAGTGACATCGTTATGCTACTGAAATTTCACCGCGATTTTCCATGCCAAAACAATTGTGTAGTGAATACCATACTCATTTACTATCAAGGGGGTCACCTTTATAAACTTATACTTATTTTATGTGGTAATTACATTTATATATTCTATACTCCTTAATCATGAAATAAATTATGATAATTAATGAATCAATTTTGTATGATCTTTGTGGCACGCTTAAGCATGAGAATGAAATGAAAGTGATGGGTACGCCCAGAGTTATATAGCACTCCAATGCATTGGGTAATGTTTAGTCGCATGATACATCATGTTGGGATAGGAAGTGAACCTAATTACTTTATGGTAATTTTTCCATCATTATGTCTTGTCAGTTATCCTTGACCTAGGTTTATGATGCAGTGCTTTAAGTTGATGCCACATTTCCCATATTGTCTTTATGTTATCATGTTATATCATGTCTTATCATTCATGTTTATGATTATCATTCCTTTTATTCCCCATTTATATGTCTATTGTATGACATGAATCTATTTCTTCATGTTATTCCATGTTTATTCCCTTATTGGGCTTTACAGTTCACCCCTTTTTTATGTATGTCCCCAGGTTATCCCGTTCAGTTTTAAGTGCAAGCATGTTAAGGATGTTTTCAATAAATAAGGTATTTTTTCTTTTTTTAAATTGTTATGTAATGTACTTAATTACCAAAGACACTAGACTTATCAATATTCTGGGTTGTATTAAGTGTAATATTATGTAATAAACCATGTATCAAAGTTTATTAAAGAGCAGGTGTAATGACTTGAAGTTTAATCAATGGAAATTTGCTTCTTATAATTATGTCATATAATATAATCACATAAAATCACAAAAAAAATACAAATAATTATTAAATGAACTACTAAATACTATGTGACCTTTAAACATAATTTTTCCACTTTTATGATTTAAAATTAGAAAATATGACATACACGATTGTGATCAGTAAGATGTTTTGAGTCCGATATGACAAACTTAATTTTTTTGGTGAATAGTAACTTACCCTTATGAATAGTAATTTTACCCTTATGAATAGTAATATGAACCTTATGAATATTAAATTTGAAAAGTAAATAGTAACCTTACCAGTGAAAGTATAAATAAAATTTATCCATCTTATAAGTGATAATATGATAGTGTTGGTATTTTTGGTAAGTCAAAAATAATTAATTACAATTTTATGATTAATTTAATAATTTAAATGAAAATTTATTTTCATATAATGTATTCATAAAATAATATTTTGATATATTATGATTATAATATAATTTTATGAGACCTTAATTAATTTTTCAAAGTGTTTAAAAAAGCAGTTTTAATTTTAAATTTGTATTTTTCAAGTAAATTATGATTTTAATTAAAATTAAATTTCTCATATTTATAAAATTATTTTAATAAAATGGAGTTCATTTTTTGATTATACGCATTTAAAAATGGTTAGGGTGGTTTTTTTTTATTTTTCTAAAATACTCGAATTTTTGGTGAATAGTGAAATTCGATAATTTACAAAATATGCTAAATAAATGAATTTATGTGTCATGTTTGAGTCATTTATTATGTAAATGGTCATTGGTTCGAACTCACAATAACTTATTACTATTTTTTGTCATAATAATCAGAATTATTTCTTGTCTTGAGAAAAATAATAAACTAATAGATTAAATATTGAGAAAACTCCCCTCTCCTCCACTATAAAAACCACCCCTCACCACCTCTTCTCATCACACCTATCAAACCTTGTGCCTTGTACAAATTCTATTAAAATCCCTCTCTAAGACCCTCTCCCACATCCATGATATATTTTTCCCATAAAAATACCAAAACCTCTCCCTTAAGTAGGTTCTTAAGAGGAAAGAATCAAGAGGTAAAACCCTCTTCCATTTTCTTTTCATTTCTTTTCAATTTCCTTTGTATTCTTTTCTATCCTTACCTATCCTCATACAAATGGTTTGATAACTCCATTACCTTAAATTTACTAGATTTTTTTATTCTAATCTAATAATTCATATTCATCTCTCTTTTACCCTCCTTTTATACTAGAAAGGGAAACATTATTCGAGATGTGTTAATTTATCACATTCAAGGACGACGGGTTTTCAATTTCTATTACCATCTTCAATTCTGGACATGAAACCATTTTTATAGTTGAAAAAAATTATTATGTATGTAATATATCCTATTTAATGTTCTAGAATCATTATACAAACATGATTTAAAATAATAAAACAAAACAAGTTCGTTGTGAGCGAAACCACTCAAAATAATCCAAGCGGTTATCATTAAATATTTATCTAATTATTCATCCTCATCCAAAATTAAAAAAAATTAATTATATGATCAATTAACCTTATATATTATCATTAATAACTTATAACTTAAATTATGTAATTCAACTTCCATTTTACATGAACTTACATACTCTTATACAAGCAATCTTATCATAAAAACCAAGGAAACAAATGCTCCCAAATAATGAAATTAAACCTCTTAACCCATAAAGAAGGCCATGAATGAACTTAATAAGGTTATAATAAATCAATTAAATGTATAATATGTTATTTAATTATTAATTAATTAATCTAATTTGTTTATACAGGACATTGAGATCAAGTTAAGAATGCGTTCAAACTTAAGGTAAGGGATTCTACCCGAACCTCCATTATTCCTTTGGGTTGCTCTATCTTTATTTTTAACCAAATGAATTTATCTTTTATTTTTATGTACATATTATAAATGATTTTTATATATTCAAAACCCATGTATCAATATTCATTCATCATTATCTTTCAGTGATATACATATTTTTAAGTGCTTCTTTTCTCAATTCTTCCCGATAAGCAAGCCCGTTTTAAGGGAACTTTCCGAATTATTACCCAATTTCAAGTGCACTCTATCATATGTTTTAAGACACCATTGTTTTTTTATAAAATAAGTATTTTTATTGTAAAACCTTATTAGTTAAATTCTTGTTTTATATAAAATATTATTCTATTTTCTATTTTAAATGCTCTTTAGTATTTTCCTTAAAACTACACTAAAACGTTTTAATGCTAAAATTTCTTAAATACTATTCTTATATGTTGTCACTTCTATTTGAAATCACTTACCATGATATATGCCTATTTTACCTTAAGAATTTCCATGTATAATTTAATTCCTTTCTTTCATGGACACTTGTATGATATGCCCATTCATTATGTTTTTATAACATGATTATGATACCCATTTATTTCAATGGGTACCCTTATGTTTATGTATGATTGATTATATATGATTCATTATGTTGAAAAAATATTCATGAACATGTTAATATGGGTGTGATTATATAGTTCTCCAATGCATTGGGTAAATTTTAGTCTCATGAGACGTTATGTGCAACGGTCTTGGCGGTTAGCCTTGACTCGTACTCTACGTGCAACGGTCTTGGTGGTTAACCTTGAATTGTGATTCTCCATATGCAATGAGCTTGGATCGTTCTAAAGTCATGTTTCATGTTACTTCCACATTACTATGATTCTATGATTATATTATCCCATGTTCTAAATGTTATGATTCCTTATGTTTAATCATGTACCTTGCCTTTTTATATCATTATGTTATGCCTTCTAACCCATATGATAAGATTTGTTCTTATGATTATTCCTTTACTAGACTTTTAGATCATCCCATTGTTCATGTTATCTTCAGTTTATCCTATGTAGATGTATGAGCACAATGGAAGTTAATATCTCAATATGGAGATTAAAAATAAGTTTCTCTTATAATGTTTAATTGTGTACCTAGTCTTCCAAGACACTAGACTTTATGATCCTTGGCTTGTAATTTGATGATTATTTACATTTAAAATCATGTTATGCTATGTTTAAAAGGTTAGGGTCTCTATAGTTGGTATCATAGGATGGTATAGTTATTTTTTTAGATTATGAATATAGCACTTTATTAATAACCTTATGGATAAGACTAAGTATAAGAAAACATCCCTAAATTTTGGTTAGTATAGAGTAAGTGGCTTATCATGAAAATATATCCTTGCTTGGATAATACAAGTGGATATAGTTCTGGAATAAATGTACCTAGGAGTAACAACTCTGATAAGGTGTCCCAAGTCTGGCTTGGGGTAACCTGGTATATGATAATGGGTATTACTTTTCACTTGGTTTGACACTCCTGGGGGATATTATTTGATAAATTCAAAATATAATTATGAACCATTATTAATAGAACAAAAAAAAGAGCCCATAAGAATATAAGTTAAGAAACAGATCAAGGATAACCTAGATTTAAACCTAGGGAATCACAAGTTATGATATACTTTTCCTTTAAAAGTATATCCTTTTATGTTCAAAATTTCCTTTTATGCTTATTAGATAAGTATTCAAGCCCCCTAATTACACTTTATTTTCTTAGTTAATTGAGGGAAATTTAATAACATGTTCCAACAATAAATATGATTGGAAATGTGAAGATTTCCCTAATGATATGCCAAATGTGATGGGAATGGGTGCTCAAAACTTCATGATAATACTTTCTCAGCTGGCTCAAGTTATGAATAATAAATTGAATCATGTGGAACTCCCTCATCCTCCAAGTAAAGAGAAAGTTGTCCTAAAATATTTCATGCGGAAAAGGCCTCCCATGTTTAGTGGATCTTCTGATCCCCTCCTCACAGAACAGTGGATTAACTCCATTGAAAATATATTCTCTATCCTCCAATTCTCATAAGAATATAAATTCATGTTGGTGGTCTATAGTTTTGATGGGTAATATGATCGGTGGTGGACACTGATCAAGAATACAAAGTCTAAGGAGGAAATTGATTCCATGGATTGTGAGGAATTAAAGAAAATGTTTTTCAATAAATATTTTTCCCTGAACCCTCTTTCTCAAAATGGAAAGAGAGTTCCTCAGATTTAATAAGAAAGAATATGAGTATATCATGGCGTATGAAGAAAACTTTACAAGGCTTGAAAGATACACTTCCGGCTTTGTCATGAACACCAAAATTAAGGTGGATCACTTCTTTAATAGACAAAAGTTGAGCCTATGAAAATAATTGGTGATTCGTGACTTTGATAGTTATGAAGAGATTGTTTGTTGTGCCCTTAAGGTTGAAATATAGATCGGAGACTCTCAATAGTCATGTGGACTTGGTGAAAAAAAGAGAAAAATGGAATCTAATATGGGTGGTAAGACAAATAAATGTCATGATGGAAATAAGACTGAACATCCCACGTATAGAAATTTTGGGAAGAAGCATCATGGGAATTGTCTAAAGGGAACCAATAATTGCTTCAAATGTGGAAGAATGGGTCATCTGGGTAAGAACTATTGGAGGGATATGAATAATTAAAGTAATGTGGAAGAATAAATGAAGGTTCATATCAACACTCATCTTGTAGTGCAGTATTACAACTGCAAGGAATGTGGGAATTATGCGAACAATTTCCCTAAGCCAAGGGTTTTCGAAGGAAATCAACAAGAACCTCCAAGGAAACAAGGAATGTATTATGTTATCACTACTGCTGAGGTGGATTCGGACAACAATGTGGTGATAGGTATGCTAGTTATTCATTCAAGAATAGTGAATGTACTATTTGATTCTAGTTCTATGCATTCTTTGATATCTTGAAAGTTTAGTAGAACTATTCAAACATCACCTCAAATTTTGGAGGTTGAGTTATATGTGAGAATAATGAATGGGGAAATTATTACGTCCAAAGTTTATAACTCCTCCCCAGTAAATGTTTGTGGATTGAACCTCCCAGTAAATCGTGTCATACTTCCTCTAGTAGAGTTCAATGCTATTTTGGGCATGGATTTTCTATCTTTATACAAAGACAACATTAACTGTCAGGAAAGGGAGATCACTCTTCACATCCCAGAGTATCCTTCAATCTTGTAAAAGTGTAAGGAGGAAGATTAATATCCTTCAGAATCATCATCTCAAGTGTGGATAATGTTTCCTTTTGAGCAAGAATATCTTTCTCAAATGATTGAGACAATGAAGATGATACGTCTCAAAGATATGCTCATTGTGAGGGATTACAATGATGTATTCTCTGAACAATTGTCTGGTCTTCCTCCTGATATAGAGTTTAAGTTCTCAATTGAACTTATTCTTTGATCCCTACCTATATCAAATAGACCTTATAGAATGTCCACTGTAGAGCTGGAAGAGATGAATAAGTAGTTACAGGATAATCTAGAGAAGGGTTTTATATTCCTGAGTGCTTCACCATGGGGTGCACTAGTCCTCTTTGTTAAGAATATTGATGGATCAATGCGCATCTACATTGATTATCATGAGCTCAATAAAATAACAATAAATAAAAAGTATCCCCTACCTCGGATAGATGACTTGTTAGATCAGCTATGTGGGGCTAGTTATTTCTCTAAGGTGGACCTTCAGTTGGGATATCACCAATTAAAGGTGAGGAAGGAAGATATTCCCAAGACTGCCTTTTGAACAAGGTATGGACACTATGAGTTCATAGTGATTCCCTTATGACTCAATAATACTCTGAAAAATATTTATGGATTTAATGAATAGAGTCTTTAGAGATTACCTTGAAAAGTTTTTGGTAGTCTTTATCGATGATATTCTAATATACTCCAAGAGCAATGAGAAACATGAGGAGAATTTGAATACTATGATGATGACTTTAAAAATGGAGAAACTTTATGAAATATATAGTAAGTGTGAGTTCTGGATGGAGGAAGTATCATTCTTGGGGAGTTTTATCACTAGAAAATTAATATTTGTGGACTCTTCCAAGACAAAGTCAATCAAAGAGTGGCCCAGGAAAACATCTGTAATGGAGATATACAGCTTTCTGGGTCTATCCGGGTATTATCAACGATTTTTGAAGAACTTATCATGATTTTCAAACCCAATTAACAAGTTGACATGGAAGGGAGTGAAGTTCTTCTAGACTCAAGAATGTGAGGAAAAATTTAAGGATCTCAAAAAGAGTCTTATCACTATGCCAGTACTCAAACTCCCAGTAAGTGGAGAACTCTTTGTGGTGTATAGTGATGCTTTAAAGAATGTCTTAGGCTATGTGTTGATGCACAATGATAAATTGATATCCTATACCTCAAGGTAGCTGAAAATACATGAGAAAAACTATCTCACACATGATCTAGAGTCGACAGTTGTGATCTTTGCATTGAAAAACTGATGTATTATCTCTATAGGGAGAAGTGGGATATATATAATGATCACAATAGTCTAAAATATATATTTACACATAAAGATCTTAATATTCACCAGTGAAGATGGTTATAGCTCATCAAGGATTATGACTGCTCAATCCACTATCATCCCAGTAAGGAAAATAAGGTGGCGGATGCTCTAAGTAGAAAGGATCTTGCATCTTTATCAATTATGAGAATTGAAAAGGATCCAATATTCTTAGATTTGTAGAGGATAGACATGGGAATCATCAAGGGAGGAACATTATCAATCCTTTCTCAAATGATTTATCAACCATCCCTCATGAATAAAATAAAGGATGCTTAAAGAAATGATGTGGAAATTTAGAAAAGGGTGGAAGCTATCATAAATGGGAAATCCTATAGGTTAAAGATTGATAAGGATGGAGTTGTAAGATTCAGGTCACAATTATGTGTACCATCCAATCCAGAGATAAATAAGGGGCTTCTAAATGATGAACATAGATCAACCTTCTCTATTCACCTAGAGAGAACTGTAGAGACCCGAATCTTGACGTACATGGACATTACATTACTTTTGTAGAATACTTAGTACATAACAAAAAACACACACACAAGGATCGTAATAGTTTAGTGTCTTTGGAAACTCAAAACGTAATCTTCTAATCATGGTGAAAGATCTCTAATATCTCCCATAAATATCTTCCCTTTTTTTTACCTAAAACCTTTATTTATATCCTGGGGAAAATAAAACATAAAAGGGTGAGCTCAAATGCTCAGTAAGGGTAAAAAAAAGAAAAATCAATCAAATCATATTCATAAGAACATAACATTTGGAAATCTTAACCTGCAAAAGAGAGCATAATTTCATAACATGGGATAAATCATAGTTGTGAAATGAAATCCCAATAATCATAACTTAAAACATGAAACTTTGTGTCATACACACATAATCATAGAGAATCATTTCTTGTAAGTCAAGACTCATTTCCAAGACTATCTTAGTGGACAATGTCCCTTTCTGAACCGAGTCACCCTCGTTTTAGTCCGGTTTCACTGAACCGGTATAACCTACCATTCCAGCCATGTCTATCTCATGAGATATAAAATCTTTACCCAATTAATTGGAGGGAGATATAGGTCCCACCCATCTCATAATGATACCATTCTTATGTGTGCCACAAAATCTTAAAACATACATCATTGCATAACCCATGTAATAAAAATGGGATTCTTAAACATCATGAAATCATAAAACAATTCATATAAGATAAAGGAATTCATAAAAATAATTCCATTACAACATAATCAAATCAATGTAATAATAGGGATAGAAACATAACCCTTTATTATCTTAGATGGAAAATAATTTTGATAAAACACTTGAACTCCATTCTTAAGGAAAATATCCTTTCTACCTCAAAAACATTTTTCTTTTATTAACATGTCATACAATTTTAAACTAAAATAAGTTGATTAAAAATAAACTTGAAAACTTGTAAAGGAAGCTTCTTGGAAATAATGTTTTAAAAATCCATTCATGCCGTATAAGTTAAAAAAACATTCTTCGTACTTTTGTCGGAAAAGTCAAAAAGTATCTCGTACGAAAAACGACAAAAGATTCCTTTCATATCCTTTACTAAAAACTCACCGAAGGGTAAAATTGGATTTAAAAAATTGTAGGTGGATGGAAATAATATTACATATTGAGGAAACATGTATTTGGAAGATAAAATACACCCCAGTAAATACTAAAGTATAAACAATCTCGGATAAAAATGAGATTCTGATATTTCCCTTACCTTAAGTCCGATTTGCTTCGTAAGTGTCCGAACCTCCTGTATAATGATTTAAATAATGTCATTAACTTATTATAGAATCATATTCATTGTTATTATATCATATATGGTTCACTTATGACTTTATATTACCCGTTCTTTTGTAAATTCCATGTTAAAGAAGCGTTTTGGGTAAAATCGTTTCATTTATCGTAGGTGTTTGGACTTGTTGTTCTTGACATTATTATTACTTATATCATGATTTACTTACTTCCAGAATATAAAACATGATTTATATATCATATATATTCAGTATATATATATATTTAATAAATATATAAATGAAATGAAACACACCGTTCATGGAGACGGTAGTCCGTACGTACGCATGAACACTGTTTTCCTTTCCTCATTGTATTGAATGGAAGTAAGTATATGACATACATATATACATAAATCCAGTAGCCTTATAATGTCATATATTTCATTATTATTGCTTATATATACTTTATAATTATTCTTAAATGGTTAACATGGAGAATGAATCTCATCGCGTCGTGGAGACGGTAGTCCGTACGTACGCACGAGCAATGATATCATTCCCATGGTCGTGGAATTGTGTTGAAGTGTATGTATACTATTTCATTATCAATATCACTCTATAATAATCATATATAGTTACTCCTTACACCATTATACCCATCCAATTAAGGAGGTGGCGGAAAATAGATTACACCACGGCGTGGAGACGGTATTCTGTACGTACGCACGCGCGGTGATTTCCTTTTTCCGTAGGATGGTTAGAAGGTTAATTAGAGTTGTTTAATATTTATAATAACATATCAGTATATAAGAAATACTGATTTTATTACTTTATCATGAAACAGCTAAAGAAGAAGAAGTTGAAGAAGAAATAAATTGAAAAAGATCGGTAATGGATATTACCTCTTTTTGACGCGCCTTTTCTTAACCTCCACTTAAAGAACTAAGGATGGTCTTTGAAGAAGACCAGGACCTCTAGGATGATACTAGGGAAGTGGAGAAGATATTTTGGCAGGGTTTGGATGATCTTGAATTCTCAAATTGGTGTGAGTAGGAGAGGGAGGAGGTGCCCTTTTATAAGGGAGGAGAGGGGCACCTTAGGAATATCTCAAAATATTATTTTATATTAAGGTCAAATTCGGTTTATAATGGTTCCAAATGGTATTATTTCGAAAATAAAGTGGGTATGGGTCTAAATCCTATCATCCAATAGGATTTAGACAAGTTTAGGTTATTATTTTAACCTTATCAATTAGATTTAACTCTAAGTTAAATAATTTAACTTTTACCGTGTCTTTTTGTTTTCTTACACTATATGGTTAATAAACTTACTATATCAAGCCAAACGAACCCCAAGTTGTTTATTATTAATATATATATCCTTATCTAAGTCATTTGGCCGAACCTTAGATTTTTAGTAATTAAATAACAATTAATAATATAATATTTGTTTTAAAAACTAATTTATGTCAATTTTGACACTATTTGGTACATGATTTTTATGAAATTTTTAACAGAATGATAAGTTCGAACCAAGTTCCTTAAATCAACAATAACATGTCATATTAACCTATAAAATTATTTTAAGTCAATAAAAAGTCTCAAATTACATTTATTTGGGCATTTATAACATCAATTATGTTAATATTTTCTTAAAAAGGTAATTACCTCCTCATCGTTGTGTCATAAATAAATTAAATTATTTAAAGTATAAAAATTACAAATAAAATACCATTATGTAGGAAATCTTTTTATCTTTCTAATGAATATTTATAGTCGAAATTATATTATTTATAACCCTATATTAAAAATGTTTTAGTAAATAAACTTTGATTTTAACTCTTTTAACTCTTCTTTGAATTAAATAATAATAAATGTCCTAATCTAATCCAAGTAGTCCTAAATGATAATATTTTACACTTAAGGTTGTTTTTGGTTGAGATACACTTGTCCAATAGGATTAGGACATATGTTAGGGTAATATTAATATCATTTTTACCCTTAATTACCCTATTTACTTTTAACCGTGGTAAATAAAAGTAAAAAGTTACTATTCACCAAAAATTATTTTCATCTCATTGAACCACATTTTACTTACTGACATCAACCGTGTCTCTCGGATTTTTGAAATTCCATTCACAGAAGCGGTAAAATTAAGATTTATGAAAAAATTAATTTTTTTAACTACCACTTAGTAGTTTCACTATTCATCAAAAATTGAAGTTTTTCAGAAAAATGCCAAAATTTCACCCTAAGCTATAATTGATATTCCGAATTCAAAAATGATTTCTATTTTACAAAATTCCCAACATATAAGTTTCATTAATTAATTTTATAATTAATTTCCGCTGTCACAACAAATAGCGTGTTTTTAAGAGATAATAACTATCAAAAGATTAACACTTATTTATGTCTGGTGTAAATGTGAAATTACATCCAATGACCAACATTGTATTGAATTGTAAAAATATATTCTAAATATACTTTAAAACCACTCAAATTAATAATTTATCACTATTAATTATTTCTATTAAAAAAGTTGTTTTTAATTAAAATTTAGTAATTTTCACTATTCATCAGAAAATAAAAGTTATCCGAAAAGTACCAAAATTTCACCCTAAGCTAATTTCGATATTACGAATCCAAAAATAAAGTCCATTTTGATAAAATAAAATTTACAAAATTTCAAAAGGTGGTTATTACTATTCATAACGGTTAGTTTTAATAATATTTTAATAGCATATTGCTGTTTAGTGAAACTCGTTATTGCGTACTACACACGCTATCGAGGAAGGTCGCGATTGCGTGTAATGGAAGGCAAGTCAAGGATGCGTGTTGTGAAATCTTCTTTTGGTGTAGCGTACAACACAAGACATTAATGAAATTAAAAAGAATATTTTTCATAAAATTTCGGGGTGTTACAAGAACAAAGATGTATTGAGATATCCAAGAGAATTATTGGTGGGACAATCTGAAGAAGAAGATTTCTAAGTATACATTAAAGTGCCTACTATGTCAGCAAGTGAAGGATAAAAGGAAATTGACTAATGGGATGATGCAACCACTATCCATACCAACATGGAAGTGGTAGAACATCACTATATAATTTTTCACTGTACTTCCAAGGACATATAGAGGAAACAATGTTATATGGGTCATTTTGGATTGTCTTACAAAGACAGCTCACTTTATCGAAATTCAAGTGGAATTTTCATTGGATCAACTTGCATGGATATATATCAAAGAGGTGGTAATTCTGCATGGAGTACCGCTATATATTGTATCCAATAGAGATCTGAAATTCACCTTGAAGTTTTGGAAAAGTCTACAACATTCTATAAGCACTGAACTGAAATTCAGTATGGCCTATCATCCTCAAACTAATAGCCAATCTAAGTGAACTATTCTGACATTGGAAGACATGTTGATAGCATGTTCTATGGACTTTAAAGGAGGATGATACCAACATCTTCCATTGTTCAAATTCTTCTACAACAACAGTTTCCACTCCAGCATATGAATGGAACTATATGAATTCCTTTATGGGAAAAGGTGCATAACACCGGCGTGTTGGGATGAGTTTAGTGAGTGTAATCTGATCAGACCTTAAATAGTCGAAGAAATAGTGGAGAAGGTGAAAACCATTCATCAGCACATCAAGGCATCCCAAAATTGACAAAATAGCTATGAAAATAATATTTGATGAGACCTTGAGTTTAAAGTCAGAGACATGGTATTCCTCCAGATATCTTCATGGAATAAGGTCATGAGATTTTGGAAGAAAGGAAAGTTAAGTCCCAAGAACATTGTCCCCTTCAAGATTCTTGATTGTTTCAGAGTTGTGGCCTATCGACTATCACTTCTTCCTACCATGTCTAAAGTATACAGTGTCTTCCATATATCCCTCATACGAAAGTACATACTAGATCCTTCACATGTACTATTTTCAGAGGTGGTATAGTTGGAAAGTGATTTTTCTTATGAGGAGAAGCCAGTGAAGATATTGGATTTTAGAGATAAAGTTATACGCAATAAGAATACTCACCTAGTAAAAGTACTATGGTGAAACCATAAATATGAAGAGGAAACATGGGAACTAGAGGAAGTGGTGAAGGAAAAGTACCCTCCCCCATTTTCAGCTTAGAATGTAAAATGAAATTTTGAGGGTGAAATTTCATAAGGGGGAAGAATGTAATGACCCAAAGTTTAATCAATGGAAATTACCTTAATATAATTATGTTGTATAGTATAATTACATGAAATCACAACACAATTCCACATCATTCTTAAATGAAATACTAAATACTATGTGACCTTTAAACAGAATTTTTTCACTTATGTGATTTGAATTTTGAAAACTTGACATACACGGTTGCGATCAGTAAGATGTTTGGAGTCTGATATGACAAACTTAATTTTTTGGTGAATATTAACTTACCCTTATGAATAGTAATGTTACCCTTATGAATAGTAATATAAACCTTATGAATAGTAAACTATCCAAGTGAATAGTAACCTTACCAATGAAAGTATAAATAAAATTTATCCATCTTATAAGTGACAATATGATAGTATTGGTATTTTTGGTAAGTCATAAATATTTAATTATAATTTTATGATTAATTTAATAATTTAAATGAAAAAATATTTTTTATAAAATATATTCATAAAATAATATTTTTATGTCTTATGATTATAATATAATTTTATGAGACCTTAATTAATTTTTCAAAGTGCTTAAAAAAAGCAGTTTTAATTTTACATTTGTATTTTTCAAGTAAATTATGATTTTAATTAAAAACTAAATTTATCATATTTATAAAACTATTTTCATAAAATGGATTTCATTTTTTTATTCTACATTTTGAAAATGTTTAGGGTTCATTTTTGGGATTTTTCTGAAATACTTGAATTTTTGTGAATAGTGAAATTCGATAATTTATGAAATATGCTAAATAAATGAATTTATGCGTCATGATTGAGTCATGGATGATGTAAATGGTCATTGGTTCGAACTCACATGCACTTATTACTATTTTTGGTCAAAATAATCAGCATTATTTCTTATCTTGAGAAAAATAATAAACTAATGAATTAAATATTGAGAAAACTTCCCTCTCCTCCACTATAAAAATGACCCCTCACCACCTCTTCTCCTCACACCTCTCAATCCTTTTTCCTTGTCAAAACTCTACTTAAATCCTTACCTAAGACCCTATCCCACATCTAGGAGCTCTTAGTCTCATCAAAAGACAAAAACCTCTCCCCTAAGTAGGTTCTCAAGAGGAAGGAATCAAGAGGTAAAACCCCTTCTATTTTCTTTCAATTTCTTTTCAAGTTCCTTTGTATTTTTTTCTATCCTCGCCTATCCTCATCCAAATGGTGTGATAAATCCATTAAATTAAATTTAATATAATTTTTTATTATAATGTAATAATTCATCATCATCTATCCTTTCCCCTACTTTTATACTAGAAATGGAAACACCATCTGAGATGTGTTAATTTATCACATTCAAGGATGATGGGTTTTCAATTTCTATTGTCATCTTCAATTCTGGTCATGAAACAGTTTTTATGGTTGAGACAGATTATTATGTATGTAATATATCCTATGTAATTTTCTGGAATCATTATAGAAACATGATGTAAAATAATAAATCAAAACAAGTTCATTGTGAGCGAATCCACTCAAAATAATCCAAGCGATTATCATTAAATATTTATCTAATGATTCATCCTCACCCAAAATAAAAAAATGACTTATATAATCACTTAACCTTATGTATTATCATTAATAACTTATAAATCCAATTCTGGAATTCAATTTTTATTTTACATGAACTTACATGCTCTTATACAAGCGATATGATCATGAAAACCAAGGAAACAAACGCTCCCAAACAATAAAATTAAACCTATTAACTCATCAAAAAGGCCATGAATAAACTTAATAAGGTTATAATAAATAAATTACATGTAAAATAGGTTATTTAATTATTAATTAATGAATCTAATTTGTTTATCCAATACATTAAGATCAAGGTAAGAACAAGTTCAGACTTAAGGTAAGGGATTCTACCCAAACCTCCATTATTCCTTCAGGTTGCTCTATCTTTATTTTTACCCAAATGAAGTTATCTTTTCTTTTTATGTGAATATTATAAATGATATTTATATATTCTAAAATCATGTATCAATATCTATTTATCATTATATTTTAGGGATATACATATTTTTAAGTGGTTCCCTTCTCAATTCATCCCGATAAGCAAGCCTGTTTTAAGGGAACTTCCAGAATTCTTATCCAATTTCAAGTGAAATATATCATATGTTTTAAGACACCATTGTTTTTTATAAAATAAGTATTTTTATTAATAAAACCTTCTTGGTTCACTTTTTTTTATATAAAATATTATTTCATTTTCTATTTTAAATGCTCTTTAGTATTTTCCTTAAAACCGTACTAAAATGTTTTAATATTAAATTTCTTAAATACTAAAATTTCTTAAATACTCTTATTTCATGTTGTCACTTATGTTTAACATCACTTAACATGATATATGCCTATTTTCCCTTATGAATGTCCATGTATGTTTTAATTCCTTTCTTTCATGGAAACTTATATGATATGCCCATTCATTATGCTTTATAACGTGATTATGAGATCCATTCCTTTCCATGAGTACCCTTATGTTTATGTACGATTGATTATGTATGATTATTTATGTGGAAAACATATTCATGAACATGTTAATATGGGTGTTCCTAGATATCACTCTAATTAATTGGGTAAATTTTAGTCTCATGAGATGTTATGTTCAGCGGTCTTGGCGGTTAACCTTGACTCATGCTCCATGTGCAACGGTCTTGGTGGTTAACCTTGAATTGCACTCCTCTATATTCAAAGAGCTTGGATCATGCTAAAATAATGTTTTATGTTGCCGCCACATTACTATGATTCCTTGATTATATGATCCCCTGTTCTAAATATTATTATTCCTTATGTTTAATCATGTATTATGCCTCTTTATATAATTATGTTATGCCTTCTAACCCATGTGCTAAGCTTTATTCTTATGATTATTCCCTTACTGTGCTTTTAGATCATCCCTTTGTTCATGTTATCCTCATGTTATCCTATGTAGATGTATGATCACAATGGAAGTTAGGATCTCAATATGGATATTAAATAAAAGTTTCTTTTATGATGTTTAATTGTGTACCTAGTCTTCCAAGACACTAGAATTTATGATCCTTGGCTTGCAATTTGATGATTATTTATTCTTAAAATCATGTAATGATATGTGTAAAAGGTTAGGGTCACTATATTAGGTTTGTTTTAAGGTCAATCAGAGTATCCTAAATGTGGGATATCACAGTGTAATTTGAAAGAAAATCATATATTGATTTATCAATTATGCCAAGTACCAAAACTCCTAATGAATTTTAGTATCTTCCTATAATTTCTCATATGAAGCATTTATTTAGAAATTAAAATGAATAAAAAAGGCTAAGGTGACATGAAAATGAGTGAATATTTGATGGAAAATAACAGCATCTTACTGATTATTCATAAGAGATTAACATTGATTGATAATTTAATTTATTCAGAAATAAAGTTTGGAATCTCATACTTGGAAATTGGATAGATGGAATGAATCTATATTGGAGAAGTAGAAAATGTAGTTTATGGATTATTTTTTGGGTAATTTAAAACTTATATCTTGAATGTTGTATATATAAAAAATATATCATGTTGACTTTAATGATATCTGGTCAAAAATATCTTAGAAGCAATATTGATGTATACTTTACACCATTAATTGATGATTATAACCTCTTGTGAGAGGAAGGTATCAAAGTTTATGATTCTTATACAGAGGAATATTTTCAATAGAATTCAATGATTATGTTCACTATAAATGACTTCCCAATATATAGAAATTTAACTGGATATAGTTTTAATGGGAATAAATCTTGTCCAATTTGTAAAGGAGTGATAATATGTTATCAAATATAACATGGGAGAAAATCAATGTACATGGTTTATCGTAGATTTGTTTCTATGTATCACTCTTATTGAAATTTTAAAAAATCATTCAATGGATCATGGGAATTTGATATGACACCAAATTCATTTTCAACTGATCATTATTTTGAGAGGGTGAAAAACATTGATGTCACATTAAGAAAGTCAGAAATATTTTACACTAATAGAAATATATGGAAGAAACGATCAATATTTTTTGAGTTCACATATTGAAGATATATTTTGTCTAAACATATTATTGATGTGATACATGTCAAGAAGAATATCAATGAAAATTTTATAGTAACATTGTAAGATATTAAAGGAATGAATAAGGATGGTTTGAATGAAAGAATAGACTTACTATTAATGGTAATAAGATTTAATGGTATCTCCCACACCTATAGTAAAATGAACATACTTTCCTCTTCCATACCAAACATTATAAAAGAGATAGAAAAAAAAAAATTAGTGTTCCCATAGTATCAAGGTGCCTCAATATTATTCCTCAAAGGTAAAAAAATTAGGTCACTAAAAGATTTGATGTTAATGAGAATTAAATCTCATGAATATCATGTTATCTAGAACATCTTATACCAGTTTCATTATGTAGAATACTACCCAAACATTTCAGATTGACTATTATTAAGAAGTATTTTGTTTCAATTTTATTTGTAACAAATTGATGGATCTGAATTCAATGAAAAATTTATAGAACGATGTTTTCGATATATATTTTCATGTATAATGTAATTTCCACCATATTTTTTTGATATCATGTAATGTTTAATGGTTCATTTGGTGTGAGAAATAAATCTTTGTGGTCCTGTATACTTATATTGGATGTATCCTTTTGAATGGTATATAAAGATATTAAATGGATATGTTAAGAATCCAAATTAACCAAAAGCCTTTATTGTTGAGAGGTAAATTTTGTAAGAGGTCAAAGGGTTTATTATAAACTAATTTTATATATTGAATCGTGTATATCTACTTATATCTTAGCATGGATGAGTTAGTTTTGGGGGAAAGGGGATTTGTGGCTTGAATATAAATTCACTAATTGGTGAGAAAATAATATAGTCACATTTATACATCTTGAATAACATATATTACGCTCATATATATATAAAATCCCATTTTATTGTGTTAAATTAATGTTATATAAATAATAGTGATATGTAAGTACTGAATGAGCAGATGAAATATTTTTTTCATGCCATAAAGGGACCGTGTGTGCTTGATATTAGAAGTTATAAACATTGAGATGGTTAGTGGGTGGCCCATGTTTAAATGTGTTAAAATGGTATTAGAATTACATTAATAGATATACATTTTATACCAATAATCAGGACAAAAAAAAGTAAAGTTTAGAATAATGGTGTATTAGCGTTCACTAAAGCAATGCATTTTTGAGTGAAAAATGATAGAAACTGAATCTCTGTATCAACTTATTATTGTAGAGATATTGAGAATATATGGAATATTTATTATATTGAATTTTTAGTTTATGTGTTCAACTGTTAATGTATTTTTTATAATATTAATTTTAAACACGGTGAATTTAGAATGAATCTATTAGATGTTAATATAGTAGGATACGCATTTGAACCTTTTATCATGTAAATACGTGAAAAAACAAATATGATAAAAATGTTGTCAATATTATTTTATAAATTTTGTTAATTATATTAATTAATATGATAAAAATTGTATTTAGTTTTTTTTATTTGTATCCTTTTTCAATTTTTATTCAATTTTATAAGTCAACAGTCGTATTTTATCATATTTTAATAATTACTTGTTAATATGATTCATAAAAAAAAGTCAGATCAAATAGTTGAGTCATCTTGATCTTTTATAGAGTACCCTCTACATACTTCTTATATGGAACCTCCTCATTCCTCTATATAGGGTCCTCTAACTATTATAGGTAAGGAGAAGTTTTCCAAGGTGGTAAATGTGGTATCACACACTTACTTAAATTATCACTTAAAGATAGCTAGGAGTAAAAGAAATCTATCAAGTATTATGGTCATGGAAATCTTAAAGGTCCAAATTTGAATCAATTTAATAGTTTTGTGGCTATAAAATCTCATAGAAAACAAGAATTTTTATTTAGGATTATATAAGTTTTTACTAGTTGACACTCTCAGCTATGGGATACTATTTTGGTAAGCTAATTTATTATTATTATTTTTATCATGACATGTTTTTAGTAATATAAGTTATATTTTTCTTCTCTCTTTCAGATTACACATGATTTACTTGAAACTAAATTATTTGATAGAATATAATTACCTTTTTATAAAAGTATATGGAGGGATTTTAAGTTAACACTAACTTTGAATTTCATTTTTGGTGAAATACAAAATGAAAATCCATGTGAAATTTATATTTTTTTAGATGATGATATGTAGAAGAAGTTTATTGAATGTAGATAGAGGTAATCATTTTTGTAAAGTGAAATGTAAATTATTTAGAGTAATATTTTATATGATCATGGAAAATGGTCATATTAATGTTTTTTGTCCTTAATTAACAAGAATTGAGGAGATCTCATAGGTGATTCAATAGAAGACCTTATGTTCTCATACATTAAATCATGTAGTGTATCCATTACTAAAAAATAAATGATGGTTGAGAATTTAAAATAATTTATAGATGAGTCTTGAGGTTTTTTTATATATTTACACTTCTCCCTCTAGTTAGAGATGAAAAACTGAAAATGGTTTGAAGGAAGAAAAAGGGAAAATATCTTGCAGAAAAGTTAAAGCATATAAATGAGAAGATTTCAAGAAGAAATTTAATTTTTTAAAACATTTTATATTTTATAACAGTATTTAATTGTTCAAATATTCTTCACAATAATTTTTGAGGAGTAGATCACACAGGGGTTGTAACGCCCCGACCCTAGTTACCTAGAGTCGGTGCATTATTACATAACATTGGCATGATCACGAGAAAGATCAAGTCTCGAAAGACTGATTAGTTTAGTAGCCTTGGAATAACTAGATACATCCTTTTTTTTTTACATTACATCATAAAAAAACATCTTGTCTTCATATCCCCTCATACTATCCCTGCAGGTCATTCATAAATTACTTCTTCATAATCCTGGGAAAAAGAAAACATTGAAAGGGGTGAGCTCAGATGCTCAGTAAGGATAACATTATAGCAGAAGCTTTCATAAATAAGCATAAACACTTAAGGCAATTTATAACTAAAACAAAAGCCTTTTAAACTTGAACTTCAGCATAAAATGGCAAAGGTAAAATGAAATAATGCCATTTACTTACTCACATGGATATTCTACTAGTCGAATGATCACATGCAATATCAATATCCACTTTCATAATGTTGGAATGCATAATGCCAGACTATCATAACCACTTAGCCAAGGCCTCGTGCCAAGACTACAAATAAGATTTTTTCAAGGCCTTGTGCCAAGACACTAGTTTGTCTCATGAGACCTACCGATGCATCGAGGAGCTATAGCGGGCTCCACCCGTCACTTATTAAGTCCAATGCATTCCTCATATGAACATGTTTAAACATAACATAAACATTCGTATTAAAACTAGCATACGAAATGTCAATACTTTTACCACAAACCATGAATGATATAAAAACAGCGCATCCACAGTCAAACATGACTCATTCGATACAATATGGAAGATTGTATTATATCACATTAACCTCAATCAAGAATAATGAATGATGTTGACATAAATGAAAATAATCATCAAAACTATTTGAGAGAATTGTCCCCCTTTTCTTGAAAACATTTAAAAGTCACACTATTTCTCAAGAAGCCATTTAAAAGTAGATTTTTGAATCAAAGTGTCCCATACCACTTTGAAACTTTTTAAAAGGAGTTTTAATTTCTAAAACTTTAATGTCCATATAAATAAATCCTTAAAACCATTTTTAAAACATGGACATTAATGAGCAATATTTAGAAGAATAAGTCTTTAAAACATTTAAAAATGGTATTTTAGTTAGAGATTCTAACCAAAAGAGACACTTGAATACAAATAATTGAGGTAATCAAAACTTTGTAATATCATGAGAATAAAGGGATTCATGATATACTATGTCAAAGTACATTATATACACCACATAAAAGTGATTTGGTGTATATCAACAAAGAAGTCTCAATGGAATGTAAATTGAGATGAAATCTCTCATAAAGGCCGTATCCTTAGGTTAAGGATAAATGAACGACATAATTATGTGTGACAAATATAAATACACTAAATATGATTGGATATTCAGTGTAAAAAAATCAAAGGATATTCACACATATTCTTGTAAAAACAACACCAACGAATTGGATGTTTAACTCAACAAATGGTGAATGAGTTAAAATTACTCTTATCAAATTCATATCAATGACTTGATAATTACCAATGAGTGATTATGTGTATTAAACTTATGTCCATAGGAAGGGGAGTGGAAATTATGACATAATAAAATGAATAGTGATTCCATACATAATCATGGAGTAATATAATCAATGAAATATGCGTAAAGCCAAATGAGTGGGAATTGAAATCTCAAATTCCCTTACCGATTAGGTAACATACGAAACATACACCCATGAAAGAAGTATCATACCATGATGATGTAAATACCCATAAATTAAAGTATATTACACAATTAATACAATCATGGGCAGTACACATACACCACATGCAATAATTAAGTGGTGATCAATGGAAATCTCACGAAATTAAAAGTGAGATAAGAAACCCCTTACCACGTTAATCAACTGAGTCATATGGCCAAAAGTTAATAACCACCAAATGATTTACAGAATAACATGAATATAAATAGAATCATGAATATATATCAAATGGCAGTACACAATACACCACTTTCAATAATTTAGTGGCGAAAAATGGAAATCTCACGGAATTTGAAAGTGAGATAAGAAAATCCCTTACTTTGTACTTTTTCCTTGGTCGATGGTAGGTTTACCTCCTGTATAATGGTGAAATAATTGTTATTGAATTATACAAGAATAATTTACTTTAATATGATATCATATATGATCTTTTAACATTGATTTGTTAATAATATCTTAGAATTATCGTCATTTCGGGTGTTAACGGGTTCATTTTACTTTATATTCTTTGTTATGTGAGCCATATTCGTTATTAATGGGATGTATATTATTCATATCCAGAATGATATCAAGTCCTTAGATATTATTTTTTAATCATCAAATGATAATTATACTTGAATGGATATGATGGACAATGAATCTCATCGCGTTCGTGGAGACGGTAGTCCGTACATATGCACGAGCGACAATATCATTCTTTTGATATTAAAATAATATATAATTGGATTTTATATCATATATACAGAATCATTATCATGTTATATTTATTATTTACATGAGTTACACATCATTATTATACCCATCCAAATAATAATATATTGAATAACAATTACACCACAACGTGGAGACGGTAAGCCGTACGTACGCACGTATGGTGACATGTTATTCAAAGGATGGATAGAATACTGAATATGGTTGTACCATATTTATAATAACATCACAGTATATATATGATACTGGAGTTATTATTTTATAATGGAATAAACAAAGAAAGAGGAAGTGGAAGAAGAAAGGAACTTGAAAAGGGGTGGTGAAAACATTACCTCTTCTTCGGGTTCTTCCTTTTGATTTGATCAAAAGGGCTCCATAGGTTGGCTTTCTGATCAAAATAAGGCCTCTAGGTTGTAGTGAGGGAAGTTGAGATAGTATTTGGTCAGGGTTTGGCCGAACCAAAGGGCTTTGAAGGTGTGAAGAAATGAGAAGGAGGAGTGCCCTTTTATAAGAGGGGTGAGGGGTACCTTTGGAAAAGCTAGAGATATTAGTTTATAATAAATTCATATTCGATTTTCAATGGCTCCAAAGTTGACTATTCAAAGGTTAAGGTGGGTATGGGTCAAAAACAACTCAACCAATATAATTTAGACAGGTTTGGGTACTTATATTAACCTTATCTTTAAGTATTAACTCTAAGTTAATTAGTTTCACTTTTACAATGTCTCTTTGTATTTTTATATTATATGGTTAATAAACTTACCATATACATACAAGAGACCCCCAAGTGGTCCATTAATGATACACATATCATGATATAAGTCTCTTGGCCGAACCTTAGATTTTTAGGAATTTAATATCAATTAATAATATAATATTTGTTTTAAAAACTCTTTTATGTCAATTTTGACACTATTCAATAGTTGATTTGTTTGAAACTCATAACAGATTGATTACTTCGAAAAAAGTCAATTAAATCAATACTAATATATCATATTATCCTAGAAAATTATTTTAATTCATTAAAAGGTTCATATTATATTTATTTGGGTATTTTTAATATCAATTATTTTGATTTTTCACTATTATAGTAATTACTTCATCCTCATTGTGTCATAAATAAATTAAATTATTTAATGTCTAAAAATTTTAAATAAAATATAATTATGTAGGAAATCTTTTTATCTTTCTATGGAATATTTATAATCTAAAATCCAACATATATAACCCTCTGTAACAATTGTTTTGTTAAAAGATATATGCTTGTGTCATTTTTGTATTTATTTTAACTTAATTAAAATAAAGTGTCATTATCACTTACAAGTGGATCCATGGGGTCCCAAAATAGACCCAAAGATGCCCATGGTCGACCATGTATCAACCAATAGGGTTAAGACACGTTTTAAGGGTAATTTAGTATTATTATAATATTATTTTTTAACCCTTATTTACCGGATTTACCCTTAACCATGGTAAATAAAATATTTACCGCAGTAATTATTCAAAATGTCTAAAAATAAAAGTTACCTATTTACACAATTTGAACATCCTGATTCTAAATATGGAATCCATTTTTCTAAATTCAAAACACATAAGTGGCAGAAATTAACTTAAAATTAATTCCCGCTGTCAAAACAAAAAGCGTGTTTTTAAGAGATAATAACTATCAAAAGATTGACACTTGTTTATGTTCGGTTTAATTGTAAAATTATGTCCAATGACCAAAATTATATTAAATGGTAAAAATATATTCTAAATATACTTTAAAACAACTCAAATTCATAATTTATCACTATTAATTATTTTGATTAAAAAAGTTGTTTTTAATTAAATTTTAGTAATTTTCACTATTCATCAAAATATGAAAGTTATCCAAAAAGTACCAAAATTTCACCCTAGGATAATTTAGATATTACGAATCCAAAAATGAAGTCCATTTTGAGAGATAGAATTTATAAAATTTCAAAAAATAGGTATTACTATTCATAACGGCTAGTTTGATTGGTTATGGTGTGTTAAAATCTCGAAGTTGTGTACAATGCACACCATTGCATTATTCGAAAGGAAACATACCGAGGAAACTTGGGGTGTTACAGGGGTCCTTCATACCCTAGGGTAGGAAGGATATTTTAGCTACTTATTTTAGAAAGGAAGAACACTCAGGTCATGTATGAGGATTTGAGGTGAGTGTATCTATTAAAAATGGTTTGGTCATCCTGATACTTCTTTAATTGAGAATTTATATAAGGGAAAAATAAACTCTTTAGGTTCTACATTGTAGGAGATATGTGAGTTGATGGATTATGTGATTAGATCTTTGGTATAGTTAATGTTTGTAGACATATAGAGACAGTTTAATTAGGTACACCCCACTCCTCCACTACTACCTACATTTCTCACTCCTCCACCACCTCATACATAGTTTCTCATCTATTATGAGTTATATATTGAGGATATCTTGTATCATATTGTATTGTATTGGATCATTCATAATATTATAGATAACTTACAAAATCTATAGATAGATACATATCAATGGTAATAGTATAAGAAATTATAGATGCATCAGCTATAGTACCATTCCATACTCATAAGGTTTCTATAGTAGGATAGAGTATCAAATATTTTCTATTTTGGACATCTAGACTTATATGATAACTTACCATTGAGATAACCATTGATTACATACTTTATTTAATATTAATTTTAAATTTATTTAAATACTTTAATACATATATTCTAGGAATACATTACAGGTAATGAATTGATGTATAGAATGAAATAACATGATGGGGTCCCTTCAACTTCTCATGCTACTTATTTTGAAGTAATTTCTAAATTATAATTGAGTTTATTTATATTTTTTTATGTTTATGAGCTGAAAATGACTATTGAAATTTTTGGGTTTGATTTTCTGCTGATGATTTGTAAGAAATATATCTTGGATCTTGTAGTTATAGATATGATGCACCTTGCAGTGATGCAATTCTTTTCCATGTGAGTATATTATTATATTTATTTTAGTTATATCAATTTGATTTAACTGAATACTTATGTTTATTTTTTAATAGTTATCTTCATACAATTTTATTCACTATGATATGACATTATTATATCTATTCCTAGACCAACAATTTATTTCTCCTCTAATAAGTAAACCACGTGATAGATATAGAAATCAATATGCTCGAAACAAATTTTAGAATTAAGAAATTAATTGTTAGAATCTTCTTTATATTGATGGGTATGAAACATATATTTCATTATAGTGCAATTTATCTTAATTAAATAACCAATCAAGTTATATTTTTTATATATATGTCCATTGGATGTTGATTGTTTTTATCTATAATAAAACACTAATTACTAGTTATTAATTATATATGGTGACATGAAATAAAATTTTAAAGAAATATTGTAGAAGTATGTTTAATTATTTTAATGATTGTATATTATAATAACTTTCTATTTTATTTTATATTTCTTACCATTTTCAAACAGGTAATGGAATCACAATAATAGTTCACTAAGAAAAATGGAAAAAAATATTTATTTTGTTTTCATAATGGAAACTTATTTCATAAGTATTGTCATTTAACATAAAATTAAAATGATATTTTCAATTGATAACTAATTTTCAAATATAATTGTCATCATCATTAAGGCGTAATCAAATATTTGCATTATGATCTGAGATTTATGTATGAAATAATTACAACTGGTTCATTTTCAAGTTCTAAAAGGTTATATTTTATTATTACTTTTCATTTTATTTATCTTATCATTATATTGAGATTACATGATTAATAGTTTCTTTTTAATTAATATCTTTTTAGTGATTCTCTCACATATAATTGGAATAAGCTCAATCATTTGAGGGAAATGGAAGATTTTTTTAAAAAATTGATTCAATTTTAGTTTTTCTCTTTATATTTGTAATATATATTTTGTATTTTAACTATGAAATTTTAAAATTAATATAGTTTTAATTTTTTATTTTAAAACTTTTGAAATTTTCTACTTTATTTCTAAATCTTTCTATTATTATAGGTACTGGTATAGTACTCTTAATGAAATTTATTTAAAAAATATTATTTTTTATGTTGTTTATTTTAATAATAACAGTACAAAATATCTTCCACATTGGTTATTTTTATAAACTATGTGGAATTTAGTTTTTGACATCAGTTATTTTACATAACCGATCTGAACAACTAAATTATACACCAACTATTTTATAACTTACATGGAAAATGTCTTGATTTTTTTATTTTAGGAGGTCCCTCTATATTGGTTGTTTTATAATTGATGTGAAAAGTGTCCCAATTTTTCCTTTTCTTGGACCCAAACAAGGTTTATACACTTTGAGGGTAAATCAAGTTATGTCAATTCAAATTTTATTTATTTTATGTGATATTTACCACTTTTAATATATAATTTTCTATATATAATATAGATGATATAAAATAATGAAATAAATAAAAGGGAGAAACATGATATTTTAATTAGTTCACCTAAATGGGATAATACAAGAAGAATTCATGGTAATGTGCCTCTATACCAGAAGCACTAAATCTCACTTCTTTTTTGTTATAATGTTTGAAGTTTTTGTACTGACCCTATTGATTAACAACCTTATAAAAAGAAAACTTGTTTCTCTACATATAGAATGGAACAAACCTCTACTCTTTTAATTATCACCTCCTCTAAAAATTGAGATGTTGTTAAACCAAATTTGGTGTTTCAATATACTCAAATTTTTATCTTTTTGAAAAAATCCATAAGAACCTTCCAGAAAATGATTTTCCTTGATCACCTTCCTATTCTTTATATTATTTCTAGTGTTAAAAATGAAATATTTCATCTCTCTACTCCTTATTTTTTAGCACCTATTTTATAAAAAAAATATTTTCCTTTTTTTAAAGATGCAATTTGTACAACTTTTCTCAAGAGATATTCTAATTATTTAAAAAAATATTTTTTCCCCTTAATTTTATTTAAAAACATCACCTATCATTTTTAATGTAAAATCATTTTATAAGGAATAGGTCAACTCCCTATTTTCCATGTCAGGAAAATAATCATGAAAATTTTATAAAAATAATCCTTCCAAGGTTCAATATCCTATAAAAATAGGATGCAAAACATATTATAGCCATTGTAATTTAAAAATACAATCACCTATATTATAGAACTCTCAATGTATCCCACTTAGTTTTCTATTATGTGGTGTACATGGTCAAATAAGTACCCACACAATAAAACTTAATCATGATTTTAAATATTGAAACATGGTGGATTTATTATTTGTTAAATCATGTCTTGATTTCATCTACCTTGGTTGGCCAAAAAATTCATCATATTTTATGAGTGATAAAATATACTTGAAACTACTACTGGTCTATTTTTAGAAAATCCATAATTTAATGACTCGTACGAAAATGGTTGATTACTCATGCATAGAAATATGAATCATACAAAAATGGATGATCACTCGTATATAGATAGATGAATCATATAAAAATGTTTGGTTTCTCATATAGAGAATGATGACCCATCCACACATTCAACTAACACATATGCGGGTTTTGGAATGACTCGTACAAAGATGCTAGATGAATTTTATGAAGAGATGATGACTTGTATGCACATCTAAGATGAGTCGTATATAGTTCAAATTACTTTTACACAATACTTGGTGACTCATGCATTGGTTTCTATCCATTTCTGGTTTTTGATATTCTGGTCAGAATGAACATACATTCATCAAGCAAGTAACTCATATATAGGTTCCACATGACTCATACACAAATAATGACTTATCCATAAATGAACATCACACACATAAATAGTCTAAATTAAAGATCACTTCCAATTTCTTATAAAAAAACCCAAAATCTACTTTTAGTGTATTTTTTCAAAAATCTCCCCCATTGGGTTTGGTGACAACTTCAAGATCAATTTATCACTAATTTTCTTTAAAAAATATAATTAACTAGATATAATCCAAAATTCCATTTTAGCTTCTTACCTTCAAGGAGTGTATCATCTAATTACTAATCATCAACTCTAATACCACTTCAATCAGTATTGGTATTAGAATCAATAATTGGAATAATAGATCCTCATGAAAGCACTATATTGATATTTATTCACTTTATCTTCTTTTTTAAACTACTGCTCCCTCAGAAAAATCATTCAAGTTTTGAATTTATTAGATTCATTTCCCTAGAACAAACTTCTATATGCATTATGATTACCTATATCCATTGTTTGGAGTATTAATGATGTTATTATTATATAGTAATTTTTCTTTTAAGTAACATAGTATATGATAATGTCCTAAAATTAATTGTTGCACTAAAATGTCATATAATTTCCCTATTATGATGGTAACATAGAAGTATGAATATAATATTATTAAATATATGTTCAATATTTAGATGATATCATTTTTCATGATACAAATTATAGATTCTATTAGGGGTGGAGACTCATAGAACATTGGGACACTTTCTCATGGTGTAATCCCTTGGTAATTTTTAGAATAGGAGATTATGATATCATGACTTTTCAGTAGTAAATCCATATTTATATATGTCATTAGATGTTCTATTTTACAAAAATGGGTATTGATCCTCATACTTTAAGATTTTTATTAATAAATATCATTAATCACATACTTTAATTTATTGTAGATATATGTTCTCAGTGAAGTAGGATATGTTGGGTGCATCATGAGTGATATTACATTAATGAATAATTTAGGAAAGGATTTCCCCTTCTATTCTTTAATGAAATTTAATATCCTATACCCTTTGATGGTTATAAAAATAAAAATTAAATCCAATGCTATGGTGTTCTATGGGAAGGTTCGTTTTCAAAAAGTCAAAGAAATATACATTGAGAACATAGATTAATGACACTAACATGCAACCTGCTTGATTATAAATATCTTGATAAAGGGATTATATTACACAATGAACATTTATAAGAGGTTATATGTCATTATGGATTTAACTTCTTTCCCTATGGTTTCCATGGCGTATTTCTAGAAACTAACCTTTGACTTTAGGTGGTTCTTCTTAATTACACTAAGAAAGAGGACTAGAGGGTTGCACACTAAGTATATCCAGAAGCTCAGCTAAATTATATTTGAGTTTAATAAGTTATAATAAAAATATTCATATTATATGGTTTAATAATTATTCAGTATTGGTCGATCACTAATATTTAATTACAAGTTATTCATAAGAATAAATATGTGAGTTAAATAATTATAAATATTTATTCACAAGTTTTAGTTAATATAATATATATTATATTTATCATAGAATAATATAGTAATGTTTATTTATTAAAAAAATAATTATTCAAGGTTTGGTAAATATTTATTAGGATAGACAGATAGATTTTAATGGTCCAATAAGAATCAATATATTGAATAACATTTAAATAAATAAATATTTATTTATTTAAAAATGATATTTATTTATCATGGGTATTGCGCATGTCAAGAAAAATTATGATATTATTTATATTGTTTTTAAACATGGGGTTCACTAAGGAATAATTAATTGGATGAGGGACATTGTGAAATTTAAAACTCTAACCAATATTTATTGATACCCGGTTATATCACTTTCTAAGGTACACCTCTTGTAGTGAACAACAAACCTAGAGATAATTCTCTCAAGTAGTAGAGGTGATATTATCAAGAATGTGGTCATGAACAAGAGTTCCAATACTCTTCTAACCATTCAATCATTTGAGAGATCCTTAAGAATCCTTCATCCCTAAATAGATTCTTCATATGATCAATGATGAATGACACAAGCGATCATGATCGACCGTGCTAGAACCAATTGACTTTACAACAACATTCTAAGATTTTAAAGCATGTATAGATCACCACTATAGGGATTCTTCAATTGATTCATATAATGAAATTATGGTATGATGAGATCAGTCAACCAAATCATCAACGAAAAATGAATTACAATATAAGGTAATTCTAAATCTATCTATATATTAGTTATAAATTTCATGTGATGGTCCTACATTTTGGTTTTGGCTTTAATATTTCAATTAATATTAAATTTAATTCTATTGTTCATCAAGTTATTTGTCATATAAATATTGTGTTATTCATAAACTATAAAAAAATTGAGTTATTCATGCCTAATAGATACTTCCACTGATCCCAAAACCTATTTACTCATAGACTCATTTTTTAGTTTTTCAAATCACAAACAATTATGATATAATTTTTTATAATTTAATGTTTTTCTAAGTGTTTTTTTATACAAAATGAAATTTGTGGTAACCATATTTCTAGAGATCCTTAGCATGAAATTCCAGAGGACTGGATTATATAAATCATATTAGCATAGTATAACTAAAATTATCATAATATATGAAGCATTATTGGGTTAACCATATAATAAAATGGATGTTTTTGATGTTGTTACCACTGATCCCAAAGAATATAGAATCTGACCATTGGATAATATTATATAAAATGCACTAGAACTTTTAAGACTAGGAGAACAAGGATAAAAAATATTTATAAAGAGCTTATGTTTATCACCTGAATTCCTACAACCATATGTTGATATAAGATTTTACAATCATTATAATTTTTATTTTTTAGTTTTTTCCTAAGAACTATTTTGTGAGGATGTATTCATTAAGTACTTAGAAATTTTGTTGTAATCATTATGTTACTGATCCATTGTGATCAAAGTATTTTGGGTTTGGAATAAAAAGTAAATATTCCAATTTGTAGAAGTGGGAATTGTTGTTGATTGTATTGATTGAGGGATTCTATAGTTAGAAGAAAGAACTAAGCTCTAGTTTGTAGAAGAGGGAACTACTTACTATTGTACTGATTGAGAGCTTCTAGTGGGGAAGATAGAAAATATATTCCTATGTGTATAAGAAAACACATATAAACTAACAAGTTTATTTAAGGGATTCTAGGGTATTAGAAGATAAACCTTCTAAAATATTAATGTAGGGGATAGTTTTTATCCAATTTAATTCAATAATACCTTGAATTAGGTTTTTGATTACCCTTAAACATTGAGTTAAATGATATCTTTATAACATCCTTTAAGGGGTACTTAATTTATAAATTAATACTTATTGTTTTGTTTTTAATTCCATTTTGTCAACTATATTAAGTAGTTATTATATTTTCTATTATGAATTTAAATATTTCATAAGATTGTTAAAATTATGAAAAACTTAATTTCCACTATGTGTTCTTAAGTTTAATATGGTATTGTAGGTTTGTAATTTTTTAGTTAATGGAAATTTTTGTTTCCAGTGGTTTGAAAACATTAGGTGTGGATGAAAATTGTGAGTTTTTTTATAATAAAAAATTCACCCCCTCTTGTATGTTTACCTATTTCTAAATCTGGGACATTTAGTTTTGTCCCAAATATGGTTTAGATATGTTAGGAAAAACACTACAAGAGGAGGCAGGGGTGAATTTTAGTTTGAAAAAAAATCACTATATTTCAATACTTAGATTTTATATTGATCAAAAATTTAGTATTATAATCGATTTATAATTTATCAGACTATATATATAAAATAAAAATAAATAAAATCTAGTAAAAATTCAATAACTTCAGATAAAGATAAAAAAAATATAGTAGAATTAATGTATAAAAATAATGCACATAGTGTTTCATTACAATTCTAGCACTCCATAAAAATTAAATTATAAAACCAACTTGATTTAACCTTAAACAGCAATTAATTCTATAAAAAAACTTTATGTATCCTTGATTTTATACCAATCAGAAGGTCTCCCGGATTTAATACCTATTTGAAGGTTAGTATTTATATCCCTAGAAGTCATTAATATAAACCCATTAGAAAGTTATATATCTTCATATCCTTTCAAGACTTCGATCCAGATGATTGGATGCTCTGTCTTCATATCCTTGGAATCCCTCGATACATAGGTCAAATATATGCTTCACACACTAGATGAAATGTATTACTTATATAAAGTGCTCGATAAAAAAGATTAGAAACACAATTATTATAAGATAAAATAAGAAATTTATAAGGAAAGCCTCACATAATTGTAGATCTTAGCTAAAATTATCATAAAGAGAATTTACACCGATCAGTAGTGATCTCATGGAAACAAGTTATTGAAATCTTCAAATTGACCAAAGAATTTTAAATAATCATGTAACATCTTATAATTTCTTACTTTTGTGACTCCTTCTCCATAAATCCACAAATATATTTATAGAAATTGTTTATAAAAAACTTGAATTTTTTAATTCCACTTTCTTTGAGTTTAGTTATAAAAGAATCAAAAGAAAATTCATCATCTTATAATGAGCTCAGTAATTTTTCATATCATCCAATGGAATCATCCTTGGGCATCTACAGTGCTCATATATCCGATGAAAGTAAACTATTGTAAAAAAAATATTACTAGATATTTATATTAAGTACTATAGAATTTCATTTATCAAAAATTCACTTATACGCGCCAAGGATAACTAAGAACAGCATTTTTTTTAAATAGAATTAATATGAAGTGTATTTTTATTTTCAGAATAAAAGAATCAAGTGAGTCGATGACAAAAAAATATTCACCTTTTTGAAAAAAACAAGACACATTAAAAAAATTGACAAGTTACATTGTATTTAAAAAAGAAACTTCCTTTATGTTATGATATAATGTTTTTATTTCATTTTCCTTATAACTCATTGAAATAAACTCATTAGATATAAATATGAAAAAAAATATCAACCTCTTTCATTTCTCCCCATTTTTTCAAAACAAAAATAACAAATTCTCTCTCTTTGTAAGAATTAATAGACTTCCCATTTGTAATTTTTTTTAAATAATATCTATCATGATTCTCAATATTTTTAAGAACTATCAAAATAATTATAAATTTCATAAAATAAATTTCTTAAATTTATTACCTTTAAATAATTTTATCCCCAAAAAAATCTTAAATATATCTTAATTTTTATAAACTTTCTCTGTAATTTTCAAAAAGAAGAAAAGAAAGAAAAATAAATTTTATAAATATTTGTAAAATTTCCTTTTGAAATAAAATCATAGATATAGACTTTTTTAAAACTGACTTTTTAGTCCAAACTTGGGAATAATCAATATAAAGTGAACATTAATTCACTTCTTTCCTAAACCATATCCTAACATTGAAAAAAATAAAAGAGAAAGGGGGAATTTTTTTATTTTCTTTATTTTAAAAGTTTTTTATTCACTAAAATTATTTATATCGAATTTAATTCTAAAAAATAATATATTATTAGTTTAACTTAATCACTTTTACTTAATCATAAATTTTATTATATGCTAGAATTTCTGAAAGAAAAAAAGAATAATTTTGTTTAGTATTTTAATAATGAAATAAATTCAATACTAACATGATCATTTGGGATATGTTATACACTTGTATGGGGATTAAATCATTATAGGTGTCTAATTTATCACTTTTTAATCCCTTCAAACTTTTATCTCTTTTAGTGTTAGGTGATGATCCTCTTATCATCTCTCTCTCTCTTTTGTTCATTGTTCTTTCAATAGACATTGATAAACACACACACAAGACATAATAATTTACAAGGTTCACCTTTCAAATATAAAGGATAGTATTTGGTATGACTTAGGTGCCACCAAGATCATATAATCCATTAGTATAAACCTGTGAATACAACAGTGTAGGGTTTATCCTTGTACCCATGTTTGGTTCATACCAAACTCCACAAAATCATGTTGATTCTTCAAAAGATTTTCAAAATAGTTTAATTGAAATTGGAATAACAAAAGGAAAGTATAATAAAAATTTATAATCTTATCTTGTTTCTGATGTGTTTCATCCTTCTTATTTTTATATTTTTTCACTTTCACAATAGCAAGCAAGGTCTTCTTTAATTATTTTGTATACAAAAATAAGTGCACAAAACTCTTTTATTCATAGCCACAAGTAATGTCACTATATTTCCTATGCTAATTGAAAGAATTATTCTCTTTCTTCACTATAAAATATCTTTTTTATTGAATATATTATTCTATTCTTTCTTCTTCAACTTCAATACATAATCGAACTGTACTATATTTATTTAAGGGATTCGAAGAATAGAAATTCTACATGAAGTGTGGAATGAACTTGTTATCAATGTTGAGTATCTATTATTCTCTTCCATTTAGATATAAAAGTGTATTTTTATGGAAGATTCCATCTTCTCCTTCAACCTATAGAAAGATATTAATTCTAGATAACAAATTTATTCCACTTCACAACTCCCCTCTTTATTCTGATGTATATATATACTCTTTACACATAAGCATTAGCCTATTTTTCCTCTATCATTACTGGAAAAAAAATCATTTGTGATGGGATCCCATCACAAAAGGTCATTTTCAATGGGGTCCCATCGCAAATGACCTGTTACAGAAAACAGCATCGTAAATACTTTATTCTGGTTTTTAAAAGACTCTTTTGTGATGGGATTACCATTCCATCATAAAAAAAACTTTAAAAAAATAATATTAATACTAATAAAATTTAATAAAAATAATAATAATAATAATAATAATTAATAAAATAAATAAAATAAAACCAAATAAAATTAATAAATTAATAAAAATATAATTAAAATAATAAATTAAATAATAAAAACTAATAAAATTAATAAAAAACACAATATTCACAACAATAAAAAATAATAATAATAATAATAAATAATAAAAATAATAATAATAATAAATAAATAAATAATATAACATAATATAATATAAATAATAAATAATAAAAAACACAATATTCACAACAATATAAAAAACACATTATATAGAAATTTAAATATATAGATTAATAAAAAATTTACAAAAAAAATTGCATTCCAATGTTTATCATAAAAAGTATATAAATCACTAGGGGTCACCTAAAGGAGATAGAGGAGATAGTAGAGGGAACTTCATCCCTAAACCATGAGTCAAATGTCATATGTACTTCATCGTCTGTTCATGTTACTGCTACTGTCATCGATGCATCTCCTCCTACTACTGTTGTTGCTGCTGTTGACGGAGCCATTCCTACTCCCTACGCATGATCTCTATAAGCTCACCTTATGATCGTAGCTGCTCCTCATACTGTGCAGCAGATGATGATGACTCTTCATGATCTCCTCTTAAGTTTCACAGTGACATTGCAGCAATATCATAATAACTCTTAGGCATCAATCGATAGTTGATACTAACAACTCATCCTTTCTCGAAGGCATACTAAGTCACCTGCATCCATACTATATCATCAAATCCTGCTACACTAGAGGTCTGATCCTCAGTCTCGGTCTAACTCTCATCCTATGTCTGAGACATCACAACCTCATATGACTCCTTCAATTTCAATTTAAAATTAAAATAGTTAAAATATTATTTATAATTAATTTTAAAACTCAAAATAAAATTATATTGACCACAATATGACATTGAAGATCACCTCTAATATCTACAGTGATAATATCATTCTACATCCTCCTATAAACATAGAACTCTATAATATCGGGTTGTTCGATTTCCTATATGAGTATAAAATAAACAGTTTACATTTAAAGTTATATAGATTATTAAAAAAAATACCTACCAAATGTTTTCAATGCGTATTGAATTTACGACTACCAGCTCGATGAATCACCTCTCATCTCCCCCGGTTCTATCAACCTAATGATGCTCTCCTGTGAAAAGTGGGTCTCATCCAATATGAACATAATCCATCCCAAACCTGAGATAAAATGTAATATGGTCGGTGGGTGTAGTAAGACTGGTCAAATTCTGTGACTCCTGCTTTTTGCATTAATACCCTCCTCAAATTGTGCAAAAAATTATGGCAACACTCATGTATATAGCCCTCTCATGCCTTCCATATAGATTCCTGCATGCTATCATCGACGGGATACTATAAACCCTGCAAATAATTAATAATATCAAGTTATTAATTTAACAAATTTCAAAATAACTATTATTTATTTATATATCATCCAATGATAGAACATGTGGTGGTAAACATTAATGGGAATCTCATCCCATGTAACCTATGCTCTAGAAAAATAATTCCATGATATATCACTTCCTTGTCCAACTGCTATATGTGAAAATCTATGAAAAAAGAGAACAAATAATCAAAAAATTAGTTTATAAATAAATTAATGAAAATTATTGAAACTAACTAAAATTCAAAATTGAACATAATTCTGCATGCATGAATCGAAATGAAGATGTGGACATCACTCAGGGATAGGGTCAGGAATAATCAATCATACAAGACCACAACCACTCTAAGGCTTCGCTAAACCGCCAGTAGTATGAGGGTCAGATGATCCAACATCATGCTCATCACTAGGTATATCAGCCTCCTCCAACTCACAAAACATATCAGAGTCCATCTGAAACATAAAATGACTATTATCAAATAGTTTTAAACAACTATTATATATAGATATATATTATATATGATTATTAACAGTATTTAACTATGTCAATCTTCATCTTCATCCTCATCTTCGTATATGATAGTGTCAATATCTTCATATTTCTCCTTAGTATCATCAATTTCTATAGGAGTTTCAATTTCATCACATCTTTCCATTTCAAACTCATTTGTTACATCAATAACATCATCATCACCATTGACCCTTAATTGAGGGGTTTCATCATTGATATTCGTGTCTCTTTATGCAAAAGATGTATTTAGAGTAGTCTCTTGAAAAATTTCAATTCCTTGAACTTTAGCATAACCACATTCATTTTGAATAAAATGATTTTCCTGAGATTTCATTTTTATTATGTTCCACAAATCACTAAACTCTATTAAAGTAGCACAATAATTTTTATAATAAATTTAATGTGTCTAATGAGCTGATAAAAATGGTTCATTTACTATAAAAGGGATTTCATATTTAATATCAATGATTCCATGGTGTTGATGAACATGCAAGCCTCTCTCGGTATCCAACCACTGACATTTAAACATTTTTATATAATTCTATCCCAGATAACACAGTTCAATTATTTTTTTCATCATGCCATAAAAGTCAACTTCACTTTCTCTATAATGAGATCCTCTCATGTAAATACCACTATTCATTGTTTTTTTATTCCTCATATGTAAGTATGAAATCTAAAACCATTCACCGCATATGCATTATAAGATTTAACCATTTTAGATTGTGGGTTACTCAATACACACAATTGATTATCAATTTTATCAGCATGTTTAGATACCTAAAAATTTGTAAAAAAATTATCAATATAAGAATTAATAAATTTATTTTATATGTTAAACAATAAATAATTTATTTTTTCAATTTTTGAAACCAGTAGGAAAAATTATTTTGCCTACGTTCTTCAAGAGCAGCTACTGTAATTTGTGGAAATTTTTTCTTGATATGATTATCATGCAATCTAAAAATAAAATAATATTAATTTACTATAATAAATATTATAGAATAAGTGATAGGATCACTCATATTAAAAATGGTTCCATTATTTCATAATTGAGCAGAACATATGTATGAGTCCTATGATGTTTATCAACTGAAAACCATCATTCATGAACTCCACCAAAGCCAAGTTCAGGCTGATTAAAAACTGATAATTGATTATTAATTTCATCATTAACATTTTTCTCATTATAGACCATGTGGTTATGTTTTGAGGGATATTCAGATTGGAAATAATGAGAGCAGAAAAAAAGAAATTTCCTCCTATAAATAAGCATCTATAATTGATCCTTCAATCAATGCTTTGTTACATACCTTTTTCTTCAATTTTTGCATGCATTTCTCAAATGGATACATCCATCATAGCTATACTAAACCTCTAAATTTTGCTTTATATGGAAAATGTAATATCAAATGTTCCATTTAATCAAATAAAATCTACGGGATAATTTTTTTCAGTTTACATAAAATTAAAACAACATATTTTTTGAGTCTACTTAGTACATCATAGTTTGTTGTATCCACACAAATTTCTCAAAAAAAATATGATATTTCTGTTAGCACATCCACATCCCAAATCATATATTTCAAAAAACTTCTAAATACAATCGGTGGAAGTATTTCCATTATAACATGACAGTCATGACTTTTTAATCTGGAATTTGACCATTTCTAACACATCTTGCCAGATTGGAAACATAACCATATAGAAGCCTCAAATCTGCAATCCATTGAAAAAATAATAAACAATTTTCTTTGGAAACTATTTAAGACTATTTTAGATTCATTAACTTCTATGATCTATTATTTTTAAATAGTTTAAGTTCTGGTCACCTGTAAATTTGGTCAATATTTAGTCATGTCTTTACATTATCTTTAGTTTTACCTGGTGCGTCCAAAAATAAGTAAAATATATTATCAAAATAGTTCTTCTCAACATGCATGAAATCCAACATGTGATGAACCAAAAAATCATACCAATATGGCATATCCCAAAAAATGATTTGTTTTATCTAATTGTGTTCTTTCCCAAAGCCATCAATTTTCTGTTGGTTTATAGTCTGTCCAAATGAAATGGGAGGTAATGAAGAGACAATGAATTTTAACTCAATACTAGAGATCATTATTGGAGTTCCATCTCTTTCAATTGTGCCTTTTCTGAAATGGTATTTTTTCCTCCAAAAAGGATGATCATTAGGAATAAATCTTCGATGACAGTAAAAGAAATATTCAATGATAGTAAAAGAAATCTTTGATGACAGTTGAAGAAACAATATTTTCTTCTATTGATGAGTATAGACACTTTAATGTCTTGCATACAGTAAGTACATGATTTTGGACCGTGTGTATTTCAACCAGATAACATTTCATATGCTGGGAAGTCACTAATTTTCCACATCAATATAGCTTTCAGTAGGAAATTTTGTTTCAAAATAACATCATACATACTAACACCATTACTCCATAATAAATACAACTCATCAATCAATGGATTTAAATAAATATAAAGATCCTTTTTTAGATGTCCTATAATTAATAAGGTCAAAAAGATATATGGCTTATTCATCAACATCCAAAGAGGTAGTTTGTACAAAGTTATAAGGAAAAACTATTGGTCGGAGTAGGACACTCAAGAGGGGGTGAATTGAGTTCCTATAAAAAATTTGTCTAAAATTATTATTTAAAAATCCCCCAATTTAAAATCAAATATAGGTCAATTAACCAAAGTAGCATATTTATAAAATATTTTATCGTTTGAAATATTTCTTGAAGATTTATTAGTTCTCAGTTAAAACAATATGGGTTATTATTTTCGATTTTGAAATCAGTCTACTAAATCAAATTATAATACAAACACTATCTAAGATTAACTATCAGAGTGAAGTAAAGTTTTCTAAAATAATTATAATAACAAAGAAAACAATACTTGAAAATGTATAGAAAAAATAAACAAGAGTTTCAGTCTCAATATGAGACATAATTCTCTCCACTTGGTGATCACCTGCCACCAAGAAGTTTATATAACATAAACTTGATCCACACCCTGGATCAGGGTAACAACAGTATACAAACTGTTCAAATCAACTATACCTCTTTCACAATTTTCATGGGAGTGTAAAAACAAACAGGCCACATAGGGACCACTTCCACTATTATTTGTGGGAGTGAAAATGTGAAGGATTGTGAAGATATCTAAGTATCTTCCAGTTTGGATCAGAAGTCGATGTGTGTTTACAAAATAGAGACACACACTACTTAAAATTTGAATAAAGCACACAAGAAGATAAAAATGATAAGAATAGTTTAGAATTCTCTGTGAGATGTTCTATGAAGCTTCTAGACTCCTTCATAATGATAGAATTGAAGATAGAGTTGTCTTCTAGAAATAGATAGAAAAAGAAAGAGTCGCTTTTTCTTCTGTCTTCCTTTCCTAGTGAGGTAGAAGATTCCTTAAAGTGTTATTGTCTTCTAAATAATTGCTATATATATTTTTGGTCTTTTGGTTCTTAGTAGTATCCTTGTGTATGCATAGTAGCCAGTTATTGTTTTTTTATTTAAGGTGCATCAACAGTTTCAACCTGGTCGCCTCTTTGTCACAATCTTTATTACTAATCTAGATATTCCCTTTATACAAACAAGCATCATGTTCTCTAGTACCTCATACCTCGTACTAGTCTCTAACATCATTAAACATTGTCTACAAAATACAAACAAGATCATTAATATAATAAGATGTACTAAGTTTCATAAATATGACATTTAGAGGTAAGTTTGAATTTAATAGACAGTTCGTCAATGAATCGGTCTATCAGTAGCTTAGACTATCATTGTCTCATGTTGTTGGTGACTCATGTTGTCAGTGGATCATTCTATTAGTGGATCAAACTTGCATCAGTAAATCAATTATCGGTAGGTGATCTGTTGGTAGCTCAACTGTCAGTAGGTGATGCATCAATAACTCATCTATCGGTAGCCCATACTTAGCGAAATTCTGAGTGACAGTCAGTCTCTCTATTGGTAGGTCAGATTTTGGTAGGTCATGCATCGGTAGGTCAGGCATTGTTAACTCAATATGTTGGTGATTCAAGCTGTTGGTGACTCATACTTAGTGAAAATTCTGAGTCGCTCTGTCGGTGACTCAGCTTATCAGTATCTTATATCATCGGTAGCTCATGTATCGATGACTTTTCTATTAGTAGGATAAGTATCGATAACTCATACTTATCATTTTCCCATACTTATCCAAAATCTGTAACACTATCTTCTGATTTAAACACTAATACTAGAGGTTAAAAATATAATTGAACACGATTAAACACAATGTATCTTAACAAAACATAATTATCATAGTTAAGCATGATTTATGAACATTAAAACTAGAGGAGGCCAACAATCTCCCCCTTTTTAATGATCATAAATCATGGCATTATATACCAAAAAATTGATTTATTATGATTAGATCAAAAATATGCGTAACATATTGTACAGATTATTGAGATGAAATTTTTAAATAAACACAAGTACATATTACTTGTTAAATGGTCTTCTTCCAATTATATGTTCCCTTTTAATATTCAGGCTTAATCTTAAACTACCCCTAAGAGAGATATCATATTATTTATCCCCCTTTTGGTATTATCAAAAAGGAAACACTGAATGAAAATGAAATAATAGAGAAGTATATAATCAATGAGATGAAATCACAGAGGGTATTCTATTAATCAAGAAGTACAAGGGATAACAAAAACAATACAACAAAAGGAGTACAAAAAAATACCTATCAAAAAGTGATCCAAATACTTCTTGGTTACATCATATTTTATCACTTCCTTTTCCTTATCATAAGTATAAGAGGGAGGAGTAGAAGTTGCAGAGGTAGGGGTGGGATCCAATAGTGAGTAAAGGAAGATGCACTCCTTGAAAAACAGATAAAGTAAGGCTCGGTCTAGAAAAGTAAGGAGGGCATATGAGTTCTTATTAGATGATAGTTCTAATTTGGATGAGAGCTTGAGCATGGGTCATGGTCAAAGGTGAGTAAAGGGTAGAAGAAGAGGAGATAAAAGTAGGCAGGACTGGTCTGATAGGAGTAGAAGGAGGAGAAACAATGGTTGTGCTGTGATGATGCAGGTATGGTTTTAGTAGATTGATTAAGTCCCTAGTAACCTCACCACCATATGTCATTGCCTTATCAAAATCCTATTTATTCTCCATAAACTTCTCAAGGGTTGGAGTAAAATCCTTCAATTTTTTAACTTGCTCCTTGAATGCCCGAGTCATTGGAGGTAGCCTCAAATTCTTCACTAAATATTTGAAATAACTGGTCAACTAGTTTTGGGTGTAAATCCTCTTAAAATATAATTCTATCTTCTCAGTAATTTCCTTCTAAGCATCAATTGCTTCTTTTGAATAAAATCTCACCATTTAATTCATGTAGTCACAGTTCTTTCTAATTTTAGAAAGACTCTCCTAGTTAGTGCCACCCATCACAGTTTTAAGTTCCTCTCAAATTGCATTTTTGACCATCTCAACATTTAGAGAATGAGTAATAGGGGCAGCTGAGCTGGATGCACCTTGCACTATATCTATGATATCTAGTCTTAACTAAACCAGATCGAGGGATAGAATTGGATAAGTAGTTAAAGTGGAAGCATCATTCATTTTATATTTGACAATAGTCTTCAAAATGGCTATATCAAGAGTTGGATGAGGAGGAGAATCATTCTCAGAAGACTCTAAAAAGGTATCTTCAAGTAATTTTAGAACTCTTTCCAAAGACTCTTTTGATATAGAAATATTGGGAGTTGCAGTGACAAAACAAAAATTCAAATAAGAGTAAAAAAACAAGAACACAATGATTTATGTGGTTCAGGAATAATCCCTACATCCACAAAGAGGCAAAACTTTACTATATTTTAGGAGCACAATTTTATAGAAGATATCTCAGAGTTTCTAAAACACACACAACCCTATCCTGAAATGGCCTAATGTAGAGGATGAATCACTATTCCACCAATTGTCGGAAAGTCTGTTGTGCTACAGTGAAAGATGGATGGAAGTCAATGTCACTACAGTGAAAGGCGGCCACCCAAGTCAAAAGTGCTACGGTGGTTTCTGGCTAGAAGTCCAAATAGCTACAATGTTGTTGACTCTGAAGTCTGCAATTCTATAGTGTCTTATTGGTGTCGGTTGGTCATATCTACTACAGTTGTCAGAGTTTCTACAGTTTCACAAATATTGGGCTGGGGGCCAGAACTCGAACCCCCGTAGAAGGGGTGCGTTTCCCCCTACAACCCCCAATGATCTCACTGCGGAGCTTGACCTGCAAAAGTTTCAAGATGGTGCACAGTACGGGCCACAAGAATTCACCCCAACTGGATTATCCTACACCAATACAACATCTTTATATTCAATTTTCAACTTATTAATGGTGGCGGCCATAGCAACCAATTCGTTCCTCATTTTTTGATTGTCTGTGACAATTGATTCCAACAATGAGATCAACCTAAGATATAACTCTCTCAGTAATCAAATTAGAATCTATTTCACTAATTATTGCAATAATAGCAGGTTGATTAGTAGGAACATATCATATTGAAGCTAACAGTTCTTCTTTAAAGGCATTAAAATCTACTTTGGTGACATACTCAACAGATTTTGGAGCAATCACAGGAGTAAGAGTAAGAGAAGCAGCCCTATACTTCGAATCCGGGTATTCCAAACCCAAATTCATGTATCCTAGATCTCTCCTCCATACAAGTACAACAATTTCATCCAAAGGATCTAGTACAAAAACCTTATATCTCTTAGTTGTTGTCTCCCCCTTAACATGTTTCTTTTTCCTAGAATATACTAATTGTATCACTGGAGTCATTGAGATTTCCCTTTTAGTAGGAACTTCAACATTAACAGGAGTATCAGGAGCCCTCTCCTAAACTACAGTTGGTTCAACACGAGCATCAGGATATACATGTGATTCCTCAATCGGTTCTAGTTCTTGTTCTACTTTAGAAATATCAGCAGGACATTCATGCTCAGTAGGATCTAATGTAAGATCAATAGGTTCAACCTTAGGACCTTGATCATCACCAGGATGACCTGATTCACTGTCTGATTCATCACTTCTTTCATCTTCTCTTTCACTTTCATCTTCTCCATCACTTCCATCAGATTCATCAATATTTTCCTCATCTCCATCATTAACTTCTTCATTTTTTTCCCTCATCTATATCATTTTCTTCTTTTTCACTACCATTTTCTTCTTCATCAACAGATTCTTCCTCACTACCCGATCTACTGACCTACTCAGCATCCTCAAATTCTTCAGTCTAATCACTATCATTCTTAGGTAGTAGTGATTATTTATAAGGTAGAGGTCTAGGTGGACTTGTAGGACCATAAGTCATCCTTATTGGGCTATCATTAATGTCAAGATCACTCCTATCATCTATTGGAGATTAATTTCTTTGAACTTCCTTAGGCACATCCTCATCGGAATAAACACCAACTTCATCTAGTCCTAGACCAGGGTATATCATATTTCTTGGCCTTGATGGATTCTCAACAGGATTGAAATCCTCATTTAACTTATCATTCTTCTCAACCCACATCTTCTTCCAGGGGTTCCAGTTAATCCTCATCCTCTTACAGATAACATTGTTCAGAAAAAAACCATCACATTCTAAAATAGTATCTTCACCTTCATTCACTAAACCCTTAGACTTTAACATAGTAGAGATAAGTCTAGGATAAAACAAAGAATTGTTCTTTCAACAGGGTTTAATCATCTCACTAATATGAACCATCAAATATCTGCATAAATTTACCTTATAACCTTTCTTCAATAGATAGATCAAGTAAACATCCTGATACTTAAGAGATGAAAAATCTCTTATTCTAGGACATAATTGATACTGGATGAATTTGAATAAAATCCTTCTCTAACCATCTATCTCTATAGTAATAGGCTTCATATGATCTCTATTTCCTGTTAACTTAGCCCAAGCTACCTCAAAACTGAAGAGGTCACTTTTTGGAGGATCACTTCCCTAATGGACATCACAAAAACCATCATGGAGTACCTTTAGACATTCTTCATGATGCTTAGATGAAAAAGACACTCTGCTTCCATCCACTATTGACTTTATCAAAAATATCTCAGATCCTTCCAGTAGAAATTCAACATACAGGTAAAACTCATGTACCAGCCTCGGATAATACAGTCTCTCATTATTGGAGAACTACTCCAACCACCCTTGGATTTTCAATACATTCATCATAAGAGACTTACTCAGTAACATCCATTCTGAATGTACTTTTTTCTCAGGGGTCACAATGCAATTCACGAGTTCAAAATGAATAGGCAGTAGTTTTGGTTGGCTAGCTTCACCTATTTGCCTATTAAATGGATATGACTCATCTTCAGATCCTTGTATAACACACTTGAAACGAGCCATTGATGGGGTTTGAAGGTTTCAATTTGAGTGAGAAAGGTAGCAGCTCTGGAGAGAAAGGTTCAAGGGTAAAAATTTCAAGATTCAGAGTGTGAGAGTAAAAAGAAATATTGAATCGACCCTTATTTTATCATTTAGGGATTTGAAAAAATAAAATACTAAATGTGGGTTAAAATAAAATAAAACAATGAAGTTTCAAATTCCAAATAGAGAAATAAAATATCAGTCAGTGAGACACATCGGTAAGACCTATTGGTAGGTCCTATTGGTGAGACCAGACAGTGAGACATCATCGGTGAGACATGTAGGTAGGTCCTATCAGTGAGTCATCAACAGTAGGTTCTCAAAAATTGATCATCCCTAACTCATGTCTGATGTAACTCATCCTCTTAGAATTTAAAGACTAAGTAAAAATATCATCAAGCTAATGTTCTGTGCTATTGAATTTAAGAGTTATATCACCTTTTTTATAATGATCTCTTAAAAATTAATGTCTCGCATCAATATGTTTTTTTCTAGAGTGAGGAACTGGATTCTTAGAAATATTAATTGAACTTGTGTAGTCACGGTTTATAGGGACATGCCTAAACTAATATCCATAATCCATTCATGTGTGTTTCATCCACAAAATCTGAGCACAACAACTACCAACAGCCATGTATTCAGCTTCTATAGTAGATAATGCAATCAAATTTTGATTTTTACTACACCATGATACTAGAGACCTACCAAAAAAGTTACATGTTCCAATGGTGCTTTTTATATCTAACTTACAACCACCAAAATCAGTATTAGATTAACTAACTAAATCAAAAGGTTGTCTTCTAGGATAGAACAATCCTAAGTTGGTAGTATACTTAAGGTATTTGAAAATTCTTTTAATAGCAATAAGATGAGACTCTATAGGATTTTCTTGAAAATGATAACACATACACACACTAAACATAATATAAGTTCATCTAGTAGTCAAGTAGAGTAGACTTCCAATCATTCCTTTGTATTTGGTTTGATCAACAGATTTTCCATTTTCATCAAGATCCAATTTATAGGTGGTAAACATTGGAGTATCACTAATTTTTGTACTATTAAAGCCAAACTATTTCAAAATATATTTAGTATACTTACTTTAATTTAAAATAATACCTTCTTTATTTTTAAAAATTTGAAATCCAAGAAAGAATTTGATTTCACCCATTAAACTCATCTCAAATTCACTTTGCATCATTTTTTAAAAATCAATACATAAAGAATTTCTTGAAGATCCAAAAATAATGCCATCAATATATATTTGAACAACTGAAACATCTTTAGAAATTATTTTTATAAAAAGTGTAGGATCAGTTATGCCTTTTGTAAAAAAAATTTAAATAAGAAAGGTGTTGAGCCTATCATGCAAAGCTCTTATAGCATGTTTTAAACCATACATAGCTTTTTTTAATTTAAAGACATGATTTAGAAAATGGGGGGTTAGCAAAACCGTGGGGTTGTTCAACAAAAATATCCTCAATTATATACCTATTTAGGAATTAACTTTTAACATCCATTTGATATAGTTTGAAATTGAGATGTGTTTCATATGCTAGCATAATTATAATGGATTTAAGTCTAGTAACCAATGAAAAAGTTTCTTCATAGTCAATTCCTTCTTCTTGACTATGTCCTTGTGCAACGAGTCTAGCCTTATTTCTCACTATGGTACCATCTTCATCAACTTTATTTCTAAACACCCACTTAGTGCCTTTAGTCAAGGTGTCTTTGGGTATATAAACAAGTTTCCAAACTTTATTTCTTCCAAACTGATTCAACTCTTCTTGCATGACCATCACCCAAAAATACATCATTAATGGCATCATTGATATTTTTAGGTTCAATTTGTGACAAAAAGGCTTGATGTTCAACCTAGTTCCTAAGATAAGCTCTAGTCTATGTCTCTTTATCTAAGTCTCTAATTATGGAATCTAAGGGATGGTTCTTAAGGGTTCTAACAAATCTAGAAAAAGAAGGGATATTTATTTCAAGTTCTTCTATAGGTTCAGGTTCACTATGAACAGAGTCTATAGATTTTCAAAAATTGGAGCATTTTGTTGCTTTCTTAATAGTAGAGTCATAAGATTTAACATTCCAGATTGGACAGATCATTCTCAATATTTTTTAGGGATGTTTTAGGTTCATGTGGATCTATTTAATCAAATTTGATATGTAAAAATTCTTCTAGACACTTAGTTATTTTATTGAAGACCCTATAGGATTTTCCAGAGGTTGAATAACCAAAAAAATTCCTTCATCACTTTTGGAGGAAAACTTTCCAAGATTATCTTTTGTATTAAGGATAAATACTTTGAAACCAAAAACTTTAAAGTAATTAACCTTAGGTATCCTATTGTTCCATAAATCATAGGGGGTTTTCATAATGATAGGTCTAATTAAAACTCTATTAATAATATAACAAGTTTCATTCATAGCTTCTACCCAAAAGTAAATATGTAAGTCATACTCATTGATCATAGTTCGGGAAATTTCTTGTAAGGTTTTATTCCTTCTTTCTACAACTCCATTCTGGTGGGGTGTCCTAGGGGTATAGAATTTATGACTATTTCCACTCTATGAGTAAAAGGATTCAAACTCTTGGTTTTCAAAATCACGGCCATGGTCACTTCTTAAGGTTCTAATTTTAAGACCACTCAAGTTCTCTATAGTTCTAGCATAACTGGTGAAGTAGGAACAAGCTTCACTCTTGTGAGCCAAAAATAAAGTCTAGGTATACCTAGAAAAGTTATCTACTAGAACATAAACATAATTATTCCCATTTAAACTAGAAACTCTAGATGGTCCAAAAAAATCCATGTAAACCAACTCAAGAGGTTTTGAGGTTGAAACTTATTTCTTTGGTTTGAAATATATTTTGTGTTGTTTACCTTTTTAACAAGGATTGCAAACTTTTTCATTTGGAAACTCAAGTTTAGGTAGATCCTTGACTAGTCCTTTCCTAGTAATCTTTATAAGGGAGTGAATATTACAGTTTCCTAGTCTACTATGCCTGAGCCAAGACTCTTTTTGAAAATTACTCAAGAAAGACATATTTTTAGAAACTAAAGAATATAAATTCATAGCATAAGCATTTTCATTTCTAAAAGCAGTGAATACTAAATCATTCTTAGAATTGAAAACATTACTAGAATCATTTCCAAATTTAACATTAAAACCATCATCAAATAATTGTGAGATGCTAAGAAAATTATACTTAATACCATCAACAAAAAGAAATTTAGAAATTAAAATTGAATTTGTGTGACTGATTTGGATAAGGACAATAATTTTGCTTTTTTCATTGTCACCAAAGGTGACATAACCACCATCTATCTTGATGAGGTTATTGAAGCTCAAATAGTCCCTTACCATTTGTCTTGAACACCCACTTTCCAAGTACCATAATCTCTTATAATAACTCTTTAAACAGCTTTCCTATAAAATCAATTCAAATAAGAAAAGATTTTGGTGCCTAGACTTGCTTGCATCTAGCAACATTAGTAATTAAATCTTTGGGATCCCACATTTTCTTCATGGGTTTCCTATAAGAAGTTTATAAATTATTAGAAATATAAACTCTATTTGGTCTAGAAAACCTAGAGGCTTTAAAATATGTTCTAGCACTGGAATTTGCAAAATATTTTCTAGAACTGAGCACAAAACCAAATTTTCCAGATTTTGATACAAATGTATTTTTGAAAAAAATTATTTTTTCCAAGTTGATAACCAATACCAGTAGTATTTTTTATAGAAACTTTGTTACCAAGAATTTTAACTAAGTTATCCTTACCATTTGTAAATTTCTCCAAATCCTTCTTTAATTGCTCATTGGACATTTTAAGTTCATTGTTCTCATGAAGCAGTTGAGCATTCTTTTCTTTTTCAATAATAAGTTCAGATTTAACAAAAAATAGTAAGAGCATGTTGCTTCTTGAGAGATTTATACTTATCCTTTAGTTCATTCTATTTATCCTCAATAATTTTACAATATTTAAACATTTATTCATTTATCATATTTTCAAAATCAGATTCATCTTTAGAATAATAATAATTATGTATAGAAGATTCTAGAGTTACCTTAGATGTGTTTATCATGAAACACATATTGGATTTTTCAGCCTTCTCATCATGTGAAGATTTAGAAACACTGGAGCTATCCTCAGAGGCACTCCAGGTGGCCTTTATTTCTTTTTTATATTTTCTATCTTTGTCCTCATATTTTCATTTGAACTTTAACTTAAGATAGTCAGATTTCACATGTCCTATCCTCTTGCACTCATAGCAGACTATTTCATTAGTATTTTCATTTCTCTTCCAGTACTTTTTCTAATTTCCTTTACTGTCATACTTCCCTTTATAACTAGGTTTTCTAAAGAACTTCTTTCTTCTGTAAAAAAATCTTAAATATCCTAGATAACTGGTTTATTTCCTCATCACTATCACTTGGTGATTCTTCATTTCTAGAACTTTCATCATGCACTTTCATTTTATCTTTTTTTATTGGAGGTAGTGGTTTTGAAGGACACTGAATTTCTCTTTAGTTCATCATATTCTTCTCTGTTAACCTTTAATTATTCTTTATACATAATCAATTTACCTATCATCTCCTTTATTGGTAGTTCATTGATGTCACAGGATTCCCTTATTGACACTGAGGTTCCTCTCCATCTTCTTGGTAAACATACGAGAATTCTCATTACTTGTACCTTGGATGTGATTGTCTTTACCAGAGAGACCATCATATTTAAAATATTATTGAACCTAAGATACATGTCATAAATTGGATTATCATGATTTATTTTAAAGTTATCATATTTAATAGTATATGTATTAAGTCTCATTTTTTTTGACATTATTGGTTCCTTTATATGAAACAACCAGTGTATCCAAAATTTCAAATGTTGTTTTACATGCAGAAATCCTATTAAATTCTCCATCCCCTAAAGAGCGGTATAAGGAATTCATAGATTTATATTTATTATTATATGTTGTCTTAGTGGTATCATCCCAAGTGTTCCTAGAAGTAGTAGGAATTTTATATTCATCTACAATTGAAGACCAAATTTCAAAACCCATACTTTCCAAATGCATTTTCATTTTCATTTTCCATTGGGTATAATTTGTCCCATTGAAATAGAGAGTTATGTTGGTAGTAGCACCTTTCTACAAATTATCCATATTAAAGAATGAACTAGATTTTTAAAGAACTAAAAATTTAGAACTAACAAAAATTTAGAGATCTTTAAAAGCACAACTAAAATCACAATTGAAAAAGGGTTTTGAAAAAACTTTTAAACAACCTATGATACCAAATGTTGGTCGAAGTAGGACACTCAAGAGTGGGCTAAATTGAGTTCCTATAAAAAAATGTTTTCTAAAATGCTTATTTAAAAATCCCCCAATTTAAAATCAAATATATTCCAGTTAACTAAATTATTAGATTTATAAAAGATTTTATCATTTGAAATATTTCTCGAAGATTGATCAGTTCTCAGTTAAAATAATATGGATTATTATTTTAGCTTTGGAAATTAGTCTACTAAATCAAATTTTAATACAAACACTATCTAAGATTAAATATTAGAGTGAAGTAAAGTTTTGTGAAATAATTATAAGAATAGAGAAAATAAAACTTGAAAACACACAGCGAAAATAAACAAGAGGTTCAGTCTCAAGGTGAAACCTAATCCTCTCCACTTGGTGATCACCTGCCACCAAGAATTTTATATAACATAAACTTGATCCACATCCTAGATCAAGTTAACAATAGTATACAAACTATTAAAATCAACTAGACATATTCCACGTTTTTTTTGGGAGTGTGAAAAAAAAATATGGAACACAGGGACCTCTTCCACTGTTATCTGTGGGAATGAAAATGTGAAGGAATGTGAAGATATATAAGTATATTCCAGTTTGGGTCAGGAGTCAGTGTGTGTTTACACAAGTAGAGAAAAATGATAAGAAGAGTTTATAATTCTCTATGTGATGTTCTATGAATCTTCTAGATTCCTTCAGAATGGTAGAAGTGAAGATGGAGTCATCTTCCAAAAACAGACAGCAAAACAGAGAGTCTCTTTTGATTCTGTCTTCCATTCCCAATGAGGTAGAAGATTCTTCAAAGTGTTCTTGTCTTCTAAATTGATTCTGTAGAGATTTGTGGTCTTTTGGTTCTTATCAGTGTCCTCGTGTATGCATAGTAGTCAACTCTTGTGTTTTTCTTAAAGGTGCACAAACAGTTTCAACCCGATCGCCTCTTTCTCATTATCTTTCTTGTTTATCCAAATATTCCCTTTATATAGACAAGCAGCATGTTTGTTGGTACCTCATACCTCATACTAGTCTCTAGAATCATTAAATATTGTCTAAAAAAGAAATATAAGCTCATTAATATAATAAGTAGTACTAAGTTTCATAAATATGACTGTTATAGGTAAGTTCAAATTTAAGAGATAGATCATAGGTGACTCAGTCTATCGGTAGTTCATATTGTTGGTGTCTCATGTTGTCGGTGACTCATGTTATCGGTAGATCATTCTATCAGTGGATCAAACTTTCTTCAGCAACTCAGTTGTTGGTAGGTGGTATGTCGGTAGCTCAGCTACTGGTAGGTGATGCATTGGTAACTCATTTATTAGTAGCTTATACTTAGAAAAATTTTGAGTATCAGTCAGTCGCTCTGTCAGTAGGTTGGACGTTGGTTGGTCAAGCGACGATAGGTCAGGCATCGATAACTCAATCTGTCGGTGAGTTAAGTTGTCAGTGACTCATGCTTAGCGAAAATTATAAGTTGCTCTGTTAGTGAGTCAGCTTATTGATAGATTATGCCATCGGTAGCTCATATATCAGTGACTTGTCTATTGGTAGGACAAGTATAGATAGCTCATACTTATCTGTGTCTCATATTTAACCAAAATCTGTAACATTTTCTTATGATGTAAACACTAACACCATAGGTTAAAATTATAATTGAATATTATTAAACACAATGTATCTTAATAAATCATAATTAGCATAGTTAAGCATGATTTGTGAGAATTAAAACTAGAGGAGGTCAACATGAACCAACAAGAATATTGTAACGTCCCGGACCTGGATGCCACCCAAAACGTTGCCCCGAGCTCGGTTGGTCACAAGGCCTCAAGAACATCTCCCCAAACACCAAAGGCTTCCGACTAGCAGCAAGGGCCTAGGTGATTCAGTGGGGAGACTATTCCCTCATTACTAGAGTATCACAGCAGAAGTCAAAGATATAGTAAATAGTAGAAGAAAAATAACCAGTCAACTAAAAGGGAGACAAGCATACAGGAATACATAATAATAACCAAAAGTGTGTCATATAAAAAATGATGCTAATGGTACAAGTGTCTAGAAAGAAGACAGAACAGTACATAGCAATACAATACAATACAAGTATCCTAAAAAGAATAAAAGACCAAAAAGGTATCCCAGCATCACAAGCCTCAGCTTGTCATATGCTCCCCTGCTCCAAAGCAACAATCAACAACCTGCACTAGGCCTCTTGCCCCTATCATCACCTGCAACTATATAATTTTTTTAGGTCCCCAAGGAGGCCCAAACAGGGTATGAGATAAACATCTCATTAGGCAACCACCCAGGTCTATATAGTTCTAACAGTAATTCTAAAAGTGCTAGAAAGTGTAAACAACCAGTAAGTAAGTGTGTATGCCCATGGAATAAGTCTACTGTATCAAGTAAAACTGAACATCCCTCAAGGCTACCTGTAAAAGAGAGTCATATCCTAACAAGGAATCTATAACCAAGTAAACATGCAAGTCACACAGCCACATTGTATATCCATCTGTATTATGTAACCCATAGCCATGCTATATAAAGTAATAAAGTATCCCATGGCCACATTGTATAGTGAAGTAACATACCACAAGGGCTGAATCCAAGGTATCAGCAGACCAAGGAATCCATGTAAAAATGTCTAGACCACAGAGGGCCATATCCGAGGAGTGTTTCCAAGGCATCCCATCAAGTCCCATGGGCATCCCTATTGTAAACTCAGTTAGGCACTGGTTGGGGTCCTAGGAGCAAGTCAATAGCAAGTCCTACGCAAGCCCAAGCAAGCCGGATCCTACGGGGTAGCAAGGCATGAGGCATCCCATGGAATCAAGACCCAAGGGGTAGAGTCAACCCAAGGAGTCCACTAACACATTCTAGATCCAAGGAGAGCAGTCCAAGGCATATATCAAACCATTCAATTAAGCATTCAAGAATTCAAGCATTCAAGTTAAACATTCATAAACATGTGAGTATACCCACTCACATCAACGAGCATAATCCATGAGTATACCCACACATGTAAACCATTTATCATTTATCAGTTACAAATCATATGGGCCTACCCTCCCATAGAAACCATTTAACATGCCATTAGTCATTTACATATAGGTATACCCATCCATATAAACACATTTCATTTAATACAAACTATCAAAATAGACAAGGCATAACAAGATATCAATATACAATGAGGCAGTGCATCTTTTAAACAAGCTACTCAAGATGTAAAGGAATATAAGGGCTTCCTCTAACTAGGAAAGCACAAGCACACGCTCATTGGGTGGTTTTAACAAGCATAAACAAATTATTTCCTTAAGGCGCACCCCTTGGGTGACCTTGAAATGAGCAATAGGTGCCAATTCACCTAAACAGAACCCACGTTCATCCTCACTAGGTCCAACTATAGCTACTAAAAGCTACTTGCTCGAAAAAGAGACCTTGGCAGAAAGTCTGAAAAAAGGAATTTTGTCCGAATCTTCGAAAAACACCAAGAAAAGCTGAAAGAAAGTATATACCACCTACCTCACCTCAGAGAAGACAAATCGTCCAATATCGTGTCCTGATTTGTCCTGATTTGGAAGAAAACTGAAGAACGGATGAAGAACAGAATATTATGGCATATGAGCATAAATCCAAATAGTGCAACTATTGTTCTGAATAATCGAGAATGATTAAAAGGAATGTATGCCTTATCGATGTGGATCTGTAGAGATGATCGAAGATCAAAACAGAAGTCGGATGGAGAGTAGGAATCAAATACTAAGATAGGCACCTCAAAGGAGATCTATGGAGGGAGTTATGTGCATGGGAGGAGAAACCACTTTGGTTTTAAAAAGAAAATTAAATTTTTAATTTAAAATTTTTTAAAAAAAACACACAGCAGGGGTCGCATGGTTTACTCGCACGGTTTCCCAAACCGTGCGGAAATAGTACAGACCTCTCTACCTAAGAGGGCCACCCCACACGGTTTGACTAACCATGTGGTAACCATGTAGAACGCTCTACCCAAAAACCTACAGTTTCCAAAACCCTCGCACAGTTTCACCTAATCGTGCACAGGCCATGCGCAAATCATGCGCCAGGACATTTCCAGCCCAAAACTTTGTTCCAGCCTCCAAACAAGCCCCAAACACCTCCAAAACACCTATGATCAAGTTAATCATTCACATAAGGCCATAACAAGTCATTTAAATTGAAAAGAAAAGAATTCGTACCTCGTACAAAAACCTGGGTTCTTACAATCTTCCCCCCTTATAGCAATTCGTCCCTGAATTGCTCTCTAAAGGGTGGTAAAGATTTGTTTGAGAACAACTCCGATCATTGAGAACGTACGTCGACCTCCCTCTCCCAAGTCTTTTCCTATAAATAGCCATGCTACCATAGCACCCGTACTAGAGGAACTGACCAGCCTTGAAGAATATCCATGCTCCTATCTACGATACTAATCGGATGCTCCTTAAAGGATGCATCAACCTATAACTCAACCTCCTCGGGTTGAAAAATGTGAGACGGGTCTGAGTGATAGTGGTGCAACTGAGATACATGGAAGATGTTGTGCATGGATCGATACCTCTGAGGTAACTAAAATCGATAGGCAACCGACCTGACTCTCTCCAAAATCTCGAATGGCCCAACATATCTCAGTGAAATTTTACCCTGTCTCTTGATTCGTCTATGTCCTAACCTCGGTGAAACACGTAAGAAATACCAATCCCCGACCCCTAACTCTAGAGTTCATCTGCAGTAATTGGCGTATGATTTTTTATGAGACTATGTAGTATCCATCCGCTTCTGAATCAACTGGACATGGTCATAAGTCTCCTGCACGAGACGCGATCCCAATAAAGCTGCCTCACCTGCCTCTAACTAGCATAGGGGAGAACAGAATGGCCTAATGTATAAATCCTCATAAGGTGTCATTTGTATCATCACCTGATAACTGTTATTATAGGTGAACTCAACCAGTGGAATGTGTCTCTCCTAAGATCCCCCAAAATCTAGGACACATGCTCGAACCATGTCCTCTAGCACCTGTATCGTATGCTCTGATTGTCCATCTTTATGAGGGTGGTATGTTGTGCTCAGAAGCACCTGTGTACCCAACTCCCTCTAAAAAATCTACTAGAATCAAGACATAAAGTATCCATCCCTATCTGAAATGATAGTGAGTGGGACCCCACGAAGTCGTACCACCTCTCAAATGTACAAATTTTCAAGATCATCAACACTAAAGGTATCCTTGATCGATAAGAAATGGGAAACCTTCGTAAGCCTATCAACGACAACCCACACAACATCATTACCTTAAGGAAACCTCGAAAAACCAGTCAGTAAATCCATTGCGACATCATCCCATTTCCACTCCGGGATGGGTAACTACTGTAAAAGCACAAGTGGTTGTTGATGTTCCTCCTTCACCTACTGATAGGTGGAACACCTTGTAACAAAACCATCTACCTCTCTCTTCATTCCCGACCACCAGTACTGACGTCTCAAGTCATGGTACATCTTGGTAACCTCGGGATGCACTAACCAAGCTGAAGCATGAAACTCTTACATCAAATCCTCACGTATATCCAATGGAACCCAAACGCATCCATGGATATACAGGATCTCATCATCACCTACTGTCTAACTAGGAGGAGGGTCCTCACTTGTCACACCTTCCAGTAGAACTAGGCCTTCTAAATCTGATAGCTGCCTCATCCTAACTCTATCCAGCAGGGTAGAGGTAACAGCTAAGGATGAAAGAAAATTCTTCCCCTGTCTGTCTTCCACCTCCAGATGTATCTCAGAGAACAATGTCATAAGATACCACTCGCTATTGGCCTATTTCACTGCCTGTATCTGAGTCCTCATGCTCAGTGCATCGGCTACTGCATTTCCCTTACCAAGCATGTATGCAATCTTGAAGTGAAAGGATTGTAGGTACTCCACCCACCTTCACTGCCAAAAATTAGGATCACGCTGTGTAAAGATGTACTTGAGGCTTTTGTGGTCTGTGAATATCACAAAACGCTATCCTAATAAATAGTTCCTCCAACAACGCAATGCATGAACAACCGCAGCTAACTCGAGATCATGCGTAGGGTAATTCTTCTCATGAGGCCTCAGCTGCCGAGACCCGTATGCCACTACTTGATCTCCCTACATCAGCACTACCCCTAGCCCAATACCTGAAGCATCACAGTACACCGTGTAGCTCTTGCCCTGCTCTAGCTGTATCAGGATTGGTGCTGATGTCAGCCTCCCTTTCAGCTTCTGAAAGGTTGTCTCACAAGATTCATATCACACAAACTTCACACCATTCTTTGTCAAGATTGTCAGCAGCACTGCTAAGCGTGAGAAGTCCTGTCTAAAATGCATGTAGTAACTAGCTAGCCCCAAGAATCTCCATATTTCAAAAACGTTCTTGGGCTATTCCCAAGAAACTGCAGCTCTCACCTTCTTTGGGTCCACTAAAACTCCTTTCTCTGAGATAATGTGACCCAAGAAGTGAATCTGATCCATCCAAAAGTGGTAATTTGTGAGCTTAGCATATAACTGAAGATCTCTAAGTGTATTCAAAATGATCTCAATATGGTTGGAATGTTTGTGTCAATTGTGAGAATACACCAAGATATCATCCACAAAAACCACCAAAAAAGAATCCAGGTAAGGATGGAACACTCGGTTCATCAAATCCATGAAAACCGATGATGCGTTCATGATACTGAAAGACATAACCAGATACTTTTATAACCCATACCTACTATAAAAGGTAGTACGAGGTATGTCTATAGGTCGAACATGAACCTGGTGATATCCTGACCTCAATTAGATCTTCGAGAACACTCGATATCCTCAAAGTTAATCAAACACATCATCTATCTATGGTAAGAGATATCATTTTTTAACCATAAGCTGGTTTAGTTTCTGATAATCCACATATAGCCTAAGAGTTGCATCTTCCTTTTTCGCAAAAAGGACCGGAGAACCCCACAGATAAGTACTGGTTCTGATAAAACCCTTCGACTCCAAGTCCTCTAGCTTCCTCTTGAGCTCCTATAAGTCCATCATAGTCATACTATAAGGAGGAATGGATACCGGTGCAGCTCCTAGCACTAGATCAATGGAGAAATATACCTCTCTCTCAGAAGGTAAACCAGAAAATTCATCAGGAAAGACATCCCTGAAGTGATCAACCACTAGAGGAAAGTCTGCCTGACTCACTCCTTGATCATCCAGAAACAAACTAGCAATATGGGTTGTCATCCCGCCAAGCCCACAATGCTCAGTTCCATCTCTGCTCGCCCGGATATCCCATTCACCCTTTTGGATAAACACTACACTCTATAGTGATGTGAAAGTCACCCTCCAGTGATAGAAGTCAACGTACGCTCGATAAGCAACGAGCCAGTCTATTCCAAGAATGATGTCAAACCCTGTCATCTCAAGGAAATACAAACTCTAGAGGAAGTGACACCCACCAAACTCAATGGTAAATTCTATACACTGGTGTACATCACCCATTCTAACTCCCAACAGTGTTTCTAGCATCAAAATGCCCTCAGAAAGCAAAACAACAAGCATAAGGCTCTTCACTACTCGTGTAGAGATAAATATGTGAGAGGCACCTGTATCGAAAAGAGAAGATGCAATAGTAGAAGAAACTAAAACCATACCTCTCACTATAGATGGTCCCAGATCCTTCTACTTTTGGGTCTGTTGCACTATAAAAGTTTGGCATGTACCATGGCCCTATGACCCTGCCTGGCTACCCTGAGCTGATCCGCCCTACTGCCTCTAAGAACTTGGTGTTTGGATACCATAACCATGACCACCACTGCCCTAGCCTGACCGGCCTACATTGCTCCAGCTTCCAGCCTAACGTGGATCTAAAGAACCTACTCCCAAACTCGATGTCAAATCTGACCCCCTACCACTCACAGCTGGAGGGAAGGTCCTATAAAATCACTGTGTGTGCCTCATCCTGCCGCAAGATTGGCACTTGAATGGGTTGTGGTCACACTAATTTTTTATGTGTCCTCGCCTACCACACTAATGGAAAAACACCAAGCTTCCTATACCCATAGCCTGACTAGCACTCACATCCCGAGAAGCCTCGAAACGGCGCTTCCTACCTGAAGACGTAGATCCACTAGGGTGAGAAACAACACTCCCATGTTCTGTACCCCCAACTTCCCTCAGGTTCTGCTCTGTAATCAGTGCCTGATTCACAATCTCAGTGATAGAAGGAAACCTGAACACGTTGACCTGAGATCTGATAGCATGTTTGATACCTTCCTCGAAGCGCCTCGCCCTCGACATCTGGTCATTAAGATACATCAGCAAAAAATGTTGCAGCTCTGTAAAACGTATCGAGTATTCCATAATTGTCATCGCGCCCTACTCTAGATACATAAACTCACTTTCCCGCTCTTCTCCTAGATTCAAAGGGTAAAATTAGACATAGAAGTAGGTTTGGAACTCATTCCAACCCATATAACTCATCCCATCAGACTGGTTCAAAACATCGCACCATCTCTTTGTCACTCCACGTAGCATATAAGTCGCGAGCTTGACCCTATTCTGCAAAGGCATCTCTAGATTCTCAAAAATTTCTAACGTGGTCTCTAGACACATATCTTTAGCTTGTGTTCCTCCATCCCCTAAAAACATAGGAGGAGGAGGATGCTAGAATACCCATGTCAGCTTATCCATAGTCAAGGCTGGTTTTGGTGCTCCCTAAAAAGACTGCATATAATGAAAGAATTCCTCCTGGAACTGTTCCTCAGCACCTGTGTCTGGAATAGCCTCAGGTGCAACATCTTGCACTATAGGAGGATCAAGTGGTAGCCCATGGCACACTATCTTCTAATTATGGTCATCACCTTCATTTTGATATACCAATGAAGGTTGTCATAGTGCAATGTCTCTACAATGCCAAACGCATGCCTCAGATAAGAACAACATCAAGGAACAAAGCTCAAAAGAGTAGGACAGGTCAAAACCCTCCTAAAAACCAATTCAAACCCACAACATGCTTCTGAAGCTAGAACTGTATAAAGAACAACCATCGAACCACCAGAAACTATGCCTCTCACCCATTAACAAGTCGGGTGTAAGTCAAGTATCTATTCACCATTTTAAGTTCCATTTCCATTTCACATTCAGTTATTCATGAATTTTTTCTTACCAAGGGTTTACCAATTTTCAAATCCATGAGGGCCCATAAAACCTCATGAACTCAAAACTTGGCTCCCATCCAAACCATACATATAACAAGTTCATTTAACATTTATATTTCACTAGTGCGTCATTTCTCAATTCATAAGGGCCCATACTTCTTATATATTGAAAGATGACGTCACACCTTTGTATACTGCACCCAACTAACACAACAGCAGGCATAGGTTTCACATCAACTATCACAACAACACGCAATATCTAATGCATCCTAGATGGCATGGCATAATGCATGGCATGTGATTATAACAAGTGTCTATATGATGCAAGAGATGGAACACCCTCATCTCATCAGGTCGAAACTAAAATAGAACCAACAAGTGCATCAATATTAATAGAAGAAATAAAGTGTATCACCCAATGGTGAAATAAAATCAACTGTAATATCAAAATCAAGAAAATCAGAACTCAATTCAAGGTAATTTGGTTTTTACTTGTACACGGGGTAGCTACTCTTGGGCATTGTTTATTACCGAATTCCATTTACTTCCTATCCCTGTCTATTTTCACCAAATATTAAGTCAAACTAGAAAAGAAAAATCCTCTGATACCACTTTGTAACGTCCCGGACCTGGATGCCACCTTAAACGGTACCCTGATCTTGATTGGTCATAAGGCCTCAAGCACATATCCCCAAACGCCATAGGCTACTGACTAACAGTGAGGGCCTAGGTGAGTTAGTGGGGAGACTATTCCCTCATTACTAGAGTATCATAGCAGAATTCAAAGATACAGTAAATAGCGGAAGTAAAATAACCAGTCAACTAAAAGTGAGACAAGTATACATGAATACATAATAATAAACAAAAGTGACTCATATACAAAATGATGTTGATGGTACAAGTGTCTAGAAAGCATCCAGAACAGTACATAGAAATACAATACAATACAATTATCCTAAAAAAAATAAAAGACCAAAAAGGTATCTCAGCATAGCAAGCCTTAGCTTGGTCCTATAATCCCCTACTCCAAAGACACAATCAACAACCTGCACTAGGGAGCTTTCCCCTATCATCACCTGCAACCATATAATCTGTTTGGGTCCCCAAGGAGGCCCAAACAGGGTGTGAGATAAACATCCCAATAGGCATCCACCCAGGTCTATACAGTTCTAACAACAATTCTAAAAGTGCTAGCAAGTGTAAACAACCAGTAAGTAAGTGTCTATGCCCATGGAATAAGTCTACTGTATCAAGTAAAACTAAATATCCCTTAAGGCTACCAGCAAAAGAGAGTCATCTCCTAACATGGCAGTTATAACCAAGTAAATAGGAAAGTCACACGGCCACACTGTACATCCATATGTATCCTGTAATCTACAGCCACGTTGTATAAAGAAATCAAGTATCCCACGGCCATGCCATATATTGAAGTAGCAGACCACAAGGGCTGGATCCATGGTGTTAGCAGCCCAAGGAATCCATGTAAAAATGTCTAGACCACAGAAGGCGGGATCCAAGGAGCGTTTCCAAGGCATCCCATCGAGTCTCATGGGCATCCTTAGTGGAAACTTGGTTAGGCACTAGTTTGGGTCCTAGGAGCAATTCAATAGCAAGTCCTATGTGATCCCAAGAAATCCAGATCCTACGAGGTAGCTAGGCCTGAGGCATCCCACTGAATCAAGACCCAAGAGGCAGAGTGAACCCAAGGGGAAGATTCAACTCAAGGTGTCCACTACCGCGTTCTAGATCCAATGAGAGCAGTCCAAGACATCTATCAAACCATTCAATTAAACATTCAAGCATTCAAGCATTCAAGTTAAACATTCATAAACATGTGAGTATACCCACTCACATCAACGAGCACAATCCATTAGTATACCCACTCATGAAAACCATTTATCATTTATCAATTAACAATCATATGGGCCTACCCTCCCATAGAAACCATTTAACATGCCATTAGTCATTTACATATAGGTATACCAACCCATATAAACACATTTCATTTAAGCCAAACTATCAAAATAGACGATTCATAACAATATATCAATATGCAATGAGGTAGTACATATCCTAAACAAGATACTCAAGTTGTAAAGGAATCTAAGGGCTTCCTCTAACTAGGAAAGCACAATCACACACCCATTGGGTGGTTTTAACAAGCATAAACAAAGTATTTTCTTAAGGTGCACCCCTTGGGTGACCTTGAAACGAGCAACAGGTACCAATACACCTAAACGGAACCCACGATCAGCCTCACTAGGTCCAACTACAGCTACTAAATGCTACTTGCTCAAAAACGAGACCTCACCGAAAAGTACAAAAAAAGGAATTTCGGTCGAATGCTCTAAAAACACCAAGAAAATCTGAAAGAAAGTATATAACACCTACCTAACCTCAGTAGAAGATAACTCATCCAGTATCGTGTTCTGATTCGTCCCAGTTTGGAAGAAAACTAAAGAACGGATGAACAACAGAATATTAGGGCATATGATCCTAAATCCAAATAGCACATTCGTTGTTATGAACAATCAAGAATGACTAAAAATGAATTTAGGCCTTACCGATGTGGATATGTAGAGACGATCAATGATCAAAATGGAAGTCGGACGTAAAGTAGGGATCGAAGCCTAAGATAAGCGCCTAAAAGGAGAGCTACAGATGGAGTTTTGTGTGTGTGAGGAGAAACAACTTTGGGTTTAGAAATTAAATTAAATTTTTAATTTAAAATTTAAAAAAAACATAGTAGGGGTTGTACGGTTTACCCACACGGTTTCCTAAATAGTGAGGAAACTGTGTGCACCTCTTTGCCTAAGAGGGACACCCCGCATAGTTACCCCTCATGGTTTGACTAACCGTGTAGTGACCATGAAGAACACTCTTCCCAAAAACCTACAGTTTCCAGACCCCTCGCATGGTTTCACCTAACCATGCACAGGCCGTGTGAAAACTGTGTGCCAGGCCATTTCCAGCCCAAAACTTGGTTTCGACCTCTGAACAAGCCTCAGACACCTCCAAAACACCCATGATCAAGTTAAGAATTCACATAAGTCTATAACAAGACATTTAAACTAAAAAGAAAAGAATTTGTACCTCATATGAAAACTCGTGTTATTACAAATATTGACTATTGTAAAAACTAAATGGACAGAAACCGTCAGTAGAAAGACCCAATTGCACATTTTGAGCTTCTAAAGAAAAATACGGATGTACTTGGTCTAAATGTTTCCAAGAATCACCATCAATGGGATATTTTATGCCTTTACTGGTTGAAATATTGGTTTTGTGTCATTTCATCAATGATATTGTGTTCTGAGACATAAATAAATGTTGAAATCTGGGTGTAATCAGGAAATACCTCAATTGTTTTACAGGAATCAATCCATAATTCCCTAGTTGAGTCTCTTTGTACCTTGATTGTCCATATGTAGGAAAACTAATGAATGACTCATTTTCAGCATAATATAAGCTACAATCATTTGAACATTCATGAATCTTCTAATAACAAAGACCTAAATTATGAACAATATTCTTACTCTCATAGAAATTTATAGGAAACACATTTCCTTTAGGTAATAGTGTTTAAACCAAAGAGAATATCTGATCACAAAAGCTATTTGGCATTCTGTTATTTGATTTAATAGCCATAAATTTTGTAATCGCTTTAAATTTTCTTTTCTTACAACCAAGATATAAGGTGTCCTCATAAGACTTCAATAACTCATAAAATTGGGATGGTTCCAACTTTGGAGTTGAATAAATATCATCCTATGTACTTAATTTTGAAATCGTGATGGATCTAGAATCAAATTATTAGTATCTTCTCTAGAACTTCTTTCACCATGTTGATACCAAAAACATAATCATTTCAAAAACCAAATCGCAATAAATGACCCCTAACATTGTAAAATGTGTCAAACCCCCTCAGATCACATTTCTTGCATGAACAATTAATTATCCCTTTTGAAACAACTTCCCGTTTCGATGGTGCAAATGATAAAAAATCTTTAACACCCTCAATATATACAAGATTTATACCAGAACTGTTTGGATTCTTGTGATGATTTATCTAATCGTGATCATGTAATAATGACTATTGTTGACTTCCTTGATCTATATTACTTTAAAAAATATAAAATAAATATTTTTTTATGATTAATTTGATATAATAAAAAGACAATTCAAAAAAGAGTAAAAATTAAACAATCATAATTTACTTTTACATATTGTCAATTTTATCCATTTATCGCTAATTTTTACTAATTACCATTTATTTTTACTAATAACCTTTAATTACCACCAAGTACATGTAATCTTTACTAATTACAAATGTTTTGTACAAATTACCGCTAATTATTACTATTTACTGCTAATTATTACTAATTACTGCTAATTTTTTCTAATTTTTTGTAATTTATGTCAACATGTCTTATGAACGACGCATCTCCTCCTGTTATTGCTGTTGTTTTCATCGATGCATCACATCATATCTAACCTGATTCTAGTGACCTAATGAAAAATTTGGATATGGTTGGCATGGATTGGTCATTTCTAATCACATGAAGATCGAAAATTCTATGATTTGCTAAAAAGGTGTAAATCATAAATTTTACCATTTTCAGGTGATGAAACCAATTCATATCAACCATTTCCAAAAAAAATTATTCCACCAATTTATATCAATTATGTCTTTATCATCGACGCATCTCCATGTCCTACTATTGTTGCTCTCATCAACACATCACATCCTGTCTATCTCGGTTCAGGCGACCTAATGACAAAATTGGATATGGATGGCATAAATTAGTCATTTATAATCACCTAAATATTGGAAATTCTATGATTTACTAAATAGGTATAAATCATATATTTTACAATCATCAAGTTGATTAAACCAATTTATGTCAACCATGTCTAAATGTTTCATTGCACTAATTTATACCAACTATATCCAAATTTTTCATTAGTCATCACCTATAAACTGACGACATATTTCATTTTCAGTTATCTAGAAATTTATACTAAAAAATATTAAGGACAACTAAGTACCACTAATTAATAGTAATTGTTAATAATTATAGGGATTTAACATTAATTTTTAATAATTACCATAATTATATAATAATTATAGTGATTTGCTATTAATTTTTACTAATTTCTACTAAATATTACTAATTACTTCTAATTACCATTTATTATTACTAATTTTTATTAGTTTACAACAATTATTTACTAATTAATGCTAATTTTTACTAATTACTGCTAATTTTTTGCTAATTACCACTAATTACCACTAATTATCACTAATTATGCCTATTTATTCCTATTTATTCTTTTTATTTTTATTTATTCATATTTATTCCTATTTATTCATATTTATTACTATTTATAACAATTTATTATTAATTAATACTATTTATTACTATTTATTACTAATTATTACTATTTATTACTATTTATTACTATTTATTATTATTTATTACTAATTATTACCAATTATTACAAATTATTACTATTTATTACTATTTATTACTATTTATTACTATTTATTACTATTTATTACTATTTATTACTATTTATTACTATTTATTACTAATTATTACTATTTATTACTAATTATTACTATTTATTACTAATTATTACTATTTATTGATATTTATTACTATTTATTATTATTTTCTATTATTTATTACTATTTGTTACTATTTATTACTAATTATTATTATTTATTACTAATTATTACTATTTATTACTATTTATTACTAATTATTAATATTTATTACTATTTATTACTATTTATTCCTATATATTCCTATATATTTCTATTTATTCCTACTTATTTCTAATTATTCTCATTTATACCTATTTATTCCTAATTATTACTAATTATTACTATTTATTAATAATTATTACTATTTATTAATATTTATTCATATTTATTTCTATTTATTACTATTTATTACTAATTTTTACTATTCATTACTAATTATTACCAATTATTACCATTTATTACTATTTATTACTAATTGTTACTAATTGTTACTTATAATTAATAATTATTACTATTTATTACTATTTATTACTATTTATTACTATTTATTACTATTTATTACTAATTATTACTATTTATTTCTTTTTATTACTAATTGTTACTAATTGTTACTAATTGTTACTAATTGTTACTAATTATTACTAATTATTACTATTTGTTACTATTTATTACTGTTTATTACTATTTATTACTATTTATTAGTGATTATTACTGATTATTACTGATTAATACTGATTAATACTAATGAATACTAATCAATACTAATTATTACTAATTAATATTGATTAATACTAATGAATACTAATCAATACTAATCAGTACTAATAAATACTAATCAATGCTAATTATTACTAATTACAAGTAATTATTATTAATTAATGATAATTGAACCAAATTATTACAAATTAATACTATTTACTTTTAAATAAAAACATTAAATCTTAATGAAACAACATATTTGTAAAAATAAATACTGCAAAATAAAACCATCTAATTCTAATTTAATTTAATTACCGCTAATTAATAATAATTATTACTAATATAAAATAAAACAAATTAACTAAAAAATAAAAGCAATAAATAAATACCTTAAAACTGAATCTTTCGCTAGATACATGCCTTGAAAATTGTTCCGCTGTAAAATTTTAAACTTTGAAGAAACTGAAAAGAAAAATATGAGAGCATAGAATGGGAGAGGAGGTGAGAGAATAGTGAAATGGAAAAAATCAGATTGGGGTATATATATGTTAGATCATTTGCGTCAGAGGTATTTGTGACAGGATTCTCATCGCAAATGCTAACCCCCTATTAATTAGGGGCGGTGGTTAAAAAGGTATTTGTGACGGGTCTCATCCCAAATACCAACCTACCGACATACTATTTGTGATGAGAGTAAAATCCCGTCGCAAATACTAAAAACCTCGGGATACTATTTATGAAGGGTGTAACCACCCATCACAAATACGCTTCCTGCGGTTTGGTGCACACCGCGTGCCAAAGCCTTTTGCGATGGGATACGTATTCTCATTGCAAATAATTTCTTACAACGTATTATTTGTGATGGGAATAGGGTCCTGTCACAAATACCACTTTTTCCCGTAGTGAAAACGGATTTACCAAGGGGTTAAACTAAAAATATATGGGTAAAAATGAGTTAAAAACTTGTATAAAACCTATTTTATGGCCTTATTTAGACCTTATCATGTCTAATTCCCATTAATGCTCCATTTTGGAGCCTTTTTACATGTGAAAAATATGGTTACACCTTTTTCTTTTCAAAAAATACAAGTGTGTCACTCACCTCACTTATAAAAGATCACCCCTATCCTCTCTTATTTACACCTTCAAACCCTTTTGGTTCAGTAAATAACTATCAAAATAACTTCCTAACTTCCATACCCTTATCCTAGGATCCTTATTTTGGTCAGAAATTCGTTCTAGGAATACTTTAGGTATAATCCTAAAGAGGTGGTATGAGAAGAGGTAAAATCCCTAACTATGTGCTATTGTTTTATTTCTTTTTCCAACTCCTTAAAATCTTCCTCAACTGTGATCATATGATAACACCAATATATACTATATACTGAGATGTTATTATATTAATGGAATAACCTAAATTCATATCTCCTTCCATCAAATTGGATACAAAATCATCATTCGTGTGTACGAAGGACTACCACCTCGCGAACTGATGTCATTCATTTTCCATCATCACCTATCAAGGCTTGTTTTAATGATGAATTTAAAGTATATATATGAAATTTTTAACATATTTATACTTCTATAGTTATAGTATCACATATACCTTTTTTATTTTTCATTTCGTGGGTGATACAATAATGTCATTCGTGTGTACGGTGGACTACCACCTCACGAATTGATGTGATTCGTTTTTTACTAACGCTTTAAAAGTAAGATAATAAAGATAATGTTAATTAATATATGTGATATACATGATATAATAATTATATTCATGACATATTTATATTTCTTAAAATATAATATATCATTTTCTTTCTTGCACTGAAAAATGATAACGTCGTTCGGGGTGTGGACTACCACCTCTATGAAGAAATATGATTATTTTTTCATCACCACATCACAAGAATGATATATATAAGTATATTTAAATAAATAATATGGTATTTATGATATTATGATCATTCTCAAAAGATAAAATAATACACACATTCTTTCTATAATGATCATTGAAAAATGGAAACGTTACTCATGCGTACGTACGACCAACCGTCTCCATGATTGTAACGTAGTTCATTTTTTATAACAATTTTTATGATTGGTTTTAAAAATATAATTGATAAATAAATATATAATTATGTCATGATTAGTATTCTGGAGATGTTGAAATAATGACCTCTTTGACCGCAATCAACACACTGAAGTCATTTTTAAACAATGAACTGAACATCCTCAAAACACCCGACGTGTACTTAATTGATTAAGTATTCAAATATGTCATTATAAAGAAATAAAATAAATTATTTAAGTATAAGGTGTTAAACCTAGAAAATTTTCTTAAGAAATCAAATAAATGATGTAAGATTATTATACTGGTGTTAAAGGACATAAAAAAAGAAATTTTGGTCTTGAGGTAAGGGTTTATCTCATCTCGCTTTTACTTCTGTGAGACATATGTCATATTCACCACTTTTTTATATTGTACGGTGTATATAATTCCCCTTTTACATGTAATATAATGAATCCATCATGAATCATGATATTTTAAGTTTCAATTTGAATTATTTCATCTAAGGTGTTTTGACTTGAAAGTTACCAAGTGGTATAGAATTTCATAACTCAATTTTTTCATTGGGTTATATTACTTCTTCATTGTATTTGATATTATATGATCATGTTTGTAATAAATTTTAATTATATTATGTTGTATTCCCACTTGTTTTATTTGTATTTACATTTGATATACATAATCAATTCATTAATTAATTCTCAAATTCAATGGAATGGTTTTTGTAAGAGTTATTCATCTCAAATTCCCTTTCTTTGAGACATACATTTATGATATGCACCTATTTCATTTGTGTGGTGTATATAGTGCCTTTTTACATGATATATCATGAAACTCATTATGTTCATGATATTTAAATTATCATTTGATATTATTCTTTCATGGGTCTTACTATTGAAGAGTTACCAAAGTGGCCAAGGCTTTATGTTACAATCTTCTTTCTTTCAAGATTATTTATGTTCAAGTTTCCTTTTAAGGAAGTCATATGATCTTATTTTCTTAAACTACATCTCTTTATTCTCCCCTATTTATGAATGTGGTTAACATATTTTATTTCTATTTCCTCCAAGGTTTAATAATTTTTGAAAGTGATTGTTATGTAAACCATTTCTTTTCTACGGGTTAATCATGTTTTAAAGAGACTTTTATAAAACTCATTTATTTTTCATGGGTTAATCAAGTTTTGAAAAGAATAAAGGTTGTTTCAATGATTTTATAGTTAAATGAATGCTCTATGCACTTTATTCATGATATGGTTATTGGACATTGTTTAAACCTATGATGGGTGATTCTGTTATAAACCAATGATGGGTGATTTTTTTATGAACCAAGGATGGGTGGTTATGTTATTAATCAAGGATGGGTGGTTCTGTAATAAACTAAGGATGAGTGGGTATGTTATAGCCCTCTAATGTATTGGGTACTCTGGAGATGGAATTCAACCATATTGGTTATTCCTTTTGTAAGAGTGATATGGTGATACTATTCCTGATATGTTAATATGTTTTATTATGCTTCTTATGGGTTTATAATGTTTCTTATGATCAATATTGATATCACATGGCTCATTATTATTTATTTTGATGACTCTTACATTTGTTAAAGTCTTATGCCATGTTTTCATGATTTATGATCTAGGTATTGATGGGTAGGAATATTATTATGTTGCACCCATGCACTTTGATTATGTCACCATACCCTTATGCACTTCTTATGGTCACTAATGACATTCAATTGTTAGTACTTATATATACCCTTACTAAGAATTCAAGATCACCCTTTTTATGTTTCCTTTTCCTCAGGCTATCACTACAAAAAAAATTGTTGTTAGAAGGGGTTGTTTTTGCCTTTAGAGGGGGTTATAACCCTCTCTAAAGGATTTAGAAGAGGTAATGGTAAATCGCTGCTAAGGTGGCCATAATTTGTGGTTAACATCAGTTTTCATAAACCGCTGGTATATCTGGATGCACACTAGGGGCGGTTGCATTAGAAGGGGTTTAAATCTCTTCTAATGTCACCCTAAATGCACTGAAAATAGAAACTTTATAAGGGGTTTAAACCCCTTCTAAAGAATGTATCAATTTAGGGGCAGTTAGAACCGCCCCTAATCGATTTGAAGGTGAAACTTTAGGGGTGGTTTTTAAAAACAGCCCCTAATCACTAAATTATTTAGGGGCGATTCTAAATCACCCCTAAAGTTGCACCAATATTTTTTATTTTATTTTCAAATGTCCCCCCACCCTCTGGTTCCTTGTGCCTGACTCCCTTCTCCACCCTCCAGTTCCCCGGTCCCTGCTCCCTTCCCCCACCCTCAGGTTCCCCGTCTGGTTCCCCGTGCACCCTCCCTCCCTATCTGGTTCCCCTGTCTGCCCACCTTCCCCCTCTCGTTCCCCCATCCCCATCTAGTTCCCCCTCACTTCCCCTATCTGGTTCCCCACACTCCCTAACCCCACCGCAATATAAACCATCTTTTTTGTAAAATTTTGTAGGCATAAGGATTTAATCCCCTCACCACACATTTTGAGCACACGTAAGCCATCCTCCTACAACCACTATTTCATTTCGATTTTTCATATTTAATTACAAATGAATATATTTATATATATTTGATCATATATTCTAATAAATACTATTTAGATAATATATTTAAATTCATTTAAATATATAACCTATATATAAATTTATATAAACAATATGTTTATATGTATATACGCATATACGCATATGTTTACATATTTATAAATATATTCATATAAATTATCTATATACTTAAATACATATTTATATATTATATACATGTTTATTCATATAATATATATAAATAATTATATTTATATATATATATGTGTGTCTATTTATAAATGCATTTATATTTGTGTGTGTTTATGTATTTATATAATAATTATAGATATAATATAATTATAATATATATAATATAATTATTTTTATATACTTATATGTGTGTGTGAGAGAGAGTGTATGATAATAATAATAATATTAATTATTATTTTTATTATTACTACACTTGTTTTTTAAACTATAAAAAGTATATGTTGGTTTTATAAATACTATACATTTATTTTATGATTTATATCATACATATATTATATGAAATACATTTATATTATATATTTATGTAAATTATTTATATACTTAAATTTATATTTATATATTATATACATGTTTATTTAAAATATATATATATATAAGTATTTACTTAATATATTTATATAAGGACTTTAAAAATATATTTATATAATGTATTTCAATACATATATTTATTATTATTTACATTAATATATTTATTTATTTGTATAAATAGTATATTATTATATATATGTTATGAAACATTGTTAATGGATTTCATAATTATGACAATAATGATGACTCCTCAATTCCCAATTAATTCCCCTCTTAATGGCCAACCTTTCATATTCTCACTATTGGATCAGATCTCATGTACTCTATAAATATGATGATATGTTAATGAAATGTAATGGACTTTTGGCTCTACATTGTGTTCTCTACTTCTTGTATTTCTCTTATATTTGTATTTTCATTTGGTGTTATCATTGTCATATGCAAATTCAATGCTTGCTTCATCAACGATGCGCTTTACCTATGATCGATCTTACATTTTCGGTTTCGAAATGCTCTGCAGTTTCAATCGGAATTCGATCAATTTCACAACACGTTATTAGCATGACCGTCTTCTCTGCATTGCGCATCGTGACATCTTTGTCTTCATTCCCATCATCGGTATAAGAAAAATCTCATAGAAAAAAAGTATGTCACATGTTTTTATCGACATTCTTATTTTGACATACTCTTTCGCATGCGCATCGACTCCACTCATTTTAGGATCTACGTCAAATAGTGAGCCTTATTTTATATTTAAGATATTGTTGAATTAATTTTTCCCCTCCTGAAAAATCTGAAAATAATATATGATTTTCTTAATCTTTTGTTACGGGAAAAATAATGATCTCTTGAAGAGCTGTGATGACTCACGGTTGACAAATTTCACTTCATTCCCTGGAGAGAATGTGTTTGATTAATAACCAATGTGGTTGATGTCAAAACAAGCATCATTCATCAAATGAATAAAAAACTACACCACCAGAAGTGGTTGAATGATGAACATTGTGTACTCGTCGTACGTCGAGCCGTTGAATGATGAACATTGTGTACCTGTTGTACATCAAGAAGAAGTTTGATGAACATCGTGCACCCATCGTATGTCAAGCCGAAATTTGATGAACATCGCGTACCCATCATACGTCGAGCCGAGGTTTGATGAACATCGTGTACCTGTCATATGTCAAGCCGAAGTTTGATGAACATCGTGTACCCGTCGTACGTCGAACTGAAGTTTGATGATCATCGTGTACCTGTCGTACGTTGATCCGAAGTTTTCTAATCATTCCATGAACCATGAAATTTCATATCTCTTATTTCTTGTTCACCCTGAAGGTTTCAAGTTTGATTATGATATATAAAGGTTCATGATGGAGATGATATTTACTTTAAATATTTGTAAATATTTGTTTTATTTCTTTTCTCTTTCTTTATTTCTTATAATTTTTTTTAGAGAAATTAAATATTCTTAACGAACAAGCGTAAATATATTTTATATATATTAATCCCCCGAAGTGGATAAAATTAATGAAATTGGTGAATTGAATATTCATGCAATCGTCTTGAATACACTATAAAACTTGAACAAATAATTTTATTTTGTTCCCTGGAGTGAATGATAATATTTATTGAAAATGATTTATTTCATTCCCCAAAGTGAATGCAAATATACCTGGTTTTATTATAAATCATGTTCGAGGTGAATATGATTTTTTACGAATGATTATTGTGTTGTATTTTTTTATAAAAAATAATAAAAATATAACCAACAAAAGTAGTTTGATGACAATAAATATTTACAGAGCACAATAAATATTATGAATATTTATAAAATAATGCATCCCTGAAGGATGATATGAAAATAATGTCCTTTGACATTATATTGAAGAATATCTTCATTTATCATTTATTGTTCCTACAGTAACAATATCAAGGGAAACATTATTATTTATCATATTCTTATGAATTATCAATATCATCTCATGTAATTCATCTATCTCTTGAAGTGGATGATTTTGTTCATATAATTCATAAATGAAATGATTGAATTACATAGTGTTGATAATTCGATATATATTATGAAAATGATTTTACCACCTAAAGTAGTTAAAGCAATGATCATCATAATTAATAAAATTTATATTTTGTTCAAGTTGGTCAATATTGATAAATAATAAATCATCATTCATGGATCATGAAATCCGATGAATGAATTCATTCCCCGATGTGAATGTAGTATTAATTACTATATCTCATTCCTTAAAGTGAATGAAATTATTCATGATTTTTTTTGATATGATTTGTGATATCATGAATATTTGAGAGTTTATGAGGTTTGATCAAATGATTTATCCTTCATTTGATAAAGTGAATTTTTTTATGAATTATAATCTTGGATGGCGATAAGGTGTGTGTTGTGAATCCAGAAGATTCTTCCTCATTGGTTCTCACTACCACATTCACTGACTTTAAAAGGCATGGGGGATCCTATTCCGGGTAAATGTTTTGTAAAATAATATTTGGGCCTAAAGTTCTAAAATATTTTGGACAAAAGTTCTAAATTATGCAATAATCCTCTTGGTGATGGGCCTAACCTATTATGATTATATTATGAATTCATCAACCACCATAAGTGGAAATTATAACGACAAATATGATTTTGCACAATAAAAGATCCTGGAGATCTTATATGCATCGATCTTGAAGCAAAATATTGATAAATATTATTTTAATTAAATTCTTCAAAAGAACTCATATATGTGTTAGTATATTCTCATATAAGTACATTTACCAGAAGAGAAAATTAATTAACAACTCCAGAAGGGTGAATATATTCCTACCTGGTAGTACAAATTCTTAATGCTTTTTTATATTTGAATTCTTAATGGGATATATGAATGTTATTCTTAAAAATTAATATCATATAGAGACATTTGATAAAATAGGTACCTCTATATGTAACAAGCATTCATAAAAGTGATTATAAAGAATTTGTTATGTACAATCGAATCAATAATGGTAAACCAGAATTTTACTGATCCTGGTACTTTAAATATATGACATAATGGTTTAGTCTATCCAGGATCATTTATAATGAAAGATATTGATTCAAGTGTACATGAGAATCGATTTATTGATAACATAGAAGACATCCATCAGGGGGAGAATGATGAATTTATTTAATGGATGCATGTCTACTAAATTATCAATGAACTCATTCTCATTAAGTTATTATGAATTCCCCCTGTATAATAATTTACCCTGAGGTACCCATTTTTTGAGGTAAATTATTTATATCATTAGCATCTATTATGGAAATAAATTTCCCATATACTTATGAAGAAGTATATATGGGCTCACCCACCTACCATGTGATCCATCTATATGAAAGATTCATCCACTAAATGATCACATGTGTTATTTACTACTGGTGAGTATAAATTGCATGCTATGCATGTTGATTAAAATAAATATTGGGTATCATATATTATATGGTCCTGCAGAACCATTAAAAAGATGCTCACAACACTTACATGAATGTAAAGTGTTGGAAATCAATAGTCTGATTATACACACCTGAAGTGTGGTTGAACTGATTATATAAAATCATTGTTTATCATGAGTAAAATGCAATAAATATATTTTTCCTTGAAGAGTAAAATGAATATATCAACAACATTATATCTTTTTAGATATTGTCCCTAAAGTGACCCTTGTACCAGAAAAATTATGAGATCTTAATCAAATGTTGTTGATAATATATTTTCTATGAATGATTTTAAAACTCATTGATGACAATGGATTTTGACAAATGTCGACATCATAATAATTGGCCAAAATTATTAAAGAAACTTATGAAATGTTCAACATATAAAGTTCTAGATTGATTATCTAAACTATCAAGACTATTGAATATCGATGATCTTATTAAAATAAATATTCTTCCTTGTATATTTGGATATTTATATATGAATCCCAGAAGGGTTAAAAATGCCTGAAGTATTTTCAAAATTATGAAAGTTTCACCCAATCTGATAAATTATGAGGTGAACTAAATAACATGTATCCATATTAAGTTAAGTAAGAATGTAAATTGAATTTATCATCCCATGGTTTGTATGAATCATTGTATTCATCATATTATTAAGGTGTTTTGAAAAATATCTAAACTCTTGAAGAGTTTTCTAAAATTAATAAATTATTTAATCATGAAATTGTTGGATCGGGTTATACCAAATATGCATAAGAGGGGGTGAATTGTGTATTTTATAAATTCTTCGAGAATCATGATGATTACCAAATTTGTCCTTTAACTTTATCAGAAATTTTATGCAACAGAAAATAAATAGATTGGAAGACACACGAATATATAGTGGTTCAGGGAACAGAAGGCCCCTAGTCCACTCCACCAACTCTCTACTCTACGATCTTGGTGATTTTCACTATCTGGTCCTCTTATAAACAGACCGTCCACAACTGAGTGCAGGCAGTTAACACCTTTACAAGTTAAGGCTAAAACAGATCCTTCTTGTTCATACACAGAACTGAATACACAGCTTCGTACAAGAAGCCAATTGCTTAAAATAAAAAGAGTATTTGTTTAAAAATACTTTCCAAATGTTCTCCACAGTTGCAGCAGCACATAACTAATAGTAGATGAATCGTTGTCTTCAGAGAAGATGTTATTCAGGTAAGTGCAGCTCTGAGTCGATCCAGTTGTAATAGATATAGAAATAAATCCAGAAACTCCAACAACAATAGATTCATGATAGATCGTTGATGTAGAATAAGAATCTTTATTCTTTTCCTCTTCTTCAAAAAAACAAAGTCAGATAGATCTGGTAGCAGCAGATCTGTGTGACTCGTATGTCTCTGTAAAAAATTGTAGTCATGAAAAATTCGAGAGCTTATACTTCTGATCTTTTTTGTAATAATTCATCACTTATGTGTAATACAAAATATCATAGATATATAGAATAAAAAATGAATGTTTTCCTTTCAAATTTAGATCCAAAAATGTTGCATTTAGAATCGCGATATTCAAATGTTTGAATAATAGATAATTTGTAACTATCCTTAATATTCAGCATGAAAAGATCCTCTTAAATTGATCCTTTGAATCATAAATAAACGGCTTTGAATCAGTCAAATACATGCTTTAAAATTGGGCTTTTAATCTGGCTTGAAATTAGCCTAATAATCCGCATAAAGACTGTTTCTTGCTAAATTTGAAATTTAAATCTCTGACACAAAATGTAAGGTTAAAAACTTAAGGTTGATGATCCATTCTTCAAACATAAGTTTGATCTTAAATTTAAGGTTGATCATCCATAATTTTATAAGCTTCAGAACGTAAGGTACATGATCCATAGTTTTTGATAAAAACGTAAGGTTGTTCACAAAAGTAAGGTTGATAAAAATGTAAGGTTGTTCACAAAAGTAAGGTTGATGAACCATACTTTTGAGAAAACAATGTAACATTTCATACTTACGTAGGGTTCTTCTTTCATACTTTTATGATAATATAAACATAAGGTTCTTTTCAAACATAGGGTTCCTTTACCATACCTTTTTTATAACATATGGTTGATTAACCATACTTTTCCAATAAAGTAAACATATATTTTTTATCCTTACACTACTCTCTTCAACATAGGGTATGAATAGTGTTTCCAGAACACGCTAATAAGCTAAAATGATTTCCAAACATGTAGAGCATGAACAGTGTTTCCAGAACATGCTAAAAATATTTCTGAACACTTTATCAAATATCCTACATAGATTAAACACTTTAATATTATTCCAAAATAAGAATATAAATAATATTAATTTTCTGAAATATACTCAAGGTAGAATCATTAGAATAAAAAACAAGAGTATTTGTGAGCATCAAAATCATCATAAAAAGATAGATTATTGTTCTCAACAATATCCCCCTAATAATAATAAAATAGAGTGTTGTTAAAAACAACACTTTCTCAACATTCCCCCCCCCCCTTTTGATGATCACAAAACCCATGAAATTAACCTATAAAATTAATTGCATATAATTTAGAATTTTTCAAGGATATAAACAATATTTAATTTTAACAAAATTATTTCAACAAGAAATAAAATGTTGTGTTATCCAAATAAAAATAAACATTCAATTTTTAAAATTTATCCCCTTGATGTTTATCTGTATTTCTTCCCTTTAGGAAAAAATTTCTTTTCTCCCCCTGAAAAAAATGTTGTTGTGTTTATCCATATTTCTCCCCCTTTTTTGATATCAAAAAGAATGATAGAATAAGGAATATAACACATGTTAATGTAGTACTAAATTTAAGTAAATGCTGTGATAAACTGTTTATCAATATTTGAATCTGGATTACGGACATTTGAATACAGACAGTATAGTAAACAAATCAAAACATATGAAAATGAAATGGAAATATATTTCATTGAGAAAATGATATACAAGTACATAAATGTAAATAGGAATCAAGGTTGGGCTAAAAAGGTTTTTGAAATAGGTTTCAACACCTCTGAATGACTTCCTTGAGTCATGTTATCTACAGTCTCAACCTTTTCATCAGTCCATCTCCTAACTGGATGATGAGATCCCTTCCTTCCTTAGTTAGATGGATATCTTCAATAAGATTGACTATGAAAAACTCATGTAATCTTTCTTCCTTCTCTATAAACTGATTTAGATTTCCAGTGAACCTATTTAGTAACTCTCTTACTCCTGGTTCACCTAATGTAAGTTGGTCAACAAGATGATTTTGATTGTCTAAAAAAATAGATAATGGAGAATTGTTACATTGAATATCCTACAATTTATCATTCATATTGCTCATGACAGTTGTAATTGCCTGAAATCTCTTTATTAGATCAGGTGAAGTACCTGATGTACTTGCTTGATTGCTCCTAACAGTTGTGAACTGTTGCTTTGTGAAAATTTTAAAATATGCCAAATCTGACTTCAGTGAAATTTCATATTTTAATTTCCCAACTTCAACTAACATATCCTTATTAAAATCTTTCACTTCTCTTTTTGAAACTGAACTTTCTTTCAAGTTCTGAAACTTATGTCTCTCCTTTTCTAATGCTCATCACAAAGAAGCATTTTCAGCTTGAACTCTATTAAATTTTTTGATTAACTCTTCTACAAGATCATTCTCAAAATCAGAGGCACCTTTTTCTTGATTTCTAGTCTGAGCTTCAACTTGATTTATCAAAACTAAAGGTAGTGATTGAGCATCGGATCTCTGATCTGCAGCCTTTTCTTTGGTTGCTCAACCAATTTTTCCTTAGAGTCATTAACTGAATCATCCATAGAAAAAAATTCATTTAAAACTTCAGTATGAATTTCATATGGACTTACTCCTTGGTTCATGTTTTCATCAGGTTGTTTCTCCTCATGAGAATCTTCATTTATTTCCTATAAAACAGGCTCTTCGTGAAATTTTTCCTCTTGAATAACTTCATTTGGTTGTGAAGAATGTTCTTGAACAGATTCAATTTGAGCTACTTCAAATTCTCTAGTCTCTGCTTCTATATAAGGTACACCTTCCTCTTCAAGTTGAGGTACAACCTCAATATGATAAACAACTTATCTTACAAATCTATAGCTTAAAAGAGCTTCAGTTGGAACAATATTTATTTGAGAAGGCTCCTCAGCAGCTTGACCCACTCTGTGCCTTTTTGTTTGAAGTTCCTCTTGACTTACCTCATCAGTAGGTACATCAACTTCTTCAAATCTCATTCTTCTTGAATTTTTTGAAACTTCACTTACTCTTGATTTAGCCATGCCTTCTTTAGACTTTCCAGGTTGCTCCCCCTAAGCCGATTCCTGGTCTTCCTCAGCTCCAACAGGCATAAGCTTGCCTTTCACAGTACTCCAGAAGAATCCAATCTTCCTTAGAGTTCCATCATTGAAAACATTGTTGTGGTGGCATCTTACTCTGGAATCCACCAATCTGATCATATCCTTCTTAAATAACAATTTAGAAATGAATCTTCGAAATGGGTAGAAGTTCATCCTTACTTCCGATTGGAAACAATAATTAAGATATCTTACCATATATCTAGGGAAATTCAGCTTGATGTTACTCAGAAGTAAAAACATCAAATACATATCGGGAAATAAAATCTTTTCCATTTTAGACATTCTTGGTGCAATCCTTGTTTGCACAAACTTCACAAGAATTTTCTAATCAGATTCTAAATCCTTGACAAACATTTTTCTTACATTCGTAGAACCAAAAAGAAATGACATAATGTTCTCGAACTTATGTACATTATTACCAATATTCTTTAGGTCAAAATGACAAACTCCCTCATGAGTTCAGTTTAATATCTTAGCAATTTCCACAGTAGAGATATAAAAATATCGATCTTCGATTTGTGAAATTACTGTATCTTCTTCTACTCTTAGACTAAATTGAACAGATTTGAAGAAATGATGAAAATCTACCTCATATAAAAATTTTGTGTTTTCATCACTAAACGTCTGTTCTAGATTCTGAAAGGCAAGAGCATGCCTCAGCAACAGATCGGTTTGGTACAACCGTTCCAAGTCAATCACTTTACCTTGTAGGATTTTCCTTCCTGTCGAGCGTTGACGTTTGGTGTTACTGGGTTCTCCTTCCTTGATTCTCTTTGTCTTGGCCATTTTTGTCATAGATTTCTGAAGGTTCGAAGAGCTAGGGTTTTGAAGGTTCGTGTTTGGATAGAAAAGAGTGGTAAGGATTTTTCAGTTTCGAAAGGTTTTGAGAGAAATGAATAGGTTTAGAATTTGAAACGACTCTGACAGCCTTGATTCCCATGTCATTTATGTACATAATAATTATTGAATTATTTAAAATAAAATAAAAAATAATATAATCGCATAAATAAAATTAAATTTTCATTTAAAATTAAATAAAACTAGCTTCCCTTAATAAAATCAAACCTTGGAGTGGAAAGTGGTTTAGTAAAAATATCAACTAATTGGATTTTACTACTTACAAATTCTAAGAATATATCCTTTTTAAGAACATGATATCTTAGAAAATGATGTTTGGTATCAATATTCTTAGTATTAAAATTATTAATAGGATTTTTTGAAATATTTATTGCGCTTGTATTATCACATAAAATAGTTGTATTATTAAAACTTAGTTCAAAGTTCATAAGAGTGTTTTTCATCCACAAAACTTGTGCATAGAAACTGCCTGCAGACACATATTCTACCTTAGCTGTTGACAAGGAAACTGAGTGTTGTTTCTTACTAGACCATGACACTAAATATTTTCCTAAAAAGTGACAAGTCCCTGAGGTTATTTTTCTATCTAATCTACAGATTCCAAAGTCAGCATCTGAATATGAAATTAAATTAAAATTAGAATTTTTTTGATAGAGAATATATTGAAAAATGATTCCTTTTAAATATCAAAAAATTCTTTTGACAGCAATTAAGTGAGATTATTTAGGATTAGATTGAAATATTGCACAAAGACATACTGAATACATTATATATGGTTTGCTAGAAATAAGATATAATAAACTTCCAATCATACCTCTATATAACTTATTGTCAACTGATTTTCCAGTTTCATCCGAATCAAGTTTTATATTAGTACACATAGGAGTTGTATATTTCTTTCTGTTTTCAAGTGAAATTTTCTTTAGTAAATCAGTAATGTATTTGATTTGATTCAAAACATTTCCAAAATCTTTTTGATAGATTTTAAGTCCTATAAAGAAATTTAATTCTCCCATTATACTCATTTCAAATTCTTTTTGCATTAAATTTGAAAACTCATGACAAAGTTTTTTGTTTGTTGAACCAAAAATTATATCATCAACATAAATTTGAACTAATAAAATATTAGAGTTTACAGTTTTCTTAAATAAAGTTGTATTTTCCATTCCAATGGTAAAATCATTTTTCAAAATAAAAGAACTTAATCTTTCATACCAAACTCTAGGTGATTGTTTAAGGCCATAAAGAGATTTAGTAAGTTTAAAAACAGAATCTGGTTTTTGTGAATTTTCAAAACCAGGAGGTTACTCAACATAAACTTCCTCCATTAAATAACCATTTAAAAAGGCAGACTTAACATCCATCTGAAATAATTTAAAGTTCATATGAGATGCATAGGCCAAAAGGATTATAATGTCTTCTAATATTGCTACAGGGGAAAAGGTCTCATCATAATATATACCTTCTTTCTGATTATATCCTTTAGCTACTAGTCTTTCTTTATTTCTAGTTATTATTCCTTGATTATCTTGTTTATTTCTAAAGACCCATTTAGTTCCTATAACTGGATAGTTCTATGGTCTTTTAACTAATTTCCAAACTTCATTTCTCTTGAACTGGTTTAGTTCTTCTTGCATTTTTATCATCCAACTTTCATCAACTAAGTCTTCTTCTAATGTCTTAGGTTCTAATTGGGATAGAAAAGCAGAAAACTCAACAAGATTTCCTATGTTCCTTATAGTTTTTATTTCTGTGTATAGGTATCCTGTTACAGTTTCTAAAGGGTGATTCTTTAAGGTTCTAGACTGTCTAGGTAAAACATTTTTAGGTTTATCAATGTCATGTTTTTATGAACTGGACTGAATTTTATTTATATCTTTTTCAAAATCATCTTTCAAGTTCTCAAGTCTCATGTTATCATTAGATTCAGATTCATAAATTTGGTCTTTCCTTTTCTCAAAGGGGTCAGATTCATCAAATTTCACATGAACTGATTCTTTAACAATCCTTGACTTTTTATTAAAAATTATATAATATTTGGAAGTTGCATAATATCCTAAGAAAATTCCTTCATCAGATTTTAGATTGAATTTACCAAGGTTTTCCTTGATGTTCAAGATATAAACCTTACATCCAAAAACTTTAAAGTACTTTACTTTCAGTTTTCTGTTATTCCAGAGTTCATAGGGTGTCTTTTTAAAAATAGGTCTAATTAAAACTCTATTCATTATATAACAGGTTGTTCTTATAGCTTCTGTATAGAAATAGGTAGGAAGATTGAATTCATTTAGCATAGTCCTAGCCATTTCCTAAATAGTTCTATTTCTTCTTTCAACAATTTCATTTTGTTGAGGTGTTCTTGGTGCAGAGAAGGTGTGTTTAATACCCATATTTTAGTAGAAGGAATTAAATTTAAGATTCTAAAATTCTTTACCATGATCACTTCTTAATGAAATTATTTTAAAACCTTTTTCATTTTTAACAGCTTTGCAAAAACTTTCAAATATTGTAAAAGCTTCATTTTTATGTTTTAGAAAGAAAATACAAGTAAATCTAGAATAGTAATCAACTAATACATATACATATAATTTACCAGCCAAACTTTCTATTCTTGAAGGTCCAAAAAAATCCATATAGACAAGTTTTAGAGGTTTAGATGTAGTAATTTTGTTAATAGATTTGAAGGATGATTTGTGCTGCTTGCCAAGTTGACATGCATCACAGAATCTATCACTTTCAAATTTGAGACTAGGAAAATCAAAAACTAGTTGTTTCTTAGATAAATTATGTAAAGAATATATATTACAATGTCCAAGTTTTCTATGCCAGATCTACGATTCATTTATCTTAGTAGTTAAGTAGTTTACATTTTGTTTACAGAAGGAATTTAAGTCCAGGGTATAAACATTATCAGTTTTGGGTGCTCGAAATTTAAGCAATTTGTATTTAAAAACAGAACAATAGTTGTTAGAAAAATCAACAAAATAACCATCATCACAGAGTTGAGAGATACTTATTAGGTTGTGTTTTAATCCTTGTACATAAAATACTTTATTGATTGAGACAACTTCTGGATCTCCAACAGTTCCAATGCCAATAATTTTACCTTTGGCATTATCACCAAATGTGACTAATCCACCATCCTTTTGAGTTAGTGTTATAAAGTTTGATGAGTTTCCACTCATATTCCTAGAGCATCCACTGTCTATATACCATATTTCAGTTCGGCTTCTGTGACCTGCTTCCTATAAAAGTATTCAAACAAAAATTTGTTTTGGTACCCAAATTCTGTTGGTTCTAGTAATGTTGGCTAACAAAGACATGGGAATCCAGACTTTCTTTGTTTTTCTATAATCAATAGAATTATATAAACTGGTTATAACAAAGTCTTTTTTAATCCCACTTATTTGAGGTTGCCTTAAATAACAGTTTTTAGATATGTGACCTTTTGTTCCACAGTAGTTGCAAATTATACCTTTTGTACTTGGAATAAAATATTTATTATATAGTTTGGGTTTCTCACCTTTACTACCTATTCCATATCTTTCCTTTTTAATCACATTCTTTCCAAGAATTTCATTTAGTGAATTTCCTCCTTTTGTAAAAACAAGAGTTGCACTTTTGTATGTTTCTACTTCTATTTTCAGTGTTTTTATATTTTAGTTTCATTATTTGTATAGCTTGTGTTTGATGAGTTATATTTTTCATTTAACCCTTGATGTTGTTTTAGCAGAGTGTCTCTTTCTCCTAAAACAGCAGTGTGAATATTTTTCAGTGATTTATGTTTCTTAAATAAGGAATCATATTTCTATTCCAGCATATTGCAGTAGGCTGCAAGTTTATTATTTGAACAACTAGAACTGGAATCATAATCAGATGAGTAATAAGATTGTACCTCATCAACTTCTACCGTAAAGCACATATTTGCTTTTAGATTCGATTCTTCCATCTCTGAGTCAGACTTTGATGAGCTGCTGGAGTCTTTAGAAACACTCCAAGTAGCTTTCATTTCTCTTTGGTCTTTCTACTCATAATCATTGTTTTTGAAAATTTTCTTTTTCTTTTCTTCTTTTAATTGAGGACAGTCGGGTCTTATGTGACCCATCTTTTTGCATTCATAGCATCTGAATTCCTTTGGTTCTTTTTTGTCCTTTTGAAGGATTTTCTAGATCCTTTCTTTTTTCTGTAGAATTTACTAAATTTTCTGGCTAGCTGAGCTAATTCCACATCTGAATTAGATTAATTAGAACTCTATGATTTTACTTTGATTTTATTCTTCATCTTTTTGTTCTTATTTTGGGATGTTACTTTCAAAGCATTGTTTTCTCTTTTGATCAATACTTTATGCTCATTTACTTCATCTTTCATATCAGCTTCATACATCATCAGGGTTCCAATTAATTATCTCATAGTAAGATCTTTGACTGGTGATGATTGCCAAATAGTTGCTAAAATTCCATTCCATCTAGGTGGTAGTACTCTCAGTACTTTTAGGGATTAATCTTCTTGTTTGATAGGATCTCCCAATTCAGAGATATTGTTAACAATTTCTTTAATCCTTCCATTCATCTGGGTGATTCTTTCTCCTTTAAACATTCTGAATGTGTCAAATTTTAATTTAGTTTTGGCATAACTCATTTGTATGACATTGTCAGTTCTTTCATAAGCAACTGCAATTGTCTGCCACATTTCATAAGTAGTCAGGCACTGAGATACTCTTTTGAATCCATTTGGTCCAAGACCACAGATGATAGAATTCATAGATTTTGAGTTTATGTCGTACTATGCTTCTGTATCAGCACTCCATGTTTCAGGTTTCTCTGGAATCACATAGGGAGTTATAATTTTCGAGTAGACTCTATATCCAAGGTTATTTAAGTAAATGACCATCCTTGATTTCCAGCATCCATAATGTAATAACCCGGTTCTTGTTCTTGAGGTATGGGTTTTTTCTTTTCCTTTTTCCTTAATTTTTTTTGAGAAAATAAGGAAAAGGGGAAAAAATCTCAAATTTTGGGAGTACACACCATGTACTTTACCACACGTCGTGTACTTTGGCCCTGTGGGATGAGTACACAGGGCGTGTAGGCCTGTCAGTGATGAAGGGTGTAAAAACCGACTACACACCATGTACTGGGTATTTACACACCGTGTAATCAGTCGGTAGGTGAATATTAAGGCGGTGTAAGAAGCCGTCAGCTGAGCGACAGCACACGCTGTGTATTCAGGAATACACGCCATGTACTCATGTCGACAGATGAACAGTTCAGCGGTGAAAAGTAGCTGCCATAGTAATAGTTAAAAAAATGAAAAGTACACGTCGTGTACTTGAGAGTACATGCCATGTAGTTTGTTTTTTTGCTTAAAATGTGCAGTATCCTCCTCATTCGGCAGAGGAGGCAGTGGACACGTCAGAAGAACACGGGAGAGATGGTCGGAGCTTGGAGGAGCTCCTGATCGTCGACCGGAACTCAGTTTCCTTCACTGATGGTCTCGATTGAACCGTGCGGGTGAGTTCTTCACTCTTCTTATGTGTTTCCTTCCAATTATTTCCCTAGGGGAACTTATTTGAGGTTGAATGGGTGAATTTTTATCCAAGATCTATGTCATTCTCGGACGTTTCGTGAGGCGTCATTTGCATATATCGATCAGTGGAGATTGAGGTAGGTGGTCTGGTGTTTAATTCCAACTAATGAGTATTTTTGTGTACCATCGTGTTATGCACCCATGACTGGGGTGTCATATGGATGAGGCCTTGATTAATTAAATACCTAGAATTGCATAGGTAATTTAATGAATATGTACAATTTCTGTTTGGGATCATTGCTTGGATCCAGGGCCACCCCATGGGTGCATTCCCCTATTTAGTCATTTGGCCAAGTTACCCGAGGGTATACCATGAATTTAGCATGCTTTAAATTGCCTTGAGAGGAATTGTATATAAATTTCTTGCTTATATGTTGGGCTCAGCCCGATTACTTGCTTAGCCTAAGGGAAGTGTTTCGATTAGCCTGCGGGCAAATTTTCTCATGCCCATGGGCAGTAGATTTTGTGCTTGTCGGCGACACCATGTACGCCTGTGGGAAATATTCGTTATGCCTGTGGGCAGTCACCTGCAGGTTTCGGTTCAAATTACCTGAGGGTAAGGATTTGCATGTATGCGGACAGCGTCTACTTTGTGTATTCATTGTGGTGATTTTATTTGGTTATACCTACCAAGCTAAAGCACAGGCTTTTCAATGTTAAATGAATATTAAAATGGAAATAAAACTGGTAGTGATAGTTACTTTTGAGTACTGCCTAGTTTACTGCATTTTATTATTGCACACTGTTGTTGCACATTTTCACTAACAGTTGGGCACAGGCCTTTGGTGGTTGCCTACTGGGATTTATGTCTCACACCCTTTTGGGTCATGTCTTGGGCCCAAACAGATTATATTGCTACAGGTGTGGATAAGGTCAAGAGTTCCTATACAGGTACTTGATGGTTTCAGAGGAGTGGGAGAGAATGAAACCGAGCTTAGGCTCACGATGCGGCTAAGTTCCTGTTGCACTGTTTTGTTTTCTTTTATTGTACTTGTATTTTTCATTGTATTATTCTAGATTGTGTATCCTATTTTGTCTGCTTTTCTAGACTTAGATACATAATGTTGCATCATTATATATGACGGTTGGTCTTTTCCTTACTTTAGTACTGTGTCCATTTCAGCATTGGTATTGTTTACTGCTTCCGCTTTTGTATGTTTATATCTATTTCCATTGTGATACACTTTGACAAATGAGGGAGTAGTTTCCACACTATCAGACCTAGGCCCTCACTGCTAGTCGGCAGCCTCTAGTGTTTGGGGAAATGCACTTGAGGTCATGTGACCAACCGGGTTCGGGGCACCCGTTTAGTGGCACTCGGATCCGGGATGTTACAAAGAGGTATCATAGGTGTTTCCTTTCTTTGACTTACTGTTTGAAGCCTACAACTAAGGATAGTATAGAATAGGTACTTGGTAATAATTTGTGCCTGGGATTAGCTAACCTATCTACAGGGAAAAGCCAATTTACCTTGTGTTGCAATTTTTCTGATTTTGCAATTTTACAGTTGATTTGATTTTCACCGTTGGGTGACGCACTTATGGTGTGTTGTTTATATTTTTATACATGGGTTCTATTTAGTTTCAACCCGATGAGATGACGGTATATCATCACATGAATCATTTAGGCACATACTTGAATCACATGTCATGCATAGTTTCCATGCCATGTAGGTGCATTATACATTGCATGTTGTTGTGATAGATGTTGTGCTAGTAAAAGCATATTGTTGTGATAGATTTCTTAATAAAATACATGATATTTGATAGGGTATAGTTCTGTGAGTTATTGTAGAATGAATGCCAAACTTTGGTTCTTGAGGAGTATGGGACCTCATTGACCAGAATTTGGTGGATCATTGATCTGTTTACTTTGTTATAACATGTATAAGATGCCGAGATTTGATTCGCGGGGAGTATGGGCCCTCACGGATCGGAATTTAGCACTTAGGTGTTGGTTTTAGTGTTTTTCTGGGCTTAGGAGAAGTTTCTAAGGCTTACTGTCTGGAAAAACCCAGAATACACGCCATGTAGATTTGATTACACGCTGTTTAATCTTCTGTTCGGGAAGAAAAGGGAAAAAAATTAAGTACATGTCGTGTACCGTATGTACACGCCATGTAGTTTCTACCTGTGTCATAGGCCGTGTAGGCAGAAACATGGGATAGTGAAACTTTGAGGGCACATGTCGTGTAGATATTATACACGCCGTGTTATGTTAACCCTGTGTCCGTCGTGTGACTAACAACACGGACGGAGAAATATGAGCTTGTACACGCCATGTCAATACCGTACACACCGTGTAGTTTAACCTGGGAATCCATCCATGTAACTAACAAACACAGGTCGGTGTTACCTCTTCTTGGACACGCCGTGTACCTATGGGACATGCCCTGTAGTCTTGACCGGTGAGAGACCGTGTAGACTTGGTCGTGTGGCTGGGGAAAATGGGGTGGTGTACACGCTGTGTGTGGGTGTAACACGCCGTGTAGTGTCAGCCGAGTAGTCTTTCGTGTCACTAACAACACGGGTAGTTGGAATCTAAGCAGTACATGTCGTGTAGATCTTATACACATTGTGTAGTCTCATTTAAAGGAGAGTCTTGTGGCTAAGCCGTATAGAAGGACACAGGCAGGGGAAGAGAATCCAAGTATGTGTCATGTGTGTGGATAGCATGCCGTGTTTGGGGTGTTACACGACCAGTTTTGGTAGAGGTACACGCCCATGAGAAAGGCTTACGGGAACATGTCGTGTTGTTATTATACACGTCGTGTAGTCTTGTTTTGTCAAACTTGAATGTTTTCTTTCTCCAGTTCCCTTCTTACATTTCAGTTCCTGGTCCTTGATGATCTTAATCTAAGGCGTGTGTTGACCTTGTAGAGTCATGCTGCTGAGATGACCACAAGTTGTTCGCCAAGAGAGAGGCAACGATTATACTCCAGAGACAGTAGGCCATAGGCTACCGATGGATCCTCCAGCAGATCCAGATGCGGCGCTAGCCGTTATACCAGGAACAGGCGCTAATTCGTAGTTCCATGAAGGCTTTATGTGGTTTATGAAGACCCTCCAGGGAGCTCTGCCGATTTTCACATCTATGGAGGAGCTGACGCATATATTCCAGCATTATCATCCGCCTATGTTTTCAGGGGATGGCGGACCACATGCTGCGAAGTATTGGCTAGGTTCTATGCAGACTATTTTCGAGCATCTAGAGATGCCTCCAGGGTGGAGGGTCAAGCTCGCTACATACATGCTATGTGATTCTGCCAAGAGGTTGTGGGATGTTACCACCCAGATAGAGCATCACAAAGACATGGCGTGGGAAGATTTTTAGGCAGTATTCTATGACTTTTTCTTCCTGGAGACGCTAAGGGAAGATCGAGCTTGAGAGTTCATGAATCTGTAGTAGAGCACCATGTTAGTGATGGACTATTCCGCCCGCTTCACCGAGCTACAGCATTTTGCACCTATTCTGGTGGGTGAGGAGACGCTGAGGACTAGACGCTTTGAGGATGGTCTTCGATATGAAATCTGAGCTTTAGTGAATGTTTTCAGGTTGCCTATAGTGCATGATATTGTGAACCAGGAACTGATTACTGATCGGAACCTGAGGGAAGCTAGTAGTGCAGGCCAGGGCGGTTTGGCACCAGTTTCTGGTACTATTTCTACCAGCAAGAGGAAGAGACAGATGGATTTCTCTCATGGTGGAAGTACTAGCCAGATGATTTCCTCAGGTGGTCAGGTCATGTGCTACCAGTGTGGTAGAGAGGGTCACAAGAGACCTTATTTTCCATGTGACCTAGTGGAGTGCCAAGCTTACGGCAGGATGGGTCATCTGCAACGTTTCTGCAGGGCGTTTCCACCAGTGGCTAGTGAGAGGGGTTCTGTGTAGACTCTGTGTGCGGGAGCAGGGCCAGCAGCTTCTTACCAGCCAGGGAATTGGGATACGTTGGGACGTTCAGGCTGAGGTGGTGGTCATGGCTATGGTATCTAGACACCAGGATCTCAGAGACAACAGGGTGGGTCAGCTCAAGGTATCCAGGTTGTGTCACAGGGTCGTGGCACTGGGCAGGCATATGCAGTGCAACAGACCCAACAGGAGCAGGCTCCCAGACCTTCCACTGTCAGAGGTACTATTCTAGTTGCTTCTGTTTTATCTTTAGTACTTTTCGATATGGGTGCTACACATAGATTTATATATGTTCCCATTGTAGAGAGCCTTGGGATCTGTGTTTCTTCTTCTTCTGATGTTATGATGCTAGACACTCTGTTGGGGACTAGAACGGCTGGTGTGCATCAATGCAGGGAGTTCCCCCTAGAGGTTGGTGGGTGTCACTTTCTGTGGGACCTCTACATCTTAGAGATGACAAGCTATGATGTCATTCTCAGGATGGACTGGTTGGTACCTTTTCGAGCCTTTTTGGATTGCTACCGTCGCAGGGTGAGTTTCACGTCACGAGAGGGCGGAGAGTTTCTATACAAGGGAGAATGGGATGTCCAGGCGAGCCGAGCTGGACCCGAGCATTGTGGGCAAGGTGGAGTGGCAGCCCATATTTCTAGCTTATATCTGGATGACTGGGGAACTTTTCAGAAGGATTTCCCTCCAATAGTTGATCGTTTCAGGGATGTCTTCCCGGACGACTTTTTAGGTCTTCCTCCAGAGCAAGAGGTGGATTTCTCTATTGAGATTGTGCCAGGAGTGGCACCGGTGTCTATTACTCATTATAGGATGGCTACACTAGAGTTGCAGGAGCTCAAGAGACAGTTGGAGGAGTTGCAGGAAAAGGGTTTCATCTGACCCAGTACTTCTCTTTGGGGTTCGCCTATCCTATTTTCTAATAAGGTGGATGGTACCCTTAGACTCTGTGTGGATTATTAGAAGCTGAACCAGTTGACGGCCAAGAACTGATATCCCTTTCCAAGGATTGATGATCTTTTTGATCAACTTAGAGGAGCACGAGTGTTCTTGAATATTGACTTGAGATCTGGATATCATCAGTTACGCGTTAGTCCATAAGACATACCGCTTATATATTTTCGAAGCAGATATAGTCTCTACGAGTACTTGGTTATGCCATTTGGACTCACGAACGCGCCGACAATTTTCATGGCTCTGATGAATCATGTGTTCCCTCCATATCTGGATTATTTTGTGGTAGTATTCGTGGACGATATCTTGGTATACTCTCACACTCGACACGACCATGCTACACATCTTGAGATCATTCTAAGTATACTGAGATAGAATCATCTATATGCTAAACTCTCAAAGTGCCACTTCTTGATGGACCAGATACACTTCCTGGGTTGTATCATCTCAGAGGTAGGAGTTGCAGTGGACCCAGAGAAAGTGAGAGCAGTAGTTTCCTGGGAGCAGCCTAAGAACGTGTTTGAGATATGGAGTTTCTTGAGGCTGACTGGTTACTACAAGCACTTTATACAGGACTTATCCCTCTTAGCAGCACTGTTGACGGATTTGACTAAGAAGGGTGTGAAGTTCGTTTGGTCGGAAGCTTGCAAGACAGCCTTTCAGGAGATGAAGGGAAGGTTGAAATCAGCACTAGTCCTGATACTTCCAGAGCAAGGGAAGAGCTATACAGTTTACCATGATGCATCAGTTATTGGGCTAGAAGCATTGTTGATGCAGGGAGATCAAGTAGTTGCGTACGGGTCTCGGCAGTTGATGCCACATGGGCGGAATTACCCAATGCATGTTCTCAAGTTGGCTGCAGTTGTTCATGCGTTACATTGTTGGATACATTATCTATTGGGAGAGAATTCTGTGGTGTTTACGGACCACAAAAGTATCAAATATATCTTTACTCAGTGTGGATTGAACTTGAGGCAGTAAAGGTGGGTTGAATACCTTCAGTACTTCAACTTTGAGCTTGCTTATACACCTGGTAAAGGTAACGTGGTTACTGATGCACTGAGTATGAGGAATCGGATATAGGCAGTGCAAGAGGCCAGTGGTGAGTGGCAGCTCATGGCTTTATTCTCTGAGATGCATTTGGAGGTGCACTATAGTCAGGGGAGAGCCTATATTTCTTCCTTAGTTGTGACTTCTACCCTCCTGGATAGAGTGAGGATGAGACAACTATCGGATTCTGAAGGCTTAGTTCTACAGGAGTTAGTGGCAGGTGAGGACCCTCCTCCCGGTTGGATGATAGGTGATGATTAGGTACTACGTGTCCATGGACGAGTGTGGGTTCCATGGGATATATGTGAGGAGCTTATGTGGGAGTTTCATGATTTAGCTTGGTAAGTGCATCCCGGAGTTACCAAAATGTATCGTGACTCGAGATGTTAGTATTGGTGGCTGGGTATGAAGCGAGAGGTAGCTGATTTTGTTGCGAGATGTTCTACCTGTCAGAAGGTGAAGGCGGAGCATCATAGGTCAGCTGGACTGTTACAACAGTTACCCATTCCGAAGTGGAAATGGGATGATGTCGCGATGGACTTCGTGACCGGGTTACCGAGGTCACCTCGAGGCAGTGATGCTGTGTGGGTTGTTGTGGACAGACTTACGAAGGTATCTCACTTTTTTCAAATCAAGGAGACCTTCGGTATTGACGAGCTTGGGAAGTTGTATATCCGAGAGGTAGTACATCTTCATGGAGTCCCTCGTTCTATCATTTCAGATAGGGACACCCATTTTATGTCCCGTTTCTGGAACAAATTTCAGAGGGCACTGGGTACACAGGTGCTTCTGAGTACAGCTTACCACCCTCAAACTGATGTCCTGTCAGAGCATACGATACAGGTTCTTGAGGACATACTGTGTGCATGCGTCCTAGACTTTGGGGGATCTTGGGAGAAACACATACCCCTGGTCGAGTTTTCTTATAATAATAGTTTTTGGGTAACTATTGAGATGGAACCTTACAAGGATTTATATGGTAGGCCATGCCGATCACCTTTGTGCTGGTTGGAGGCAGGTGAGGTAGCTTTACTGGGACCACATCTTGTGTAGGAGACTTTAGAGCAGGTCCAGTTGATTCAAAAGCGGATGGCTACTGCACAGTCTCGTCAGAAATCTTATGTTGATCGCCGCAGATGAACCTTGGAGTTTTTGGTTGGGGATTAGGTTTTCTTGCTTGTTTCACCGAGGTTGGGACACAGGCGGATCAGGAGACAGGGTAAACTTTCACCGAGGTATGTAGGGCTGTTTGAGATTCTAGAGAGATTCGGGTTGGTTTCCTATCAGTTGCAGTTACCACAAAGGTATCAGGCCATGCACGACGTCTTCCATGTATCTCATCTACACCGTTATCACTCAGAACCATCTCACATTTTTCAGCCCGAGGAGGTCGAGCTCAGGTTAATGTGTCCTTTGAGAAGCATCTGATTCGTATTGTTGATAGGATCACAAAGGTTCTTTGAGGCCAGTCATTTCCTCTCATACAGGTGTTATGGCAGCATGGCCGAGTGTAGGACGAAACCTGGGAGTGGGAGACCGATTTATGTGCTCAGTGGCCAAAGTTGTTCTGAGCTTATCTTCACCACCCTTGGAAGGGAAATTCGGGGACGAATTTCTTTAAGGGGGTAAGTTTGTAAGAACCTGGTTCTTGTTCTTGAGGTATGGGTTTCTTCTTTCCCTTTTTATTTAATTGTTTTTGAGAAAATAAGGAAAAAGGGTAAAAATCTCAAATTTTGGGAGTGCATGCCGTGTACTTTACCACACTCCGTGTACTTTGGTCTTGTGGGATGAGTACACAGGGTGTGTAGGCCTGTCGGTGATGAAGGGTGTAAAAACCGACTACATGCCATGTACTGGGTATTTACATGTTGTGTAATCAGTCAGCAAGTGAACAGTAAGGCAGTGGAAGTATCTGCCAGCTGAGCGACATTACACGCCATGTATTCAGGAATACACGCCGTCTACTCATGTCTACAGATGAACAGTTTGGTGGTGAAAAGTATCCGCTAAAGTAACAGTTGAAAAAATGAAAAGTACACGCTGTGTACTTTAGAGTACACGCCATGTGGTTTTTGTTCACTTAAAATGGGAAGTAGCCTCCTCATTCAGTAGAGGAGGTAGTGGACGTGTCGAAAGAACATGGGAGTGATGACCGGAGCTTGAAGGAGCTCTCGATCATCAACCGGAACTCAGTTTCCTTCGCTAATGGTCTCAATTGAACCGTGTGGGTGAGTTCTTCACTCTTCTTGTGTGTTTTCTTCCAATTATTTCCTGAGGGAAATTTATTTGAGGTTGAATGGGTGAATGTTTATCCCAAATCTACGTCGTTATCGGACATTTCGTGAGGTGTCGTTCGCGTATATCGATCAGTGGAGATTGAGGTAGATGGTCTGGTGTTTAATTCCAACTACTGAGTGTTTTTGTGTACCATCGTGCTATGTTCCCATGACTGGGGTGTCGTATGTCTGAGGCCTTGATTAATTAAATACCTATAATTGCGTAGGTAATTTAATGAATATGTACAATTGTTGTTTGGGATCATTTCTTGGATTCAAGGCCACCCCGTGGGTGCGTTCCCCTATTTAGCCATTTGGCTAGGTTACCCAAGGGTATACCATGAATTTAGCATGCTTTAAATTGCCTTTAGAGGAATTTTATATAAATTGATTGCTTATATGTTGGGCTCGGCCCGATTACTTGCATAGCCTAAGGGCAGTGTTTCGATTAGCCAATGAGAAACTTTTATTATGCTTGTGGGTAGTAGATTATGTGCTTGTGGGCGACACCCCATACGCCTACGGGAAATATTCGTTATGCCTATGGGCAGTCACCTATGGGTTTCGGTTCGGATTACCTGAGGGTAAGGATTTGCATGTCTGCGGACAGCGTCTACTTTGTGTATTCACTATGGTGATTTTCTTTGGTTATACCTACCAAGCTAAAGCAGAGGCTTGGCAATGTTAAATGAATATTAAAATGGCAATGAAACTGGTAGTGATATGTAAGAACCTGGACCTTCTTTTTCAGGTATGTTTTCCTTTTCTGGCCGTTTTTTAGAAAAAGAGGAGAATCTGGAAATTTTTTAAGTACATGCCATGTACTTTACAAGTACACGCCGTGGACTTTTCTTCCTCTTGAGGTTGTGTGTTGGCCGTGTCTGGGCCAGTCACATGGGGTGTAGCGATGAGGTGGAGTCCGGTTAATATGGTGTATGGAAAAGGGGACTACACGCCGTGTACTCAAGAAGTATACGCCGTGTACTTTTCTTTTTATTTCATTAACCAGACCGGGGTCACGCCTAATCCCCGTTTTCATCTTCTTCTCCGCCTAATTATGACCAGAGCGACCTAGAGGGCCGATTCTTCTCTGAGCCACCAATTCTTCACCGGTTGTCCGAATCGAATGACGTCGGGTACGATAGAATCGCAGCGGTGAGTTCTCAGTTCTTCTTTGGCCATGTTTCCTGATTCCTTCTCTTGTGAGAGTTATATGAGGTTGAACGTTTTAGAAGTTTTTGCAGATTTACTCCATTCTAGGCCGATTCACAGGCTGAGGTTCAAGAGTATCAATCACCAAGGATTGAGGTAGGTGGTTTGTTTCCCTACGTTGAATGTCTTTGAATTTTTGGTGAAAAAGTGTCAGATACCCATGTATCGAGTATCTCGGGTTAGGGTTTTGATCATGTTTTGTTATCTTCCTTAGATTGCTTGTATTATTTAGGTTATTAGATGATTAATAATTTCTTGTTAGCATGTTTGAAGATCACCCCATGGGTGTTTCCCCTTGTTTTGGTTGTTGATTTCCGTTTGGCACGGTTTGCCTATGAGGCAACCCTTTTTCACATTGCTAGTATGCATGTTGACTTGATTACATGTATTGCCTGCTGTTTATATGCTTGTGAATTCATTGTAGCTATTAGCCAAGTAGTTGTTGAACTTACTTAGGCTGCTAACAGTCGATTATGCACAACTAAACTGCTCAAGGCTGAGTGAACCTGGTGTGGTAGACTAAAGGGGGAATTTACGATTAGGGATTCCCTAGAGAGTCTATTATAATTAGTATCGATCACATGACCTAAGGGAATGTGACTTTGTGCTTCCTCAGAGTGTCCTTAGTTACATAGCGAGACTATAGGGGGAATTAGACATAAGTGATTCCTCAAAGAGTCTATATATTTCGTTGAAAAACCATAGGGGAATTGACGGTGAGAGCTTCCCAGAGTGTTTGTGCCTTTGTATGTCTACTTGAACAGATGGGTTTGCTAGTAGGATCCACCCAGAGAGTCAGTGCTTTATTTTTTGGTTGGTTGTGACGAGTCCACCAAGACAAATAACAAGCTTGGGTTTGTACTGCTTGCTGTTTAGGTAGACTGCTGAGTTACCTGTTGTGATTACTTGCTTGCCTTCGGAGTATAGAGTTGTTGCTAGGTTCCAAGTTTGATTGCTAGTTGATTATGCTGAACTAATAAATAACTATGAATGGAGTTTGGTAGGATTGCTTACTTTAGTGTACATCTGCTTCTCTACTGCATTTATTTCCTTTACTTTTGCTATATTACTCACTGACAGTAGGGCACGGATCTCGTGGTGATTGCCTACTGGGATTAGTCTCACACCCTGTTTGGGTCCTACTTTTCGTCCCAAACAGGTTATATGGTTGCAGGTGTGGATAGGGATTGTGGCCCTTCTACTTCAGGTACGTGATTTCTGGTTGGAGCTGGAGAGCATAGGACCGAGCTTAGGATTGCGATTCTACTGGAGTTGTTGTTACTTTCGTACTTTGTTTTCAGTTGTATTTCAGCACGTTGTTGTGTTTGCTGCTTTCCTTAGATACTTGTACATGCTGCATCATTATCATTATCATTATGTGTTCATTGCTTCCGCTGTTTAGTTTTAGTATTTGTATGTTGTTTACTGCTTCCGCTATTGACTGTTGTTTTCTTGCCTTGTATACCTTACCAAATGAAATAATAGTTTCCCCAATAACTTACCAAGGCCCTCGCTGCTAGTCGGCAGCCTCTGGCGTTTGGGGAAATGCGCTTGAGGTCATGTGGCGAACCAGGTACGGGGCACCAGTGGAAGGGCTCTGGATTCAGGTCGTTACAAAGTGGTATCAGAGGGTGTTCTTTCCTTTTTCTATAGACTTACTATTTAGCAACATTAATCAGGGATAAGACGAAATAGGTAAATGGTAAATAGTTGTGCCCGGGCGTTCTAGAACCCGTGTACAGGGAAAAAGCCAGATTACCTCGAATATTGCAAATTTTGAGTTTTGCGAATGTTACAGTTTAATTGATTTCACCGTTGGGTGATGCACTTGTTTTGTGTTGTTACTGTTTATATGATTACAGTTCTATTTTGTTTCAACCCGATGAGATGAGGGTATGTCATCTCATGCATCATATAGGCACATGTTATAAGATTACATGCCATGCATTTTGCCATGCCATCTAGGTTGCATTAGAGAATGCATGTTGTTGTGATATGATTTGTGATAGAGAATGCATGCTGTCGGGATAGTTGTTGTGATAGAATGTCTATTATGTTGATAAGGTATCATTGTTTGGAGCTTTTTTATCATGGACGCCAAACTTTGATCTCAGAGGTATTATGGGCCCTCAAGGATCGGAATTTGGTGGGTCGTGAGTTCTTATACTGTGGCTTGTTCTATGCATCGTTATGATGCCAAGATTTAATTCGTGGGGATTATGGGCCCCCACGGATTGAAATTTGGCACCTTAACCCTTGTTTTTTGTGTTTTCTGGGCTCCGGTGCAGTTCTGAGGCTACTGTCCGAAAAAACCCAGAATACACGGCGTGTACTTTATAGATACACATTGTGTAGTTTTTTGGCCGTGTCACTGACCGTGTGGACAGGGACACAGAGATGTAACTGGTTTTTAGGAACACGTCGTGGACGGTATGTACACACCGTGTAGAGGTTAACTAGGAGCTCGGTCGTGTAACTAACAACACGGGCCAGTTAATGCATGTTTAGTACACACCGTGTTCGGTATGCACACGCCGTGTATCTTTTCCCCAGGTACCTGGTCGTGTCTTGAAAAACACGGGTCGGTGTTATCTTCTTCTATACACGCCGTGTTTGTTCAGAACACGCCATGTAAGGATCAGCCGATTACCCGGTCGTGTCACGAACAACACGGGCCTAGGTTTCCCTTCAAGTGCACGTCGTGTCTCTTAGGAACACGCCGTGTAGTGTCGACCGTGTGTCAGGCCATGTCGCTAACAACATGGGCCAAGTAAGGCGTGTCCATCACACGCTATGTCTGCCTCAAAGCACGCCGTGTAGTCTTCGGTTGGGACAGTCCGTGTGACTTAGTCATGTAGGAGTAACCGGGCAGGGAGAAAAGGGTCAGTACACGCCGTGTAGTTTAATAACACGCCGTGTAGCCGGGTATTTTACACAGCCAAGTATGGCCAATGTACACGCCCTGGGTAAACATTTAAGAAACACGCCATGTAGTGGTATTACACGTCGTGTAGTCATGTTTTCCCCAAATTTAAAGGTTTTTACCTCCTGTTCTGTTTTACTCTCCTATGTTGCAGTTGTGTTCGTCTTTAATGAAGGTGTGTTTTGGTCTTTCAAAGTTATGGCACCGAGATGTCCTCCTGTTGCATGCCAGGAACCAGGCAGCGATCGTACGCCTGATATGACCGATCAGGGACTACCAGTAGTTCCGCCCATCGTTCCAAACATGGCACCTGTAGTGATTCCAGAAACTGGTGCTGAAGCTCAGTTCAGAGAGGGTTTCATGAGATTCATGCAGACCTTCCAGGGAGTTCAGAATCCTACCCCCACTATGGAAGAGCTGACGCGGGTCTTCCAGTAGTAGCATCCTCCCACTTTCACAGGGGATGGAGGACTTCAGGCTGCAGAGTCATGGATGGAAGCCATGTTGTCCATCTTCGAGCATATGGAGATGCCTCTAGAGAGGAGGGTGAAGCTCGCGATGTATATGCTGCGAGATTCTTCCAAGAGATGGTGGGACGTAGTCTCTCAGACGGGGCGCCAGCAGGCTATGGTTTGGGATGAGTTTCAGCATACGTTTTATGACTACTTCTACCCAGCGATGCTGAGGGCTGATAGAGCCAGGGATTTCATGAGCCTGTAGCAGGGTACTCTCTCAGTTATGGAGTATTCCTCCCGCTTCACTGAGTTACAGCGATTCACTCCCATCCTGGGGAATGACGAGCTGTTTCTAGCGAGGAAGTTTGAGGAAGGCCTCAGGCCGTATATCAGATCGCAAGTCAATGTCTTTCAGATAACTTCTATTACTCTGATAGTCTACCAGGCACTCATCAATGAGAGGAACCTAAGGGAGACTAGAGTTGTGGACCAGGGCGGTACAGCATCCAAGGCTGATTCCCTCCAGACAGACAGCAGGAAGTGCCACCGAGAGTCTACCTGAGGCGACCCGAGGAAGCGAGGTATTCCTTCTGGTAGACGAGATTACCCTTATGGCACCCAAGTGGTGTGTTATCAGTGTGGGAGGAGCAGGCATAAGAATCCCCAGTGCCCGAGGGACCCAGTGGAGTGTCAATCCTGCAGCAAGATGGGTCATTTGCAGCGTTTCTGCAAGGTTCCCCTTCCAGCGGCTAGTGAAGGAGGATCAGTTTTGACCCCGCGTACAGAAGCAGGATTACCCGCTCCGCAGCAGACTGGGGGATGGAGTTTTGCAAGACGTTCAGGTCAGGGTAGAGGCCGTGGACGTAGTGGTCAGGCTCAGGGAGGAGCAACTCAGGGTTTTCAGGCTGCTACACAGGGCCACGATACAGGCCAGACTTTTGTTGTAGAGAAGATTCATCAGGAGCAGGATCCCAAACCCTCTACAGTTCAAGGTACGATCTTAGTAGACTCAGTTTTATCTTCATCCCTTTTCAATACTGGTGCTTCACATAGCTTTATCTCTGTTACTGTCATGTAAATCCTTGAGCTCTGTGTCTTTTCGTCTGCTGACATGTTGACTCTTGACACGTACTTGGGAACGAGGACATCTAGCGTATGTCAGTGCAAGGGGTACCCTCTTGAGGTTACAGGGTATCGTTTCTTATGGGACCTCTATGTCCTGGAGATGACGGGATATGACTTCATTCTCGGTATGGACTAGTTGGTTCCCTTCTAGGCAGTCGTCGATTGTTATCACCACAGGGTGAGTTTCGTATCACCAGAGGGTGAATCTTTTCTTCATAAAGGCGAGTGGGATGTTCAGGCGAGTCGAGCTGGACTCGAGCATCATGGGCTAGGAGGAGTTATGGCCCATATTTCTAGTCTTTATCTGGATGACCAGAGGACTTCACAGTTAGATTTTCCTCCAATGGTTGATCGCTTTCCAGATGTCTTTCTAGAAGACTTTTCAGGTTTGCCTCCAGAGCGTGAGGTTGACTTCTCAATTGAGCTCATGCCATGAGTAGCACTGGTGTTCATTCCTCCTTATAGGATGGCTACACCTGAGTTGTAGTAGCTCAAGAAGCAGTTGGAGGAGTTACAGGCAAAGGGTTTCATCCAACCAAGTACTTCTCCTTGGGGTTCGCATGTCCTGTTCGCGAAGAAGGCAGACAGTACCCTTAGGCTTTGCGTGGATTATCGGAAGTTGAACCAGTTGATGGTCAAGAACCGATATCCCTTACCGAGGATTAATGATATCTTCGATCAGCTTCGAGGAGCTTGGGCGTTCTCGAAGATTGATTTGAGGTCCGGTTATCATCATCTGCGCGTTAGACCTTTAGATATACCTCTGACAGCCTTCAGGAGCAGGTATGGCCTCTACGAGTATACGGTTATGCCGTTCGGTCTTACGAATGCACCAGAAGTTTTCATGGCACTGATGAATCGAGCGTTCCATCCTTACTTGGATTCCTTCATCATGGTCTTCGTGGATGATATCTTGGTGTACTATCACACTCGACACGACCATGAAACCCATCTTGAGATCATTTTGAGTACACTGAGGGAGCATTGGCTTTATGCTAAACTCTCGAAGTGCCACTTTTGGATGGACGGGATTCACTTCCTGGGTCATGTCATCTCATAGACAAGAGTATCAGTAGACCCAGAGAAGGTGAGAGTAGTAGTTACCTAGGAGCAGCTGAAGAACATCTTTGAGGTATGGTGCTTCTTGGGGCTAGATGGTCACTACAGGCAGTTTATATAGGACTTCTCATGCCTAGCAGCACCGCTAACAGGCTTGACTAAGAAGGGTGTGAAGTTTGTTTGGTCAGAAGCCTGTGACTCAGCCTTCCAGGAGCTGAAGGGGAGATTGACTTCAGTACCGATCCTAGTTTTGCCGAAGCCGGGAAAGAGCTATACAGTTTTCTGTGATGCATATGGCATCAGACTTGGATCAGTGCTTATACAGGAGGATCGAGTGGTTGCGTATGGATCTCAGCAGTTGAGGCCACATGATAGGAATTATCTTACGCATGACCTGGAGTTGGTTGCGGTTGTTCATGCTTTACGTTGCTGGAGACATTATCTTCTGGGAGAACATTTTGTGGTATACACTGACCACAAGAGTCTCAAGTACATCTTCACGCAGCGTAACCTGAATCTGAGATAGCAGAGGTGGGTTGATTATCTCCAGTCCTTCGATTTCGAGCTTGCCTATACACCTGGGAAAGGCAACGCAGTGGCTGATGCACTGAGTAGGAGAACTCAGATACAGGAAGTTCAGGAGGCCAGCAGTGAGTGGAAACTGATGAATCTATTCTCAGAGATGCATTTAGAGGTGCACGACAGGCAGGGGTAGACTTTCCTATCTTCTATGATTGTTACCTTTTCACTTTTGGACCGAGTTCGAATGAGGTAGCTGGTAGATTCAGAAGGGCTAGTCCTACGGGAAAGCGTGTTAGGAGAGGACCCTCTTCCCGGGTGGACCGTTGGCGAGGATGAGATCTTGCATTTCTAGGGACACGTATGGGTTCCAGTAGATATGCGCGAGGAGCTGATGTGAGACTTCCATTCCTCAGTTTGGGCAGTTCATCCTGGTGTCACCAAGATGTACCGTGATTTACACCACCAATACTGGTGGCTAGGTATGAAGAGAGATTTGGCTGGTTTTGTCATGATATGTTCCACCTATCAGCAGGTGAAGGTGGAGCACCAGCGGCCAGTAGGGCTTTTACAGCAGCTACCCATTCCAGAGTGGAAATGGAACGATGTCGCGATGGAATTCGTGACAGGGTTACCGAGATCATCGAGAGGAAACGATGCGGTGTGGGTTTTCATTGACAGTCTTACGAAGTTTGCTCACTTCTTACCGATAAAGGAGACCTTAGGTGTCGATGAGCTTGGACGGTTGTACGTCCGTGAGATTGTGCACTTTCATGGGGTTCTGAGTACTATCATTTCAGATAGGGATGCCCGCTTTACTTCGCATTTCTGGCAGGGGCTACAGAAAGCTTTGGGTACACAGGTGCTTCTGAGTACATCTTATCATCCTCAGACAGATGGTCAGTCAGAGCGCACGATCTAGGTTCTTGAGGATATGCTCCGAGATTGCATTCTAGACTTTGGTGGTTCTTGGGAAAAGCATATACCTCTCGTGTAGTTTTCCTATAACAACAGTTTCCAGGAAACTATCTAGATGGCACCTTACGAGGCTTTGTATGGTAGGTCATGCTAATCACCTTTGTGTTGGCTGGAGGCAGGAGAGGCAGCTTTGCTGGGACCTCATCTTGTTCAGGAGACCTTAGAACAGATAGAGTTGATTCGGAAGAGGATAACTACTGCACAGTCTCGTCAGAAATCTTATGTTGACCAGCAAAGGCGACCTCTGCAATTCGGGGTCGGAGACCAGGTTTTCCTACGAGTTACCCCGAGGTTGGGACACAAGAGGATCAGGAGACAGGGTAAGCTTTCATCGAGATACATCGGGTCGTTCGAGGTTCTGGAAAGAGTCGGGATGGTTGCTTATAGGTTTCAGTTACCTTAGAGATATCAGGCTATAAACGACGTCTTCCATGTTTCTCAGCTCCGACGCTATTTCTCAGACTCGTCTCATCTTTTTCAACCCGAGGAGGTTGATCTGGAGCAGGACACATCGTTCGAGGAGCATCTTATCAGGATTTTTGATTGTAGCGAAAAAGTACTATGTGCCCGGTCTGTTCCTCTGGTACGGGTGCTATGGCAGCACGGCCATGTGCAGGACGATACTTGGGAGAGGGAGGCCGATATGCGATCAAAGTGGCCAAATTTGTTCGAGGTTTCTTCTTCACCACCTTTCTAGGGAAATTCGGGGACGAATTTCTTTAAAGAGGGAAGTTTTTAAGAACCCGAACCTTCTTTTTCAGGTATGTTTTCCTTTTATGGCCGTTTTTTAGAAAAAGAGGAGAATCTGGAAATTTTGTAAGTACATGCCGTGTACTTTACAAGTACACACCGTGTACTTTTCTTCCGCTTGAGGCCGTGTTCTGGTCGTGTCTGGGCCAGTCACACGGGGTGTAGCGATGAGGTGGAGTCTGATTAATACGGCGTATGGAAAAGGGGACTACACGCTGTGTACTCAAGAAGTACACGCCGTGTACTTTTCTTTTTATTTCATTAATCGGACCGGGGTCGCGCCTAATCCCCGTTTTCATCTTCTTCTTCACCTAATTACAACCAGAGCGACCTAGAGGGCCAATTCTTCTCCAATCCATCGATTCTTCACCGGTTGTCTGAATCGAACGTCGGCGGGTGCGATAGAATCGCAGCGGTGAGTTCTCGGTTCTTCTTTGGCCATGTTTACTGATTCCTTCTCTTATGAGAGTTATCTGAGGTTGAATGTTTTAGATGTTTTTGCAGATTTACTTCGTTCTAGGCCGATTCATAGGCCGAGGTTCAAGAGTATCAATCACCAAGGATTGAGGTAGGTGGTTTGTTGCCCTACATTGAATGTCTTTGATTTTTTGGTGCAAAAGTGTCGGATACCCATGTATCGGGTATCTCGGGTTAGGTTTTTGATCCTGTTTTTCTATATGCCTTATATTTCTTGTATTCTTGAGGTTATTAGATGATTAATAATTGCTTTTTATCATGTTTGAGGATCACCCCATGGGTGTTTCCCCTTGTTTTGGCTATTGATTTCCGTTTGGCACGGTTTTCCTACGAGGCAACCCTTTTTCACATTGTTATTATGCCTGTCGACTTGATTGCATGTATTGCCTGCTGTTTATATGCTTGTGAATGCATTATAGCTATTATCCAAGTAGTTTCTGAACTTACTTAGGCTGCTAACAGTCGATTACGCATGACTAAACTGCTCAGGGCTGAGTGAACTTGGTGTGGTAGACTAAAGGGGGAATTGACGATTTGGGCTTCCCTAGAGAGTCTGTTATAATTAGTATCGATCGCAGGACATAAGGTAATAGGACTTTGTGCTTCCTCATAGTGTCCTTAGTTACGTAGTGAGACTATATGAGGAATTAGACGTAAGTTATTCCTCAGAGAGTCTATATCTTTCATTGTAATACCACAGGGGAATTGACGGTGAGAGCTTCCCAGAGTGTCTGTGCCTTTGTACGTCTACTTGACCAGAGGGGTTTGCTATTAGGAGCCACCCAGAGAGTCAGTGATTTATTTTTTGGTTGGTTGTGACGAGTCCACCAAGACAAAGAACAAGCTTGGGTTTGTACTTCTTTTTGTTTAGGTAGACTGCTGAGTTACCTATTGTGATTGCTTGCTTGCCTTCGCAGTATAGAGCTATTGCTAGGTTCCAATGTTGATAGCTAGTTGATTGTGCTGAACTAATAAATAATTGTGAATGGAGTTTGGTAAGATTTCTTACTTTAGTGTACATATTCTTCTCTGCTTCATTTATTTCCTTTACTTTTTCTATATTACTCACTGACAGTAGGGCACGGATCTCGTGGTGATTGCCTATTGGGATTAGTCTCACACCCTGTTTGGGTTCTGCTTTTCGGCCCAAACAGGTTATATGGTTGCAGGTGTGGACAGGGATTGTGGCCCTTCTACTTCAGGTACGTGATTGCTGGTTGGAGCTGGAGAGCATAGGACCGAGCTTAGGCTTGCGATGCTGATGGAGTTGTTGTTACTTTCGTACTTTGTTTTCAGTTTTATTTCAGCATGTTGTTGTGTTTGCTGCTTTCCTTAGATACTTATACCTACTGTATCATTATCATTATCATTATCATTATGTGTTCATTGCTTCTGCTATTTAGTTTCAGTTTTTGTATGCTATTTACTGCTTCCGCTATTGACTGTTGTTTTCTTGCCTTGTATACCTTACCAAATGAGGGAATAGTTTCCCCAATAACTTACCAAGACCCTCACTGCTAGTCGGAAGCCTCTGGAGTTTGGGGAAATGTGCTTGAGGTCATGTGGAAAACCAGGTATGGGGAAATGGTGGACGGGCTCTGGATTCGGGTTGTTACATGATAGTTACTTTTGATTATTTCCTAGTTTACAGCATTTTATTACTGCACACTGTTGTTGCACATTTTCACTGACAGTTGGGCACGGGCCTTTGGTGGTTGCCTACTAGGATTTATTTCTCACACCCTGTTTGGGTCATGTCTTGGGCCTAAATAGATTATATTGTTACAGGTGTGGATAAGGGAAAGAATCCATATATATGTACTTGATGGTTGCAAAGGAGTGGGAGAGCATGATACCGAGCTTAGGTTCGCGATGTGGTTGAGTTCCTGCTGCACTGTTTTTTTTTCTTTTGTTGTATTTGTATTTTGCATTGTATTATTCTAGATTGCAGTGTATCCTGTTTTGGCTACTTTTCTAGACTTAGAAACATAATGTTGCATCATTATATATGATTGTTGGTCTTTTCCTTATTTCAGTATTGTGTCCATTTCAGCATTGGTATTGTTTACTGCTTCCACTTTTGTAGGTTTATATTTATTTCCGTTGCATTGCACTTTGACAAATGAGGTCATAGTTTTCCAACTATTATACCTAGGCCCTTGCTGCTAGTTGGCAGCCTCTAGAGTTTGGGGAAATGTGCTTGAGTTCATGTGATCAACCAGGTTTGGGGCACCCGTTGAGTGGAACTCGGATCCGGGACGTTACACATAATTTTCACCGTTGAAGTAGGGAGCTCGAACCATTGATATACCCTCTCGTGTATCAGCCATTATGCTTAGAGTATAATTCTATAAAACTTTCAACTTGTTGTATCTTTTACAAAATAACCAACCTCTAATACCAATTGTGGGATCAGGTTATACCAAATATGCACAAAAGGGGGGTGAATTGTGTCTTTTATAAATTCTTTGAGAATCGTGATGATTACCAAATCTGTCCTTTAAATTTATCAGAAAGTTTATGCAACAGAAAAAAAAAATAGATTGAAAGATGAACAGATGTATAGTGTTTCGAGGAACATAAGTCCCCTAGTCCACTCCACCAATGCTCTACTCCATGAGCTTGATGATTTTCACTATCGGGTCCTCTTATCAATAGATCGTCCACAACTGAGTGCAGGCAGTTGACACATTTACAAGTTAAGGATAAAACAGAGCCTTCTAGTTTATACACAGAACTGAATAAAAATCTTAGTATGAGAAGTCAGTTACTCAAAATAAAAAGATTATTTGTTTAAAAATACTTTCCAGATGTTCTTCACAGTTGCAGCAGCACGTAACTGACGGTAGATGAATCGTTGTCTTCAGAAAATATGTCCTTCAGGTAAGTGCAGTTCTGAGTTGATCCAGCTGTAATAGATATAGAAATAAATCCAGAAACTCCAAAAATAATGGATTCATGATATATCTTCGATGTAGAATAAGAATCTTTAACTCTTTTCCTCTTCTTTAGAAAAATAGAGTCTGATAGATCTTGGTAGTAGCAGATATGTGTGACTCGTATGTCTCTGTAAAAAATTATAGTCGTGAAAAATTAGAGAGCTTATACTTCTGATTATTTTTGAGATGATTCATCTCTTCCGTGTGATACAAAATATCACAGATATATAGAATAAAAAATGAACTTTTTCCTTTCAAATTTAGATCCACAAATTTCGCCTTTAGAATCGCGATATTCAAATGTTTAAATAACAGAGCAGTCGTAACTCCCCTTAATATTTGGTATGAAAATTTTCTCTTAAATCGATCCTTTTAATCATAAATAAATGGCTTTGAATCAATCAAAGATGTGCTTTAAAATCGGGCTTTTAATCTGGCTTAAAATCAGCCTGATAATCCGCATAAAGATCATTGCTCGACAATGTCGAAATTTAAATCTATGATGCCAAATGTAAGGTTGACAATGTAAGGTTGATGATTTATTCTTAAAATGTAAGGTTGATCTTAAATGTAAGGTTGATCATCCATACTTTTCTAAGCTTTAGAACGTAAGGTACATGATCCATACTTTTTGATAAAAACGTAAGGTTGTTCACAAAAGTAAGGTTGATGAACCATACTTTTGAGAAACAAATGTAATGTTTCATACTTACATAGGGTTCTTCTTCCATACTTTTCTGATAACATAAATGTAAGGTTCCTTCCAAAACTAGGGTTCATTTACCATACCTTTTTGATAATGTATGGTTGATTAACCATAATTTTCCAATAAAGTAAACGTAGATTTATTATCCTTACGCTACGCTCTTTAACATAGGCTATGAATAGTGTTTCCAGAACACGCTAATACGCTAAAACAACTTCCAAACATGTAGATCATGAACATTGTTTCCAGAAAATGCTAAAAAGATTTCCGAACACTTTATCAAATATCCTACACGGATTAAACACTTTAACATTATTCCAAAATAATAATATAAAGAATGTTAGTTTCCTGAAATATAATAAAGGTATAATCATTATAATAACAAACAAGAGTATTTTTTAGCATCAAAATCATCATAAAGAGATAGAGTATTGTTCTCAATAATCTCCCCCTAATAATAATAAAATAGAGTGTTGTTGAAAACAACACTTTCTCAACAGAAATTACATGGAATGTCCTTGTATTTTGAATTAATCATCCTGAAGATAAAATGTTAAATTTTGAATGGTTTTACCCTTAATGAATAATTAAATCTCTTACTTCCAAGAGTGATAGATTTCAAACATAAGGGGTTGATGAAGAACATTATTATCCTAGAAGGATTAAATATAAATGCACATTTTATTTATCCCTGAAGGATATACATGTACATGTGAATATATACTTTGTAAATAACTATAAATCATATTATGATGCAAGGTAATGTTCTTCCATATTCATTAAAATCTAAAGGGTATAAGTTATTGTTATTTCCAAATTCAAAACTGAATTTTTTGGTTATGAATTGATCATGGACATTCTTTGAGTTAAATGATGTATTGATGATCATTATGAGTGGAAGATGTAACCGTTGTACTCTTTTTACCTTAGTCAAGTTTTTCCCACTGGGTTTTCTTGATAAGGTTTTTAACGAGGCAACACTCTGGGGACTTGATGTTATTATACTCTTTTTCCCTAATCAAGTGTTTTATCCCAAAGGGTTTTTCCTTGATGAGGTTTTTAACAAGGAAATCATATATCATAATAGATATCCAAGAGAATGTTATAAATTATTATAGATATCCAAGAGAATGTTACAAATATTTATATAATGTATTTCAATACATATATTTATTATTATGTACATTAATATATACGTATTTCAATAAATATAATTGTATAATATTGTGTAAGTAATATATATTTATTTGTATAAATTATATTTCATATAATATTAATTATATATAATATAAAAGCATAAACATACTATTTAAAAATAAATATGTTATTATTATAATGTAAATTATAAAAACTACAGGCTTATGTTTTCATATTATATATTTTTTAAATAAATTATATTTATGTATATATTTATATAATATGTTTATGATTTTGTATTATAAATAATTAATATTATATGAAATGAAATTTATATAAATAAATATATATTAATGTACATAATGTTATACAATTATATTTATGTAAATATATAAATACAATTAAATACAATCATATAAATATTTTATATAATATGTTCATATAATGTATTTAAATACATTTATATATTGTGTTTTAATTATATATATATATATATATTATGGAAGTTGTTTTTTTAAAAAAATAGTGGGGGTTCACAACCCCTTTAATCTCTTAAATTAGAGGGGGTTTTGAACCCCCTCTAAATTAAAGACATTAGAGGGGGGTTGAAGCCCCTCTAAATTAAAGACATTAGAGGGGGTTTTGAACCCCCTCTAATTTAAATATATTAGTGGGGGTTTTAAACCCCCTATAATTTAAGAAATTAGAGGTGGGGTTTGAACCCCCACTAATTTAAGACATTATAGGGGGTTTTTAACCCTCTCTAATTTAAGATATTAGATGGGGTTTTGAACCCCCTCTAAATTTGATGATTAGAAAGGCTTGTATATAATCCCTCACTAATTTTTATAGAAAACAAATTCAGAGTGGTTTCATAACCCCCTCTAAATTTGACGATTATTAGGGGTTGTACAGAACCCCCTCTAATTATACAAAAAATGAATTTAGAGGGGGTTGCGCATAACCCCCTCTAAATAACCCCCTCTAATGTACTATTTTTTTATAGTGTATCAAGTATGATGTTAAATAAATTATGTATATGAGGGATTTATATGGATGATGTTGATGACCTAGTATGGAATATGAAAATTTGGGTATAATAGGAAAGATACTCTCTTGAATTATTGGGTATTTTTTATGTGAGAGTTTATCCTAATTCTATAAAACTCTAAACCTAAAAGGTCCTTAAAAATATAAGTGATAAAATATTTCCTTTTGATATTGTAAATTTTGGATGGAAAAAATTTGGTCACCTTCATTGTTTTCAAAGTTGAAAATGTAATGTTTATGATTTCAGCACCGGATCCAGAAGTGTGGGTTCAGGGCTGTTATAGTTGGTATTAGAGTACAGGTTTAGATAACTTTGGAGATTATGATATTTTCATGTGATGTTATCTTAAGAGTTATGGATAACATCATAGGTCTATAACATTAAGGATGATCATAGGTTCAAAATCTTAGACACCCCTTTGAGGTTTTAAGCAATGAGATCTTAAAGTGATTAATGACACTTTAAGAGACGTTTTATTAGGTTGAAGTATATGTAATTCTTTGGTTTAACATGAATTATGAATTTACATTTTGTGGAAATAATATTCAAGGTATTTATAACCTCTAGGGTTTATATGATATTGGATATTGAGGTAATTATGGGAACACAAGTTTTAGCATATAGACAACCATGATATTGAAAAGTGATTTGGTGACTAAGTGATTAATGTTATTTCAAAAAAAAGATCGCCATATTTTTTCTTGAAATCTGAAAGGTATGAGATAACATTTTAGGTTAAAACACTATTTAATATTGAGGTTATTTAGGAATTATTTGTTTTGAACTTTTGGTATTACTGTTGAATTTTGGATATTAATGTATTATTTCATCATATGAAGGTTTATTCATTTTGGGAATTATATTACCATGTGTTAAGCATCTTGATTTTGGTTAATGTCTAGAGACATGTTTAATATCTTGATTATCCCTGTTATGGTTATGTGGCCTTTAAAAGTTGGTTTTATTGCTTCGGGCATGAAAAAATCATCTTGAATACTCATCGTTTAGAGAAAAGGATGAGATTTTGGTGGAAATTGGATAAAGGATGAAATTATACTTTTAAAGCGAGCATATTTCAATATTTTTTCAGTCTAGATGGTGAAATAATTCTTCAACTCTTAGAAAAGGATCTTTAAATAAAAAAAATTATCCTAGGACCTTCATTTCCGATGAAACGATGGTCTTTTCACTCATCATAAATTTATGGTTTTGAGGTCCTTAACTTTCTATTGATCATTCACTTTCATATGATCAATGATCTTTATCACTCTCCATAATTATTTGCACTTTTCTTTCATGTACAAATATTCACTTCCCACCTATGTTCTCCTATTTTGAAACCTAGTATGTATTGTTTCAGATGACCTTTGTACGTCTTTTTCTCTCTTATCAAGAGAAAGTTTTATTAACCCTTTTTATGATGTGGGTTTAAAAAAAGGTATTTTCAAATGTATAACCTTTTATTGTCATGATAAAGTTAAAATTGAGAGGCTATAATTTATTAAATGTGGGAGGATGTAACTCCTCGAGATTTTAGAAAGTAAAACTATGTTCTATAGTGTATTTGACATGCAACACCGAGCTTAAACGACCCGTGAACCGTTATAACCTAGCCGTTAAATTAGAAAGTATGAATAGTATTAACTATTTTATGATATATATATATATATATATAAATTTACTAATCAACATAAATTATTAGTAAATAATCAATCAATTTTTAGGAAAGTAATTTTATTCTTCAAAAAAATGTTTTCTTCAAAAATGTTTTTTATTGATTTTCATGAAAAAATATTATAATTAATTTTTGAATTTTTTTGAAAATATATTTTATAAAATGAACTTAATTTTTTAAATCATCATATCAAAATTTACTTTCGGTGAAATTTTGGTATTTTTTTAAAAATATTGATTTTTCAGTGAATAACGAAAAATATCGATTTTTGTAAAAATATCATTTCTTTTAAATATATTAAGAAATTTAAAAGTATAATTATGTTTTAAATATTATTTAAAGTAATATAAATATTATTTAGTTATATTTAATCTACTTAATTTATTTTTAATCGACTTCATATTTGATTTTAGTATAAGTTTACCTTTGGGTTTAAAAACGGAGTTTTTCTGAAAAACTGTTTTAAAGTGCATAATGTTTCTCCTTTTTAATTAATTAAAACAACCCTTAATGAATAATTATTTCAATTAAATTTATATATTTTATATATAAATATTAATTAATATTCATATAATAATTATTATTAGTCATAGAGTTAATATAAAATCATCTTTTCCTTAAAATATACTTTTCTTGAAAACTCGCTTTTTTGTCGCGTCTGCGGGTTTAATTTTAAATTAACTTTTGTCACTTATGTGAATTTAATTTGATAAAATGTATTTAATGTTTTTAATCAGCATAATTTATATTATTTAATAATTTCAACTTAATTTTTGACCATAATTAATAGTGAAAACAGTAAAAATAAATTACCGTAGTTGAGGTGAAAAGGGGTTTACCGAGGGGTTAAACTAAAAGATAGTGGTAAAAATGACCTAAACACTTATCTAAAACCTATTTTATGGAAATATTTTGATATTATAATGTACAATGATCAATAATGGACCATTTTTTTTCCTTTTTCCATGTAAAAAATGTGGTTACACCTTTTTTCTTTTCAAAAATTACAAGTGTGTCACTCACCTCACTTATAAATGGTCACCCCTCTCCTCTCTCTTCAAACCTTAAAACCCTTTTGATTAAAAAAATACCTACCCAAATAACTTTACAACTTTCATCCCCTCATCCTAGAAACCTTGGTTTTTTCAGAAATACATTCTAGGAATACTTTAGGTATAATACTAAAGAGGTGGTCCGAAAAGAGGTAAAATTCCTAACTATGTGTTTTTACTTTATTTGTTCTTCCACCTTATTTAAATATTCTTCAACTATTATAATATTTTAACACCAATATATAATATATATTTATATTTTATTATATCAATTTAATAACCTAAATCCATATCCTCTTCCATCAAATAGGATATGAAATCATCATTTGTGTGTACGGAGGACTACCACCTCGCAAACCGATGTTATTTGTTTTTCATCATCACCTCTCATGATTTTTTTTAATGATGGAATTAAATTATATATATTATATTTGTAACTTATTTATACCTCTAGAGTTATTATATCACATACACCCTTTTACTTTCCATTTTATGGGGGATACGATAACGTTGTTTGTGTATACCGTAGACTACCATCTCGCGAAACGATGTGATTTATTTTTCACTAACACTTTACGAGGAAGGTAATAAGGATAATATTGATGAATATATGTGATATACATGAAATAATAATTATAATAATGAAATTTTTATAATTCTTAAAAGATATTATTATCATTTTCTTTCTTACACTGAAAAAGGATAACGTTGTTCGTGTACGTGTGGACTACCACCTCCACAAATCAATGTGATTCTTTTTTCATCACCAAATCACAAGAATTATATATAATTATATTTAAAGAAATAATATGGTATTTATGATTTTATGATCATTTTGGAAATGTAAAATAATGCATACCTTCTTTCCATGATGATCATTGAAAAATGGAAACGTTACTCATACTTACGTACGGTCTACCATCTCCATGATCGTAACGTGGTTCATTTTTAATACACTACTACAAATGAGGCTTTTATCAGTGCTAGAAACTACTTTTAGCGGTGCTAGAAAAGTGTTGTTAATTACGGCGAAGATAGATGGGGGATCCCCTTTAATAGTGCTAAAAAAGTGCTGATAAAGGGGCCCCTTTATCCACGCTAAAAAAAGCACGGATAAAGGTCCCCCCCCCTTTATCGGTGCTTTTTTAGCATGTATAAAGGTCCACCTTTATCAACTCTATTTTGAGCGCTAATAAAGGCCTAGTTTCTTGGGCTGTGTTGTTTATTTAACAGCACACCCAACACCTGCACACCTGCACAAAACAATACCTACACACGAACAAAACACATAAGAATGAAACAATGGACATAAGAGTTTCACAAACAATGCTATATAAATTTACTTGACATCATGAATACAAAAAAAAACACTGCTATATACATTTAAAATAATGTTTTATATGGTTACAATTACAATTATCCAACAAACAGTTAAAAACATTAATGTTTCATCCTTTTGCATCTGTGATCCCCTCTCAATGATTTTCATCCATAGTATTAGTTGCCGAACAAAGCATCCAAGCTCAAGAAAAAAATTCCACCTATATAAGAAAAAAATACTATGTTATTAATACAATAATGAAATAAATTAAACATTAATATGAAAGAATACATTAATAAAATGATATCGAATATTAAAGGATGGAGGATCGGGACTCCCTCGCTCCGGTTTTCGCCGGAGGACACGCTGCAACAGAAAACCCTAGAAGTCTGAATTTGTATACCTATGATTCCCTTCGAGTGGATGTGCATTGAGGAAACTATTTGAGGCACACTAAGGTGAAATATGGAGGGAACCTGATGGCCTTCGTGGGTTCCACTATCGGTTCTTTTGCGGCTTTTAGTGACCGGACAACGTAGTGTATTATCTGAAAAGGCACAACAGCCCATGTCTCGACATCCAAAAGTGCTATTGCAGAAAGGTTAGATCTCTGTAAGTTCTCTATCATGGCTCGAATAAACCTATCAAAAGGAATGAAACTGTGGAAACTTGTAGATCTTGTTGACCGACTTACAACCATTTGGGGGTTTGCTGATTTTAAATGTGTTTCTTTAGGCCGTGGGTTTTTCCACATTCTATTTCATTATACAGACTTGAAAGGGAAATATTATAGCATTGGGTCAATCAATTTAAGGCCAAGAACTTTGAGATTAAATGATTGGCATCTAAATTTCAACCTGTCTGATTTCAAGGAGACTTATACCCAGGTTTGGGTAAAAATACATGGCTTAAACTGGATCCTATGGCATCCAGAAATTTTATTTGATATTGCATTTGCATTAGGAGTCCCCATAAGGATAGACAGTGCCAAAAAAATGGTGTCTTTTGGCCATTTTTCTCATATTCTAGTAGAGGTTGATCTGAGTATTCCAATGATTGATAATATTGTGTTTTCTACTTCGTAGAATTATATTAATCTTAGAGTGGAATATGAAAAAATGCCTCTTTTGTGAAGAATGTACTGTTATTGGTCATACTACCTCAAACTGTAGAAGAAAAATGATTTGTCCTTAATTTCATCTAAAGGTACATGAATTAGATCACTATAGAAGAAGAGACAAGAGTGTTACACTTATTAATGAGGCAGAGGGGAATTTAGATGTTGGAGTAGTTCTTCCTCCTATCATAACTCCATATTTGATTTCTGTTAATAATTTTTCCATCTCATTACATGATAAGGGTGGCACCATTTTAGATTTCACTAGGCTAGAAAAAGAAAACTTAAAAGGTACCCAGTCCAGGAATGTTGCTCCAAATCGTGATAGTACATTGTGTATTATTGTCTTGTCTTGTCCATTCAAACTCGCAATCTCTTGGACTGATTTGGGAGAAAGTGGGTTTGTATGATGATCAGGTTGCTGAAGACTTAGAGGATATTCAAACATCCATGGAATGTTTCACCCAGGAGGTAGTGGACCTCAACATATTGAAAGAACAAAATATGATATATGATAAGAACCGCAAGGGGAAGGCTAAGCTAGATGCAGTCTATTTTACAAAGACTAGATCTGGAAGAGCTCTCCCATCCAAAGCAACCCCTACTTAGGGGAGGGATTTGATTAAACATGATTCTAACTTAAAATTTTCTACAGGGAAAGTGATTTTTGATACTCATGCTCCCTTGTTTCTTGCAGTGTTCCCAAAGCCTCAATCCCTCGTGGAAAAGGATTGGCTCTAGCCCCTTTTTCAGCCTCCCCGTCTGATAAAGATGAAGGGGTTGTATGGAAACTCTAATCTACCCTTGGAACTAGTGCAGGGATTAGACAATAAAGGGAATGGAAAATCTCCTCCCGCTCATAATTTTAAAGAAAAGGTTAAAACAAAGGTATGCATTCATAATCCCTTTGATTTAATGGCTTCTGAAAATGGTGTAGAAGATTGTGGTGCACCTGTTGTGAACAAAACGAAGTAATATGGAAATATTGTACACTCTAATGATTTTGATGGCCCATGGGTGCTTGTAAAAACTTGGCGAAGGGGTCACCACCCTTGTGGTTGGGGCGGAAGATCCTCTTGTCATGATATGAGCACTTATTCTCAAGTTTTCTAAGATGCATTTGGATTTTCTTTGTTGTTAGTTAGTTTGTATCCTCACCATTTTTGTACTTTTCCACTTTTTTACATTTCCATATTTCTTAATTTAAGTGATCTCGCGCCTCATTCAAAAAAATAATAATAAAATGTCATTTTTTAATAAAAAAAGACACATTTTGAGTTATACCGGTCACATTGTGTGTCGTATTGAGGTGGGGTTGATTCCTACACATCAAAAATGAGTCATAGATCATTGTTTTAAAATATTAAAATAATATGAATGGGTTTGCTCAGTTTTGAGTATGTCACTTGTTCTTTACTAAAATTAATATCAAATTTAAATGACACATTTGGATTTATACTGGTGACATTATGCGTTGGATTAAGGTGTGGTTGATTCGTACAAGTCATAAATGACTCATGGATAATTTTTCTAAAGTATCAAAACAATCTGAATGTGTTTGCTTAGTTTTCAGTATTTCACTTGTGTTTTTTTCTAAAATTAATGTCAATTTTAAATAAAAAGAGACACTTTGAGTCATACCAGTCCCACTGTACGTTGAATTGAGGTGTGGTAGACTCCTACATGTCAAAAATGACTTATGGATCATTTTAATAAAGTATCAAAACAATCTGAATGTTTTTTCTCAGTTTGTAGTATTCCAATTGTGTTTTTTTACTAAAATGTCATTTCAAACTGGAAACACCCATTTTGAGTCATACTGGCTGCATCGTGCATTGGTTTGATATGAGAATACTTCATACACGTCACAAAGAACTTATGAATCATTATCCTAAATTATGAAAACAATTGGAGTGGGTTTTCTTGGTTTTCAGTGTGTGACATGTTTTGAGATAAAATGTCAATTTTAAACTGATAATAGACAGTTTTAGCCATACCGGTGATACCGTGCGTTGGATTGAGGTGTGGTTGATTCATACACATCAAAAATTACTCATGTATCATTGTCCTAAAGTATCAAAATAATCTGAATATGTTTGCTCAGTTTTCAGTATGTCACTTGTGTTTTTTTCTAAAATTAATGTCAATTTTAAATAAAAAAGAGACACTTTGAGTCGTACCAATCGCATTGTGCATTGAATTGAGGTGAGGTCAATTTCTACATGTCACAAATGACTTATGGATCGTTTTCCTAAAGTATAAAAACAATCTGAATGTGTTTGCTCAGTTTTCAGTATGTGACTTGTTCTTTTTACTAAAAATAATGTCAATTTTAAATAAAAAGAGACACTTTGAGTCATACCGATCGCATAGTGTGTCGTATTGAGGTGGGGTTGATTCTTACATATTTAAAATGAATTATGGATCATCTCTCTAAAGTATCAAAATAAATGAATGCATTTTCTTGATTTTGAATAGGTCAGTTACTCTTATACCAACTATAATGACCGAAACATTTCATACATTGATATCACATTTGAGTAGATTAATATTCCTTACATAAAAGAAATAAATTAAAAATAAATATGAAATAATGCATTAATTCCATGAATAGTGATTTTATTGTGCAAACATCAAAATTACCTTTGTGATTGAGCATACACAGTGTCGTTTCTCTTCCTACAAAGTCATGTCACATGGACAGAAATCTTCTAAAATAAACGAACCTTGCAAGAAATAATGAAAACCAAATCAACGTTTCATTATATAATTTTTCGTGAAAATATAGATATTATATCGTAACATTACCTTTACATATTTGCAAAGGGTTTCTTTGGTCCATATATAAGCTAATAACAAAACTAATGATTCTTTGTGCACTATAAAGATAGTGTCTGATGAGAGCATCATGGGGAAACCGGATCGGAAGTTCAGATTAGATGCTATGCTAAGTGGTAGTTAACCAACAATAGTGAAGAATCCTTAGTTTTGTTATTAAATTTTTGAGTGATGCACAACCAATATTTTTCCAACACACTACATTAGTAGAAACAATAGCATAGATGACCAAAATACATAATATAAATGATCCATGCCATAATAGTTTAGGTCTAGTGCTTTTGTAAACATGGAAACATAAAGAATTCATAAGATTCTCTCGTTAAGTTATGATTTACTAGAAAGAAAACCCATATCTAAAACCATTCTTCATAACCTAAGGATATAAAACATAATAAATGGTGATCATATATGCTCAATGTGTAAACAAGGGAGATATCAATGATCATATAAGGATAACATAAGTAGTAGGAATTCACCTTCATCCTATTTGTGTACAATCTTCTATCAGGTATACTGCCCATTCATTTTTAAACACATCTATATCATCTTGTGAATATGAGTTTTTTGGGACAGTCATGGTAGTACTGAAAAAATATAAATAAACAAAATATTAATAAATATTTTAAATGAAATAGTAATTATTTTTAAAAATACCTCTTCAGGGATGCTATTTTGTTAATAAAATACGATCTCTTTCATAAATTTACAAACACAATAACTATAGTCTTTTCTATTTGTTCGTTTTGGACACTATAGAAACATCGATAAAAATAAGTAATTTGTTTTGATATGTGTTTGGATAGTGCAATATTATTATATATATCAGGATACTTTTCCATTTGTAGATCTCATAGTCATTATTTTCCTTAGGACCTAGATTCATTCCATGAAGTAGATGATATTGATGCACCACCCTATCATAACAGAATCATCAATAAAAGATAATATAAATTATATAACTAGATTTTTAGTTCTAAAATGTTGGATCTAGTGTATTAAAAATTGAAAAATGCCAATGTAACACCCCAAGGTTTTGAAAATAAATATAGAATGCAATTTTATAATCTATCCATTAAACACAACTTTGCCTCTTCTATGTTTTGAATATCGAAAAATGGTCATCTAAAGTTGTGTTCAGTAAGTCATTTAGAGTCTAATAGAATAAACTTGGTTTTTGATGAATAGTAACATACCCTTATGAATAGTAATATGACCCTTATGAATAGTAAATAATGATATTATTTTATTTTCTTAAGGTAATAAGATAATGGGATCTAAATTAATTTTTCAATCTCACATAAAACTAATTATACCTATAAGATTTTTATTTTTTGAATTAATTATGACTTTATTTAAAAAATAAATTAATAATATTTAGAAAATTATTTTTTGAAAAATGGAGTTCACTTTTGAATTCTACACGTCGAAAAATGGTAAGGGTGAATTTTTAGGATTTTACTGAAATTCTTGAATTTTTTATGAATAGTAAAATATGATAAAATACCGTATATACAAATTATCAGTTAAATACACTATTTATGACATCATAAGTAATGTAAGGTCACTTGGTTAGAACTCACATGCACTTATTACTATTAGGGGTCACATGAAACAACACTATTGGTTGTCTTGAGGGATATAATAAAATAATGAATTAAATATTCAAAATGTACTCCTCTCCTCACCACCTCTGTCCAAATGATCATGATAACTTCAGTATCATCTATATACTATAATTATATCATGTTAATGGAAGAATGATCATAAATATTCTTACTCCCTCCCTTTTATTTTTATAAATGAAATCAACGTCCATGAGGTTCCAGTTTATAGCCTTCGTGGACGACAAAGTTTTATTCTTCAATTTCTTCTTCATTACTGGTCATGAAAGCATATTTATGGTTGAACCAGACTATAATATATGTATTATAACATAATTAATATTCAGGAACCATAATATGTGCATATAATTAAGTTATATGACAAAACTAGTTCACAATAATCCAAATACCGCCGAATAATCGAAGTGGTTGTCATCTAATGATTCATCCTCATTCCATGTAACCAAATGATAGAAATGACCACTATATATTCTTTATGTTCATAAATAATATATAATTTCAATCCTGTAGATTTATAACCATTCCACATGAACTCCATTACTTAAAAACAAGTGAATCGATTATGAAAATAAAGAAAACGAACACCCCGGAACAACGAAATTCAATTTAATAACTTAGCAATAAGGGTATAAATGAACTAAAAAGGATTATGATAAACTAAATACATGTATAATAGGCTCTTAAATAAGTTATTAATAAGTATAATTTCATATTCCAGGATCTTAAGTTCAAGAGCGGGACACGTTTGGATTTAAGGTAAGGGTTTTTCCACCCGAACTTCCATTTTCATTCGGGTTACTTTCATTGTCTAATTACCTCAATGAAATTCTTATGTATTGTTATGTACTCCTCATATATTCTGTGCGAGTATTATATATATGTTTACAAACCAGAACCTTTCCTTATTTTATGGATAGTTACATGTTTTAAAAGGAACTTTCAAAATTGATTTCAAAATACAAGTCCGATTCAAGGGAATATCTCAACTTCTTACCTATTTTCAAGGGAAATCTCTAATCTGTTTTTGGAAACCATTATATTTATAAAATCACTCATTTTATTATTAAAATAATATCTTACTTCACTTCTGGTTTTATACAAATATTTTTCCAAAGGAACTCTTCTTTTCAAAATAAAAGAGTATTTATCTCAAGATTACTTAATGATCTTATAAGAGTATTTTCATTTGATTCAACACTCTCATTGTTTCTTTTGTATTATTGGGTTTAATAATTTATGAAGTCATCTACCATATTTTATTTAATGGTTTATTACTAACCCTATTGTGGATGATCTATCCTAAAACCATTCACCATATTACTCGGAATGGTTAGTGTTATATGTTTAATGATTGGGGAAAGATAGTTACATTTCATATGATAGTTTCAATATGAATGTATATATTGTTTATGTTTATCCCTGCTCATATGAGGAATTCATTGGACTTATTATGTGATGGGTGGGGCCCGCTATATCCCCTCGATGTATCGGTAGGTCTCATGAGACAAATAGACGTGGAATTGGCTGAGGCCTTTCCCAATGTGTTATATGGATTTTGGTCGAGGCCTTAATCATTAGAAGTCTTGGTCGAGGCCTTGAAAAAATGTTTCAGAATGTCTGGCATATGCACTTTCCTCATTATGAAGCTAGTAATTGAAAGTTCATGTGGTTATTCGACTAGCAGAATACCCATGATTATGTTTTATTATGGAATTATTTTCTCAGCTCATATTCCTTCCATAATGTGTTCAAGTTTATTGTTAAAGGAATGTGTTTTCAATTATGCACCATTTCTTATGTTTATGCTATATTACACTGTATTGCTTACTCTTACTCAGCATTTGAGCTCACCCCTTTCTTATGTTTCGTTTTTCCCAGGATATGAAGAAGTAAATTATGAATGACTTTCAAGCATAATATAGGAGGTATGGATGTTTCTAATGGAATAAATTAGTGTTGTATTTCCTTTCTTGATGTAAAGTTGAATTTATTTATGTATCTTGTTTCTAATAATACTAAACTACTTGGTCCTTAGGTATGCCTATTCCTTGTTTGTATGCCAATGTAATCAAATAAGGCACCGGCTCCAGGCAACTGGGGTTGGGTCCTTACAGTTAGTATGAGAGGAAGTTTAGTAGAAAACTTGGAAACTAGATTTAGAAAATGTAGATTAGGGAAGAGTCCCTAAGATAGTCTTTGAGGATAAACATACAATAACTTCCTGGTATTTTGGTAAGTAATAGATTATGTGGATCTTTCAATTAATACATCCCTATCTGGATATGAATAGGTAGAGGCGACTCTGGCACAGATATACCTAGGAGTGAAAGCTCTAACAAGGAGTTTGAAGCTTGACCCGCGGTATCCCGGTATACGAAAACGGGCCTTGTTGCACTCTTGGTTATGACACTCCCGAGGGATATGCTTAGGATAATTCATGTTTTATTTACAATCCATTATGAATGATTTTAATGTAAATTTTTCCTCAAAGATACCATGTTTATGATTAAGAGATTAACTATGCATAGAATTTCAATTTATGCTTAGTATTTTTCTACATTGAGATTATAAATTATGATATATACCCTAATCTATTGTTTGTCATTATTTAGAAATGGTGCCTAGTGTAAGGAATGGAAACCGCACAAACACGCGTAGGGATTTCCCTCCGATGCAAGATAATGATGTTGGATTTGGTGTTGTGATGGGTGTTGGGCAACTTATAACTATACTGGGACAACTTACTCAGGTTATGACTAATAACCTTACCTGTATGGAGCATCCTGATCCACCACGTGAAGGAGCTATGTTAGATCGCTTTATGTGATAACAACCTCCATCATTCAATGGGACTAAAAACCCTTTTGTAGCATAGTAGTGGATATGTTCCCTTGAGAAGATATTTCTCACCTTGGGATGTAATGAAAGAGATAAGGTTGTCATGGCAGTCTATCATCTATCGGGAGATACAGATCAGTGGTGGTCATTAATCCAAAACACAAAGGAGGAGTAAGAAATAGAGGAGATGGAGTGGAGGGACTTTAAGGAAATATTCCTGGAGAAATACTTTCCTCATGAACAAAGAGCAGATATGGAGAGGCAATTCTTGAATTTGAGGTAGAAGGAAGATGAGAATGTTGCAAAGTATGAAGCTAACTTCACAAGCTTAGCAAGACATGTTGTGGACTACATACTAAATCCAAGGAGAAAAATTGATCGATTCTTTGATGACCTAAATCCATTCCTCTGGCAGGCACTGGTCTCCCAAAGTTTTTCATCATATGAGGATATAGTTTCATGTGCTATCAAGACAGAAAAATAATTCTCTAAGTCTTATGACTTTAATGGAAAGCAAGAAAATAAGAGGGCTGCTGAAAACCCTGGGAAAGGAAATAAGGAAATGGGGAAGAAGGGAAGAGTTGAATTTCCACCATGTGACAATTGTGGAAGGAAACACCCTGGTGCATGCTTAAAAGGAAAAGGAGTATGCTAAAAATGTGGTCAGAAAGGCCATCTTGCTGGTGATTGCAAAGGGAAGAAGGAAGCCAATGATGTTCAATGCTATAATTTTTGGGATATGGGACACTATGCTAATGATTTTCCAAATCATCAAGGAAATATGCAACAGAAAATGCCAAGGGATCAGGGACAAGATTATACAATCACAACTGTAGAGGTTGAAGTTCCGAATGACGTGGTGGAAGGTACTTTGATCATTTCATCAAACTTAGCCAATGATTTATTTGATTCTGGATTATCACATTATTTCATATCTTCCGAGTTTTCTAAGAAAATTAGATATTCCCAATTTGATTTAACAAGGGAGTTTTCAGTCAAAACTCCTAAGGGAAGTATCATTGCAACAAAGTTTTTCAAATCATTTCCCATTAGGGCATATAAATGTTCTTTATCTATTGATCTCATTGTTATACCCATGATTTAATTTGATATAATCCTAGGTATGGATTGGCTTTCGGACCATGATGCGAAAATTTATTTTAAGAATAAGGAGGTTACAATTTTCGATGATAATAAGGAGTACCTTATCTTTAGAGCAGAAACGTCACCACCTGATTCTTATCTAGATCCACCCCCAGTAGCTCAACTAAATTCAATTATCGGGGGGGAAGAGAATGAAATAACTATGGGTGAGGAAAATAATGTTCAAATAGAAGATGTACCTATTGTGCAAGAATATATTGATGTCTTTCCAGGGGATTTACCTGGACATCCTCCAAAGTGGGAAATTGAGTTTTCCATTGACTTAATTCCTGGTTCAAGGCCTGTATCAAAGACCCCTTATAGAATGGTCACTGTGGAGTTAGTGGAGCTAAAGAAACAACTAGAGAAATTTAGTGATAAAGGATTTATTCTCCCTAGTGTTTCTCCATGGGGAGCCCCTGTTCTTTTCGTTAAGAAGAAAGATGGGTCTATGAGGTTGTGCATTGATTATAGGGAAATCAATGATATTTCAATAAAGAATAAGTATCCTCTGCCATGAATTGATGATTTATTCGATCAATTTCATGGAGACCAATATTTTTCAAAGATTGATCTTCAATCTGGATATCATCAGTTGCTTGTGAGAAAGGAATACATTCTAAAAACAACATTTTGAACCAGGTACGGGCATTATGAGTTTATAGTAATGCCTTTTGAACTAACCAATGCACCATCTGTTTTCATGGATCTCATGAACAGAGTCTTCAAGGAATATCTTGATGACTTTTTAGTGGTGTTTATCGATGATATCCTAGTTTACTCTAAGAGCTATAAAGATCATGAAAATCACTTTCATGCCATTCTGAAGACTCTGAGAAGAAATGAATTATATGGAAAGTTCAGCAAGTGTGAGTTCTGGCACTAATCAGTTTTCTTTCTGGGCCACATTGTCTCTAAGGATGGAATATCTGTAGATCCTGTGAAGACAAAGGTTGTGCAAGAATGGCCTACTCCAACGAATGTAACCGAGGTACGTAGTTTTATTGGTTTAGCAGGTTATTATCGGCGTTTCGTTCAGAACTTCACCCGTTTATCCAACCCAATGACCAAGATCACACGAAAAGGGGTTAAGTTCGTATGGACCAAGGAATGTGGAGAGTGTTTTGAAGAATTGAAGAGGAGGTTAGTTAATGCTCCAATCCTAACCCTACCATCAGGGAATGATGGGTTTGTTATCTATAGTGATGCATCGAATAAAGGACTTGGTTGTGTCCTTATGCAGAATGATCAAGTGATTGCCTATGCATCTAGGCAGCTAAAAATTCATGAACAAAACTATCCAACTCATGATCTTGAGTTAGAATCAGTAATCTTTGCTCTGAATATTTAGATAAATTACCTCTATTGCGAGAAATGTTAGATATATACAGATCATAAGAGTTTGAAATATATATTCTCACAGAAAGAACTCAACATGAGACAAAGAAGATGGATCGAGCTACTCAAAGATTATTATTGCACAATACACTGCCACCCCAGGAAGGAAAATAAGGTGGCAGACGCTTTGAGTAGAAAGGAACATGGAATTCTGAACAAGATGAGATTTGAAAGGGATCCTCTATTCATGGATCTAGTAAAGATGGATATGGGAATTATCAAGGAAGGTAACACGTCACTAATTTTTCAAATGGTTTCCAAACCTTCTTTACTAGAAAAGATAAAATGTTCTCAGGCTGATGATGAGGAGTTTCAAAAGAAAATTAAAGCTATAAATGATGGGAGGTTGACTGAATTTGTATATGAAGGTGGCATTTTGAAATTCGGAAAAAGGCTTTGTGTTCCCGCAATTCCCGAGTTAAAGAGGGAACTATTGTATGATGCTCATAGCTCTAATTTCTCTATACACCCTGGTAGCACAAAGATATTCAGAGATCTAAAGGAACATTTTTGGTGGGAAAACATGAAGAGGGAGATTGCTGATTACGTGTTAAGATGTTTGGTTTGTCAACAAGTGAAGGAAGGAAGACAACTTCCTGGTGGAGTCATGCAAACCCTTCCTATACCTATGTGGAAATGGGATGATATTACGATGGAATTTTTCATGGGGCTACCAAATACTCCAATAAAGAATGATACGATATGGGTCATTATTGATCGTCTTACAAAATCTGCACATTTTCTTGCTATAAGGGAAGATTTACCACTTGAACGTTTAGCAAGAATATATATTAATGAAGTTGTAAGACTTCATGGTGTACCCTCATCAATTGTTTCTAATCGTGATCCCTGTTTTACATCACGATTTTGGAAGAGTCTTCAGAAGGCCCTAGATACTGATCTTCATTTGAGCACTACCTACCACCCACAAACTGATGGACAATCAGAACGGACTATTCAAACATTAGAAGACGTGTTGAGGTCTTGTTCACTTGATTTTCAAGGCATGTGGAATCAGTATTTACCTCTTGTGGAATTTTCCTACAACAATAACTTCCATTAAAGTATTCAGATGGCCCCCTATGAAGCATTATATGGGAGGAGATTTTGTACACCAACTTGTTGGGATGGTGTTGGTGAAAGAAAGCTCGTGGGCCCATAACTTGTTGAAGAAACAACAGAAAAGGTGAAGATTATCCAAAACCATATCAAAACAGCTCAAAGTAGGCAAAAGAGTTATGCTAATAACCAAAGGAAGGATTTGGAATTTCAAGAAGGTGATCAAATTTTCTTAAAGGTATCTCCATGGAAGGGTATTATACAATTCAGTAATAAGGGAAAATTAAGTCTCAGGTACATCAGACCTTTTGAAATTCCGGACCGAATTGGAGCCGTAGCTTACCGTTTGGCAATGTCGCCAAGTCTCTCTAAGGTTCACAATGTGTTCCATGTGTCAATGTTAAGAAAGTACATGCCAGAACCAACACATGTACTCACTTATGAATAAGTAGAACTTGATCCCGATCTATCTTATTGTGAAGAGCCTATCAAGATTCTTGATACTAGAGAACAAGTATTGAGAAATTGGATGTCTCATCTGATAAAGGTTCTATGGAGGAACCATATGATGGAGGAAGCAACATGGGAGCCTGAGGATCTTATGTTAAAGACATACCCGAATCTTTTTTGGTAATATTTTGTGAATTTCAAGGATGAAATTTTTGTAAGGAGGGGAGAATGTAACACCCCAAGGTTTTGAAAATAAATATAGAATGCAATTTTATAATCTATCCATTAAACACAACTTTGCCCCTTCTATGTTTTGAATATCGAAAAATGGTCATATGGAGTTGTGTTCAGTAAGTCATTTGGAGTCTGATAGAACAAAATTGGTTTTTGGTGAATAGTAACATACCCTTATGAATAGTAATATGAATAGTAATATGACCCTTATGAATAGTAAATAATGATATTATTTTATTTTCTTAAGGTAATAAGATAATGGGATCTAAATTAATTTTTCAATGTCACATAAAACTAATTATACCTCTAAGATTGTTATTTTTAGAATTAACTATGATTTTATTTAAAAAATAAATTAATAATATTTAGAATATTGTTTTTTGAAAAATGGAGTTCACTTTTGAATTCTACATGTCGAAAAATTGTAGGGGTGAATTTTTGGGATTTTTCTGAAATTCTTGAATTTTTGATGAATAGTGAAATACGATAAAATACTGTATATACAGATTATTAGTTAAATACACTATTTATGACATCATAAGTGATGTAATGCCGCTTGGTTTGAACTCACATACACTTATTACTATTAGGGGTCACATGAAACAACACTATTGGTTGTCTTGAGGGATATAATAAAATAATGAATTAAATATTCAAAATTTACTCCTCGCCTCACCTCCTCTGTCCAAATGATCATGATAACTCCATTATCATCAATATACTATAATTATATCATGTGAATGGAATAACCATCATAAATATTCTTACTCCCTCCCTTTTTTTATAAACGAAATCAACGTCCATGAGGTTCCAATTTATAGCCTTCGTGGACGACGAAGTTTCGTTCTTCAATTTCTTCTTCATTACTGGTCATGAAACCATATTTATGGTTCAACCAGACTATAATATATGTATTATAACATAATTAATATTCATGAACCACAATATGTACATATAATTAAGTTATATGATAAAACTAGTTCACAATAATCCAAATACCGCCGAATAATCGAAGTGGTTGTCATCTAATGATTCATCCTCATTCCATATAACCAAATGATAGAAATGACCATTATCGATTATTTATGTTCATAAATAATATATTCAATCCTGGATATTTATAACCATTCCACATGAACTCCATTACTTAAAAAAAAGTGAACCGATTATGAAAATAAAGAAAACGAACACCCCAGAAAAACGAAATTCAATATAATAACTTAGCAATAAGGGTATAAATGAACTAAACAGGATTATGATAAACTAAATACATATCTAATAGGTTCTTAAATAAGTTATTAATAAATATAATTTCATATTCCAGGAGCTTAATTTCAAGATCAGAACATGTTTGGAGTTAAGGTAAGGGTTTTCCCACCCAAACTTCCATTTTCATTCGGGTTACTTTCATTGTCCAATTACCTCAATAAAATTCTTATGTATTGTTATGTAATCCTCATATATTCTGTGTGAGTATTATATATATGTTTAAAAACCATAAACTTTCCTTATTTTATGGATATTTACATGTTTTAAAAGGAACTTTCAAAATTGATTTCAAAATACAAGCCCGATTCAAGGGAATATCTCAACTTCTTACCTATTTTCAAGGGAAATAGCTAATCTGTTTTTGGAAACCATTATATTTATAAAATCAATAATTTTATTATGAAAATAATATCTTACTTCACTTCTGTTTTTATACAAATATTTTTCCAAAAGAACTCTTCTTTTCAAAATAAAAGAGTATTTATCTCAAGATTGCTTAATGATCTTATTAGAGTATTTTCGTTTGATTCAACACTCTCGTTGTTTCTTTTATATTATTGGGTTTAATAATTTATGAAGTCATATACCATATTTTATTTAATGGTTTATGACTAACCCTATTGTGGATGATCTATCCTAAAACCATTCACCATATTACTTGGAATGGTTAGTGTTATATGTTTAATGATTGGGGAAAAATAGTTACATTTCATATGATAGTTTCAATATGAATGTATATGTTGTTTATGTTTATCCCTGATCATATGAGGAATGCATTGGACTTATTATGTGATAGGTGGGTCCCACTATAGCCCCTCGATGCATTGGTAGGTCTCATGAGACAAATAGACGTGGAATTGGTCGAGGCCTTTCCCAATGTGTTATATGGATTTTGGCCGAGGCCTTAATCATTAGAATTCTTGGCCGAGGCCTTGAAAAAATGTTTCAGAATGTTCGGCATATGCACTTCCCTCATTATGAAGCTAGTAATTGAAAGTTTATGTGGTTATTCGACTAGTAGAATACTCATGATTATGTTTTATTATGACATTATTTTCTCAGCTCATATTCCTGCCATAATGTGTTCAATTGAAGTTTATTGTTAAAGGCATGTGTTTTCAATTATGCACCATGTCTTATGTTTATTCTATCTTCCGCTGTATTGCTTACTCTTACTAAGCATTTGAGTTCACCCCTTTCTTATGTTTCATTTTTTCAAGGATATGAAGAAGTAAATTATGAATGACTTTCAAGCATAATCTAGGAGGCATGGATGTTTCTAATAGAATAAATTAGTGTTGTATTTCCTTTCTTGATGTAAATTTGAATTTATTTATGTACCTTGTTTCTAATAATACTAAACTATTTGGTCCTTCGGGATTCCTATTCCTTGTTTGTATGCAAATGTAATCAAATAAGGCACTGGCTTCAGGCAACTAGGGTTGGGTCCTTACAGGTTTTTTGGATATCATTGCATTGAATCCAGAAAATAAATCTTTGGAGTATCCAAATTGACTGCAATAAGCATACAATGATGCCTAAAAACACAAAAAGGAGTAAGTAATGAAAGAAATGAAAATATAGTTGATACGATTAAATGGTAGAGTTTTACCCCTACATCGTTAGTATTAAAAAGAGTTTGTCATCCATAATTTTGTTTTCAAACGATTTGAGTAGGGATGACATTATTTCACCCTCTTTATCGGAATTTATTTCTTCTTTTGAAGAGGTGATGTGAGGACTAATGAGTCCAAATTTTTGTTCATGGGGAAATCCATTCAATTTTTTTTCATATATATGCCTGTGAAAAATATGAAATGTATTTAGTCATAATTATCATAGTATATCAGCTTTTGTAAAAGCAAATCATGAAAACATAACTCATGTATAAATTTACAACTGAGGAGCCTATCCATTCATACTTGAGGATTTCATTTACATTTTCAGCACTAATGAAATATAATTTTCCCTCTCTGTACATATTTTTTTCAAAATAAACTATCTGATTATTGTCTTCTATCAACTTTGTATTCACATGAGCCTACAATGATATTAAATGTGGATATAGAATGGGTGGGGTGAAGGTTCTCTCAATAGATCGTTTCAATCGGTTGGTTGATCCTTGAGATAGTTTTGAGCCGATCTTTCATTTCACCCCCTTATCTTTGTCGTTCTGTAATAACATTCATTAGTTTAGATCTTTTTTAATTAAATGTTAAAGGTTCAGCTTAAAAAATAAATTGGAAATGAATACCTCCTTGTTGACATGTTTTTTTACAAGAATTTATGGCCATGTGATGAATGTTCCAACAGATTTTTCGGCCATATGAATGTCGTCATCATCATTTAGAATAGGTAGCTCGATGCTTGGATCATGAGCTACATTAATCGACACTCTGACATGATCTGTTGGAAGTGGTATGTTGTGTAGCATATCGTTCTGTATATTGAACACCGTAGCCCTCGCTACAATGCGATAGGTGGGAGTTGATATATATAAATCACAGTTATTTTCACCCTATAGAATATCAGTACATGAAATTTATCAGTGTATATGTGATTCAAATTTCATAGAAACAATTATTAAAACATTGATTAACTCAGATAAGTCATATTTTTTAAAGTAATGGCTCGCATTAAAACTGGTGGGGGTGGGGCGGGATCTTCACGCATGGGTTGTTCTTGAGTTGTTTCTTCTCTTTGCCTCCCCCCATAAAACTTTATATCAGATCTCTATGGTATTGTAATTCTTCTTGAAACATAGCTAATGTTTCTCTCATCCTTTTCATTTCCTCAGTTTGATCCTCCGCTTGTTTTTCTTTCTGAAAATATGTTCGGGGTGTGACCCCAAAACCCACACCTCTGACGTGGCCATACTATTCTGGCTGCTTCAAGGCCACTGAAAGTATGTTTGCATTAGGTGCAGGTGTTATTGATTCCTGTGACTATGTCATATAGAAAATATAGGAAAATAAGTAATAATTGTTATATAATAGTGATTTAAATCAAAACAAATTTATATCATGTCATATTTACACATGTTTCCCGCACTTTTTGTGTGTTTTCATCTATCAGTATCCCCTGTTTATTTACAAGAGCCTCCTTCTATATCACATGGAGTGGGATGGAAGTGGCTTTTGATTTCGATTCATCAATCTGCATATAAACATAGGAACATGGTTATGGTGTTGTTTTATGTCACATAAAAGTATTAAAGTAGATTTAAAATACGTACCAATTTTTTCTCAAGTGAAACATACCCCATCCTTACTTTACAGTAGGGTTACGCTGGTTTTGATGCTTGTTACTTATTTTCAGCACTCAGTTGTCATTTCATAAATAAAAAACTGTCAATTGAAGTGATGAATACAAGCAATGTCAAACAACGTATTACTAGACACAATATACCTGAAAATTCTGCTCTGCATAACGGATGCTAAATTCATCCCACGCTCCTTAAGATATCAAGTTTTTATAAATAGGAGGTGGGTGTGGATTGATTTTCCCTTTAGAATCTTTAAGATGATATTTCATTAAAATTGTACGGAATCCTCTATGAATCCTTCCTGCAACTCTTAATAAATATTCTTTGTGCAAGACATCTACTATAAATGCACTCTTCAATGGATGATGTAGAGTAAGTTAATGTTTTTTTATTTTATTTTATTTTAATAAATTAAATAAATGATATCATAATGTTACCGTAATCTCTTTCCACATTAGTGTCTTAAGCCTAGTGACAATATGGTTCCACAAATTTACATCAATCGACATACGTTTCCGAGTGATGATTCCAATTTAGCTACTAAAGATGGATTTGTTGGGGTTAACATGTTGGTCTCGCTTATTCCATCCCACCTAAAATTTGATGCCTTTGCTTTTGCCTTAAGGATTTTGACTAACACTATAAAACTATGGTGATCTTGTTTTTTTTTTGTGCCTCCAACATTTCATTGCCTACCATTTCCTCAGTTTCAGCATCATCATTATATTCCTCTGGAGCGCTGGTATCAGCACTAGGACCAGCAACAACAGGTTGAGAAACCTATTGTTCCTCTAAACTGGGACTAGCAGCAGTAGGTTGAGAGACCTATTGTGCCTCAGGATTGGGCGCATTAGTAGGTGCATAAGTCATTATCTATAGAAGTGTCTTAACATTTAATTTAGATTACAAAAAAGTAACCGCAAATAGATAATAACATAAGGTAACACAATGTATATTACAATAAAAAAATAACCTGATTATTGAACTATCTTTCTTTTTTTTAAAGGCTGAAGAGATTTGACCCCTCTATCAACTATGTAAATCCCTTCATTGTTTTCTCCTATAACATACAAAAATTCATCTACATTAGGACCATTGTGAAATGATTACGAAGTCCCAATGAAAGGGTCATTCTCTGTTGAATTTTCATCTAATCCTTCAGTTATTTTGGTCAATAACAGAACAATTGACCAATTTTGGTTTGCGGTATCTGGAACATAAAATACATGTACTGCCTGTGATTCCATTATAAATGGTTTATCTTTCTCCACTTCCTAATTGAAATCAAATTTCACGAATCACAATTCATCTATTTTAATATCACTCATATTATCAATTCATTTTCATTGAAAAATCAACACTTGGAATTTCATATAATCCAACTCCCATATTTTTTTGATGATGAAAAATTATGACATGTTTGCATAGATTGGATTTTTGTCCTTAGCACTAGAAACATGCATCGCTTCAGCCACAAATGTAACCCCACTATTCTGCATGGTACTTTCTTCATCATGTTCATTAGTATAGAATGTATAACCATTAACTACATAAGCATTGTAAGATAAGACATACACACTTGGTCCTCTGGTTAGCCATAGAATTCGTTATGAAATTGAGTTCAGATTTTCATCTGACTTCTTAAAAATATGGTCCTGAAACCATCCTATAAACTATTGATTATGTTTATCTGATATCCATTTTCAGTCCTATATGGATTCAAATGCCTAAGAATTTATTTGTGGGTTTGAACATATAGGTCAGCATCGAAATTGTTATGAAAAATATAAAGGTGGACCTACTCCGTATCTATAATATTGATTATGACAACCTCTCTTTTAGAAATTCATTCACCCTCGATCCACTCAGTGCGACGATATTTTGGTAGGACAATGTTTTCCACACCAGATAGGTATTCAGTACATAATTCAACAGTTTACTAAACAATATATTGTTTTGCAATAAAACCCTCTAGATGACTTCGATTTTTGACATACCCTTTAAAAATATTCATATATCATTCAATGGGGTATACCCATCTATAATTTATAGGACCACATAGACGAATCTCTCTCACCAAGTGAACCATCATATCAAAGAATGTTGGCATGGAGAACATTTCTAATTTACATAATATGACGACAATTTATCTTTCCATAGTTAGCAATTTCGATGGGTCTATAACTTTTCTGTATATATCTTTGAAGAAGAAATAGAGATTCATTAATGTATGGCAGACATTCTTGGAAAAAATGCAACGTAAAGCTATAGGAATTAGATCTTGCATAAAAACATGGCAGTCATGTGATTTCAGAACCTTTAACTTTAAATCGTTCATTGAAACAATGTTCTTAATATTTGATGAATACCCCTCTAGAAGATTTAAATCATTCAAGAAGTTACACAATTGATATCTCTCCTTCCTGGAAAGAGTGTAAGCATCAGGAGGAAGAAATTTACATTTTTCACCCTTCACTGGTTCCAACTCTTCTCGTATTCCCATCCCAACCATGTCCAACCTAGCCTTAATTTCATCCTTTATTTTGTCGAGTGCATTTAGTAACGTGCTGATAACACTATCACATACATTTTTTTCAACATGCATAACATCAAGAAAATGTATAACATACAGACAATTCTAGTATGACAATTCAAAAAAAACTGATCTCTTTTTCCAACTGGTTTTTGTAAGGTTTTTCAAAAACAGTTTACCAAAAGTAGTGTCCACATATTTTACTTTCCCAAAAAAATTATCACCTGTTAGTGGAGACGGTGTTGTACGTTCTTCTGAACTTTCATCGAATGATTTCGTCCAAGATCGGTACTTATGATGCTGGGGAAGAAATATGCAATGTCCTAGAAACATGGTTTTCAATGAATGTTTCAACCTAATTGACTGTGTACCTTGTTTACAAATAGGACAACCTTTAGTTCCTTTAATGCTATATCCTAACAAATTTCCATAAGCAGGAAAGTCATTTATCGTCCTATATAACATGGATCTCAAAGTGAAATCTTTATTTTTGTAATCATCATATAACATAACACCTGAATCCCATAATAATTTCAAATTCTCGATCAATGGATCCAAATAAAAATCAATATCATTACCCAGTTGTTTTGGTCCTGATATGAGCATAAATAATATGATGTATTTTCATTTCATGTATAACCACGGTGGTAAGTTATAATTTACCAACATAATCGACCATGTACTATGAGTGTTGCTTTGAAAACCAAAAGGATTTACTCCATCTGTAGATAACGCAAGATGAAGGTTTCTCACCTCATTTCCAAATTCAGGATACTCATGATCAATTCTCTTCTACTAAGGAGAGTCTTTCGGGTGATGTAGTTTCCCATATTTAATTTTTGTATCTGCATTCCATGTCAATCGTCTCGCAGTCTCCTCACATTCATATAAGCGCCTAGACCTTGGAATGGTTGGAAAGTACCATACAACTTTTTTAGGACTGGATTCATATTTCTTGTATCAAGAAACACCACACTTTGGGCATTCTTTAAGTGATTTGTGGTCCTTGCGAAACAGTATATAGTCATTCAAGCATATGTGTAATCTTTCAGAGATCATACCCATCAAGCGTAGAATTCATTTGGCATCATATGTCTGGATCGGGAGTTCATTATCTTCTGGGAGCATGTCATTCAGGAGAGCAAGTAGTTCCGTAAAACTGGCATCACTTCACCCATTGCCTGCTTTCAAATTATACAGCTTCAGTACGACTAACAATGTTGTATATTTAGTACAACCAACATACAATGGCATCTTTACAAAACTCTTTAAATTCTCAAACAATTTTGGGTAATCATGAAGTTTATCTTTAACTGTCCTTGTCATTTACTCAATACGATCTTCATCATCATTCACATCTGTAATCACATCCTCCATACGGTTGTCTTCATTGTTCACGCTTTTAATAATATCAGATGGTCCATAAAACGTAGTGTTATCCCAGCCACTACCAACATTCATTTTTTTCCCATGTTTATTCCAACATGTATAACTTTGATCTATTTCATGACAAATCAAGTGTTCTTCCAACTTCTCTGGACTAATTTTTCTTTAATAACAACAGTGTAAACACGAACAAAGTATTTGAGAAGGGTCAGATGCATGATCTTTTGAAAACTTGATAAACTCTTTCACACCATCTCCATACTCTTTTATCAAATGATTGGTATTTATCCATTCTTTATTCATATTCATCCTATTTGATTCAGTAATATTAATATTTAACAAAATAATTACACAAAAGATGTTCAACTAGGGTTATCATCCAACTATAATCAATGGAACTAGTTATGGTAAATAATACCCTTACATCTCTATGCATTACATAGGACCAAAGTATATCACACCCATCTTCCCAACCACCTAATAAATGGAACTAACTATGAGAATCCCTTTCACTAGAATGTTTTACTATCCCACATGTGATCTATATGCATTGTTGTAAATCAGTTTTTTAGTGTTTCTCTAGAAACATAATGTCTCGAGTCAAGAACTATGGTACTAAACTAATAGATGATATGATTTTCCATAGAGTGATTGTAGGTGGAAGGATTAATTACATGTGTTGTTATGGTTATTTGGCTAGGGTATCCATAAAGTGTCCCATAGAGTCCTCTAGTGAAGTGGTTTTCTAAGATTCAGTGAAATTGCACTAGTAACAAAGTGGCGGTGCCATTGAAATGGGTAAGGTTTGGATTGATATTAAATGGTAGAGGAACTACAACATGGAAAACAAATGGCATACCAATCATTCCAACAACCGCAACACCAAAAAAAAGACACAATCGTGCTCACAATCGCAACACTATACAAACCAAACAAACACAATTTCAAATTTTACAAAGCATACCTTATTCAATTCCGCTTGTTAATTCAGGTGTTATCACAAAAGTTTTATCATCCTATGGAATTCATTAATTATTCAAGTATACGTAAATTACCAATTTCTATATTCAAATGTTCAATAGGAACCAACCAACATGCAATTTAGTTAGTGCACAAACAAGGACCACCAACGACTATGATTTTCAGTGGGGTGTTTATCTCATACAATTCACAACATAACCATCAATACCAAACAGTAATAACATGAGAACAAGAGGAAACTAATGAGTAAGAGGAGAAAACTCACTGCGAAGGTGTTGTTCAGTGCGCGATGGAGGTGCGTCCGCGGTGGAGGAGAGGCCCACGGTAGAGGAGTTCCAACTGAAAAGAAAACATAAAATGAGAACTCATATGTTATACTTATCCAAAATTGGTCCAATGAGATTTAGGAATGGAAAATGTCTAGTTAAACAGATTTATTGGTCAATAGTGGGATTTTATTTTCCATCTATGATATCTTCTTCCTATTTATTTATTTTTTTCATATCTACTATTTTCCTAGATGTTCAACTTATGAATGGGACATGTTTGGTTTTTAGGAGAAATATCATTTTTAATTTACTCTAATTTAGGGGTAAAATATTCCACATTAATTGTATCTTTTTTCCAAGGGATTGTTGTTATCCCGTAGGGATCGTGAACACCTATTAGGTTTGTAGTCCTGTTGAATGTTTTCAAACGATTTGAGCATGGATGACATTATTTCACCCTCTTTATCGGAATTTATTTCTTCTTTTGAAGAGGTGATGTGAGGACTAACGAGTCCAAGTTTGTGTTCATGGGGAAATCCATTCAATTGTTTTTCATATATATGCCTGTGAAAAATATGAAATGTATTTAGTCATAATTATCATAGTATATCAGCTTTTGTAAAATCAAATCATGAAAACATACCTCATGTATAAATTTAAAACTAAGGAGCCTATCCATTCATACTTGAGGATTTCATTTACATTTTCAGCACTAATGAAATCTAATTTTCCTTCTATGTACATATTTTTTTCAAAATCAACTGTGTGATTATTGTCTTCTATCAACTTTGTATCCACATGATCCTGCAATGATATTAAATGTGGATATAGAATGGGTGGGCTGAAGGTTCTCTCAATAGATCGTTTCAATCAGTTGGCTGATCCTTGAGATAGTTTTGAGACAATCTTTCATTTCACCCCCTTATCCTTGTCGTTATGTAATAACATCCATCAATTTAGATCTTTTTTAATTAAATGTTAAAGGTTCGAATTAAAAAATAAATTGGAAATGAATACCTCCTTGTCGACATGTTTTTTTACAAGAATTGATGGTCATGCGATGAATGTTCCAACAGCTTTTTCAGCCATATGAATGTCGTCATCATCATTTAGAATAGGTAGATCGATGCTTGGCTTATGAGCTACATTAATCGACACTTTGACATGATCTGTTGGAAGTGGTATGTTGTGTAGCATATCGTTCTGCATATTGAACACCGTAGCCCTCGCTACAATGCGATAGGTGGGAGTTTATATATATAAATCACAGTCATTTTCACCCTATAGAATATCAGTACATGAAATTTATCAGTGTGTATGTGATTCAAATTTCATAGAAACAATTATTAAAACATTAATTACATTAGATAAGTCATATTTTTTAGGGGAATGGCTCGCATCAAAACTGGTGGGGGTGGGGCAGGATCTTCACGCATGGGTTGTTCTTGAGTTGTTTCTTCTCTTTGCCTCCCCCCATAAAACTTTATATCAAATCTATCTGGTATTGTAATTCTTCTTGAAACATAGCTAATGTTTATCTCACCCTTTTCATTTCCTCAGTTTGATCCTCCGCTTGTTTTTCTTTCTGAAAATATGTTCGGGGTGTGACCCCAAAACCCGCACCTCTGACGTGGTCATACTATTCTGGCTGCTTCAAAGCCACTGAAAGTATGTTTGCATCAGGTGCGGGTGTTATTGATTCCTATGACTATTTCATATAGAAAATATAGGAAAATAAGTAATAATTGTTATGTAATAGTGATTTAAATCAAAAAAAATTATATCATGTCATATTTACACATGTTTCCCACACTTTTTGTGTGTTTTCATCTATCAGTATCCCCTATTTATTTACAAGAGCCTCCTTCTATAGTACATGGCGTGGAATGGAAGTGACTTTTAATTTCAATTCATCAATCTGCATATAAATAGAGGAACATGGTTATGGTGTTGTTTTATGTCACATAAAAGTATTACAGTAGATTTAAAATACGTACCAATTTTTTCTCAAGTGAAACATACCCCATCCTTACTTTACAGTAGGGGTACACTGGTTTTGATGCTTATTCCTTATTTTCAGCACTCATTTGTCATTTCATAAATAAAAAACTGTCAATTGAAGTGATGAATACAAGCAATGTCAAACAACGTATTACCAGACACAATATACCTAAAAATTCTGCTCTGCATGATGGCTGCTATATGCATCCCACGCTCCTTAAGATATCAAGTTTTTATAAAGAGGAGGTGGGTGTGTCTTGATTTTCCCTTTAGAATCTTTAAGATGATATTTCATTAAAATTGTGCGGAATCCTCTATGAATCCTTCCTGTAACTCTTAATAAATATTCTTTGTGCAAGACATCTACTATAAATGCACTCTACAATGGATGATGTAGAGTAAGTTAATGTTTTCGTATTTTATTTTATTTTAATAAATTAAATAAATGATATCATAATGTTACCGTAATCTCTTGCCATATTAGTGCCTTAATCCCAGTGACAATATGGTGCCACAAATGTACATCAATCAGCATACGTTTCCGAGTGACGATTCCAATTTAGCTACAGAAGATGGATTTGTTGGGGTTAACATGTTGTTCTCCCTTATTCCATCCCACCTAAAATTTGATGCCTTTTGCTTTTTCCTTAAGGATTTTGGCTAACACTATAAAACTACGATGCTCTTGTTTTTTTGTGCCGCCAAGGTTTCATTGACTACCATTTCTTTAGTTTCAACATCATCATTATGTTCCTCCGGAGCGCTGGTATCGGCACTGGGACCAGCAACAACAGGTTGAGAAACCTATTGTTCCTCTAAACTGGGACCAGTAGCAGTAGGTTGAGAGACCTATTGTGCCTCAGGATTGGGCGCATCAGTAGGTGCATAAGTCATTATCTGCAAAAGTGTCTTAATATTTAATTTAGATTACATAAAAGCAGTAGTAAACAGATAATAACATAAGGTAACACAATGTATATTACAATAAAAAATAACCTGATTATTGAACTATCTTTCTTTTTTTTAAAGGTTGAAGAGATTTAACCCCTCTGTCAACTATGTAAATCCCTTCACTATGTTCTCCTATGACATACAAAACTTCGTCTACATTGGGACAGCTGTGAAATGATTATGAAGTCCCAATGAAAGGGCCATTCTCTGTTGAATTTTCATCTAACCCTTCATTTATTTTGGTTGATAACAGAACAATTGACCAATTTTGGTTTGTGGTATCTGGAACATAAAATACATGTACTGCCTGTGATGCCATTATAAATGGTTTATCTTTCTCCACTTCCTAACTGAAATCAAATTTCATGAATCATAATTCATCTATTTTAACATCACTCCTATTATCAATCCATTTGCATTGAAAAATCAACACTTGGAATTTTTTATAATCCAACTCCCATATTTGTTTGATGATGAAAAATTATGACATGTTTGCATACATTAGATTTTTGTCTTTAGCACTAAAAACATGCATCGTTTCAGCCACAAGTGTAATGCCACTATTCTGCATGGTACTTTCTTCATCTTGTTCATTAGTATAGAATTTATAACCATTAACTATATAAGCATTGTAAGATAAGACATACACACTTGGTCCTCTGGCTAGCCATTGAATTCATTCTGAAATTGAGTGCAGATTTTCATCTGACTTCTTAAAAATATGGTCCTGAAATCATCCTATAAACTACTGATTATGTTTATCTAATATCCATTTTCAGTCCTATATGGATTCAAATGCCTAAGAATTTCTTTGTGGGTTTGAACATATGGGTCAACATCGAAATTGTTAGGAAAAATGTAAAGGTGGACCTACTTCATATCTGAAATATTGATTATGACAACCTCTCTTCTAGAAATTCCTTCACCCTCGATCCGCCCAGTGCAACAATATTTTGGTAGGACAATGTTTTCCACACCAGATAGGTACTCAGTGCATAATTCAATGATTTACTCAATAATATATCATTCTGCAATAAAACCCTCTGGATGACTTCGATTTTTGACATACCCTTTCAAAATATTCATATATCATTCAATGGGGTATATCCATATATAATTTATAGGACCACATAGACAAATCTATCTCACCAAGTGAACCATCATATCAAAGAATGTTGGCAGGGAGAACATTTCTAATTCACATAATATGATGACAATTTCTCTTTCCATAGTTGGAAATTTTGATGGGTCTATAACTTTTTTGTATATAGATTTTAAGAAGAAATAGAGTTTCATTAATGTATGGCAGACATTCTTGGAAAAAATTCAACATAAAGCTATAGGAATTAGATCTTGCATAAAAACATGGCAGTCATGTGATTTCAGAACCTTTAACTTTAAATCGTGCATTGAAACAAGGTTATTGATATTTTATAAATATCCCTCTAAAAGATTTAAATCATTCAAGAAGTTACAAAATTGATATCTCTCCTGCCTGGAAAGAGTTTAAGCAGCAGGAGGAAGAAATGCACTTTTTTCACCCTTCATTGGTTCCAACTCTTCTCGTATTCTCATCCCAACCATGTCCAACCTAGCCTTAATTTCATCTTTTGTTTTGTCGAGTGCATTTAGCAATGTGTTGATAACACTATCACATACATTTTTTTCAACATGTATAACATCAAGAAAATGTCTAACATATAGACAATTCTAGTATGACAATTCAAAAAAAACTGATCTCTTTTTTCAACTGGTTTTTGTAAGGTTTTTCAAAAACAGTTTACCAAAAGTAGTGTCCACATATTTTACTTTCTTAAAACATTTATCACCTATTAGTGGAGACAGTGTTGTACATTTTTCTGAACTTCCATCGAATGATTTCATCCAAGATCAGTACTTATGCTGTTGGGGAAGAAATCTACAATGTCCTAGAAACACAGTTTTCAATGAATGTTTCAACCTAATTGACTGTATATCTTGTTCGCAAATAGGACAACCTTTAGTTTCTTTAATGCTATATCCTAACAAATTTAAACAAGCAGGAAAGTCATTTATCATCCTATACAACATGGCTCTCAAAGTGAAATCTTTATTTTTGTAAGCATCATACAACATAACACCTGAATCCCACAATAATTTCAAATTCTCGATCAATGGATCCAAATAAACACCAATATCATTACCCAGTTATTTTGGTCCTGATATGAGCATAGATAATATGATGTATTTTTGTTTCATGTATAACCACGGTGGTAAGTTATAATTTACCAACATAACCGACCATGTACTGTGAGTGCTGCTTTGAAAACCAAAAGGATTCACTCCATCTGTAGATAACATAAGACGAAGGTTTCTCAGCTCATTTCTAAATTCAGGATACTCATGATCAATTCTCTTCCACTAAGGAGAGTCTATCGGGTGATATAGTTTCCCATATTTAATTTTTGTATCTGCATGTCATGTCAATCGTCCCGCAGTCTCCTCACTTCCATATAGGCGCGTAAACCTTGGAATGGTTGGAAAGTACCATACAACTTTTGTAGTACTATATTCATATTTCTTGTATCAAGAAACACCACACTTTGGTCATTCTTTAAGTGATTTGTGGTCCTTGTGAAACAGTATATAGTCATTCAAGCATATGTGTATTCTTTCAGAGATCATACCCATCGAGCGTAGCATTTTTTTGGCATCATATGTTTGGCTCGGGAGCTCATTATCTTCTAGGAGCATGTCATTCAGGAGAGCAAGTAGTTCCGAAAAACTGGTGTCACTCCACCCATTGTCTTCTTTCAAATTATACAGCTTTAGTACGACTAACAATGTTGTATATTTAGTACAACCAATATACAATGGCGTCTTTACAAAACTCTTTAACTTCTCAAACAATTTTGGGTAATCACGAATTTTATCTTCAATTGTCCTTGTCATTTCCTCAATACGATCTTCATCATCATTCACATCTATAATCACATCCTCCATACGGTCGTCTCCATTGTTCACGCTTGTAATAATATCAGATGGTCCATAAAATGCAATGTTATCCCAGCCACTACCAACATTCATTTTTTCCTCGTGTTTATTCCAACATGTATAACTTTGATCTATTTCGTGACAGATCAAGTTTTCTTCCAACTTCTCTTGTAACGCCTCGAACCTAGTTACCCAGAGTCGGTGCATTATTACATAACATTGGTATTATCATAAGAAAGATCAAATTTCGAAAGACCGATTGGTTTAGTAGCCTTGGAAACACTAGATATATTCATAAGTTTTACATTACATCATAAATTGAAAAACTACTACAACAACATAATGTCTCTACAGTCCATACTATTATCCCCTCATAATATCCCTATAGGTCATTCATAACTTACTTCTTCACATCCTGGGAAAAATAAAACATAAAAAAGGGGTGAGCTCAAATGCCCAGTAAGGATAACAATATAGCGGAAACTTTCATAAATAAGAATAAACATTTAAGGCAATGTATAACTAAAACAAAAGCCTTTCAAACATGAACTTTCAACATGGTATGGCATAAATAAAATGAAATAATGCCATTTACTTATTCACATGGATATTCTACTAATCAAATAATCACATGCAAAAATCAATAACCACTTTCATAATGTTGGAATGCATAATGCCAGACTATCATAACCACATAGTCAAGGCCTCGTGCCAAGACTACAAATAAGATTTTGTCAAGGCCTTGTACCAAGACACTAGTTTGTCTCATGAGACCTACCGATGCATCGAGGAGCTATAGCGGGCTCCACCCGTCACATATTAAGTCCAATGCATTCCCATATGAAAAGGTTTAAACATAACATAAACATTCGTATTAAAACTAGCATACGAAGTGTCAATACTTTCACCATAAACTATGAATGGTATAAAAATAGCACATCCACAGTCAAACATATTACAAAACCTTCAATACAATATAGAAGTTTTGTATCATAATAAATCAACTTCAAATAATCTTAAAATCCATCAAAGGATGTTGACATAGATGAAATCAAAATTCTTTTTAAAGAAATATCTCCTTTTATTTTGAAATCATTTAAGATCCATATAAAATAAAACATTTTCTTTGAAAATATTCTTATAAGATTGTAAGGGAATCTTTGAAGATTTTATAACGGCGGAAAATAGCCGCACCCGCCGTATAAGTTAAAAAAAACATTCTTACCATAATTCTGTCGAAAAGGTTAAAAATGACCTTGTTTTGAAAACGGCGAAAAGATTCCTTCATAAACCTCTTATAACAAGTCAACCAAGGGTATAAATGACTTTAACCCATATTCTTGTAAATAATAAAAAAAATGTTTTGAAATACATTTTTAAGAAAACATGGATGTGGATGATAAAGAGATCCCAGTAGATTATTACATATAAACAACCTCGGATAATGAAGAGATTGTGAAATAACCCTTACCTTGTAATTTTCCTTGGTTGGGGTAGGTTAACCTCCTGTATAATGGTGAAATAATTGTTATTAAATTATAAAAGAATCATATATATTAATATGATATCATATATGATCTTTTAACATTTATTTGTTAATAATATCTTAGAATTATCGTTGTTTCGGGTGTTAACTTACTTGTTTTCTTTTATATGTTTTGTTACGTAAGACATGTTTGTAAAGGATAGGTTTTATATTATTCATATCCAGAATTATATCAAGTTCTTAAACATCATCTTTTAAATCATCAAATGATAATTATACTTGAATGGATACAATGGAGAATGAATCTCATCGCGTTCGTGGAGACGGTAGTCCGTACGTACGCACGAGCGACAATATCATTATTTTTATATTAAAATAATATATAATGGATGGTATATCATATATACAGAATCATTAACATGTTATATTTATTATTTACATGAGTTACACATCATTATTATAACCATCCAAATAATATTATATTGAATAACAATTACACCACGACGTGGAGACGGTAAGTCGTACGTACGCACGTATGGTGACATGTTATTCAAAGGGTGGATAGAATACTGAATATGGTTGTACCATATTTATAATAACATCACAGTATATATATGATACTGGATTTATTATTTTATAATGGTAACAACAAAGGAAGAAGAAGTGGAAGAAGAAATGAACTTAGAAAAGGGTGATGAAATCATTACCTCTTCTTCGGGTTCTTCCTTTTGATTTGATCAAAAGGGCTCCTTAGGTTGGCTTTCTGATCAAACTAAGGCCTCTAGGTTGTAGTGAGGGATGTTGGGAGAGTATTTGGACAGAGTTTGGCCGAACCAAAAGGCTTTTAAGGTGTGAAGAAATGGGAAGGAGGAGTGCCCTTTTATAAGAGGGGTGAGGGGCACCTTTGGAAAAGCTAGAGATATTAGTTTATAATAAATTCATAATCGATTTCCAATGGCTCCAAAGTTGACTATTAAAAGTTTAAGGTGGGTATGGGTCGAAAACAACTCAACCAATATAATTTAGACAGGTTTGGGTACTTATATTAACCTTATCTTTAAGTATTAACTTTAAGTTAATTAGTTTCACTTTTACAATGTCTCTTTGTATTTTTATATAATATGGTTAATAAACTTACTATATACATCCAACCGACCCCCAAGTGGTCCATTAATGATGAAACTATCATGATATAAGTCTCTTGGCCGAACCTTATATTTTTAGGAATTTAATATCAATTAATAATATAATATTTGTTTTAAGAACTCTTTTATGTCAATTTTGACACTATTCAATAGTTGATTTTTGTGAAACTCATAACAGATTGATTACTTCTAAAAAAGTCAATTAAATCAATCCTAATATATCATATTATCCTAGAAAATTAGTTTAATTCATTAAAAGTTTCATATTATATTTATTTGGGTATTTATAATATCAATTATTTTAATTTTTCACTATTATAGTAATTACTGCATCATCATTGTGTCATAAATAAAATAAATTATTTAATGTCTAAAAATTATAAATAAAATATCATTATGTAGTAACTCTTTTTATCTTTCTAATGAATATTTATAATCTAAAATCCAACATATATAACCCTATGTAACAATTGTTTTTCTAAAAGATATATGCTTGTGTCATTTTTGTATTCATTTTAACTTAATTAAAATAAAGTGTCATTATCACTTACAAGTGGATCCATGGGGTCCCAAAATAGACCCAAAGATGCCCATGGTCGACCATGTATCAACCAATAGGGTTAAAACACGTTTTAGGGTAATTTAGTATTATTATAATATTATTTTTTTAACCCTTATTTACCGGATTTACCCTTAACCATGGTAAATAAAATATTTACCGCAGTAATTATTCAAAATGTCTAAAAATAAAAGTTACCTATTTACACAATTTGAACATCCTGATTCCAAATATGGAATCAATTTTCCTAAATTCAAAACACAGAAGTGGCAGAAATTAATTTAAAATTAATTCCCGCTGTCAAAACAAAAAGCGTGTTTTTAAGAGATAATAACTATCAAAAGATTGACACTTGTTTATGTTCGGTTTAATTGTAAAATTATGTCCAATGACCAACATTATATTAAATGGTAAAAATATATTCTAAATATACTTTAAAACCACTCAAATTCATAATTTATCACTATTAATTATTTTTATTAAAAAAGTTGTTTTTAATTAAAATTTAGTAATTTTCACTATTCATCAAAATATAAAAGTTATCCGAAAAGTACCAAAATTTCACCCTAGGCTAATTTCAATATTCCGAATCCAAAAATGAAGTCCATTTTGAAATATAAAATATATATGATTTCAAAAAGTAGGTATTACTATTCACAATGGCTAGTTTAATTAGTTGTGGTGTGTGTTAGAACTCGAGGTTGCGTACAACACACGCTATCGCATTATTCGAAGGGAAACGTACCGTGGAAGCTTGGGGTGTTACATTCTCCCCTCCTTCAAATAATTGCGTCCTCGCAATTTCTAGGGTATTACTGCATAAAAAGACTCGGGTGGTTCTTCATCATAAGTTCCTCGGGTTCCCACGTTGCCTCTTCCATCTTATGGTTTCTCCACAGAACTTTTACCAGACGCGTCATCCGGTTTCTCAGCACTTGTTCTCTCGTATCAAGAATCCTGACGGGCTCTTCACAATAAGACAGATCAGGTTCCAGTTCTAATTCCTCATAGGTGAGTACATGTGTTGGGTCAGGCATGTATTTCCTCAATAGAGATACGTGGAACACATCGTGAACTTTGGAGAGACTTGGCGGCATTGCCAATTGGTAAGCTACAGCCCCAATTCGTTCTAGAATTTCGAAAGGTCCGATGTACCTGGGACTTAATTTACCTTTCTTACCAAAACGTATGACTCCCTTCCACGGAGATACCTTCATAAAAACATGATCACCGACTTGAAATTCCAAATCTTTCCTTCGATTATCGGCATAGCTCTTCTGCCTACTTTGAGCTGCTTTGATGTGATTTTGGATTACTTTCACCTTTTCCACCGTTTCCTCCACCAGTTCTGGGCCTACAAGTTTTCTTTCACCAACGTCATCCCAACAGGTTGGTGTACGACATCTCTTTCCGTATAACGCTTCATATGGTGCCATCTGAATACTCGAATGGAAGCTATTTTTATAGGAAAATTCTACCAGAGGTAAATATTGATCCCACATACCCTGAAAGTCAAGTGAGAAAGATCCCAAAATGTCTTCTAAGGTTTGAATAGTCCGTTCTGATTGTCCGTCTGTCTGAGGGTGGTAAGCAGTGCTCAAATGAAGTTTAGTATCCAGGGATTTCTGAAGACTTTTCCAGAATCTTGAAGTAAAACGGGGATCACGATCAGAAACAATCGATAGGGGTACTCTATGAAGTCTCACAACTTCATTAATATATAGTCTTGCTAGACGTTCCAGGGGTAGATCTTCTCTTATAGTAAGAAAATGTGATGTCTTGGTAAGACGATCAACAATAACCCATATTGCATCGTTCCTTCTAGGAGTCTTTGGTAGCCCCATGACAAAGTCCATCGTAATATTGTCCCATTTCCACTCCGGTATGGGAGGAGGTTGCATGACTCCTCCAGGCTGTTGCCTTCCAGCTTTCACTTGTTGACAAACCATACATCTTGACACAAAATCAGCAATCTCCCTCTTCATGTTGTCCCACCAAAAATGTTCCTTCAAATCTCTATACATTTTGGTGCTCCCATGGTGTATAGAGAAATTGGAACTATGAGAATCATCCAGCAATTCCCTTTTTATATTAGGTATATTGGGAACACAAAGTCTCTTCCCGAATTTCAAAATTCCATCTTTATACACAAAGTCTCTCAATCTCCCATCATTCACAGCTTTAATCTTCTTTTGAAATTCTTCATCATCGGTCTGAGAACTCTTAATCCTTTCTAGTAAAGATGGTTTGGCAACCATTTGAAAAAGAAATGATGTTTCGCCTTACCTGGTTATTCCCATGTCCATCTTTACTAGATCCATGAAAATTGGATCCCTTTCAATTCTCATATTGTTCAAAACTCCATGGTCTTTTCTACTCAAAGCATATGCCACCTTGTTTGCCTTCCCCGGGTGGTAGTGTATCATACAATCATAATCCTTGAGTAATTCAAGCCATCTCCTTTGCCTCATGTTGAGTTCTTTTTATGAGAAAATATACTTTAAACTCTTGTGATCAGTATAAATCTCACATTTTTCACCATAGAGGTAGTGCCTCCATATCTTCAAAGCAAAGATCACAGCTGCTAACTCAAGATCATGAGTAGGATAGTTTTGTTCATTAATTTTCAACTGTCGTGATGCATAGGCAATAACTCTATCATTCTGCATAAGGACACAACCAAGTCCTTTCTTCGATGCATCACTATAAATAACGAACCCATCATTCCCCGATGGCAGAGTCAATATAGGAGCATTGACTAATCTTTTCTTCAGTTCTTCGAAACATTCTTCACACTCTTTTGTCCAAACAAATTTAACCCCTTTACGTGTGAGCTTCGTTAATGGGTTAGCCAATCGGGCAAAATTCTGGACGAAACGTCGATAATAACCTGCCAAACCAATAAAACTGCATACCTCAGTTATACTCGTAGGTGCTGGCCATTCTTGGATTGCCTTGGTCTTAGAAGGATCAACAGAGATTCTATATTTAGAGACAATATAGCCAAGAAAAGAAATCTCCTGAAGCCAGAATTCACACTTGCTAAACTTCCCATATAATTCATGCCTCCTCAGAGTCTTCAAGATAATGCGCAAGTGATTTTCATGATCTTCGTAGGTTTTGGAGTATACCAAGATATCATCAATAAATACCACCACAAATTCATCGAGATACTCCTTGAAAACTCTATTCATCAGATCCATGAATACAGATGGTGCATTAGTCAATCCAAACGGCATTACGGTAAACTCGTAATGCCCGTACCTGGTTTGAAATGCTGTCTTTGGAATGTCTTCCTTCTTCACACACAACTGATGGTATCCAGATCGAAGTTCAATCTTTGAAAAGTATTGAGCTCCATGCAGTTGGTCAAATAAATCATCAATACGAGGTAGGGGATACTTGTTCTTTATCGTTATAGCATTGATCTCCCTGTAGTCGATACATAACCTCATAGATCCATCTTTCTTTTTAACAAAAAGAACAGGGGCTCCCCATGGAGAAACACTAGGGAGAATAAATCCCTTATTACTCAATTCCTCTAGTTGTTTCTTTAGTTCGACTAATTCTATAGTGGCCATTCTATAAGGGGTCTTCGATATAGGCCTTGATCCAGGAATCAAATCAATGGAAAACTCAACTTCTCGTTCTGGAGGATGTCTAGGTAAATCTTCCGGAAATACATCTACAAATTCTTTCACAACAGGTACATCCTCTATTTGAACATTCCTTTCCTCACCGACATTTATTTCATTCTCTTCCTCCCCAATAATTGAATTTAGTTGAGCTACTGGGGGTGGATCTAAATAAGAATTAGGTGGTGACGATTCTGCTCTAAAAATAAGGTGTTCCTTATCATTATCATCAAGAATCGTAACCTCTTTCTTCTTACAATAAATCTTCGCATCATAGTCCGAAAGCCAGTCCATACCGAGGATTATATCAAACTCAATCATAGGTATGACGATGAGATCAGCAGATAAAGAAAATTTATGTTCTCTAATGGGGACTGATTCACAAAACTTTGTTGCAACGATACTTCCCTTAGGAGTTTTAACTGACAACTCCCTTATTAAATCAAATTGGAAATATCTAATTTTCTTAGCAAACTGGGAAGATATGAAACAATGTGATGATCCAGAATCAAATAATGCATTTGCTAAACTTGAGGAAACCATTAAATTACCTGCCACCACGTCTTTCGGAGCTTCTACCTCAGCAGTAGTGATAGCATAAGCCTGGCCTTGATCCCTTGGCCTTTTCTGAGGTAAGTTCTCCTGACGCTTAGGACATGCATTTGCATAATGCCCCATCTCCCTGCAATTGTAGCACTGAACGTTGGTAGCTTCCTTCTTCCCCTTGAAATCATGAGCTTGGTGGCCTTTTTCACCACACTTGTAACAGACTCCCATTCCCTTCAAGCAAGTACCAGGATGTTTCTTCCCGCATTTACTACAAGATGGATATTCAACCTTTCCCTTCTTCCCCTTATTTCCATTCCCAGATTGATCAGTAGGTCTCTTCTTCTCTTGCTTTACTTTAAAGTCATAAGACTTAGAGAATTCCTTTTCGGTCTTGATAGCACATGAGACAATGTCTTCGTACGATGAAAAGGATTGTGAGACTAATGCTCAACGGAGAAATGGTTTTAACCCATCAAAGAAACGATCAATATTACTTCTTGGGTTGTGTATATAATCACCAGCGTACCTTGCTAACCTTGTAAAGTTAGCCTCATACTTTGTGACATTCTCATCCCCCTTCTGTCTCAGACTTAGAAATTGCCTTTCCATATCTGCTCGATGGTCGCGAGGGAAGTATTTTTCTAAAAACAGATCTTTGAACTCCCTCCATTCCATATTTTATACCTCATCATCTTCCTTCATGTTTTGAATCAATGACCACCATTGATCAGCATCTCCAGTGAGGCGGTAAACTGCCATGATAACTTTTTCCCTTTCACTGCTCCCCAAAGCCTGAAATATTTTCTCTAGGGAATTTATCCACTGCTCGGCTACTAAGGGATTTGTACTCCCATTGAACGTTGGTGGTTGTTGCCTCATGAATCGATCTAACATTGATCCTCCACGCTGCGGATCAGGGTGCTCTATACGGGTAAGGTTATTATTCATAACCTGAGTAAGTTGTCCCAGTATGGTGATTAGCTGATCGGCACAAGTTGCATCACCAGCCCCACTATAATTATCTTGAGCAGGAGGGCAATCCCTACATGGAGTGCGTGTATTGATACGGTTTCCATTTCTTCCACTAGGCGCCATTTCTAAACAATGGCATAAACTAGATCAGTTTATGAATCAAAATACATAATCCCATACTTATAAAACACTTAACATAAATTGAACTATTTATGGATATAATCCATAATCATAAAAATGTTTTCTTTGAGGAAGTATATACTCATAAACCCTTCATAATGATTTGTAAAGAAAATGATAGTTATCCTAAGCATATCCCCCGGGAGTGTCGTAACCAAGAGTGCAGCAAGGCCCGTTGTCGTGCACCAGTTCCCGTTCGAGTCTAGCTCAAAGCGGTGTTTTCGGGTTTTACCCCTAGGTACATCTGTGCCAGAGCCGCCTCTACCTGCTCATATCCAGACAGGGATGTATTGCTCGGAAAACTCACAAAATCTCTACAATACCAAAATTCTAGGAAGTTCTTCTATACTAATCCTCAAAGTTCATCTTAGGTCTACGTGCTTTAATCAGATTTTATCTAAATCTAGCTTCCAAGGTTTGTACTAAACTTCCTCTGATACCAACTGTAACGCCCCGACCCTAGTTACCCAGAGTCGGTGCATTATTACATAACATTGGCATTATCATAAGAAAGATCAAATTTCGAAAGACCGATTGGTTTAGTAGCCTTGGAAACACTAGATATATTCATAAGTTTTACATTACATCATAAATTGAAAAACTACTACAACAACATAATGTCTCTACAGTCCATACTAGTATCCCCTCATAATATCCCTACAGGTCATTCATAACTTACTTCTTCACATCCTGGGAAAAATAAAACATAAAAAAGGGGTGAGCTCAAATGCCCAGTAAGGATAACAATATAGCGGGAACTTTCATAAATAAGAATAAACATTTAAGGAAATGTATAACTAAAACAAAAGCCTTTCAAACATGAACTTTCAACATGGTATGGCATAAATAAAATGAAATAATGCCATTTACTTATTCACATGGATATTCTACTAATCGAATAATCACATGCAAAAATCAATAACCACTTTCATAATGTTGGAATGCATAATGCCAGACTATCATAACCACATAGTCAAGGCCTCGTGCCAAGACTACAAATAAGATTTTGTCAAGGCCTTGTGCCAAGACACTAGTTTGTCTCATGAGACCTACCGATGCATCGAGGAGCTATAGCGGTCTCCACCCGTCACATATTAAGTCCAATGCATTCCCATATGAAAAGGTTTAAACATAACATAAACATTCGTATTAAAACTAGCATACGAAGTGTCAATACTTTCATCATAAACTATGAATGGTATAAAAATAGCACATCCACAGTCAAACATATTACAAAACCTTTAATACAATATAGAAGTTTTGTATCATAATAAATCAACTTCAAATAATCTTAAAATCCATCAAAGGATGTTGACATAGATGAAATCAAAATTCTTTTTAAAGAAATATCTCCTTTTATTTTGAAATCATTTAAGATCCATATAAAATAAAACATTTTCTTTGAAAATATTCTTATAAGCTTGTAAGGGAAGCTTTGAAGATTTTATAACGACGGAAAATAGCCGCACCCGCCGTATAAGTTAAAAAAAACATTCTTACCTTAATTCTGTCGAAAAGGTTAAAAATGACCTTGTTTTGAAAACGACGAAAAGATTCCTTCATAAACCTCTTATAACAAGTCAACCAAGGGTATAAATGACTTTAACCCATATTCTTGTAAATAATAAAAAAAATGTTTTGAAATACATTTTTAAGAAAACATGGATGTGGATGATAAAGAGATCTCAGTAGATTATTACATATAAACAACCTCGGATAATGAAGAGACTGTGAAATAACCCTTACCTTGTAATTTTCCTTGGTTGGGGTAGGTTAACCTCATGTATAATGGTGAAATAATTGTTATTAAATTATAAAAGAATCATATATATTAATATGATATCATATATGATCTTTTAACATTGATTTGTTAATAATATCTTAGAATTATCGTTGTTTCGGGTGTTAACTTACTTGTTTTCTTTTATATGTTTTGTTACGTAAGACATGTTTGTAAAGGATAGGTTTTATATTATTCATATCCAGAATGATATCAAGTCCTTAAACATCATCTTTTAAATCATCAAATGATAATTATACTTGAATGGATACAATGGAGAATGAATCTCATCGCGTTCGTGGAGACGGTAGTCCGTACGTACGCACGAGCGACAATATCATTATTTTGATATTAAAATAATATATAATGGATGGTATATCATATATACAGAATCCTTAACATGTTATATTTATTATTTACATGAGTTACACATCATTATTATACCCATCCAAATAATATTATATTGAATAACAATTACACCACGACGTGGAGACGGTAAGCCGTACGTACGCACGTATGGTGACTTGTTATTCAAAGGGTGGATAGAATACTGAATATGGTTGTACCATATTTATAATAACATCACAGTATATATATGATACTGGATTTATTATTTTAGAATGGTAACAACAAAGGAAGAATAAGTGGAAGAAGAAATGAACTTAGAAAAGGGTGATGAAATCATTACCTCTTCTTCGGGTTCTTCCTTTTGATTTGATCAAAAGGGCTCCTTAGGTTGGCTTTCTGATAAAACTAAGGCCTCTAGGTTGTAGTGAGGGATGTTGGTAGAGTATTTGGACAGATTTTGGCCGAACCAAAAGGCTTTGAAGGTGTGAAGAAATGGGAAGGAGGAGTGCCCTTTTATAAGAGGGGTGAGGGGCACCTTTGGAAAAGCTAGAGATATTAGTTTATAATAAATTCATAATCGGTTTCCAATGGCTCCAAAGTTGACTATTAAAAGGTTAAGGTAGGTATGGGTTGAAAACAACTCAACCAATATAATTTAGACAGGTTTGGGTACTTATATTAACCTTATCTTTAAGTATTAACTTTAAGTTAATTAGTTTCACTTTTACAATGTCTCTTTGTATTTTTATATAATATGGTTAATAAACTTACTATATACATCCAACCGACCCCCAAGTGGTCCATTAATGATGAAACTATCATGATATAAGTCTCTTGTACGAACCTTATATTTTTAGGAATTTAATATCAATTAATAATATAATATTTGTTTTAAGAACTCTTTTATGTCAATTTTGACACTATTCAATAGTTGATTTTTGTGAAACTCATAACAGATTGATTACTTAGAAAAAAGTCCATTAAATCAATACTAATATATCATATTATCCTATAAAATTAGTTTAATTCATTAAAAGTTTCATATTATATTTATTTGGGTATTTATAATATCAATTATTTTAATTTTTCACTATTATAGTAATTACTGCATCATCATTGTGTCATAAATAAAATAAATTATTTAATGTCTAAAAATTATAAATAAAATATCATTATGTAGGAACTCTTTTTATCTTTCTAATGAATATTTATAATCTAAAATCCAACATATATAACCCTATGTAACAATTGTTTTGCTAAAAGATATATGCTTGTGTCATTTTTGTATTCATTTTAACTTAATTAAAATAAAGTGTCATTATCACTTACAAGTGGATCCATGGGGTCCCAAAATAGACCCAAAGATACCCATGGTCGACCATGTATCAACCAATAGGGTTAAGACACGTTTTATGGTAATTTAGTATTATTATAATATTATTTTTTTAACCCTTATTTACCGGATTTACCCTTAACCATGGTAAATAAAATATTTACCGCAGTAATTATTCAAAATGTCTAAAAATAAAAGTTACCTATTTACACAATTTGAAAATCCTGATTCCAAATATGGAATCCATTTTCCTAAATTTAAAACACAGAAGTGGCAGAAATTAATTTAAAATTAATTCCCGCTGTCAAAACAAAAAGCGTGTTTTTAAGAGATAATAACTATCAAAAGATTGACACTTGTTTATGTTCGGTTTAATTGTAAAATTATGTCCAATGACCAATATTATATTAAATGGTAAAAATATATTCTAAATATACTTTAAAACCACTCAAATTCATAATTTATCACTATTAATTATTTTTATTAAAAAAGTTGTTTTTAATTAAAATTTAGTAATTTTCACTATTCATCAAAATATAAAAGTTATCCGAAAAGTACCAAAATTTCACCCTAGGCTAATTTCAATATTCTGAATCCAAAAATGAAGTCCATTTTGAAATATAAAATATACATGATTTCAAAAATTAGGTATTACTATTCACAACGGCTAGTTTAATTAGTTGTGGTGTGTGTTAGAACTCGAGGTTGCGTACAACACACGCTATCGCATTATTCGAAGGGAAACGTACCGTGGAAGCTTGGGGTGTTACATCTCTGGACTAATTTGTCTTGAATAACAACAGCGTAAACACGAACAAAGTATTTGAGAAGGGTTATATGCATGATCTTTTGAAAACTTGATAAACTCTTTCACGCCATCTCCATACTCTTTTATCAAACGATTGGTATTTATCCATTATTTATTCATATTCATCCTATTTGATTCAGTAATATTAATATTTAACAAAATAATTACACAAAAGATGTTCAACTAGGGTTATCATCCAACTATAATCAATGGAACTGGTTATGGTAAATAATACCCTTACCTCTATATGCATTACATAGGACCAAAGTAGATCACACCCACCTTCCCAACCACCTAATCAATGGAACTAACTATGAGAATACCTTGCACTAGAATGTTTTAGTATCCCACATGTGATCTATATGCATTGTTGTAAATCAGTTTTTTAGTGTTTCTCTAGAAACATAATGTCTCGAGTCAAGAACTATGGTACTAAACTAATAGATGATATGATTTTCCATAGAGTTATTGCAGGTGGAAGGATTCATTACATGTATTGTTATGGTTATTTGGATAGGGTATCCATAAAGTGTCCCATAGAGTCCTCTAGTGAAGTGGTTTTCTAAGATTTAGTGAAATTGTACTAGTAACAAAGTGGTGGTGCCATTGAAATGGGTAAGGTTTGGATTGATATTCAATGGTAGAGGAACTATAACATGGAAAACAAATGGCATACCAATCATTCCAACAACTACAACACCATACAAACACACAATCGTGCTCACAATCGCAACACCATACAAACCAAACAAACACAATTTCAAATTTTACAAAGCATACCTTATTCAATTCCGCTTGTTAATTCAAAGTTTATCACAAAAGTTTTATCATCCTAGGGAATTCATTAATTATCCAAGTATACGTAAATTACCAATTTCTATATTCAAATGTTCAATAAGAACCAACCAATATGCAATTCATTTAGTTGACAAACAAGGACCACCAACGACCATGATTTTCAGTGGGGTGTTTATCCCATACAATTCACAACATAACCATCAATATCAAATATTAATAACATGAGAACAAGAGGAAACTAAGAAGTAAGAGGAGAAAACTCACCAAGAAGTTGTCGTTCAGCGCACGATGGAGGTGCGTTCGCGGTGGAGGAGAGGCCCATGTTAGAGGAGTTCCAACTGAAAAGAAAACATAAAATGAGAACTCATATGTTATACTTATCCAAAATAGGTTCAATGAGATTTAGGAATGGTAAATGTCTGGTTAAATAGATTTATTGGTCAATAGTGGGATTTTATTTTCCATCTATGATATCTACTTCCTATTTATTTATTTTTTGCATATCTACTATTTTCCTAGATGTTCAACTTATGAATGGGATATGTTTGGTTTTTAGGAGAAATGTCATTTTTAATTTACTCTAATTTAGGGGTAAAATATTCCACATTAATTGTATATTTTTTCCAAGGGATCGTTGTTATCCCGTAGGGATCATGAACACCTCTTAGGTTAGTGGAAAGTTAGGTCAGTTATTGGTTATGATACCAACCTAAGCCATATCATTAAATTTCAAATTGTAACTGACCCATGTCCATTTAAATATAGTAAATATCTTACAAACCTCATTTAATCTTAATAGGTTTGGTTTCATTCATAATATAGTTAAAAGTGATGTGGAATGTGTAAATAATAATCTTAGGGGGGGCTAAATGATGTAGAGATGTTGACAGAAATGATGATGTGGCAGTGTGTTTAAATATTCATTATATATTTTTCATTAGAATGAGGTTGGTTTAAGTAATTATATTTAGGTTGATTGTGTTATTCCATCATGAGGTTCAATAAGAAGAGGTGCATCAAGCATCTAAGGATGTGCACTATAGACTAAAACTAGAGGCTGGGGATGTAAAACACACAAAGCATATGAAAGTTCCAAACGGGCCCTTGAGTTTTAAACACACACACACCCAAACATTTCACAATTTCCAAAAGGGCCCTTATCCTTTCCAAACACACACCAAATCATTTCCATAAAAAATCCATCAAAGCTCTAAAATGACGACACCTTTATAAAACAAACCAAACAATTTATCAACAATTGTACAAACAAACCAAACAATTTATAAACAATTATATAAACAACTCAACCAGTTTATAAATAATTTTATAACAAGTTAACCAGTTTATGAACTTTTTTTTTTGCAGGAAAAACAAAGTATAAATAATTTTATAAGCAACCCAAGTCAATGTGAAAGTTACTTTTAAGTACAATGGCCTTAATGAGAGAATCCATTGAAACCTATAATTCTATTGTGACCACTGAATATTGAACCATCTAACACCGATTTTTAGCAATACTTCACACAACTAATATTTATCATCCTTCATTCACTCTCACTACAATTCACTCATGAAACACATGCATCAGGTTCATTCTTCTAATCATCTGATCCCTTATATGTCAATAATCCTACTTCCGGAGCTTGAAACTGTCCACACTTCCCATAACCCTGAAGCCCCCCCCCCATGTGAAAATCCAAAACCATTCTATGTGTCTTGATATATGATAATTTCAAATAGGAAATAGTTTTGAAGAAAGGGGGTAAGACTAAACTCAGTATTATTTTCCCAGTGACTTCCAAACTTGATCCACTTGGAAAAAAATGTTAGAAAGTTTTATATAAACCCATTTGAAATAATTTAAACTGCTTATCCCAAAATCATAAATAATCTCAAAGGAAAACCTTTTTATGTACAAAAAATTTTAATTCCATTATTAGGAATAACCACATTTATGTCTCTACCCACTCACCATGCATGCTCAATTGAAATTTCCATACTCATGCGAGATCCCTCATTGATCCACCAAGTCATCACAAAGTGAAAAATATCCAGGTTCCCTAATGGTGTACTCCCCTTATTTATGTTCAAGTCCAACCCATGAACTCACACCAACCATATTTAACAAATACCATTCCAAATAAATCAAAAAAATACCCATTTAAATCATTTCATCAAATACTTTACATGTGTCAAAAGAAAACCATAATTTTAAAACAATAACTTAAAAATTATATAATAAGAGGGTTTTCCAAATACCAACCAATTTTTTCAAAACCATATAACAGGGGATTTCCTTCAAGAATCATACATGTTTTTTCACAAAAATTTCAATGAAAATATTTAATCAAAACAAATTCTTTATTTTAAAAGAGAATTGGAGATTAGAGGGAAGAAACATACCTCACAACGGTTTTCAAAAATGAAGAATGACATAAGAAAACTTCAATATATGATCACAAACCATGTTAACCTAACTAGATTCAACAAAATTACGTCAAGACCAACAACACATACCAAATCACTATCCCCAATATACTTGGTCTATGATTTCAATAGATGGAAGAACCATGGATATATGAAGAATGAAGAATAATGAGAATTTACTGATGAATCCGGGCAGAGGAGGAGGAGGAGGAGGCAGCGGCGACGATAGAGGAGGACGAGTCGGCGGCCACAGAGGAGGAGGAGGAGGTAGTGGCGGTAGAGGAGGAGGATGAGGATGGGTCACGGTAGAGGAGTAGGAGGGGTCGTGACGAAGGAGGGCTCAATGAAGCAGGGGTCCGCTTCCGTGAAGGTTTGAAAGGGTGTGAGGGAGGAGGAGTCTGTTAGGGTTCTTTTAAAAAACCCACTGGAACCTTTATCAGCGCTGGTTAAAAGCGCTGATAAAGGTATGTTTTATCAGTACTAAAATAAAAAGTGATGATAAAACATACCTTTATCAGTACTTTGTTAGCGCTGACAAAGATAAGCCTTTATCAGTGCTAAAAAAGTGCTGATAAAAGACATGTTTATCGGCGCTAAAATTATAGCGTTGATAAAGACATCTTTTATCAGTGCTAAAAAAGCACTAATAAAGGGCATCATTATCAGAACAATTTCACAACCAATTAAATAATTATTTAAATAAATATAAATTTATTTGTATTTATTTATAAATATTTGTATATATTTATAAATATATATATTTAATTATATATTTATAACTTTATAAGTAGTATAATAAATATATTTATTATAATTTTATAATTATTTACATATATATATATATATTTATAGTTATAATTATAACTATAAATAATATATATTTATAAATATTTGTATATAATTGTTAATATATATATATATTAATAAAATTATAATATTATATGTATAATTTTATAATTATTTATATATATAGTTATAATTATAATTAAAAGTATATTCGAAAAGTATTTGCATGCATCGTTAAAAATATAATAAAATATATTTATTATTTAAATATATTTAATGTGATTTTATAAGTACATTTTTTAGAACATATATAGTTCATATGGGCAACATTATGAATTAATCAATATACTACATCAATGGACAATGTGATGTAATGTATAAATGAACATTCATGCATGATACATAACATTTGATCAAAATATTCATTGACCAGATTCATTGGAAAACACATATATATTCAATAATTTTAATTATATATATTTATATTAAAAAGTATTATATATTTATAAATAAAATAAATATATTAAATATATTAAATATAATAAATATAATGAATTAATCCAATAAATCTAATAAATCTCTAAAAAATATAATAAATATATTTATTATTTAATGTAATTTATTATAATCTTATAATTATTTAATTATATATATATATATATAATTATAATATTAGAAATACTTTTTTCAATTAAAACATTATATATATATATATATTTTTGAATTATTAAAAAATATATATTAATTATAAACATTTGTTTTTGTATTTAATGTATACAAATAAACATTATTTTTTAATATAAATAAAATAATTTTATATAAATTCATAATATTTTTTATTAAAAATTTTTATCAGCGCTTTCTGCTTAGCATTGATAAAAGGAAATGCTTCCCTTGCCCTGTTTTGTGGTAGTGATAACCATTTTTCATGACTGGTTTTAAAAGTATAATTGATGAATAAATATGATAGTTATTTCATGATTATTATTCTTGAGATGTTTAAATAATGACATATTTGACCACAATAAACACACTGAAACCATTTTGAAACAATGAATTGAACATCCTCAAAACACCTGACGTGGACTTAACTGATTAAGTATTCAAATATTCCATTATAAAGAAATAAAATAAATGATTTAATTTTAAGGTGTTAAACCTAGAAAAAGTTCTTAAGAAATCAAATAATTGATATATGCTTTTATACAGGAGTTAAAGGACATGCAAGGAAAGTTTAGACTCGAGGTAAAAGTTTATCTCGTCTCGCTTTGACTTCTGTGAGACATATGTCATATCCACCACTTGTTTATATTGTGTGGTGTATATAATACCCCCTTTACATGTAATGTCATAAATACATCACACATCATGGTATTTTAAGTTTTAATTTGAATTATTTCATCCAATGTGATTTGACTTAAAAGTTACCAAGTGGTAAAGAATTTCATAACTCAATTTATTTTCATCGAGTTATATTACTTCTTCATTGTATTTGATATTTTACGATTATGTGTGTAATAAATTTTGATTATATTATATTGTATTTCTACTTTTTTTATATGGATTTACATTTGATGCACATAATCAATTAATTGATTAATTCTCAAATTCAATGGTATGATTCTTGTAAGGGTTATTCATCTCAAATTCTCTTTTTTTGAGACATACGCTTATGATATACACCTATATTCATTTGTGAGGTGTATATACTTCCATTTGACATGTTATATCATAAAACTCCATATATTCATGATATTTAAAGTATCATTTGATGTTATTCTTTCAGGGAGCTTGGGATTGATGAGTTACCAAAGTGGAAAAGGCTTTATGTTACAATCTCATTTCTTTTGGGATTGTTTATGTTCAAGGTTTATTTGAAGGAAATCATATGATATTATTTTCTTGAACCACATATCTTTATTCTTACTTGGTTATGAATCTGGTTAACATATTTTATTTTTTCCCTTTCTTATTGATTAAAGAATCATCAAGAATGTCATTTGTAAGTGATATTGATCTTGTATTTTCTTTTGGATCGGGTATATTTCTCTTCTATATCCATGTTTTTCTAATATGTTTTCAAAAATGTTATTTTCTAAAAAAAATATTTCCTATAGCAATTTTACATGATCTTTTACCATCTTTTATAAGGTTTTTTTTACAACAGAGAAAATATATTAATCACAAATATTGGGAGAAACAAGATCAAGCATCCATAAAGGAAAACAATCAAGCTAAAAAAAGATTTTCTCCAAGCAGACAATGAGTATCCAAATGATTTGTTGCCTCATTTCCCTCCCTTTTGACAAAGGAAAACGAATAAGCCATGAAGCAACGACTGAGATCCCGAATTTTCCTGATGAGGAATCCAAAGGATTAGAGACTAAACTCATGTGTTCCAATGACGTTGATGATGTTGAGACAATCAAATTCAATGTGGATACACTACTGGAAATCGTTGTTTTCCCAACACTTGTATACCAATGGTTCAAAGAACTGTTGTTATATGTGTTCTTTACCAATGGTTTGCATGAATCGTTGGTAAAGATGGAATTTAGATGAGTTTTCCCAACAGTTTGATGAAACTGTTGGGAAAGCATTGTTCTTTACAAACGGTTCATGAGAACTGTTGTTGAAGATGGAGTTTAAATGAATTTTCCCAACGGTTTCATCAAACCTTTGGGAAAGCATTGTTTTACTAACGGTTTTTAATAACCGTTTGCAAAAAAATACCCCAATTTCGACTAAGGTAGGCGACCCCCCCCCCCGGTTCCAGAAGCAGATTGCAGAAGGTGCGCGACTCTCCCAGAAGCGATTCCCGACTCCCAGAAGCCCTTGAGAAGCTCCAGCATAGGTGCACCTCTTCCATCAGATCAGCTGCCAGGTTAGACTCCTTCCACCTCTTCTCAAGGATATACTTTTATTCTCAAGGATATCGTTATTCCCTATTTCTAGGGTTTTTGGAAAATTTTATGATTCACTACTCCACGTGTACTCAAATCACTAAATCCGCGAATTGTGTACTCAAATCACTACATCGGTGTACACATTGTCCAATTAATGTTTTCATTACACATACATTTATAAGGGAATGGTGTCTCTTTCTTGTGTTCTAATTTTAAAGATTCATAGTTTTTTTTAATCTCAATGCTTCAAATATTACAACTTAATGTATATGAACTCATAAGAAATTGTTTGTAATATTTATTCATAGTATTTCATGAAAATCACTCCTTTCATTAAGATCATGTCAAACATGAAGATATTATTCATCTTAATTTTTGTACACTATGTGTATTACATAATAAGTATGTATCATGTTTCACCTACATCATTTAGAATGTGTATCCTAGTACTTACCTTCAAACCACCATAAATCTTCTGTTTCTTTATGTTTTTTTATCAGAATGGTTTTTATTTTTATTTTTTTTTGGGTTACACATTAGTTATATGTTTCTAATTACTTCCATATTTGTTTTCATTGTAGGAAATGACACCCATTGAAGAGAGGCGGCAGAAAAAGATGACAGAAAATAATTGTTGCATGACACAGATGGGCGTTCCTCCACTCATCCCTATTGTGAGTATTTTATTTCAAATATATATATTTCAATAACTTATAATATCATGTGTTTAATTTTGTGTTAAACTTTTTTTTTAGGATCCACCCCCTAGAAGAGAGATATACGACGAGGATCCTGATATTACTCCCAGTAGAGAGGGTGGTGGTGGGAGGGGGGTGGTGTCAGAGTTAGACGATCATCTGGTGGTCCCGGTACTGAGGCCGATGGTGCGAGGGCTCGTGGTGCGAGAGTTAGACGATCCACTGGTCATACCTGATTGGACTATGCCCCTACCACAGACGTATCTTCTATGACACATTTTGATCATGGTGTGTCTTTAGGGACACATGGGATATTTAGGCCTCCGATGTTTACACTACCAGTTGGCCAGACGTCTGTGCCATCATCTTTTGCTTCTGGTTCATCATCTCCGAGCTATTATATTCCACCTTCTTCTACTCCTGCTCCGACACAGTATGTGGCTGAGGAGCGTACATTGAGGGACACTCCACCTGTACAGGATATTCCTTTAGCTTCTGCACATCCAGTGATGCCCATTGATTTGACTACCACAGGTATATTTATTTAACTCTAACAAATTTTTATACCAAAATTTATTTTTATTATAACTTGTACCGGTATTTTTTTTCTTTAATAACAGATTCATCTACTGATAGGAGGCGGGGGAGGGAGATTACTTGCTTGTGTGCGGTATGGAACTTTCAGACACAATTGATGGTTGAATACAATGATGATGAACAAATGATTGATAAATCTGGGCAGGAATGTCGGGGTTTTTTGGCGACGCTAGCCAAATACTCCGACATCATTCCGGTCAGCCCTCTCTCTTGGAGACATCTACCACATGAAGTCAAGGATAATGTGTGGGCATAAATATGGGTAAAAAATCTATTGGATTTAATGTAGTATTTTTTTGTATTTATATGAATTAATCTATTGGGTGTCAGCTTCGGTATAACTTCCCTGATGGAGAAGGTGCATGACCAACACATTTAAAGGTGCTAGGAGAGCTTTGGAGAGATTATAAGTATGAGATGTATGTTGGCTGGTGTGATAGAGTGGGCATGTAGTTGGAGACATTACCTATCGTGGATGACTGCCCAATAGAGCAATATTGCCAAATGATTACCCATTGGGCGACTGCCAAATTTAAGGTATTAATCCCATTTGAGGTATTTAAATAACAGTTTTCATATTTTGCATTAATATTATCTAATTTATTATTAAACATTATTTAAGAATCTTCTGAAAAAAAAACAAAAAAAACATTGATTCAAAGCAATACCTCCACACTTTGGGGCGCACTACTATGTCAGGTCATGAGAGGCAACTGGTACGATATTGTTGTTTATAATTTTTCTTTAGGACTTGCCCTTTTTATTGTTTCCTACTTAAATTATGTGATTTATTGAATATTGAATATATAATTATACTTGCACTTTATATTGTTTCAATGTCATTATAGAAGCACAAATTGAATATTGAAGGACGTATCCCTCGAGCAAAATTGTTTTGCTCGAGTAGAAGGAAAAAATATGGAACTGCGGTTAATGAACCGACACAAGAAAATATTTTAAGTTTTAATTTGTTTATTTCAAAGTTTAATATCTATTTTGAAATTTAATAATCTATTAATATTTTTAACAGGCTTCTTTAGAGGCCCTTGATGCCCAGGAGCCTGACAATTTAGGTCCACGTGATCATTTATATCAGGTTTTGGGAGATGAGCACTCTGGTCGAGTACGCTGTCGACCAGATAAGAATATAGTCCCGATGAGGTATTGGTCCTCTCCAGGTATCCATTCTGGTACCACCGAGTTGGAATAGGTCAAGGAGCATGCAAGACAGTCTGATAAAAGGGTCATAGAGTTGGAAGTACAAGTTCAAATGAGGGACAAAGAATTTATGAAACTGATGAAAGCTTTATCTTCATTACTTCCACCAGAGGCCGGTGCGGCTTGTCAGACATATATGTCGTCGATGGGTGCATTATCCAATGCACCAAGCATCATTTCTAGTGGCAATTGAGATGATGACGTTCCTGGTGATGACAAGGATGCTGAAGAGGATGAGGGCGAGGATGAGGATGAGGACGAGGGTGAGGATGGGGCCGAGGGAGAGGATGGGGCCGAGGGCGAGGATGGGGTCGAGGATGAGCATGGGGATGATGACGAGGACGACGAAGAGGACATAGATGGCGGCGAGGATGAGGATGATGATGAAAGTGGTGATGGTGATGGTGATCAAGGGTAGATTGATCCATTACATTTTTGAATTCTATATAACTCTTTATTTTTTAACCTAGTTTTTCACTCTGGTATGGATATTTTTGAATTCAGTATAACTCTTTATTTTTGACCAAATATGTAAGCCTCTTTAATTTAAGAATGTTTTAAATTGAATTTAGCTTCTTTCTTAATTCTGCTTAATTATATTGAATTGTATATCTTGAATAAGTTTTCTTTAATATAATTGTTTCATTTGATAAATAAATTCATGTTTTTATAATAAAACCCCTCTAACGGAGGTGCGCTATCTGTGAAAACTCACAGTGATAGTTTAGGGTGTGATAATTTGACTCTCAATTAGTAGTTTCAACTACCTAGTACCACTTTTAAAAACAACTAATATAAAATATATATCTTTATCATACCACAATCCTGAATCAAGAGTCTATTTTTTATAACATAAGATCAGTTTCTATAATGTGAAGGACAACTACATAGGATTTATTCGGAATCCTGACCGAAAGATGCTGCCCCGCGGATGTCGCTGGATCAGGCCAACATGTCGCGATCACGCTGCGGTCATGCCGTAGTCACTCTGCGGTCAAGTTGTGGTCACACCGTGGTCACTTCGCTGTCACACTGCGGTCACTCTGCGGTCATGCCGCGGTCACGCCGTAGTAATGCCGTGATTTGGCCCTGCTCCAGGACGACACCCCGCGGCGGTTCGCAGTCCTGTCGGAATTCAATATATGATACCTAGATAGAGTTTTAGATATATTACCCACCCTACTTCCCGGAAATCCCCCCCACCCGCCTCAATCCGAGGCACGTTGTGGCCGGTACCACTCAAAGTGTCTTTCTTTTGTTTAAAATGGATACTCTTTTAAGTAAAAACAACTGGCATACATAAAACCGACCAAATGAATTCGGATTGTGTTGATACTTTAGGGAAATTATCCATGGGTAATTTTTGACGTATACGAGTCAACCTCGCCTCAATCCGAGGTGTGGTGTTGCCGACACCACTCAAAGTGTCTCACTTTTATTTGAAATGGACAACATTTTAAATGAAAACAAAAACCGGCATACAGAAAACTGACCAAACACATTCGGATTGTGTTGATACTTAAACACAATTATCCATGGGTGAATTATGAAATGTTCAGCCAGACGACACGTCAATCAGAGGTGTCGTGTGACCGCGTTGTCCGAAAACGCACTTTGTGTGTCGTAAATGGCCAAAACATGGGTTTTACGGTCAAATGCATGTCGAACGACATCGAAATGACTTTAAATCACACTAAAACACCCTAATTATTATTCTTGAGGTGTACGAGGAGACAACACGTCATTCGGACGCGCGGTTTGCACGGCACGACTGAATATGCGTTTTTTAGGTGTTTGGCGCGCTTGAAAAGCGTGCGTGGGGTGGTCGAAATTGGCCGAACGACCTCGGAATGCCATGAAATCGGACGACAACAAAGGGTGGGTGAATTGTGAAATTTTCAGCCATAGGAAACGTCAATCGGAGGTGTTGTGTAACCGCGCTGGCCGAAAATGCACTATGCGTGTCGTAAATGGCCAAAACATGCGTTTAACGGTCAAATGCATGCCGAACGGCATCGTAATGACTTGAAATCACACGAAACACCCTAATTATTATTTTTGAGGTGTTTTAAGAGACAACACATCATTCAGACGTGCGGTTTGCATGGCACGGCTGAATATGTGTTTTTTAGGTGTTTGGCACGCTTGAAAAGCGGAGTGGGGTGGTCAAAACCAGCCAAACGACCTTAGAATGCCATGAAATTGGAGGACAACAAAGGGTGGGTGAATTTTAAAATTATCGGCTAGATGGAACGTTAATCAAAGGTGTCGTGTGACCATGCTGGTCGAAAACGCATTCGCGTGTCGTAAATGGTCAAAACATGGGTTTTACGGTCAAATGCATGCCGAAAGACATCAGAATGACTTGAAATCACACAAAAACACCCTAATTATTATTCATGAGGTGTAAGAGGATACAGAACGTCATTCGAACGCACGGTTTGCGCGACACAGCTGAATATGTGTTTTTTAGGTGTTTGGCGCGCTTGAAAAGCGTGTGTGGGGTGGTTGAAACCGACCGAACGACCTCGGAATGCCATGAAATCGGACGAAAAAAAAGTGTGGGTGAATTGTGAAATATGCGGTCATACGGAACGTCAATCGAAGGTGTCGTGTGGCCGCGCTGCCTGAAAACACACTCCGCATGTCGTAAATGGTCAAAACATGTGTTTAACGGTCAAATGCATGCCAAACGACATCATAATGACTTGAAATCACATGAAAACACCATAATTATTATTTGTGAGGTGTATGAAGAGATGTCACATCATTCGGATGCGCGGTTTGCGCGGCACGACTGAATATGTGTGTTTTAGGTGTTTGGCACGCTTGAAAAGCGTGCGTGAGGTGGTCGAAATCGGCCGAACGACCTCAGAATGCCATGAAATCGGATGACAACAAAGGGTGAGTGAATTTTAAAATGGTCGGCTAGATGGCACGTCAATCAGAGGTGTCGTGTGGCCGCACTGGCCAAAAATGCACTCCGCGTGTCGTAAATGGACAAAACATGTGTTCAACTGTCAAATGCATTCCAAACGACATAGGAGTGACTTGAAATCACACGAAAACACACTAATTATTATTCTTGAGGTGTACAAGGAGACGAAATGTCATTCAGATGCATGGTTTGTGCGGCATGACTGAATATGTGTTTTTTAGGTGTTTGATGTGCTTGAAAAACGTGCGTGGGGTGGTCGAAACCGGCCGAATGACCTCGCAATGCCATGAAATCGGACAACAACAAAGGGTGGGTGAATTGTAAAATGGTCAGCTAGATGGCACGTCAATCGGAGGTGTCGTGTGACCGCGTTGGCCGAAAACACACTTTGCGTGTCGTAAATGGCCAAAACATGCGTTTAACGGTCAAATGCATACCGAACGACATCGAAATGACTTTAAATCACACGAAAACACCCTAATTATTATTTTTGAGGTGTACATGGAGATGACATGTCATTCGAACGCGCGGTTTGCACGGCACGACTGAATATCTGTTTTTTAGGTGTTTGGCGCGCTTGAAAAGCGTGCGTGGGGTGGTTGAAACCGGCCGAACGATCTCAGAATGCCATGAAATCTGACGAAAACAAGGGATGGGTGAATTGTGAAATGTTCGGCCAGACGGAACGTCAATCGAAGGTGTCGTGTGGCCGCTCTGGCCGAAAACGCACTTTGCATGTCGTAAATGGCCAAAACATGCGTTTAACGGTAAAATTCATGTCGAACAACATCAGAATGACTTAAAATCACACAAAAACACCCTAATTATTATTCTTGAGCTGTACGAGAATACGACATGTCATTCGGATGCGCGGTTTGCATGGAACGGCTGAATATGTGTTTTTTAGGTGTTTAGCATGCTTGAAAACCATACGTGGGGTGGTCGAAACCGACTGAATGACCTCAGAATGCCATGAAATCAGACGAAAACAAAGGGTGGATGAATTTTGAAATGGTCGGCTAGACGCCATGTCAATCGGAGGTGTCGTGTGACCGCGCTGGCCGAAAACACACTTCGCGTGTCGTAAATGGCCAAAACATGCGTTTAAAGGTCAAATGCATGCCTAACGATATCGGAATGACTTGAAATCACACTAAAACACCCTAATTATTATTCATGAGGTGTACGAGGAGACAATACATCATTTGGACACGCGGTTGTCACGGCACAGCTGAATATCTGTTTTTTAGGTGTTTGGCGCGCTTGAAAAGCGTGCGTGGGGTGGTCTAAATCGGCCTAATGACCTCGGAATGCTGTAAAATCGGACAAAAACAAAGGGCGGGTGAATTGTGATATGTTTGGTTAGACGGCATGTCAATCAGAGGTGTTGTGTGACCGCGCTGGCCGAAAACGCACTCCGCGTGTCGTAAATGGCCAAAACATGGGTTTTACGGTCAAATGAATACCGAACGACATCGGAATGACTTGAAATCACACGAAAACACCCTAATTTTTATTCATGAGGTGTAAGAGGAGATGACACGTCATTCAGACGCGCGGTTTGCGCGGCACGGCTGAATATATGTTTTTTAGGTGTTTGGCGCGCTTGAAAAGCGTACGTGGGGTGGTCGAAACCGGCCGAACGACCTCAGAATGCCATGAAATTGGACGACAACAAAGGTTTGGTGAATTTTAAAATGTTCAGCCAGACAGTACGTCAATCGAAGGTGTCGTGTGACCACGCTGGCCGAAAACGCACTTCGCGTGTCGTAAATGGCCAAAACATGCGTTTAATGGTCAAATGCATGCCGAACGACCTCAGAATGACTTGAAATCACATGAAAACACCCTAATTATTATTTTTCACGTGTACGAGGAGACGACACATCATTCGGACGCACGGTTTGCGCGGCACAGCTGAATATGTGTGTTTTAGGTTTTTGGCGCGCTTGAAAAGCGTGCGTGGGTGGTCGAAACCGTCCGAACGACCTCAGAATGTCATAAAATCGGACGACAACAAAGGCTGGGTGAATTTTGAAATGGTTATCTAGATAGAACGTCAATAGGAGGTGTCGTGTGACCGCACTGGGCGAAAATTCTCTTCGCGTGTCGTAAATGGCCAAAACATGCGTTTAACGGTCAAATGCATGTCGAACGACATCAGAATGACTTGAAATCACACGAAAACACCTTAATTATTATTCATGAGGTGGACTAGGAGACGACACATCATTCAGAAGCGCGGTTTTCTTGGCACGACTGAATATGTGTTTTTAGGTGTTTGGCGCGCTTGAAAAGCGTGTGTGGGGTGGTCGAAACTGGCCGAACGACCTCTGAATGCCATAAAATTGAACGACAACAAAGGTTGGGTAAATCTTGAAATGGTCGGCCAGACGACATATCAATCGGAGGTGTCGTGTGACCGCGCTGGCCGAAAACGCACTTCGCGTGTCATAAATGGCCAAAACATGCGTTTAACGGTCAAATACATTCCGAACGACATCGTAATGACTTGAAATCACACGAAAACACCCTAATTATTATTCTTGAGGTGTACGAGGAGACAGAACGTCATTCGAACACGCGGTTTGCATGGAACGACTGAATATCTATTTTTTAGGTGTTTGGCGCGCTTGAAAAGCGTGCGTGGGGTGGTCGAAACCGGCCGAACGACCTCAGAATGCCATGAAATTAGAATCCAATAAAGGGTGGGTGAATTTTGAAATGGTCGGCCAGACGGCACGTCAATCAGAGGTGTCGTGTGACCGCGCTGGCCGAAAATGCACTTCGCGTGTCGTAAATGGACAAAACATGGGTTTTACGGTAAAATGCATGCCGAACGGCATTAGAATGACTTGAAATCACATGAAAACACCCTAATTATTATTCTTGAGATGTACAAGGAGACGACATGTCATTCGGACGCGCGGTTTGCGCGGCACGACAGAATATCTGTTTTTTAGGTGTTTGGCGCGCTTGAAAAGCGTGCGTGGGGTGGTCGAAATCGGTCGAACGACCTCGGAATGCCATGAAATCGGACAAAAACAAAGGGTAGATAAATTTTGAAATTCTCAGCTAGACGGAATGTCAATCGGAGGTGTCGTGTGGCCGCGCTGGCCAAAAACGCACTTCGCGTGTAGTAAATGGCCAAAACATGCGTTTAACAGTCTAATGCATGCCGAACGACATCAGAATGACTTGAAATCACACAAAAATACCCTAATTATTATTAATGAGGTGTAAGAGGATACGAGATGTCATTCGGACATGCGGTTTGCACGGCACGGATGAATATGTGTGTTTTAGGTGTTTGGCGCGCTTGAAAAGCGTGTGTAGAGTGGTCGAAACCGGCCGAACGACCTCGGAATTCCATGAAATCAGACGACAACAAAGGGTGAGTGAATTTTGAAGCGGTCGGCTAGATGTCACATAAATCAGAGGTGTTGTGTGACCGCGTTGGGTGAAAACGCTCTCCGCATGTCGTAAAGGGCCAAAACATGTGTTTAATGGTCAAATGCATGCCGAACGACATCAGAAAGACTTGAAATCACACGAAAACACCCTAATTAATATTCGTGAGGTGGAATAGGAGATAGAATGTCATTCAGAAGCGCGGTTTATGCGGCACGGCTGAATATGTGTTTTATAGGTGTTTGGCGCGCTTGAAAATCATGTGTGGGGTGGTCGAAACCATCCGAACGACCTCAGAATGCCATGAAACCGGACCACAACAAAGGGTGGGTGAATTGTGAAATGGTCGGCCAAACAACACATCAATCGGAGGTGTCGTGTGACCGTGATGTCCGAAAACACACTCTGTGTGTCGTAAATGGCCAAAACATGCGTTTAACGGTCAAATGCATGCCGAAATACATCGAAATGACTTTAAATCACACTAAAACACCCTAATTATTATTCGTGAGGTGGACGAGGAGACGACACGTTATTCAGACGCCCATTTTGCGCGGCACGGCTGAATATCAATTTTTTAGGTGTTTTGCGCGCTTGAAAAACTTGTGTGGGGTGGTCGAAACCGGTCGAACGACCTCAAAATACCATGAAATAGGACTAAAACAAAGTGTGGGTGAATTGTGAAATGGTCAGTTATACGGAACGTCAATCGGAGGTGTCGTGTGACCGTGTTGGCCGAAAACGCACTTCGCGTGTCGTAAATGGCCAAAACATGGGTTTTACGGTCAAATGCATGCCGAACGACATTAGAATAATTTGAAATCACATGAAAACACCCTAATTATTATTCATGATGTGGAAGAGGAGATGGTACGTCATTCGGATGCGCGGTTTGCGCAACACGGCTGAATATGTGTTTTTTAGTTGTTTGGCGCGCTTGAAAAGCGTGCGTGGGGTGGTCGAAAACGGCCGAATGACTAGGGAATGTCATGAAATCGGAAAACAACAAAGGGTGGGTGAATTGTGAAATGGTCATCCAGATGGAACTTCAATCAGAGGTGTCGTGTGACCGCACTGGCCGAAAAAGCACTCAGCGTGTCGTAAATTGCCAAAACATGTGTTTAATGGTCAAATGAAATCCGAACGATATCAGAATGACTTGAAATCACACGAAATCACCCTAATTATTATTCTTGAGGTGTATGAGGAGACAACACGTCATTCGGACGCACGGTTTACGCGGCACGGCTGAATATCTATTTTTTAGGTGTTTGGCGCGCTTGAAAAGCGTGCGTAGGGTGGTCAAAACCGGCCGAACGACCTCACAATGCCATGAAATCAGATGATAACAAATGAAGGGTGAATTTTAAAATGTTCGGCCAGACGGAAAGTCAATCAGAGGTGTCGTGTGGCCGCGCTGGCTGAAAACGCACTCCGCGTGTCGTAAATGGCCAAAACATGCGTTTAACGGTCAAATGCATGCCGAACGACATCAGAATGACTTGAAATCACACTAAAACACCCTAATTATTATTCTTGAGGTGTAATAGGATACGGCACGTCATTCAGAAGTGTGGTTTGCGTGGCACGGCTGAATATGTATTTTTTAGGTGTTTGGCGCGCTTGAAAAGAGTGCGTGGGGTGGTCGAAACCGGCCGAATGACCTCGGAATGCCATGAAATCGTACAAAAACAAAGTCTGGGTGAATTGTGAAATTTTCTTCTAGAAGACACCTTAATCGGAGGTTTCGTGTGGCCGCGCTGGCCAAAAACGCACTCTGCATGTCGTAAATGGCCAAAACATGCGTTTAACGGTCAAATGCATGCCGAACGACATCAGAATGACTTTAAATCACACTAAAACACCCTAATTATTATTCTTGAGGTGTACGAGGAGACAACACGTCATTTGGATGCGCGGTTTGCGTGGCACGGCTGAATATGTGTGTTTTAGGTGTTTGGTGCGCTTGAAAAGCGTGTGTGGGGTGGTCAAAACCGGCAGAACGACCTCGAAATGCCATGAAATCATACGAAAACAATGGTGGGTGAATTTTGAAATAGTCATCCAGATGGTGCGTCAATCAGAGGTGTCATTTGACTGCGCTGGGCGAAAACGCTCTCCGCGTGTCATAAATTGTCAAAACATGCGTTTAACGGTCAAATGCATACCGAACAGCATCAGAATGACTTGAAATCACCCGAAAACACCCTAATTAGTATTCGTGAGGTGGAAGAGGAGACGACACGTCATTCAGACGCACGGTTTGCACAGCACGACTGAATATGTGTTTTTTAGGTGTTTGGCGCGCTTGAAAAGTGTGCGTGGGGTGGTTGAAACTGGCCGAACGACCTCGGAATGCCATGAAATCGGACGACAATAAAGGATGGGTGAATTGTGAAATGGTCGGCTAGACAGCCTGTCAATCGGAGGTGTCTTGTGACCGCGCTGGCCGAAAACGCACTCCGCGTGTCGTAAATGGCCAAAACATGCGTTTAACGGTCAAATGCATGACGAATGACATCAGAATGACTTTAAATTAGAGGAAAACACCCTAATTATTATTCGTGAGGTGGAAGAGGAGACGACACAACATTTGGATGCATGGTTTGCGTTGCACGACTGAATATCTGTTTTTTAGGTGTTTGGCGCGCTTGAAAAGCGTGCGTGGGGTGGTCGAAACCAGCCGAACGACCTCAGAATGCCATGAAATCAGACGACAATAAAGGGTGGGTGAATTTTGAAATTGTCGGCCAGACGGAATGCCAATCGGAGGTGTCATGTGACCGCGCTGGCCGAAAATGCACTCTGCATGTCGTAAATGGCCAAAACATGGGTTTTACGGTCAAATGCATGCCGAACGACATCAAAATGACTTGAAATCACATGAAAACACCCTAATTATTATTCTTGAGGTGGAAAAGGAGACGGAACATCATTCGGATGTGCGGTTTGCACGACACGGCTGAATATGTGTTTTTTAGGTGTTTGGCGCACTTGAAAAGCGTGCGTGGGGTGGTTGAAACCAGCCGAACGACCTCAGAATGCCATGAAATTGAACGACAACAAAGGGTGGGTGAATTTTGAAATGGTAGGCTAGACGGAACGTCAATCGGAGGTGTTGTGTGACCACGTTGGCCGAAAACACACTCCGCGTGTTGTAAATGGCCAAAACATGTGTTTAACGGTCAAATGTATGTCGAACGACATCATAATGAATTGAAATCACATAAAAACACCCTAATTATTATTCGTGAGGTGTATGAGGAGACGACACATCATTCAGAAGTGTGGTTTGCACGGCACGGCTGAATATCTGTTTTTTAGGTGTTTGGCACGCTTGAAAAGCGTGCGTGGGGTGGTCAAAACTGGTCGAATGACCTCGTAATGCCATGAAATTGGATGAAAACAAAGGGTGTGTGAATTGTTAAATGGTCGTCCAAACTTCACGTCAATCGGAGGTGTCGTGTGGCAGCTCTGGCCGAAAACGCACTCGGCGTGTCGTAAATGGCCAAAACATGTGTTTAACGGTCAAATGCATGCCGAACGACATCGGAATAACTTGAAATCACACGAAAACACCCTAATTATTATTCTTGAGGTGTAAGAGGAGATGACACGTCATTCGAACGCGCGTTTTGCATGGCATGGATGAATATGTGTTTTTTAGGTGTTTGGCGCGATTGAAAAGCGTGTGTGGGTTGGTCAAAACCAGCCAAACAACCTCAAAATGCCATGAAATCAAATGAAAACAAAGAGTGGGTGAATTGTGAAATGGTCGGCCATACGGAAAGTCAATCGGAGGTGTCGTGTGACCGCGCTGGCCGGAAACACACTCTGCGTGTCGTAAATGGCCAAAACATGCGTTTAACGGTCAAATGCATGCCGAATGACTTGAAATCACACGAAAACACCCTAATTATTATTCTTGAGGTGTATGAGGAGACATAACATCATTCGGACATGCTGTTTGTGCGACACAGCTAAATATGTGTTTTTTAGGTGTTTGACGCGCTTGAAAAGCATGCGTGGGGTGGTCAAAACCAGCCGAACGACCTCGGAATGCCATAAAATCGGACGACAACAAAGGGTGAGTTAATTTTGAATTGGTCAGCTAGACAGAATGTCAATCAGAGGTGTCGTGTGACCGCGCTGGCTGAAAACGCACTCCACATGTCGTAAATGTCCAAAACATACGTTTAACGGTCAAATGCATGTCGAACGACATCAGAATTACTTGAAATCACACGAAAAAACCCCTAATTATTATTCTTGAGATGTACGAGGAGACGACATGTCATTCGGACGCACGGTTTGCGCGGCACGACTGAATATCTATTTTTTAGGTGTTTGATGCTCTTGAAAAGCGTGTGTGTGGTGGTCAAAATTGGATGAACGACCTTAGAATTCCATGAAATCGGAGGACAACAAAGGGTGGGTGAATCGTGAAATGGTCGGCCAGATGACACGTCAGTCGGAGGTGTCGTGTGGCTGCTCTAGCCGAAAACGCACTCTGCGTGTCGTAAATGGTCAAAACATGCGTTTAACAGTCAAATGTATGCCGAACGACATCATAATGACTTTAAATCACATGAAAACACCCTAATTATTATTCTTGATGTGTATGAGGAGACGGAACATCATTCGGACGCGCGGTTTGCGCGGCACGGCTGAATATGTGTTTTTTAGGTGTTTGGCGCGCTTGAAAAGCGTGCGTGGGGTGGTTGAAACCATCCGAATGACCTTGAAATGCCATGAAATCAGACGACAACAAAGGGTGGGTGAATTGTAAAATGGTCACCCAAACGTCACATCAATCGGAGGTGTTGTGTGACCGCACTGGTCGAAAACTCACTCTGCGTGTCGTAAATGGCCAAAACATGCGTTTAACGGTCAAATGCATGCCGAACGACATCGTAATGAATTGAAATAACACTATAACACCCTAATTATTATTCTTGAGGTGTACGAGGAGACGACACATCATTCGGATGCGCGGTTTGCGCGGCACGACTGAATGTGTGTTTTTAGGTGTTTGGCGCGCTTGAAAAGCGTACGTGGGGTGGTCGAAACCAGACGAACGCATTCAGATTGTGTTGATACTTTAGGAAAACTATCCATAGGTCATTTTTAACATGTACGAGTCAACCTCGCCTCAATCCGAGGCGCGGTGTGGCCGGCACCACTCAAAGTGTCTCTCTTTTGTTTCAAAAGGACATCATTTTAAGTGAATACAACAACTCACATACAGAAAACCAACTAAATGCATTTGGATTTTGTTGAAAATTTAGGAAAACAATCTATGGGTCATATGTGGCATGTACGAGTCAACCTTGCCTCGATCTGAGGGCCGGTGTGGCCGGCACCACTCAAAGTATTTCTCTTTTGTTTGAAATGGACAAGATTTTAAGTGAAAACAACAACTGACATACTTAAAACCGACCAAACGCTTTCGGATTGTGTTTATATTTTAGGAAAATGATCCATGGGTCATTTTTGACGTGTACAAGTTAATCCTGCCTCAATCCGAGGTGCGGTGTGGCCGACACCACTCAAAATGTCTCTCTTTTGTTTAAAATGGACATCATTTTATGTGAAAACAACAACTGACATACGAAAAACTGACCAAATGCATTCAGATTCTATTGAAACTTTAGGAAAACGATCCATGGGTTATTTTTGACATGTAAGAGTCAACCTCATCTCAATATGAGGTACGGTGTGGCCGACACCACTCAAATTGTCTCATGTTTCTTTGAAATGGACAACATTTTAAGTGAAAACAACAACTGACATACGGAAAACGGACCAGACGCATTCAAATTCTGTTGATACTTTAGGACAATGATCCATGGGTCATTTTTTATGTGTAAAAGTCAACCCCGCCTCAATCCGAGGCATGGTGTGGTTGGCACCACTCAAAGTGTCTCTCTTTTGTTTCAAAAGGACATCAATTTAAGTGAATACAACAACTGAAATTTACACTCATCAATGATAGTCGCAAACTCTTTTTCATGAGTTGGGTAGTTTCACCCATGGGATCATAAGTGAAAAGACTCCTAAGAAAATACCTTTTCACCATATATTATAAAAAATACAAGTTCAATGCAAAATGCATCCCAAATCATTACATACCCAAATCTAGGATCAGAAAAAAAAAATTGGAATTGAGCCAATTTAAAACTCTTATTCAACTCTAATAAGTATTTCTCAGACTATTCTGCCTATTAGAATTTGATGGGGAGGTGGGGGGGTTGTGCTGGTTGGGGGGGTTGTGCAGGGGTGAGGTGAATTACTACTGGAAGAGTGGTTGTCATATGAAGATTGAAATGGGTGTAAATAATGTTTGAGTTATTGAAATTGTTATTAACTCTACTGAATGATTATTGTCATATGAATATTGAAATAGGGAATTGTAGTACATGACATGTTAGGAAGAGTTTGATGGTTTTATGTGTATTTTTTTGTGCTATTTTAGGTTTTTTTTATACTGTTTTAAGTCTGTTTGTATGTGGTTTTTGTGCTATTTTTTATGCAGGTGTATAATGGGCTACTACTGGGCTACTGGAGGGGCTGTTGTGCAGTAGGTCTGAAAAAACACAATACCAACGGTTTTAAACCGTTGGTATACTTTGAGAGAAATTTAAAAATTATCCCAATGGTTTTAAAACTGTTGGTATAGTGTTTTGTATGGTCTGGAAAAATACAATACCAATGGTTCTAAACCATTGGTATACTTTGAGAGAAATTTAAAAACTATCCCAATGGTTTTAAAACCGTTGGTATAGTGTTTTGTATTCAATATATACCACGGTTTCTTGAAACCGTTGGTAAAAATGTTATACAAACATATACCAATGATTACTCTACAACTGTTGGTAAATCAATAAATACAGTGGGTTATACCAATGGTTTAGATCAAACCGTTGGTATAGGGCTTTCCTCACGGCTTACTTCCCTACGATTTGGAAAACCATTGGTATATCCTATACCAACGGTTTTCCAGCCTATACCAACGGTTTAAAACCGTTGGTATAACATTCTTTTCCAGTAGTGATATCCTTCCATCCATAAGCATTTGTGAGGTTCAGACTGGCGAGGATAGCTTGGGCTTTAGCAACAGTGGGTTCCCAAAAGGCGCGGATCGACTCTTGTTTGGAAGCAATAATCTTTCCACAATAGTATCAAACCAAAAGTCCTAAACCAACAAACTCATCCTTGGGGATAGAAGCATCAACATTGATCTTGAGGGTCCCAACTAAGGGAGGGTTCCATCTGGTAACAACCGGGTGAGAGCCAGGTGGCCCATCCTGGTCAGCGTTCCGTCTCCACCCATCAATCCAGGAAGTTGCGCAATCAATCCAGAAACCACAGGGTTTTAGAGCATGATTAAAGATGAAGTCATTCGGTCTAACCCATACAATACAAATGAAAACACAAAGTGATGCAACGTTATCAGTAGTGAATGAGAAAGACCAAAGCGTCAACATTGATGGGAGATTCGGCGCTGCATCCAGCAAAAGCTCCAAACGAGAACCCCAAGTATTCCAAACCTCCTTAGCCCCTTGAAAGTGGAGAATATCATGCATTGGGGATTCCAGTTCATCCTAGCAAAGGGGGAAAAGTTGGTTGTCCATAACACGGTGGTAGGAGAGGAAATCCATAGTGGGGAGAATACCATTACACACCTGCCACCAGAAGTAGTGGATCTTTGGAGGGATTTCCAAATGCCAGAGTGTTTTACAGATCCCCTCCCTAACCTCAAAATGAGCGTCAAGAGAAAGTTTGTACCCTGATTTCACTGTGTTGGATCCTGAGATGTCATTGCTCCAAAAGATACAGTCTTGCCCCGCATAAGGAACACAGGGAACACTAAGGGTAATTATTTTATCCCTATCACTGAACCAAGAGTTTATTTTATTTAAGGAATATTCTTTTAAAATGTTTTAAAAGGAAATTTTTTTATCATTTTCCAAATGGGTCGCTTTTGACTCCCTTTTTCAAAATGTTTTGAAATGAATGTTTATTTTTAACACTTATGATATTATCGGATTTTCCCATCATCATTTCCATTATTCTCCTTGAAGTCTCCTTTATATGTTTCTAAGTTTGTTTTCAAAGAAAAGTATTTTTGCAATAATTCTGTGAATTTTTAGTTTTTAAAAGTTATTTTCAAAATTAAAATGTTATTTTCCTCAAAAATGTTTTTTATAACTTTTTTATTGTATTTCCATTCATCAACGTTAGCAACCAATGTTGTTACTTATGCTCTAATGTGTATATTTAGTAATTATATCATCCTTATTATTTCTCCAGATGAATTAAGATTATTTCAAAGAGATTGTTATGAAACTCATTTTTTCTATGGGTTAATCATGTTTCAAATAGATTGTTATGGAGCCCATTTCTTTTTCACGAGTTAATCATGTTTTAAAGAGATTGTTATATAACCCATTTATTTTCCATAGGTTAATAATGTTTCAAAGATATTGTTATTAGACTTGTTTCTTTTCCATGGGTTAATCATACCCAGATTCAAATTCGGGTGGAAGTAAATTTTCACAGGTACTATAGTGGGTACTGTAACAACATTACTATTCATCTCGATTGAGATTTTGAGCCACTGGACCTTTGGGTCATGAAGGGGGCAATGACGTAGGAATGACACGTAGGTGGTAACACAAATATGATGAAAGAAGGGTCTTCAGGTCATCCAATAGTGGGAATATGGGCCATGTAATGGGCTTCATGCCCACTGGGCCTTCGGGATAAAAATATATAATGTAATAAAATGGATGGTTGGATGGTTTATCCCTTGAGGGGATATGACCTACCTTTCAGACATGTGTGTGTGTGGTGTGTGTGTGTGTTTGAATGTAATTATACCCCAAATCACTTAATATAATATAATATGTATTTTATTCATGATACGGTTCTCAGACATTGTTTATAATGATGGGTGGTTTCATTATAAACCAAGGACGAGTGGTTCCATTATAAACCAATGATGGGTGGTTATGTTATTAATTAAGGACAGATGGTTCTATGATAAACCAAGGATGGGTGGGTTTGTTATAAGCCTCCAATGCATTAGGTACTTCGGAGATGGAAGTCAGACATATTGGTTATTCAATATGTAAGAGTGGTATGATGATAATGTTCCCAAGATACCAATATGTTTTATCTATGTTTGTTATGAGTTTATAATGTTTCTTATAATCAATATTGATATCACATGACTCGTGATTATTGATTTTGATGACTCTTGCTTTGTTACGGTCATATTTCATGTTTTCATGATTGACGATCCATGTATTGATGGGTATGAATATTCTTACATTGTACTCATGCAGTTTGATTATGTTATTGAAGTTACAAAGGATCGAATAACAACTGAGAAGGGGGGTTGAATCAGTTGTTCACTTTTTATAAGTTTCAAAAATTTTAGAAACTCAACCCCTGAAACCTGTTAAGATTTATTTCCTTAAAAAACTTTTAGTAAATACTCGTGTATGTAAGAATAATAAAGCAAGTAAAGAACACAAGATTTATAAGGTTCAGCCTCGATGTGAGAACCTACATCCTTATCATAGCCACTCATGTGGGTAAATGGAAATCCACTATCATGAAGAAGTGAATACAACTTATGTCAAATCTTGTTAGATACCTTATATCTCCTGATAGAAAAGATTATATCGACTCTCGCTAGTTTATAATGTTTGATTATAAAACAATTGTGCAAAACAAAAGAATAAAGACTTTGTTGAAATTGCTCCACAATTGTTCAGTCTGAATCCTCAGTCCAATTTGGTTAGTTCTGATTTTCTCAATCTGATGAGTCTGGATCCAATTGTCTCAATACAATCTATCTGGATCTGATTCTCTCAATATGATGAGTTCTAATTCTCTCAATACGATGAGTCTGAATCTGATTATCTCAATACGATGTACTCAATACAATGAACTCATTCTCAATCTGCAAAACTCAAACTCTGCTCAAATACTCAATATGATGTACCTCAGTCCGATTGACTAAATATGATATTCTCAATATAATTTTTCTCAATCCGGTAAATAAACATCCAATTGTATGATCCTCCTCATGATATCTCTGGTTGATAATGACTCTCACTTGATTTCTTTAACACTTCGCCTTTTCCGCTTTCGTGAAACACTAGTAGAATAAAGGCCTTTAACGACCGCCAAAAGTCGTCGCTAAAGGTCTTTAGCGGGCACCTAACACCTGCCAAATGGCAGACGTTTTAGGCCCGTCGTTGTTGCTAATAACGTCTGCCAGATGGTCGTCGCTGTAGACGAGCCGATATGAACTATAGCGACCGCCAAATGGCAGTCGCTATAGGATTTTTTATTTTTATTTTAAATTCCAACAATACAATAAGAAACCATATATCTCAAAAACAAAAAAATACACTTTTCCAAAATATCTAAACTCATACACGCATAAATCTCTTCAGCTCGTCGTCTTCCAAACTTCCACATCTATCATCGAATATAACTGCATGAAAAAATTTAATAAAAAAATTAATACCGAAAAAAACATCCAAACAAATAATTGAAATGAAATAACATGTATTTCAATTCAAGCTTACTATAACAGATCAAAATTATTTGATTTTGAAAATATATTAATAATTTCGAATACCTTTTTAAAAATGTAAAATCATTAATTCTATGGTTTTAATCAGACCACATTTCTGATTGATGTGTCCTATGCTGACACGTTATGGATAATAATTAGAATGTTGTCTTGTGATTTCAAGTCATTCTGATGTTGTTCGATATGCATTTGATCGTTAGACGCCTGTTTTGGTTGTTTATGGCACCAGAACTGCGTTGTCGGTCACCACGGTCACACGACACCTCTGATTAACATGTGTTCTGTCCAACCATTTCACAATTCACTTTTCGGTTGTTTTCGTCTGATTTCATGACATTTTGAGGTCGTTCGGCCGGTTTTGACCACCCGCCCACCTTTTTCAAGCGCGACAAACTCTTAAAAAACACATATTCGACCGTAACGCACAAACCAAATGTCCAATTGACATGTCGTCTCCACGTACACGTCACAAATAATAATTAGAATGTTTTCCTGTGATTTCAAGTCATTCTGATGTCGTTCGGTATGCATTTGACCGTTAGATGCGTGTTTTGGTCGTTTATGGCACCTGAACTGCGTTTTCGGTCATCGCGATCACACGACACCTCTGATTGACATGTGGTATACCCGACCATTTCACAATTCACTCGCTGGTTTTTTTAATTTGATTTCATCTCATTCTGAGGTCGTTCGCCCAGTTTTGACCACCTCGCCCACCTTTCTCAAGCGCTCCAATCTCTTAAAAAACACATATTCGATTTTACTGCGCAAACCGCACATCTGATTGACATGTCGTCTCCATGTACACCTCATGCAAAAATAATTAGAAGTTTTCCTATGATTTCAATTCATTTTGATATCGTTCAGTATGCATTTGATCATTAGACGCCTGTTTTGGTCGTTTATGGCACCAGAACTGCGTTTTCGGTCACCGCGGTCACACGGCACCTCCGATTGACATGTGGTCTGCCCAACCATTTTAAAATTCACTCTCCGGTTGTTTCTGTCTGATTTCATAGAATTCTGAGGTCATTTGGTCAGTTTTTACCACCCCACCCACCTTTTTCAAGCGCGCTACACACCGAAAAAAACACATATTCGGCCATACCGTGCAAACCGCACGTCCGATTGACGTGTCGTCTCCGCGTACACATCACGCAAAAATAATTAGAATTTTTCCTATGATTTCAAGTCATTTAGATGTCTTTAGAAATGAATTTGACCGTTAGATGCCTGTTTTGGTCGTTTATAGCATCAGAACTGCCGTTTTCGATCACCGCGGTCACACGACACCTTCGATTAATGTGTGGTCTGCCCAAACATTTCACAATTAAATCGTCGGTTGTTGTCATCTGATTTCATTGAATTCTGAGGTCGTTCGCCTGGTTTTGACCACCCCGCTCACCTTTCTCAAGCACGCCAAACTCTTAAAAAACACATATTCGGTCGTAATGCGCAGACCGAATGTCCGATTGATGTGTCATCTATGCGTACACGTCACGAATAATAATTAGAATGTTTTTCTGTGATTTCAAGTCATTTTGATGTCATTCGATATGCATTTGACCGTTAGACGCCTGTTTTAGTCGTTTATGGCACCGGAAGTGCATTTTCGGTCACTGCGGTCACATGGCACCTTCGATTGACGTGTGGTCTGCCCGAACATTTCAAAATTCACTCGCTGGTTATTGTCGTCTGATTTAATTACATTCCGAGGTCATTCGGCCGGTTTTGACCACCCTGCTCACCTTTTTCAAGCGCGACAAACTCTTAAAAAACACATATTCAATCGTAACACGCAAAGTGCATGTCCAATTGACATTCTGTCTCCACGTAAAGATCACGAATAATAATTAGAATGTTTTACTATGATTTTAAGTCATTTTGATGTTGTTCGGTATGCATTTGACTGTTAGATGCCTGTTTTGGTCTCTTATGGCACCGAAACTGCGTTTTCGATCACCACGGTCACACGACACCTCCGATTGACATGTGTTCTGCCCAACCATTTCACAATTCACTCGCCAGTTGTTGTCGTTTGATTTCATCACATTCTGATGTCATTCGCCTGGTTTTGACCACCCCGTCCACCTTTCTCAAGCGCTCCAAAGTCTTAAAATACACATATTCGGCCGTAACGTGCAAACCGCATGTCCGATTGACGTGTTGTCTCCACATACACCTTACACAAAAATAATTAGAAGTTTTCCTATGATTTCAAGTCATTATGATGTTGTTCAGTATGCATTTGACCGTTAGACGCCTGTTTTGGTCGTTTATGGCACCAGAACTGCGTTTTCGGTCACCGCGGTCACACGAAACCTCTGATTGACGTGTGGTCTGCCCGACCATTTTATAATTCAATCGCCAGTTTTTTCCATCTGATATCATGGAATTCTGAGGTCGTTCGTCCGGTTTTGACCACCCACCCACCTTTTTCAAGCGCGCCACACACCGAAAAAACACATATTCGGTCGTACCACGCAAACCGCACGTCCGATTGACGTGTCGTCTTCGCGTACACATCACGCAAAAATAATTAAAAGTTTTCATGTGATTTAAAGTCATTCTGATGTTGTTCAGAATGCATTTGATCGTTAGATGTCTGTTTTGGTCATTTATGGCACCGAAACTGCGTTTTCGGTCACCGCGGTCACACAACACCTCTGATTAACATGTGGTCTGCCTGACCATTTTCACAATTCACTCGCTAGTTGTTGTCGTCTGATTTCATCGCATTCTGATGTCGTTCGCCCGATTTTGACCACCCCGCCCACCTTTCTCAAGCGCTCCAAACTCTTAAAAAAAACATATTCGGCCGTACCGCACAAACCGTGCGTCTGATTGACGTTCTGTATCCGCGTACACCTCACGCAAAAATAATTAGAAGTTTTTCTATGATTTCAAGTCATTCCGATGTCGTTCGTTATGCATTTGACCGTTAGACGTCTGTTTTGGTCGTTTATGGCACCAGAACTGCGTTTTCGGTCACCGCGGTCACACGACACCTCTGATTGATGTGTGGTATGTCCAAACATTTCAAAATTCACTCACCGGTTGTTATCGTCTGATTTCATCGCATTTTGATGTCGTTCACCCAGTTTTGACCACCCTGGCCACCTTTCTCAAGCGCTCCAAACTCTTAAAAAACACATATTCGGCTGTAACGCGCAAACCGCATGTCCGATTGATGTGTCGTCTCCGCGTAAATGTCACAAATAATAATTAGAATTTTTTCCTATTGTTTCAAGTCATTTTGATGTCCTTCGGTATGCATTTGACCGTTAGACACCTGTTTTGATCGTTTATGGCACCGGAACTGCGTTTTCGGTCACCGCGGTCACACGACACCTTCGATTGACGTGTGGTCTGCCCGACCATTTCACAATTCACTCGTTGGTTTTTTTTGTATGATTTCATAGCATTCTGAGGTCGTTTGTCTGGTTTTGACCACCCCTCCCACCTTTTTCAAGCGCGTCAAACTCTTAAAAAACACATATTCGGTCGTAACACGCAAACCACACGTCCAATTGATGTTATGTCTCCGCGTACACGTCACAAATAATAATTAGAATGTTTTACTGTGATTTCAATTCATTTTGATGTCATTTAGCATGAATTTAACCATTAGATGCCTGTTTTGGTCGTTTATGGCACCAGAAGTGCGTTTTCGGTCACCGCGATCACACGGCACCTCCAATTGATGTGTGGTATGCCCGACCATTTCACAATTCACTCGCTGGTTGTTGTCGTCTGATTTCATGGCATTCTGAGGTCATTCATCCAGTTTTGATCACCCCACCCACCTTTATCAAATGCTTCAAACTCTTAAAAAACACATATTCGGTCGTAATGCGCAAACCGCACGTCCGATTGACATGTCATCTGCCCGACCATTTCACAATTCACTCACCGTTTTTGTCGTGTTAATAAATTGAAGTGTTATGTAATATATCATAATTAACAATCAGGTAAACTTTAAAATAATGAATTAGATTACAAGAATTAAAACAATAAAACACATAGGTGTAAATAAACCTAAAGGTTCGAGAATAAATATTAATTTCTAATTCATTTATGATATTAAAATGGTAATGTAAATTACCTCATGCATGTTCATCCTCATCTGGATCACCAATATCATTACGATGTCCACCAGCTATATTTGGAGCCTACAATATATATCAATATTATGTATCTTAAACATATATCAATAGAAGTCAATATGAGTATGGTTTGTTTTATTGTTTATTTGTGATTCCACTTGTGTACCATCAACAGGACGTTGCGTCGTCACTTTATCGATGTGTCCTGACATCTGTGATAATCTCTCCTCATACTCTGCATGTAACTGCTGAAATTTTGCATCCATCTTTTGTTGCATAGCCTGCATGGTAGCATCTATCTCAGTCTGTGTTCGCATCCCTGCATCTCTACATGCACCCATCGCATTTGCCCTAACAACTGCATGTCGTGGGACACCATCACCATAAGTTAAGGAATAACCATGACTACCACACCCCACGACACGCTGAAATATCTCATCTCTACGCACAGTACTACGACGTTGCTCCTCTGACAACTCTACTAACTGAGCGTCAAACTGAGCTTGTAGCATATAATGAATCAATGAAAAAATATGAATAATTTTTATAAAATAAAAATACATTTATTAGTAAATATTTTGCTTACTATAACACCGGCAACATTGGGATCTCCCTCCCTACGAGTCCTTACCCATATGAACATCCGATTGATCAGCTCATCTTGTTGGTGTAACTATAATAAAGAGATTCACCATGTTATACTACACTATTTTTAATATATGAGTGAATAGTAAATTCTAAACTTACATCATGTCTGAGCTGTGACACATGTCGTGTTCCAAGTCTGGAAGGTGTGCCTTGCATTGCCCGATTACGTGAATGATGAGCAGACTCAGTCTACATTCAATGTATTCAGTTAATAGACATATGAAAAATTAGTCATTTATAGATTAAAAGTAATAAATCTTACCATCGTTGCCTCACTTGACCAAAACGCAACCAAATCATGCCACTGCACGGGAAGAATGCCCGGAGGGACTCTCTGTAGAATGTATGGCACACCCGCAAATGGTATCCAGTGATCTCTCTTCACCCTTCCCTTGTAATCCTTCCATAATTTTTGGCATTTGGCCATACATACGGCTCGAAACTCATCTGGACAGGATGTCAAATTATCCTATAAAAAATAGTTAGTAGATGCAACAATAATAAAAACAATATCATGAAAAATTAAACATTGAATTTACATGAACCTCCCTCCATAATATGTCAATCGTATCCTGGGGGAAATAAGTCCAGTCATGAGTCGTCAGGGGAAATCTATGTGGGTCTCATATCATATGCCCAAAATGAAAAATCAATACAGTAGCACCTTCTCCAACTTGGTGGAATGTGTCATCAAATAAAACATCCAATCGAGCTCCAAAGTTCCAGGATCGAACCCCTCTACTAGGACCTCTGCGTCTGCTGGAAGACGCACTAGATCCTAATAAACATAAATTCATAATTCAGTTATAATATAACTAAATTTTTTAAAAATTAAAAATAGTTAGGGAAATAAACATAGAAAATTACAATCAATTAATTTAGAAAAATGAAAACACACATACCGACAACATCAGGTGAACCACTCTTATCACCTTGTGACATACCTACATTAAAAAAAATATAGTTAAATCAAGCAAATTTTATACATATATAACTCATAAATATTTTTACAAACAATATGGGGAAATAATTACAATTCTCACTAATCATGCAAGTATATCATATCTCCTTCAATTGTATATCTTCCCATTGTATATCTTCATCTCGTAGAACTACTGTTGTTTGGTCAAATGTTTGATCAGTAAATGCGACAACGTCAGGTTCCTCTTGATCAATCAGAAACACCCCTCTCTAGACATTTTCACCACAACTTTCTAATCAAAATCAATGCTGACAAAGTAAACTTGCTCTGCTTACGATGTCAATATGAAGGGATCATTGCTTACTCAGTCATCTTTATACAACATATTGTTAAAGTTTACTGACGTAAATTGGAAGTTATCAACTTTCGTTCCATGAACCGGATCGACCCAATCACACCTTAACAATATGTGTTTTAAGACACGACCATAAATAACCTCAATAATATCCCTCAACAATCCATAATAATAACCTGCACCAACAAAAGAACAACCAACACCACTATTTTGTGTGGCTCGATTCATGTCAACATTTCTAATACAAAATCAGAATCTATTAGAAACCAAAGACTTATAGCGACGAGCTATAATAAATGGGTCATCAGCTAGTTGGTTGAGTTTTTTGCTCACAGTATGGGTACTTAAATCACGTATCTTTTGAATCTGCAAATTTCACATAGTTCAATGGATAAAGGATCGTGAAAATACAACTAATTGCACTATAAAAATATTAAATCAATTATTTATATGTACATGAGTCTTGAACCACTCATGAAATGTGTTGAAATGATGTTTTTGGATTTGATAGTCAGTTGCACGGGGCCTTTCACATTTCAACCCAGCGATATGTGTCCTAAATCACAACACAATAAAAGGTAAGTAATAAAATAAATATAGAAATAGAAGACACATAAACTATGAAACTTACTATATCAATGGTATAACTGATGGAGTGTTGAACAACACATATCGATGAGCTTGAACCCACTCATCATTGTGCATATAAAACGTTATTCCTTCTCCAATTGGACCCTCATCATTCTGGGAGGGTTTATCTATCTTTGTTTCAACCTCATCAATATATAAAGTACAAAAATTAGTACACTCATCCATTAAATATCCCTTGGCAATTGAAGCTTCCGGACAAGCTTTGTTGTGCACATACTGTTTCAATGTATTTAAGTATCACTCTATTGGATACATCCACCTTAATTGCACGGGACCACCAACAATGACTTCACCATTTAAATGCACAGTCAAGTGAACCATGACATCAAAAAAAGACGACGGGAATAGTTTCTCTAGGTGACATAGTGCAAGTACAATCTTATCCTGCTGCTTTTTCAAATCACTCATGCAGTGATTTCTTGAACAGAACTATCTGAAAAAATTAGAAACTTCAATCAACAACTCAGTAACCTGGGTAGGTAAGCAATCACGAATTGCTATAGGAATTAACTGTTGAAGAAGAATATTTTTATCATGACTTTTCAACCCCTGTAATTCCATGCTCGTCATATTGAAACACTTGGAAATATTAGAGCAATAACTATCTGACACCTTAATGGTCTTCAAAATTGATAGAAATGTTTGTTTCTCTTTTTTACTCATTGTCTACTGTGCAGCAGGCATGTATGCCCGATTACCTTCACCTGGTTGTAAATATAAAGGTTTTCTCAATCCCATTTCTTGCAAATCACATCGAGCATTAGCACTATCCTTTGATTTCCCCTTGATGCCTAAAATGGTGCACAATATATTATCACATACATTTTTTTCAATGTGCATCACATCTAAATTATTTCTTAAAATATTATATTTCCAATAAGGCAATTCAAAAAAAATACTTTGTTTCTTCTAATTATGATTGCGCTGTCTATTTTTGGCAGGAATAGAAGGCAATGTAGGAGCCAATAAATCATGAAAATCATACATTGTACGGATGTTTTCTTGATCTAGTTGTGCACAAATTTGAACCCCAGACAGTATTTGTGGTGATGGGTCATACTCTCAATTCCCATCAAATGACACACAGTCTTTTCTGAACCTGTGCAATGGAGAAAGAAAGCATCTGTGACCAAGATATGCCCACTTTCTACAGTGCTTAAGCCATATATATTTCTTACTCTTATTACAACAAGGGAAAGCGAATTCTTCTTTTGTACTCCAACCTGATAAGTTAGCATACACTGGAAAATCATTAATTGTTTATAACAAAGCAGCCCAGAGTCTAAACATTTCATTAGTTGTCGAGTCAAAAGTCATTACACTATCAGCCCAAAATTCTTGCAACTCATCAATCAAAGGTTGCATATAAACATTGATTTTATCGCCAGGTCCTCTCGGTCCATCAATTAGAATCAACAATAACAAAAATGGTTGTTTCATACATACCTATGGGGGAAAGTTTTATGGAACCAACACCACTGGTCCTCTTTGTTTCTCTCTTAATGCCAAGTCATCGATTTAGCAATTTTAGTTGACATGAATAATCTCTTCAGTCTCGGTTTTAGTGGAAAATAACATATCTGCTTAGTGGCAACTTGTTTCCCTTGATTCAAGACTCTGCTAGGAAGAATCTGACTACCTTGATTAATCTCATTGGCCTTCCACCTGGATGTATAGCAAATAGTACAATTATTTAATTGTGCATTCTTTTTTCTGAACAACATACAATTATTGCGGCACACATCAATGGTATCATATGTAAAACTAAGATCATTGGTCAACTTGCGAGCTTGATAGAATGACTCTGGAATCTTCGCTCCAATAGGGAGTACCTTCTTCAACAATACCAACAACATGTCGAATGAGGTGTCTGACCACTGGTTCAAGGCCTTCAGGTGTAACAATTTAACGATGAATGATAATTTACTAAATTTAGTGCATCCATGATATAATTTAGTACGCGCATCATTAAGAATCTCAAAGAATTTCAATGCTTCTCCATCTATAGAAGAACGAGGATTACTCGATCCAACATCGTCATTTACGACATTACTGTCTTCAGGTTGAAACTGATGCATCATATCATTGAGAATTATGTTCATCGGATCAACTGTTCTCGAATCAACATCCATATGAATATTTTCTTATTGATGACATGAAACAGACTCTTCTTCATGACGTGTCCATGTCTTATAATTTTTCAAAAACCCATTCAAAAACAGATGTTTTGTAACACTATCTTGTTTGAAGAGATATCTATTTGCACATTTTCTGCATGGACAACTAATCAAATCTCTTGGAAATTCATTGGTGAAATCCATAAATCGCTTAATCCCCTCATAATATTCAGCAGAAAACCTATCTTGCATATTAATCTAGCTCTTATCCATATCTGTATTTAATATAAAGAAAATAATTGAAATATCTTATTTAAATTCTAAAAAAACTCATATCATTAAAACTTAAAAACCAATGAGTTCAAAGCTATTTTTAAGGATAAAAAACCTATCTTTCAGGTTCGGTCATGAATAAAAAAACATTCCCTCTAAGTGGTCTCTCAGGGCAATACAATTTTCATAAATAACCTGCATAATATATTGCAAAAGTCAAAAAATAACTTACCTGCAGAGGACTCGACCATGAGTAATGGGGTGCGACTCGATTGCGGATCCATGATGGCGCAACGGCTTGACAACAGGGGTTCGACGGCTAGACTCAAAAGGGGCGGAACTGCTGGAAAAAGCATAGGAGTTGTTCAAAAAGGAAACTAAATAAGTAAAACACACACATTATAATATAAAAAATAATAATTATTTTTGGTGAAATATAGGTTATACAAAAAAAAGTGTTATATTATAAAGAGGTTCTTTAAGGAATAAGAGAAGTGGACCAAATATTTTAACAATGAATGGATGTGATCAAAAAAAGGATTAGATCAAAATGAAAAGGATTGGAAAGTCTACAAATATTGTTTTGATAGTAATTTATTATCTCATATTTTCAATTCATGTCAATATATTGATCAAAAAATATCTTATGAGATGAATTAAATATGAAATGAAAACAGCCCTAAAGTTAGAAAATGATCTGATGAAAGTGAAATATGATGACGCTTGTGTTGTGAATTCAAGTTTACAGCATTATGAAGCTTAGAGAAGCCATCATCCAAGCCTAAGATGAATATGGAAGGCTAGGAATTTTCCCAAGACTAAAATGGAAGAAGATATATTATATGTATTTCGTGATGAAGAAGATGGATTCGCTAAATTTTCAAGAATAATGGAGATAATGTTACAATGATGATCGTTTTTTCAACAGGCTTAAACTTATTATGATATGAGCCTATTTGAGTGAGAATGAAGAAGGGTTGAGGATCTCCTAGTGTGTACAGATTCAATTGGATTCTGTACAGGTATTCATGATAAGTTTCTAAGCCGAAGTGAGTTGCTCCATACTGCAACATGATGTTGTATGATCTTCATATAGCTAGGGAGATTGAAGTGCAGTTACTGTGAGATTATTTTGAGAAAGAAGAAGAGGTCTTTCTATGGGTGTAGAGACATCCCAGCAGATCAGAAATATACTTCCAAGGAGTTGAACAAACCACTTGCATGTATATGATGTGATGTTATAGAACATGTCTAACTCAGGGTATGCAAGGAGATCATAGTGTGACTATGTGAATACAATGAGAAGTTGTTAAAGAAGTCCAATGTGAAGCTGGAAAGAGAATTCAAGTGAGACCCAAGGGAAAAGTGGCTGGTGTGACTCTCGACAATAGAAGATCAGTGGGACTCTGATCTGGTGCTGGTGTTTGAAGCACCCTCCATTATATTTAGTGATTGATTATAATTGAGAATCCTTGATTGGGGTGTATAATCAATCTAGTAAAGGAGTAGCTCTTAGTACCAAATCTTGTAAATCTTTGTATTCATATGCCTTTATTTACTACATTATCAGGATGATAACCGCAAGATAGAGTGGATCGAGACTAAACAAGTCTAGTGGGTTGAATTAAAAAGGAATAATTTATAAAAGATTTAAGTGACCGCTGATTCAACCCTCCCCTCTCAATGGTGCACTGATCTTGTGGGCACTTCAAGTGGTATTAGAGCATAGGTTCTCTTCATAAAAAACTAGATGAAGTATATATTTGATATGGTTGAAGATGAGTCTCATATCAAGAATTCAATCTCTAGTTAGATTGAATCTGAAATGGGTGTGTTGGCTAAGACAACACAAAATAGGCTAAAGAAATAGGCAAAGAGAAGGGAAAATGTGAAGAAATACAAGGATCAACCACTATTTAAATTTGTTCAAGGTGTTCAGTGCTCATTAGATGATGTTGTTGTTAAAGATCCTTTTGATTATTCTAGTTTAAGTTGTGCAGAATATAAGGAGTATGAAGAGATTGGAGTGGTTGAAGAATTCTACTCTCATGTTGGAACATATCTGAAGAAGGTTTTTGCTGAGGTTTTTTCCTACATATTGAATTTTTTCAAGAACCCATTTGTAGTAAAATCACATCTAGAAGAAGTGGCAGGTGCAATGGAAGATGCATTGGTTGAAAAGGTAACTTGTTTTAACTCCCTTACTAAGAATATGAAATCCAAGGAAGAATTTTTCACAGTTTGCAAAGAAATATTTTCTTTAATTGACGAAGACTTGAAATTATTATTTTGTTATAATTAAGTGTTCGAGAGTGTTTTTGAAGAAGTATTCCATGCACTAGAAAAACTAAATAAAGTCATGGTGAATGTCAACGATACACAACTGAATATAAAGGTAAAAATGATGAAAGAGCTTGTTCATTCACATCAATAGTTGATAAAGATGCTCGATGAGTAGAACCGGAAGGTGAAAAAATATTGGGAAGAGCAGATGAAGTTAGTTGAGGTAAAAAAAATATTCCCTCGACATGAAATCCTTAGAGATTGGGGAAAAGTTGAGAAATCTAGAAGTAGCTCAACCCAAATCCTCCCTATATACTGGAAGAATGATGGTTACCATAAGTACTTTATATAATATTCCTGGTTTTAAGAAGGCTCAAATTGATGGTAATGAGAGCTTGATAAGTGTTGGGAATGTATCCATCTCATGCACATAAAAGAAGATCACCCACAATACCAAAAGAGATGAATGCACTGAATCTTCTTTATCAAACAGTGCTGGACAAAAGTCAAATTCTATATATACATGGGCAAAGAAAATTTTTGAGAATCCTACCGCATTATCATGGGTAGATTTGAGTATGAGTATGAAGATTTGTTCCACTATTGGATCCCAAAAGAATGGGGTTTCCATCTAAAAACAACATGTACAAAAAACTAGACAGATTTCCATCAAATAGAAGAAAGGGATGTGGGAGCAAGGATGAAATTAGGAATAATCTTGTTGTTAAGAAGCATACATCACAGATGAAGAAAATTTATCCACAGGGAATAGATTTGAATACCTTGAAAATTTATATGAGATGTGCAACATTGGTGGTCACAACTATGAAGAAGGACAGTATAATTTGAGATAAAATACAACTCATCGGAGGGGTGCAGTGGGGCCGAGAGGGAACGACGGCGGGACCGTCCAGCGCGGAGGTGGGGGGTGGGGGTCGCCGGGGTGTCTCAGAGTCGCGGGAGGGCGCAACGTGGAGGCAAGGGGGTGGGGGTCGTCGGGGTCGTCGGGGTCATGGGGGGCGCAGCGCCAAGGGAACGGGGTGGGGTCGTCGGGGTCGTCAGGGTCGCCTGGGGTCGGGGAGGGGAGGGCAAGGTAAACGGGGGGGGGGGGGGTCGTCGGGGTATTGAGGTCGAGGGTGAACAGGGAGACGTCACGGGGTCAGGGAGGGGATTGGGTCGCGGGGTCGGGGAGGGTAAACGAGGGGGGAGGAAAAATTTTAGTTTCGCGGTGTAAAAATACAGCGACCGCCAAATGGCGGTCACTGTATTTATCCCAACTCGAAAGCTACAAATTCTACTAGTGAAAGTTCCACTTGAATGAATGATCTGAGCAAGTATTTATAGATGACTCAAAAAACAAAAGTGGGAAACTTGAAAACTTTCCCCGCTTCCTCAAATCTAAAAAACTCTGAAAATATCTCGCATTTAAACTTCAACTTTGACTTCTTCAAACCTCCTTAAATTTCTTTGAGATTTATGCAAAATTGAATTTCAAACTTGATCTCTTTAACTCTTAATAAAACTTATGGAAATTTCTTTTTGAGTATTCTTCTTAATCAACTTATTATGAATCTGTTTCTTTTTCAGAGTCGATCCGATTTCTGTTTACTTATCACTGAATCTGAATCCTGTATTCAGTGAATCCAAAGTCCGTTTCCTTTCTCGTGAATCCGATTTCTGTATTTCAGTGAATCTAAATTCTGTATCTTTTTCAGTGAATCTGAATTATGTATCCTTTTCAGCTCATTACGATTGAATTCTCATTACGATGGAATCTCCATACTACAACATTGAAAATCTTAAAATCTCTCCACCATTTCTTCAAAAACTTCTATCATTAAAGTTTATATGATTTGTGAGAATTTTATGATCAGAAAAGCATTGTCTGATTTAGTTTAGAAAATATGAAAACTTTCTAACTCCTGACTTCATAATCTCCTTTCAGAACTCTTCAACAACAAAACGACTTCTTTACTCATCAACTTTTGTCTTTCTAATTCAACAACTTATTTATTTCTCAGATTACGGCAAAGGAAAACTTTCAGCAAACAACAATTTATGCCTCTGATTCATTCGAATTCGATGAGCTTAATACGATACAGATGGATCTGATTTCTGAAAAACAAAAACATTCTTAAACAAAAAGGTTAGTTGTCAACAAATACAAAAACTTTGTTTAAAACAATTTATCACAAAGGTTCTTCCGTTATAATACTATTATGCACTTCTTATGTTTATTGGTGACATTCAATTGTTAATGTTTATGTCTATCCTTACTAAGCATTCGAACTCACCCTTTTTATATTTCATTTTCCTCAGCTTATCAAGTATGGTGTTGAATGAATCATGTACAGAAGAGTTTCATATGAATGATGGTGACAACCTAATACATAATATGAAAAGCTGGGTATAGTGTGAAAAATACTCTCTTGAATTCTTCAGTATTGTTTATGTAAATGTTTGTTCCAATTTTCTAAAACTCTAAACTTAAGAGGTTATTGAGAATGTAAGTGATCTAATATTTCCTTTCGGTATTGTTAGTTTTGGATGACGAAAATCGAGTCACCTTCATTGGTATCAAAGCTGAAAATGTAATGTTTATGATTTCAACATCGGATCCGGAAGTACAGATTCAGAGGTGTTATATTAATTCACCTAGTTTTTCCTTTCATCCTTTTTCATTCAAAATACAACTCAATAAAAATTCTAACCGTGGAATCATGAACTGTGTTTTCATTTGTTCATGTGTAATATCGTCATTTTTTCATAAAACAATGGACAAATCAAAACTGTAGCCTAATTTCCCATGAAATTACAAAATTTCTTTTTCTTTTTAAATTACGAGCTGTAACTTGTAATAAATTAGTTTTAAAAATGCCAAATTATTGCATTTAAATCATAACAAAATGCACCCCCAAGTTATTATAAAAAATTGAATCCCTCAACGCGTCGGTGGCGCGGGTGCCAGCCCGATCGTGTGCTCGGTCGCTGTTTCGTCCTCCCGGCCGGGTCCCTTGAGAGTTTTCCCAAAACCCTATCGAATCTTGACCGTTGAAGGTGGTCAGCGTAACCGCGTGCGCGCCCATCGGCCCGGGCATCCCGGCGCTCGTCCTCATTTCGGTGCCCTTCACCGTCCACCCTCATTCGATGCGAACATTCGCATCGCCTCCATCGATGATCTCCGTCCCTGATTCTATCTAGCCGCAGCAATTTCCACGCCGCCGGCACCCTCGTCCCAATTTATTCATGGGTCTCTTATAGTCACCACGAAACCATGGCCAACGGATCCTACTCTTCATCTCATTCTTCGCCCCCCTCTTGGGCGTCGGCGTCGGCGGCTCCTCTTGGAAGCTCCGTGATCCCCATCGTGAACAAGCTTCAGGACATACTATCGCAGCTTGGTAAATCCACCCCAATCGACCTCCCTCAGGTGACTGTCGTAGGAAGCCAGAGCAGCGGAAAGTCCAGTGTGCTGGAAGCTCTCGTTGGCCGTGATTTCTTGCCTCGTAACAGCGACATATGCACTCGTCGGCCGCTGGTTCTACAGCTCGTGCAGACTAAGCGCGAGGGCGATGGGTCGGACGAGGAGTGGGGAGAGTTTTTGCACTTGAAAAACAGAAGGTTCACTGACTTCTCCGAAATCCGCCGTGAAATTCAGGTTCTCTCTCCGTTTGCAATATTCCCTGTAAATGCTTGAGCCTGGTTTACGCGTTAATGTTGGAAAATATAACAACTTCCAAGTTCGACTTTCTGATCATTGGAGAGTTGTTAATGTCAAGAGAGCCATTTTTTCCGCATGGAAAATACAGTTGATATTTATATTAGAAATTTATATTAAATAGACCTATGCCATTTCTTATCTTATTTTTTAACTTCCTGATTCCATCGAGCGGTTTAGTAGGACGTTAGCATGATATCTAGGAACTCAAATATAATCCAGAATCGTGAGTTATCATCCCTCTGATGGAGGGGGTTATTTATTTAGAATTGGTGAATACGAGGTGCTGGAATGCTTCACTGATCCTACTGGGATTTTCTCCGAATGCAATGTTCAAGGAAAAGGAACATGGGAGTAAGTGCAAGGTCAGAAGAGAAAGTTCTATGGATAAAATGCATACGTTATCAACGAGTATAACAATTTAGAGCCTTATCGTATCATTTTTATCAAGGTAACACCAAGGGCAGATGTTGGATTATCGTATAAACTATCCAAAGGCTTCATCTTTTTAGGTACAATGGCTTATTTTTCACTATAAGCTAATTTTAAATCAGCTAGTTTGTTTGGTGTTTTTATTTCAGCAACTAAATTTAAATACTGAATTTTTTTCATGCCATTAAGATAGAATTTTACTATTATTTTTGGAGTTTCAATATACCATTTAACTAATTCTATGGTTCAAGTACTTTTTGATGTTTACATAGGGCATTTTTTTAGTGTGAAAAACTGTGGTTGAATGTTCTTAGCTGGCTGTAGGCTGAGACAGAGACGGAGGCTGGAGGAAACAAAGGTGTTTCAGACAAGCAGATCCGCTTGAAAATTTTTTCACCTTATGTTCTTGATATTACCCTGGTGGATTTGCCTGGTATAACAAAGGTTCCGGTTGGTGACCAGCCTTCCGACATTGAAGCACGGATTAGGACAATGATTATGTCATATATCAAGGTTCCAAGCTGTTTAATACTGGCTGTTACCCCAGCAAATTCAGATTTAGCGAACTCTGATGCTCTTCAGATAGCAGGAAATGCTGATCCTGATGGTATGTTATACTTCTGAACACATACCACATCTTAGTGTTTTTTTGGCTGTAGTATTTAGTAAGATGCATTGCAACATCGTGCTGTCATTTTCTGTTTGTGTTGATCAAAATTTAAACATGACATGATATTTCTATTTGCAGGTTACCGAACCATTGGTGTAATCACAAAGGTGCAAATTGATTTGAAATTTTGGTCCCTTTATGTTTTTAACTTAAAATTATTAGGGACTTTATCATTCACTGATCAGATTTAGTGTACGATTATTTGTGGATTCAGCTGGATATTATGGACAGAGGTACTGATGCTCATAATTTATTACTTGGAAAAGTGATCCCCCTCCGACTTGGTTATGTTGGTGTTGTAAATCGTTGTCAAGAGGTAATCTTATAATTTTAATTTCACAACACCGGCATGTTGTGCGCTCATGCCGGTATTTGCACAGGCACACTTCCATAGACACATGAATTTTGGTATTATGATGTTATTGAACTTTGATATCTTCCAATTTTAGCAAATGATATTGCTTGTTTTCTTATGCGGGATGATATTAACCTGTGTAACCATTTCCTGCTGCAGGGAAAAAATGAAGTATTCAATTATTTCTTCTCTCCATGTTTAATGCACGTGAATACAAAATGATTTCTTGTCTAACTTGATTTCCTTTTGCAAATACCGAACTTATTTTTTTCTCAACATTTTAAGATTTGAACTTAAATCTGGTAACCCTTCAACATCTCAAACTCACCTTCTATTTCGAAATCTGGTAGGCTTATTTATTTTGGATAAACAGGGAATTCTATATTCATAAAATGTAATCTTATTTTTAATTAAAAAACCATAGGGAAACAGAGAATTCTGGTTTTGTTTGGTGTTTTTGCATGTTGTCAAAGCCTGTGGCCATGTTACAGATTCAGGCACACCTAGTTCATTCCAACAACCTGAAGCCTGCTTAAAAGAGGCAATATCAGCTGATCAACACCCCCTGCCACTTGCCAACATGTGATACACTCAATTCAGGACATCTGAATTGCTTTTGTTTTGAATCTTCTAAAAGATGCATTTGATTTTCTCTCTGTAAAATAATTTTGTATTGCACCAAAAACAAATCAACTTCCATGCAGTGAATGATTTTATTAGAAGCCCCACCGTTGGTGGTTGGGGGGTGAGGGGTAGGTCGCGGGGTCAAGTCCCCAGGCCTACAAATTTACTGCGATTTTCTTCCTTGTGTTGTGTTCTGCGGTGGTGGATGTAATTGACCTATTATGAGAAGAAAGCTTTTAACAACCAGGGGAAAAACATAATATTTTGTTGGACCAAAGCAACACTACATTGTGCTGTATGATGTTCCCCCCCTTTTTTCTCCATGGGTTTCAGTGTGTGTGTGTATATACTCGTGCATTGCTTTTCACTACTGTCTTCATATTTTTCAATATAACCCTTTTTATGAATGCTTTTATATTTCTATCTTGTTTGTTAGATTTTATTTCTATTGTGTATGTATGTTGGCATCTTGTTCATTTTCTTTTATTTTTATCCTTTTCATTAGATTTTATGAATGCTTTAAGCTTATGTTTGGTGAGATTTTAGTAAAAGAAAAGAAATGATTTGATAGTTTATAAAAGAAAAGAAAAGAAAAGAAAAGAAATGATTGTGATTTTTCTCCTTGTGTTTGGATCAATAACTTGGTAGAAGAAAAGAAATGATTTGGATTTCTCTGCATCTTATTTGGTGAATCTTTTTAAAGGAAAAGAAAAGAAATTCTTTTGTGATACATGTAGAAAATAGGGATAAAATTGGAATTTTAAAATATTAACAACCCTCTACCATCATTTCTTTCCAAATCATCCTAATTTTGGGGTGATTTAATAACAATAGCAGGGGAGAAATCTATTTCTCTCCATTTCTCCTCTTATCATTTCTCTCCCCTTTACATTACCTCGCCAAACATGAGAAATCAATTTCTCCCCTTAATATCATTTTTTTTCTCTCCGTATCACCCCTGCCAAACTAGGGCTAAATCACTACATACCTTGTTTTGTTTGGGCTTTTGATTGAATTGGAAACCTATGTTTTTAAAACCCTGTGAAGTTTATCTGTTAATTTATTTTTTGAATATCGAGTGAAAATGTTTCTTGTCAGTTATATCAAGCTTATTACATCGAAGACAGGGACACTTTGGCTTTAAAAAAAAAACGGTCTTAACCTGCTTGCGTCTGCCTTCATCATGCATTACCTTTTGGCAATGCGCACTTATTTAATATTTTAATAAATATTTTTATTATATTTCTTTTATGAAGTGGTATATGTATATTCACTAGCAGCAGAAATTATAGCTGCCTAGGTTCTGATATGACCATTATTCTTGATATAGGATATTTTACTCAATCGAAGTATTAAAGATGCCCTGGTGGCTGAGGAGAAGTTTTTTCGCAGCCGTCCTGTATGAGTATACCATCATCATTAAATAATTATGTTTAGATGTTGATTTATCAGCTTGTGCTCAACTCTTTATTATGTTATTATATAGGTATATAATGCTCTTGCAGATCGATGTGGTGTCCCTCAGTTGGCAAAAAAATTGAACCAGGTAGACTTTTATGATATTGAATCATTAACAAGCATCAGGAATAATTGACCATTTCAAAGCATTTGTTTCATTTAACATGCGTTTGAAAAATTTTCAGTGATTTCTGGCTTAATGTGTTTATTTCTGGTCTCGACATCATGGTTTTTACATCACTGCCACCAAATTGTTGCTCATTTCTCACTCCCCCAACCACACCCCTAAGAAAAAAAACATCTAACCTGGAATGTCTGTTTTCATCTCACTTTTACATTTTGACGCATTGATTCTAAAAATATGGGTCGTTATTAACCAGGATAATTCGGGCACATTGATTTTAGAAGGCCATCAACACAGGAAAGTGGTTAATAACTACTCACATTTATAGCTTTCAAGGGTCATTATCAATTACCTGTCCGGTTCGATGTTTTTATTTGTTGTTAATGATGAATAATTTTTTTCAAGTAACCACAAAAGATGGAACGGAAAAGAGTGTTTTCTTCCTTATCATGTTCTTGGTGAAAATATTAGAGTTACAATTAGGGTAATTTTGATCATTAAAATTATTTTTTCATTTAATGCTTGTGTTGATCTGAAGTGCAAAAAAAGTTGTGAAACTTGTCCATGATGTGTCCATTCTCTCATTCTCTGTTGGGTATATTGGAACCGGAACCAGAGAAGTAGAAATGAAAATAGAGGTTTGAAAATTGACTATTTGGTAACACATGAGTGACTATGGAATTCATTTTGATCAAAATGAATGAAATTGACTTTCATCTTATGGAGGAAGTGTTGACACTAACATGAAAATGCCATTAAATGATCAAACTATCCTCTCCCGTCTTCATTATATTTTATTTACATTCTAATTATTTTTCAATAAGAAATATATAATTTCATAATAATTTCTTTTTTATATTTTTATATAAAAATGTTATCATTATTATAATTATATTTAATTATTATAATTATAGTAATTTTACTTTTAATTATATTTTAAACCATTATTATTGTTAATTCATTCGTTTTTTTGGGTTGTTGGATTCCGTTTGAAAGGAGGAGAAGCTATAGCTTCTTTGACAAAAACAAAAGCACGCCATCTCAAGGGTTTCCCCTGCATAATCTTTCCTTCACTAGCAAAACAAAGTTGTCACTTCCAGGATAACACTGAATGTCATTCCTAAAAGCTCTCCGGTCTCTGCTGATTGCTTTACACTTGGCTGTTTGTGGTGTTCGGTGAAGCTACAGATTCTTTGACAAAAACCAAAGCAGGCCATATCAAGGGTTTCCCTGCATCATCCGTCTTTAATAAGCAATGTAAAGCTGTCACTTCCAGGATAACACTGAATGTCATTCCTAAAAGCCCTCTAGTCTCTAATAGTTGTCTTTAATAAGCAATGCAAAGTTGTTGTCACTTCCAGGATAACACTGAATGTCATTCCTAAAAGCTCTCTAGTCTCTGCTGATGGCCCGCTTTGGTTTTTGTCTTCTTTGTGACTCACCGCATCTGTTGCAGCAACAATGTTCATCTACAACTGCCATTTGTAAAGCAAGGCTGAGTCAGACCAGTGGGCTTTTCATCTATATTATGTTATCAATGTCGTCATCAATGTGATCTGTCTTTTTCATGCTGTCTGGAGAGTGCTGGTTGTTAAGTTATTATTGTTTATTTACAAGCCTGATCTCAACTGTCTATTTTTTTGTTTATTTTTACTCAGATTCTTGTACAGCATATCAAGACAGTACTCCCTGTTTTGAAGTCACAGATAAACTCCCTGCTGCTTTCTTATGCCAAGGAGCTTGCCAGCTATGGTGAAATTATTGAGTCAAAGGCAGGTTCCTTTTTCCTATGGTTTAATAGTGTAATCATATGATGCTTGTCTGCTGCATTGCGTATCGAGGTTCAATCCATTTGAACAGGTCTTCCTTCTAGTTTGAATGTTATATTTCTTATCCATCTGTTTTTATTTATCTCTATAAATAAAGGGTTCTGATCTCATTTAAGTGGCACGGTTTCGGGTATATTCCTTCTATATGGTATTAGAGTTTGTTAAACCTTAGAATGGTCTCTCTCCTCTCCCTCTCTTGTTCTCTTTAGACGTGGCGGCCCCAGTTAGGCACCTTGCCTCCTGGCCAAGCGCCCTGACCTGGCTAAGCGCCCTGACTCCTGGAGCATTTCTGCAACTCCTGTCCATTGAAGTCAAGAATAAATCTAAGTCTCTCCTCAGGTGCTGCTCCCAAGCATACCCCCAGCCGTTTTTTTGCTGCGCTCCAGCCGCTCCAGCAGATGTGCGCCTCATGCGCCTGTGCCTCCTCTGTTGTGTTCCTCTCCTCTTGGCTTCCCTTTTGCCCTAGATGCACAAAGCCTCCACGCTCTTCTGTTGCGCACTCGAGGCAATTCTTCGGATGTGCCAATCCTAAGTTGCGGGCCTTCCTGCTCACGCGCCCCTTGTTCATGCCAAACAAGTCTAGACGCGTGTTTGCCTTTGCGCAAGATGCATGTCAACCTCTGCATGCCGACATGCATCTCCGCTCTCTACGCGCTTCCCCTGTACTTCATGTTTTCCATCTTGCAAAGCATCAAGGGATTGCAGTAAATCCTCGAAAAGGTCAAATATATCTTTTTGGCTTTTCTCATTCTGAGTATGGAAACACTGACCTAGTAATGTGTCGTACATCAAACTCGCAGACAAAGTAGATATTAGCCACAACTTCCATCCTAGAGATACCATGCCCAGACCATGTCTCTCTGTCATCATCCCTCTGTCATTGCCGTTGCCCAGGCGTCCTTTGTTGCGTCTCTCTGTCCCAAAAGACTTCTCTGCTCGGGCAACGTTCAACATGTAGGCCTAGCATCTTCTCTGCCACATGCCTTCTGTCGTCGTTACTGCCCAAACACCCCATGTCGGTCGTCTCTGTGCTTGTCAGTGTTTGATTGGTGTAGCCTGATCTGTTTTGGATAGTTGGGCCGAATGATGACGGCCCATACTGAACATCAGGTCGCAACTCTCGCGGGTCGAATTCTGTGGTGAGCTTGTTGGGTTGGGGGGTTGGGCAACGCGCCCCTGCTTCGGGGGTCTGAGGGTCGAAGGTCCCCGACCCAAATTTTGGGGAACCATAGTAACTCTGACTGGCTGCAGCAGAGTTGACCAGGCGACACCAACATGACACTGTAGCAGTGCAGACTTAGGCACGTTTACTGTAGCAACTCGGACTTTGGCGACAACAATACTGTAGCTCCGCGGACTTCATGCCACTGTAGCAGTTTGAACTTGGGTGACCGCAATAGTGTAGCAGTGTAGACTTCCAGCCACCGTTCACTGTAGTTCAGTGGAATTACTGTGCGGTTGGTGACATAGTGCTTCGTCTTCTTTATTAGTTCATCTTGTATTTGTGCTCCTGAATTGATAGTGAAGTGATTCTGCCTCTCCGTGGACGTAGGGATTATTCCCGAACCACGTAAATCGCTGTGTCCGTGTTCATCTTATTCTTCTTTTGTTTTGTCTTTTCTTCATCTGCAAACCTCTGTTGTGTGACTCGACGTTTTCGCAACAGTCAAAACTGATGCTGCACAATCTTCTTTCAATGTATTTGAAGATGTTGCATCCTCTTTTCAAACGACTTTTTTCAGGCGTTCTCTTCCAAATGATCGTTTTCCGCCCGATGTTATTTTTCAGACAACCGTTTCACGATGTTCTTTTCTAGACAACCTTTTCGTGCAATCTTGTTGTAGACAACCATTTATTCTCTTTTCCAGATGACCCTTTCCAAGCGTTCTCTTTTCAAATCATCCTTTTCCAAGTGTCCTTTCTATGTCCATTCCGACACCTTCTCCAATCCCTGAAAAAATCACAGCATCCATACGATTTGTAGAAGAGCATTTTCCATGACAATTCCGACATCGTTTTCAAAGGATATAGGTTTGGTCTATTTGAATAGGTCTATCACATCCCTCTCCTTGTTTTAGTTTTGTATTTCCTATCTTTCTTTCTTTATCTATATCTATAAATAAAGTGTTCGGACCTCATTCAAGTTAGTTTCTGAGTTTATTCTTTCTATAGTTACCTATAAAACAGAGTCATGTACTTGAGAGCACAATGATGTTTTTTAGTGATCATCTTGGCTTTCTCATTTTAACAGTCTGCAAAGTTTTGATTAGATACATTTCATTGCATTTCAAAGGCGCTTTCTTTTTGCCTTTTTTTAGTGTAATTGTGTTTTATTTTTTTAAAAATTGCATGATACTTGATAGGTGCTTGAGTAGAAATCAGTAAAATTAAAGAGTTTTATTATGCAGTGTTAGACCCACTAGGTCCAATACCCTGAGAGGGGGTGAATCAGGGTATGATAAATTAAAACTACTGCCCCTTCGAATCTTGTTTCATCGTTAAACAAAACACTCTTCTCTCCTTCCGTAATAATGTATGGGCAGAAATGAAATCATGCACGGGACGCAGCGATTTTACTTGGTTCACCCTCATTGGGCTACGTCAAGGAGTATGCAACGACGATGTGACGATGTACCAAATCCACTAAGGCTTACTGCCAAAATACAATGTTCAGGCTATATCACTTCTATGCCCAGACTCACTGCCTTTACAAGGTTTAGGGTCAACTCACTGCTTTCCCAAGGGCCACTCTCTGAGTCTCTTTCTCTGGCTCACTGACGGTGGAAAGGACTGCCTTTTACTTCTTTCTTTGCTCACTGCTCATGGAAGGGCTTCACCCACAGTTTATGGACTTGTAGGTTTCTTTATTATCTCTAATGAATGCATCCTCCACTGTATGTAGATGCTATGTTGAAGTCCCATTTTCATTCATTGATGAATACCACTACCACTGATTTATTGGGCAACTTCTATTTTTCGTGCAATCTTTGAGTGTCTTGCGTGGAACTTTATCACTTTGCGCGCAACATTTTCCTTCGTCGCGGAAAACCAACTTGCGTGCAACTTTTATGTTTTGCGCGCAACTCCCTTCTTACGCGCAACTTTGTTCTTACGTGCAACTCCCTTTGCACGCAAATCTTATGCGATTCAGAGCCTCAAATTTCTCTAAGGGTTGAGCTACTGAAATGAGGGGGGTAATCGCTTATTTATAGGCTTTGTCGACCCTGCACGCAAGATTCTCGCCTGCTGACCGCCTTGCGCGCAACATTTCCCCGAACGCGGAAAACTCAATTTGATGTCGCATTGGACGCGTAAGTCTCTTTCGTGTAAATTCAAATCTTTCGCGCGCTTTTTGTCTTTGCCATATTTTGATGCTGTGATCCCAAAACATGTCTTGCGTGCAACCTTCCAAACCACCTTCAATCTTGCGTGCAACTTCCTTTGCCAAAAACACCTTTATCTATTTTTTGGATTTTGGACCAAAAAATTTGGCAACACTGGGAAACGACGCGACCTTGTATACGATCTTTTTGTACCGCCTCTGGAGCGTCCATTCCTTTGTCTTGGATCTTTGTCAACATAGCTTGTCAGCAATTTCTCTGGAACTCCGCAACTTATCATGAAAACCTTTTTTGTCAACAAATACTATCAACCAAAAAATGCTTCAATGTTATCTTGAGGGATTTTTGCCCAACATGTAGAAATCAGAATGAATGAGTGCAAAATAGCGTGTAGATTAAGGAAAAAAGAAAATCTCTTAGAGCAAGCTGGCCACTGACCACTCTTTGCTAGCTAAATATTGACTGTTGGAATGGCGGAGCCTGATCAGTCAGATGGATTTGGGCCAAGTGCTAGAGGCTCGCACCGAACACCAGTCCGGCGCCTTGCGCAGTGAGCTCATTGGGCGTTCCTGTTAGACTACCAGGACAAACACTAACAAGGAATTTGTATTTATCTGTAAGAATCAAAGCTTACAATAGGAATGGAAAAACTAAAAGAGAGAAAAAAAGAAGAAACACTCGGAAGAGACACTGCTCATCCGCCCAAGCAATTTTGTCGAAGTCTAACCTAGAAGATTCTTGATCCGTCTCCCCCCTTACGCTCCAACTTATTCTCAATAGTCCAACTGTGCACGTGGCTCACTAACTGCCAGTACTTGATAAGACTCTTTTACCCTTCCTAACATATACCTTTCAGTCTCCAGGTCGGTCTCGGTCTTTAACACACTCCCCCTCCTGAAAAACAGGCTTGTCCTCAAGCTTGAAAGATGGAAACTGATAGCGGAGAGTGTAATCATCAAGTAGCATCCTCAATCGGGCGACCCAACCCTACCACTGCACCAAACTCCGAGGGATGTTGAGCCCGGTGGGCTGTTTAATTCGACGAGCCAACACTGCTTCCGGTTCCAACCAGGCTGTGAAATCGCTGGCTAAATCATGTGGAAAAGAGGCTTGTACTGGCTGAGATTTCACTGCTCTTTTAAGTTGGGAAATGTGAAAAACAGGATGTAAGCGAGATGTTGGAGGTTTCAGGATTGTAAAAGGTCCATAAAATCTGGGAGACAATTTTTGATTAATCCTGTGAGTGAGGGACTGCTGTTTATGTGGGTGAAGCTTTAAGTACACCTTATCACCGATCTGAAATTCTACTGCTCACCGATGCTGGTCAACTTGCTTCTTCATATAACATTGAGTTTGAGGGTAGTGCCAGACAACTGAAATAATTATGTCCAAAAATTACTAATAAAGATAGGGTTGCAATCACTCACAATAGAAGTAGGAATTCCATGGAGACGAACAATTTCACTCATGAAAATTGCAGCAACACCCGTAGCAGTGTAAGGATGCTTCAAAGCAATGAAATGTGCATATTTGGACAGCCTATCCACCACCAGCAAAATGACATCAAATCCGCGGGACCGAGGCAATTTGGAAATGAAATCCATAGAGAGATCCGCCCAAATCACGGAAGGTATCTCTAAGGGCTGGAGGAGGCCAGCTGGAGCAAGCGTAGAATACTTAGAATGCTGACAAATGTCACACTGCCAGGCAAAATCCAGAACGTGTTGTTTCATGCCAACCCAATACAAATTTGAAGCTAACTGCTGGTAGGTTCTGTGAAAACCAGAGTGACCCCCTTGAGGAGTAGAATGAAACTCTGCCAAGAGCTTGGGTACCCACAGTGAAGCAGCAGGAAGCACTAAGCGACCATGATAAGTAAGTGTGCTCTGAGAAAAATTAAATCCAGGCGGCGAGGGCTGCCCGGCCTGAAGGTTCTGTATAATACGCTGGAGATGAGGATCGTTTTGGATACCGTCCGTGAGATTGCCACTGTCCACCCAAACCAGAAAAGATTGAAACATATGGCAGTCCACAGTTTCAGCCCGACGAGATAACGAATCAGCTGCTGCATTTTCAGAACTAGGGCGAAATTTAACCTCAAACTGATAGCCCAACAGTTTAGCAATCCAGTTTTGTTGGTCAACGGAGGCGATGTGCCGATGTAGCAGAAATTTGAGGCTGTGGTGGTCGGAGAAAACGATAAAAGGGCGACCCAAGAGATAAGGTCGTCAATGGGAGATGGCCAACACCAAAGCCATAATTTCTTTCTCATATGTTGATTTGGCGAGGGTGGTAGCAGCCAATGCTTTACTAAAATAAGCAACAGGACGTCTATTCTGCATAAGGACAACGCCAAGAGCTTGGGTAGAATGAAACTCCGCCAAGAGCTTGGGTACCCACAGTGAAGCAGCAGGAAGCACCAAGCGACCATGATAAGTAAGAGTGCCCTGAGAAAAATTAAATCCAGGCGGCAAGGGCTGCCCAGCCTGAAGGTTCTGTATAATACGCTGGAGATGAGGATCGTTTTGGATACCGTCCGTGAGATTGCCACTGTCCACCCAAATCGGAAAAGATTGAAACATATGGCAGTCCGCAGTTTCAGCCTGATGAGATAACGAATCAGCTGCTGCATTTTCAGAACTAGGGCGAAATTTAACCTCAAACTGATAGCCCAACAGTTTAGCAATCCAGTTTTGTTGGTCAACGGTGGCGATGTGCCGATGTAGCAGAAATTTGAGGCTGTGGTGGTCGGAGAAAACGATAAAAGGGCGACCCAAGAGATAAGGTCACGAATGGGAGATGGCCAACACCAAAGCCATAATTTCTTTCTCATATGTTGATTTGGTGAGGGTGGTAGCAGCCAATGCTTTACTAAAATAAGCAACAAGACGTCTATTCTGCATAAGGACAACGCCAACACCATGGCCAGAAGCATCACATTCAATTTCGAAAGTTGCTGAAAAATTAGGAAGAGCTAAAACTGTTGCACTAGTGATAGACTGTTTCAAACGATCAAAAGCCTGTTGGGCAGCGGAAGACCAAACAAACGGAGCCTTCCCCCTTCAAGACAGTGGGCGACTGGGCAATTTGTTCATACCCCTGAACAAATTTATGGTAATAGCCCGTAAGGCCAAGAAAACCACGTACTCTTTTAGCTGAAGAAGGTCAGGGCCAATCCAAAACCACCTGAACTTTAGAAGGATCCATAGAAACTCTCAGTGAAGAAATAACATGCCCCAAATATTCTACTTGCCGCTGAGCAAACAAACATTTTTTGCGGTTGGCGGCAAAAGAATTACCACGAAGTAATTCCAAAACAGCCTGGAGGTGTACTAAATGAACCGGCCAATCACAACTATAGATCAAAATGTCATAAAAAAATATCAAAACAAACTTACGGAGAAAAGGGCAAAACGAATTGTTCATAGTGGCTTGGAATGTGGAAGGAACGTTGGTTAATCCAAAAGGCATAACTAAAAATTCATAATGGCCACTATGCGTACGAAAGTTGTTTTCTCAATGTCCTGCTCCTGCATACGAATACGATGATAACCAGATTTCAAGTCAAACTTTGAGAAATAAGGCCCCCCTCCCATTGAGCAACTCATCTACAATTGGGATGAGAAATTTATCCGGTATTGCAACGCGATTTAGGGCCCGATATCAACACAAAGCCGCCACAAATCATTCTTCTTTTTAACCAACAAAACCGGACTGGAATAAGCACTGGAACTATGACACGGATAATTCCTGCCTGGAGCATATTTCCCACCTGCTTTTCAATTTCAGTTTTCTGAAATTGCGGATAACGATAGGGTCCGACATCCACAGGGCCCTGCGCAGGCGCCAATCTAATCATATGTACGCGCCTCCTAACAGGAGGCAAACCTTTCGGTTCAGCGAAAACAGTCTGAAACTGGAATAAGAGACCCTGTAAAGCTGAATGTCGGGGAGCAAACAAAGTACGATGTTCAGTAGAATCAACACCCCCCCCAATGTTAACTGCTGTTGGCCACCAACACTAAACTGAGATGGTCGACGACCCAAAGAAGAAGCTGTTGGAAGAGAACAACTCCCTGGAAGGAAAAACTGTGGCTCCCAATAGTAAAATGCATCGTCAAAGCCGCCCAATTTACCGTAACCTCACCGAGAGTCCGTAAGCAATCCCCAAAATAAGGCCAAGTCCACCCAACTCAAGAACATGGACATCAATAAGGCAAGAAAAATCTCGAAGAACCAGTGGCACCTGTTGGCACAGCCCTAGAGTTGTTAATTGATGCCCATCACCCAACTTAACACTCATAACCAGAGTAGGTTGCATGGGTAAATTAAGAAGATGATCCAACTGTGGAGAAATAAATTTGTGTGTAACCCCACTATCGAGTACCGCGACCGCCCAAGGACTGCTGCTTATGGGAGTCGGGCCGCAACCCGCCCAAAGGTTCTTCAGCAGGTCGTGTGGGCCGTTGCAAAAATGTACCCTGCGGAGAACCCAACCGATTCGGGGGTTGCCATGGATTTCCTTCATGGAAAGACATAGAAACACGAGGAACACTGCCCAGAAATGGAGTAGGCACACCCTTGGAGACTACCAATTCAACATGACGAGTTAAGCGCATTGCCTTGAGCCGAGTGTCAAGATCGTGAATGCGCACCCAATTACGTATATCCTCCTGTAAACCATGTAAAAGATAGCCAACATATTGCCATTCCGGTTGCCGAGGAACCAAGGATGCGAGGTATTCAAACTGCTCAATATACTCGGCAACTGTGGCAAACTGAGTCAACGCAGCCAATTCCTCGTAAGGATTCTGTATATCAAGACTACTAAATCGCTCCATCAATTCCGCCAACATATTGCCGTTCCGGTTGCATGCAAACTTATTCTCGGTAGGCTAACTGCGCACGTGGCTCACTAACTGCCAGCTCTTGATAAGATTCTTTTACCCTTCCTAACATATACCCTCCAGTCTCCAGGTTGGTCCCTGTCTTTAACAGTTCCAGGGGGCAGCTCTGCCGAAGTCTAACCGAGAAGATTCCTGCTCCGTCTCTCCCCTTGCGCGCCAACTTATTCTCGGTAGTCCAACTGCGCACGTGGCTCACTAACTGCCAGCACTTGATAAGATTCTTTTACCCTTCCTAACATATACCCTCCAGCCTCCAGGTCGGTCCCGGTCTTTAACAGTTCCAGGGGGCAGCGACCCCCTCGCTGCCCCCCGGACCAATTTCTGGACATACTTTAACAAGTCTGATCACTGCAGTAGAGCTGACCAGATGCACCGGCATGGATTACTGTAACAGCATGGACCGCACTGACGCGGGGGTACTTTAGCACATTGGACTACTGTGTGGATCTGTGCACTGTAGTAACGAGCACTGTGTTGCTTTATGTGCTCATTTTCGAGCTAGGGTTTTTATGTGCCGTTCCTGCTCTGTAATTCTGGATTCCTGACATAGTGAAAATTGTTCTTCATCTCCATGGATGTAGGGATTCTTCCCGAACCATGTAAATCATTGTGTTCTTTTTTCTTTTTTTCCCGTCTGCTTTCATTTCTGGAATTGTGTCTTGAGCTCCTGTGTTCTGGAACACTGACTGGATACTTTCTCCAATAGCAGAAACAGAGAACCCCTGGACAAACTGGCCTCTGGACTGCTGAAACCCCTCTGGACAGCTGGCTTTTGGACAAATTGCTTCTGGAGAGCTGGAACCCCTCTGGATAGCTGGCTGCTCCCTTTGCTGCCCTCTGGACAACTAGCCTTCCTCCCTAACGGCTTAGCTGCCTAATTGTCTGTCTAACTGCCTAATTGTCTGCATAACTGCCCAGCTCCTACAGTTTTACCTGGCCTGGCTTCCTCAGGCGCTTGCACGCCATTCTGCTCAGTGAAATTTCAAGCAGCAAGACAAGTTCTTTTTTGGAGCATATCTTATTATGCTCGGGAGTAAACTTTTATCCACACAAGGAACACGATCCTTTTGACCTCCTCTCTTCAAACTCCTCCCTATAAATTCCTTTGGTGCTTCTCTACTTATAAGTTTCCAGTCTTTCCTTTTTCCTCTAGATTTTTCTCTGTTCATCGCAACTCTGTAATGACAAAATTTTGGTGCCAATTGGGGGGTTCCTACAACTGGCCGCTTGATTTATAGTTCTTGACTTAAGTTAGTGGCAACAAACCTTTAAGGGAGAATGCCTTTACTACTTTCTTGGCCAAACTCAACATTTTGAATTTTACTGAAAGGTTCATGGGCTAAAACTCATCCCAAAACTTCTGGTCTTAATCCTCCCAAAAGCTGCCTTATGTTACCAGGATTCAGTGAGATATGGAATGCGAAGAGCTAGCTTCTCAAAATCTTCAATATATTTTTCTACTCTTCTGGTTTGGTACAGATTCTTCAGCTGTATTTGAAAATTTTCTTCCTACTCTGTCTCGTAGCAGTTGAACAGAACTCGCTTTAACTAATTCCAAGTAAGGTGTGACTTGGACCGTTGGAGGGAAAGGTTCCAATACCGAGTCATTTCTTCCACCCAAGTCTGCGCAACAGTGAACTTCAAACTGTCCCAAGTTTCTTGTACTAAGAAATAAGCCTTGGCCTAAGCTATCTAAGAATTTATTGGATTTTTTAATCTAATAATAACTGTTATGGGCTGTCATTTTGTTAAGACCAATAAGTGATATGCATTTAGTGCTTTGACTACATTTATTAGGTATGAGCCATAAATGTATAGGAGACCAATACGAAATTAAATAGTGTTTATGGGCCCTAATTTAATTTAGTATATAAAGGGAAGTAAAGGGGCTGTGGTCCTGAGTTGGATCTTAGTTGTCAGTTTGCCTGCCCCATCTTCAGAGCAAACTCGAGAGAGACGACGGTTCCAGACTTCAAAACCCTCCACCCTAGAAAACTTCGAACCACTGTGGATTCAGGTGCCTTGCATTTAATTTTTGTTTAATCCATCTGTGGTAGTCTAATAATGTCTAAATCATTAGATCTTATTTGGATTAAAATTATTTGATAAATCTTGCATTTTTCATTAATTATGTTGAAATCGAGAAGCATGAAATTTTAGGATTTTTGTTTATGAAATCGTGTGATTTATAATATGTTGGAAATTTTTAGATGCGGGGTTCTTTCTCAAAGCATCTAAAAAAAACTTCCAGCAATAAATAATCTTTCATTATGTATAAAAATATCACTTTTCGATTTTGGCATGATATGAGATATTTTGTAAGATTTTAATTTCAAATATCTTGAATGGAAATTTAGTTTCAAGGTTCGAGTTCAAATTTTGGTATTTATCATTTTATATAATGATGCCTCATATTTTCGAATTAAATTAATTAAAGCAAATTGTCCCAAAGGCGTGTGCATTTTTTATTGCTGGAAGTTTTTTTTAGATGCTTGGAGAAAGAACCCCGCATCTAAAAATTTCCAACATATTATAAATGCCTCTTTTGCGTAGATTAATTTACAACATTTTATATAATGATGCCTTATATAATGATGCCTCTTTTGCGTTGATTAATTTATTTGAAATATTAGGCGTGTGCATTTTTTATTTATTAGAGTAGTGATCGGCCCAAAGGAAGGTTGTTATTTAGCCAAATAATAAATGCACATGCGGTGATAAATATGTGATAATTTTTAATTTTCCATGTGAATAGTAAATCGGTCCAAATAAAGTTTTATTATTTGATAGGACTAATTATCAATATGTGATTTTACTTCATCTAGAGTACCACTCACCATTAATATTTTTGTCCAAAGACAAAATATTAATGTTTTATTAGGTATCTTGTTTTGGGGCTTACCATTATTTGAATTCATTACTTGAAAATTATTAAATTTAAGGATTGTGAGCATTGATTATAGTTTTATTGTTCTCTATCCAGTTTCTGTTACCAACATATTTGCAAACATTAATTCCACCCTGTTGTGGGTGAATTCCCCTTGCCTCCTTACCTCAAAGTGAGGCGGAGACATTCTTTTATAATGAATGAAAATGACCACATCGGACCACAAGTCTGATGTGGGATACAGACTCCAACACTCCCCCTCAAGCTAGGTGAACCTAGCTTGGACACATAAAGAAAAAACAAGCCAAACAAATGAAGACAAAGCAAATCAACGGACTGCAAACACTCCCCCTCAAGCTGGACAGACCCAGCTTGAGTACTAAACCAGACGAAATAAAAAGAAAGCTGCAAAGGCTGCTGCTCCCCCTCACGATCGAAGCTCCTTCGCAGGATGATGGATGGATGATGTCGTTGACGTAGCAGATGAACCAAACAGAGACCGGGTCAGTTGACGGAACGCCAGGAATGCCGCACTAGTGGGGCCGGTCGATGAAAGGCTGGGAAATCCAAACTAGCACCGGGAAAACCGCATTTGCGGGGCCGGTGACGGGAGGCGGGGATTCCGCAGAATTGTTGCGGGATCTGGCGGCGCCAACGAGCTCAAATCCTAGGTGGTCGAGCTGCTGCGCCAGCGAATGGGCGTGCCAGCGGATAGAGATGCGGCTGCCGGGAGTCGTCGGGAGATGCCGGCGAGGCGGGGATGCCGCAGGAGGTGTCGGAGAGCCGAAACTTGAAGCAGGGCAGCCGCTGGGAGAAATTGGAGCCGGCTGGCTGCCGGAAGAGAAGAGCAGGAGGAGGCCGACGAGGGAGCAGGAGGCCGGGAGGCGGCGCTGGAAGCCGGAGGAGGCCCCCGACGTGGAGGGGCCGACAAGGGTGGAGGCCGGTTGCTGGAGGCCGGCTGCTTGAGGAGTCGGCAGGAATGGAGGCCGGCTGTCGGAGGCGCCGACAGGAATGGAGGCCGGCTGTCGGAGGCGCCGGCAGGAATGAAGACCGGCTGTCGGAGGCGCCGACAGGGGGGGAGACCGGCAGAATAGGGTGGCGGGGCTGGATGTCCGCATAGGAGGTGGCGCGCAGGAAAGGGAGGGCGCCGGCGCAGGGAGCCGTCCAAGATGGAGCCGCCGGGGAAGGGAGGGGCTAGCGCTCGAGGAAGCGGCGCTGACACGAGGGTGGGCCGCCAGGGGATCCGCTGGAGGTGCTGCTGTGCGGTTGTGTGTAGCGGGAGAGGCGGAGCCGACCGTATCTCTCGCCTGGAGAAGCGGGAGTGGTTGCAGGTAGTTGCGGGAGCTGGAACGGCCACCGGGGAAAGCGGGAGCCGCTGAGGAGGCGGGCGCAGCGGGAGTCGGAAGGAAGGAACGTCGGGCCTGGAGAAGAAGGGAATCCGGAGGCCGGCCAGGGAGGATACGGAAGGAGGCGCAGAGACCCGTCGCGCGCAGGGAGGGGGACGAGGAGATCGTCGCGCGGGAGGGCCGACGACGGGAGGCGGGGTCGGCCGCCCCCCAGCCTCCGCTGCTCCTCTCGGTCGCGCAGGCCCTCCCCTCCAGCGCCGCTCCTACCCTCGCCGGCCTCCTGCGCGTCGCCATCGGTCGAGCAGCCCTCTGCGGCTCTGCGCGCGACGCCATCTCCCTCCCGACGCCGGCCTCCTCCTCCAGCAGAGGCTCTGTTTTCCGTCGCCGGTGCCCGGCAGGGATAAAAAAGAGAGAGCCCGGAGGGGCGGTGGAATAAAGTAAACCCAGCCCTACATGAGGGGGGCCGCCGCCCCTCACGGGGAGTGGTTCACGAGGCCGACGGGAAAAAAAAAATAGATGGGAGGAGGGTTCGGGATTAATTTCCCTCTCATACCATGTTGTGGGTGAATTCCCCTTGCCACCTTACCTCAAAGTGAGGCGGAGACATTCTTTTATAATGAATGAAAAGGACCACATCGGACCACAAGTCCGATGTGGGATACAGACTCCAACACGCCCCAATGCTTAATGCTACAAAACGAAAATTAACAAATAAAGATTCCGCTACATCATGGCACAAGCGTTTGGGTCATATCTCTAAGCAGAGAATTTTAAGGCTTGTATCTGATGAGATACTTGATCCACTCAATTTTCCTGACTTACACGTTTGTGTTGAGTGTATTAAGGGAAAACAGACAAACATAAGGAAATTAGGTGCCAACAGATAATCTGACAACTTAGAACTAATACATAATGATATTTATGGTCTATTCCCTATGACTTCTTGGAATTGTCAACAAAAATTTATTACGTTCATAGATGACTATTCCAGACATGAGTACTTATATCTAATTAATGAAAGTTTCAATCTTTGGATGTTTTTAATGTTTCCAAAACCGAAGTTGAGAATCAACTTGGAAAAATAATTAAAGCCGTTAAAGCTGATCGTGGTGGTGAATAGTAGGTAGATATGACGGATCTGGTGAACAACTTCCATGACCTTTTGCTAAATTCCTAGAGGAATGCGGTATTGTCCCACAATACACAACGCCAGGCAAACGTAGCATGAATGGTGTTGCAGAGAAATGTGATAGATATGATAAGAAGTACGATTAGTCATTCCACCTTACCAGAATCCCTCTGGGGTGAAGCAGTGAAGCAATAAAGACCGCAACATATATCCTTAATAGGGTTCCGACTAAGGCAGCTAACGAAACCCCTTATGAACTTTGGGCAGGAAAGAAGCCTAGCATTTCACACTTACTCATTTGGGATTGTCCTGCTGAATCAAGGCCATTTAGGCCAAATGAAAAGAAATTGGACTCTAGAACCGTTGGTTGCTATTTTGTTGGATCTCCTCAAAGTTAAGGGGTTACAAATTTTATGACCCCGCATCTCAATCGTTTTTTGAGATGGGAAATGCTCGGTTCTTTGAGGATGTTGAGTTTGGATGGGAAGATATTAGAAAAATTAATTTTGAAGAGGAATTTATTTCTCTTCCTACAAATTGTTATTGACAATAATCAGATTTCTTTCCCTGACATTGTTCAAGAAGCAAATCCAGAAAATCAAGATATTTCTAATGAATTCCCCCATCCAAAATCAAGAAGTTTCTCTTGAAGAGCAAACCAACCTCAAGAGCAAATGCCACTAAGAAGATCCACCGGAGAAAAGAGAAATGCGATTTCAGATGATTACTCCGTTTGCCTACAAGTACATGAGTTTGACATGGGAGTGATGGAAGACGATCCAATCAACTTTCATCAAGATCAAGTCAAGCACTGTTCTAATTCAAATAAGTGGATTAGTGCCATGACCGATTAGATAAAGTCCATGAAAGACAATGATGTATGGGATCTCGGCAATTTGCCTGAAGGTGTGAAACCTATTAATTGCAAATGGATATTTAAAATTAGAAGGGATTCATAGGGCAATGTTGAGAGATATAAGGCTTGTCTTGTAGCAAAGGGCTTTACTCAACAAGAAGGTATTGATTATAAAGAGACTCTCTCTCCGGTTTCATCGAAAGACTCTTAGAATCATTATGGAACTTGTGGCACATTTTGACCTTGAGCTACATAGTTGGATGTTAAGACCACGTTTCTCAGCGGTGACATTGATGAAATGATTTATATGTTCAACCAGAAAACTTTGTATCAGGTGATCCGAAGAGAATGATACGGGCTTAAGCAGCTTCTCGCCAACGATATCGTAAGTTTCATTAAATTATCATTTCGTTTGGCTTTGAAATGAATGTGGTTGATGATTGTGTGTACCATAAGTTCAGTGGGAGTAAACATATTTTTCTGGTTATATGTCTCGATGACATATTGATTGCTAATGATATATGTTTATTGCATGAAACCAATAAATTTTTAACAAATAAATTTGAGATGAAAGATCTTGGGGATGTAACTTTTGTGTTTGGTATGATGATACAACGAGACCGTTCTCGTGTTATCCTTGGTTTATCACAAAAGGGATACATCGATAAAGTTCTTAGCAGATTTGGATTGAAAGAATGTAAACCATGAGATATCCCTGTTTGCTAAAGGAGGCAAGTTCAGTCTCAATCAGTGCCCCAAAAATGCATTTGAACAAAAGGAGTTTCTTATGCCTCAGCAGTAGGGAGTCTGCTGTATGCTAAGTGTGTATGTGTCCAGACAGTGTACATTGTTGGGACGTTGGGCAGATATTCGAGTAACCCAGGAATGGATCATTGGAGGGCAGCCAAAAGGGTTATGCGATACTTACAAAGAACAAAAGATTTCATGCTCACATTTAGGAGATGATAACATTTAGAGATCATTGGGTATTTTGACTCTGATTTTGCGGGATGTCAAGATAGCAGCAGATCCACCTCTGGCTACATTTTACTTGCTTGCTGGAGGAGTTATTTCATGGAGGAGTGCCCAAAAGACACTCATAGCCTCTTCCACCAAGTCAGCTGAGTTTATAGCTTGGTATGAGGCATCCAATCATGGAATAAGCACATCGACATCGAATTTATTGTTGTTAAAGAAAGAGTTCAGAGTGGCTTGGTGTGTATAGAGCATATTGGGACGTTGGGCAGATATTCGAGTAACCCAGGAATGGATCATTGGAGGGCAGCCAAAAGGGTTATGCGATACTTACAGAGAACAAAAGATTTCATGCTCACATTTAGGAGATGATAACATTTAGAGATCATTGGGTATTTTGACTCTGATTTTGCGGGATGTCAAGATAGCAGCAGATCCACCTCTGGCTACATTTTACTTGCTTGCTGGAGGAGTTATTTCATGGAGGAGTGCCCAAAAGACACTCATAGCCTCTTCCACCAAGTCAGCTGAGTTTATAGCTTGGTATGAGGCATCCAATCATGGAATAAGCACATCGACATCGAATTTATTGTTGTTAAAGAAAGAGTTCAGAGTGGCTTGGTGTGTATAGAGCATATTGGGACAAATTCCATGGTTGGGGATCCACTCACTAAGGGTTTTGCACTGAAGCTGTTTCATCAACATATAGCTTATATGGGTGTTGCTTTTTTTGATGATGTGCAATTTTAATGGGAGTTTGTATTTGAATGTTTTTTCATTTTAATTACACTTTATATCAATGTTTCTGCAGAATGAAGTGATAAGACCTGAGCACTAGCAGTGACTCTAGAATTGGCAACTTTGTATTGTATTGCAAGGCGAGGATTAGATTTAGAGAGATAGCGTCGAAGTAGAAGAAGAATGGTGAATGGTGGAAGAAGATTCGAGAGGCATGCAAGTGCTCCCGCCCAAGCCTAGATGACTGTAGTCCCAAGCCCTTAGGCCGAATTCTCACTACAGAATCATTCCCTTCTCTACATCAGCCCCACCTTCTATTTATACTGCCTGAACCCCCACTTGCTTTCCCACATGAGACCCCCCTAACAACTCTAACCGCCAGTTGGGCCTGAGTCTCTATCACTCTGCCCACCTTGAAATCAGTCTTGTCCTCAAGATGGTAGAGAATAAATTGACTGTGGTCCCACTTGCTTCACAAAATCTCCAAGCAATTAGCCAAATAGTCTTTCTTGCTTCATGGTCTAGGAAAAAATGTTGGCGACGCACCCTGGCTTCACCTACTTGCCAGATATTCTTCCATATTTGCCTTCCTGCTTCTTTGGCATGAACTGGTAGCTCGACTCCCTGCTGCTTTCGAAAATAAAATCCCATCCGATCCATTACGACCTTTAATTTTATTTGGAATTGTGGCTCCGCTCCTTGCGCCCGCAATTTATAATAGCCGTTATCGCCTTCAAGCACATTCATCGACTCCCTGGTGCCACTACTACCCAATTGCATGTCGGTCTCTATATCCAGCGTTGGCCAACCCTCCGTCACCTTTGCCAGTGCGACGATCGTCATAGTTGTGAGTGGAGGGCGGGGCGCATGCTGCTGTTGCACCGCTGTCGCGTCTATGAAGACTAACGACTAGGCGTTGGCTTGCAGCGAATAAGGTGTATATGGCGCGTCGTCCTTGAATGCAGCCACATTGTCCACAAAGCGTCCAGGCCATATACTTCAGACATCCAAATTGCTGGCCGTTTTTGTGGCTCCTTGTTGGCGCCTAGGTTCAAACGCATACTGACCACTTCCAGAACCAGCGACAATCGAGCATCCGTCGATAGCAGTGTAGACAACTCACCGCGCTCCTATTCAACGTTAGCCGCCTCGTTGCGCCCCGGTACCATCGCCCTTGTCATCGGCCCTGAGTGCATCTGAAGCTGCTCGGACGGGAAGGGAAGGCGAGCCATCGTGAGCTACGACGACTTCTTTTCTTCAATTCTGGACGTGACTGCTTCCGTCACTACTGCTCAATTGCATGTCGGTCTCTATATCCAGCGTTGGCCAACCCTCCATCACCTTTGCCAGTGCGACGATCGTCATAGTTGTGAGTGGAGGGCGGGGCGCATGCTGCTGTTGCACCGCCGTCGCGTCTATGAAGACTGACGACTAGGCGTTGGCTTGCAGCGAATAAGGTGTATACGGTGCGTCGTCCTTGAATGCAACCACATTGTCCACAAAGCGTCCAGGCCATATACTTCAGACATCCAAATTGCTGGCCGTTTTTGTGGCTCCTTGTTGGCGCCTAGGTTCAAATGCATACTGACCACTTCCAGAACCAGCGACAATCGAGCATCCGTCGATAGCAGTGTAGACAACTCACCGCGCTCCTATTCAATGTTAGCCGCCTCGTTGCGCCCTGGTACCATCGCCCTTGTCATCGGCCTTGAGTGCATCTAAAGCTGCTCGGACGGGAAGGGAAGGCGAGCCATCGTGAGCTACGATGACTTCTTTTCTTCAATTCTGGACGTGACTGCTTCCGTCACTATTGCCCAATTGCATGTCGGTCTCTATATCCAGCGTTGGCCAACCCTTCGTCACCTTTGCCAGTGCGACGATCGTTATAGTTGTGAGTGGAGGGCGGGGCGCATGCTGCTGTTGCACCGCCGTCACGTCTATGAAGACTGACGACTAGGCGTTGGCTTGCAGCGAATAAGGTGTATATGGCGCGTTGTCTTTGTATGCAACCACATTGTCCACAAAGCGTCCAGGCCATATACTTCAGACATCCAAATTGCTAGCCGTTTTTGTGGCTCCTTGTTGGCGCCTAGGTTCAAACGCATACTGACCACTTCCAAAACCAACGACAATTGAGCATCCGTCGATAGCAGTGTAGACAACTCACCGCGCTCCTATTCAACGTTAGCCGCCTCGTTGTGCCCCGGTACCATCGCCCTTGTCATCGGCCCTGAGTGCATCTAAAGCTGCTCAGACGGGAAGGGAAGGCGAGCCATCGTGTGCTACGACGACTTCTTTTCTTCAATTCTGGACGTGACTGCTTCCGTCACTATAGACTGGCCGCTACCTTCAAACATCTCGGATGACAGAGGAGGCGGTGTCACCTCCTGCTGCGGCTTCATCTCCAGGCGAAGCAACGTATTGTCTGCGGTTGCTTCTCCTGGTGAATTTTCAGCGTTGGTCCTTTGAGTTAATACATTCGCAGTGCTTTCCCTGCCTCTACATGAATCTAGCAATTTGCCTCCCCAATGAGGGAATTCGACGGTGTTTCCATTGGCATATGCGAGCTCCTCGTGTGTCCCCTTGGCGTTGTTGTCGTTCAAATGCACGTTTTCAGAAATTTTTGCAATCAAATCCACATGGTGCTCGAGCGGCTGGCTAAAACATCACGGCTCTGTAGCAGCCCTCAGTGACAGACACATTTCCTTGCTCCACCATGCGCGTAGCAGGGGACTGGTTAGGAATGATGAGAGCCAGTGGTGCGACCTCACCTTGGGTGTGCTGCGGCGCCTCCAGAACATCAGATGAGAGGCAAAATCGCTTCCCCCATTTGCAGCTTCTGATCCCGTCGTTGGACCCATTTATAGAAGGTCTGGAATTTTGCTTCCTCTGCACAACGATGTTTCCATTTCTGCTCCTATGTTTGCTGGTTTTGCAGCACGTCAGCGTTGAGCCGTTGGATTATCGAAAGTGTTTCATCCATCTTTGTTGGCGTGTAGCAACTTTGGTTTGAAAATTCGGCGGTGCGACTCACCTCCTCCCGCATCGGTGTTTTTTTTAAAGCAGTGTGCTACCGCACTGTGCGAAATCAACTGCCAGGACGCCTCTTCAGTCGCGCTTTGGCTGAGCGATTATGGTAGGGCTCCTCGTCGTGTTGGACGTGAGCCGGTCGTGGAAGAACAACTGTGCGTGTTGGAAGAAGTGGCGGAAAACAACGGATGGTGCTCGCCACCTCTGAAATTGGGTTGTCTGGATGCCGTCGAGCGATGAACTAGCAGAGCGTGTGTTCTCCAATCGAGATGAGTTCGACTAGAGAGAGAAAGTGTACTTCCGCAGTACGTCTAACGAGCAGTGTCGCGTCGGAAGAGTAGTCGCCGTTATTCTACAGGGCGTCGCTACCCCCGCGAATGGGAACAACCGTGTTTGCCTTCTGCAGGAGAGGTGATCTGGCTAGGAGCGCCTCCGTATAAATTCCCAACACTGTGAGTTTCGTTCGATTGAGATGATGTCCACCAGCGGTGCGTGCCGCCGCTGGACACGATGAATCTGACGAATGGAAAGGATGGAGATCCAACAGTGCGTCTCCTGTGAAGAGGCTCTTGCAAAGTCTCGTTGATATGTTCCTTGTCCCAGACACAAACCAATAGATCGCGCTAGGGCTAGCTGGAGGAAGCTTTGACGATCGTGGACTTCTGGTTTGATCGAAATGATCTGGCAGTGCGCGGCGCCAAACGAATCAGACGAACGACAATACTTCAGCGGAAAAGATGCCGCGGAATCGAGCGGCAGGTCAGACCAAATGATAAGACCTGTGCACTAGCAGTGACTCTAGAATTGGCAACTTTGTATTGTATTGCAAGGTGAGGATTAGATTTACAACGATAGCGTCGAAGTAGAAGAAGAATGGTGAATGAAGGGGGAGGAGGAGGAAGAAGACTCCAGAGGCCTGCAAGTGCTCCCGCCCAAGCCTAGACTGACCAGATTGTTATTAAAGGGATGTTTCAGGAATTGATAGTCATTTTTGCACGCATAAGGTATAATATAATTATTGCGCATAAGGGATGTTTCAGATTGTTATTATTGCCAGATTGTTAAGGTATAATATGTAGCCCAAGTAGGAGATTGTTGGTTTTTTTTATTTTAATAATAATTATAATGAGCTTACATATTAAAATAATTATATTATGGGCTGCCATTTTGTTATGGCCAATATGTGATCTGCATTTAGTGCGTTGACTTAAAACATTTATTAGGTATGCGCCATAAATGCATAGAAGACCAATACTAAATTAAATGGGGTTTATGGCGCCCTAATTTAAAGGGATGTTTCAGGAATTGATAGTCATTTTTGCACGCATATTATTGCCGGATATAATCATATAATATGTAGCCCAAGTAGGAGATTGTTGGTTTTTTTATTTTAATAATAATTATAATGAGCTTACATATTAAAATAATTATATTATGGGCTGTCATTTTGTTACGGCCAATATGTGATCTGCATTTAGTGCCTTGACTTAAAACATTTATTAGGTATGCGCCATAAATGCATAGAAGACCAATACTAAATTAAATGGGGTTTATGGCGCCCTAATTTAATTTAGTATATAAAGGTAAATAAAGGGGCTGTGGTCCTGAATCGGATCTTAGTCGTCAGTTTGCCTGCCACATCTTCAAAGCAAACACAAGAGACGACAGTTTTAGACTTGGAAACTCTCCGCCCTAGGAAACTTCTAACCGCCATGGATTCAGGTATGCGTGCATTTAATTTTGTTTAATCCATCTACAACGGTAACGATTTACATGAGATTCTGAGACATCGCAATTGATTTGAGATAAGGAAAAATCACCAACAGGATTATCTCCCATGGAAACCGGCAATTCCATCTCGACACTGCCAGCCTGCGGATTTTATCTCGACACTACCAGTTCGTGGATTCCATCTCGATGCTGTTCAAGCTTATTTCTACCTCTAAGAACCGATTTCTCTAATCCTGGCTCCTTTTGGCTCATATTCATATACGGAGAACTGTCCTCCCCTCTGACCTGTTTATGTTCTGGTCATACCCTCGTTCAATCGCTGCAAAGAGTGTCGTACATTGCCTGCTGTTCTTTAGCAAGGCCCTCCAAAGGAGCATCAATACGGTGAAACTGATTTTCATGAGAAGAAAGTGTTTCTTCCATCTTTTCCATATTCGCCTCCATCGAATTCATTCGTACCTCCATTCTAGTTAGCATATGTTTTTGGCACCTATCCAGAAGAGATTTCTCTTGTTGGAACCCATTTAAGTGTAAATGGGTGAGTCCCACATCGGACTTACCCGTCCTGTACATTTGTTTCCTAATCTATAAAAGGATGTCCTCACCTCACATTGAGGTAAGGGGAATTCACCCTCTACATGGTATCAGAGGGATTTTTATCCCACATCCTCCCTCCCTTGCGGATTCCCGGCATTTTCCCGGCCCCGCCTCTCTCACTCCTGCCCTAGTCTTCCCGGCAGGCCCTCCCTCCCGGCGCCCCTCCCCAGCGCCCCCGCACCCTCGGCCCGCGCCGGCTCCTTCCAGCGGCCTCCCGCTGCTCCCGACGCCATCACCCGCGCGCCCCGCCAGCGGCCTCCCGCTGCTCCCCCGCCGGCACCTCCCGCTGCTCCCCGCGCCTCCCGCGCCTCCCTCTGCTCCAGCAGCCTCTCGCGGCTCCCGGCTCCCGGCGGCTTCTCCCGACTCCCGGCTCCCCGGCTCCCGGCTCGCCCCGCCATCCCGGCGCACCGCCTCCCGGCGTCTCGCCCTCGGCCTCGCCCCGGCGCTGCACCCTTGCCCCCCCCAGCAGCTCCCTACCCGCTGCCCTTTCCCGGCGTTGCTCCCGGTTCGGCCTTCCGGCGCCCGGCGCGCCCCGGTCCAGCCTTGCTCTCGGCCCTGCGGCGCTCCTGCCCCAGCACTCGCGCCGCCCCTGCCCGGCCGCACCATCCTGAGCGCGGCCACCTGTCGCTGCTCCCTCCGGCCGCATCTCCGGGCCGCTTCCCTTCCACCGCCCGACTCCCGGCGCACGGGTCCAGCGCCCGCCCTCCATGGACGCATCCTCTGTTCTTCCATCCCTCATCACGGCCTCCTCCCGGCTTGTCGATGACCGGCTGGATGCCACTAATTTTTCTGTCTGGCGGAAGACGGTCTTGATGTCCCTCCGCGGCATGGGGCTTCATTCTCATCTTGAGAAACCCCCACCTGAACTCAATGATCCTAAGTTCGACTCTTGGCAGCTGGCGGACAGCAAAATATTCGCCCTACTGGTCAACTCCATGGACCGCTCCGTGAAGGATGTCACCCGGACTGCCAACACCGTCAAGGAGCTCTGGGATTCCTTGATTGTCATGTTCTCCGAGACCAATAACTTGGCCCGGGTCTCTGACGTTCTACAACGTCTCTCGCATATCCGCCAGCAGGATCGGACCTTCCCCACCTACTTCATGGAATAGAAGGGTCTCCGCGATGAACTACAGGAACTCTGGCCGATTCCTCAAACTCCGGCCGAAGCGCAGACTCAGCGGGACCAGCTCTGCCTATTCAACCTCCTGAATGGCCTCGCACCGGACTATGCCACGACGACCACCGAGATGCTTGCCAGCCCCTCTACACTGGATATCCCGCAGGTCTATCATCGCCTGCAGAAGGCACATCGGGCCCTTGCACCACCCGTCCCCCTTCCTGATCACACTGCGCTCCTCGGACGTGGCGGTAGTCGTCCTCCCAGCCCTCGTGGGCGCGGCCGTGGGGACGGCCGACCTCACCCCCTCTGCCAGCATTGCGGCAAGCTCGGCCATCTGGTGGACCGTTGCTGGGTCCTGCATGGTCGTCCTGAGTCGCAACCCCGCCGGGGCCAGACTGCGCTCCGTGCTGCGCCCTCACCTGCTGCTTCTCTTACCTCGTCATTGGATCTCTCCCTGGCTGAGCTCCAGCTGATTCACGATTACCGGTCCACCTCCATCGCGGGCTCTTCGTCGGCTTCTCTTGCCCATTCCGGTGGTCACACTGCCCTTGTCAGTCATCGTTCTCCGGCATGGATGCTTGACTCTGGTGCGTCCGACCACCTCACCGGGGATGCAGGTATGCTCTCCCACTACCGTCCCTATAGTGGATCCTCTGCCATCACTGTTGCTGATGGGTCCACTCTCCCCATAGCCGGCTTTGGCTCCTGTTCCCTCACCTCCTCCCTTCACCTCTCCTCGGTGGCTCATGTACCCCGGAGTCCTTTTAACCTGCTTTCCATCAGCAAACTGACCAAGGATCTCAATTGCACTGCTCTCTTTTCCTCGTCTTCTGTTTTGTTTCAGGAGCGGACGACGAACCGAGAACTTGGTAGAGGCCAGCTTCGGGATGGAGTGTACATGTTCGCTGGCCCGTCTTCCATCGCCTGCGCGTCTCTCCCTGCTCATGCCGTTGACCTCCATTCCCGGTTGGGCCACCCTTCCGCCTCTGCACTTCATCGACTCTACCCCGATATTAGTCCCCGTTTTTCCTTTCCTTGTGAGTCGTGTCGTTTTGCGAAACATCATCGCACCTCCTATCCTCCTCGAGTTGACACACGGGCCGCCAAACCCTTTGATTTGGTTCATTCTGATGTATGGGGTCCCTGTGCTACCTCGAGTCAATCTGGGTATAAATATTACATTTCCTTCATTGATGATTATTCCCGGATGACATGGCTTTATCTTCTTCGGGATCGGACAGAGGTTTTCTCCACCTTCCAGACATTTTTTCATGAGATCCAAACACAGTTTTCTATCCCTGTCAAATGTCTTCGATCTGACAATGGGCGGGAGTACTTATCCACTCACTTTCAGCAGTTTCTCCGCGCCCACGACATCATCCACCAGACCTCTTGTCCTGATACCCCTCAGCAGAATGGGGTGGCCGAGCGGAAATACCGGCATATTTTGGAAACCGCTCGTGCCCTCCTCTTCCACCGCCAGGTCCCTCTTCTCTTCTGGGGGGATGCCATCCTCACTGCTACTTACCTTCTGAATCGTCTTCCCTCCTCCTTACTTCAGGGGGAGACTCCTTTTCATACCCTGTTCCCCTCTGTTCCTCCTCACTCCCTTCCACTCCGCGTCTTCGGATGTCTATGTTATGTCCGGGACACTCGCCCCCATCTCTCCAAACTTTCTCCCAAATCTCTTCGCTGTATTTTTCTTGGATATTCCCGCACTCAGCGCGGGTACCGCTGCTTCTCTCCAGACCTCCGCCGGTATATCACCTCTGCCGACGTATCGTTTGTCGAGACTTCTTCGTTCACTCTCCCCTCTCCTTCTCCTGACTCTACCATCGATGACTGTCTTCCGCTCTTCGTTCACCCACCTCTCATATCTCCCCCTCCCGGTCATCTCTTTGGCCAGACTTACTCCCGTCGTCCATCCGTTGTACCTCCCATCCCGGCCGAGGACCACCTTGTTCCTGCTTCGTCTGCTGCTCCTGTCCCCGCTCCCGCGGACGAGCCGATTGCGCTTCGGAAAGGTACTCGCTCCTGTCAGACTACTCCTCTCTTTGTATCTTCCTACAGGGGTCTGTCAGCCTTGGAGACCGTATCGCTTCCTCAGACAGTCGGTGAAGCAAAATCTCACCCCGGGTGGCTTGCCGCCATGAGGGATGAATTACAGGCTCTGGATGACAACCATACATGGGATCTTGTTCCACTTCCGGTGGGCAAACAGGCGGTCGGTTGTAAATGGATTTTCACTATCCGTCTCAATCCCGATGGCTCTCTTTGCCGCCTCAAAGCCCGACTTGTCGCCAAGGGCTTTGCTCAGACGTATGGCATCGACTACTTTGAGACCTTCTCTCCAGTCGCCAAGATGGCATCGGTCCGCCTTTTCCTTTCGCTAGCTGCTCATCATCATTGGCCGCTTCATCAACTGGATGTTAAAAATGCTTTTCTCCATGGCTTTCTTGATGAAGAAGTCTACCTCCAGCAGCCTCCTGGTTTTTCGGCCTTTGGTGCCGACCGCCATGTCTGCCGTCTCCGTCGCTCCCTCTACGGCCTCAAGCAGTCTCCTCGGGCTTGGTTTGGCCGCTTCAGCACGGTCGTCACAGCCTTTGGCCTATCTCGCAGTATGAAGGATCACACCGTCTTCTTCCGTACGACGGCGCATGGCTGTATCTTGCTTGTGGTTTATGTGGATGACATCATCATCACAGGGAGCGACTCCAGGGGCATCGCCAGTCTTAAGGCGCATCTTCACCAGCACTTTCACACCAAGGATCTTGGTCCCCTCACTTACTTGGCATCGAGGTCTCCCGGACTGCGGACACTATTTCTCTCTGTCAGCGCAAGTATGCTCTTGATATCTTGCAGGATGCCGGGTTGAGCACCGCCACTGCAGTGGACACTCCCCTTGAGCCTGGGGAACGCTCCCTTCATTCTGACTCGGAACCCTTTCCTCATCCCGAGAGCTATCGCCGCCTGGTCGGTAAACTCAACTACCTCACCATGACACGTCCTGACATTGCCTGTGCCGTTGGCAAAGTCAGCCAGTTCATGGAACATCCCACCCGCTCTCAGTGGGATGCTGTCCTTCGCATTGCCAAATACATCAAGAAAGACCCTGCCCGTGACCTTCAGTACTCCCATCATGCTCACATGGATGTTGAGGCCTTCTGTGATGCGGACTATGTCGGCTGCCTCGCTACCCGCAGGTCTACTTCGGGTTTCGCCGTGTTCTTTGCCGGCAATCTCATCTCTTGGCGCAGCAAGAAGCAGACTGTCGTCTCCCGGTCGAGTGCTGAGGCCGAGTATCGGGCCATGGCCACCGTCACTACTGAGATCCTCTGGCTTCGTCATCTCCTCCATGAGCTCGGTTTCCCCGCATCGACTCCTGCTCATATCTGGTGTGACAATCAGGCCGCCACGAAGATTGCATCGAATCCCGTCTTCCATGAACGGACGAAGCATATCGAGGTGGACTGTCACTTTCTCCGCCACCATCTGGAGCAGCACCATATCGGCTTCGGCCATATCCCGACGGCCGATCAGCTTGCCGATCTCTTCACCAAGGGTCTTCCCGGAGCTCGCCTTGAGTCTCTCACTACCCGGCTGGGTATTCACAGCCTCCCAGGCCCAGCTTGAGGGGGAGTCTGAGATGGTCCTGTGTCTTTGTTGTCTTTTTCTATTTGTGGGACTCTATCCAATCTGGGCATGTCCAGCTTGAGGGGGAGTGTTGGAACCCATTTAAGTGTAAATGGGTGAGTCCCACATCGGACTTACCCGTCCTGTACATTTGTTTCCTAATCTATAAAAGGATGTCCTCACCTCACATTGAGGTAAGGGGAATTCACCCTCTACATCTCTCAATGAAAGCACCTATTGATCTGTGCCTGTGTAGAAAACAGCAGAAGAAAAGATTACTATTCGGTAGAAATCAGAATTACAAGGTACAAAATAGTGCATAGAAGAAGAAAGAAAATCTCTCGGAGCAAGCTCTGAAGCCTAGGCCACTGCCACTCTTTAATCGTCTAGACAGCTGGAACCCCTTTGGACAGTTGGCTTCTGGACTGCTGGAACCCCTTTGGACAGATGGTTTCCCCCTCTGGGATGCTAGCTTCCCTCTCTAACCACCTAGCTGCCTAATTGCCTAACTCCTAATAATACTTGTGTGCTGCATCATTGATTTTGTTTTTGTTGCGACCTTTTGGATTTAATCTTTTCACCTGTCAAGAATCATGCTTAATACTGCTGGTATTATGTTGCCTAACGATTGAGTGTTGGTGTGGTTGTGAAATAATTAAGTATCCAGTCACCAGTTTTGATAATCTATGCAATTTTGTTGAGTTGCGTTTTTTAGCACTGTGTCCAAATCTAGGTTGATCTTGATTTTTGCTTTTTCTTCTTCCTGCTAAATGGATTTTTGTTCTTATTTGTGATATTTTCGACAGGTTGCCCAGGGAGCTCTTATCTTGAACCTTCTTTCAAGATACTCTGAAGGTGTTACATATCTGTTTTTTGTCCTTTTCGGTTATCTTTTGTGTGTGTTGGGGGGGGGGGGTGCACATGCATGTGAGCGTTCATAAATTTCTTAATGGAGATCATAATCTTCTAAATCTCTGCCGTAAACAGAATTTTCTGCAACATTGGAGGGGAAAAACAAAGAGTTGTCAACGTCTGAGCTTTCTGGTGGAGCAAGGCTTCATTATATTCTCCAATCCATTTTTGTGAAGTGTTTAGAGGTGTGAATTCCTCTTCATATTTGACTATTATTCAGTGGGTTTTACTAGCCAATTCCATCTTTTGATGCTGCATGGTAACTTGGAATGGTTTATTATGCAATTTAAAATATGATTGAGAACAATCATAAGGTTTTGATACCGTTTTTACCGATTTGAAGCACAAATACTAATGATGGATATTCGTTGCTTATGGGAAATTTGCCCCCCCCCCCCATTTTGCTGCATGGAAGCCTGAGAAAATTTCTTTTTTAATGTGCAGGAAGTGGATCCTTGTGAGGGCTTGACTGATGAAGACATCAGAACTGCCATTCAAAATGCAACTGGTTCAAAATCTGTGTTATTTGTACCAGTAGTACGTTTCATTCTATATATTTCTGATAAATACGTCTAGGATCGTTTCTGTTTGTCTGTTGAAATCGTAGTTTAACTCCATTTACCTTTTAATTGTTTTCCTCATCTTCATTTTGATATTTTATTTTTTATTTTCAAACCTCTAAAAAGTAGGTACCTTTTGAGGTTCTTGTTCGGAGGCAAATAGCTCGCTTATTAGAACCAAGTCATCAGTGCGCGAGGTTTATATACGATGAATTACTAATGGTATAATATTTCTATTTCATCATCTCTTGGATCTTTAGGAGCAGCCGGGTTAACCAATATTGAAAATCAAAATAATTATTTCTTTTTTTAGATAAGTCATCATTGTATGCCAAATGAACTACAAAGGTTTCCTGTTTTAAGAAAGCATATGGATGAAGATGCAGTGAAGTTTTTGGAGGAGGGACTTGAACCTTCACTTATAATGATTAGACACCTTATTGAAATGGAGGTAAGCCATATTAAGAAATTTCAATTTTATTAATCTTTACTTACATTTATAAATATTGCTCAATTTTGTTTGTAACATGGATCCGTGCTAAATTCTTGAGTCTGTATTGAGATTAAATGCTGTGATATTTGAAATCTCTCTCTCTTTGTCATTTTTTTTCTGCATGGTACGGTTTCTGGGCCTGCTATTTCTACAAAAACAAAATAAGAAAACTGTAGCAAACAATGCCATAAAACAAAGGCACCCTGACAACAAAGCTGTCTATGCCAAGGCAGGGGAAAACATTAAGGGGGTCTAGAACTATGTAAACCCAACGCGCGCCCGAGCCCTGCTCTCACTCTTGCCGCGCAGGTCCTCTGCACGCGACACCCCTGCGCGTGCTACCCCCCTCCGCGTTGCATTACATACACCAGCGTGCGACTCCACAACGCGTGCTACCCCCATCCGCGTTGCATTATATACACCAGCGTGCGACTCCACAACGCGTGCCCAACCCCCGACGAGCGCCCGACTCTCTTGTCAGGATCGATTTCCTCCAGCCCTAGGTCTCCCAGGCCCAACACATAGGCCCTTCACGGGTTCCATCCTAAAACCCATGGGTGCTAGAAGGAATTGTCCATCCAAGCTTATATGCGAGCCACAATCCTTGATGGAATCCGATGTGGGACTTGGGTTTGTACCTAACAATCCTCCCCTCAAACCAAAGACCACACAATTGGGTCTCCCCTTCAACGATAATGCATCAGATCCAACCATCTTGCACCTTCGTTTTTCTCATCATCGGGACTCGTCGTCTGACCCCGCTATCAGGAAGACTTTCGACACAAGACACCATGGATTCACATGCTTCAAACTGGTTTGGGGAATACTCCACCCTACATCACACCTGGGCTGCATCATAGCTCTGATACCACTTGCTCTCTGCACTCTGATTCTTTGTTCCCATTTTCATCTTCAGCTGCATGGCGATCCTTGTACACGACACTTTCATTAAATAGCACGTTCTAGCTCTTGATGACGATCTTGTTCTTCCTTGACCCGATACACCCATTTGTTCTGCAATGCTTTCTTCCCCTGTGACAGATATGTCAACTCCCATTTATTGTTGTCATGTAGTGAAGAAATTTCTTCCTTCATGGCCAACTCCCACTTGCTCGACTCCTTGAACTCCATTGTTTCTTCAAAGCATTCTGGCTCTCCCCCATCAGTTTCATCGTCTCATTCTCAGGTACACCTTCAAGCCCCACTATTTGTTGTAGAAGGCTTCTCGTACATATTCGGGAGAGCTTGCATCAGTCCGATCGTCGTCTTCTCCTCTCTGATGTTGAACGCCACATTTTTTGCCAACGTAAGGCGCACAACACCCAGAACCTGTCGATCCAGCAACTTTCACTCCGATTGCTCCATGTCCGTTGGCTTTAAACCCAAAAGCGGCAAATGCATTTTCTTTTTCTAAAGATAGTCTTCGATCTGCTTCCTCCAGTAGCTGAAGTCAGTTCCATCGAAGCGGTCAATCTTCTCCTTTCCTTCTTCTATAGCCATCGTTTAGTTCGAGGAATCCGAACTTAACCTTTGATACCACTTGTCATGATTGATTTCCTCCAGCCCTAGGTCTCCTAGGCCCAACACATAGGCCCTTCAGTGGTCCATCCTAAAACCCACGGGTGCTAGGAGGAATTGCCCATCCAAGCTTATATGCGAGCCACAATCCTTGATGGAATCCGATGTGGAACTTGGGTTTGTACCCAACATCCCTTGGCGCAACCCAACCTCCGGTGTGCGTGACCCCCCATGAGAACAACCCCAATAAGTGCCCCGCTCCCCCCCGGGGCGAACCCCCCAGGTTCGGACAAAAGGAGAGAAAAGAATGAGGGAAAAAAAAACCCGAAAAAAAAGCAAAAGAGAGAAAAATTAAAAAAATGACGACGAAAGAGGTAAAGCCGTGTGGACCCGATCAATGACAATGAAATTATGTAATCTTTCTCTCCTGAATCAGATCATGCTAATCATGCTGGAACAACTCTGCCAACAACATAACCAATCTTGAGAGCAGCACGAGACACTATTGGAGGCATTGCGGGACCTTCGCACGACGCCTATGCCACAACCTCGACGTGGAAGAATTTTTGGATTGGATTGTAGAGGTTGAAAAGTACTTCGACTTGATGGATGTACTAAAACATCTTCAGGTCAAATATGTGACCTATAAGCTTCGTGATGGAGCTTCCGCATAGTGAGAACATATGCAGACTAACCGTCGGTGACAAAGCAAGAATCCCATCCACTCTTGGCGTTGAATGAAGGATGCCTTGAACCTTCGGTTCCTTCCACATGACTATGAACAGGTGGTATATCAGCGGTACACCCTTTTTTGGGCCCTTCAACGACCCAAACTTGGGACTCATCTTGGCAGTAGAACTTCGGGTTCAAAGGGAGGGCAAAACCCCTAAAACGACGGTTTAGACAGGTGAAGACTGGTCGAGACAGCTCGCTGTAGACACTTTTAATAACCACAATTTACTTGGTTAACACCCCCAACCTCGACAAAACAACAACCAGTATGCTCAGAAGTTCATTGACAAGTGTTATCGATGCCGTCATCCCGCACACTTATCAAACAATTACCTAAATCGAGGCTAAGTTAATTTTATTGCAGATGTTGAAGAAGAGGGAGTAATTGACCAAGAACAAGAGGAGCAATACTATATCGATCCCGAAGACAACGTCGAGGAAGAGTGAGAGGTCCAAGTTGTGTGACGTTTGGTGATGACCAACGAGCCGACTCAAGAAGATCCACAACGACATAATCTCTTCCGCACTTGTTGTTAGATGAATGGTCGTGTGCTCGAAATCATTATTGATGGGGGAAGCCAGAAGAATTTAAGCTCTTGTGATGCCATAAGGAAGCTGTAATTGAAGACAACCAAGGACCCGTCACCCTATCGTGTTGGATTGATAAAGTTGATAGGAGACATTTGAGCCGCCGAACAATGCAGTCTATCATTCTCGATCGGTCGATACGAAAATCGTGTGATGTGTGGTGTGGTCGAGCTAGATGCGTGCCAACTTATGCTGGGATAACCATGGCGATTCGATCTTGATGCCCGCCATAACGGTTGAGCCAATACCGTGGAGTTCACCAAAGTCAAAGCTCATTACACTTTGTCACCCCCTACGAAGTGTCGAGACACCCCCTACGAAGTGTCGAGACACCCAGGTACAGGGAAAATCAGTTATTTCTTTATGTGCAACTATTACTTTCAGAAAGGAGGTGGGGAGGCCAGTTACATCCTGACCGTTGCTTCCCAAGCATTTTTGAACAATCCTACCGACATCCCACCACCCCTCTAAGAGTTGCTCGATGGGTTTTGAGATATTATGTTCGATGAGCTACCAGCTTGCTTACCGCCGAACAAGGATATCCAACACCACATTGAGCTGGTCCCAGGAGCTTCTCTGCCAAATTTGCCACACCATCGCATGAGTCCAATGGAGCACGAGATCCTTCAAAAGCAAGTACACGAATTGCTTAGTAAAGGCCTCGTGCGAGAAAGCATGAGCCCTTGTGATGTTCCAACTCTTTTGGTTCCCAAGAAAGATGGATTATGACGGATGTGTGTTGACAATCACGCCATCAACAAGATCACCGTCAAGTACAGATTCCCAATCTTGTGATCGGATGATATGCTTGATATGCTTCAAGGGGCAACAATGTTTTCAAAGATGGACCTTCGGAGGGGTTTTACGAGTGGTTAGTAATGCCTTTTAGGCAATCTAACACCCCATCACCTTTATTAGGCTCATAAACCAAGTTCTAAAACCCTTATTAATAAGTTCGTCATTGTTTATTTCGATGATATTCTTCTATTTAGCAAGTAGACCGCTCTTCACCTTGAATATCTAAGGGAGGTACTTCGAGTTTTCAGGACAACACGCTTTATCTTAACCTTAAGAAGTGCATTTTCATGCTCCCTAAATTTATTTTCCTTGGGCATGTTTTGTTGGCCGACAAGATTCAAGTCATCGAGGAGAAGGTGCAAGCCATCCGAGAGTGGCCTCTACCAAAGAATGTTGGTGTATTGCGCAGCTTCCACGACCTTGCTACCTTTTATCGGAGATTCATTCGAGATTTTAACTCGATTGTGGCACCGCTCACAAACTGCTTGAAAAAGGGAAATTTTCACTGGGGCGGTGCAACTGAGGAGAGCTTTGCCACCATTAAGGAGAATCTTTCCACCGCTCTACTCATGGCATTGCCTGACTTCAGCAAGCCATTCGAATTGGCGCCGTTCTTTCCCAATCTGGTCGAGCAATTGCTTTTATGAGTGAGAAACTTAGCGACTCACGTTGCAAGTGGGCTGTGTATGTGATTAAGCTATACTCCATGGTATGAGTTGTGAAACATTGGGAGCAGTACCTTTTTCAATGAGAGTTCGTTCTCCATACCGATCATGAAGCCCTCAAATATATACATTTCCAGAAGAACCTCAACAGTATGCACACTCGACGAGTCACCTTTCTGTAGCGATTCACCTTTGTGATAAAACACAAGACAACAACTAACAAGCCTTAAAACCCAATTAAATGAGGTCAACTACATGGATCAATCGTCGCTAATTAGCTCTATTGAAGACCATATTTTCATTGAAACCATTTAGAACAAAATCATCTTGAATGATTTGTTTAATGGTCCTTTTAGGTTTACTACCAAGTGAATTTGTCATTAAGCTTACCCTATTAATAGGAACATCCCTCAGTTTTCTTCTAACATGTCCAAACCATCTTAATCTAGTCTCAGTCATTTTCTCGTCAATCAGAGCCACTCCAATTTTCTTTCGAACACATTTATTTTTAATCTCATCCATTTTAGTATGTCCACATGTCCATCTTAACATTTTTATTTCTACTATCCTTATTTTTTGTTCAAGACGTCCCGTCAAAGGTCAACACTCACTACCATATAGAACAGTTGGTCTAATAACTGTCCTATAAAATTTACCTTTCAATTTCCAAGGAATTTTATGATCACAAAGCACCCTAGAATCCTTTTTCCATTTTATCCATCCAGTTTGAATTCTATGAGATACATTTGCATTAATATCTCCATCACATTAAAGAAATAGGCCTAAATATCGAAGATGATCAACTTTGGAAATAACATGATCTCCCAAAATCTCACATCCATAATATTATTAGACAATCCTGTTCTAAAACAACACTCCATATATTCTGTCTTATCCTTACTATGATGAAAACCCTTCGATTCTAAACCACAAGAGCGGTTGGAAAAATCAGGTGGCAGACTCATTAAGAAGGCGAGCCCATACACTCATCACCATGCAGAATGAGGTTGTGGGATTTGATTGTTTAAAAGATCAATGTGCACGTGGATTTCACTGAAGAATGAGCACGTTGCCAACAAGGGATGTCTGTTGGCCCTTTCATGCTGCAGGATGAATTTCTTTTCTTTCAAGACCGTTGCATCCCTCAAGGGCTGGTATGAGAGATAGCTATAGAGCTGCACCGTAATGACCACTTCAGGAAATACAAAACGATTTCTTTAGTGGAGAGACAATTCTTTTGGCCGCAGTTGAAAGAGGATGTTGCTAAAGCGGTGAAATGATGTATATGACCTTCCAGGGGAACAAGGGGCAAGCACAAAACACTTGGTCTGCACACACCCCTACCCGTTCCAGAAGCTCCGTGAGAAGGCATCTCCATGGACTTTGTTGGAGTCTGCATCCTACATCGGACTTGAGGTCCGGTGTGGTTTTAATTATTCATTATAAAATAACCCCAAGGGCTCCTTTAAAGAGAACACCTTGGGGGTTTAGTTTCTCCTATTTTATCATTCTACATGGTATCAGAGGGAACCTAATCCCGAACCTTTTCTCCCATATATATATATATATTTTTAATCCCGTTTAGGGTTCTTGATAATTTCTCCCGGGTGGGGGGCGACGATCTCCATGGCCGGCGAGCCATAGGTATTCTCCGCCGCCGCCCCTGCCGGCTATCCCTTCCGAGGGCCGCTCGGTCACTATCCCAGGCGGCCTCCTGGTGCATTCCCGACAGATCCCTCCTGCGATCTGCAGTCCTCCATCTCGGCGATGGCTCCCTCACGGGCCTCCTTCCCCGCGGCGCCCCTCCCTTATGGCCTGCCCCGCCTCCTCCGCTCTGCGCGGCTCCCGCTCCAGTCACCCTGGTGGCTCCATCTCGCCGGAATCCTCCCGCCCGCAGCAGGACCTCTCCTGCGGCGCACACCTTACTCGGCCGACCTGCGCAACGCGTCCCGTCGCCCTCCCGCTGTCCGCGCGACTTCCGGCGTCCCGATCTCCGTCGCCCTCCTTCCGCTGTCCGCGCGACTCCCGACTTCTTGATCCCGACGACCCTCCAGCGCGCACGACGACCTCGTCCGGCACCCTCGTCCAGGCGACCTCTTTCGACGACTTCCTCTGCCTCTCTGTGCCGCGACCCTCCGCATCCGACGCGGTTCCCCTCCAGCGCCTCTGTTCTCACCGCCCCCCTTCCAACAACATCAGCTCCCTGCGCAACAGCGGTTGTGCCTCGTTCCGTTCATCCCTCGCCGGCCTGACCCTTCCCTCCAGGCCATCTCCAGCGGGCCAGTGCCTTCCGAGAAGTTTCTTCCATGCTGGCCTCTTCCTGTGGCAACCCCACTCCTGCGCTTCTCTTCCAACAGCCGGCTCCCATCTCTCCCAGCTGCTGCCCTGCTTCCAGTTTCGGATCTCGGACACCTCCTGTGGAATCCCCACCTGCCGTCGCCGGCATCTCCTGATGACTCCTGGCAGCCGCATCCCTGTCCGCCGGCACGCCCTCGCGCTTCCTTCACCGTGGCGCAACACTTCGCCCGCCTAGGATCCGGGCCCTTGGCGTCGCCAGACCCCGCAACGATTCTGCGAAATCCTCACCTCCCGTCGCCGACCCCGCAAGTGCGGCTTTCCCAGTGCTAGTGTGGATTTCCCGACGTATCACCGTCCGACCCCACTTGTGCGGATTTCCTGACGCTCCGTCAACCGGCCCAGTCTGTGTGGTTCTTCTGCTGCGCCCGCGACATCATCTATCCATCATCCCGAGGGGGAGCTGCGATCTTGAGGGGGAGCTATGCTCGTCGTTTGTTTCTTTTATTTCTTCTTGTTTTGTAATCAAGTTGGGTATGTCCAGCTTGAGGGGGAGTGTTTGCATCGTCTTTTGCTTGCTTTATTTTTCTTTGTGTGTCCAAGCTAGGTACACCTAGCTTGAGAGGGGGGAGTGTTGGAGTCTGCATCCCACATCGGACTTGAGGTCCGGTGTGGTTTTAATTATTCATTATAAAATAATCCCAATGGCTCCTTTAGAGAGAACACCTTGGGGGTTTGGTTTCTCCTATTTTATCATTCTACAGACTTTGTCTTATGAGTATCCTACACCCAGTGGTCTCATGACTCCGTCTTCATGGTAGTTGACTGATTCTTGAAGATGTTGCACCCCATTCCTTGCAAAAGGACGGCTGATGCTTCTTATGTGGCTACGCTATTCCTTCGAGAAGTGGTACGACTCCATGACATTTCGAAAACCATCACATCTGACCGAGATACCCGTGTCCTTAGCTATATATGGTGAACATCGTGGAGAATGTTTTAGACAGAGTTGAATTTTAGCAGCTTCTTCCACCCGCAGACAAGTGGACAAACATAGGTTGTCAATCGCACCCTCAACTTTCTTATCCGCTGTTTCTGTGGGGTCGTCCTAAGCAATGCGATCTCGTTCTCGCCCCATCTGAGTTTGCATTCAACACAATGTGATGAATCGAACCACATGGAAAACTCCTTTTGAAGTGATGTACCGGCAGCGTTGTCGAAGCACTTGCTTGATCTAATCTCATTGCCCAAGCTTCCTGGGTATAATGTGGCTGATGAACACATGACCTCTCAACATTGATGACATCTAAGCCGAAGTGGTTCTTAACATCAAAGTCTCAAATGCAAGGTACAATGCAAGGCTAGCTGTTTTCAAAGAGGGGTATCTCGTCATGGTTCACATCCGGAAGGAACGGTCCCAGTCAGCACTTACAACAAGCTGAACCCAAAGAATATCATCCCTTGCAAATTCTTGCAACGCGTCAACGACAATGCTTATGTGGTGGAACTTCTGGAAGGATGGGAGATTTCTCCGACATTCAATGTGGCTGACTTGAAGTTGTTCACTCCATAAGAGCCACTTCATCAGTGTCAGGCTCAAGGGCAGGTCTTTTCCAAGAGAGGGAGACTGATGCAGCGCTTGCTGTGGCCAGCGCCTCTCATGGGCCATTTCTTTTTATATGTTTAATTATTGTTTTGCCCCTAGCAGAGGATATTTTTAAAGGCGAATTAGCCTTTTTAATTTTTTTTGGGGGTTTAGCCTATAAATAAGCTGTCTGGTGTCATTTGTAGAAAAGTTTTTGAAATATTAATCAAATTCCAGAGTGTGTTTTCTCTGTTTGGGGTGTTCTGCCTGTGTTATTCCCGAGCTCCTCGTGTAAGGACTCATTTCTATCCCGCTGCAAAAATCAGAGCTGCTTGGTTGCCTTTAACTGCATGGCAGCCTCCCTAAGCTGAATTTGAATTTTGTTGAACACCTGTCTGCACATGGAAGCATTCCCGTTGCTGTAAATTTCCCAAAAAATAAAGCATGCAACTGGAACCTTTGCAACATCCATTTGAGAATTAAGAATGCAATCGAACACCCAGGCAGAAATAAGTGGAGAGGGAGGACAGCCCAGGTGATGCTCCCAATAATTGGCCGAAGGAAGTGCACAGAAATTTAGCATGATCCCTTTGAAGAAATAAATGAACCACTGACTCTGTACCGACTGCATCGCAGCGAACACATTTAGTGGCTATTGAAACCCCTCTTTGAATATTATATCTACCGCCACACAGTTTTTGAAAACTTGCCACGTCAAAAAGCTCAATTTAGCAGGGATAAATTTGTTTCGAACAAGGTCCTGGCAGCTAGCCATTGGAGACGCTCACCCTACCTATAGTCACTGTCTCTCAGTTTTCAGTATTACTCATCCCACCTTTAACCACTGCCTCTCTTAACCTTGGGTCTATCTTTTGTTCTTTACATGAGACCCACTGACCTAATTTCAACACTTATCATTAGATTAATTATCGCTTCTTAGTTGCAGTAGATATGGGTGCTTGTTTGTCCTTGCATTACCTTTGCATGTGCATGTTCCTTTTCATACACCCTTATCACTAGTTGTGATATCTTTCTCAACTGGATTTAAATGTACCTAAACATTTATACTATATTCCGAAAAGTTGTATAAAAACTTTCATGATAGTATTCTTGCATCCCTCATGAGTTTTCTGTGGCTTTCCTAGCATGAAATCATAATTTATTTCAGGCTGAGATGCATAAATTCACTTAAAACAGACATGAAATAATTCAAGAAAATGTTTACAAATGAATTCCAGTGATAAAATTTCTTTCTTACATATCTTACATGCTTACATCTGTTAGATTTAATTTCCAATCAGATAAAGCATTTCATAAAATAATTCTTGCATGAGAAACTAATCTAACCACCATGCGTGCACATAATTCTGTGCAAATTTATTTTTTATCAATCATGAAATTTTATATCAAATTGCTAAATTTTGTGTTTACCCATTACATCCAATCCATCATATTTAAAGTTCTACCCTAACTTTATATTTAATTCAAAATCACATGTCATGCACCTTAGATCTATGTTTGCATTGTCATGAGATTTTATTTATTTATTTTTGTTGTCGAGTGTAAATCATTTTTATTTTGTTTTAGATCTGAAAAAATATAATTTTCATATTTTTTTTACATCTCAATGAAATCCCATTAAAATTCTCACAGAAAACTCTTGTTGTACAACTTTTAGTAAACTCGACATTTTTCTCTTGTTTCGATTTCTCGTTTTTGGGATCTTTTGAGTTCCTGGTGTGTTCTTATTCCTTGGATGTCATCATTGTTTAGCATTGAGTGGAGTGCTTGTGAGTGTATTTACATTATCTTCGGGGAAGATGTGTGTAGATTGAGAAACCCAAGGAGAGGGGCCGTCGCGTAGGGAGCCGCGCAAGGAGAGGGGCGCCGCTCGGGGGAGAGAGGGCCGCCGCGCGCAGGAGGAAGATCTGCCGGGAGGGAGAGCCGCTTAGGGCAGGAGGGACACGAGGCGGAGGGGCGGCGGCATAAAACCTATGGCCACCGAGGCCGCCGGGAGGGAGAGCCGCTTAGGGCAGGAGGGACACGAGGCAGAGGGGCGGCGGCATAAAACCTATGGCCACCGAGGCCGCCGCCCCCCGCGGGGGACTTGAGTCGGAAAACCATAGACGGGAGGGAGGGATCGGGTTAGAAAACCCTCTGATACCATGTAGATTGAGAAACCCCCTTGCCTCCTTACCTCAAAGTGAGGCGGAGACATTCTTTTATAATGAATGAAAAGGACCACACCGGACCTCAAGTCCGATATGGGATACGTACTCCAACAATGTGAATGAAATTCCCCTTCTCACTAGCGTGCAGACACAGCAGTGGAAACACCCACTCTTTCATTTTATTTTTTAATGCACACACACACATATATTATTATTTCAATGTGTTGGCCCTAGTTTTGGCACCTTCACATCACCGCTATTTTTATTTTCCACTTTTTTTTAGTGAATGCTGGTTCATTTTTTATTTTCCCTTTTAGTTCTTTAGTTTTTTCACTCCATACTCTAAACCCCAAATAAATTTGTCCCACCACAATAAAATCTGGGGTATTACACGTTGACAAACACCTGTATGCTTTATCATATAAGCATTGAGAGGAGCATGCTGTACTTGCTTTAATTACTTGTAGCATGGCAAAAGCATTGTTATTATTTAAAAAAATGCTACACTTTTCTTTGTATCACTTGTCCTCTGTTATGTAGATGGATTACATAAACACCTCTCACCCATGTTTTATTGGCGGGAGCCATGCCGTCGAAGTTGCTAGGCAGCATATCAAATCTTATAGGGCGACAATGCCTGTCACTAGGCAAAAGGTGCATGTGCCTGCTGTTGCAGTAATTTTAAGCACTGTTTTTTCCTTCCCTCTCTTTTGGTGGACTCATCCTTTCTCCTTTCACAACTTGTCAATCAGGATGGTTTAGAACCCAACAAGGCACCGACATCTGAAAGGAGTCTGAAATCTCTAGCTATTTTTTCTAGGCAATCTAATGGAATTGTGGCTGAGCAGGTATCTCCATTCCCTCGTTTGTAAATTCTGTCATGGTGAACCTTTCTAAATATTTTTCACGACCATCCATGCTACAATTTATTATATTTTCATGATTTGCAGGGAGTTCAACCTGCAGCAGATGAAAAGATTAGTTCTTCAGGTATGGTGTTTCATTTATGAAAGTTGTTCTGTGTGTATCAAATACATGTTTTGTTTCTTGGAAGGAAGTTCTCATTGAATATTGTAGAATGATAAAATAGGAGAAACCGAACCCCCAAGGTGTTCTCTCTAAAGGAGCTCTTGGGGTTATTTTATAATGAATAATTAAAACCACACCGGACCTCAAGTCCGATGTGGGATGCAGACTCCAACACTCCCCCTCAAGCTAGGTGTACCTGGCTTGGACACATAAAGAAAAATAAAGCAAACAAAAGACGCTGCAAACACTCTCCCTTAAGCTGGACATACCCAGCTTGATTACAAAACAAGAAGAAATAAAAGAAACAAACGACGAGCATAGCTCCCCCTCAAGATCGCAGCTCCCCCTCAGGATGATGGATGGATGATGTCGCGGGCGCAGCAGAAGAACCAAACAGGCTGGGCCGGTTGACGGAGCGCCAGGAAATCCGCACTAGTGGGACCGGACAGTGATACGTTGGGAAATCCAAACTAGCACCGGGAAAGCCGCACTTGCGGGGCCGGCGACGGGAGGCGGGGATTCTGTAGAATCGTTGCGGGGTCTGGCGATGCCAAGTGCCCGGATCCTAGGTGGTCGAAGTGCTGCGCCACGGTGGAGGAAGCGCGGGGGCGTGCCGGCGGACAGGGATGCTGCTGCCGGGAGTCGTCGGGAGATGCCGGCGACGAGAGGCGGGGATTCTGCAGGAGGTGCCGGAGATCCGAAACTGGAAGCAGGGCAGCCGCTGGGAGAGACGGGAGCCGGCTGCCGGAAGAGGAGCGCAAGAGGAGGGGGGCTGCCGCAGGAAGAGGCCAGCATGGAAGAAACTTCTCGGAAGGCACTAGCCCGTTGGAGATGGCCTGGAGGGAAGGGTCAGGTCGGCGAGGGATGAACGGAACGAGGCACAACCGTTGTTGCGCAGGGAGCTGATGCTGCTGGAGGGGGGGGGGTGAGAACAAAGGCGCTGGACGGGAACCGCGTCGGATGCGGAGGGCCGCAAAACAGAGAGGTGGAGGAGGGAGTCGCCGAAAGAGGTCGCCTGGACGAGGGCGCCAGACGAGGTCGCCTGGACGAGGCCGTCACGTGCATTGGAGGGTCGTCAGGATCGAGACGCCGGGAGTCGCGTGGACAACGGGAGGAGGGCGACGAGATGCGTCGCGCAGGTCGGCCGAGTAGGGTGTGCGTTGCGGGAGAGGTCCTGTTGCGGGCGGGATGATTCTGCCGGGATGGAGCCACCGGTGCGACTGGAGCGGGAGCCGCGCAGAGCGGAGGAGGCGGGGTAGGCCACAGGGGTGGGGCGCTGTGGGGAAGGAGGCCCGTGAGGGAGCCGTCTTCGAGATGGAGGATTGCAGATCACAGGAGGGATCCGCCGGGAATGCACCAGGAGGCCGCCTGGGATAGTGGCCGAGCGGCCCTCGGGAGGGATAGCCGGCAGGGGGGGCGGCGGAGAATACCTATGGCTCGCTGGCCATGGAGGCCGCCGCCCCCCAACCGGGAGAAATTATCTGGAACCCTAAACGGGATTAAAAAAATATATATACGGGAGGGAGGGTTCGGGATTAGGTTCCCTCTGATACCATGTAGAATGATAAAATAGAAGAAACCGAACCCCCAAGGCGTTCTCTCTAAATGAGCCCTTGGGGTTATTTTATAATGAATAATTAAAACCACACCGGACCTCAAGTCCGATGTGGGATGCAGACTCCAACAAATATAGATGTTAAATTTCTCTCTTTTGTTGTTGAGTAATATGGATTTCTGGAATGAAAAGGGGATGGTGCATGATGGGTTTCTACGAATTCTTATGGATGGGTTCGGCCAAGAATTGTAATAGCATTATGGTTTCAGTGCTCCATTGGGTGTGGACAGTTGTCAAACAATTAGCCAAAATGTGGCAATTCCATATTGGATATGAATGAATGGATTTTGAACCCAATCCCTAGGGCGATCGTCATTCAAGAATTAATCAATTGCATCGATCCTAATCTCAATTTTCTTTGGATTCCAAGTCTTTTGTGGAATATTTGTAGCATTTATTTTAACTTTGTGCAAGAACTGTTCTTGTCATGTACAGTGTTTGTGAAAATTTCAATGTTGGCAAGTTTTGCTAATTTTTATGAAATAGCCAATTCAAACTGGGGATTTTCATCCATTTTTGGTGGGAATGATCATCATACATCTGCTAAGGAAATTTCAATAAACAAGCCATTTAGCGATGCTGCTCACACATTGGAGCATGCCATTTCAGTGATACATTTAAGTGAGGTACTTGTTGAAAACATTTTACGTATACTCCTGTACCCCATCCATTTGTATTACGTTTACTGTCTTAACAATGTCTTTTTGTATGTATTCTTTAAGCCCCCGGCTGTCTTGAGGCCCTCTGAAACCTACTCAGAGCAGGAATCTATTGAAATTATTGTTACAAAGCTTCTGTTGAAGTCATATTATGACATTGTGCGAAAGAATATTGAGGACTCTGTACCTAAAGCAATAATGCATTTCCTGGTAATTTTTTTTTTTCAAAGGAGAATATATCCGTAATTTGATTCTTGTTATAATATTGGTGTGTAAGTTGAACCTCTGGCTTCCAACAATCAAAATGAACTGAATTGCCGTTGCGAGTCTTGTCGGCATTGTATGAGAAGTAGTCCTCTGGCAGGTTTTTCATGCTGAAAATCAAATACAACAATGTTGTAATAAATTATAAATGCTATAGAAGAGTGAATTTTGCCTCTTTTAATAGGGAAAATTCACCCACTTCCTATCTGTTGCTGCTGCAGCTAGACAATGAATGAGAGTTATGATGAATTTGGTGTCACTAAGCATGATTAATTATTTTTAGTCAATAATTTTAATGTGCAGTCAGTAAATAATTAAATTATTCCATTGATTCCATGCAAGTCTTGTTACATACTCGACCCTATAAGTTTGAATATTGCAATTTATCTTGAAAACCTGCTTAAAGAACAATTGATGTATGATCCACATGTGTACCTGGAATCAAAAGTTTACTCTTAACAGCATTTTGGTGATTTTGGCAGGTAAACCATACGAAACGGGATCTGCACAACGTATTAATTAGAAAAATTTACAGGTATGCTTCTTGAAAGGTTTTTTCAAGGAAAATCATTATCTGTACTGGCTAATTTCAATTTTGAATTAGTCCGTATTTAATTTCGAGTCAAAAAAATGGAGCAACTGTTCGTTTGAAATATTGTTGTGTTTGAAAACAGAGAAAACCTATTTGATGAGATGCTGCAGGAGCCTGGTGAGGTGGCTGCCAAGAGAAAACATGCCCGAGAGATGCTTGGTGTTCTTCAACAGGCTGCGCGGGTGAGTTGTGCCTCAACTTTCCTAATTTTTACAAATGTTGTTGCCATAATGGAGAGGTTTTTATTTTTAGAATCATCTGCTGGTGATTTAGCTGTTCATCCTGTGCCTCCGATCCCTTATCTCTTTTTCTTGGCTCAACATATGAGTAATGCCCAAATTTGCCTTGGTTTTTTGATGCAATGGGATTTAAGCGATTTCAATGCCCTCATGGAGGTGATTTGGTGTTGTACGGATGCCCATCCAATCATCTTCATGCGTTACTAAGGGCAAAGAGAATGCTGTGTCTCTGTTCGGTTGTCTCACATTGGTTGTGGAAGGGACCAAGGTGTTAAATATACCTGTGAGGAATATTCTCACTTCATGAGCTAGCTTTTGAGGTCGAGTAGGCCTAATAACACCTATCAATGGTATTAGAGCCGAGGTTACAATTTTGCTTAAAAATCCATGTAGCGATCCAGTTGAGATCCAAGGTAGGGCTTTATGTGAGGATGAGATTGCGGGGTAACCAATATCGGTTGTGGAAGGGGCAAAGATGTTAAGTATAAGCGTACCTTTTGGGGCTGAGACTGCCCAATGACACCAATGGATGTTATCAGAGCTTGGGTTACAACAACACTCACCCAAGGCAGGGCTTGATGCGTGAGGGTGAGATTGTTGGTTTATCCCACATCAGTTGTTGGGGCCGAAGTGTTAAAATATTGGCTTTTGGGGGTTTTCCTGGTCAATGTTGAGAAAAGTGTTGCAATTTGTAGTGTGGATTGATTATTTGGTTGCTTTGTTGCAGACATTGGATGAATTGCCACTAGAAGCGGATTCAATTGAGAAAGGTTACAGCATGAGCGGTGATACGAGGAGGGTCCCCATGTACTCGACAAGCAGTGGTTCTAGTGATTCGTATGCAGCTACTCCCAGGAATTCAAGGTCCCGGAAGTCTTTACACTCTGGGGAGCTAGAAGCTGTGTCCCATGGAGGTGACTTCAATGGAAACGATGCAGTTCCCCAGCAACAGATCTGATCGTCTAACGTTAAATAGCAATCCAAGCATTTTGACAGTGCCATGCTTCACTGCTGGGTTTCAAGAGCATATTACTTTTGTGTTGATCATCCAATTGGGGTGGGAAAGTCCCCAGTTTTGGGTTGCACACATCTAACGCGTGGTGGAAGTGGTTGCTTGATAAATTGTCTGGTTGGGCGTTTTCCTGTTTCAGGTTTGTGTTTTATTCACATATTCACTGTACAGCATTCCTATTATTGACATTTTGGTGCCTGCAACAGGTGCCCATCCAAAGTCAAGTGAACCCAGGCAGTGGACAGAGCCATTTTCAGTGGAATTTATTTAAAACCCCCTTAGTTTCAGTGGAATTTATTTAAAACCCCCTTAGTGACCAAAAGACTCGTCTCTGTAGGTATCCATCATCTCTCCGAATCTCCAAACACTTGGAAATATTCTCTCGTAAGTTCATGGTATACTACTAGTATCTTGGGATTAAAGTAGAAAGAAAAGTGCTACGACCATTCAAAAAAATAGACGGGGCAAGAATTACACATTTTTCATTGGTTTGATCCTCTGTATATAGACATCCTTGGATGCTTTTTATTGGTTTTGCTCTAATCAAACCAACTATGAATGTTATATGTTTAAATATTCATTAGCTCTCTTATCACCATCTAATAGTGCCTGAATGTGTCATAATTTTGGTGGAAGACATGGAGTGAAAATAGCATGTCATCACATGTTGCATAATGTGATGTCCATATCGCCAGCCATTTTATGTATATTGAGTGACATACCTGTCACACCCGGCATCACTCCAAAAAATATGGTTATATAGCCGGCTGTGAGAGACACTTCAGTGCATGCATTTTTCGATCTCCCATTTGCACTAGAGCCTCTTAGAATTTTGCATATTTCACTATGTTACATCATATGTAGTATTGAGTGAAACCTTGCCCAGAACTGTTTTTGGGATATCCTCCAAAACTCTTGGATAATCTATTAAATAGCATTTTTTTAAAAAATTTATACGAACAACTTGTAAAAAAACAAATCTTTATTTACACAATCTTTTGTGTCTTTAAATCATTGATAATGATTATGAATTCTTAATTCATAGCCACAAAAAGAGCCCTCTAGTAAAACTTCAGCCTTTTTTAAGCTATGAGTCTATATATCATTGATAATGATTATGAATTCCTAATTTATAACCTTAAACATAGACAAGCCTCTAACAAAACTTCATTGCTACTCAAGCTACAAATGCATTTCGCATGATCAAACAAATGTATCTCAATACAGGCTTATATCTCATACATCTTACATAATTATACAATCTATTTGTGCAAGACAGTGTAATTGTGACACAAAACATGTTAACTTTGTATTGGTAAACTCATACATTCTCGATTATCTGAGTAAAATTTGTTCAAGATCGCTGAATACATGTCATTCATCTAAATGAATTTATCACATGCTATTCTTCCAAGTATATAAGAATGTCATGTGGCACTCAACTAGGTATGTCCGTACGCTTTCTTTGTCTTCTTTATAGGGTCCAATTATCATGCCCGCCATTACATAAAAAAAAAAATCCTATCTTGGTAAACAAAAACCTACCACATTGCAAAATCCACCAAATGATAAAAAGCATACCATAAAACATGCAATCTAAAAAATACCAACACTGTACGACATTCAATGTAATATACTCATGCCTGTCAATCTAAACAATAAGTCACATTTGTATCTCATGAGTGTTCTTTGTATATCCATACAAGCCCTTACTCATGTTGATCTTAACATATCATCACAACCTATGCCCTTCCATGATGATCATTGGCCAAATATAAAATGATCTATTTTTAAGGGGTTAATTACTCTTATAATTTATGCAAACATACATGAATGGATGATAAATTGTAAAGGCCTTTGTATAACATGATACATTTGTATATTCACAAACTCTTAAAAATCTCACCGCATCGTAATACATGAAGACCTAAAGCAACCGTATATTTTGACACATTTATTGATTTTTTCAAAATGTGATGCATCGCCATGTGACACGTGCTACATCATCATGCTTATTTGCTACATCACCATGTAGCCATATGAAAAATCAACTCTCCCATTTAACTCTAGTGAAATACCATAGAAAAATTTATTTGGATAATGGTGTTTTGCGAAAACACTGGGAGTCACAATGATAAATAGGTTTGCAGATGAAGAAAAGATAGAACAAAAGAAGAAGAAGATGAATACAAACACAACAATTTACGTGGTTTCGGGAAACGATCCCTACGTCCACGGGGAGACAAAACAACTTCACTAATTTAGGAGCACAATTATAAGGAAAATTTTAGAGTTTTGAACATTTGAAATCCTAGCTTGAATGAGCTAATAAAGAAAACGATGCACTGTTCCACCAACTACACAGGAAGTCCACTGTGCAACAGTTCCGCAACCACCAAATTCCAAATTGCTACAGTGTCGGTGATAAGAACTCCATGGAGCTACAATGACCGCATGCTGCTATAGTAAGTTCACACTGCCATAGGCCCTGTCAGTGTCGTTTGGTTAGTTCTGCTATAGTACCCATGTCGAAGTCCACATTGCTACAGTACCCTGTCGGTGTTGCCGATCAGAACTGGTATAATGAGTCAGCATTGCTATAGTCCCAAAAATTGGGTTGGGCACCTTCGATCCCTGGACCCCCAAGGGGGGGGGGGTGTTGCCCCTACAACCCTTAACGACATTATCGCGGAGGTTGAACCGCATAGTTGTGGTCTGGTGTACAGTCTGACCCTCTAGCATTCGATCTAACTTCATCCAAAACGGATTGGGCTACACCGTTCCAACATGGTGCTCTTAGGATTCTCGATCCTTATTTTCAACACTTGAACCTTCTATTCAAATAACTTTACTTCATAATATACAATATTATGATGTATTTCAACTTTTGTTGTTTAAAATGGCCAACATTTAAAACTTTTCTAACAATCTTATGGAATAAAAGTATTCTTTGAGATTATTGGTAATAAGAATCAATATAGCTATTACATTAAGCTCTTACTTTACCAACATATATCCCAAATTCTTCTTTAAGTACTTAGTATATAAATAACGACTTTTACTTTTGGATTAAATTGGTATATTAGAAATCAATAATTCTATAATATTTATTTGTTTTTTTTGAATTTGAATTACTCCAAGCTCAATATTAATTCTCATTGATCTATTAGAAAATATTTTTTCTCAAAATATGTTCTAAGACATAAACATTTTGTGTACTAGATGAAATAACTCTTATTTTCCTTTATGGGATTTCCAACAAATAAATTCAAAATTATATCTCATATGACCTCATTACATCATATGCAATTTGTATTTAGGGACTTGACCTCTCATAGTGATTTCTTATGGGCGGTGGTTTCCCTTTGTTTCTGTTTCAGGTGTATTTTTCGGTTGGCGGCGGCTTCGTCAGATGGGGTTGGTGGCTTCGCGGTTGTGCTTCTCTATTGATACCCCGACTAGACACAATTACTGCTCTGGCCTTCGGATCCGGCGCTGCTCTCCTAGTTGGTTCGCTGCGGTGGATGATCAGAGGCTTTGGGATGTGTGGGTCGTCTGGTCGTCGGTATTCCAGGAGGTGCGTCTTTTGCTGGCCTCAATCCATGATGCAGTGGTCTTTGTTAGATGGTTGTTGTGTACGGTGCTTGGCGATTCTGGTGGATGCTTCTCTGTTGAAGCCCCGACCAATACCTTTGTTGCTCTGGCTTTATGCTCCATTCGCCGCTCTCCAAGTCGGTCGACAGTGGTGGATGCTAGCAAGCTTTTGGATGTGTGTGGGTTCGGCCATGAAAACAAGTATGAGGGTAGAAATATCAATAGAATATTTTTTATGCTTTCTATAAGAATATTTTTCCTCTTGATTAGATTTATTAATAGGTTCATTTTTAAGAGGAGGTTGCTCTGACACATAAAACTTTTCTTCTAACTTGAGAATAAGCCTCAAGTTATAATACTAGTTAAGAAAATTACTGCCATTTAGTTTGTCTCATTCCAGTTTTAATCTCAATGATAGGTTTGATGTTTTATTCATTTCCATTCTAACTACAACAAAAGCATTTTCTTGACGAGTCATGTTTTACAAATTATCCAATAATGAATATATTCCCACTAAAATAATGACCCCATATTTCACATTACTTTTATTGAATATATTCCCACTAAAATAATGACCCCATATTTCACATTACATTAATTAGCAGATCAAGATCTATTTTCCATTAAACTTTGAGTCTATTTTAGTGTTCACATCATTGCTTAGATATTTTAGATAGACCATAATTTCATTTATTTCACATATAACTCTTGGATAATGGAGTGGACAATAACTTGTCCTAATTCATCTTATGTGTTATCTCAACTCCAAATCTACTGCTACCTAAATTTTAGGGCTACCCAACCAAGTGTAGTCCAAATTTCACATTAGGTATAGGCACATAACTATTAGAATAACCCATATTTTGTTTGACTTGCACAGGATAAACCATAATCACCTAGCAATTAGGGCCACCTATACTAAATTATCGAAGTCTTGACAAATGTTTAATTTTTAAGGAATCTAACACTTCGGTATTTTAATGAGTTTTATTCCATTTTACTATCTATGTCTATATACATCTCATGCATATTTCATCTCATGATTTCTTCATATGCATGCATGCTTCTAATTGATTTAATATATACATTTCTTATTTATTAACCAAATTAACATGTTCTAATCATGTTTATGTATAAATCTTTATATAGTCAATGATTTGTATCATGAATTCATAGTGACATTTTAATCGAAATATTCTATGCATATTTATATGCATGAAAATGATACATGAAACTCTGATGTAAATAATTAAAATAATAAAAAACCTAAATCCTTCTCAAGAGTATGTGTGGCGTGATAGGTAGCCAATCCCACATTTTTATACAGAATTGTAGTCCCTAGGTCAATAGAAGTCCAACCCAAAGTCCCATTATCCATAAATCATTACTCAAGCATGATTTAAATTCCCAACACGATTTTAGCTCTAAATATGTAAAAATAATTATAATAAAATATTTATTTTGAAATTATAACAACAAAACACTAAACTTGGATGGAATAAATTAAATCTTATTTTATATCTTAGCACGAAACTTCTTAAATGCATGGTAAAAAATTTATAGAATCAGTTTAAATAAATTAAATAAATAACATTAACATTCTTAATATGAATAATTTATATTCATGATAAAGGAATAAATAAAAACAATGAATAAATCATAAAATTAAGCATGGGATATAATGATCATTTTATAAAGCATGAATAAAAAAATTATTATTCATTAATCTATATTAGGTATAGGGGATTACAAACTACAAACATACATAAGGAATAAAAAACACTCACTGGGACCTTATTACAATTTATTGATGGCCTAATGACCCATTTGTGATATAGTGGCCCAAAGGCCTTGATTTGCAATGAGGCTGGAACCTCCCGTGGCCTGAAGTCCCTTGAAAGGTGGTCCGAAAGCCCATCTTGGTGAATAGTATTTCCTGCTACTGTACTCTGCTATAGTACACAACTACTATAGTTTCAACCACAATACTACTATAGTTCAGCTATAGTACCTGTGAAAATTCCCCTCAAATTGGGGGTTGTTGGCGGTTAAACCCCTGACCTCAGGATTTGGAGAAACAGCATGTACCACTTAGGTATGGGGTGGACCACAATTTATTATTCATTATTAAGGAATATGAACTTGCCATAAAATATAAATATAAGCACTTTATATTTATATCTCAAATATGAACTCTTAATATTTTGCATTACTTGATATATATATGAACTCCTTCATATTGAACATCTATGATTTATAAAAATAATAACTATTTGTATTTTTTAAAATTCATATAAACATCTCATATTAATAATGTAAACAATTTACATTACATATTTTAATGTTATAACCCATGACGCCTTGAGAGGGGATGAGTGAATCAGGGTGTCAACTTTTTCTCTTGCTTTAAATGGATCTTGTCCCCATGTTGGTAGGAACTCGTTAAACCTATATGATTGTAATATACATTCACCAAACACATAAATTCAGAAATAAAATAGACAACATAAATTTTTACTTGGTTAAACACAAAGGTCTAGTTCAAGGAGAATACGCTGACAATGTATTGGTCATACCAGAATCTACTAAGATTCGCTAGTTTTTGTGGATTACAATTGTTCAACCACAATTACTCCATACCAAACACGCCTTCACAATGAATTCATGGATAATGCATTTCCACCCCTAGACCACTTGCTTTGATTTCTCCTTGCACATTTCTTTAGATGAAGTCTGCCTCAGTTTATCAACATGAAGGTCACTTCCATGTTTTCAAGAGTGTATGATTTTATTTTCCTCATGAAAACCTAAATTTGATGCTCCAATGTACTCCATGATCTCCAAAATACCCACATGATATTTTCATGTGAAAGTACTTTCCTAAAATTTCCTTATGCAAAGTAACCACTTGGAACACTGTTCACTGTGTACTAACCTTGTTGATCACGTTCTACCCTTAGCGGACATCATGCTTTACTTTACTGATCATGTGCTTCATAGATCACCACTCCTTCACGAACTTCCTTCATGGTAATGTGCTTCATGAGATGGCTTCACAGAATGCTCCCTGCGAACTGCCTTCGCGACCTTTGCCTTGTAAACCACCTTTGTGAACTCCTCTTTACACATTGAATTTTCAAACCATTCCCCATGTATTCAATTCATGAATTGTTGAATTATGACCATGCATTCTTAATTTTGTAATTTAATTGATTTATTCATTATTTTTTTTCCTCTTTTGATATGCATGTGTTTATGTTGCATGTATGATTATTTCATGGCTTTGTTTACCTTTACATATGTGCAACCATGATTATCCTTATGTGTGGAATCTCTTTGGTTTTATTATCCATGTAATTTATTAATGCATTACAAATTCTATTTTTTCTTAAATGTTAGCAAGTTGCGATTTATTAAGGATCGTCAATCTCAACTGATCCGACAACCCACATGTTGGATAAATGTATTTGTTTTTCATGTTTTTTTCCTCTCATAGATCGACATCGATCCCCATCGCTCCCATGAAGCCTATCAGGATATTCCATGTCTTATGCTAGTTTCCCACCATTCTATTACATGAATGACCGCTTTGATATCGATCATCCACATGCTCTCCATCTCGCTACCTCACATGTTCCACCCATCCATTCATCTGGCCTTCATTATTGCTTCTTGGGATCATCCTTTGGTATTAGATTGGATTGGTTTTTCTCTAATTCTAGTTGAAGGAGTTTGGTGAGAGTTAAGAGAAATTTTGGTTCTTGGTGAGATTTTGAAGAATAAAAAGGGGAAGATGGGGTCTCCCAACACCTTCTGCTCCCTTGATCCTCAATGTGATGATCCCATGTAACTGGTTCTTTATTCTAGTGAAGATTTTATGGAGTCACTGGATTCTTGGGTGCTGGATGATGACATGAAAAACTTAGAGGATCCATACTTGATTACTTTTATCATAACAAAGTTTTAGTGACAAAACCCATCTTTGTAAGTGATTTCCTTTTATTTTTATCATGTATGTTACTATATCATTTTGTTTGTGTGCATGCGTTAGTTCATCCAGGAGTGGGTGATGCTGAATCCACATGATGGGGTTTATCACTACTACCTAGTTCAGCAAGGCCGTCCTCCACGAATAGTTTCTCTGTTCCATCTTCTTTCTATATTTGAGTCTGTAATCTTGGATTTTTTTTCTTAGTAATAAAAGGTAGCTTGTGGTGGTGTTCTTGCTATGTATATAGGATCAACATGATCTGAAGCACATCATATATTGGTCTCCTTTTACTACCTTTTGTCATTTAATTTCCATAAAATCTCTCACTTGATTATAAAAAATCAATTCACATTTTTATAAAAAAAAAACTTACCTAATCATTTAAAAAAACATCACATATGACTCATTGGATATCAACCATTCTTGAAGAAAACCACTTCAACACTGCCCTCAAAAACTGGTATCAGAGCCATCTAAACTGTATGATGGGCTCTATGAAGTTCGAGATAGATAAGTTCAATGGTGAAAATGATTTCAATCCATGGAAAATCAAGATGAGTTCTCTACTAGATCACAATGAACTCTTAGATGCCCGTGATGGACCTATAAAGAAGTTCACAACCCAGTCCCCAAATGTAAAAACTGCTACTACCTATGTTGATGTTTCTAAAGATGTCCTTAGGAAATCCCATAGTCTTATGATTTTATCTTTAGGCAATAAAGTTCTTAGAGGGGTTTCTTATGAGTCCTTTACTGCTGGTATTTGGTTTAAATTGGAATCCCTATATATGACTAAATCTATTGTTAGAAGACTCTATAAAAAATGAGATTGTACACATTCAAAATACACCCTAGAACTACAGTTAGGGTTCGCATTGATGAATTTAATAAAATATTTTTGGACCTTTCCAATATAGATTTTGAAATAAGGGATGAACACCAATCAATAATATTGTTGACATATTTAGATTATTCTTTTAATTTTATTAAAGATTCTATGATGTATGCTAGAGAAACTATGACTCTCAAAGAGGTAAAAGCTACTTTATTAGAGAAATATCTTCAAAATAAGGGTAATTTTAAGACTAAGGTTGAGGATCTAAATGTCAGTTGTAAGGGTGAGTCCAAGTGTATAAGGATAGAGATGAGTCAGTCTAGAAAGCATTGGTCTAAATCCAAGAATAAAGTGATAAAATATTTTCAATGTAAACAACCTAGTCACATTAATAGGAACTTCACTAATAAGAATAAAAAGTATAAAGACAACAAAAATGATCATTCTATGTTATTTTAGTAAGACTTTAATACTTTTGATGTGTTGAATGTTTGTGATCATGCTATCTCTAATGAGTGGATTCTATATTTTAGGTGCTCCTTTCACATGTTTCCTAAAAGAGGATACTTCAATGAACTAAGGGAGGTTGATTCATGTGAGGTTGTCTTGGAAAATAACATGAGTTGTCGTATTATGGGGATATGATCTATCTCTCTAGAGTTACATGATAGGACTTCCAAAAATCTCGAGGTGGTTATATGGGTACCCGATTTAAAAAGGAATCTTATTTCCCTAGGAGTTATTAATTAGAAGGATTAAACCTTTTGATTAGGCTCTGATATCTTGAGTATTGTTTGTGGATCCCTTATTGTAATAAAGGGAAATATCTCAAATGGACAGTATGTGTTATATGGTAAAGTTCATAGGAAATAATTTAATGCCTCTAGTGTTTCAGGTTTAGATAACACTACCTTATGACACCAAAGGCTTGGGAACGTGAGTACTAAAGGACTCGATGAACTTAAGAAGTAGGGGCCGTTGAGTGATGTTAATCCTAGTAGTTTTCCTATAACAAACCCAAATCTAGAAACCCATAGATGGTGGCTACTTTACTATATTGGTACATGATATAAGCAGTCGCATCCTAAATGATCAAATAGTTTATCAGTTTTATGAGACTAGATACATACATGATTCTCACATTATATTTGAACATAAAATTTCTAGTGATAACATAATTATTATTTTTATAACATATCCTTTTATATCATTCATAGTATACTTCTTGGAATCCTGGGGAAAGGAAACAAAATAAAAGGGAGATCTTAGATTCTCATTAATGGAAAATGCACAATGAAAGCTATCATAGAATAAACATGGAATGAATAATATAATAGGAATAAATGATGATTAAATAATGTAATATAGATAATCAAATGAGATTAAAACCTATCCATGGAGATCATAACAATGAAATAAGTCATATGGATATCAATAAGTGATTTTACAGTGGTGGAATATATAATGTTGAACATCATAAGATTGTCGTTAATGTCTCATGACAATAAATCATACATATGTGCATAAGGCATACACCAAAAAATTGAACTGTTTTGTCTCATGAGGCCTACTGATGCATCAGTGGGCTATATAATTCCAGGCCCCACCTGTCACTTAATAATTCCAATGTATTCATCATATGAATAAATATTTCAACATAATAAATATGGCTTAATAATCATTAACCATACGTATTGAAAAAACTCGAATACAAAATGTCAATACTTTTCCCATTAAAAAAATGATCATAAGACATACAGATAATGAAAGTGTGTGGTAAAATTAGAATATACCCCTAGTGAATCATAATAATCCTTAAAGTATGTTGATATAAATGGAATATAATTTTATAAAATAATTTAAAAATTTCTTTGGAAAAATGGAAGTATCCTTTTCTTTTAGTAACTTTTTTTAAAAAAATTCCCAAAATAATGAGAATACGATTTTCTTTGTAAAACCATGGAAAATTTTGGATGAATTTTGATAATTATTAATGTCTATAAAGGCAGTAAAAGGCAGTATTGTGGTAAATTTTAAAAATAACATTCTTTTTCACTTTGGTAAAAAAGTCAAAAGTGACCCATATGGAAAACATTTAAAATATTACTTTTTACAACCTTTGTAAAAAGTAAAGGACAGTTGAAAATTATCTTTAAAAATATTTTATGTATAAATAATAACATTATTGAAACATTTTAAATAATATGTATAAGGAGGAGATAAATTCTTAACCAAAGGAGAAATAAAGTCATTTTTTCTTAAAAATGTTTTCTTAGGCATTTTAAATACCAAAAAGAGGAAAATGAAAAAAAACATGAAAAATCCTTAGATAATTGGAGAATAAAATATATGGATTTTAAAATATAAAGAGTATATAATTTCCCTCAATGGAACTTTAAACATAAACAATCCTGATTAAAAATGAGATTGCAGAATAAATCATTACCTCAGACTTCCGCTCACTCTAATACCCTATATAATAAATTTACAATTTTTATAAATATATTTTTTTAACTATATTTGGATTTATAATACTAGATACTATTTATTTATAATTTCTTCTTACCCATTTATTTATAGTTTTTTGTTAACCATTCCATTTTCCATACATGTTTCGGTTTGACGGTTTCGATCCCTACACCTTGGTCATGGTTTCATCATCTATAGAATCTTAAAATTGTTATAATTATCATGTTTATATATTAAATTTACTTTTAGAATCATACATTAAAACCAATCATGAAAAATGAAGCGCAACATTTCATGGAGACAGTAATCCATACATACGCATGAACGATATTTTTATCTTTCTAATGGATGAAAAGGGAATAAATTAGATGAATATTCAAATTAAAAAATTCATAATAATATTTTTAATATCATATTTATTCAATAAATATATTCTTATTACCATCCATGTAATGTAGAAATGAAAAATGAATCACATCACTTTGTAGAGGTGGTAGTCCACACATACGCACGGGCAACGATATCATTTTCCAATGGATGGAAGGGTAGAAAGGTACATGATATATTATTTTTTAAAAATCATAATTATGTTATAAATATAATATATACCCAACCATCCATGTTATGTGGTTATAAAAAATAAATTACATCATTATGTGGAGACGATAGTCCATACATATTCACGAACAATGCTTTCATTTTCCATAGGATGGAAAGGACATAGAAAAAGATTATACCATTAACATAAAAAATACCAATATAGTATATATAATGATGTTATTATTATAATATGTCTATATAATATTTGGATTTGGTTTAAGAAAAATGGAAAGTGAAAAAGGTCATTAAGAACATATACCTCTTCCTTGGGTAATCTCTTTTGAGAAGCACCTTAAGGGTTTTTAGATGGGTCTTTTGTGATGACCGTAATCTCTAGATCATGTATAAGGGTGTTGGGGGTGTATTTGGGTAGATCATTATTGAGATAAATGGCTCAAGAAGTGTGAATAATATAGGAGAGTAGGGGACCTTTTATAAGTGAGGGGAGTGACACACTTGTAAATATTAAGAACTTTAAAATAATATAAAGTCATATCCAAGGAAAAGTGGATCCAAATATGAAAATTTTTAAACATAATATGAGAAAAGTTCAAAATATCTTCAACAAATCAAATTTAGACAAGTTTTGATGATATTTTAACCCTTATTTCTCCATTTAACCCCCTCATTAACCTTTTTAACCTTCACTACGACGACAACATTTTTACCATGATTACTATTCATTATCGCCAAAAATTAAATTGAACTAATTAAAAAATTTGAACATAATAATTCAAAATATATAATCCATTTTATAATATTTAACTTACAGAAGTGGTAAAAATTAATTTCAAAATAATTATGTGTATCATAATGAAAACCGTTTAAAAAATGTCTTTTAAGCATAAAAATTATTTTACATCAAAATAATGTGTAATGTTGATTCCCATTGAATTAATTGGGTTATTTTTAATAAAATGAGACTTATTTTAATTTAAAATTAATTCAAAACCTAAATTAACCTTGTGAATACTTGATTAAAAGATAAGAACCAAAAATAGTTTGTATTTGAATAAAAAATTACCTAGATTTCCAAAATATAAAACATAGATTTATAAGTAAAAAAATTATATTTATAAATTTAGTCTTGAAAAATAGTTTCAAAAATTTTAAAGTCAATCTTATATTATGATGATTTCATAAAAGTGACAGTATTTGAAAAATCAGTATTTTTCACTATTCACTAAAATATCAACTTTTTCTAAAAAATACCAAAAATTCATCCCAAGTCAATTTAAATACGATGATTATAATAATTAATTATATTTTATAAAATTTAAATTCTAATATATAGAAATTATACTTTTAAATAAAATCATGAATAAAATATCTTTCTGTAAAAATGGAATGCATGAAGAAAAAGTTAAAGTTTACCTATGATAAAATATTCCTAGATATTAAAATTCAATTATTTAAGGATTATGTGTATGGTAATTCCAAGTGTTTTTGTTTTAGTAATTCATCATACAAGACTAGAGTCCCACTTGAGCATGTCCACTCTGATCTCTATGGTCCCTCTAGGATTGCTTTATATGGTGCATGCTACTACTTTGTCATGTTTGTTGATGATTAATCTAGGAAGGTATATATTTACATTCTTAAACACAAGTATGATACATTTTAGGCTTTAAATAATTGTAAAGATATCATAGAAACTGAATCTGGTTAGAAGCTAAAGTCTCTCAAGGATGATGATGGTTTGGAATATCCGTCTCATGAATTTTTAGAGTTTTGTAACAATGAAGGTATCAAAAGGCACCAAAAAGTTATTGAAACCACACAATAGAACAAATTAGATTTGATAATGAATAATACTATGTTAGATAGGGTAATATGTATTCTATCAAACTTCGGTCTTCCTCAATCATTCTAGGATGAATCTTCCACCATGACAGTTTATTTGATTAATCATTTACCATCTACAACTAATAGTTTTAAAACAACAGAAGAATTATTTAGAGGTAAACCACCAAGTCTTTCCCACCTTAGGGTTTTTGAATCCACAACTTATTCCCACACTAATATTAATAAGATGAAACCTAATATTGTGAATTGTATCTTTATTGGTTATCCAGAGGGTGTTAAGGGTTACAAAGTATGGAAAAATAAACTTGGGTATCAGAAAAAATGAATCATTAGTCATGATGTTGTATTCCATGACTTTGGTCTATCCAAGGAGAAACCCATCGACTCCAATCTGTCGATATACAAGACTGATGATTCTGGTATGGATGTACCCCAAACTTTGGCTGTTGAATTTCCCTAAGAATCTTGAGAGAAGCCCAAACTCAAGGCTATCTCCATTGACCCTTCTTTACAAACTCAAGGTGAGTCTGATTTTGAGTCGGATTATAAACCTGATGTGGTGGAAGGTGATAATATTAGAGATTATCTACTTACTAGAGATAGATAAAGGAGGATCATTAAGCCCCCTACCCAGTTTAACCATACTGATTTAACTACATATGCATTTAATATAGCTTAAGTATTGAATATAAAGGAACCTTAAACTTATAAGAAATATATGAAGTCTAAAGAGCCCAGGAAGTGGTTATCTACCATGTAAGATGAGATGAACTCCCTTATTAAGAATAAAACCAAGATCATTGTAACTAAACTGAATAATGAAAAGATTATTGGTTGCAAGTGGATATTAAGAAAAGGAGGATAATAATGGGGAATTTAAAATCAAATATAAGACCAAGTTAGTTACAAAAGGGTTACTTTAATGTAAATGAATCGATTATAGTGTGATATTTTACCTTGATATTAAGCATTCATCTATATATATTCTACTTTCTTTTTCTACAAAATTTTATTTCCATATTGAACAATTGGATGTTAAGAATACTTTATTGCATGAAACCCTTGATGAATGAATTTATATGATGCCTCATGAGATATTTACAAATAAATTAAATCCTAATGAAATATTTATTTTAAATAAGTCCTTGTATAGACTTAAACAATATTTTAGGCAATGATATAATAGTTTTGATTCATTCATGATTGAAAATGGTTTTAACAGAAGAAAGTTTGATGCATGTGTTTACTTTAATCATGTTAAACATGAATTTATTTATCTTGTTTTATATATTGATGACATGTTCATAATCTATAAAAATATGAGGCTTATAAATCATGTTAAGTCCCAACCTGATTCTATCTTTTAAGTGAAGGATCTTGGAAATTTAAAATAAATATTAGGTATGAAAATAATTAAATAAAAGAATGATAAAAACTTTTATCCATATAAAAAATATTATGTGAAAAAGGGTTAAAAATGGTACCTCTATGAGAAAATTAAAATGGTTAATATTCCCCTGGGACAACACTTTAAATTTTCCTTAAATCAGCCCACTAGAAATGGAGCTGATGTTTTCTTTATGAGTAAGATTCCTTATGCCAATGTAGTAGGAAGTATTATGTATGCAATGGTCTATTCAAGGTTTGATATTTATTTTTCCATGTGTACTTTGATAAGGTTTATGGTGAATCTTGGAAAAAATCATTAACATTATCTTAAGTGTCCCCTCATGTATGTTTCAATGTTTGGTAATCTGTGCATTTGATATGGTAAAAATGATAGTATAATTGTTCATTATGATAGCAAATCTGCCTTCCACTTTTCTAAAAACTATTTTTTATAGGGTAGATTAAATCATAATTAGGATTCATTTTTTATATAAATTATTGAATCTAGGACTATGTGTGTCATTAAGATACACACTAGGGACAACTTGATTGATAGTTTGACTAAAGTCATGCCTTTTTATAATCTTAAACACTATTTAAGATTAGTGAATCTTATCCCAATTCAATATCTTAGGTTGTAAGAAAATCATATTTAAATAAATTTAATTTCAACATGGAGATTTTTTTTAATTATCCCCATGGATAATTAGTGTTTCAATTTAATTTATTTATTCATTAATTTTATTTCTATTTTGATATACATGTGTTTATGATACCTCATCCTGTTGCATGGATCTTACATGACTTTGCTTACCTTTACACATGTATAGTCATGATTACCCTTACATGTGAAATCTATTTGGTTTTATTCTCCCAAAAATTTATTAATGCATTCTTGGATTTTGTTTTTCCTTAAATGTTAGTGAGTTGTGGTTTATTGAGAACCATTGATCTTGGCCAATCTGACAACCCTCATACTGGATTGGTGTGTATATTTGTTGTATTTTTTTCCTATCATTGATTGGAATAAATACTCACCAATACCTCATGGCCTATCAACATCCAATGCATGTTATTCAAGCTACCCCATATTCTATTATATGAATGACTGCTTTGATCTTGGACATCCACGTGTCCACCATCCTGCTAACTCATATGTGTTTCTCTTCCTTTAATCTGGCCTTCATCAGTAATTGTTAGGACCATCTTTCAGTATTTGATTTTATTGATTTTATATCATTTATGTTGAGAGATTTTAGGGGGGATTAGATAACCTCTTGTTATTGGCGTGATTTTTGAATAATAAAAATGGGAAACTAAGGTCTCTCAAAGCCTACTACTCCCTTAATCCTCAGCATACCGATCCCCTATAACCATTTCTTCATTCTTATAGAGATTCAGTAGATATGTTGGATTCTTAGATGCTAAATGTTGACACAAAAAACTTAGAAACACTAAATTTGATTCCTTTTATCGTAACCAGGTTTTAGTAAAGAAACCTATCTTTATAAGTGGTCTCCTTTCCTTTTTATCATGTATATGACTGTATCCTTTTGTTTTCATGCATGATTGAGTTTTTACAAAAGTGAACGATGTTGACTCTATGCAATGGAGTTGATTGCTGCCACATGGTTCCTCAAGGTTAGCCACCTCAGATATTTTCTCTATTATATATTTTTTTTTTCATTCCAGTCTATAATCTTGCCTATTTTTACTTAGTAATAAAAGGTAGTATGAGGTGGTGTTCTCACTGTGCATGTAGGATTAACATGATCCAAAAAACATTATATCATGGTCACCATTTACTGTATTTTTTTTCATTTATGGAAAAGTGCTCATCTAATTCTGAAAAATTAATTTTCATTTTTATAAACAAAAAAGTTATCCAATCATTTCATAATCCATCACATATGACTTAGTGAATCATGATCATTACTGAGTATAACCACTTCAACACTACCCTCAACACGAATCCTACTCCACAAATGATTCTTTCCTGAATCGATATTTATATTAATATAAAGATATTCTTTAACTTATGATCAATACTTAATGAATGTATAGTGGGGGTATTTATAAGATACGTTCTCTGAGAAACTCTCTAATCACTAGAATTACTATTCAACCCTTTTCAAAACACCCTTCACATACTACCTTCACGGAGTTCCCACCATAGACTTTCTTCATGAATCATCCTTCATGGACCACCCTTGCGAATAATATACTTTCTTCAAACTTGGACAAAACTATCTATTCTGAGACCATAAAACAACCATGCAAACTGTGTATTGCTTTTGTGGTTGAAGGATTCCAAACACAGTCAAGAAAACTGTGTACCGCCTCATGGTCACATGGGGACTTCATGAAGTAAACTAGTGCATACTTTGAACTTAATATATATATTAGGTTCTCGTGGGTACAATTACATTAAAAACACACACACCACACACACATACTAGAAAGGTAGGCCATATCTCCCCCAAGGGATAACCCACCCATCAAGTCTTATTTATTCAGTACATGGACCGAAGGCCCAGTGGGAATGAAACCCATTACATGGCCCAAAGACCCATAAACTATCCCAAAGGCCCAATGCAGTGTCATGCCTACATACTCATTATATGAGATGCCTTATTTTCCCCCTGAAATCTTTGTGTAACTTCTCTAAAGCTTCTAAATTTTTACACCCAAAAATCTGACAAACACTGAAAAATAATGCCATTGTATAAAATTATCCAATTTATCAATCGGGATTCCATTTTATGTAAACCGCCTTCCTGATAATTTAAGAAACTTTGATCAATATAGAAATAGATTCTCAATAAACACAACATCAATACCAAACACCATTCCAAAGAACCTTGGTTCCAATATTCCACCGCTTTAGGTTTGTTGGAAGTCCAAAGTGAAATTCAATGCTTCAAAACCATCATAAAGCACCAAAATAACTCATATATGTCACGAAACCCTCCCTCCAAATGTAACCATATTAGTCCAGAAATAAAGCAAGGGAGATAAAGACCCCTGATTCCTACCTCTAGTAGGCACTAGGTTGATGACTAGTATTGAGGGTATAAAAATCTCATGATATGGGAGGCATTACCGTCTATAAGAAAATAAGACTGAGAGATAGAATGAATCAACCACAAGAAAATCCATGACATAATATAAATAACCCCAAAATCATCCCACAATGCATGTGTAAATAAAACAGATACATATAAAAGTCTCCAAAAATAAGTAACAAAATAAAAGCTAAGGCATCGACATAACAAATGTACAAATTTCCAAGATTGTAGTTCCCATCACAGTCCACGTGATCCTCCTAGACACCTGAAAAAATGTTTTTATATATAGGGTGAGCATACAAGTATACTCAATAGGGAAACCAACGTCTCTCGTGTACATGTGAAAGAATCATATTAATACACCAATGAGAAAACATAATAACCAAACAACACCTTAAACAAGTCAACTAACCAAGCCCATACTCATTATGTAATGCTCCCCAAATAACACATCCAAGTAATAACATAATATGAAGCATATAGATATAGGGTACCCTGTATTACTTTCCCATTGATTTACCACTCTCATACCCCAACATCGTACGTCTTGGAACTTCCATCTCTTCTGTATCACAACTGCATAACACTTCCCCACAACACTATCATCACATAAAATCTCACTCAAGGCACATGGGCCATCACACCACCTATCACCACCCCATGACATGGTCATCACATCACCTCTCACCGCCCCACAACATGATCATCACATAATATCTCACCTGAAGACACCTAAGCAATGGAATAACCAAAAAAGTAGGGTATCATGAACATGCAGAACATCGACCTCGTGTCCTCCTCCTACTGTGCAGGACCCACACCATAAGCTATATCATCTTCTCAATAGCGCACTTTTGAATTTTTTCCATCACAACTCATACACATCATTAACACTTAGAATAGAGAGCATAAAAGAGTGGGTAGATATCCATCCATCCTCATCATTGGGATATTGAAAAAAATACCCCCATATACATATATGGGTGTTGGAACATGGTGCTCGAAGAAGGTGGGGTGGGTATAGAAAATCACAAGGAACATACATGGTATATATATATATATACATATATCTACACAAAATACAAACCTATGAATTCACAACAAAGCACTAACCAACTCCCAACATCACCACATAACCTCACAACACCACCACTTTTTCCACCATCACTAAATTAAAACACCACACAAACAAGCCACACTTCACATTTCACATTCCACCATTTCTTTACAAATTCTTTTATTTTTAGAATTTCCCATTTACCCACCAATTCCATTTCAACAACCCATTTATTTATATCTCCAACTCATTGTTTCCTATATAAACATTAACAATTCAAATTGAAAAACCTGCTTTGATTCAAGTGTCTATTATTCATTTCAACCCATTTTCACACTAGCCCATGCCATTTCAATTTTAAAATTATAATTTATTTAATCCCATTACTACTCAAGAAACTATTATAACACCACACATCACAATAAAAAATATACCATCATCCTCATGCCAATAATCCCACACAACCACCATCATAACCACATTCACCTCATCATCATAACCTCCACATTAACACCACTTTCCATACCAACCACTCCATAAAAAGACCTCACAAACCATAAAACATTCACATATCACAACAATTTCCATAGCATTTCACATACCATTTTTCAAATTTATCGAGGTGATTTTAATCAATTCTACTTCACCTTTAAGGTTATTATCACAAAATTGGAATTTTATAGGGGAAAAATCTTCATTAACTAGATATAAGTGATTATCCAATTTCCATTTAGGGTGATAAAAAATAATCAGAAAAACTAGGGTTCCATAACACCATAAATACAATGCAAGAAAAAACCCCAAACGACCATAATTTTCAATGTGGAATTAGGTTATATATTTCACAACATCAATAATCATATCAAAGTTGTAAAAACATGTAATTTCATTCCACTTCTCCTTTAATTAAATCAAAATGATTAATTTATTTTTGTTAATATGGATTAAATCATATTCCCAAAATTTAATAAAAGTATAAAACCCTCACACATGATACAATTGATGAGAAAGAAAGGAATCCCCCTACCAAAAGAAATAATATTTACACAATTTGTTGCACTGAAAAAAGGGGGTGTGTGCATAAGAGGAAACTACCTATAAGAAGCTCAAACCAACTACAACAACAAAGTTCCATGACTCCAAGGGAAAAGGATCTAAAACCTCCCATATCAAGAGAAAGAAAACTATAAAGAACAAAGGAAATATGTTCACTTTAGAATGAATAGACCTGAATCTAGTGGGATTTGATATGGTTTTAATTAACCATTAAAGGTGGATATTATCAAATCCACATGGTATATACTTTTAAAAAGAACCATAATTTTAATAAATGGAAGATATAATCATTTTTCTTTTTTTTAATTCCATTAATTAAGGCTTCAAAACCATTTTTCATCAAAAAAAGATGTCAAAAGGGAAAAAATTGAAATTCAGGAAATTTTGGAACATGCTATTATTGGGTGATACTGTTAAGTGCCACTATTAGAAGCTATAATTAGGTACTAAAACCAGTGTGCTATGGTAAAGTGCTACCATTAGTGTGCTACCATTAGGTATTACTACCTGTGTATTACCATCAGGTGCTGCCGCCAGTGTGCTACTGTAAGGCGCTACTTTCAATGTGCTACCGTAAGGTACTACCATCAGTGTGCTACCTTCAGGTGGTACCATCAGGTGCTACCACCGGTGTGCTACCATCAGGCGATACTGCAAGTGTACTTCCGTCAAGTGCTACCGTCAACCTCCAAAACACCGCTTTTTCCTCCAAAAAACCTCCAAACTCCTCCCTTCCTCCTTAAAAAATCTCTAGACTTCCCTCAAACACCTCAATCACCAGATTTTCTACAAATTAATAGGCCAAAATGTCCCAAACATTACATCAGATACCTCTCAAACTATTATATCCCTCAAGAATCAAAACCAACATATAAGGAAAGAGGGAAGAGGTTCACACATCCATCCCTTGAGATCCCTATAAAGAATCTCATTACATATAAAACACCACTGCTAACCAAACTCACCAACCAAACAAAAATGTTCACAACACATCACACAACCACCAAATTACAAACCCAACCTCTATACGGTCCAAGCCAACAACTTCCAAAACTATCTCTCAATATAGACCCAAGTACATAAATAAAGAAATTCTATCTCCCATGTCAATAAATTATCCAATTTTGGAAATAATAACTAACTCGTATGGATTCAATTATATCAAAGTATAACATTTATTGATTAGGAATTAGGTTTTCCCTAATTTTTATGCTTTGAAGTCTTAATCACACATCATAACAAAAAGGAAGAAGCACATCTCATATAAAACAGAAAGGTCAAAACACCACATCAAAGAACAATAAGGTAAGAAAAAACTTAAAATGACTCAAAAAAATTTCTGGGTTCTAGGAATGCATTTGCGTCTCATACTCCAAGTACTCTTTTCTAGACTACCATGTCTCCACAAAACACGAACCAAGGGAGTGGTTCATCCTCGGAGTACATTCTCTCAATAATCTTGGATATCTACTGGAAACTCCACAATTTTTTCATCATCCTTGATATAAAAATATCCCTTGTTAATGAAATAAGAGTCATTGTGAAGATACAGACGGAGTTGAGATATGTACAAGACATCATGGATCCGATCTAGTCATGGCATAAGTTCTAATCAGTAAGCCACCTCACCAATATTCCCCAACACCTTGAAGATATCAAAAAACCAGGGAGATTGCTTACTCCCATTGCTGAACCTCTATTGACCATATTGAGGGGAAGCCTTTAAGAACATGTGGTCTCTAATATCAAAATCCAAGGGACTCCTCCTTTAATTAGCAGAAGACTTCTTTTTGTACTGTGCTTATTCATCCTCTCTCGAACCAACCAAACCTTCTCTATCATTCTATACACCACATTGGGTCCAAGAAATATTAAACACACAACCTCAACCCAACACAATAGAGAATGAAACGAATACCCATATAAATCCTCAAATAGGTCCATTTTGATGGATGAGTGATAACTGTTGTTGTAAGAAAACCCAACCAAAGGAAAATTATTTTACAAAGATCTTCAAAAGTCTAATATACATTCTTATATCATATCCTACAACATATGGACAGTCCGCTCCATATGTCCCTCTGTCTAAAGGTGGAAATCAATGCTAAGGTGTAACTGAGATCCAAAATAATGTTTCAATCCCATCCAGAACTGTGAGGGAAAATGAGTGTCCAGGTCCAAGAAAATGGAACTCAGGAATCCATGCAGCCGCACCACCTCATCCACATACCTCTTTTCCAAAATACCCACTATGATTAAATCCTTAATAATTTATAAGTGAACCGATTTCATCAACCGATCCACAATTATCCAGATAGAATCATATCCACCCAAATCTTGAGGTAATCATATGAAAAATTCCATTGACTTGTCATCCCATTTCCAATTGGGAGAATCCAAGGACTACAACAAACTACCAAGAACAAGATGCCTGACCTTTACCGATTGGAAAACCAAACATCAAGCCACAAACTCTACCATCTCCTATTTCATCCCAGGACACAAAAACTATATCCTTATACCACAGTACATATTAGAAACTCCTAGGTGTACCACTAAATATGATCTATGAAACTCATGGTGGACTCCTTCATAAATCACCATCAGAACAAATAGCCTCCCATGAAATAACATATGATTTCGTTTATCCTCCGACCATCCCTCCAGAGTATCACCATGGCCAACATGATCATGCATCACCTTTGCCTTTAAGTCTCCCCATTGAGACTCCTCTATATGGAACACTAGAGAGGAATGCACTGTCATCTAAAATAATAATCCTCCACCATCAACCACCCTCACATATAAGTGTAGGTTTTACAACTCCTCAATTGATTTCTAAGCATCCTCGACTTCTGAACCACATCCTTCCACGACATCCTACTCGAATCATTACCTACAACGTTCCCCTTATTAGATTTGGTGTATTAGAAATATTTTTTTTTACTTTTATTACATACATATTCAATGTATTTAATATTAATAAAACTTATTATTATATATTGTTCATTATTCTTTATGACTCTAATGTAATAATTTCCTAGAGTATGCATCAAATTAATAAGGAGAATATTGAAGTTCTATGATGATATTCTTAAATATAGTTCTATGGTTGGATAAAATACTACGATGGAAAAAATAGTATATAGACTATAAGGTGACAATACTCATAAGTGGATGAGCCTTCTTCTCATGAAGTTCACACTTGGTAATCTCAAAGACGTGAGGTTATGAGAACATACCCACTAGTAAGAGTTTCACATGTTTTGGTGTCATTAGATATTCTTATTTGAGAGAATGTGTAATAGTACTTAGACTTTAATATTATCATTAATTCATGTCATGACTCATGCACGTAGATTTTATGACAAAAACTATGACACCATATGTTCGTGGTGAATTAAGGCATGTTGGGTGCGTCATGATTGACATGTCATTAATGGATAAGCAGAGTAAGGATTTTTCTCTTCCATATTTATGGAATTTGATATCTTGGACCTTTTATTGGAATATAAACATCACATTAAATTCCATGGAAATGGTGAAATGATGCATTTATTTCATATATCCAAAGAAATATGTATCGAGCATATAGGTTGGTGACATAGATGTGCAACCATATTGATGATATATTGATAAAAAGGGATTATATTACCTAGTGAGAATTCACATGTGGTTTTGATCATTTCAAAATTATGTTCTTTCTATTGGGTGCCTTGAACCATTGCTATATAGTAATCTTAGACTTTAGGCAAGCCGGACTAATGCCAATGAGAAAGAATCCTAGAGGTTCACACACTAAGTGTTTCTGATGATCTTGATTAAATTCTATTTGAATTTAATTAATTGAATAAATATTATCCTCAATAATGAGGTAAAATTTTATTCATGTTTTATTAATCACAAATTTTTATTGATGAATGAAGTATTTAAATTAAATATTTATTCGAGAGTTCAATAAATTATAGAGGATTTTGAATGGACTAAGACTGAGTCTGGTGAAAAATATTAATTAAAAATCTAGTTAAATAATATTTTTTATTTCACACATTGGAAAACACCAAATAATAATAATGATAATATTATTATTATGTGGCATGAGGTTTATTAAGTATTATTATATTATTTAAGGTCAAACATGAAATTAAATAATTATTTTAACCTAAACCCTAGCTCTATAAATAGACCATTATTTTTATTATGTATTGCATCCAAAAATAAAAATTGAGAGTCATTTCATAAAATGAAACTCTCTCTAGAATCCTCCTTTATCTCACCCTATTAAGAATGATAAACATAAGAGAGGTCCCTTAAAGATCAAAGGACGAGTGATCAACACAAATAACATAAGACAATTGACTCTCTGTACTAGCAACTAGAGATCGATCGATGTTGCTTGAAGATAAAATGACCTCATATAGATCACCTAGAGGGATTATATCCTTGGATCCTCCTAGTGAAATAAAGTAAATCCAAAAGGTTATTTTCAAATGATTAAAATATAAATTGAAGAAAGAATTCTCAAATCAGGTTTTTATTTATTCTAATATTAAATAAATTAATTATAAATTTGATGTGCATAATTGTCACTTGAAGTTTTGAGAAACTAAATATTAAAATAAAATTTAATATATAACCCATCACTACACACTTTCTCTATTCCCAGAACCAATAAATGGTATTAGAGGGGTCATATTTAAATTTATAATTATTTATTTGATTATTGATCCATACGCAACCATGGTTGAATTTTCATTTCATATTATTCATTCTTTAATCCATTTTGAATTAACATATTATCAACATATTAATCATGTTCATTCAGTGTTTCATTTTCTTAAAGGTTTGAGAATAGATGAAGAATGACTAGAGATTCCATCAATAACTGCCAAAATTTTGGTCAGTAAGACATGGTTACACGGTGTATAGTCAGAGTACATGTCGTGTACCCTTGTATGCTTCACCTGACCTTGTCATGGAATACACAACATGCCACATAGTAATTACATGTGGTGTATTTTTCATGTTTATAGGACCACATGGCACATAGTATGTCATATTACACGGTGTGTATGTGTTATACACACCGTGTAGTTTTCACGTGTTAGCAGTGTAAATCATGCAATCCATGTGGTCATTATACAATGTCAAACCACATGAGACTAACATATTGAAGAATTTATTATATACATAATGGTTATGTGGTGTACAAATCATATAGTTCATCATTTCCTGTGTCCAAAATACATGATGATCCATTCAGAGAGAACAAAAAAAGCACGACATAAGGGATATACGATGTGTAGTTGGGCTTGTACACACCATGCGATCACTCCCAGAAACATGCCAAATACACAAGCGAGTATCTCAAGCACAAAATAAGTGGATACATGACGTGTTGCTGGCATGTACATGCCATCTATTCTAGACAAGTCAACATGTCGAAGTTTAAGTGTTTGACAATTTAATAAGGGTTTTAATGAATTTTAAATGCTCAATTGATTTATTATACTAAATATGAAATTATTAGTTCTTCCATTTATTTAAAATTAATGAATTTATGATGGTTATATCCAAGAGTATTCAGATGATCATTAAGATGAAAGGGAATTAATTAATTAATTAGTTAAATAATTCAAGTATGTTTATCTTAATAATAAATAATAAATAAGAAATGAATGATTAACCATTTACTTTTGTGTATAAATTGTATGTATGACCGTTCATGATATTGAACAAGACCGTTGTATGTGTTGGATGTTTTAATTTAATTTACTGCACGAGTTTGTAATTATTTATTATTAAATTAAATATTATGGCCTATAAGTCTTACCTCCCTCCATTATTATGTAAGAATCACGTGTCCATGGTTATTTATGTAATCCCCATTAACAAATCCTTTGATTCCCATCACCTACATGTGAGTTATAAATACTTTTAATTAATGGAGTTTCCCAAGGAGTTTTGAGGTGGTTCAAGAAGGAACCATAATGATTCCAACCCAGGTGTTACACAGGTGGATAGGTGGAATACTGTAACTCATTCTAAGACCAGAAACATGAGTTATTTCCCCTAGTTCATACGTTGATTTAATGTCAACTCATTAAATCAATCATTAGATAAATCTCATGACTAGGTCATTTATTTATTTATTTATTTCTATCTATGCATTATTTAATTTTATAGATTTTAGACCATGATCAAATAAATGAATAAATTAATTTTCAAAGATAGAATTTAAATAAATGGATTTCGTGTAAATATTTTATCCAGTATGGTTAATTAATTAAGTAACATGAACTTAATATTAATAAGACATGTAAAGTATAAAAAAGATAAAATTTATGCATAATAAATTAAAATCTATCAAATATATATTAAGTCATACTTAGAATTTCATCACTTGATTTGGAATAAAATCCTTAAAACTAAGTGTTTGATCAACCATCGTTAGGACACTTACTTTTAACATGGAGTTCTTATGAAGGTTATGGATTGACTTAACCATCATACATAAAGAGAATTAGCCCTATCTAGACTTGATATAACTTAGAGGCAAGTGTTGAGGAAATCCAAGTCAAGATTTTAGGATAAGGGAGTCTAGTCAATGGATCAAGAAGTTGCAAGCCCATAGTTGGTAAATACCCGTCTACCTAAATACCTAAAAGTATCTCAAGAAACCCTTGTTGGGGTTATGCGAATGAGAATATGGATCCTTTCCACTTGAATTTCCTAGAAACTAGACATTCCAAGTTCAATGGAGACGGATATTGGTGCTTGATAAAATAGTGTAATATTTAATAAAATCAATTAATTTATCATTTCTCACAAAAATTTATAATTAAGAGAAATACTAATAATATACTATTTTAATTATAGAATAAAATGACAAGTCTGTCATCCAAACTATCCCTTATATCTATATTAGAGAAAGAAAATATCCTCACTACAGTAACTTCCAAGAGTGGTTCATATGCCTTTGGATTGTTTTATGCCATGAATAGAAATCTTACATACTATAATCATCACTTCCTGACCCGCCTTCACAAGAGGTGAGTGATGAATATTTCCTCATCTCTGAAAAACATTTGAGTTATGTGTTCTATGTTAAATGTTTAATGATTTTGTCTATTTCTAGTAAACTCTTGAATTATCATGAAAAAATGGATGTGTATAGCATTCTTGAGCACCTCCATGGTCTTTACCAAGAGATAGCTAGACATGAATAATTTGAGATTTCCAATACACTCTTTCAGAGAAATATCAGAGAGGGTGCCTCAACTTAGCCTGACATAGTCAAGCTCATTGGAGACATCGAGTTCGTAGAGGTTCTAGGGTTTAAAATCCCCAAAGAACCAGACACCAATATAATTCTATCATCACTCCTCCAGAGATTCTCTAGATTTATTGTAAATTTTAATATGAAAAACATTGAGAAGTCTCTTCAAGATCCTCTCACTCTTATTTTCCAATTAGATAAGGAGATGAATCACAAAAAACTTCAATCCTTAGGTGAAAAAACAGAAAGGGAAAGTTAAGAGATCTAAGCCCAATGATTATTCACGCCCTTCTAAGAAGAGGAAGATCAAGGAAAATCAGGGGAACAAGATGCTGTTTTTTTCATATACGGCAAGAAGGTCCAATGGAAGAAAAACTACACCCATCCATAGAAGCAATGGGAAGATTCAAGTGTTTTTGTTATTAAGTTAAATTTATCTATTATTAAAAATTGGGTATTAGATATATCTTTTGGTTATCATATATTTATTCAAATATAGGAACTAATTAAATTCAGAAAGATTGACAGAGGGGAGGTAGATCTACGAGCAGCCAACAGAGCTAAACTTACTATTGTAGCTATCAAGGACTACCATATCATATTTCCAATTGGAATGATATTGGTTTTAAAGGGTTGATATTATGTTCCTTTAGTTACAAAAAACATTATTTATATATCCATACTTGATATAAATGGTTTTATTTTCAAGTTCAGAAATAAATATTGCTTATTTTATAAATATAATTTTTTTTATGGTAAAGAACATTTAAATAATGGTATTTATGTGTTGGATTATATGAACCAAGTAATGTAAATAGATAATGAAACTACTTCACATGAATCACGCCACACCCAACTATGGAATCACCAACTAGGTCATGTAAACAAAAAGTGTTAGACTAAATTATACCAAGATGGATATTTAGATTATTTTGAACTAAAACCACTTGGTATATATCATGCATGTTTATAAGGTAAAATGACCAAATCCCCATTTAGTAGAAAAGGTTAAAGGGAAAAATATATTCTTGAATTAGTTCATAAAAACATGTGTGTACCATTTTCTATTGAGGAAAGGGGTGGGTAATCATACTTCATAACTTTTATTGATGATTTTAGTAGATATGGATATGTCTACTTAATGAGGTAAAAGTCAGATTCTTTTGATAAATTCAAGGAATAAAAGAATGAATTTGAGAACCATATTGGTAAGAAGATTAAGAAATTATGCTCAAACTGTGGTGGAGAATATCTTAATCAAGACTTCATTGATTACTTATGGTAGTTTGGAATCCCATCTCAACTCACTCCTCCTTATAAAACTTAGTGTAAAGGTGTAAGTGAAAGTAGGAACCATAAATTTTTAGACATGGTGAGATCAATGATGAGTCCTATGAGCCATCCATTATCCTTTTAGGGATACATGTTATAAATAGAAAAAAATACTAAACCAAGCGACAACTAAAGTGGAAGATGGTATACCATACCATTTATGAAATGGAAAGGAACCCATGTTGTCATACTTACATGTGTGGGGTTGCGAAGCATTTGTTAATTCCTCTTGAGGCAACAAACTTTCCCCCTGAGGCACAAAGTATACCTTTTTAGGATACCCTAATGAAATAAGGTGATATTACCTATATGAATCCTAAAAAAAATGTAATAGTGGAAAGACACACCATATTCCTTGAGAGGAAGCATATCTATAAAATAGATAGTGGGAGTGAGATAGAATTATATGAATTTGAGGATCAAGGTATATAAGAGTTATCATAAAAATAGATTCCACAGATCCCCGTGGAAGAAGAAACTACTCTAAAGACACAAGTAATGTGTAAGAGTACAAGAGTGTTTAGAGAACCAGGACAATATGGTTTTCTAGTCACCGAGGATGTTGACTCAATATTAGTTAATAATAATGATCCTCTAACCTATAAGGAAGTAGTAAGTGGAACATATATTTCTAAGTGTCAATAAGCCATGAATTCTAAAATGGGTTCCATATACCAAAACCAAGTATGAATTTTGGTATATCCTCTAGTGGATGTAAAGATCGTTGGTTGAAAATGAGTATTCAAGAAGAAACTAGACATGGAAGGACAAGTCAGTACCTATAAGGTGTGACTAGTTTCAAAAGGGTTTAAATAGTGACAAAAAATTAAATATGATGAAATCTTTTCACTAATTGCAATGCTGAAATCCATCATAATTCTACTTTCCATTCCATATTACCATGAATATAAGATTTGGAAAATGGATTTCAAAACAACCTTCCTTAACAGGAACCTTCAGGAAGATGTATACATGACACAACCTGAAGGGTTTATGAATCCAAATGATGCCAACAAGATATGAAAATTAAAAAAAAAACCATTTATAGATTAAATCAGGAATCTGGGTCATAGAAAATTTATTTTGATGAATCCATAATGGAATTTGGTTTCATAAAGAATGAATGTGATCCTTGTGTATACAAATAGTTTAATGGGAGCGTAGTAATTTTATAAATATCATATATCAATGACATATTACTTATTAGAAATTAAATAAGAGTCTTACAATCTGTTAAGGCATGATTGAATAAATGATTCTCTATGAAAAAATTGGGAAATACAACATATATTATTGGGATCAATATCTATCATGACAGATCCAAGAGACTGCTCAACCTAATTCAAAGAACATACATTAACAAGATACTGAAGATATTTGGTATGGAACAATCTAAGAAGGGATTGTTTCCAATGTGACTTGGCACTCATATTTCCTAGAAGTTGTGTCCTTAAACACATGAGTAAAGAAATAGAATGGAAAGGATTCCATACGTGTCAGTGATTTGATCAGTTATGTATGATATGCTATATACTAGGCTAGATGTCGCTTATACATTAAGTGCATTAGGAATATATCAAGATGAACTAGGTGACTGCCATTGGACGACATTCAAGACTATCCTTAAGTATATAAGGCGTACCAAGGACATGCTCCTAGTTTATAGAGGAGATAAGGAACTAGTCATCAGAGGATATTGATAGTATGAGTTTTTTCATGAACCACTATTCAATTAATTTCTTATTATCCAAATAATGTAGCATAATGTGCACACTAGGGTCAATTTCACAAGGATTCTTCTTACAAACACTATTTTTCTATTTCCACTATTATAAACTAACTAATACAATACTAATAAACTAATATTAAGATGGGTTTTTTTTTGAAAACACATGAAATAAAAAATAATATATATATATATTAAAATAAAAACACAAAGCAAAAGATGAAAAGAGACAAAGAAGTCAGTGGAAGAAAACCATTGCTCTCGGGGTTTCATGGTGGTGTTGTCATTTTTATTCAAAATATTTCCTCATTATTCAATTCAATGTAGAGATCCAAAACTTTAACTCTACACCTTATCATTTGAATGGTATTACCATACAATAAGACCTATGCATGTAGGATTAATATCTTCTACATCAACACCTAATCCAAACTCCACTATTTTAATGACTTAGATATCAATGAGAATGAAAATGATTAAATGAGGAGGAAGAAAACAATAGTAGAGAAAATGGGGAGACTTCTCATCACAATCAATTTAACCAATACTGAAATATTAGAATAAAACATGAGAAATAAATAATTCCCAAGAAACTCAAATACCACCACTTCCCCTCTCGAACAATAGTGATGGTTAGCTCTCCACAAACATGAAGATAAAAGAAGCATGTTGGGAGAAACACAAAAATGAAAACAAAAGAAAATGAACAGAAGAAGAAGAGATACACTAATATAAATTTAAAATATGAATAACCAATATAGAAATAAAACTCCACCTTTACCCATGAAAATGGATATCCTTTGGTATGAGAGGTGAGACACATATTTATAGGAAAAAAGTGATAAAATTTGGCTCTAAAATTAGAACTCTTAAATAATGCACTTTTATGTCCCATTTAATGACAGAATTAAGTAATGGTTTATTATTGATTTTTTGGATAATTTCTTATATTTACATACAAAAAATTTTATCTTTTTTGGAAATGTTTGGAGAGATATATGTCCAATTTACTCTAAGAATTTATTCTTCCCAGGATGACTATTTTTATTCCCAAGATTCAACTTCCCATGCCATTATGACCTTGAATCCACCAGATTAAAATGTGGACTCATTAATTAAATATGTTCAAAAATTCATCATACCTATATATTTATAATTTCATCTTCTTTAGGCCCGACCAATCTGATATAAAAGCTCATCTTTAAAACATTCCAGATCTGTTCACAGTTTTTGAGGCACAAATTTAAGCTATTTTGGGCCACCAAACGATGGAATGAGATTTAGAAATGAAGGATTAAATGGGGACCAAGATTTTAGGAATCCTAAAAAAATAATTTCACAATATAATTAATTTTATAAAAATTTATGGCCAAAATACAGAATAAAATTAAAATAGTCAAATCCCAAAATTAGGTCATTTTTTCATTTAAGCTCAAAATTTCACTAAAAACTAAAAATGTGACAATTTCACATTAAATAATAGTAAGGTTGGATTATAAAAATTGAAATAAATTATAAAATATTTTAAAATGTTAGCTTCATCACTCTCCCACACTTAACCATTTCATTCCCGGGCAATCATTATATATTCAAATCAAAATTCACACAACAATCAGAAATGAGAAAAAATCCATGATCTTATTCAAAAAAGAATTCCATCATGTATCTTATATGAAAAAATTACCCCTAATTTTCATTCCTCACATTTAAATTTATTCAACCTCAAAAATACATTCATGTCCCAATCACAACCTACCTCATATTGAATTTTGTGTCACTCTTCACTCAAGAGAAATTAAATATGGAGTTATGCTCATACTTGGAAAGTGCATATTTAACAACAGGATTATAATAATTCACATTTATCCATATCATGATACATTAAAATATTTTTCATCATGAGGTATTTTTCCAGATGAATTCTATGTCTTAGGGTTGGTGGGAAAATTATTAAAAAATTTATGGCTAGAAAGAGGAGGTTTAACTCTTAAGTACAATGCATAAATAATAAAGTGAAAACACAAGATGAACCTCACTCAATTACCTTTAAAAAATGTGAAAAAAACACCAAAACATTTTTTATGACATGGTACATGAGTAAATAAATGATTACAATGAATAATATCATCCAAGTTCTCCCCCTTTTTTGTCTTTTTTTATAAATCTTCACAAAGGAACAACTTTATTTTTTTTAATTTTTTCATGGAGAATGAGATGGAAATTGAATACAATGAAGTAATTAAAATAATGAACTTGATTTTAGAGAGTTATATGAGTCATAAAATAATTTACAATGAAAAATTCAAGCTCAACTCTATTTTATTTTATTTTATATATATTTTTCTTTTCTCTCTCTCTTTTTTTAAAGGAGAACCGGATGAAACAAATAATGCATAATGAAATTTTTACTCATGAAAAATTATTTCATTATACACTACCCAAAATGTTGACACGGACCTAAACCACACACTAATAAAACACATCCCAAAGAACACACATGAAAGGTCCTCCCCCCACATTGAAACTTGTAATATCCATGTAAAAATACCAAGAGTGAGGGCAGGTAAAGAAAAACAGGCTTGTAATATAGATTAAACCTATAAGTAAATTCATGGAATCTAAGGTCTAATGAAGGATATATATAAAGGTTGGTCTTAGGTAAATATGTGTCTATCCAAATTAGTGATTCAATCATATTAAAAACATTCCATGATATCTAAATTTTTGAAAGAGAAAAATCACAAGTTTTGGATCTCACACAAAATCCAAGTTTCTCTCAAGAAAGTGCGGGCATTAGGAAGAATATTTTAAAATGTTTTAGAATGAATCATAGGATTGGAAAAATATTTGAGTTAATGTTTCATGGGCATGGATTTCAAAAATTGGTCAAACTCATAAAAATGATTGAAAATCCATTTTAAGGAAAAATTTTATCACATCAACAATCATTTAAAATCCATTATTTCAAAAATAATGTCAATTTTCTAAAAATAAATTGATGTGTGAAAAATGATCATAATATTCATTAAATATAAAGGTTACTAAAAAAGTAAAAAATAAAAATATAAAAACACAAAAAAACTAAGCAGGCCATCACTCCCCTGCACTTAGAATTTACTACCCCTCATTTCATCTCAACAAAATAAAAATAAGGGAAGAAAAACTAAAGATAAATAAAGATACAACCTGAATTTATTTCCCAATGGAAAATTTGAGTTAAGATCCTAGATACTGTCACTAAACCTATAAAGCATAAAATAAAGAAATGAATAAGAAAAATAAAGAAAAAGAAAGAGGAATGGAAAAGAGGATAGATCATGGTTTGAACCCCCATGTGGGTGCAAGGTTTTTACTACCCCTAGTCAGGTAGTAGTAGTTGTTTAACCCTAATCCAATTTTTTATGTGTTTTCTTGCTCATAAACCACCAAATTTTATTTTTCCCAACATCCATAAGTAGATTCTAGGAGTGAGAAACCCCAATGAAAATAAAAATAACCCCAACACCTAGAAGAGATAAAAGAAATATTTTGAGGTGTAGAGGGGGAGGGAAAAGAAGATAGAGGTACTCACTTTTTACTTCTATGGTGTCCTCCTCCATATGGTATACAAGTTTTTGTATAGGATTTAGTCTCATCACCACATTATTTTCTTGCTCTTCTTTTAAAATCACCACTACTTGGGTGGTCTCTTCATTAACATCCAAGGCCTTATCCATTTGTGTTGTGTTAGAAATTTCAAAAAAGGATAAGTAAGAAAATAATTAAGATTGAATAAGATTAAAACATGAATAATCAATATAAAAATCTTCCATTTTATGTAATTAACCTTTAAAATTTATCTCTTTTGGCAGGACAATTGACAACTTCATCTCAGTAGGTGCATATTCATCATCATATTAAAAATCAAGAGAGAGGTAGAGAGGTATTGATTCTTCTTTGTAAGATATGGGAGGATCGATTATCTTTTTATCTTCAACAAAATCTAACCAATTTTCGTCCAAATCATGTTGATCTTCCACAGTTGTATCAGCTAGCACGTCTCCTTCAGAAACCTCTTCAAGAAATGACCAAGGAGAGATGATTGGATCTTCAAGTCGAATCTTCAGGTATTCATTGAGTTCTTCAAAATAAAATGTTGGTGGAATAGGATTTTGATTCTCATAATCATGACTTTTTTTCCATTCCATTCATATAAATTTGACATCTTCAACTTCACCCACCAGTGATGCTACCATCTTGCTTTCTTTTTTAAGGATTTTGAAATTATTTTGAATCATCATGGTATATTGTTCCATATAAAACATAAATCTATCTTCATTACTATCAAATTAATTACTAGGAAAAGCATAATAAAAATCAATTAAATAATCCATATTGACCTATGACATAATTTTTTTTCCAATAAAGCACTTTTTTTTGTTTTTGATTTTTTTCTTTGGGTTTTTAGGAAAAATAGTGTGCATAAGCACTTGGCCTCCCCAGAAACGGAACCAAATTGACAATATGGTTTTTTTTCGTGAACCACTACTCAATTAATTTCTTATTATCTTAATAATAAAACATAATGTGCACCCTAGGGTCTATCTCATAAGGAGGCCTCTTACACGCACTATTTTTCTATTATCACTATTATAAACTAACTAATATAATACTAATAAACTAATATTAATATGGGGGTTTTTTGAAAACACAAGAAATAAAAAATAATATATATATATATATATATATATATGAAAATACAAAACACAAATCAAAGGATGAAAAGAGACAAAGAAGTTAGCGAAATAAAACAATTGCTCTTGGGGTTTCATGGCGGTGTTATCATTATTATTCAAAATATTTCCTCATTATTAAATTCAATGTAGAGATACCTAACTTTCACTCTGAACCCTATCATCTAAATTGTATTACCCTAAATAAATACCTATTCATATAGGGGAAATATATACCATATCAACACCTAATCCAAACTCCACCATTTGAATGACTTTGATATCAATGAGAAGAAAAATGATTACATGAGAAGGAAGAAAATAATAGTAGTGAAAGTGGGGAGGCCTCTCACCAAAATAAATTTAACCACTACTGAAATCTTAGAATAAAACATGATAAATAAATAAATTCTAAGAAACTCAAATACCACCACTTTCCCCCTCGAACAATTGTGAAGGTTAGCTCTCTATAAACATGGATATAAAAGAAATACTGTTAAAAAAACACAAAAATGAAAAAAAATGAAAAAAAGAAGAATAAGAGATAAAACAATATAATTTTAAAATATTAATAACTAATATATAAATAAAACTCCACCTTTCCCTCTGAAAATTATTATCCTTTGGTATGGGAGGTGAGCCACATATTTATAGGGAAAAAAAGTGAGAAATCTCAGATCCAAAATTTAAACTATAAAATAATTCACGTTTATAGCACAATTAGTGATAGAATTAGGAAATATTTTCTTATTTATAGTTGTTGGATAATTTCTCCTCTTTTCTCCCACAAAATTTTATCTTCTTTGGACAAATTTTAAGAGATATATGTCTAATTTACTCTGGGAATTTATTCTTCCCAGGCTGACTGTTTATATTCCCAATCTTCAACTTACCATGCCATTATGACCTTGAATACACTATATTCATGCATAGAACCATTCATTAAATATGTTAATAAATTTATTATACAACTCCATTTCTAATTTTATCTTCTTTGGCCCAACCCAATCCACGATACAAGCTCATCTTTAAAACATTCCAAATCTATGCATAGTTTTCAAGGCTTGGTTTGTGAACTATTTTTGGGACTCCAAATGATGGAATGAGATTTGGATCTAGAAGGATAAATGGAGCCCAATATGTCAAGAATCCTAAAAAAAATAATTTCACAATTTAATTCATTTTTGAAAAAGTTATGGCCTAAATATATTATAAAATTAAAATAGTTAAATCCCAAAATTAGGCTATTTTTGTATTTAAGCTCAAAATTCCACAAAAACCTAAAAATGTGATAATTTACCATTAAATAACACTATGTTTAGATTATAAAATTGAAATAAATTATAGAATATGTGAAAATGTTATCTTTATAAAATATGTAGATTTTAATTTTCAAACAGATAAGGATGACATGAAGTTTTAAATAGGATACACCTTCACTTTGAATGGAGGTGCTGTGAGCTAGAAGAGCTCAAAGCAGGCTATGGTCGCATATTATATAATAGAGTCTAAATATATTTTATATTCTTATTTATCTAAATAATATATATGTATTTTCATATTTATCCAATATCTCAACATAGTACCTAGAAGTAAATATCCTATCACACTATTATGATAATACTACAGCGATGGATCTCACAAAAGATCCAAGGTCACATCAGCAGATGAAGCACATAATTCAAAATTATCATATCTTGAGGGATTTTCTTAGAGAGGTGAGGTTACAGTGAGCAGTATTTCCACAAAGGAAAACATAACATACCCCTTGAATAAATCCTTGACTTATTAGAAACATGATTATCATGTGAGGTCTAGCGGACTAAAATTCATTGGTAGTTGGATCTAGTCCAAGTGGGAGCTTTTTGGAGTTGGTGTCTTAGGAACAAATATTTTTACTTTGATTACATGTATATTTTATGCATTTAATATTAATAAAACTTCTTATTACATATTTTTCATTATTCTACATAACTCTAATCTAATAATTTCCTAGAGTATGTGTTGCATTGATAAGCTCATAGCAGTTTTGCACTATGATGAAAACTTTAAAGTGCTATGAATATATTATTAAATATAGTTATGTATTTGGATAACATACTATGATGTTACAAATAGTATATAAAATATCACATGTGTTTACTCATAAGAATATGATGCTTCTTCTCATAAATTTCTCACTTGGTGATATCTAAGATGGAATATTATGAGAGAAGACCTACCGATTGGAATTCTGCATGTTTTGGTGTCATCATATATTCCTATCAGCGAGCATGTGTAATGTTAATTAGACTTTAATATTATCATTAATTCATGTCATGAATCACACACTTATATTTTCTAATGAAAATCATAGCACTATATGTTCACAGTGAGGTAGGTCATGTTGGGTGTGTCACGATTGACACGTCATTAATGGATAATTTGAGGAAGGATTTGTCCATTCCATATTTATAAAAGTTAATATCTAAGAACTTTTATTGGAATAGAAACATCACATTAAATTCTATGGCCATGGTGAAATGATGCATTTATTTCACATAGTCAAAGAAATACATATCGAGCATATAGTTTGGTGACACATATGTGCAACCTTCTTGATGAGATATTGAGACGAAGGGATTATATTACATAGTGAGAATTCATATGTGGTTTTCATTGTTGCAACATTAATTTCGTTCTATTGGTTTCCTTAAACTATTTCTAGATAGTAATATTGGACTTTAAGAAAATATATATAATGATAACGATAAATAATCCTAGAGGATCACAAACTAAGTGTTTTTGATGATCTAGATTAAAATATATTTGAATTTAGTTAATTGAATAAATATTATTATCTAGAATAAGGGATAATTTTATTCATATTTTATTGATAAAAAATGTTTATTTATGAATGAAATATTTAAATTAAATATTTATTTATAATTTCAATAAATGATAGAGGAGTTTGAATGGACTAAGACTGAGTCTGGTGGAAAATATTAATTAAAAAGCTGGTTAAAACATATTTGTTATTTTTCAATTTAACGCGCACAAAAAAAAATAATATTATGTGGAATGGGGTTTATTAAAGATTATTATATTATTTAAGGGTTGACATGCAATTAAATAATTATTTTAACCCAAACCCTAGCTTTATAAATAGACTATTATATTTACTATGTATTGAATCCAAAAATCAAAACTTGAGAATCGTCACGCACAATGAAACCCTATCACAACTCATCCTTTGTATATTCCTATCAAGAATGAGAAATTTAAGAGAAATACCTTCAAGATTAAAGGATTAGTGATCAACATGAATAATAAAAGACAATTGACTCACCATACTAGCCCTCAGGTATCAATTGGAATTGCTCAAAGATCAAATGAGCACATGTGGATCACTACTAGAGGGATTATATCCTTGGATCCTCACAACACAATAAATAAAATATGAAAGGGTATTTTTAAATTATCAATATCTAAATTTAATAAAGAATTATGAGATCAGGTATTTTTTTCTTACGATATTAAATAAATTAATTATAAATTTGATGTGAAATATCATCACTTAGGGTTTTGGGAAACTCAATATTAAAATAAATTTTAATATATCATCCACCAACACACGCTTACACTATTCCCAGAACCAACACCCATTTAATGAGGTGTAAGAGATCTTGAAATCATAATCCTGAAGAAACTCCATCCACCTCTATTTGCATAGATTCATATCAGAGTGAGAAAATATACATGTCAAACTATTATGATCCATAAAGACCAAAAAGAACTCCCCAATGAGGTAATGTCACCACAACTTCAGTGAAAACACAACTGCTACTAGATCTATATCATGGGTGGAATAGTTACTTTCATGGGGACATAAATGCATAGACCCATAAGAGATAATTTCCTTCTACTACATCAAGACGTATCCCAATCCTAGATAAGAATAATCATATAACACCACAAACACCACCCCTTAATATGGACATTAAAGCACTGAAGCACTGAACAATTTTCCCTTTAGGTAGTCAACCATTATCTAACACTGATAAGTATTGATAAAATCCTGGTCCTTTCTAGTCAAAGCTGTCATTGGGGCTGCAATCCAAGATAAATTAGACAAAAACCTTTAGTAATAGCCTATGGGACCAAGAAAACTATGAACCTCTGCCACATTCTTGGGTACTTCCCAAGAAAAAACTGCATCGACCTTTTATGGGTCCATGACTAATCTATGTTGGGACATAACATGCCTAAGTAAATTCACCTCTCATGTATAAAACTTACACTTAGAAAACATTCCATAGAGCTGGTGGCATCGAAGAACCTGTAGGATGACTATGAGATGATCAACATGATCCTTATTAGACCTAAAGTAGATCAATATGTTGTCAATGAACATGACCATGAAATAGTCCATGAATTCATGTAACATAGAGTTCACGAGTCCCATGAACACAAATGGTGTGTTCATGATACCAAATAACATGACCACAAACTCTAAATTACCATACTTGCATCTAAAGGCAGTCTTCGGGACATTATCCAACTTTACCCTCAACTGGTGATATCCTGACCACTAATAAATCTTGGATAACTAAATAGATCCTCTCAACTATTCTAAAAGACCTTAGATCCTTAGAAGAGGACAAAAATTCTTGATTGTCACCCAGTTCAACCTCTAATAGTCTATGCACAACCTTAAACTACAATCCACCTTCTTGGTGAATAACACTAGAGAACCCTTTGATGACACACTAGGACAAATGAAACCTTTCTTCATTAGATAATATATCTAAATTCTCAACTCATGTAACTCATAGGGTGCCATCCGATAGGGATCCAACAAAATCAGAGAAACACCAGGATATAGATCTATTAGAACTCAACATCACGTTGAGGGTTAGTGTCACAATCTCCTTAGAAAAATCATCTAGAAAATCTATAAAAACCCTAGGAACCTCCACCATCCTAGAATCTAATGATTCTAAAGACATCTAATCCATTAAAAAAAAGGGGACTCACACATCTACTACCCACTTGATGACTTTGATTTCCAATAAAAGTTTCACGTTGGCCATCCACATATGAGAACATGAATCTCCTACAGAATTAGTTAATAATGACACACATAACATAAACTAGTAAATACTGAGGATGAAATCATACAGCCACATCTGAAGAAATAAAATATCCTACATGATTTATGTGGCCCCATATTTAATCTACATCCTTGACAAAAAATAAAACAAGTTGGTATGAACTTCGACTGGAATAGTCAACACTAAGGGAATAAGAAACCTCTCTATGTATAGTTCCAAATAATGTACTCAAGTAGGTAAAATGAAGGATTGATAATTTACTAAATAAAAAAAGGCATAAATAAGGGTACTAAGCAAATTGATCATACCTCTAAAGATATATGGCCCCTCCAATGATACCACCTCCACTATATGAAATTGAAAATTCTCAACTCCTCCACCTCTATTCTGATGGCCAACACCATGACCATGCTCAGTTTGAGGAACCTAAATATGAAGAACATATTGAGGCTGACCTTTACCTACTTCTTATCCTATTAGTGAGGCATAATCCTGCTACCCCTACTGCTGAAATAGCCTCACTGGAAACTAATGCTGAGGCTAATGCTAAACCTGACCACTCCCACAAAACTAAGCTCAATAAACCACTAAGAACTATTTCTAGTGATGGAAAAAAACCCCATATTCCCCAATCCCCTAGGAAAAGCATGAAAATCACTATCCCTAGAGGCTGGAAAGGAAGATGTTGAGGTCAAATCCCTGTTGGCTGAAACCTTATGCTAGAAATTATTCCCCTAAAGGAACCCTGTTGGACCCTATCTCATGGTAAAAATCCTTTAAAGTGAATGTTCTCTATCACCTCCTCATTCTTATGAACTTATAAGTTGGTTGGAAACATAAATAGAGTCACTATATACTGCATAGAAGGATAGAGCGTGTCCTCCAAATGTCAACCATGGGACTCCTCATCAGAAAAAAGGTTTTGGGAGAAATATAATAGATCATAAAACTTGATCCCAAGATCTAGAAATGACATTCTCCCCTTATAAAGAGAGAGTAATTCCTGCCTCTTCACTGATTTCATAGTTGATGATAGAAACTCTAAACAAAAATCCTTCCGAAAATCTAACCACAATACGTATGCCTCCTTCCGCTCACCCAATAATAATGTACATCTTTGATACGAAGATTCCCATAACTGACTAACTACCAATGGGACTTAGTACTTAGCCATGGTCTATATCAAACCAAAATTGATATCTATATACTCTAACCAATGCTCTATATCAACATCATAGACACTTCCCTTGTACTTCTCCAAATCCTACTGTTGAAAAGTGTGAAATTTCCTCTACCACTGATCACCCTCCTTAACTAGATCAACCCTCCAATGATTAATTGGGTCATCCTGTTGAACCTCCAATACCTAAGCCACATGAAAACAATGACCATGATCAATAGATGAAAGGGAAACCAATATTTCATGAACCTGGTAGTATGTATTTTTTTAATATTTATTTAAACCATTTTATCTTCCCCCAAACAACCCAAATTAAAATATGAACACAAGTCATCATGATGCATGTACCTATCTTAGGTATCTACCCTAAAAGTTGCAACACATCACTTGTTCATTAAATAATATCATATTCTGTGCACTGGATCATGCCCCCCCTAAAATCTCATGTCCTAGCCAATATCCCTAGACCATGTCATGCACCAAGATCAACTGACACTATTTACTTACCAACCCATGTAATACTTATAGTGACTAACTCCAAACTCCATCTTATATCTCAATCATCACCTTTGATACCACTCCATCATAACCCCTCCCTCCAAAGGTTCCCCTCCTGGGTCGAAAATGAATAAAGGGAGATACTGACCCCTGAGTCCCACCTCCAGTAGGCCCTGAGTTGGATACTAGCATCGAGGGTATAAAAATATTATGATATGAGAGGCATTACCCTCTATAAGAAAAAAATATCAGGAGATATGATTAATCAACCACAATAAACTCTAGAAAATAATATAAATAAACCCAAAATCATCCCACAATGCATGTTCAAATAAAAAAGATAAATATGAAATTATCCAAAAACAAGTACCAAAATAAAATCTAAGGTAGTGACATAGATCTTTCCAAATGTATGAGCTGTTAATTCCAAGTACAACCCACATAATCCTCTTAGAAACCTAAAAAATATCTTATATATGTAGTGTGAGCATACAAGTATACTTAGTAGGGTAACCAAAGTCTCTCGTGTACATGTGAAAGAAGCATACTAATGCACCAGTGAAAAAATAGAAGAACTAAACATCACCTAAATAGGTAAGCTAACCAAGCCCATCCTCACCATAGCACACTCACCAAATAATTCATCAAAGTATTATAACATAATATGAATCATATAAATATAGGGCACTCTGCACCAATTTACCAATGATTTTCCACTCTTACACCCCAATGTCATACATCTTGGAAATTCCATATCTTCTATATCAAAACTGTATCGCACTATCCCACAACATAGTCATCACACAACATCTATCACAAAGACACCTAGTCCATCATATCACCTCTAATCACTCCACAACATAGTTATCACATCACCTCTCACCCCCCCCACAACATGGTCATCACATAACATCTCGCTCAAAGACACTTGGGCCATAAAATAACGAGAGCAGTAGGGTATCATGAACATGTAGGACATCAACATTGTTTCCTACTCTTACCATGCTCGATCCCCACTATAAGCCATCTCATCATCTTGATAGTGCACTTTTGACTTATGGCCATCACAACTTGTTCATATAATCGACACCTGTAAGAGATATAAAAAAAGATAGGGTATCTATCCATCCATCCTCATTACTAGGATGTTGGAAGAAACACACCCATATACATATATGGCTTTCAAAACATGGATCTTGATATAGGTGGGGTGCATGTAGAAAATCAAAAGGAACATACATGGTATATATATACATATATTTTCACATAATCCCAACCTATGGATTCACAAAAAAGCACTAACCAAATCCTAACATCACCACCTAGCCTCACACTTTCATTACTTTTTCTGCCACTACTAAATGAAAAAACAACACAGACAAGCCACACTTCAAATTTCACATTCCAACCTTTCTTTACAAATTTATTTATTTTCCAGATTTTCCATTTACCATCCAATTCCATTTCAATAACCCATTTATTTATATTTCTATCCCATTATTTCCTATATAATCATTAAATATTTAAACTACACAACCCACTTTGATTCAAGTGTCTGCTATTCATTTCAAACCTTTTTTCAAACCAGCCCATGCCATTTCAATTTCAAAATTATCATTTATTTAATCCCATTACTACTTGGGCAACTAGTACAACACTACACATCAAAACAACAAACAATCCATCATCCTCATGACAACAAGGACACATAGACACCATCATATCTACATCCTACTCCTCATCACAACTTCCACATGACCATCACTTTCCATCCCAACCGCCCAATAACATGACCTCACAACCCATCACACATTCACATATCACAATAATTTCTACAGCATGTCACATATCATTTTTTTGATTTATTGAGGAGTTTTTTTATCAATTCCATGTCAATTTTAAGGGTATTCTCACAAAAGTAGAATTATATAGGTAAAAAATATTCATTAACTAGATATAAGTGATTATCCATTTTCCATTTAGGGTGATAACAAACAATCAGAAAAATAACGTTTCCATAACACCACAAATACTGTATAAGAAAATCCACCAATGACCGTGATTTTTAGCAGGGCATTATACCATACATTTCATAATATCAACAATAATATCAAAGCTATAAAAACATTCAATTTCATCCCCCTTACCCTTCAATTAAATTAAACTGATTAATTTATCTTTGTTAATCTAGATGAAACTATCTTCCTAAAAGTTAACAAAAGTATAAACCCATCCCTCATGATAAAACTAATGAGAAATAAGGGAACCCCCATACCTGGAAGAAAGAAGCTTTTCACAATTTGAGACACCAAAAATAGAAAGTGCACACATAGGAGAAAGCCACCTATAGGGAACTCAAACCAACTATAGAAACAGAGTTCCATGAATCCAAGGGAAAAGGCTTCGAAACCTCCCATATCAAGATAAAGCAATCCAGAAAGAGTGACAAAAATATCTTCACTTTAGAATGAATAGCTTTGAAACAAGTGAGATTTGATATGGTTTTAATTGACTATTAAAGGAATATCTCATCAAATCCACATGGTATAGCCATTTAAAAGGATTCAAACTTTTAATAAATGTAAGATATAATTATCATCATTTAAAACAGCTTTTAATTCCACTAAATAAGGCTTTATAACCATTTTTCATAAAAAAAGGACATTAAAAGGGAAAAACTAGAAATTTAGGAAATTTTGGAACATGATACTATTTGTTGATATTATTAGGTGCTACCATTAGAAGCTACTATCAGGTACCACCATCAGTGTGCTACCATCAGGTGATACCACTAGTATGCTACCGTTAAGTGCTACCGCCAATGTACTAATTCCAGTATGCTACCGTTTGGTTCTAATGTCAATTTGCTATCGCCAGTGTGATACCTCCATTTTCTACTGTCAGTGTGCTACCATTAGGTTCTACCATCAATATACTATCATCAGTGTTATACCATCAGGTGATACCATTAAGTTATTCTACCAATGTACTACCGTCAGGTGATTCCACCAATTTACTACCATTAGGTGATACTGTCAACCTCCAAAACACCCCTTTACCCTCCAAAACACCTCCAAAATCATCTATTACTCCTACAAACACCTCTGGACTTCCCCCAAACACCTTAATCACCAAATTTTAAAAAAATTAATGGATAGGAAGGTCTAAGATGTTATAATATATCTCTTTAAGTCTACATGATCAAATCTTGGTGTAGAAAACAAGATTTCAAGAGAGTATTCCATGCCTTATGTCAGACCTTAATCCAAAAATCCTCATATCTTTATACTATAAAACCCCCTTAATGCGAGTGTATCAAAACTAAAATAAATTTATAAAAAAAATACACCCCCTTTGAAACACTTCCACTAAATTTCAAAATACTTCCCCCTTTGATAATAATCCCAAAGAGAAAGTGTCTTATGATCTATTTCCAGTATAAAAAACCCCATGGATCGTATCTCCCCCTTAATCCTATAACACTTCACAAATATTTAGAAAAAAATTAAATAAATGGGGAGTGGGGAATTTAAAAACCTCTTCATGCCAAGGGAGGTGGCTGAACACTAAGGTTCAATTCATGTTTCTTGAATAGTAGAGTGGCCAATGGTTTTGTTTTGATATTAGCTACTTGCACATTAATTCCAACACACTCTATTTTGATTATCCAATGCTTTAATTTTTCTTTTATAAAATGATATTAGATCATGATATTATTGGTATGAGAGTGATGTATGGGATTCTTAATGAGTATTATTTAATTATTTTCATCACATTATATTACCATAGGTTGCTTATTTTATTTTAAAATATCTTTTAACTGATGATTAATCTATAGAAGTTCAGTAAAAGCCTTATTTACTAAGATATATTCTTCTTCTATTGTATTAAGTGAAGTTATTTCTTACTTCTTGATTAATCATCCCACATATTTAGTACCAATGAATAAAGCACTACGAATCATAGATTTTTGATCCACTACTTCACCAGCCCAACCATCTTTGTAAAACACTGACAATTCATGATCCTTTAATATATCAAAGAGAAATCCATAATTGAGAGTATTTTGGATGTACCTCATGATTTGTTATGTGATGTGTTATTCCTTTATATTACTCTATAACTGATCTACTAAACATTTTTTGAAAGATAATAACTAGTTGTGTTATAGTAAAATATAACAATATTCCAATTATTCTTCTATAAAAGGTGGTATCTATAGATTTCCCATCCTCATGCTTCTCTAGATTTTTTCTAACCATAATCAAAGTAAAAATTTATTTGTAATCAAACTTTTCCTAAAATATAAAATCATATTCCCTCTTTTGTATCACATATAACCCCATAAATCATGTGTGTTCACCAATAATGGACATTTCAAATTCTAATTTTATGCGATTAAAAAAAATCTTTCATGTATTTATTCATGTTTCTTCCAAAGATAATATCATACACATACAAAAGTACCATAAAATGATCTTCTTTGTACATATTCACATATATATTATGGATGAAACTACCCATTTTGAATTTTAGCTTCTTCAAATATGAATTTATCTAAGCATACCATGCCTATGGTGCCTAATTTGGACCATATAGACCCTTCTTCAATTTGTAAAATTACGTTTCATCATTTCCAATAAAAAACCCAATGACTGTTCAATGTTCACTTATTATTCAAGAACACCATTTAAGAATGTTGTTTTGACATCCATCTAATAAAATTTGAATCCTATTTGATTTTATATAATAAGAAAGATCTTAATTGACTCTAGTCAGGCTATTGGAGAAATGTTTCTTCCACATCAAAACCTTCGATTTTTTCACAACCCTTATACACTAGGCATGCCTTGTTTCTAATAATAGTTCCATTCTCATCAATTTATTTCTTGAAGATCAACTTATTTTTAATCACATTGTGATGTTTTTTCCTTTAAAAAAGATATAAAGTTTGGTTTTTATCAATCTGATCTAATTCTTTATTCATGAATTTAAACCATGATTCTTTTCTTACCACTTCTTCAAATGAGGCTGGTTCCACTGATGACAATAGAGTCATATGATCTAAATTTATCATCCTCTTTATTAGTGTTAGTGCAGATATATCTCCAATTATATTTGATGAATCTACCTCTATTCTCCAATTTCTCATCTAAGGTAAAAATTTCTCTTCTTCAGCAATGGATTCCTCTTTCATCCCTACCTCAGAGTCTTCATCATCCACATAACTCTATATAGCTTCTAGAATTGTACTGACTTCATTTTATTCATGTCCTTCTTCTTCTAATAAAACTTTAGCATTTGTGCCTCTAGAGTTCTTCACATATTTCTCCTCAATGATTTTAACATCACTACTCTACACAATTTTACTCAGCCTATTATTATAGAATTTTTAGGCTTTACTCTTCATTGATTATTCTAAAAATACTCCTTCATATGAAACATCACCATACTTTCTTTGATTTCATTTTTTGTTTTGGATATAACACTTACTTATAAATAATTGAAAATTTTTCAATGAAGACTTCCTTCCATATCACATTTCATATGGGATCTTATATTCCCCAAGGTTTATAAATGATTGATTCTGAGTGTGCACTGTCACTAGTAATTCCTCCTTCTAATAGTGGTAATAAATACCACCTTTAATGAGTAAAATTTTGGCTATATTGTTCACTATCCGATTTCTTCATTCAACAACTCCATTTTCCATAGAGTTATCATGGATAAAACTTCATGCTTTATGCCACGTTTCTCAAGATAGTTCTTAAACTCAATAGTGGTACACTATATTCTATTTTCAGACCAAAATGTATTAATTATGAACCTGGTCTCATTTTTTACTTTCTTAAATACCTCTTCATGCATCCCATGAATCCTCTCTTGATTTTTATAAACATGGAACATGACATCCTTATATATTAATCAATAAAAAAAATGAAATATATTTCTCCATATGTTCCAGATATATTCATCAGAACATATACATCATTGTAGACTAGATCAAATAGATTATATGCCCTATTGTTATTCACTCAATAAGGATTTTGCACCATTTCCTCACACATACATGCCTCAAATGTCTTTTCATTATCTCTATTCAGACTTTGTATATCCACTAAAACTTTTATCTTAGATAATTTTTATATACTCTATTGGTGTATATAACCTAACCTCTGATTCCATGGGGTTTTTTTATTCTTCCATTGAAAGGAGACATGTATTTTCATGTCTGTCCACCTAGTATAGAATTTCGTTAGTTATCCTTCCCATCATAAGAGAGTTTCCAGCACTTCCTTTGACTATATACCCTTTATGGTTAAATGTAACCTCAATAATAGAATCAAAATGTTTACTCATACTTAGATGTTGTACCATAACCCATCCACATGGAGTGATTTGGTCTTATTTAGACCATCACCAACCAAATGAGTATTTCCACTCCCATTTATCTTTAATGATCCATCATTGAAAAAATGAATGGTTCCATAAACTCTACCTTTCACATTTTTCAAGGTATTTACATTTCCTATCACATGTGAGGAACACCCACTATCAAGAATCTAGTTGATACTGTTATTTTTATCTTTCAAAGTAATTTTAGATCGCTTTTCCTTATCTTTCTTCTTCTTTTTCTCTCCATGATATTTCATATTGAATTAAGACATAAGACAAGCTCTCCTCTTTAACTTCATCATAGTTGGTGAAATCATAATCCTATTCTTATTTGAAGGGAGAGTAATTATTTTTCAATTTAATTTTATTAGGCTGTATTTCATTCCTATAGATTTTAATTTTAGGGTGGTAATCACCTATTCTCTTTTCCCTGTAATTAACAGCTTTATGTTCGAAGTTAGAGCAATGAAAACAATATCCATAGAAATAATTTATACTATGATATGGTGGATATGGTATCATTTTTATTTAACAATTTCCAATAATTTTCTCATTTATATAGATCCTTGTCTCTTCAAAGTAGTACATAGTATGGCCAAGAAATACAAAAAATTGACATTTTATAAGAGAAAATATCTTTTCTCCTTCATTCCTCTATATTTCACCATCCTTTATAAAAATTCATGACTATTATTTGTTAAAAATTGAGAATTGAGGATTATTTTATTCCATATGATTTAATTTGATAGGAGCCATCTTTTCCTAATCAACCGGTGTTTTAGATTTGACACCAATAACACTAACCTTTAACTTCCTTTTTTTTCACGATATGTTTCTATTATTGATTTTTAAAATTAAAAACCACAAATAATTAAAATTTTATATAAAAATCTAGGTATTTGTTCATTAAAAATGTTATTAACACCTTCCAAGACTCTATCGACTCTTTCTATTAGTTCTCTATCTGTGGACCTTTTAATGTGTAGCTTCTTCTATAGATCATTTGATTTCATTTCTAATTCTAGTTTGTTTCTCAAGGTAAAAAACTCTAATTCTATATATTCAACCTTATTAATTCACTATTTTTTACATTCATTAATTTCATCAATCACCTTATTCCATTCTTTAATCTTCAACATGAAATTCAAAACTTCTTCTAAATCTACTTGACTAAAAAATTGATCATCTAACTATTCTTTCATCCAATCAATATTTTCTTTTATAAGATCTACATATTATAAGGATTATTTTATTAGTCCATTAATATTTATGTTTTTCATTTATTTAAAGATCAATCTCTTCAAGATCTCCCTAAACTTCCACCTCAATATCAACTATACCTTCTTATTGAGTATCTTCCACCTTTTTCGGTTCTTCCTTTTCAACCATAACCACTAAAACATCTTCAGCATCAGACTTAAACTCTATTTCTACTTCATCTAGGTAGTCACCATCATCACCTTCCTATTTTACTACAAATATATTTCTCTAGAATTTATTTCTTAAAGTGTTTACTGGTTTGAAGTTACCTTTTAGAGGGAACCTCCTCCAAGGATTATAATTAACTTATACTTTACTCTCTTCATTTTCAAATATTCTTGATCACCTTGTAATGATGTGCCCTACTTTATAGCATCAAAATAATGATAAGGGTATCTTTAATTAAAACCTTCCATTTCCACTCTTGAATTTTCTAGCTACAAGAGATATGAATTCATTATACATATATTATTCTTCTTATCTACCTTTAATAATGTCATGTTTTTCCATTTATTTGAAATCGATATCCTTATTTTAATAACTATATGCTCCTTCCATCTTTACTCACATTTTTTCAGACACAAAAATTCTTAAGATATCATCAAGAGATAACTTTTCCAAATACATTTATTCAAGATCTAATACTTTTGGATTATAAAAAGGTGTAAACCATCACAAAATCCTTTTAAAAATATCAATATCCTTTATCTATTCCCCAATTCCTCAAATATATCCAACAAATTCAGTGATTTAGTTGAATAAGCTGTCAACATTCAAACTCAGAAGAATTTTCAAATCATCAAATCTGTTATAGAGGATATGTAGCTTGACCTCCTTTACCTTATTATCACCTTCATATATATTAGAAAATTTATACCACATATAATTGGAACTAGAAAATATCACCAATTTCATATAGATATAATCTGATAGAGATATAGATAAATCATTTTTCTCTATATTATTAGCATCCAACTATTTCCCATCAACTTCAGTCATGAACTATCCCATCACATCATTGAATTAAATCCTCTTTAATATAATAAAAATAACTTCCAACTAGAGATATAAAAAGTGTGATATCATTTTCTTCTTCTAAATATGGTAGTTACTTCCATAAAATAGAGTAACTCCTTTATAATTTACTAAATTCTACATATCAAAGTATTTCTGATGATAGATTCTATGCCTATAAACTTACTCTGATACCACTTATTATATCTTAGGATTCTCTGAGAGGGGAGGGGTGAATTTCAGGGTCAACTTTTTATTTTTACGTAAATGTATTTTTCCCCACATTGGTATGAACTAGTTAATCCTATCTAATTCTAATGCACATTCACTGAACACACAAATATAAAAATAAAAAAAACATAAAATTTTTTATTGGGTTCACCACAAAGGGATAGTCTAAGTAGAATATTCCAAAAATGTGTCAGTTGCACTAAAAATATATAAAGATTCACTAGTTTTTATTGATTATAATTTTTCAACCATGGTCACTCAATACCAGGTGGAATTCATTTACAAATAATTCAGGGATAATGCACTTCGTAAAGTTTTCATGCACTATAGAAGCACCTATTGGGAAATATATAACTCAAATTTCCATCACAATCAAAGAATAATAAAAAATTTATATGATGAATAATTTCATGACCAATAGAATTAATTATAAGATTAATTGACATGGGAATCATAACTTGGAAGAAAGGATCATCACATATAATTTATAATTAATTTATTTGTATAAATAAATACCTTAAATTGGATTTATTTCTTTGTTAATGAATTGTTTGAACACGCCTTGATGTACCACTATTGTGGAGAGATGATTAAAGGGAATAATCCATCTAGTGATGATCCATATGTTCTCCATAAACCTTTGAATGTCATTATAGAAATATTTGAGTTCTAGTATATAAGACTCTAATTCTGGTGTCCTTTGTTCTTAATCATCACAAAAATATCTTCAAGGAGGAAGTATTCTTTTACTTTTTCTAAACACAAGAGGGTATAAGAGGAGGATTGTTCTCAGTTCTTGAGAGCATTTTAAGAGAGGTTATCTCTAGCTATTGAGAGGATTATCTCTATAGTTTTTTTGTGCACAACAATAATAAGGGTTGAGAATTTTATAACTGAGTTTAAATAGATCTAGTGTTAGATATCGAACAAGGGACCTTATTAATCTCTTAATCACACTAGATCTATGTGATTAAGTCCATGGTTTTGATCGATGCCTATTTCTTTGAATTTTTGGAAATGAAATTTAAAAAAAACCTCCATAGCCATGGACTTAATCACATAGTTTCATTCCCATCAAAAGGCCTTAGGTATCAAATTTTGTTAAAATAATAGAATGAAAAAATCCTTTCTCGCAGTACTCATTAATACAATATCAGTTGTGATTCACCAAACATACCCAACTTCACTATGAACAAATGTTGTTATGGTTTATATAAATACATCAAAGTACAAGACTCATGATATGAATTAATAATAATATTAAAATCTAATGATAATGACACATTTCCACAAATAGGAACAATCAATGACACATATAAATGTGGATTTCCTAATGGAGGATAATGTTCTCATAATCTAATTTGTCGAGATTACCAAGGAAAATTAGAAGAATTATAAATTTATTATGATACCCCTAACCCAAATATCTTGTATCATTTAAGTCCCGTCAAATGATATCATCCATATATAGAACATATATTTAAGAATACCATCATAGAACTTATAGGTTCTTATCATAATAGGAAATTTCTATAACCTTTCAACGCAATGAGTACCCTTAGGATATTATCACAAACAATTTCGCATAGAATAATAATCATGAAATTTTAATAAGTTTATTAATATCCAAAACCATGAGTATAGGTAATCATAAAGTACATGGAAGTTGGTTCTAGGGAACCAACTCTAATAGACTCCCACTTGAATTATATACAAATAATAATAAATCTAATTCTTATAAATTTTATCTGATGTTTATGATTTTTCCGAGATAATGATTTAGTCAAGGGGTCCACCAAATTCTATAACATGGAAACTTTTATCACAATTACATCACCCATTTGAGAAAAATACCTTAAGAGGTGAAACTTACAGAGTATATTCTTTTTCTGCTAATGTGATCTTAGATCATTTATAAGAGCCATCAATGTATTATTATCAAAATATAATGTGATAGGGTATTTACTAGAAGGCACCACATCAATATCTTAGATGATGTTTCACATACACAATACTTATTTAGTTGCATTAGAATCTATAATGTACTCAGACTCCACTATATAATCGACTACAATGGACTTCTTTGTGCTCTTCCAACTCATAGATCCTCTATTGAGACTGAACTCATACCTTGACTATGAGTTTAGATCATTATGATCTATCTGAAATCTAAGATATATAAAACACCTAATAAATAGCTCCTAACCTCCTATATATACCAAGATCATATCCTTAGGATTCCTCAGATACTTAAATATAACATTAATAATAGACTAATGTCATTCTCCTGGATCAGATTTATATTTTACTACCATGATTAAGGTGTGGAAAACATCAAGCCAGATATATTACATGGCATAAATGATCTACCCTATCATAGATGTGTATGATATATCAATCATACCATATCTCTCATTTTGTGTTTGAGTACACATTTTCTTAGAGAGATGTATACCACATGACACTGAAACCAATCCCATATTAGATTGTTCTATACTAGTTGTATTTAGTATTAGATCAATATATATACACTGAATTAGTCCAATAGGCCTCTTAGATCTATCATGGATGATCTTGATCCTAAGAATGTAGGATACTTCACCTAAGTCCTTCATGGATAATTACATGTTTAACTAGTAATTAACTAACTATAAGGCTAGAATATTATTTACAATAAGCAATATGTCATCAATATATAATACTAGGAATATGACCATATTCTCACTAAACAGCTTACGAACACATGAATCAAATTCTATATTTATGAAAACAAATTCTTTTACAACTTCATCAAACTGAATTTTCCATGACTTGGATAGTTTATTCAATCCATAAATGGATCTTTTTAACTTATATAATTTATTGGAATAATATAGAGTCACAAACCATTCTAGTTTTCTCATATAAACTTCTTCCAAAAGGTTCCCATTAATAAAACTATTTTGAAATCCATTTTCTGAATCTTATAGTCTTGGAATGTTTCTATGAAAAGTATAATTCTTATGAATTTAAGTATGGATAATGAAGAAAAAATTTCTTCACATTATATTCCTTAGTTATATTTAAACCTTTTAGCCACTAGCTGTGATTTATAGGCACTCACTTTACCTTCCATGACCAATTATATGTTGAATAACTATTTGCACCCAACATTATTTACATCAACTGGAGGATTAACCAGAACCTAGACTTGGTCTTGATATATGGAATCCATATTATAATTCATGGATTATTCCCACATTACATCTTCTGTTCTCTCTATTGACTCCTTATAGTAAATAAGAAATTTATTTTCAACTAATAATGAATAAACATCATCAGTGACTAGAAAACCATATCTTTCATGTTCTCTAACCTCTTTAGTGCTCCTACACAGTACTTTCATTTCATGAACAACCTCTTCCATGAGAACCTATGAAATATATTCCTACACCAACCCTTTTCTATATTTAGCATCAAATTCATAGAATAAAATATTTTCTCACCATCCCTTTTGAGGGAATACTCCCTCTCTAGAAATTTAGGATTCTAGTCAGCCAAAATTATTTTATCTAAAGGGCTGTATAGGTAATATACTTTAGTTTATTTAATATATCCAATAAAGATACACTCTATGAATTGGGGTTCTAGTTTGTTTCCTCTTAATTCCTTAACAAATGACTCACATCCCCATGAATTCAAGTTCAACAACACATGTTTCTTCCCAATCCATAAATGTCATGGGATACCATTTTTTCTTTATTTAGAACATAGTTTAATGTGTACCCATAGTTTTAAATGCATATACCCAAAAAGATAATGGAATATCTACATGACTCATCATCTCCCTCACTATATCAAGGAAGGTATATTTTCTCCTCTCACCAACACCATTAAACTATGGTGTATAAGGAGTAGTGAATTGATATAGAATCCCAAAATCCCATAAATAGTCAATGAAATATTGGTTAAGATACTCAACACCTTGATCAGATAGAATCTTCTTTATCTTCTTACCATGATGATTATATAATTAATTCTTGAATTATTTGAATTTCTCAAAGGACTCAAACTTATACCACATTAATTAAGAATACCCATATCTACTCAAGTCATCAGTAAAAGTAATAAAGTAAGAATACCCACTTATAGCTTCTACTAGAAAATGTATGCACACATCAATGTGCACCAATTCTAGAAGCTATGTGGACCTTTGACTATGAACACCAAAATATGGCTTGGTCTTTTTGACTTGTAAATAAGAAAGAAATATATCAAGTGGATTTATTTCAAAAGAATATAAATAAACACCTTGATAGAGTTTTGTGAACTACTTCTTGTTTACATGACCAAGGTGGTGATTCCATAACTAGGTGTTATATGAGTCATGTGAAACTTATTTTCTATCAATTTCCTATACTTGGTTTTCATAATCTTATACATAAATACCATTATTTAAATTAACCATACTATAACATATACCACCTTTGTAAAAGAAAAAACTTTTATTTCTAAATTTGAAAATAAATCTATCTATATCTAGGAAGGATATAGAAATTCTATTTTCGATAACACTAGGTACATAATAATAGTCATTCAAAACCAAGATCATCCCTATTTTAAAAGAAAGGTGGTAGTATCATATATCTAAGGAAACAAGTCATGCTTCAATAGATGCTCAAAGATCCACCTATCCTTTACCAATATTTTTATAATATAATTGGGTCCTACATATGGATATAAATGTGAGTACCAAAAGTTATATCTATTACCCAAATGATAGATATGGAAATATTTCACTCAATAATGAATGCACTTGAAGAATCTCATTTCTTCTTTAAATAGGCGCATTCCTTCTTCCAGTGGCCTAAATTTACATATGAAAAACATAATTCATCATTTTATTTTCTATGTATTTGGATTTTCCTTTTATAAGAAGGATAGTTCTTAGGAGCCTTATACTTAAAGGGAGTCTTGGGGACCTTTTCCATGTTCTTCCTTTTACTCACCAAAAGGACCATGATTTTTTCATACCTCGTGCTTTTATCAACTTGGTGAATCAATGTAAGGAGTTCCAAGATAAGCTTTACACTATTTCTCATATTATAATTAATAATGAAACTAAATAATATATTAGTTAGTGAGTATAAAATGATATATATCCACAACTCATCAAGGGTATTGAAACCAAAGATATCCAAGTGCTCAATATATCCAATCATCTTAACTACATGAGGCTCAACTAGTGTTGACTCTCTAATATTGAATTTAAATAGTGAATTGGATATCTCATATCTCTCTTTTCAATCATTCTTTTGATAGTGATCACTAAGGTGAGACATTATTCTATATGTATTTATATCCTTGTGTTACTTTAGAAGCTCACTGGACATGGATGATAACATGAAACATTGCAGAATCATCTAAATGTTACATGTTGAGAGATAGCTCTTCCTTAGTAGCCTCTACCAAAAATTTCAGGAATGGGATTTTCCAGCACATATAATTTTCATTCATGGCATAATACAATGAAAAATTACATGCACCACTCCTGAAAATTTGAGCCAGTGATAAGGTTATCCTTCTCTAATATAAACCATAGTGATATACTCAAAGTTATACGGTTTTCAATTTTTATAATAAAAAAGATCAAAATTTTAGAACTTTATCTGGTTACAAATTTAGATAATAAATTTAATAAATTTATTAATCTTATACTATTTTATCAAAACCCAACATCCCTTTCCATTGGTTTCATAATATCTCATCGAAAAGATATTCTTATGGTAAGGATCCATACAATCCTTTTCATAACCTAGAATTTGGCCACGAAAATTACTTGAAGGAGTTTAGGTAGGTGTAAATTGACAATTACATTAACTTATAGTTCATTGATCCGTTGAGTGGAATACCCAATCCTAAAGTACTATACATGTATTTCCTCAAAACTTGCCTCTAAAATGGTATTGAAAAAACTTTTTCCACTACACTAAATACCAATTTGGTTAAGTTGACCCAACACCCTCATAATATTTCCCTAATAAAAGTAAGTGTTCAGACTTTGTTGTGTAAACACTTAGTTCTATGGATGCATTCTTATTCAAGTATTGTAAGGATTGTCTAACTTCATATATTGTTGAGGTATTTTTATCTTTATGCATAAATTGCCTATTTTTTATTTTTTACATATTTTTTAATATTAAGAATATTTTACTTAAGTGATTAACCATGTATAGATAAAATTCATGCATAGTTTAATTTATTTTAATTCTATATTTCATTCTTGATAATTCATTTATTAAGTGATAACAATAAAGAATCAATAAACAATTAACCATGAAATTGATATAAATAAAATAATAAAGTGGTATGATCATGATCTTTTCTAATGATTAGTTTATTCAGTGGATGATAAAATAACCCTTGACTCTATAGGAATAACACATTGAACCATGTATTAGTTTGTGTTCTATCATTCAAACTAACCACCTATGTATCTCCTGTATTGTTTTTTCCTCGACTCCAAACTTAAAACACCTCCATATTCTCAAGAGCTATATCCATTAAGTAAGCTTTATTCACACATAGGTGAGGGGAATCAAAGGATTGGTTAAGGGGTTTATATAAAATAAACCATAGGAATGAAATCCATTACATAATGAGAGGATGGTATGATATGATGACTATCATTTTAATTTAATAAAATTGTTATAAACCCACGAAATAATAATAAATTAAAAGAAACCATTCACATACATAAGCCAACCTAAGCTCATGATCATCTACACACATGAAATAGATAAAAAATGTAAACTAATTAACATCCACTTCAATTAGTTTTTTATTATTAAGATAAACATGCTTGAATTAATTCAATTAATTAAATCCTTTCTCTTAAAGTCCATCTGAAGAGTTTTGGATATTCCCATCATCAGATGCATTAGGGAAATTAAACAGATTCATCAATATTTATAGATATTTACATGGAATTAATTAATAATTTAAATACTCTAAAATCCAGTTACATAGTTGACACACCAACCCACTAACCATGTATTTTGGATTTTAATACTATAATTAATTACTCTTTATGCAATTTAATTCTATTAGTTAATGGGTGACTACATGACATGAACTAATGATCTACACACCATATATATCATTTGTTGTGTATTTGAGATAGATTTATAGATACTTGTCATGTATCTCATCTAGGGTACATGGCATGTACTAATGAGCCACACACCGTGTATTCCACTTTCCATGTGTCCATGAACCCTGCATGCTGACTCAATGTATTTTTATGATATGGATATTAATGAGTTAAATGATGTGTATCCCAACTGTATGCTTTTTACCTCATTAATGTTATATTTATCAGTCTCATGCATCACATGACACATATTTTACCACATTTTTCCATGAATTTCACTATGAAATCATGTAGACTACACAATGTGTGCACCAAATAAATTCCATGTAATCCGAAAATCCATGTACTAGGCTGGCCCAAACAACACATGGTGTATTTAATGCATTAAATTCATACCATGTGTCATTTATTAATTAAATAATATTTTATCCCATGAAACTTCTAGGCACGATGAACCTTGATACACGATGTGTACTTTTTAGTTACACGGTGTGTAATCATGTCTACATTCTAAAACCTCTGACACCTATCTGATGACATCTCCAATTGTTCTTAATCTATTCTTAACTTATTTAAGATCATATGAAATTTGAATGAATCATATTAAGTCATAAAATCATGTTAATTTAACCTAATATTAAATAAAAAATTAATTAGAAATAAAATACTAACAACAAATTCATATAATCGATCAACAAATAATTAATAATCATAAAATACTATTTGACTACTCTAAAACCAATTGAAGATTTCAGGTACAATGGAATCACCTATTGGTTAGTATCCACCTCATTTTTTATCATAATCAATGAATAATCCAAAATTTACATGAAAAATAACATCATGACCAATGAAATTAATTTTAAGTTTAATTGACACGAGTGCCAGAACCAAGAAGGAAGGATAATCACATATAATTTATAATTAATTTATTTGTATAAATAAATACCTCAAATTGAATTTCTTTCTCTATTGATGAATTGGTCAACCATTCCTTGGTGTACCATCGCTGCAGTTAGAGGATTAAAGGGTATAATCCCTCTATTAGTGATCCATACATGTTCTATAAATCTCCAAATGTTGTTGTAGAAATCCCTGAGTGATAGCATGGAATACTATAATTCTTGCGTATTTAATTATTGGTTTCCATAATAATATTTTCAAGGGGGAAGTATTATTTTTTTCTCTCTAGATTCAAGTGGGTGTAATAGAAAGATTTCTCTCGGATCTTGAGAGAATTCTATCTAGGGATTGATAGAGTTATCTATAGATTTTAATTGTGAATAATAAAAATTAGGATTGAGAATGCTATAATTGGGTTTAAATAGAGCTAAAATTAGAGAATAGTAATTACACAAGGTACCTCATCATTATCTTAATCCCCGACACACCCCATGTATAAATAATAATAATATTATTCTTATTTACTTGACATGATCTAAACTCATGGATAAATAAATATTATTTCTTGAATAAATAAATTAACATTTATTTAAATAATATTTAATATATCATTTTCACCAGACCATTAAATCAGCCCATTATGCCTCCCGAGTATTTATCGAACCTTGAATAATGAATATTTATTTAAATAAATAAACATCTCTGCATAATTCATTGATAAATAAATAAAAATTATATTAACTAAAATTACAGAATAAATATTTATTAAATATTCAACTCAGATATTTTCTCTCTAATAATAGATGATTGAATATTTTTGATAAACCTGAAATGAATGATTATTAAACCATATATGAGGATAATATTTATTCAACATGTTAAATTCATATAGAATTTAAGTTAGGTTCCAAATACACTTAGTGTGTGTAACCCTCTAGGCCCCTTTCTCAATGAAATTAGCTTGTTACACCTAAAATAAAAGGTTAATATATAGAAACATTCCAATGCACCCATGGAGAAAGAAGTTAAATTCCACAATGATAATAACCATATATGAACATACACTGCGTAATATAATCTTTTTTTCTCGATATATCTAATAAAGAATGTTACATACTGGTGTCATCAACCTATGTAATTGATGTATCTTTATTTGAATTTTTGGAAATAAACTTGCAGAAGAAAACTACCATGGACATGGATTTAATTAGATAGTTCCATTCCCATAAAATGACCTAAGATATAATCTTCTATTAAAAGAACAAGATGGAAAAAATCCTTTCTCACATTATTCATTAATATAATATCATTCATGTTGTACCCAATTCTCCCAACTTCACTATGAACATATGTTTCATGATTTAAAAAAATAAACCAAAGTATATGATTCAAGATATGAATTAATAATAATCTTAAATTCCAAGGATTATTACACATTCCCATAGATAGGAACATCCAATCACACAAATAAATGTGGATTTTCTACTCGTGGATAATGTTATCATAACCTTATTTCTTGAGATTACCATGTATAAAATTCATGAGAAAAAGCCTAAATGTATTATGAGATCCCTACCCTAGATAGAATGTATTATTTTTGTCCCATAAAATTATATAATCCATCTATAGAATATATATTAAATAATACTATCATAACAATTCTAGGTTATCATCATAGTAGGTAATTTATATGACCTTTCAATGCAACAAGCACCCTTAGGATATTATCACAATGTCACATAAAATAATAATCATGATGTTATAATAATTTTATTTATATTCAAAACCATGAGTATAGGTAATCATAATGTACATGGAATTTGGTTGTAGGGAACCAACTCTAACAATTCCCCCCTTAGATAACTTATTTAGACTCCTTAATGAGCATTTATCTAGATGAATTCCACCTCATTTTATTGAATTTAAGTTCAATTATACATTTTCAAGAGTGTATGCTTTTATTTTCATCATTATAGACTGAATTTTATTCTTTAATGTACCCAATGGTTTCCAAAATACCCACCTAATATTTTTGTGTGAAAGTACATGCTTGAAACTGCCTTACGCAAGGTAACCACTGGAACACTATTCACCAAGTAATAAACTTATAGACCATATAACACTCTTATCAAACAACATGCTTAATTTTTCATACTGTACGCTTCAAGAATCACCACCCCTTATTGAACTACCTTCACAAAAACATGTTTTTAATGTTAGATTCACAGAATGATCCCTAAAAATCACCCTCACAAACTATACCTTATAAACCACCTTCACTAAATATTCTTTACACAATGAATTTTAAAACCAGTACCCATGAATTCATTATAAATATCCTTCTTCATGGATTATTATTACCATCATAAATATTTAGATTAATCTCTAAATCTTCTTTAACTATAGACCAATGTTTAATGAATGGATTAGTGGGGTATTTATAGGCCATGTTCTCTTAGAAAATCTCTAACCAATGAAATTACTATTTTACCTTTTGTAAAATACCCTTCATATACTCACCATATGATGTTCCCACCATGAACCTCATTTTCAAATCATCCTTCACAAACCATGCATGGAAACCACATACTTTCTTCACGGTCAGTCAAAAATCTCCATTGCGAGACTGTGAACCAACCATGAAAACTATGTACTACCTTTCTGGTTGGAGGAATCCTTACATTGTCAATCAAACCATGTAATAACCTCACAATAGAACAAGGCCTTCACAAATCAAACCAATTTGGGCCACGAACTTACTACGTGGTCCATGTACTCACTATGCGAACAACCTCCATTTTCCCTAAAACCTTTATGAAACTTCTTCAGAATTTCCAATTTTTCACACCCAAAAAATTAGAATAGATTATAAAAAAACACTATTGTACAAACTTCTAAAATACCTCAACCATACTTATATTTTCTATAAACCATCTTCCTTAATCTTCAAGCACTTTTGATCAACCCAAAAATGGATTTTCAATAGACACAACATCAACACTAAACATCATCCTGGAGCACCTTGGTTCCAACATTTATATTTATTTAAACATTGATTCCATCCACCAAAACTAATTTTGGTATGATTTAAATAAAACTTCAAAATAATACATGAATATGAGTATTTTATATTATTATTTTAAAGCCTTTGATAAAAAAATATAATGTTTTTTATATTCCCTATTTTATAATTTATAAAAACTTTATAAATAACTTTATAATTTTATTATAAATAATTTACATCAAAGTCATAAATTTTATACCAAGTAAAACAAGTCACTTAATATTAACACTTAATATTAGAATTTAATTATCAAATTTTTTAGAAATATTTAATAATTAATTATAATAAATTTATAATTTATAATTTAATTTTATGAAACCTTCATAAATTAAAATTTATCTCATAAATTAAATTATAATTTTTTTAAAACTTTGATACCATAGACAAAAATATATCTTACATAACTATCTTCTATATAGAAAAAACTATATCACATGAAAAAATACTTAGCAATATGACTTCACCATGTTCTATATCATAGAGAATGATACCAAATATCACTTACTAATAGTGAGTTACAAGTATCATATAACCTTCACTTGTCAGGTTTTGAATCACAGATGAAGATAATTGGGGGATAAAATTTATTCTTTTGTTCGTGCTGATGGAGTCCTTTCCCAAAATTCATCTTCTTCTATATGAATTCACCTTCTCCTCTTTCTGTTATTTTTTTTCTTTTTTGGGGAATGAGTGGGAGATCTGAACAAGGCTACTTCAATTTCAACATCCATCACTTGGGTGTCCTAGTTGGGTTTTGAAAATCTATGACTTGGAGATCTATTCCTTCTCAACTTCTCATGAAAATTTCCTTTGTTTTCTATTATTTTTCTTAGGAACCTAATTCCATATTAATTTTAATTGGATATAGTTAGTTTTTTTGGTATTGTTTAGTTTAGTGGATGAGACCACAATTCATTCATCTTCAAAGATTCTTTGATGATCTTTCTCTTGTCAGCCGGTGATCATTTTCATCCATATTTTTTATTTCTTTGTTATTAATGTTTATGATTCACGATTCCTGATAAGTGTATTACTGTGGATGGATTCTTTTTGTCTGTAGTCATGTTTTTAGGTGCTTACCTATAATGATACTTCTAGATTGTTGTTTCTATTTGTTTTTGAATATTTCTCACCAAGGAAACATGATGGATGTGTTGGTTCTCACCCTACATTCCCACTTTCCAAAGACAGGTGGCCTATACCACCATGATTGTTAATTTCAACTCCTTGATTGAAATAGGATGATGGGATGTAGGTTCCACCTTCCATGGATTCTTCCTTGGACCTTATTACCTAGTTTGGGTCTCCCTCTAATATTAGAGTAATGTTCATGAAACTCATTCACGACGCCATCTTGAGGTAGACATCAGTTAATTACGCTGCTTCTATCTCAACAGGGTAGTAACCTACGGTCAGAGTAGATGGTAAAATTGGGTGTATCTAAGAATTTTTTGGTATATAGTGTGTTATAAATATGTAAAGTCCTCCCGCTTTGATGTTAGAGGCATCTCATATGCAAGGCATCTTAGGTGAAGAACCTAAGTCATCCCATTTTGACCATGAGGTAGTTGAAACCATGGGAATAAGTCTTCCAAGGCTCATTACATCAGGAATCCCATGTTAATTTAATGTGGAAAATATTATTTATCAATTAAAATGTTTAACATATTTTGGGGATAGGTTGGTCATAGGTTTAATGTCTTGTGGGGATAGGTAGTTCATAGGTTTAATGTCTTATGGGGATAGACTGATCATAGGTTTAACATCTTATGAGGATAGGTGGGTCACAAGGTGATAGGTGGGTCATGGGTTTAGTGTCTTATGGAGAAAGGAAGGTGTATTCTAGTGTGTTCCCATGGGGATGATGATCACACTTGGAGTTGACGTCCTCCAGAGGGGAGACATGAAGATTTAATGGGAATGTTGGGTAATTAATACTAAACCTTAGGGAGGTACCCTAGATGTGTTAGGATGTCAAGATTTAACCTTATTAAGGTGTATTATACACCATATTAAGAGATAGGTATCAAAACCCATGTATTTTAATGCCTCAGTTTAAGGTAGTGTGATAAGATTGATCTATGCAGTTTAATGTCATGCAGTAAGGAAACTCGTGTCATGGAAGGAGCATCAATGAGTAATGGTGTTGGGATTATTTATATGATTTGATCAGTTATTTGGAGTCTTATCCTAGGTATGGAGTTTCATCCCAGGTGTGGAGTTTCATCCCATGGTGCTGGAAGATGGTTTGAGGCTTACACATATAGGTGGTCCAGTGTAAAAGTTTCATCCCATGGTGTGGGAGGAGGTCGAATCCCATGAAGATAGTACACGGGGAATCCTATGTTCATCACATAAAGTAAGGCTAAAAGATAACATCATATAATAAGGAAATTATCATGTATTTTAACATCATATGACTAGGATAATGGGATAGAAAGTTTTACATCATGCAACTCAGACGTTGGCAGGATCTACACCCAGAGAGACCGCTTCCATGAAAGTGAGAAAGATCCGGTATAAGACTTACCTACCAAGAAAGTTGTCCAGTTTCCCTTGATGATGTCTCCTTATAGGCTTACGTGTCTATTTCTCATGAACCTATGGGCGGGGTATGAAATAAACACCATCATGGAGGAGAAACAATCAAGGGTTCCAATGTTAGGGTGACTATGCTTAGGAGTAAGAGACATTAGGGTGCCAATGCTTAGGAGAAAAAGTTTAGGTAAAGATCCAAACCATGCTTGAAGAAAAATGGGTATAAATAAGGGTTGATGATATCAATAACATGATATATTGGGTTTCAGGGTCCCAGAGCATTCAACTTTCACAAAAGGGTTATTGTGAAAGTAGGCACCATGGAGATGCCTAGTGGATAGGTTTCGTGAAGGTCGTGGGTTTGAGAAGGATAAAAGATCCACAAAGGTTTAAGGCTTTATGAAAGTTATATACCTTGTGAAACAAGGTGGCCCTATCCAAGAGGAGAGTCTTGGTTCCAATGGGGTTGATTTCATGATGAGTAATTATCTCATGAAACCCAAAGAGACACAAAAGGGATTTCTTCATATGCGAAGGCCATGAACCTTCATGAAAGAAATATCTACCATGGACTGAGGTTCTCAAGAACCCATTGGAGGTGGTTTCATGAAATATGGATATGTTTGGAAATAAAACTTCTCTCTTGATCGCAAAGGTTAGAGTTTCATGAATTCATAGTCTTTTCAGAAGTCCAAAGGCCGCATCCCATGAGAATTTAGATAGAGGGGGTATTTATAGGTGTGGATAAAGTGGGGATGTGACTTTAGTGAAATTTAATGCCTCAAAAATAAATTTCATGAAGGTTTAAATGAGAAAAGGAGTTTTTTTAATGCACATATACCACATGAAAGTTACTTCCCCAACTTATATAGCGACCTGACAACCTTTGTAAGGCACTACTCTTTCATGAAGGTTTTAACCTTTTTGAATATAGACCCTTAGGTGGATTTTTGAGATTTTTTGGACTGGATTGACTCCAAATCTACTATTACTTCTTATATATCCCCAGTGACATGTTTATTTTGACATCAAAAAATTACCCACATAGAATTGGATCTGAAAAGGGAGAGGAGGGTTGGATTCTGATGGGAAACTGAAAAAATTGGAGATTTTTGAGCCCCATTCACAATTTCCTTTTCTAAAACTGTGCCTATAAATAGGGGTGGGAGTACCAAGGTGGAAAAAGAGATTTATGAGAAATATATACCTGCTATATCTTTTCATGAAACTCAAGACCTTCAAGATCGTTATATGATCTCTATCCTTACCACTTGTAAAACTTTTAATCATTTGTGAACAAATATTTTTTGAACAGACTTCCATAAAGTTTTTGGACCTTCATGAACCAAAATTCACGAACATACCTTCATGAACCAGTTCCATAAAACTTTCTATGACTTGATTAAAATGTCTACTGAAGGTGCATATGAAACTGTGACTCGATGAAGAGATATAGAAAGAAACATTATGATTGAGGAGAGTTTTCAAAGTGTGTCATATTATAACACTCTCATCGAATTGCTGAAAGAGGAATAATAGGAGTATCCCATTTTAAATAGGCTAATATTATATAGATTTGGGTTGAGGAAAATGTGTTCATCCCCAATTCCAATCAAGATGACCCCACTTATTAGTTTAGAATCTTGCCTAAATTATACTAATGGCATAGAGATGTTGTGGGTAATATTACAAAATACAACGGTCGATCAACACCTAATCACTGTGGAACCCACTAAATAACATAAATGGGTAGGAATTGGATGAAGAGGTTCCCCCCATCAATATGATACTATTCTCAAGGATGGATTGGAGGACAATATCAATGGATGGATAGAGGAATGGGATTTTCACCAGGGTAGAAACTTCATAGATGAGTGGGCCTAAGCATACTGGGTGTATCATTCCTGTCATGAGTTTGAGGTGGAGATGAAGAGGGTGGGTATTTAAAAAGTGAATTCGACTTTATAGTTCCACATATACAGACACCCGAACATCATGCCTGTGCTACTGAGAAAGTGGTTACCTGAGACCAACACATTCCACCTGCACCATGGGGAGGTTGGTGTTAATATTTGGGATCTCTATCAGATTGTAGGGATCCCTATCCTAGAATAAATCTATGATTAATTTATCCACATGTAAGATTTTTTGGATGACTAGGAGCATATTACAACCATATAAAGGGTTCTACTACATCTGGTGCAGGGGGAGAACAAAGATAAGTTGGGGATAAAGGACATCCCTTTCAAGCAATGGTTTGGTTACTTTCTGAATGATTCCATGATCAAGATTATAGGTAGGTTGTGTTAATTTACAAAGGTTTTTATAAAAGGAAACGATAACTCATATTAGAGAATCTTGGAGGTGATCTAATGGTGCCTATGAGGATGCAACATCAATCCCAGGCCCCTCACAGTCAGACTTGTGGGATTCATTGCAATGCTCATCTGTGGGTAGATTTTCCCATTTTGGGATGCCCATATAGGGTTATGGTTGATCACCCTTATCATGGAGGAAAAAATAATAGTAGGTAAATGCATCAACCTATCCATACAATTATTGGATAATCTATACAATATTTTTCACCACATAAACTAGAGGAAGACCCCATTCTGTGTGTATGGACCTATCCATTTTTGTATAGATGGGTCACCACACATGGGGGGTATGAGTACCCAAATCCTATCTACCCACTAAAAGAAACTTCCAACCATAAATTCTCAAAATTGCTGGTAGTAAGCCTCTTGAGGTGGATCCAGTCGGTGTACTGATAGGGATTGGGTTGGAAGACTATTTTATATCCCATCAGCCCCCCTTAAAATGGGGACAATGACTGGTGATAACTCAATAATGGTGAAGAAATGAACATACCTCCAAGACTTCCTAGGCGGGGTATTGGGAATGAGGGTGGATTTCAAGCCAATTTGAAAATCATACTCCCCACACCAGTTCTCTAGGTAGTTCAAGTGCCTTCATAGACTCACTCCGAAGGTGTACATGGGGGTATGTTCTAAGTTTCATACCTTACTTATTTGGAATATATGGAGGACGTTCACACAAGAAGAAGGATGAGGGTAGAATGAGTTTCTACTAACCAATTATGTGTTTGGGATGCTCCATGATTATTCACTTAGTTGGCAAAGTGAATATCCTGAGGAGATGTTGAGGAAGACAACCACTCAGGTGGATGACATGTAAGGGGACCTACAACCATGGGACTGGGGGCATGCTATAGTAAGTAGAGCATGCTGAGGAGGTAGGGTTAGATTGGAAGTGAGGTGTTCAGTGTATAGTGATCTTGTATCTCTAGAATAAAGCATAGAACCGGGCCTGCAATTTCCTTGAAAATAAACTTGTGAGGAATATGGACCCTATAAAGCGGCCCTAATATTACAATTCCAAGATTCGAGGAAATAACTATTCTACCCAAATATCCATGGTGATTATATTTTTCTCGATGTTTGAGAGAGTTGGGTAATCCACCGATAAATCACCACTCTCCATGGGATATGGAAGTGCCTGAATGATGAGGGGATGAACCTTCCTGGGTTCCATGCTCCCTAATTTGAGGTGGTTTAATATATTGAAGAGATGGAAGATATGGTTCACTATCACACAATCACCCATCTCCTAATTATCCAAGTGAATTTTCTATTAGGTATACCTTCTATTATGAATCTTCCTATGGATCAATTGTCCTCTGGTGTAACCGGGGTTGAATAATCAATAGAGGAGGAATATTAGGGAAGTGATTATTATGTATACTCCTTGGGGAAATGATCCTTCTGTTGATTAGGTAAATTTTCTGACTTTGTGTGCTTTTACCATTGATCATCCTCCAATATTACTGTCTAACCCTTTTTTAAATTATGAAGGAATCAATAAGCATGGGGGAGGGGTAGGTTCATGATAAAACCCAAGTGGAGGGTGAGTAAGCCCCAAATCTCAAAGGGGTAGGTACAAGGCCTCCCCTAACATTGTGGTCATAGGTGACTAACTATTTGTTATCGATGTGGAACCTGTGGGGGGATTATCGTAAACCTCATTGAGTTATTGGATGGTATTTAAAACTCATGCATGTTTTCCTATTGCCACTCTCCTCTTTTTTAACTTTTATAGTTTGAGTTAAACTAAACTTGTGAATGAATAGTAGTTAAAACTATGATGGGGGTCTAGATATTTGTGGTGATACTTGAGACAATTGGGACTTTAGCCGAGGCAGTGACAACTGATGTTGCTATTGCAATGAAGATTTACAAGGATATGATCATGATGAAGGTTGTTAAGGAGTATGTAGTGGTTGGGTCTTCCCCTGAGGTACTGTAGAAGGTAGCTTCTAGGGACTATAAAATAATATAGGTGGCTAGAATTGAACTTCCAATAGGTATGGTTAAGGAGGATAAGGTGGCTAGGCCTACCTCATAGAAGGTGGTTGTTAAAATCGTGGCCTTAATGGGGGTGGTCAACATCACCCCACCAAAAAATATTATTCAGGAGGCTCTGGTGTCCAGTTCTACATTAGATGTGTTATAGGGGGTTGGGGAGGCTAACATTGCAGGAAAAATATTTTTCAAGAGTGAGTTTCCCCTTGAATTAGGGTTTAACCCACCTAAGGTAATGGTTATAGATGATCCTACCACTGACATGTTGGTGGTATTCCCTGAGTATGATCTCACACTACCTAAGGAATTCTAGGATTACATCTTTGATGTTGATAAGGAGAACTAGTTTTTCCTACATAGGGTGAGGAGGAGGGTGTGTAATTTTATCACTCGCACTCTACTAACCGATCTGCTAAATCGAGTGAGATCTATCCACTATTGTCTAGTCATCATGGAGACTAAAGGAGTGGTATATAGTATTATTTATACACTATCTTCATATTTTCTCATCAAATTCATGCATGTTGAGTGGAAAGAGTTCAATGCTTCTTGGAATAAGAAGTTTGAGGGAGCCCAGACACTCTAGGTGGATGAGGAGGTGATCAATTGACTAGAAGAGAAGGTATGATATCATACATAATTCTTCAATGATTATTAAAATATAATAATACAATTGAGAGATCAATTAGCAGTGACTAAGTCTAGGGATACCGAGGTGACATCTCTGGTGGCTGAGTGGAAAGATGAGAAAGACTGGGCATGAATTCATTCTAATGAAGTCCTCCCCATAGTCGATGAGGAAGTGAAGTAGATTGATAGAGGAAAATATGGAATGTAGGACACTTAAAAAATTATGGATGATTTAGAATGATAAATCATTGGGGTTGAGCCTTAGGGGACTTAACTTAGTTTTAAATAAAGGAGAGGCTTTAGTGTGTAGATAACCCTCCCCAAACTTTTAGAGTTGTTTGTTTTAAATTTCCTATATGATTAATTTTTTTCTTTTTTCTTTATCTCAATCATATTAATGAGACAATCAATGGTAAATCCCTAATCCAATGTACTTCATGCTTAGTGTGGGAAACAAGGGAAAAATAAGAGATTGATCATTTATATGAGAGTTCTAGATAGGGGTTAAAAACTTGGGGTCAGAATTATTTATTGACCACCTAAATTATCATATCTAGGAAATATTTGGTTGGATATTGGGACTCTCTACACATTTGACTTGATTTATCAATGTTTTCTAGTGCACATCTGGGGAAACTCTTGGGGTGTCAAATTCTACATGAATAAAGGGGATTAAGAGTTTGAATCAGGATGACTAGGATCTGGTACATAAAGGAGGTGATAAAATGGTAGATGATGACTACTAACCATGTTTGAAACATAGATTCCATTATTTTTTTTCAAGGATATTAACAAACAAATTAGGGTCAATCGTCGATCAAGTTTGAAACACGAGACCTGTAAAAATGGTTTTAAGAGTCTTTCAGAGCATGTTCCTAGGATGGTAGGTGATCTAATACGGGAAAAAATAATTTCCATTAGGGGGGCCTATTTAGATGTGAATGATGATGGGGATATAGATCTAAGAAGACACGAAGCATGAGGGTGAACTGATGTAATGTTTGAATGGAGTTCAACACTCTTGAGATTATTCCACCATGTTTCTCGGCACATCAGGTGGGTGTACCAATTTGAACAAAGTACAAACTTGTCTTCTATGGGAAGCATCATCTTGGATGCCAAATGACTATCAAGAAACTTGAATGGTGTGATGGGTGACTAACAACGAAGGAGAAAATAGGGTTTCTTAGGTGAGGCCCTAAGAGGATTTTAAGTTTTAGATCATGAAATGAGGATGGAGATCATGAAATTTTAATTTCTTGAAATAAAAACATTGAATGTGAATTTTAATGTCTTATAATTAGGATGATGCATCATACAGTTTAACATCATGCGATTAGGATATTTTTAGAACAATTTATCATATTGTGACTAGGAAATGTGAATTTATGTGAATAAATACCACATAGTTAGGGTAGTGTGACGTACAAAAAGAAAACACAATGGGAGACAGCTCATAGTAGAGAATGTGAAGTAAAGGGAGCCAAGATTTCGCTCTAATTTTTTTTCTGAATCTATGGGGTCCAATGAGAAAAAACAAGTTTTTTTTCTGAGGCCCATGGTGGGTGCTACTGGATTTTCACCTTTTTATTCACACCCTCATTTTTTCCTAAGGCGTGGGAGTGACCTTGTAGGAAAGAGTTTGACTTTTTCTTAGGTTTCCCCTAGGGTTTTTCAAACTTTTTAGACATATATGACTCTTTCCTAGGGAAGTTTAAGGTCATGCTAGTCAGATTAGGGTTTCTAGTTTAAGGTCACATAACTTGGACCAGTGGTAAGGGAAGTGTGTCCCAAGGATGGTCATGTGATATGAAAGAGTTAAAAAATGACGTGAATAGAGGTACATTGGGGGCCTCATGTTGCATGAAACATCTCCAAGTCAATTCACACAGATTTTAAGGTCATGATTCTTGGATCCAAATTACTATTAGTTTTAGGTCATATATCTTGGATAAGGGGTGCATGTATCAAAGGAGTGTTCATGGAATGAAATAGTTATTGCACAAAATGAATTGAGGGACAAGGAGGCTTGATTCCACATAAAACATCCTTGGGGAAACGTAAACATAGTTTAAGGCCATAATGATTAGACTTGGGGTGGGAAACTTTATCTAAGGGAAACCCATGATTTTCAAACTTGATTAGGGAAATTCTTCCTCAAATCCTAAGCCCATGTGATCTATACATGGTTTGAGAAACAAGGAGTGATATGCAGTTTTTATTTTCTCAAGGGAGAGTACAATAAGGGGAAAATAATCTTACTTACTTAGTCATCATATGCAAGAGTATGAGAGGATGAAACACAGGGTGTTGAAGTTCTCACCAGATTAATGAAATGTAGAAAGGAATATAAATCATGAATTCTAAAATACAGATCAAATAAAGTGGTAACCGATGGGATGGGATCACCTTTGATCATATTTGAAACACAAGGACTGCCAAATATCACCAAAGATTATTTGAGGTGCATGCTGAGGATGGTATGTGATCCAGTGTGTGTCCAAACACCATTATTGTTAGGGGGTTTGTTCAAGTTAGTAGGATGATATAGATCTCAATAAAAGGAAGCATAAAGTGTAAAATTGGAAGTGGATGATGACCTAGGGGACAATGACTCTAGGTACCACTCCACCTTGCACTTGAACATGTTGAATAAGCATAATGGTGGGAAAGTATTATGATTACTGTCAAGGGGGAAGACTATAAAATGAGTTAGTGGAGGGGCTAGGCCTATGATATGAGATCCAAGAATCACTATGTATCCCATCATAATGGTAATAAATCTACACATAGTTATGGAATACATATTGGTAGGAGACCATTGCCAAAAGGGTGGCGTCCTCTCTGGGGAGGATGATGGATCATCTCATAGTTATCATATGAGATATCCTGTGTTTATGAAATATAAGGGTTAGGATATATTTTAAAAACATGTATTGAGGATGTTTGTTTTTATTCATCTTATATTTTTCATATGAGGCATACTATGTTTACCACATAGGGAAAGGTTATAGTTTAATGTTATGTGCTGAGGATCTGGCATTTATAGTTTAACATCATGTGTTGAGGATACATGTTTTGGTAGTATCATATTTTTCATATGAGGAATATTATGTTCATCACATAGGTTAAGGATAAAATTTAACATTATTCACTAAGGACGCTGTGTGTGGGGATTACGCATTAAGCCACCCACTCTTTCTTCCTTATGTCAGGTCTTGAGGGAATCCTGGTCCAATGATGGGTCTAGAAGTATGATTGAGGATTACACCTGATGAGGAGTCATAAGTTAGTTTTTCACCTTAATATTGAATATAACCTTACTTTGGGAGAGTAAACTTGTGTTTGTGCTCAAAGACAAAGGGTCTAGGAATTACTGCATACCCCACTAAGCTGTAAATCAATCCACATGTAGTTATGCAATGTGTCATGGTAGGAGACCATTTCTAAGGGGGGAGAATGGTATCCTCTTTGGTGAGTACCTAAAGTATCTTTAGTTTTACATTACATGATGAGGACATATAAAAAACTAATATTTATCATATGAGGAATTCTATGTTCATCACATAGGGTAAGGATACATTTTAATGTCATGTGCTGAGGACATTGGTTTTGGTCATCTCACATTTATCATGTGAGGCATCCTGTTTTTTTCACATAGGGTAAGAATAAAATTTAATTTCATGTATTGAGGACATTTGTTTTTGTCATAACACATTTTTCATATACAGAATCCTATGTTCACCACATAAGGTAAGGCTATATTTTCACATCATGTGCTAAGGAAGTTAGTTTTGGTCATCTCAAAATTATCATGTGAGGCATCCTCTGTTTGTTACATAGGGTAAGACTAAAATTAAATGTAATGTACTGTGGATGTTAGGATTTATAGTTTAAATTCATACAACTCGAACTAAGGTTTCTTCTAGTTTATGGCCATAGATCTAAAACCAAGGGGGAAACTATTAGTTTATGGTCTTAGAGCTTGGACCAAGGGGGTTTATGAATAATACCGCTTGAGGAACTTGAAATTAGTGAGAGGTGTAATGGGATCCCTGTCCATGGTGATTAACAAGTATTCAACATTAGATAAGACCTTATGGATAATGTAAGGTCCTTCCCACATGGGTTCCAACTTTAGTGGTTTATTTTTGTGTATCATCGGTGTTCTGATATCCAGTATCATGTCACCTTAAAGGAACAACAATAGGCGAACCTTCTTGTTAAATGATTGCACTACCCTATTCTAGTGCCTCTCTATATTATTCGATTCCTAAAGTCTATTTTCCTTAAGATATTATAAATTATCTAGATAAAATTATGATAACTTGTCTAGAATTTTCTAATTGTACACATCTATTTGGAGTGACAACAACTGAAACTCTATCGGTAAAATTTCTTCTGTTCCATATACCAAGGAATATGGGGTCACCTGGGTGGAACTTTGAGTTTTTGTTTGATATTCCTTGAGGTAATTAGGTATTTTATCCTACCAAATATTTTTTATAGACCACCATATTCCATATTATGTTAATAGGGGTTTTTTGAACACCTAGATCTGTAAATTTTCCTATACATGATAGTGAGAAGTGTGGTTGGAACAAATGTTGTATTTTTCATACAATTTATTCAACTTAGTAGATTGGAAGATAGTTCCATTATTCATGAGAATAGTGTGAGTAATTCCAAACCTATGGATTATGTGTGAGTTAAAAAACTTAATAAAGGATAGGGTTTTTAATTCCATGAGGGGAACTACTTCTGACCACTTTGATAAGAAATTCATTGTAGTCAGAATGAACCTACACTATCAAGATGTTGCTATGGGTATGGACCCACAAGATCAAGTTCCAAAACTAAAAAGGTACAAGATTATTTTTTGGTATGGAGAATATCTAGTGGTTAGTGAAAAATATTGTCATGGATATGGAACACATTAAAGCTTTTGGTGAATTCAATGCATCCGTAAACCATGATGGGCCAAAAGCAACCCAACCTATGAATTTGGTGAGAGAGCTTTAATCCTTCCTGATGGACTCAACATAATACAACATGGACCTATTGAATGAACTGAGTTCTCTCATATCCTTGGATATAGAAAATGATAATTCCATCGAACCCACACTTGTAGAGAGTTTGTTTAAGGTTAGGGTCACTCTGGAGGGTGAACTATACTATGCATCAACAAATTCTCTCACACTTAGCTCAGATTGGTGGGATAATGATGTGCTAGATATAATCAATGAAGGGATTAATCTAATCAAGCATTTCTTTGACCATGGGGGTATTTTATGGTCTTAGTGAAGAAGTACCGATAGCCAGCTGATTTACCTATTGGTTATCCTATTCAAAAGTGGTAGGGGAAATGACACTATGATGTGCCACATGAATGACCAATTAATCATGGTTTGGCTCTATAAGAGACACAACCAAGATTTAAAAAGCATTATATCATCCATTTTATGACCATGGAACATGAGTTACCTTTTTCTAGGAATGGAATTGAGCCATTAACTGATGATTCCATTCTACTAGGGGCATAAGTTATTTATTTTTGATGATGTAGTCACCCTTGATCTACTTGATGACTAGCTCAGAGTATCCCTTCACATGTAAATAGGGGACATCAATCTCAAGGGATAACTTGAGACTAGTAATAAGAGACCGATACTCTGCCTCATTGTTAGTGAAACCTTCTAATAATAGGAATGAATATGGAAGGATGGCTTATGCAGGAGTGATAAAGATAATCCCTAGGCCTACTCTATTGAGTTTGGGGTTGTTAAGACTTATGTTGTTCAGACTCTAGGAGGAACCATTGAAATTAATTTTACACAATGGAATGGCCTGATCCACTGAGATAATGGATTCATCTAGGAAATTGAAATCCAGGGTCAGTTCCTTAGGGGTTGGATGCATAGTTAAGAAAACTTCTAAATCCTTCCCTTGACATCTTTCTATGGGACAAACCTAATGTTTAACTGCTGGAGGATTACCACCCAGTGTGCCAATCACCCTATCAGCATGGGGCAGTTAGGTATGTACTTCAATGGGTCAACAAAGGAAACTATCTATATCTCATGATGATGTAAGTAATTCTATAACTTTTATACTATAAATATTGGTGCATGAAATATCTTCTTGATGGGGGATTATCTGGTCTCTGTATTGAGAAGCATGTAACCGAGATAATATAGGTTTTTCCCTACCTTCATTATTGTTCTAGGATATAAGGGTGCCTAGCGACCATTCCAGAGTTGTCATGTAGAGGAAAAAAGGCTTTCCTGATATGGGTGGAATCAATACTAAAGGTTATAGTAGATACTATTTTATTTCCTTGAAGGTATTCTAGTAGTCATCATCCCACCGGTAAATGAAAACTTTTTTCATAATCCATGTTAAGGGATTAAACTTTCCAACTAGATTTTCAATAAATAGGTGAATATATGCTAAGTATCCTTGGAGGACTTATAACTCCTGGCGGTTTCATGGAGGAGGAATTTGGTTTATAGCCTTGATTTTCTCTGAATCAATCTCGATACCTCTATATCTAATGATGTAGCCAAGAAACGTTTTAGAGGTAAAATCGAATTCACACTTCAAAGGGTTCATTTTCAAGTGGTGGGAAGAGGGGAAGCCAAAAAATTTCTCAAGATCATTAAGATGGTCCCAAAACTAGTGAGATTTAACCACAAAATCATCCACATAACACTACACCAATATTACAATGATCATTATAAAGATATGGTACATGAAACACTGGTAATTAGATCTATCATTAATCAAAACCGAAGGTATCACTCGGTTGTAGAAATTCCCTTAGGGTGCCTTGAAGTTAGTGTCCTCCTTATCCTTAGGGGACATCCGTATCTGATTATATCTAGAATACCCATCCATGAAGGAGAGGTCCTCGAAACTAGTTGTAGTTTCAATAAAAATCTCTATCACTAGAAGGGAAAAGTCATACTTTATGAAATGGTGGTTAAGGATCTATAAGTAAATGTAGACTCTGATCTAACCATTATTTTTTTATGAATGGGACAATATTGGACTACCACTTGGGGTACTGGACCTCTTTGATGAATTTTTTCGTAATAAGATTATAAAATTCATCCTCAACCATGGAATTGTGGGAGGGGTGAATCTTTATAGAAGGTTGTTTGAACCTGTGGTGACCCACTGAGAGGCCAAAATGATGAACAAAAACCTGGGGATTAAAGCATAACATCTCTCTATAGATCCAGGTGAACACATCACAATAATTATTCATTAAGGCCACATAATACCTTTGTTACTCTAATGAAATGTCTATATTGATTAGTGTTAGCTTCGAATATTCCCCAGTGCTAAGGTTTACCTGATCCAACTCATCAACTATGGTAGATACACCCTCTTCAAATGTAGCAAGGGATTCCTCTAAATACACTTCATCATATGATATATGTGAATTAGAGGGAGGATGAAACTATACTGAAAATATGGATTCGGAGATAGTAGTAGAACCAGATATTATGGAGAGAGAGCCTTCAATAAGGTACTCTTTCTCTACAGAGATTTCAACAAAAAATATTTATGAGGAAATCCCACTCATTTTACGACTGCGAGGTACACTCTTAACATAGAAGTAATAATAAAAGGTCAAATTCCATTGATTCATCCTCAATTTTTGGAACATATGAGAATGATATGAATCAGTAGCCATAGAGATAAATTATTGGTAATTTATAGGGATAGAGTATTATAGTATTTTATGGACCTATAAAGTTTAGGAGTATGAGGTAATATGTGAGAAATTCTTCTTCTTGTGGACTATGAAACAACTTCCCAGGTCTAGTGTCGTAGGTTCCAATCGATGGATTGGGAGGATGAAGCTATCTTTCAAGTATGACCAATGATCTTTTGATGTGGTTATCAGGTTGTTGGGGGTGTTGATACACTTTACCCCATCAATCTGGGGTAGTTTTCATTTCCTTTTTTAATACTTAACATCTAGGTAATAAGACTCACAAGAGTTGAAGGGAGAAGCATCTCCCTGGAGTACCCCTACTCGACCATTGAGGGAGTATTTGAGGCACTGGTGGTATGAAGAGGGGACCAATGTGTGTATATGGATCTAGGACCTTCCAAATAGGGAAGTTTAGGCCATATCTTATGATACCACCATAAATTCAATGCTTGATACCAAGACACCGAATAGGGTCTTTAGCTGAATCTTTCCATGTAGTTTTTGCTCGCTCTTGTAGTACCCCTGAATTTTCAGGATAGAGGGGATCAAATCCTCTTCCATGACACCCTACTTGTGGAGTGTTTGGGTTGAGATAATATTGATCCCAAATATAGTATCCACTAGGTATTGGTATATTTCCACACCATTAAACTTTTGAGTGATATAAAACAAGCATATATGCCCCTGAATGGTATCACCCTCATATAATTCAAAAAATGAAATGATGGATTGACATTACTCCTATTTAGATTCTTCTTTGTAATAGACTTCAATAGTCACTACCTCAGTCTCAAACTGAAGGGGGATCTTCAAGGATTCGATAAGGTCCACACACATTTTCTTTGATAGGTGGATCACCTCAAGGATTGAGAGCCTCACTAGTATGTCAAAAAGATGCTTCATCATGTCATATTTCTATGTGAGGGGGAATATTTTTACCTATAAAGATCTATTATTTAGAAGGGATCATAGTAGGGTTCATTGGATGAGGTTCTAGGGCCTGACTAGTGCTATAAGTACTCTGATGTTAGTTATCTAGCTAGATCTGAACACATGATGACTAAGCACGATATGGATGAAGTCAGGACCTTGTAGGACAAGACTAATTGTAATGTTGTTGAAGTTTAGTTGTGAAGTCAACCAATACAGTTGGATATGGAGGTGCACCCGATGGACTGGCTTGGGAGGGGTGTGCTTGCTGAGCCCTATGTGAGGACTTCTGTCTTAGCTTCAGTAGCATGAATAACCTGATGTTAAGTACTACCCTAGATATTATGCCTATCGCTACATCCCCTTTATATCCTTTGATGGAATTATCCTAATGATCCTGAGGGGTTATATGGTCACTGAGTATCATATAGATATCTACCAGTTCAACAATGTTCACATTGGTTTAATCTTTCTCCTTGTTGGTAGAGTACCCAAGGGCTTGATGCACTCTAGGAGAATCCCCTAATTCAGGATGCAAGAAGGTGATAAGAGTGTGGATTGGTTCCAGCACCACTGGGGGACTTTATTTTCCCTTCTGATTATGATTCCTATTTCTATGAGACTTAGAAGACTATGACACATATATGGAGGTATCATCCAGAGAAGACGTGGTAATTGTAGTATGTTATGGTTTTCTCAAGAGGGAACAAATGTTTACATGGGTGTGAGCAACTGTCTTTTGAGATAACCATTCATCATTTTTTTTTGTGTTCGAGGGCCTATTTCCACTTATCATATTCCTCACTATCATTTTCAGAGTCAATGGAGACATGTGCTACCTATTCCAGGACATTTCCCAATTTGACCAGGCCATGGTCTACCTGATCATAGAGCCAATATTTGAAGATAAAAAATATTTTTATGGTATGTATGAGGATATTATGGTATGGGAAGTGATTATAATAGTTAGCGAGTTCATCCTCTTTGGTTACCCTTCATTCTAGAAATTTTAGGATACACTTTTCCAAGTCACGAATGAAATACCCTAGTACCTATGCATCCTTAAAGGAGTAGGCATTGTTCTTTCTTTCTACAAAAGGAACCTGGGTGCCTAGCCTTATTGGGGGGATGAGGTGATTTTATCTTAGTTAGGTTGTGGTTAATGAGGTTTCATCTAGTGAGGATCATCCATAAAAGGGTAATATAGTTAAAACAACTTGGGATCCTCTGTGTGCATGGAATTGGACATTTTTACTTTCACAAGACTTCATATAGGAGCTGGAAGGGGTAACAAGTGTGACCATTCCTTGGTCCACTATAAGGATTCTTCTAGACACTATGCTCTTTCAATGAACTCTCAAAATATTCCCATATATTTTTGGGAGATGAGGGTAGAGACCATATCATCTTTAGCATTCTCCACACACATTATTAGAAACTTATCTTAGGAAAGATACATCTCAAGAGAGTACGTGATCCCCTTCCATCGGGCACTGAAGTCAGTAACTCGCTCATAAGACCTCTTTTTTCACTTAGAGAGATCCATGATATTGGTCTTTCACATGGAAGAGATGAAATGATAAAGTAACTACCTATGAAGATCCTCCCATACAACAACAGATCATGGGGGTACCTAGATGTACCAAATAAATGCGAGTTCTTACAGATTCTCAACAAAACATCAGAGCATGGAAGATTCCCACTATTCTAGGTCCCTAACATTAGGCTGTATCATGATCCTAAATGTGATAGATGTTGTAGCAGATCATTCATCCCATTAAATGGGGTAAATCTTAGATTACTAAATTCTAGTAGTGAGCGCATTTGGTCTACCCATGTTGGATACAACTTTCCTTCAAGTGAAATTAAAACTTATATCATTTCTAGAGCCTCAATGTGGGTGATGGGAGGAACTATTATGTCATCCTAGTGAGTATTTTTGGTCATTAGTTCTCTGACCAAATTATCTACTTGGTAGGTGGGGTGACCCGGATCTCAATACAGATAGGCACACTACTCAGATGGAGTGGGTGACTCATATCTTGACTGTTTTATGTATCCCCTAATTTCTTATTGTTTGGATGTGTGGGGACACCTAGATCAAATATGGGTGCCTGGATAAAGAGGAATGGGTTCTAAACTGGATTAGAGATGAGGTGTCTTTTGATATTATTAGGACCAAGGCACTGCTTAGAGATAAGCTCAGTAGTAAGCCTCTTGTATCCTTCAATCTCTTGGATTAAAGTAGCCATCCTGGCATTTGACTCAGTTTATGGAATGATCTTGTATGTACTTATAGGTTCAACAGGTCCCTTAATTTTTTAGACATTTGGAAGGTAGGCGGTAATGTCTCATTGGAGGGAATTCCAAGGCCCAATTTCAGTTTCTCCTGAAGAGTGCGAGCACCTATCAGGTGATCTGCTTAGTACTATGCCACCCCTTGGGGTGGGTTCTCCCTATCATGCCCTACATTGGTGGTATGATTTATTGGATATTTTGGAGGGTCTATAATAATTAAATTCACAATGGAGGTGTCCATATAAGGACTTTCACTGCCAATAGGTTGGACAAATGGATGATCCCATTATTTCTTCGGGATATGGAAGAAATAGAGGACATTATTCTTTCCTCAGCCTCTTATTTTCATGTGTTGATATGATTCTTACATGACTCACTGGATTAAAGTGGGTCTCTTTATAAAGGTCTATTGGAAGGTTTGGAAGTATCTATATGATTTAGGGTGTTGAGTTACCAATAATTCTATGATGTCAACAAAATTTCATTCTTGGTGGATGAAATATATATGTTCACAGCTTCCTTAGTAAATCAGCTTATGGTCCTAAAGGTGTTTGAGCATTTCCCAAATATTTTGATGGAAGCATGCTGCCTGGTCCTTATCGAGGGACTCTAGGATGATAAAGTTCAAAAATTCAGGTGGCCAAAACATGACAAAAAACGGGTCAATGGCCAGGATCCCCCAAAATTCCTATTTATCATTACCTAGAGGATGATCCCATTCTTTATCGGACCAAACCCCAACTGGTGATGGATGAGAAACTAGTGGTGGCACTGATAAATAACTGATTTATTTCTAAATTTTTGGGATAGGGGGTATCATACGGTCCAATCATCCCTGAATATTGGAATGAATTTAAGTGGTGGGACCAACTTTAAGACCATTTCCATGTAGGATAGGGTGTTAAAAAGTTCCTCATGATAAAGAGTTACAACATCTCTCTGGGTTTTAGTGGATTGATCACCATAATTTGAGGGCATCAATCTAGACTTGGATGTCTCTCCCACTTCTAGTATGGTGGTTGAAATGTGGGAGACTGATGTCAGTAGAGATAGTTACACTGTGAGTCCTTGGAAGAAGGAAATTCCATCCTCTATCTGTAGGTACCTGTGGAATGATTTGATGATTTTTTGGACCATAGATTCAAGTATGGTTATCCTTAGATGACAAGATTCTTCCCTCAGCTCTAGTAATAGAGGTTAATACTTCTTCATCTAGTCATCCATCATCTCAAAGTCTGAGAGATTGATAGTGACATGCCATTTTTTGTGGTTTTTCATCTAATAGAGTGGGAGTTCCCTAAGCGCAAGTTATTGGTAGTCACTTGGGTTTCTTTAACATTAATGTAAACCCAAGTTACATGCACAAAACCCATTTCAGTTTCTTATCCTCTTACCCTAGGATGAGTCTTTAGAGTAGGGAATATCTTCATCTTATGGAGGAACTTCACGCCGGTTGTTGATAGTGCGAGGATGACCTTTGAATTGGAATTATTCATCATAGGATAACCTATAATGGTTTTTTATGGCACCCATGATTGGGATATTCAACCCCAACTACCTCATAAGTGGATTAGGGATCAATCCCAAGTGAACAAATATGGGACCTCACAAAGTGGTTGTGCAGGAAAGGTGAGATATGTTGGTAGTGGCTAGGGGCACTAGAGATGGTGAAGAATAATCCTAATGGGAAGGGTTCATGGATTTCCCTATACATCATTTCCAGGTGTTTTAGATCAAGACCAATAGATAAGGGGTGGAATAGACATGCTCCTTGACCTGTGGGGTCAGCTGACATCATCAGTGTGGCTGGGCGGGAACCCTCCTGGTCAGATCTCGGGTGGTGGTCACTATGGGTGCGACCTGTATGTCCCCTATTTCATCGGTTTAGGGGAGGAAGTTATCATAGTGTTATATAGAGAGGCTCCCAAAACAATTCATCATCATGGTTTGGGGGTCTTTTCCTCGGCATGGCCCTCGCAGGCAGTGGTGCTCGCATAGATCCATGGATTCCAGGTATTTTTAGGAAATATACTTGGTTAGTTTGACCCCTTCTTGATCATATTGATGATCAAGGGAATTGATTAAACTTATATAGATGATATCACAATGGGATATATGGAAATGGAACCTAGTAGTCCTGAAAGATTCATCCATCATGGTAAGAGCATAGTGGTTCGGGATTGCCCCACTGTTAGTCCCCTACCCCAATGTCTATTGGTGGTGGGTCATCATGTGTTTGATGTGTCATGATTCTTGTAGATATATGGATAAAATTGTTAGTAAAAAACAATTAAAGTGATTCCCAATGTTCCCAACACTATTAATTATTCTCCAAGGTATAGGTAGGATCCATGTCCACAATGCCTCAGACTGAGGATACTTGACGACCTTCACTTACCCCAGTACCAGGAGTAGTGTTCCACATCGAGCACACTATCTATTTGGCAGGGTCCTGATGCTGGATATCTGGATCCGATCATGATCAAATATTATGGTGCCCGACATTAATTCTCTACTCACTATTGGAGGAGAATAATTTCAAATTGGGTTGACCATTTTTTTCTGATGCTTTCTCAGTGAGGCCATGCAATGGAGATGCTGGTTCTCACCCGCATTCCTGCTTTCCAAAAGTGGGAAACCTCTATCACTATAGTTAGTGATGTCATATCCTTGACCAAAACGGGATGATGAGATGTCAATTCCTCCTTCCACAGATTACTCCTTGGATATCATCACCTAGTTTGGGTCTCCCTCAAATCTTTGAGTCATGTTCATGAAACTCATTCCTGACACCATCTTGAGGTGGACGTTGGTTAATTAAACTACTTTTGTATCAATAGGGAAGACACCCACGATCAAAGTAGATGGTAAATTTGGGAATATTTGATCATTTTTGGGCAATGATCATGTTTGGAATCTATAATTTTTTCCCCTTTTGAGGTCAGAGGTATCTCATACACAAGGCACATTTGGTACAGAACCCAAGGCATACCATGTCTTCCATGAGGTAGTTGACTCTACAGGCATAAGTCTTATAAGTCTCTTTACCCCAGGAATCCCATGTTCATTATATTGGGTAGTGATTCTAGATTAGGTAAAATGTTTAATGTCTTGTGGATATAGGTAGGTAATAAGTTTAACGTCTTGTGGGGATTGGTAGGTCATTGGTTTAACATTTGTGGGGGAAGGTTGGTCACATGTTTAATGTCTTGTGAGGATAGGTGGGTCACAGGTTAAATGTCTTGCAGGGACAGGTGGTTCATAGGTTTAATGTTTTGTGGGGACATGTAGGTGGATTTCCATGTGTTCCCTTGGGGAAGATGGTCACACTTTAATTTTCCATCTTCCAGAAGATACACATTAAGATTTAATGGGAATATTGGGGAATTGGGATTAAACCTTAGGAAGGTACCCCTGAAATGTTATTATGTTGGTATTGAACCTCATAGAGGTGTCCTATATACCCTGTTGAGACACAGGGATCAAAACCCATGTAGTTCGATGCTGCAGTTTAAGGTTATGTGAAAGGACCTGTCTATGTAGTTTAACTTCATGCGGTAAGGATGGTCGTGTCATAGAAGTATTTTCAATGAGGAATTGTGTGGGGATTACACATATGATCTTCCCCATTATTTGGGGGTCTCATCCCAGGTGTGGTATTTTATCTCAGGAATGGAGTTTCATCCCATGGTGGTGGAAGATGGTGTTGGGATTATGTATAGAGGTGGCTTGGTATAGGATTTTCATCCCATAGTGGGGGAGGAGGTGGAATCCCATGATGATCATACATAGGGAATCCTATATTAATCACACATGGTAAGACTAAGTTTTAATTTCATGTTCTATGAATGTTTTCATACAGTTTGACATCACATGACTAGGAATTTTGGCTAGATAACTTTACATCATGCAAATTGGACATTGGAGGTACCTACACCTAGAGAGAAAACTTCTAGGTAGGAGAGAAAGATCTGGAATAAGACCTCCCTGCCAATAAAGTTGGATAGTTTCCCTTGATGGCGCCACCTTCAGGGTTTACACATCTTTTTCCCATGCACATCTGGGTGGAGAATGGCATAAACAACACTGTGGAGGGGTGGAAATTAGGATTCTCGATGTTAAGGTGCCCATGCTTAAGATAAAGAGGAATTAGGGTCCCAATGATTAGGATAAAAAGGAAAGTTAATGGTCCAGGTCATGTTTTAAGCAAAAGGGGTGGACATAAGGGTGGATAATACTGGTCACATGAGATATTGAGGTGTAGATGAACCAGTTTTGGATGGGTACATGGCCCCTGAGCACTCAACTTTCACCAATGGGTGTTTGATGAAAGAAGGCACCATGGAGAGGCCTAGTGGATGGGTTTCATGAAGGTTGGGGGTTCATGAAGTCTGAATACTTCATATAGTTCATATTTCATTTGAAGGTGTATCTTTCATGAAGCAGGGTGGCCCTATCTTAGAGGAGATTCTTGGTTCCCATGGGGTTGGTTTTATGAAGGATAGTTATCTCATAAAATACAAAGATCCACAAAGATATTTATTCTTATTTGAAGTCTATGGACCTTAGAGAAAGGAATATCTATAATGGATCGAGGTTATTAAGAACCCATGGGATACAATTTCATGAAATATAGATACCCCTGGGAATCCATCTTCTCTATTTCTCATAAATGTTAAAGTTTCATGAATTCAGATCCTTTTTCAGAAGTTCAAAGGTCACATCCCTTGAAAATTCAGATAGAGGGGGGGGGGTATTTATAAGCATTAATAAAGAGGGGATGTCACTTTTGTGAAAGTTAATGACTTATAAATACATTTCATTAAGGTTTTAATGGTACATGGAGTTTTTTGGACATGCATACACTGCACAAAAGTTACTACCTCAAATTTTGTGGTGGCCTGAAAACCTTCGTGAGGCATCGCTTATTCGAGAAGGTTTTTACCTTCATGAATAAAGACCCTTAGGTGAATTTTTGAGTTTTTAGACCAAATTTTCTCCAAAATAACAATTAATTCCTTAAAATACCCCATTAAACATGTATTTTTGTGTAAACATAGTTATTCCCCACCATTATGGCACTGAATATATTTTATATTATTATTTCTATATTATGAACAATATTCATCCTTACTCTATGATTTTTACTTAAGTAATGGTTTTTTGGTGGTGTTTAATATTTTTTATTTGGATTGTTATAGTTTTTATTATTACCTTGGTAACCAATTTTATTTTGATGGACTTATTTTTGACTTCATTTTCATCCCTTCACAACTCTCTTCTGTGTTATCTGGATCATTGGATGTGCGTACCTATTCTATTCCTATTAGATTTAACCAATTTATGACATCCTTATGTGTCACTATGAAACCATAAGTGGTAGAGATTTATCCTTTATTCTATTATGGTCCTTTTCTTCCTTGGTTCCTAGGTGAGGTGAAGCTTTTAACCCTTTAGTGGTAGAGAATCACCTTCTTCAACTTAGCGGTGGTGGGATTTGATGTTTTCACATGTCACCAATGCCAACTATGGAATATTTGATGATGAATATGATACTTTTTGGTGAACACAAAAATAATGGATGATATAATAGGTAGTGATAATTTATAGTAGTTCTATATATCCTATAAAGGTTCCAACTGAGATGCCAATTGGATTGTGTAGTCACATTGAGATGATGGGGTGAATTGTCCTAGAAAATGATCACTCCATCAACTATAATTACCTATAATTTTCAAAAAATAAATCACCTAGGTTTCATGCTACCCAAGTAGCTACGTCCCATGCTCAGGTTCCTTGACCTTACTTGGTTCATGTAAAAAAGGGTCTGTACGCATCCTGAGAGGAGACTGTATTGTCATGAACCAACCTGAGTTTCTCTGAACTAGGAATCTGATATAGTCCATGGAATGTCTTGAAGGGTGTTCCCAATCCCCATGGGATAAAAACCAGTTCCTAAGAATCAAGAATACTTTTTGTGAATGGTTTCATACAATAAGAATAAAAATGGGTCATATATGAGAACTCAACATGAATTCTCCATTTATCAGAAGGTCATGCATTCTATTTATTAGTGAGTAATGCATATATATAAGTGGAAAAAACAATAATAATAATCATAAAAACATCACATAATATCAATATAAACTCATAGTAAATAAATCATCATAAAAATGATTAATTCAAGAAAATTATACATATGAAGTATCCAAAATACTAAAAGGGATGGGAAGGGAAGCTATTAAGGTGATACATTATAAAGAAGATATATATAATAAAATTTGAGAAAATAAAAAAAAGAAATAGTTATTCATCAATGTGTGACATGAGGGATCATCCCACCATGTCACCTACACCAACTCAGATAAATCCATCAAGAACATCCACCACCTTCGAGCAGTGCCTTTCCCTCACATGCATCCATGTAAACAAGGCCTACATGCACCCAATGGGTTTATGGAAGGTGTGAGAAATCATCCTAGTAATATCCAACTAAGTGCTCCATATCTATCCTTTTTTATAAAAACTAAACATGTTAGTTTGAAAATAATAAATGAAAATAACTTTTGAACTTTCCATTTGAAAACAAGCGACAAGATAGATTACCAATACTATAATAAATAATACATGAAGAATATTTTCAAGTTAATTTTCAAAATAACATTAAGAGATTACACCCTAGGTTCAAAAAGACTATGGAACCTCAAGATACTGCATCACTAATTAGAGAAGTGTCATCAATTAGTGTAATAGATATAGAACTATGTCATTGGACAATGGGTGTGCCACATAAACTACTTCACTAGATTAGTAGGTGGTGGGGGGACCTCATGCCATCTCGGTTAACCTACCCAAGTACTCAGGGTTTCCCATTAGGTTTAGTTAAAACCACATCAATCACTAAGAATATCACTCCCTTTAAAAAATTTATAATTAGTTCCCATTTTTATGTAAAACATGAAATTTCCATTTACAATTAATAGAGGAGAATTTTAATCGTAAAGAGATATGTAAATCAGTTCAAAAAATAGAATATAATATCTTCCATGTCATTTTATAAATCAATTACAAATTCTAATCACCAATAATTAATATAACAAAGGAAATGATGTAGATACACCTACCTTAATCAAGAAAAATATCTTAGAAAAAGTGTAAATCCTATTAAGAAGAGAAGAATGGATCCTTAGGAGGAAAGAGTGAACCCTAAACATTACAACCTAATCTATTTAGTTCAAAAAACATAATACCTAATCCACCATATCTTTAGAGTAAAGAAATAATCAATAGGAAAGAGATATTGGAACCAAGGGAAGGAAGATAAACCACTTATCAGGTGTTTCCATTGAATAATAATAAAAAAACTACTTAGATTCAAGCACTAGGAATAGGGGGAGTGATTCTCATGAATAGACATGGCCTGGAGTCAAATGGGGAGGAAAAATGAGGTATAGAGATTTAATTTTTAATGGGAAGAACTTGTAATTTATTTATTTTTAAAATCTAGGTAGGATTAATGGTTTTCTAAACTATGTTCCAACCATGTGGGTGGAATTTCCTTCACCTGGGAACTTGTATAGTTTGGATGCATGATTAGAAAAACCATTCTCTAACCATGAAAAAATGGCTCTGTGACTAAACAATAGACTTTTAAAAAAAGTTGGATGGTCAGTACTGACTATGCACCAACTGTGCGAAGACCACTATTTACCATTTTTTTTTCAAAATTTTGAACAAAATGACCCAGAAATTATGGATAAATATAAAAAGAATTAAATAAAACATTTATTAATTGAAAACTATATCATGGGTGTGAAAATTCAACCCACTATACCAATTTATTCTACTAGATTGTCATCTCAATACTTGATCATTAAACATATGAGGCCACTGCTTCCTTACAAGAGAATCTCACTCCCAAGTCTCATGAGAGCCACTCCCATGATTCCATAGGATCCAATCTAATGAGATAATTTTTCCATGGATCACCTTGACCTTAGAATAAACTATTCAAATTGGGTGATTAGTTATTAAAATACCAGGCTCCAATTCGAGTTCCTCCCAATTTAGAATATGATAAGGGTTGGTATGGAACTTCTTTAATTGATAAAATTAAAATAAATCATGAAAGTTTAACTTAGGAAGAAATTATATATGATAGGTAACCTTCATAATTCTTCCCACGATCTTGAAAGGACCCATGAATCTTGGGGTGAGATACCCTTACTTTCCCAACCACTATTGACCCATTCAGGAAGATACCCTTAGAAACACTTAGTCACCAACTAAGAAATCAAATGGATGATGATGATGATGATTGATATAGGATTTACAGTGAATTTGTAACACCCCAAGGTTTTAAAAAAATAAATTAAATGAATGAAACATTGTTTTAAGTAGAAATTTATATCTATCCTTCAAAAATAATTTTTCCACTTCTATGTTTTGAATTTCAAAAAATGGTCATCTACAATTGTGTTTATTATGTTATTTAGAGTCTAATAGAACCAACTTATATTTTTGGTGAATAGTAACATACCCTTATGAATGGTAATATGACCCTAATGAATAGTAAATTGTATTATTATTTTATTTTCTTAAAGCTTTAAGATAATGGCATCTTGATTAATTTTTCAATGTGATATAAAAGCAGTTATAGTTTTTAAATTATTAATTTTTGAATTAAGTATGATTTTATTTAAAAATTAAATTAATGATATTTGGAAAATTATTTTTAAAAAATGGGCTTCATTTCTGAATTCTACACATAGAAAAATAGTAAGGGTGAATTTATGGGAATTTTATGAAATTCTAGAATTTTTGATGAATAGTAAAATACGATAAAATACGATAAATGATAAATACTTGATTTACTGCATCATAGGTGATGCAAGGTTGATGTAAGACCACTTGGTTCAAACTCACATATCTTTATTACTATTTTGGGTCACATTAATTATGATTATTTATAGTCTTGAGCAAAAATATTATAATAATGATTAAAATAATGTTAAATACCTCCTCTCCTCCACTATAAATACCACCTCATTCCCCTCTTCCTCCCACACATCTAAATCCTTGATCCTTACCTAAATTCTGCCCAATACTCCTCCTAAGGCTCTTCCCCATGCCCTAGAGCTACTGGTCTCACCAAAAGACCAAAACCAAATGCCTTAAGAAGGATCTCAAGGAGAAGAGATCAAGAGGTAAACACCCTCTTTAGTTTTCTTTCTTTTCTTTCATTTTATATTATTATTTTTCATTCCCTTTGGCTTATGTTGGGATATTCCATTCCATATTCCCCTTATTGCTCATATTATATAATAATGATGAGAGACCCCTTTTCTCTCATCCAATTATTTTATTAAATTTTAAGCGACGCTGTTAGGCTGCCGGATTTTCGTAAGGGAATTCTTAACCCGATTTCCATTCTTTGGGTTAACATTCTACTTCGCTATTTATATGGTATTAAAATTGTTTGTGTGATGGGTTTTGTTTATATCAAATTTAATTATGTGTATTTACAGTGTTTATACATAATCTATACACTCTATTAAGTCTCACTTGAATTATATGATATTTCTAAGGGGATTTTCCTTTAAAATCCTCTTTAAAAAATTTGTTTTACAACATTCAAAAACAATGTTTTATGCTACTATTCATGTTGTATGATTATGTTATGGTTCTTGGGAATTGTTTATGATGAAGGTCTGGACCTATATATCCATCTAATTCATTGGTTATGTGTAAGTTGGGGGTCTTTCATATAGTTACTCCAAGTGTAACTGCGATGGTTACACAAATTGTAAGGTAGTCGTGAGGGTTACAAATTATAAGGTAGCCAAGAGGGTTACAAGATTATGTAAGTAATTACCCAAGATAAATTTATTCTTATATTTATGTTCTTATATATTTTATAAATCTTTTGGAAATCTCATGTTTCACAAATTAAGAATATATGAGTGACGAGTATGTATTTTGAAAATGTTTTCATACGTTACAAGTATCCATGGACTAATGTGCTCTTTCCTTCTTTTACATCCCTTACTGAGATTTTTGTGCTCATAACAAGTTTTTTTAAATGATTTTCAAAGGTCATAAGGATGTGTAATAAAAAGAAGGAAGCCAAGTTCAATGTTTGATGAATTGTCAAATAAAATCATGTTTTAAGCTTTAATGTTTTATATTTTGAAAAAAATGGAAACTATTTTTGTGGTATCCACCTGTAACAATGTGTAATGTTATGAATGTATTATGTACCAATTCTCTAAAGCTATAAACTTGAAAAGATACTCAATGTAAAAGGAAGTGATTTCTTGACTAAAATCAAGATTATGTAATGTAATAAGGCGAGGTCCTTATAGTTGGTATCAAAGGATGGTTTAGATAACTTTAGGGGTTAGGATGATGTTAAAAGAATAACATAAATTATTTTTACTCTATGATTAATTTGAAATGTTATTTAATTTAAATATTACCATTTTTCTTCATCTAAGATATGTTTGTTCAGAATGGTTGTCCTCAGAAGAAACAAGGAAGCTGAAGAGGGGAGGCACTGATAAAACGACATCCTTCCGAATCTGCAGCCCAGAATTGTAGGGATTGGAACCAAGAAGTTTTTGATAGTAATGGCTCAACTAACACAAGAAATAAATGGTAGTGGCATCTATGCAAGAGAACAACCAGATGTACCAAAACAGAACATGATAATAGTGGAACATTTTATGAGACAACACCCTCTTGATTTCAATGGATATCCTGACCCAATAGCGGCTGAAGGATGGATTAAAGCCATTGAAAAGATATTTAATGTAATGGGTTGTTCAGATAATCAAAAGTTATGTCTTTTCATTTATCATTTTGAAGGTGAAGCTTATCAGTGGTGGTCAATGGTAAAGAATTTAGGGATATTGTAACACCCGAGACTTTTATAAGAAATATTTTGTTTTTATTTTATATAAATCATCAAAGGAATCTTTCACTACACACAACACTAGATTGTCTTGCTTTACACGCAATCGCGACCTTCCTTGATAGCTTGCGTCATACACAATACCGAGTTTCACTAAACAACGATATGCTATTATTAAAACTAGCCGTTATGAATAGTAATAACCACTTTTTGAAATTTTTTAAATTTTATTTTTCAAAATGGACTTCATTTTTGGATTCGGAATATCGAAATTAGCCTAGGGTGAAATTTTGGTATTTTTCTGAAAACTTTCAATTTTTGATGAATAGTGAAAACACCGGGTTACTATTTAAAAACCGACTTTTTATTTAAATAATTATTTATTTTATTTAAATTTATTTTAGCTCAAAATTGATACATAATACCTATATAAGTTCAATTCAATTCATTGGAGTCATTTTATAATAATTTTAGATATATAAAAATTTTATTGAACTTTTCACCGTCTTTTACCCACCTCTTAGGAGAATTTTCAAATTCACATAAAAATTAATTTTACCGCTTCTGTGAGTGGAATTTCAAAAATCCGAGGGACACCGTTAATATCAAGGACTAAAATGTGGTTCAATGAGATGAAAATAATTTTTGGTGAATAGTAACTTTTTACTTTTTTTTACCACGGTTAAAAGTAAATAGGGTAATTAAGGGTAAACGTGTTATTATTATTACCCTAACAAATGTCCTAATTCTATTGTATAAGTGTAATTCGACCAAAAACAACCTTAGGAATAAAATATGACCATTTAGGCCCACTTGGATTATATTTGGACATTTATTATTAATTTATTTAAAGAAGGGTTAAAATAGTTAAAATCAAAGTTTAATAAGTAAATAATTTTTAGTATAGGGTTATACATAAGATAAATTAGACTATAAATATTAAATAGAAAGATAAAATTCTTTCCTACATAATTATATTTTATTTTTAATTTTTAGACTTTAAATAATTTAATTTATTTATGACATAATGATGATGCAGTAATTATCTTATTAAAGAAATATTGACATAATTGATGTTATAAATACCCAAATAAATGTAATTTTAGACTTTTTATGAATTAAAATAATTTTATATGTTAATATGACATATTAGTGTTGATTTAATTAACTTTTTTTGAACTAATCATTCTGTTATGATTTTCAAAAAAATCAATTACCAAATAGTGTCAAAATTGACATAAAACAGTTTTTAAAACAAATATTGTATTATTAATTGTTATTTTATTCCTAAAAATCTAAGGTTTGTAAAAATGACTTATATACGGTTATATATATTAATAATAAACAACTTGGGGTTCGTTTGGCTTTTTATGGTAAGTTTATTAACCTTATAGTGTAAGAACACAAAAAGACACGGTAAAAGTAAAATTATCTAACTTAAAGTTAAATCTAAACGATAAGGTTAAAATAGTAAACTAAACTTGTACAAATTCTATTAGATGAGAGTATTGCGACCCATCCCCACCTTAGCTTCGAAATAAATCAATTTGGAGCTATTTAAAACAGAATATGGCTTTATAATAAAATAATATTTTTAGTTTTTCCAAAGGTGCCCCTCTCCTCCCTTATAAAAGGGCACCTCCTCCCTCTCCTCCTCACACCAATTTGAGCCTTCAAACTCGGAAAATACCTGCCCATTTCACTTCCCCACTTCCCTAGAAACATCCTATAGGTCCTGGTATTCTTCAAAGACCAATTGTAGTGCCCTAAGAGGAGGTCTCAAAGAGGCGCTTCAAAGAAGTGGTAATGTCCGTTACCGATTATTTCAACTTTATTTCTTCTTACACTTATTCTTCTTTAGTTGTTTCATTATGAATTAATAAAATCAGTATCACTAATATAATGATATGTTATTATAAGTATGAAACAACCCTATTTCACCATCTATCCATCCTACGGAAAACAAAATCACCGCGCGTGCGTACGTACGGAATACCGTCTCCACACCGTGGTGTAATCTATCTTCCATCACCACCTTACTTGGATGGGTATAATGGTGCAAATAAATAACTATATATGATTATTGTAAAGTGGTATTGATTCTGAAATAGTATACATACACTCCAATACAATTACATGATCATGGGAACGATATCATCGCTCGTGCGTACGTACGGAATACCGTCTCCACGATGTGATGCGATTCGTTCTACATGATCTTCATTGCATAATGATTATATAAATGAATTTAATGAATAAATATGATATATAGTACACTAATACCATTCTGGAAATGAGGTATCTATAACCTAAAGAGAAGAATAAGAATTTATTCAACAAAACACGCATAAGAACAAAAAGTAATAAACACCCGAATAACAAGTAGTAATGAAATATTACTAATAAGAAGCTAAGAATATAACCATATATGATATCATAACAATGATTATGATTATGGAATAAGTCAATGACATTATTTAAATCATTATACAGGAGGTTCGAACACTTACGAAGCAAATCGGACCTAAGGTAAGGGAAATATCACAATCTCATTTTTATCCGAGATTGTTTATACTTTGGAATTTACTGGGGTGTATTTTATCATCCACATCCATGTTTCCTCAATATTTAATATTATTTCCATCCACCTACAATTGTTTAAATCCAATTTTACCCTTCAGTGAGTTTTTAGTAAAATATATGAAAGAAATCTTTTGTCGTTTTTCATACGAGGTACTTTTTGACTTTTCCGACAAAAGTACGAGAAGAATGTTTTTTTAACTTATACGACATGAATGGATTTTTAAAACATTATTTACAAGAAGCTTCCTTTACAAGTTTTTAAGTTTATTTTTAATCAACTTCTTTTAGTTTAGAATTGTATGGCATGTTAAGAAAGGAAAAGTGTTTTTGAAGTAGAAAGGATATTTTCCTCAAGAATGGATTTCAAGTGTTTTATCAAAATTATTTTCCATCTAAGATAATAAAGGGTTTTTGTTTCTATCCCTATTATTACATTGATTTGATTATGTTGTGATGGAATTATTTTTATTAATTTCTTTATCTTATATGAATTGTTTTATGATGTCACGATGTTTAAGAATCCCATTTTTATTACATGGGTTATGCTATGATGTATGGTTTATGATTTTGTGGAAAAAATAAGAATGGTATCATTATGAGATGTGTGGGACCTATATCTCCCTCCAATGCATTGGGTAAAGATTTTATATCTCATGAGATAAACATGGCTGGAATGGCAGGTTAAACCGTTTCAGTGAAACATGACTGAAACAAGGAATGAACTCGGTTCAGAAATGGACTTTGTCCACTAAGATAGTCTTGGAAATGAGTATTGACTAATAAGAAATGATTCTCTATGATTATGTGTGTATGACACAAAGCTTCATGTTTTAAGTAATGATTATTGTGATTACATTTCACTACTATGATTTATCCCATGTTATGAAACTATGATCTCTTTTGTAGGTTAAGATTTCTAAAAGTTATGTTCTTATGAATATGATGTGATTGATATTTCTTTTGTTTACCCTTAATGAGAATTTGAGATCACCCTTTTTGTATGTTTTCTTTCCCCAGGTCAGGAATAAGGTTATTAAGTAGGATATGCGAAAAGGGACTCTAGATATGATGAAATAAATGGGAGGAAAAGTATATGCTTTATGAACCAGTTGTTTATGTTTCCCAGTTTATAAAGACTCTATACCTATACGGTCCTTTCCTGGTTTTGTTATATGTTGTAATAAGTGTGATTAAATTCTGAAGTAATAACAATGTATGTAAAGTATGGGTCGTTATAGTTGGTATCAGAGGAAAGGTATAGTCAACCTTTGGAAACTAGGATGTGAAATCCTTAGTAAGAACCCTAAGGATAAGTCTAATAATAGAACACAATCTTAGTGTTTTAGAAATGGCCATGAATAACCTAGGATAAGACCTTAAATGTGAAATTTTATTCTTGATTATGTGGTTTTCCTATTATAATTAGTGTTTCTCACATTATTATTCTTGGTTTTAGTTAATGGCTGGAACCCAAAGGAGCCGTGTTAATGCAGAATGCGACGGGCAATGCAATGATTGTCCCCCTAAGCAACCAAACATTATGGGAGCTGGAATGAAAAATCTTGTAGCCATGCTCACACAACTTTGTCAAGCTATGAATCATGCAGGACTTCCAAACGATCAAAGGAAGGAGCAACATTCTATTGAATCCTTCATGAGGCAGTGTCCACCTTCATTCAGTGGGTCTACTGATCCATTAGTTGCTGAACAATGGATTAGTACTACTGAAAAGATATTTTTAGTTCTTCAATGTTCTGAACATGATAAAGTCATCTTAGCAGTGTATCATTTGGAAGGAGATGCTGGTAAATGGTGGAATATTATTAAGAATACGAGGCAAAGGGATGAAATTGAGTCCATGGAATGGGACGAGTTCAAGAACTTATTTTTCAATAAGTACTTCCCTCGTATTCTGAAAATAAATATGGAGAAAGAGTTTCTTGAACTAAAGCAAAAGGATGATGAATCTGTTGGTACCTATGAAGCAAATTTTACAAGACTTGCAAGGTACGCTTCTGGTATTATTATCCAACCTGAGAGTAAGATCGATCGATTCTTTAGTGGCTTAAAACGAAGTCTTCGAAGGGCGTTATCCATAAGGAACTTCAATAGCTACGAGGAAATCGTTCGATGTGCTCTCAAAGTTGAGATGGAGATTGGAGTAACCCATCAGTCATATGGGTTTGATATGAAGAGGAAAATGGAATTCAAAGGAAAATATAAAGAGCACACTGAAAATAAGATGAGTTTTCCCTTATGCTCAAAGTGTGGAAAGAAACATGGAGGGAGTTGTCTTAAAGGGACAAGTAAATGTTTCAAATGTGGAAAGGAAGGTCATCGGGCATTTGAATGCCGCAATAATGGGAAGAAGATGTCTAATGATGCAAACAAAGGAAGGGATACACAGAATGAACCTACTACACTTCAATGTTTCAAGTGCAAGGAGATGGGGCATTATGCCAATCAATGCCCAAATCCAAGGGTTGATGATGATGGTCGACGTCAACAAACTCTTAAGGCTAAAGACAAAGGAAAGTCACATGCAATTTCTATCAGCGATGTGGAGTATGATAACGAAGTGGTGAAAGGTACACTTACCATACACTCTAAAGTATCAAATGTTTTATTTGATTTTGGATCCACCCACTTCTTTATTTATGAAGAATTTTATAAGGGTATCACCGTATTACCTCAAAAATTAGATGTTGAGTTAGCTGTGACAACCCCTAATGGCACAACAATCACATCAAAAGTTTATAATTCTTCTCCGATTGAAGTTTGTGGGAAAGTGCTTCCTGCAAATCTTGTGATCCTCCCTATAGTGGAATTTGATGTGATTCTTGGCATGGATTGGATTTCTCTATATGGAGCTCATATCAATTTCCAAAGAAGGGAAGTCACATTTCATATTCCAGATCAATCTTTGATCATCTATCGATGCAAGGATGAACATAACCTTCCAGTGGAAATTTCTTCCATCTTATGGGTCTTGATTCCACTAAATGGAGGTTATTTATCTCAAATGGTTGGTGAGAAACTCACGATTAAGAATATGCCCATTGTACGAGAGTTTTATGATGTCTTTCCAGAGGAATTGTCGGGTCTTCCACCAAATCGTGAAGTTGAGTTTTCAATAGAACTCGTACCAGGTGATTTAACTTTTTCAAAGACACCTTATAGAATGGCCCTAATTGAGTTGTAGGAATTGAAGAAGAAACTCCAAGAGAATCTTGATAAGGGGTTCATACGGCCTAGTGCGTCACCTTGGGGAGCACCTGTTCTGTTTGTTAAGAAGAAAGATGGATCAACGAGACTCTATATTGATTATCGAGAACTTAACAAGATCACTATCAAGAAAAATATCCTCTCCCACACATTGATGACTTATTTGACCAACTACGCGGAGATCAATACTTTTCCAAGATTGATCTTCATTCAGGGTATCATCAATTAAGGGTCAAAAGGGAGGATATACCAAAGACGGATTTCCGTACAAGGTATAGACACTATGAATTTATAGTGATGCCATTTGGTCTTACTAATGTCCCTGCTATCTTCATGGATCTGATGAATAGAGTCTTTAGAGACTATCTTGATCAGTTTGTAGTAGTATTTATAGACGATATTCTTGTATATTCAAAGAGCAAGGAGGAACATGAAGACCACTTGAGAATTATATTGAAGACCCTGAGAAAGGAGAAGATTTATGCCAAATTTACCAAGTGTGAATTTTGGTTTAAAAAAGTTGCATTTTTGGGTCACATAATCTAAAAAGAGGGGATATCTATGGATCCAGCAAAAACAGAGGTTATCAAAATATGGTCGAGACCAAAAACAGTAACCGAGATCCGAAGTTTTCTTGGTTTGGCTGGATATTATCGACGTTTTGTGAAAGATTTTTCATGATTATCTAATCCACTCACCAAGTTGACTCGGAAAGGAGTTAAGTTTTTTTGGACGGAGGAATGTGAAGAGAATTTCAAGGAGTTGAAAAGAAGGTTATCCAGTGCACCTGTGCTCACACTGCCTTGTAGTGGAGAAAGGTTTGTGATCTACAGTGATGCATCCAAGAAGGGGATGGGGTGTGTTCTTATGCAAAATGATAAGGTGATAGATTATGCCTCACGACAGTTGAAAATCCATGAGCAAAATTACCCAACTCATGATTTGGAGTTAGCTGCGGTAATCTTTGCATTAAATATTTGGAGGCATTATCTTTATGGAGAAAGGTGTGATATTTATACTAATCATAAAAGTTTAAAGTATATTTTCACACAAAAGGAGCTGAATATGCGCCAAATAAGATGGTTGGAGCTGATTAAGGATTACGACTGCTCAATTAATTACCACCCTGGGAAAGAAAACAAGGTGGAAGATGCATTAAGTCGACAAGACCATGCTAGCTTATCCATAATGAGGATCACAAAAGATCCAATATTTATGGATTTACAAAGGATGGATCTTGGAATTATAATGGAAGGGGGAAAATCGTATCTTTCTCAAATGAATGTTCAACCATATATACATGGGAAGATTAAAGAGGCACAAAAAGAAGATGTAGAGTTACAAAAGAAGGTGAGAAATGTTCCTGAATTCAACCTTGATTGTGATGGGATAATAAAGTTCAGGAATCAGGTTTGTGTTCCTCCCATCCCCGAATTAAATAAGGAGCTGCTGGATGAGGCTCATAGTTCTTCATTCTCTATTCATCCTGGAAGCACGAAGATGTATAGGGACCTGAAAGAGTACTTCTGGTGGGATGGCATAAAAAGAGATGTTGCTGAATATGTCTCTCGATGCTTGGTTTGTTAGCAAGTTAAAGCTGAGAGACATAAGTCTAAGGGGATGTTACAACCATTACCCATACCCGAATGGAAATGGGAAAACATCACTATGGACTTTGTCACAGGACTTCCTAAAACATCCAAAGGCAATAATGCTATCTGGGTCATAGTTGATCGTCTTACAAAGTCTGCACACTTCATTGCTATTAGAGAGGATTTCTCTCTGGATCATCTTGCCAGGATATATGTAAAGGAATTGGTAAGATTGCATGGAGTACCACTTTCTATTATACCTGATTAGGATCTGAGGTTTACCTCAAAGTTCTGGAGAAGTCTTCAGCATACTCTGCATACAGAGTTTAGTTTCAGCACTGCTTATCATCCTCAGACATATGGTCAGTCTGAGAGGACAATTCAAAATCTAGAAGATATGTTGAGAGCTTGCTCTATAGATTTCAAAGGTGGTTGGGATCAACACCTACCTTTGGTGGAATTTTCTTATAATAATATCTTTCACTCCAGTATTCAGATGGATCCTTATGAAGCTCTCTATGGAAAGAAATGCAGGACTCTAACTTGCTGGGATGAAGTTAGGGAAAGAAAGCTATTAGGACCTGATCTTGTTGATGAAATGGCAGAAAAGGTCAGATCTATTCAACAACACATAAGAGCAGCTCAGAGTCGATAAAAAAGTTATGCCAACAACCGAAGAAAAGACATAGAGTTTGAAGTGGGTGATAAAGTGTTCTTACAAATATCTCCTTGGAAGAGAGTAATGAGATTTGGAAAGAAGGGAAAGCTGAGCCCTAGGTATATTGGTCCTTTCGAAATACTGGATCGTGTTGGGAAGGTTACTTACCGAATGGCGCTTCCACCGAATCTCTCTCAAGTTCACGATGTGTTCCATGTATCTATCCTGAGAAAGTACATACCTGATCCTTCACATGTACTCATCTCAGAAGTTGTACCGCTGGAACAAGATCTTTCTTATGAAGAACAACCGATAGAGATTCTCGATCGTAGTGAAAAAGGCATATGAAACAAGACCACTCGCTTGGTGAAAGTTTTATGGAGGAACTACCAATCAGAAGAAGCTACATGGGAGCTTGAGGATATGATGAGGGAGAGGTATCCTCATCTGTTTGTTTCAAGTGACGAATTTCGAGGGAGAAATTCATTTTAAGGGGGGTAGAATGTAACACCCGAGACTTTTATAAGAAATATTTTGTTTTTATTTTATATAATTCATCAAAGGAATCTTTCACTACACACAACACTAGCTTGGCTTTCTTTACACGCAATCACGACCTTCCTTGATAGCTTGCGTCGTACACAATACCGAGTTTCACTAAACAACGATATGCTATTATTAAAACTAGCTGTTATGAATAATAATAACCACTTTTTGAAAATTTGTAAATTTTATTTTTCAAAATGGACTTCATTTTTGGATTTGGAATATCGAAATTAGCCTAGGGTGAAATTTTGGTATTTTTCTGAAAACTTTCAATTTTTGATGAATAGTGAAAACACCGGGTTACTATTTAAAAACCGAATTTTTATTTAAATAATTATTTATTTTATTTAAATTTATTTTAGCTCAAAATTGATACATAATACCTATATAAGTTCAATGCAATTCATTGGAGTCATTTTATAATAATTTTAGATATATAAAAATTTTATTGAACTTTTCACTGTCTTTTAACCACCTCCTAGGAGAATTTTTAAATTCACATAAAACATAATTTTACCGCTTCTGTGAGTGGAATTTCGAAAATCCGAGAGACACCGTTAATATCAAGGACTAAAATGTGGTTCAATGAGATGAAAATAATTTTTGGTGAATAGTAACTTTTTACTTTTTTTACCATGGTTAAAAGTAAATAGGGTAATTAAGGGTAAAAGTTTTATTATTATTACCCTAACACATGTACTAATTCTATTGGATAAGTGTAATTAGACCAAAAACAACCTTAGGAATAAAATATGACCATTTAGTCCCACTTGGATTAGATTAGGACATTTATTATTAATTTATTTAAAGAAGGGTTAAAATAGTTAAAATCAAAGTTTAATAAGTAAATCATTTTTAATATAGGGTTATATATAAGATAAATTCGACTATAAATATTCAATAGAAAGCTAAAAATATTTCCTACATAATGGTATTTTATTTGTAATTTTTAGACTTTAAATAATTTAATTTATTTATGACACAATGATGATGCAGTAATTATCTTATAAAATAAATATTGACATAATTGATGTTATAAATACCCAAATAAATGTAATTTGAGACTTTTTATGAATTAAAATAATTTTATATGTTAATATGACATGTTAGTATTTATTTAATTAAATATTTTTGAACTAATCATTCTTTTATGATTTTCAAAAAAATCAATTACCAAATAGTGTCAAAATTGACATAAAATAGTTTTTAAAACAATATTATATTATTAATTGTTATTTTATTCCTAAAAATAGAAGGTTCGGCCAAATGACTTAGATAAGGTTATATATATTAATAATAAACAACTTGGGGTTCGTTTGGCTTGTTATGGTAAGTTTATTAACCTTATAGTGTAAGAACACAAAAAGACACGGTAAAAGTAAAATTATCTAACTTAAAGTTAAATCTAAATGATAAGGTTAAAATAGTAAACTAAACTTGTCCAAATTATATTGGATGAGATTATTTCGACCCATCCCCACCTTATCTTTGAAATAAATCCATTTGGATCTATTTAAAACCGAATATGGCTTTATAATAAAATAATATTTTTAGTTTTTCCAAAGGTGACCCTCTCCTCCCTTATAAAAGGGCACCTCCTCCCTCTCCTCCTCATACCAATTTGAGCCTTAAAGATTGGAAAATCCCTGCCCATTTCACTTACACACTTCCCTAGAAACATCCTAGAGGTCCTGGTCTTCTTCAAAGACCAATTGTAGTGCCCTAAGAGGAGGTCTCAAAGAGGCGCTTCAAAGAAGAGGTAATGTCCGTTACCGATTCTTTCAACTTTATTTCTTCTTCCACTTCTTCTTCTTTATTTGTTTAATTATGAATTAATAACATCAGTATCACTCATATAGTGATATGTTATTATAATTATGAAACAACCCTATTTCACCATCTATCCATCCTACGGAAAACGAAATCACCGCGCGTGCGTACGTACGGAATACCGTCTCCACGTCGTGGTGTAATCTATCTTCCATCACCACCTTACTTGGATGGGTATAATGGTTCAAATAAATAACTATATATTATTATTTTAAATTGGTATTTATTCTTAAATAGTATACATACACTCCAATACAATTCCACGATCATGGGAATGATATCATCGCTCGTGCGTACGTACGGAATACCGTCTCCACGATGTGATGCGATTCGTTCTACATGATCTTCATTGCATAATGATTATATAAATGAATTGAATGAATAAATATGATATATATTAAACTAATACCATTATGGAAATGAGTTATCTATAACCTAAAGAGAAGAATAAGAATTTATTCGACAAAACACGCATAAGAACAAAAAGTAATAAACACCCGAATAACAAGTAGTAATGAAATATTACTAATAAGAAGCTAAGAATATGACCATATATGATATCATAACAATGATTATGATTATGGAATAAGTCAATTATATTATTTAAATCATTATACAGGAGGTTCGGACACTTACGAAGCAAATCGGACCTAAGGTAAGGGAAATATCACAATATCATTTTTATCCGAGATTGTTTATACTTTGGAATTTACTGGGCTGTATTTTATCATCCACATACATGTTTCCTCAATATGTAATATTATTTCCATCCACCTATAATAGTTTAAATCCAATTTTACCCTTCGGTGAGTTTTTAGTAAAAGATATGAAAGGAATCTTTTGTCGTTTTCCTACGAGGTACTTTTTGACTTTTCCGACAAAAGTACGAGAAGAATGTTTTTTTAACTTATGCGGCATGAATGGATTTTTAAAACATTATTTCCAAGAAGCATCCTTTACAAGTTTTCAATTTTATATTTAATCAAATTCTTTTAGTTTAGAATTTTATGACATGTTAAGAAAGGAAAAGTGTTTTTGAAGTAGAAAGGATATTTTCCTCAAGAATGGAGTTCAAGTGTTTTATCAAAATTATTTTCCATCTAAGATAATAAAGGGTTTTGTTTCTATCCCTATTATTACATTGATTTGATTATGTTGTGATGGAATTATTTTTATGAATTCATTTATCTTATATGAATTGTTTTATGATATCACGATGTTTAAGAATCCCATTTTTATTACATGTGTTATGCTATGATGTATGTTTTATGATTTTGTGGCACACATAATAATGGTATCATTATGAGATGGTTGGGACCTATATCTCCCTCCAATGCATTGGGTAAAGATTTTATATCTCATGAGATAGACATGGCTGGAACGACAGGTTAAACCGGTTCAGTGAAACAGGACTGAAATGAGGAATGAACTCGGTTCAGAAATGGACTTTGTCCACTAAGATAGTCTTGGCAATGAGTCTTGAATAATAAGAAATGATTCTCTATGATTATGTGTGTATGCCACAAATATTCATGTTTTAAGTTATGATTATTGTGATTACATTTCACTACTATGATTTATCCCATGTTATGAAATTATGATCTCTTTTACAGGTTAAGATTTCCAAAAGTTATGTTCTTATGAATATGATGTGATTGATATTTTTTTTTACCTTTACTGAGCATTTGAACTCACCCTTTTTGTATTTTTTATTTCCCCAGGTCAGGAAGAAGGTTATTAAGTAGGATATGCCAAAAGGGACTCTAGATATGATGAAATAAATGGGAGGCAAAGTAGATGCTTTATGAACTAGTTGTTTATGTTTCCCAGTTTCTAAAGACTCTATACCTATACGGTCCTTTCCTGGTTTTGTTATATGTTGTAATAAGTGTGCTTCAATTCTAAAGTAATAACAATGTATGTAAATTATCGGTCGTTATAGATATAGAGGATATTGATTCCTTAGAGTGGGATGAATTTAAAAGTTTTTTCCTTGAAAAATATTTTCCTAAGGTGGTGCAACTTAGGATGGAGAATAAATTCCTTGAATTGAAGAAAAAGGAGGAAGATTTAGTGGATGTATATGAAGATAACTTCACCTGACCGGTGAGGTATGATCCAAATCTTATTCTGGATCTTGATAGCAAAATTAACCTCTTTTACTCAGGACTGAAGCCAAGGTATCACTGGTACTATCTTAGATTCCATGGGAGATGACTCTATAACATGCAGTTGTCTTCTCTCATCTAGAGTCTGGGGCCTACAGCTAGCATGGGGTTCATTCCTAAACTAACTTTTCCAATAATATGACTCACATATACCTCCCCATACTCAATAATGAGACCCTACAACTTCAAATGCATCTTATGGTGCCTAATATCCTTTTAGAGCTAAAGAACTAGTTCCACTCCTTACCAGTGTATTATTTATGAAAAATATCTGTATGTGTCCTAATATCCCACAAGAATAATACAACTGATAGAGCACTATCGTGGGCGCCCTTAAATGATTAGTGTAATTTGGGGTACTTAGGTGCAGCAGAGTGGCTGACCAAGGTCGTCTCTCAAAGGAGGAAGTGAATTTAACAACTTATTAGAGGTATTATAAAAATAAAATAAAAGAGAATAAAATAAAAACACTACTTTAAAGGATTGGGGTTTTTTGTAGTTTATGAATCTAGAATAAGTTTTCTGGAAGAAGATTGTATAATTTTTTTTTGTTTTTAGTTTTGAAATGAATTTCGATTAAAATGACACAACAAGAAGATGTTTTTTTAGAAATCTATTTAAAAGGCGTAATCGATCTAACTCTACCTCTTCACTTTAATATTAATCATTATAATTTAGATTAAAATTCACTTAATTATGATCCCTTAATTTTTTAAATCCCGAACCCTATGATAATTAACTTTACCACGAAGATGATGTGAATTTAACCCTAGGCTAACTTCGGAACATGCAATCGCAACACCCTGCTTTGATTGATGTTCTAAAATTAGCTTATGGTCAGTGATAAATTAAGGCTCATATCCATTCTAGAAATGAGGATGAATTGTGTTTAGGTATTATATTTGAACTCTACAAATTTATCCCGTGTGGTCTTGTATTACCGATTAAGATCGCGCTCTCACAATTTACACAAAATTCCGACCTCACGTGTTTTTGTGTTAATTGTTCAATTACTTGATTAGTTTCTTAAAATTTAAAAACACAATTCATGGATAATATTAAGTGAATTAAAGTAGCTCAATGATTTAAAATAATTAAATGAAGAGGGTAGAAGATAGATTGATTACTAAGATACTACTCTTCCATGGGTGGCGTAATCATTGTAGAAGCGTTTTGCATGTGCAAAGGTTTATAATGGGTGTAACCCAATAACGCTTCTACTAAATAATTCTAGCCCAAAGATTAAGATTAATAGAATAATAAATTTAAACAAAACAGAAGAAAAGATAAGAAATAAAAGAAGAACAAAGAAGTTTATTACACAAATGAAAACATTACAAAATGAAGAAGAGAAGGAGGCTTCGATGTGGGGATCCTTGCTTCAAGAGATACCCCTCTTACAATGGTTGGAGAATTTGGGTGAAACAAATTCTCCTCTACCTCCAATCTCCCAATGCACGTCCCAACCCCTCCAAATGAGAAAAACTCAAATTTATAGAGGGGAGGGGAGGAGAGGTTACAAGTGGTTTCAAGTGTGAATGTGGAAATTCGGCCAAATATTTTAATGCACATTGCACCGCCCATTTGACCACCAAAACGCGTGAATTGGCCGGCCTTCCAGAAAGATAAAATGTGAGGATATGGGTCCTCTATCTCCTCTCCAAAGTTGGGCTCAATAAAATCCCATATGTAGGAGTTATGACCGCAATACAGAAGCTTATCCATTCTGGAGAGTCCAGCCCAGCTTTGACTTTATGGCCCAATTACTCCATTAAAATGCATTCTTTTGATCTAGTGTCCTGAATAAAAGTTGTAGATACTTAAGTTATGAAAACTTTTACAAAATTGAAAATTCAAATAATAAATATAAAAATATTTATCTTCGAAATACTACAGTGAACTATAAAGGGTAAAACTGGAATTTTCATCAAATATTCAAATGAATGATCTAATCCCAAATATTTTATAAATAAACATATTTAACACAATGTGAGGAAATTATATCATTTATTATCAATAAAATATTCAATAAAATAGTATTTTATCAACTCCCCCACACTTACCCTTTTGCACACCTGGGCAAAACCTCATATCAAGTAAACATCAATATCAAATCGAAACCAATTTTAAAACACATATCCTTAAGATCAATAAATTTCACACCAAGAATCAAAAGATATCATGCCTCATAAAAAACCTTATTTCAAGTTCTCCATTTATATCATTCAATATATTTCCACTTCATTTATCCTCCCATGCACAAAACACTTACCTCGCTTGAATTTTCTCTCATCACTCAAATATCAATTTTTTTGCAATGTCTTTCTCATCCAAACTCATACAATGGTAACCATAGGCTTGATAGATTCCTACATCGCTACCCGATTTGAGTCAAGGACATATGTTTATCATGAGGACTTTTCAGGTTTGTTCTGTGGCTTTCGGTTGGTAGGATTAAGACGTGAAAAACTCTGAGGCTGAATGAGGAGGGCTTGACTCTTTTGAAGCAAAATTGCATTAATCTAATTTTCACTTAAATATGGTCTTCTCTTCAATCCCCATAGTATAAATTCAGCTCCATCATCATGAAAAGTCATGAAAGGTTTACACCATTCATCATTTCAGCATAAAAAATGTCAATCTTCTCAAACATGATTTTCCTGAAAGCTCCAGATGGGCACAACTTTCCAACTCAATTAGAAGCTCCAGAAAAGGCACAACTTCACTTGTCATGAAAGCTCCAGAAAAGGCAGAACTTTCAATATAATGACTTTCTTTAGCAGCAAACACATCTCTTCAGAATTTAATTTTCCACCCAAAGTATCACAGAATGTGGTGGCAAAATACAAGACAACTTCCCCCACACTTAAGCTCAACTAGATTATGCAATTTCACTTCAAGAGTTGGTTGGATAGAGAAAATTGGCTTGTAATGTGGCTAACCTAACAGGCTTTTCATGGATTCTAAGGGCTAAAAGGATTAAATATTCAAGGTAGGCCATTATAAAAAAAGGATTCTTTGAAATGGGGGCTTTAATACCAAACAAATGCCTCAATCATTTAAACATAAGTACCTCAAACCCTCAAGTTTTGACATGAATAGATCAAATTCTGGTTAAATCAAGTATGGTTTGGTTCTCTCAAGAAGTGAGGTGAATGTAAAGAATATGAAAATAATGGTTTAGAAGCCTCACAGGAAAGTGATTTCAAATATAAAGACAGTGAGATTGGCATGAGATTCAAAATTCAGCGTACTTTTCATGAAATTACTAAATATTTGAACTTGAAACAAAGTCATTTAAGCATTCATTTAAGATTAGTTTCAAGGGGTAAATTCTTTCACTTATTGATATAGATTTAAAAATGGTGATGAGAATCATTTCAGCCCAAAAGTTTCAAAAACACACAGAAAATTGTAAAATAAACACACAAAATTTGAAAAACACACAATTTTTTTGGTTTTTTTTGAACAGGAAAGCAATTGAAATTACTAAACTAAAAGGTTCCCTCCCCCACACTTAAAATATTGCATTTTCCTCAATGTGAACCTATGAGATGATATATGCACATGAAATGCAGAATTTTTAAATAGGACAAATAATATAAAAGTGAAAGGGTTAGGAACAGCCTGATGTGCTCAAGTGATGATGGGGTCATGCAGTGTGATAAAATCCACTACATCAGTAGGAAGTCCCTCAATGTATCTCTTCAAATGTTTCCCATTGACTGTAAATCTCCTTACAGTGTCCTCTTGTGTGATCTCCACTGCACCATAAGGAAAAACATTAGTCACAACATAAGGACCTAACTATCTGGAATGCAACTTACCAGGCATCAACTTCAGTTGTGAACTGTAGAGAAGGACTTTATCTCCAACATGAAAATCCCTTTGTTGGATCATTTTGTCATGAGATGCTTTTGATCTTTCCTTGTAGAGCCTTGAGTTCTCATATGATGATAATCTAATCTCCTCAAGCTCTTGAATTTGCAGCTTCCTTTGGATTCCAGCTTGGGCCAAATCCATGTTGCATTTCTTTATAGCCCAATAAGCCCGATGCTCTACTTCCACTGGGAGATGACATTATTTCCCAAAAACAATCCGAAATGGGGACATAATAATGGGGGTCTTGTATGCTTTTCTATAATCCCACAATGCATCATCCAAGCGCTTTCTCCAATCCTTCCTATCTGGCTGCACAGTTTTCTCCAAGATTTGTTTCAACTCATGATTTGAAACCTCAGCATGGCCATTTGTTTGGGGGTGGTATGGTGTTGATGTTTTGTGTGTCACCCCATACTTTCGAAGGAGGGAAGCAAAATTCCTATTGTAAAAGTGTGTCCCTTGGTCACTGATGATGGCCTTTGGTACTCCAAACCTGCAGAAAATTTGAGCCTTGACAAAATCCACTACAACATGAGAATCGTCAGTCCTGGTGGCCTTGGCCTCCACCCATTTACTCACATAATCAACAGCAACCAAAATATACAAAAATCCAAATGAACTAGGAAAAGGGCCCATAAAATCAATGCCCCATACATCAAAAATCTCACAGAATAGTATGGGTTGTTGGGTCATCTCATGTCTCTTAGAAATGTTCCCAGTGTGTTGGCAACGAGAGAATGACTTACAAAACACATGGGAATCATGGAATAATCTAGGCCAATATAATCCAGAGTCCAAAACCTTCCTAGCTGTCCGTTGGGGTCCAAAGTGTCCACCACAAGAAAGTGTATGACAGAAATGCAAAACAGACTCAAACTCATGATCGGGAACACACCTCCTAATGAATTGGTCACTACACATGCGCCATAAGTATGGATCATCCCAAACATAAAATCTTGACTCACTCTTTAATTTTTGGACTTTATGTTTCTTTAAATTTGCTGGTATTTCAGAAGCAACAAGGTAGTTAACTAAATCAGTATACCAAGGATGCGTACCTGAGATGGTATAGAGATGCTCATCAGGGAAAGTGTCCCGAAGTGGTACCTGATCCAAGGTGTCATCCTCTAGTGTGTGAGTAAGCCTACTCATGTGGTCCACCACCAAGTTTTTTGAACCCTTTTTTTCCTTTATCTCGATGTCAAACTCTTGAAGAAGGAGCATCCAACGGATAAGTCATGGCTTTGCATCTGTCTTCTTCAGGAGGTACCTCAAAGCTGCATGGTCAGAAAAAACAACTACTTTAGAGACCAATAAATATGAACGGAATTTATCTAAAGAAAATATGACAACAAGAAACTCCTTTTCCGTGGTTGTGTAGTTTGATTGGGTTTAATCCAATGCCCTTGATGCATAGGCAATCACATGTGAACGTCCTTCCACCCTCTGAGATAAGACAGCTCCAACCGCGAAGTTGAAGGCGTCACAAATAAGCTCAAATGGAAGGTCCCACCGTGGGGGCTGTATGATAGGTGGAGTGGTCAGACACTTCTTTAGCTCATCAAATGAAGTCCTACAAGAATCATCAAACACAAAATCAGAATCTTTTTGAAGTAATCGTGACATAGGAAGAGCGATCTTACTAAAATATTTAATGAAGCGACGATAAAATTTTGCATGACCTAGGAAAGATCTAACATCACGCACACATGAAGGATATGGTAAGGATGAAATAATGTCTACCTTAGATCTATCAACCTCTATCCCATGTTTTGACACCACATTCCCTAAGACAATGCCATGCTCTACCATAAAATGACACTTTTCAAAGTTCAGGACCAGATTCTTCTCAATACAACGATTCAACACCTTTCCCAAACTACTTAGACATTCATCAAATGAAGACCCATACACTGTAAAATCATCCATAAATACCTCCATGAAGGTCTCAATAAAATCATAAAAAATACTCACCATACATCTCTGGAAGGTACCTGGGGCGTTGCAAAGTCCAAATGGCATCCTCCGGTAGGCAAATGTGCCAAAGGGACAGGTGAATGTAGTCTTCTCCTGATCCTCTGGAGCTATAGGAACCTGAAAATATCCAGAAAATCCATCCAAGAAACAATAGTGTGTTTTCCCAGCTAGTCTCTCGAGCATTTGATTAATAGATGGGAGGGGGAAATGGTCCTTGCGAGTGGTCTGATTTAGTTTCCTATAATCAATACACACATGCCAACTGTTTTGCACTCTCATTGGAACTAAATCATCTTTCTCATTTTTAACAATAGTAAAACCAATTTTCTTAGGCACAACCTGAATTGGACTTACCCACTGAGAATCTGAAATGGGAAATATTATACCTTCCTCGATCAATTTCTCAACTTCTTTTTTAACAACTTCCAGGAGGGTGGGATTGAGTCTCCTTTGTGGCTGTCTCACCGGTTTAGCCCCATCCTCCAAGAGAATCCTATGCATGCAAATGGAGGGGCTAATACCTGATATGTCAGCCAAGGTCCACCCAATTGCCCTGATATTCTCCCTCAAAATATTCAAAATCTTTTCTTCATGTTCAAAAGGGAGATTGTTAGCAATGATAACAGGTAATCTCTCACCACTCAACAAGTATGAGCATTTCAGATTTGGTGGCAATGGCTTGAGTTCTAATGAAGGAGGGTGTAGTATGGATGGAGAAATTGATGCAACAAACATATCTACACAATGAACATCAATATCAGAATAAAAATCATCACAATCAGAGAATAAAGCACCAAATCCATCAGCATACTCAATAGCCATGTCATAATCAGAGTTCACATGATCAAAATCAGAATATGATTCCATTTCAAAATCAAATCTTAGAGAGTATTGTTCCTTAAAAACGGGTGTAGAAGTACTCTTAGACATCAAACTAGAACCAATACTCATAATCTCCCTAAGCATAGGACAATCCAATTCCATGATGTTTTTACTTGGTGGTTCAAAATGGGAGATAACAAAAGCAGAATGGTCCTCTGAGGGGTACTTCATGGAATCCATAACATTAAATATCACAACTTCATCTCCAAACTCCATGGAAAGTGTACCCTCATTAACATTTATGATAGTTTTTGCAGTTTTGAGGAAGGGTCTACCTAAGATAATGGGGGCATGAGAACTTACCTGATCATCCTCCATGTTAATCACATAGAAGTCTGCTGGAAAGATCATGTCTCTTACCCGAACAAGTACATCCTCAAGAACTCCCGCTGGATATGCCGTAGCTCTATTCTCCAATTTCACCACTACTCTTGTTGGATTCAACTCACCAACCTGCAAGGAAGAGAATACAGAGTGAGGCATCACATTTATTGAAGCTCCTAAATCACAAAGAGCATCAGAGAAGTGCAACTCCCCTATGGTACATGGGATGGTGAATGTCCCGGGATCCTTGAACTTTGTTGGCATTGCTAGAGTTGGTGTAATGAGTGTCGATACATTCCTTCCAAGGTTGATCCTCTCATTTCCCTTGAGCCCTCTTCTATTGGTACAAAGTTCTTTTAAGAATTTCGCATACCTTGGAATTTGTTTAATGGCTTCAAGTAGAGGAATGTTGATCTCCACACGCTTGAATGTGTCCAAAACCTCCTTTTGTATTGCTTCTTCAGCCATCTTCTTGGTTTGAACAACCCTGTTTGGAAAAGGAAGGGGTTTAGGAGGAATATCATCAATCCTTTTCCTACCTTTATCTTTCTCCTTGGATTTCTCATCAGTTGGTATGGAATGCGGCTTCTCTGGAGTAGAGGTGAATCCTGGTGGAATGGTAGGTCCAGATGTATCATTCATTTGCTTCCCACTTCTCAATGTGATGGCACTAACATTCCCCTTTGGATTTGGAGTGGGTTGGGAAGGTATATTCCCAGAATTCTTACTCACAAGTTCATGGAGGGCGGTGGCAATCTGAATCATTTGAGTCTTCAACTCTCTCAGCTCCGAACCTTGACTCTTCAGATCATTCTATTGATTAAGAACAATTTGTTTCAAAAGATCATCAGTGTTAGATTCTACCTTGTGTTGGATATTCCCTTATTGCTGACTCGTTGATGTTTGAGATTTGAATATCCTTTGGGGTTGTTGGAAACCCTGTTGGTAAGGTGGAGGCGGCTGAAAGTTTGGTTGAAAAGGGGGCCTTTGTTGTTGTCCAGAGCCATACCTCATGTCTGAATGATCTTTCCACCCTTGGTTGTATACTGTATCAAACTTCTTTTGGGGATATGGTTGTTGTTGTTTCTGCTGAAATGGTCTCCCAGGGAACACTGCTGCACAATCTTCTGTCTCTTGTAGTTGTGGGTAATAGTCAGTTGGGTGGCTTGTCTCAGTGCAAATGCCACATGGCCTTGAAGGAGGGGGTTGGGATGTCTTTTGAGCCAATGCAATTTGCCTCACCATAATTGTAAATTATTCTAACTTAGTATCAATCAAATGACTTTCAAGAGAAGAAGGACTTACTTGATGTACTCCTCGAACATGTGGTGTACCTCTATCGCCAAATTGTTGGGAGTTTTGGGCCATTTTGTCGATCAATGCTCGTGAAGCTACTAGTGTCTTGTCCACCAATGCTCCTCCAGCCGCAACATCCACCATGATCCTCTCCATGGGTGTGAGTCCTTCGTAGAAGTATTGGATGAGGAGTTGCTCACTGATTTGGTGATGCAGACAGCTTGCACACAACTTCTTGAATCGCTCCCAGTACTCATACATTGACTCTCCTTGGGCTTGCTTGATCCCCGATATCTCCTTTCTAATGGATGTGGTTCTTGATGCTGGAAAAAATCTTTGCAAGAAAAGACGTTTTAAATCATTCCAACATGTTACATCTTCGGGTTGTAAATAATACATCCAATCTTTCACAGCTCCATCAAGTGAGAATGGGAATGCTCTTAATTTGATTTGGTATTCAGATACATTTCTTGGTTTCAAGGTTGAGAAAACCACATTAAATTCTTTCAAATGTTTATTAGGATCCTCACCAGAGAGGCCATGAAACTTTGGAAGTAAGTGAATTAACCCAGATTTCAGTTCAAAGTCCGATTCGAGATTTGGGTATGCAATACAATTTGGTTGATAGTTAATATCAGGTGCAGCCAATTCTCGAATGGTTCTATTAATTTCATTTCCATTATTTCCAGCCATTGGTTCCTCTTATGTTTGAATTTGAATTGCTTACAATTTCACTGTTTCCAGAAGAGAGGAATTCACCAACTGGTTGAATATTGAAACTTCTCGTAGACTGAGAGTGTCTGATTCGTGCCCTAAGGCTGCGTTCAATCTCAGGGTCAAGATCTAAGAGATATTTGGGATTAGTTCATGTCATCAATAAATGAAAGATGAGAAGTAGGAAAGTGGACCATAGTAAAATAAAAATTAGAAGTTTGAGTTGATGGTCAAAAAAGAAGTAGAAGGAAATAAAAGAAGAAGGAAAAAAATCAGATTGGGTAAAGACGGAAGAAAGAAGAGGGGAAGAGAATTAAAATGTAAAACAAAATAAATACCTCTAATTGGTTGAAATAATTACTTGCCTCCTCAGCAATGGAGCCAATTTGATAAAACACTATTTTATTGAATATTTTATTGATAATAAATGATATAATTTCCTCACATTGTGTTAAATATGTTTATTTATAAAATATTTGGGATTAGATCATTCATTTGAATATTTGATGAAAATTCCAGTTTTACCCTTTATAGTTCACTGTAGTATTTCGAAGATAAATATTTTCGAAATACTACAGTGAACTATAAAGGGTAAAACTGGAATTTTCATCAAATATTCAAATGAATGATCTAATCCCAAATATTTTATAAATAAACATATTTAACACAATGTGAGGAAATTATATCATTTATTATCAATAAAATATTCAATAAAATAGTGTTTTATCAACAACTTAGGAATATATTAACAAGAAGGATTCATATGAACCAACTTATTGTATTGGTTTCAAGTAGGATCCCTACTCCCCACTGGTGATAAAAACTCCCACTGAGGAGGAGGTCTAGAACCACTTCCACTACCACTTTTTGGCTCTTCCCACTTTATATTTCTCTCAGAGACTCCACCCTCACTACTACTAAACTTGGTAGAGGTGTCAAGAAAACTAAATATCCCATATCATCAATATACACCATAAAATAATGATTTATTAAATTTTCATAGGTTTTAATCTTTAATAATAAATCTTGATATCAAATGTCTGAATAGAGAACCATTTTAAAGCGATGGACCTTTAACCCTAAATTAGATATAAACTTTAGAGAAAAGTGAATGAGCTCTATGAATCAATTAATATACTCCATCATGGTTTAGTCACCTTATTCAAGGGTTATTAACTATCCATACTTAGAAAGATCCATCATATAAGGATAAAACAACTGGCAGAACATCATTTTTTAGCCCTTACAATCAAGATTCCCATTAAGTTTCACCTGAAAACAAATTCCCACCACTTTCAGTTAGGACCCTCTAACGTGAAAATGGTTCACCAACTTTAACTACCTATAGATTCTGAAGAAATTAAAATATTCTATATATTTTCTCTAAAAATTATCCACTTATTTAGTTTTATTAGTACCTTAAAATTCTAATGGATTATTTCATAGAAACTCATAGGCTTGTTCCTTATCCTAACTTGGGCTTGCACCTATACCCACTCCTTGATCCATGGATTGAATTTTTATTAATATAAACCCAACAAGATTATGATCAATGGGAGGGTTCAATCATGGAAAATTATTCATGCCTCCCTCTTAAGGGTTCATTGGGGGTCATCGAGGAGGTATGGTATTACATGGAAATAAAATAAGAGAGAGGAAACTATCAAATCAAATACAATTTTACAAATAAAAAACACTCATAAATAAACTGCATAGATCATAAGGAACGAATAAAAAAAATATATCCTTTCATTATATATGATCCAAGTGAATGTTCTGAATCCTTCACACCCATTCCATAACGATAATTTTAATTTACACTCAAATGTAAAACCAATAAATACCAATATCCCTAGAAACTTAAGTTTTTATATAAAAAATGTTCTCCATATATTCCTTTAAAACTACCCCTTAAGCCCCAAAAACCCTATCTCTTATCCACCAGTCACCCAAAATATCATAACCTAAAAACCTAGAGCTTTGGTACCATTTTTTCATGAACCAACCTAAGATTCACTTCAGGCCTTTTCTATAGACCAAATCAGGTGCTCAAGTTAGGTCATCTCAGGTTGGTTCATGACTCATATAGGGTGTGAGTAAGGAATACTCAGCAGGAAGTTACCAACCACCCCTAACCATATATTATAGACTCAAGTGTATGAAATAATATAGTAAATACAAATGAATAATAAATAGTATAAGTATAAATATACTTTTCAACCATCAAGTGAATCAATTATATTATTAATAATTAATTCCTTATACCTAGAGGGTCTATACCTATCAAACCTCTTTTATAATTAACTCATATTTGAGATGAATCACAACTAAATTTAAGGATAACAACCCATACCATGGGGAAATAGGATCATGTATAATAGATTTAATTAATCTATGCCAACTATCAAATTAAAGATAGGGGAAAGGGGGAAAATATAGCCAAGGCATCACAAGCCTATCCCATTATTTAATCTAGTCAAATTACCATAGGTGTATGTAGAAACCTCTCTTACACAATCATAACATTCCCCATTAAAGAATATTTTTCAACTATTTATATCAAATCATAGAAAACTTAATAAAGTGTGAAAGAATGTCTCAAATATACACAAGGAATCAAGTCACAAGGCTCAAGCATGATAGGTAGTAGTCAAATAAATAAGGTTTCTTAGTATTTAATAATTCTCTATAAAGAAATCATAGACATGATTTAACTTATATATAATATTAAATCAAATAAATTCCATCAAGGTATGCCCATTAATAATTATAATGAAAACAACCCCAACTAAACCAAATTCATCTAAAAACATTTGATGAAAACATTATTAACTAAAAACCATTTTGTTTTAATTATATTTAGTTAGTACTATGACATTTTTAACCCAACCATTAAGGAATATGAGATAAGGAAAAGTTTTTCCTACCAATTAATTTTTAGATAATATATTTGGCGTACAAGGGTGATTATTTATCCAAAAATTTAAATTTAGGATCTATTTAAAATAAAAATAAAATCAGGTCTCAGTTTGAACATGACACAAAATTTGAAATCAAAAAAAGGAATCATGGTAATTCCTTAGTATCATCCAATAAAACCATACAATAATACCCAACCAAAAGAAGATTGAAGCTCTAGGATGATCTCACAAGACCTAAATATTTATAGTAGAGTATTATGTACACTTACATAAAAAATAGTGGTAATGAGAACTTTAGAAGAAACCCATGCCCTTATCATGTTGATAAAGAGATACCATGATTTACTAGATCAACTTACACCAAGAGTGAAGAGTAGGATCACTTGAGGACATTTAGATGGATATAGGAACCTAAGGGAGTTAAACCTAGGGTAAATGGAATGAAAAACCCAAAGAAATAAATTTAGGGGTTTAATTTAGGGCATGAAAGGTCCAAAATATCATTTATTAATGTTATTTTTCCAAGGAATCTACTGGGTACATGATAAAAAGAACCGGGTACCTGTTATCCCAAAATAGAGTCCCAAAGACCCTTGGAGCCCCATCGGGTACCCAATCAAAGGCCAATAGGTACCCAATGGTCTCTATAATCTAAGAGGACTTCCCATTCCCCCATTATTCATATCCAAACTCCTCTATTATTTTTATAACTCAACTTACACTTGAAAGATAATTGAGAAGAGTTTTAAACACAAAAAATTAAAGATAATTACCTGGTTAGATATTTCATGGTATTTACAACCTCCCTACAATTAGGCTTATTATCCCAAAGAAGCTTCAATTAAATTAAAAAGGAAACAAATATGGACAATGGCTTCTCATTTTAGTTTTCAACTCCTAAGTATCATCTTAAAGATTTTCATGTTTCCATTTTACTCAAACTAGAGGAATGATCTTACCATATTTTTTTACTTCTATTGATGACACATATAGGATTAATTGGTCTCAAGCTCAATATCTTCAAATAAAATCACATGTGTAGGGTTGATAATATACCTATTTAATTGGGATACATGGAATATATTGTGCATGGTGCTGAATTTTAGAGGTAAATTCAACTTGTAGAAAACTTCTATAACCCAGGAAAATATCTCAAAAGGGATAACATATTGAGGAGTTAGTTTACCTTAATTTCACATACATTGACACCTCAATATTATAGATACCCGAATAAATACATGGTCAACCACTTTAAATCCCAAGGGTCACCTTTATTGGATGCTATAGTATTTATATATATTCTAGGACACAATGAGTTATTTTGAAATCAAATTTACATGATCAATCATCTCTTGGACAATATTTATCATGATCCCTAAATTTTTACCAATCCAAGTCTAGAATATGGGAGAAAAAAACGACCACCCATACAAAGATTGAATGGTTCCATATGGATGGAGGTCTGGTAGCTATTATTATTGGATAACTCTACCAAAGAGATTATATACTATCAAAATACATTAAATTCAAGGATATAGTCTAGAATATTATTATCCATAATTTTAATAGGTCACTCAGATTGTAAATTAGTTTTTGGATAGAAATCAATACTCAATTTTACTTACATACCCAAATATTATTGAAGTACTTTCCAAAATTGAGACATGAATCTCAAGTCATTATTAGAAATGATACTAGCAGGTATGCTATGAATGTTTATGATATATATGAAATATAATTTCCCAAGATTACCATATAAAGAATACTCCTATATTATAAATAAGTGGTTTGTCTTATTTAAAACATCCATGATCACCCAAATTGTATCCTCACCTTTAGGGGTGCATGGAAAATTGGTCACAAAATCGATTATGATCTCATCCCATTTCCATACCAGTAAAAGGATTGATTAAAGAGTACTAGAAGGATTATAATTCTATAGCTTTACTGGGATATAGACAAGGCACTTTAAAATGAATTCATACATTTCTTTCTTTATTCAAGGACACCAGAATTATCAACAAACATCATGATACATTTTAGTGGAACATAGTTGGATATACCAACTGGAAGATTGGAACTATTTCATCACTTAATTCCTCATGATTAGTGGTAATATAGGTCTTCCATGAATGTATAAAAAATTAAGCATCAAGGAACCTGCTATCAAGGATCTCCCCACCATTGAGTTTCTCTCAAATGATGTTACAATCATAATCTGATACCTGAGAGTCCTTAATTCACACTACAAAGTATGGTGTGAGATCTATGTGATGTAATTGTGCTCTAACGTGATCCTTGATCACATCCAAGTGAAGTTATTTCATGAGAGACATCAATATCCACTATTTATTTGACTCTATCACCTTTTGAGGATGAATATTCATGCCAAGGACATTAACAACCACATTACTCTTACCAGGAGAATACTAAATATCAAAGTAAAATGACTAAAGATGCATGACCCAATTTCATTGTCTTAGGATTATATCTCTTTCAAAAAGGATTTATTTAATAATTTTTTGGTTATTTTACACTATGAAGCACTCACCGAATAAGTAATTCCACCAAAATTTCAATCCATGAAATATATCTTATAATTCTAGAACATGGTAAGGGTAGTTATTTTCATAAGGATGAAGTTTCCTAGAACCATATGCCACTAATTGATAATCATTTATGAGGAAACAACCAAGGACTACCGATGATGCATAACAATATACCTTAAATTCCCCACCTGAAAAGGTAAATTGAGGATGGGATTTGAGTTCAAATTCCTATTTAGTTCCTGAAAATAAAATTCAAACTAAAATAACCATATAAAATCAGGCCCCTTATTGGTTAAAATAACCATTAGAACAACTACTATCGAAAAGTCTCAAATAAAGTGGCAATAATACCCCATGATTTCAAGGAATATTCTGGTATTGAAGACATTAGATGGAACTTTACATGAAATTATCGACTCTATATTGTGAGGATCAATCAAAATCCTTATCTTAGAGATGAAATGACCAAGGAATTTAACTCCACATATCCAAAAGGGACATTTATTTGTTTTTTCATATAAATAGTGCTCTCACAGTGTCTCTAAAATAATTAGATAATATCGAGCATTTTTATCTTAATACTTAGAATAAATTATGATATAATCAATGAAATAAATAAAAAATGAATCCAAGAATGTGTGGAAGATCCTATTCATTAAGGATATAAATAAATCAAGAGAATTGTTTAGCTTAAAAAGCATGAATAAGTACTTAAAGTGTCTGTATCAACTTCTAAAAGAATTTTTTTGGTATGTCATCTGGTCTAACCTGAAGACGGGGGTAGCTCAATTGAAGACCAATATTTGATAACAATATTTACCCCTTTAACTATTCAAATAGATATTAAATTATGGTAAAGTGGTAAAAATTCTTAATGGTGACTTGGTTCAGATTCTAGCAGTCTATATAAAGGCATAAACTCCCACCAACATTCTTAGTAAAGAGGATCAGATCACCTAAAGAGACATGCTTGTCCTAATAAACCCCTTTGATTAAAACTATTATAACTAAATTTTTAGTTCCATAAATTCAATAAGATCCATTAAATATGAATTTGATCGATATAGGTTCCATTCCAGGTAAGAGGTCATAATAAATTTCACCTCTAACTTTGGTGGGAATCAAAAAAATATTCCAAGAAGAAATTTAGATAAATATTCACCATTAGAGGTAAAATAAAACATCCCTTAGGTTTTAATACTCCAAGAATCAAATTATATATATATTTTTGTAATAATCTTAACTTTCCCCTAGTTAGGACCTACTAGGCTATCCTAAAGTTCCCACTCCCCATGATGATTATACTACATACCAGATATAAGTGAGAAAGTTACTCTTCAAGAATAACAATCAATGCAAGATCAGAATTTTTTTATCTAGTATATTCCTATAATAATGTAAACTAATTCCATTACCAGAACCATAAGATCCCATAAGTGACCATAGAAAGAAACAAATAAAGAAAATGAAGGAAAATTCTTGGTCTAGTCTATTATTTTCTCTAGAGGGGTATCAATCCTCTTTTAAGATGAAAAATATTTCATGTAACGACATAGAGTTTATAAATGATATTTGTTTCTTGAAATAATTGTGTATTATATTATATTATATAGTATTAAACACATACAACACATAGAGAAACTGATAAGAATATTTTCTCATTAATGAAAATTGTTACATTAGTCAGCAATTAAACCCATTAAAATTAAAAATAGTACAAGGGCAAAAAAAATAGAAAATATAAAAACTAAAATGGGAATATTTGGATCACCTCGATCGACTAGAATCATCCCTCCCACAAAAAATACTATGGAAAAGCAACAAAGTATTAATAAACCAATCAACATTATAGAAAATTGAAATATAGAACCTTTAGAGGAATTGAGGTGAATAATGAATGAAGAAATTAATTAGTATTTATAGGAGTTAATGTGACCATTGGAATTGTAATGTGACCATTAAAATAGTAACATGACTATTGGGAATAGTAACTTGACTGCTGGGAATAGTAACCCAACCGCTGGAATAGTAATTTTTCCTAAAAATAATAAAATTTAATATAAATAATATTTATCATGAATAATTTAAGTAAATATAAATATTATAATTCCATAAAATAAACATCATGATTAAAAATCAAAGAAAATATAAGCACATTTTTAATAAATTTTATTCTAAGGTATTTCCTAAAAATCATAATTTTAACATTAAAAATTAAAATATCCTATTTTAGAAAATCATTCTGATAAAATTAATTTAATTTTTTCAATAATTAAATTGAAAATTTACAATGGTAATATTTTTTTAATAATCTAAAATACTTCAATTTTCTGGTGAATAGTAAAAATATAGTTTTTTATGTATCTTGAATTACGTCATTCTTAATGTATTAATGTCATAATAATTTATTGAACTTTAGGACATGCTAAAAAATATTTAATTTGATAAAATCTTCATTAAAATTCAATAAAAATTATTTTTAAACCTAAAAATTACTTTCCAAAGTCTTAAAACTAAAGTATTACATTAAAACAACATTTTCTCATTTTCCCACCTTTTCTTTTGATTAAACTAATGAATTAGAATTATAAAGTGATTAAAAGTCTTAAAATAATTTTATTTAATTAATATATATTTTATAATTTCAAAAATATCACTATTACAAGGTTTAACTAAGATATAGTATTTTATTCAATATTTTAACTCAAAAATACCTCTCCCCAAGTATAAATAACACATCTCCCTCCCCTTGGAAAACCAATCCTACCAAACTTTCCAAAGAAACATATCTACCAAAATAATATATATTAAGACTCTTATAATCCATATATATATTATGGAGTAATAAAAATCCAATCATAAATGGATTTTAGTGTCCTATAAGGGAAGAAACATCAAGAAGATGGTATGTTTTCATCAACTCTTTTTTACATTTTCCTCTTAATATTCCTCCTTTTCTCTATCCATTTAAAAACTAAATATTATAACATCTATTAAAAATTATGTTAACTTTAGATTAATTATGTTAAACTAATTTAAAAATTATATTTTTGATGTATTTATATTTTATACCTCTCTTTCTCCTCCTTTGGCTAATGTTCCCGATAATAGTCGGTTAACCACCAACAAGGAAATTTACAAATTTGTTTATATCACCACCCTTATAGATGATTTACTATATTATTTTTAATATATAAATGTATAAAAATATTTATTTCAAGTTTCTATAATTAATTCTCATAATGTATAAATTACATTGAACAAAATAGTGAAATCGAAGAAAAATGGGAAATTTTTATGGAAAACATGATATCAAAATATTTTCCATTTAACCAAGGAAATTATGAAATATAATAAAATAATTATAATTTATAAATAGTAGTAAAAATTATAATAATTTACTTATGGATCAATGTTTTTATAAACCTAAGTTTATTATTTAGAAGGAGGAAAAATGATGAAATAAAGATGGATTTAAGGTAAGGGGATTCTCGAACCCAACACCTTTTCTTTGAGTTATCCATATTTCTCATCATTTTTAGATTGTCTATTCCTATAATATTCCTTAAATATCCTTTAAATATTAATCCCTTTTATTTTTAGTGTTATACATGTTTTATTCCTTTTTGAAATTAATTTTTAGCTAAATAAAATGATTTTTCAAAAAAAAAAGACTTTTCTTTCCAAAAAAAATCTTTGAATCATCTTGATCTATTTATTATTTGCTAAAAATTAATGATTTTTATACCAAATATGTTTTCCCCAATTCATTTGGGCACCCCAAATTTTATTCATGAAACTATTCTTTATGAAATCCTTATTAAACCCATTCCTTTCCATGGGTTATTTCATGTCTATGATAGTTATACGTTCTATGTAGAATGCATGATTAAGAGCATTTATGATTATAAGGGTGGGTATAGAATTATATATCCTCCAATTAATTAGGTAATGTTATGTATCTCATGATATTATGTGTACTATGCATGAACATGATGATATATTTGTTAACAATGAAGATGTTATGATTTATGCATATATGATATGTGTGAACATGATTCTAGATTTGTTCAAAACTTTGTTTGGTGTTTTAACACTATGACATGATGTTTAATTTTTATTTATATGAAATATTCCATGCCCTTTAAAATTTTTCCCTTATTATTATTATGATTATTCTATACTTATTATGTAATGATGATGATTATGATCACTAATTTTATATTGATTCATGTCCCTTATTCCTCCTCTTACCAGGATTTTAGATCACCCATTTCATTGATGTATATCCTCAGGTGATTATATATACTAAGGATAATGCAATATTTTATAAGGATAATGAATAAGGATTTAAATAAATGGTTATTTTTTATTATGTACAAGTGATGCATGGGCCTAATTTTCTCAAGACACTAAACCTTTGGATCCTAGATTTGTTACACTACTCTGCTGTTTATCTTAAAAATGATGTAATAGTACTATAATAAAAATTAGTGTCATTATAGTTGGTATCAGAGTGAAAATTTATTTAATTTTGGAATTAGTATTATAAAACATTAGTGAAAACCATAAGTATATGCCTATGTATAGGTGAAACATCCTAGAAGAATCATTTTAGAAATAGGATAAACATAGTGATCCCATAAGATATGACTTTAGAGTTAATTTAAAAAAGGAATAAATTATTTATTTATTATTTTATGACTTATTTTTTTCAAACCTTTTTTATTTTAGAAAATGGTGGGAAATTGGAGAAACTAGGACAACAACCTATGTGAGAGACAATGAAACGATTGTCTGAATGAAATCCCCAATTCCATTAGAGGAGTAGTCCAAAACTTCATGGATATTCTTACCCTATTGTCTCAGGCTATGAATAATAACCTAAACCATGTGGAACATCTACCTTCACCCAAGAAGGATTAACTAGATGTCAAGTATTTTATGCAGCAATGACTACCAACATTTTTTGTATCTTCTGATCTAATTTTCATGGAATAGTGGGTTAACTCAATAGAGAAGATACTTTCTATGATCCACTATTTTGAGAAGGAGAAGGTGACTCTGGAAATCTATCATTTATATAGAGAAACCCGTCAATGGTGTGAGTTGATAAAGAACACCCAGCTAAAGGATGAAATAAAATAGATAGAGTGGGAGAAATTTAAGAAAATAATTATTATAAAGTATTTACCTAAAACTATTAAAAAAATATGGAGAGAGAATTATTAGAGTTGAATAAAAAGTAAGGTTAATCTATCATGATTTTAAAAGAAAACTTCACATGGATTGCAAGATAAGACTAGGGATTTTTTATCAATAATGATAGAAAAATAGATAGATTATTTAGTGAATTAAAACAAAAAATTTCAAAGGATTTAGATATATGAGACTTTTGGAGTTATGAAAAAGTGGTTTTATGTTCTCTCAAATTAAATATGGAGTTCAGAGATTGGTCCTTTGGACATCAGGATAAGAAGAGAAGAATGGAGTTTCAAGCTTATGGGTTAAATGAAAAAGGAGGAAAGAGTATTGAACCACCCACATGTCAAAAATGTGATAAGAAGCATCATAGGAATTTCCTAAAAGGGATATGGAAATGATTAAAGTGTGGGAGAAGGCCACCAAGATCATTAATGTTGAAGAGACATGAAGAATACAATCAACATGATGTAATAAAGGAAGGAAAATCCTATTGAAACACCCATGTTTTAGTGATTCAACTGTAGGGAGTGAGGGAACTATGCAATATAGTTTACTAAACCAATGGTTTTTAAGAGTAATTAGCATCAGCAACCACCAAATCCAAAAGAGAAAGAAAATATTATTCCATCACTATTTCTTAAGTGGAGTGTGAAAATGAAGTTGTACAAGGAACACTTCCTATTTACTCAATAATGGTAAAAGTTTTATTTGATTTTGGGTCTACACATTACTTTATATCTTGAAATTTTTCTAGAACTATTGAATTTAATCCCCAATACCTTTAAGTAGAAATATCTATAAAAACACCTAGGGTGAGATCATTATAACCTAAGTGTTGGAATCTTATCCTATTAGTGTATGTTATAATATTCTTCCAGTGAATCTTATAATACTTACCTTGGTTGAATTAGATGCTATACTGGGCATGGAATGGATCTCATTATATAGAGTACACATCAACTATTGGGAAAAGGAAATCTTTTTTCATATTCAAAACCATCCCATGCTCCTCTAAAAATGAAAGGAAGATCATGAATCTCCTTTGAAAAATCCCTTGATGGTGTGGGTGATGATACCCAGTGAAGAATTATAACTAGAACAAATGGCTGTGTCAAAGGAAATCATCAACCTTGAGGAAATTCCCATTTTTAGGGAATACAATGATTTATTTTCTAAAGAGTTTCCCAGAATTCCCCCAGATTGTGAGGTAGATTTCTCAATAGAACTTATACATAGAGCCACTCCTATCTTCAAATTACCTTATAGGATGGCCCCTATTGAACTGGAGGAGTTAAAGATGTATCTAGAAAAAAAATTGGACAAAGATTTCATACATCCTAGTGAAACATCTTGGGGTGTGACAATGCTCTTTATAAAGAAAAAGGATGTATCAATGTTTTTGTATATCAATTACTGAGAGATTAACAAAATCACTATAAAGAAAAAGTATCCCCCACAAAGTATTGAAAACTTCATCGATCAAATATGATGAGATCAGTACTTCTCAAAGGTTTATCTTCATTCTAGATATGATCAATTGAAGGTGAATAATGAAGATATTCAGAAGATAGCCTTATGTACAAGGTATAAACACTATGAGTTTACAATGATTCTCTTTAGAATTAATAACACCCCTAAAATCTTCATGGATTTGATGAATAAAGTCATTAGACACTACCTTGAAAATTTTTTGGTAGTGTTTATTGAAGATATTTTAATTTACTTCAAGATCAAAAAGGAACATGAAGAGTATCTATGGATTGTGCTGACAACATTAAGGAATGATAGAATGTATGTTAATTTCAGAAAGTGTGGATTTTGGATGTATCAAGTCATATTATTTGGGAATGTGATAACCAATGAGTTAATTTCTGTGGAACCTTCAATGAAAAAGTCAATTTAGAAATGTACCAAACCCACTAGTGTCATGGAAATACATAGTTTTCTTGGATTATCATGGTACTAAAAATGTTTTGTGAGAAATTTATCTCAATTTTATAGCCTGCTAACTAAGTTAACTTAGAAAAGGGTAAAGTATGTATGAACAAAATAATGAGAAGAGAGATTTAAAGAGATCAAAAATAGGCTAATAACTACACCTATAGTCACACTACCAACAAGTGTAGACGGTTCTATGATATATAATGATTCTTCGAAGAAAGTCATGGGTTGTGTACTCATACAGAATGAAAAAGTGACAGTCCAATCACCATTAAAACTGAAGATCCATGAGAAAAACTACCCAACACATGATCTAGAGTTAGCAGCTATGATCTCCACCTTGAAGATTTGGTAGAATACCTTTATGGTGGGAAGTGTGACATACATACCAATCATAAGAGTCTAAAGTATTTATTCACATATAAGGATCTCAACATGCATAAAATAATAAGGTTATAGATAATCAAAGACTATAATTGCTATATTCACTTCCATCTAGGAAAGGTGAACAAGGTAGACAATGCTCTTATTAGAAAGGAACCTTCCACTCTATCCTTGATGTGGATTGAGAATGACCCTATCTTCATGGATATTCAAAGGATGAATCTAGACATAATGATGGTAGGGAATACATACTACCTTTCCCAAATTATTTTCCAACTATCTATCCTAGATAATATCAAGGAGGCATAAAGGGATGGTCTGGATCTTCAAAAGAAGGTGAAATTATTCAAGGAAGGTAAGATACATGAGTTACACATTGATGAGGATGGTGTCATTTTATTTGGAACTAAAATTTATGTGCATGTATCACCTGAGATAAAGAAAGATATATTGGATAATGTGCATATATCATCTTTCTCCATCCATCCTAGAAGAACCAAGATGTACTGTGATCTTCGAGAATACTTCTGGTGGGACAACATGAATAAGGATATTGCTGAGTATATCTCAAGATGCTTGGTATGTAAATAATTTAAAGTAGAGATATAGAAGTACAATGTAATTATAAAACCTTTTCCTCTACCCACATGGAAATGGGAGAACTTCTCCGTGGAATTTGTTACCGGCCTCCCAAATACATCCAAAGGAAAAAATGTGATATGGGTAGTTATGGATTGACTCACCAAGACTGCCCACTTCATCACTATTTGGTAATATTTCTCACTTGAATAACTTTCCAAGATATATGTATAGGAAATGGTGAATCTTCATGGGGTGAAACTTTTAATCATCTTTGACCATGATCCAAGGTTTATATATAAATTATAGAGAAGTCTTAAAAATTTATTGAATGAAGAACTGAATTTCAGTATGACCCATCACTACCATACTGATAGACAAAATGAAAGGACTATTTATATACTCAAGGACATGCTGAGAGCCTAATCAATAGAATTTAAAGGAGGATGGTATGAACATATCCCATTAGTTGAATTCTCATACAAAAAATATCTTCCACTCAATTATTCAAATGGATCCATATGAATGCTTATATGGGAAGTGATGCATAACTCTAACTTTTTTGGATAAATTTGGAAAAAAAAAGCTACTTGGACCTGATATTGTTAAAGAGATGATGAAGAAGGCTCAAACCGTCAAACAACATAAAAAAATTTAATCAGAGTTTGAAGAAGTACTATGATGACAACCATTAAAGGGAATTGGAGTTTGAAGTTGGAGACAAATTCTTCCTTTGGATATCATCATGGAAGAGATTAATGCAGTTTGGAAAGAAAGGGAAGCTTAGACTTAGGTATATGTGAACCTTTAAGATCCTTGATTTCATAGGATTAGTGGCATATTGTATTTCACTTCCACTAAATATGGATTAAGTTCATGACGTTTTTCATGTATCTCTTCTGAGGAAGTACATCTTAACCCTTCACATGTACTAAATCCAAAGGTGGTACAACTGGAGAATGAACTATCGTATGAGGAGAACTTGGTGAATATATTAGACTATAGAGAAAAATTTATACACAAAAAGACAACTCACCTTGTCAAAATATTGTGAAGGAACCATAAGTATGAATAGATGATATAGAAATTAGAGGAAACAATGAAACAAAAGTACCCTAACATATTCTCAACTAAGAATATGAGTTGAAATTTCAGGGATGAAATTTCTAAAGTGGGAAAGAAATTAACAAACCAAATTTTATAAATGATATCCGTTTCTCAAAATAAATGTGTATTATATTATATTATACAATATTAAACACATAAAATACATAGAGAAACCAAAAATACCCTTTTTTATTAATGAAAATTGTTACATTATTCGGTAATTAAACCCATTAAAATTAAAAATATTACAAGGGGACAAAAAATAGAAATTATAAAAACTATAATGGGAAAATTTGGATCATCCCAATCAGCTATAATCATCCCTCCCATGAACAACACTATGTAAAATAAAAAAAATATTAGTAAACCAATCGACATTATAGAAAATGGAAATGTAGAGACTTGATAGGAATTAGGGTGAATAATGAATAAAGGAATGTATTAGTATTTATAAGAGGTAATGTGATCATTGGAATAGTAACGTGACCATTATAATAGTAATTTGACTATTATGAATAATAACCAAATTGTTGGGAATAGTAACCTGACTGCTGGAATAATAATTTGACCTAAAAATAATAAAATAAAATATAAATAATATTTATCATGAATAATTTAAGTAAATATAAATATTATAATTCCATAAAATAAATATCATGATTAAAAAATCAAAGAAAATATAAGCATATTTTTAATAAATTATATTTTAAGGTATTTTATAAAAATAATAATTTTAACATTGAAAATTAAAATAAACTATTTTATAAAATCATTATGATAAAATTAATGAAATTTTTGAAATCAACATATTGAAAATTTCAAAGTTTTATTTTTTGGTGATTTTCTAAAAAACTTCAATTTTCAGGTGAATAGTAAAAATACTTTTTTTTTTCATAACCAGTGTATCTTAAATTATGTAATTTTTGATGTAATAATGAAATAATAATTTCTATAACTTGATACTTGACTAAATAACATTTAATTTTATAAAATAGTCATTAAAATACAATAAACATGATTTCCAAACCTGGAAATTACTTTCAAAAGTATAAAATCTAAAGCATTGCATTAAAATAATATTCTCTCATTTTTCAACCTTTCCTTTTGATAGAACTAATAAATTCGATTTATAAAGTGATTAAAAGTATTAAAATAATTTTATTTAATTAAAATATGGTTTATAATGTAAAAAATATCACTATTACAAGGTTTACCTTATATATAGTATTTTATTAAATATTTTAAATAAAAAATACCCCTATTCTTAAGTATAAATAACCCCTCTCCATCCCCTTGAAACAAAAATAATCCCACACTTTCCAAAGCAAATTATTGGAAAAAATAATCTTTCTTAAGAATCTTATAATCTATAGGGATGTTATAGAGCAATCCAACTCCAATCATCATGAGAGTCTAGTGGCGTACAAGGGAAGAAACACTGAGAAGAGGGTATGTTTTCATTAACTCTTCTTTGTGTTTTCCACTTACATTCCTTTTTTTCTCTATTAATTTCAAAAAATAATATTCTAAGATTAATTATGAAGTATTTTAACATTATATTAATGATTTTAACCTAGTATAAAAATTATATTTTTGATATATTTATATTTTAGACCTCTATTTATCCTCCTTTGGACAACATTCTCGATAACGGTCAGTTAATTTCCAACAAGGAAGTTTCAAAATTCTTTTATATCACCAACCTTATATATGGTTATACTAAATTATTTATAATATATAAATTTATAAATGTATTTATTTCAATATTCTATAATTAATTCTACTAATGTATAAATTACATTGAATGAAATAATGAAATCGAAGAAAAATGATAATTTTTTAAGGAAAACATGATATAAAATATCTAGCCTTTAAACAAGGAAATTAAGAAATATAATAAAATTATTATAATTGATAAATAATTTTAAAAATGAAAATAATTCACTTCTGTATCAATGTTTTAATAAACCTGTTTTTATTATTCATGAAGAGGAAAAATGATGAAATAATGCAGGATTTAAGATAAGGGGGTTCTCGAACCCAACTACTTTTCCTTGAGTTATCCATATTTCTCATAATTTTCAGTATGGATATTTTCCTAATATTCCATAAATAAACTTTCACTCTCATTCCCTTTTATTTTTGGGGATATACATGTTTTATTCCTAGAAAAAATGATTTTTAGCCAAATAAAAATATTAAAAAAAGACTTTTCTTTCTGAAACACATATTTGAATCATCTTAAGTTGTTTCTTATTCACCCAAGAATAATGATTTTTATGCCAAATATGTTTTCCACAATTAAGTTTGGAACCCCAAAGTTTATTCATGAAACTATGCTTTATGAAATCCTTATGAAACCCATTCCTTTTCATGGATTATTTCATGACTATGATTATTACACATTCAATGTGATATGTGTGATTATGAGAATTTATGATTTGATGGATGGGACCATAAATATATAGCCCTCAAATACATTATTTAATGTAACGTATCTCATGATATTATGTACACTATGCATGAACGTGATTCTATCTTTGTTCACAATGATGATGTTATGATATATGCACATATGTTATGCATGAACATGATGATATATTTATTCAAAAATATGTGTGCTATTTGACCACTATTACATGATGTTTCATTTTTAGGCATATTCCACATTCCATGCCTTTATCAAATGTTTTACTCATTTTTATTATGATGATACTATGATTATAATATGATGATGATGATTACTCTCACCAATGTTAAATTGATTCATTTCCCTTATTCATCCTCTTACTAGGATTTTAGATCACCCCTTTCATTGATATATATCCTTAGGTGATTACATGTACTAAGGATAACATGAACTTTTATAAGGATAAATAATACAGATTCTAATATTTTTTTTATGTACAAGTGATGTGTGAGCCTAATTTTATCAAGACACCAAACCTTTGGATCTTGGGTTTGTAAAACTATTATATTATTTATATTAAAAATGATTTAATAGTCATATAAGAAAAAGTAGGGTCATTATATTATGCATCAATCCCTAGAATCACTACCAGTTCAGCATAAATAAAGGAATGTGATACACCTATAACAAATAATACACAATACAATATTGAGGAAACTAAAATTTCATCTATGATAGTAGATGATACTACTTTTGTATCATCATTCTACTGGTATACCATATACATCCCACTCACCACCTTTTATTATATCTGAGGAATGAAATCTTGCAATGAATATTTCACCATAACCACTTGGCATTATCTTCCATGTCAACCTCCCCAACAAGACCTCCCAAAAGTTGGTCGTCTACCCCTAGTGGACTAAGTTTTGGATTGTACTTAATATGCCTAGGTCCACTGAGTCCATTTAATAATGAACTTATATGAACTGTAGTAGAAAAATCTCTATAGATGGCTATATTGAAAAAATGGAACTTCCTTTCTTTAAAAGTGTAATCTATCCTGATGTGGCTAAAACACCCAAACTGGTAGCATTATGTAGAGGGAATTCACAAAATAGGATATGGAGGTACACCACTACCCAAAATTCCTTAGATAAAGCCATACCTACTCATCTCATCCCATCACCATTTTTGATTATTATAGGAATTGTTTCTGATGGGTTAGGAAGGTAATGGTCCACCTGCTCTTGTGCCTCACTTAGATCTAGTCTCATCCAGAACAACTATTTTTACCAATTTTTTGAAGGTATGTAGATTAAAGATCATAAAATGTGTCTACAATGGATCTTTCAAGCTTATTTCAAAGACCATCACCTTTTATTTCTCACAAATGTTTATATAGGGTGTAAAGTAAAGGAGACTAGTGAACTTAGAGATATAATCTATAACCACCATCAAGGCTTGCTATAGGTTTTTAAACTTCTTTTATTTTACACAGAACAAGGTATCAGGATAAAAATACTTAAATAATAGATCTTGGAAGTTATTCATGGTCAAATCCTAGTCCTTATCATCTTAAAACATCATAATGACCACCTTTGCTGTAAGAAATTATCCAAGTTTTCATATGTATTCCTAATGGAAAGATTCATTCACAACTTCAGTGTACTTTTCCTAAACTCAGTAGAATATCTCTTCAATTTAGATATGAACCACCTTGAAATAATAATTCTTTATCTTCTAATGATTGGCCTATTATACCAACAATCAATGGAATTGTGTCTAAAACTTTCACAACACCAACAATAACTAATGAACCTTGATTTATTTCCTTTAATAGCATTCTGGACAGCTTTAGTTTCTTTCTATTTTTGGACCAAACAAGCTTTCTTTTGAGGTATTTTTAGGGGACCCAAATTTATTATTTTTATCACATATAACCTTGATGTAAGGGTGGGTTTCTCAAATTTTTTCTCCACACATATTTAAGCAAAATTCACTTTGTCACCAACACTATCCATTGAAACATTATTATTACAAACAACACTTTCTATAATTAGGGTTACATTTTTTATTGAGCCTATAGTAGGTATATCAATATATGATTTCTAGGTAAAATTTATAATAATATGAGTTATTTTAACATAAATAATCTCATTAGAATCTATGATGTACAAAAATATTCTTAGGATCTTGGGAAGATGCATCTTTTTTCACTTTTAGATTTCTCAGTTTGACTTCAAGATCATGAAACTTAATATTGAGAGTATTTTTATAACCCTTAATTTATCTCACTATTTTGTCCCATTATATTTTTATCCTCTTAATATAATCTCCATGCATCTTACTCCTTCCTTTAAAAGAGTTGTAAATCAAATTTATCTTCTTTTCCTTTATTTCCAATTGGGCATTCTTGGCATCAATGCGAGCCTTATGTATTGCTTTTAATACATGGATCCTATTTTCAAATACTATGTTCATTTAATATTTATCATCACTAATATTTTTATATTATTCTTTAACTAGGGAATATTTTTATTTAAATAACCATTTAAGATGATAATTAGATTCAATATATTTGATGATATTTTTACACATTTATAACTTTCCAATTATTTCCTTATCCAAGGAATATATCTCCATCTCCATCCATGTTTTATAATATTTTAGACACTTAATGAACTCAAATATAAAAGTGAAAACTTAAATAAGAATAATTTTTAAATAATCCTTTATTTTAGAGTAAAAGTAAACAAGTGATTCAATAAACAAATACTCTTCCTAACCTAAACTAGATTCTTCAAGAAGATAATTATCAACAGATATGAAAGTAATTTATTCACTTTTATTATCTTCAAATAGTGGTGAATCCTATTTTTTTCATAGATGATATGTTTATCATCATTTTTTATTATATCTTCTTCTTATTCTTCAAAGTATTATAAGAAACCTCCATATTATATTTAATAGGGAACTCAAAAACTTCTTCAAATATGCAATTCATATATATATATATATATATATATTAAAAACTAGAAAATAAATGATCCAATAAGAGGTAAAACCTTGAACTTTGATACCAATTGATATGCCTAGTGGATCATGTAGTTAAAATGAGGGAGGGGGTGTATTAGTATAAACCAATTTTACTGAATTATTTTAACTCAACTTAACTGCTTTTAAATTTTAACCTTTTTACATGTTAAGATGAACGAATTTATTTAACAATACCCAAAAAACAAAACCACATGAAAAAAATAAATAAAAGATTAAAAAACACATAATATTTATAATGATCAACCCTGATGTGGGAGAATACATCCTTACTGTGTTTGGGTCAACTATAAGACAAAAATATCTACTATAATCAAAAGTGAATACAATAGGGAAGGTATCATCCTTAACCCCAAAAACTATTTATAAAAAGTTAGCTATATCTTGATAGGTTCTTTATTTAGGATCCCACTAATTTAAAATTTTTGTTCTCCAACATCTTTCTTGAATAATATATTCATAAATCCTCCATACTAATCCCATAATAATAGTTAATCTCCCTTAATCAAAGGGCTTTAACTGCCAGTAGATAATACGATACAATGACATACACATTTATCTTTTCTCAAATTAAGAATGATAAATTCAAGTGAAACAACATGAAATTACATGTTAAATTATTCCTCATTAAATAGTAAGCATTTTGGCGATTAATAATAATAAAAACCAACCTTTATATAGATGATAATATGCAATAACTGTGATTGAATGTTGGTCTCCCTTTTTTTTCTTCTTTTTTCTTATTCTTTTTCGATGATGAAAGGATAATTAATAGCAGTGAACACCAAATTATATCTAAAACCATAATTTTCTTCAATTATTCATATTCTTTTTCATCTCAATAATTACCACGAGGATAGTTTCTAATATTCAAATTTAAAAACTCCATTAAAAGAGACAACATGATCTTCGTATTTGAAACTGGTAAAATATCCTTCTAAGGAATGATACATATTTTATATTTATAAATATAATCCTATTATTCCATTTGTGAATCAATATAATTATTTCTCAAAGATATTATTAAATATATATGATCTTATGATTTAATTATCCTCAAATCCCAGCTTCAATCTTCTACAAATCTCATTGCTTCTTTTCCATATCTTCATGATCACATAAAGATATTATTATGGTGAAAAATATTCATCTCAAAATAAAACCTTATCTTAAAATAACAACACTATATTCTTTGGATTGAATCATGGATTATCATAAATAATTATGATATTTATTCACTAAATAATAATATATCATCACCACATTTAATATTACACATCAACTGAGATTTTTTTTAATCTTACATGATCTTATGAAGGATATTGTATACCCATTTAAGCTTCAAGTTACCCTTATTTATCCTCAAAACTAATCTTATATAGGATATAAAATTTTTATTTCAATATTATATATCACCATATTACTCTTATTTATAGTACGAGTCACTCTTATATATCTTCAGAGTTAATCTTACATTCATGTAAATTTTATAAATTTTACTCTATAAGATCTTATATATCCTCTGTGGGATAGTATGAATTACCTTTTCCGACTCTAGGATACTATATATATGGTGAAAAGTAGAGTTATTATTATGTATCTGATTCAAATTTCTCAGTTCAACTCATATTTACTTCAAACTTCTTTAGATAATTTAACTTATCTCAAAACACATCAAATAACATCATGAAATCATTTGACCTCCACAAATATCTTCATCATAATTACCAAAGAAAATGCAACATCAAATGACTCATTTTGATAATTTCAATTAATTTTAACTAACTAAACACATTTTCTACTAAATACTCATCAAATTAATTTAGTTGATAGTGATTTACTTAATTATCAATGAATATAAAAACTTACTCATCTCAACAAGAACTTAGATCTCAATCTTCATAATCAAAGTGTAGATTTCATGTATTTTAGCTACCTTCATAGTCAGAACACATGAATGAACTTTAATAAAATTATTATACAACTTTATTATCTCATAAAGATTTATAATAGCCTTCTATAATTTCTTTAATCATAGATTCATCATATTTTCAATATCCATACTCTATGAAACATACCATATTTGAACTTCTTATCTTCATGAGCCAAGTAAATCAGTCCAGTTACTTCATTAAATCTATAGAAAATATGGAATTTCAACCTTCCATAATTTTTTATATATATATGTAAACCTTACTTGATATAAATAACACCTTATATCCTCAGTTTCTTTTCAAAATCATTAATCTATACTTTTAATTTTTCATGTAAGGTTTATTGCAACAACAAATTATACTTCAAACTTTTCCAACATTTAACAAATAAATATACCTAAAAAATGATTATTGGAAATATCACATATATATCTTCTTTATAAATATTCATATTAGAATATATGAATCAATAAATTAACCAATATATATTCTAAATTCGTTTATCACCCCATTGTTTGGATCCTTTATTCTTACTCAACATATAATTCAATGGTTTCTTCAATCACACCTAATGTGTTTGGTGCTTCAATGTACCATCATAAAATCAAAAATTTAATCAACATATATCGACTTGGTAAACTATTTAAAACAGATACAACCCTCTTTATCACAATCCTTTGGGTACTTCAATAATGAAATCTCATAACAGCGACAACATATTATTTCAAATTTTTATGGTGGAAAAGATTTGTTTATTTTTATTTTTTGTTTTGCTTGTTTAGGATATGGACCTTTCATAGGTCCATTTTTTTTCTTTTTGATTTTTGAGCCCTACCTATTTATATATTATTCTTGTAATTTCAATACTGTAAGCATGAATTTTATTATAAAATACAAAATAACAGTATTGAAAAAAGAAAAAAATCACAAATAATGATATCAATGTATTACTCATTGTATTATATTAATAACTAAGATTTTAATTATATTGTGGATTAATATATAATTATATCACTCTTATTTTTCATTGATTTATTTAAAAATAATTACCTAGTTATACCATAATAAATAACCCATATTCAACCATGAAAACCAAATACATATCAAATATAGTGACATCTCAATATCATTGTATAATATATGTATATTATTTAAGATTTATATAATTTTCTTAAAAATTTAAATTATTATACACATCATGGATTCAACTTGGATACATGTGATATAGCATACAAAAATTCATATGGGGGGGGTGAATTTCTAATCTCAAGTAATTAGAGTAAATATAAAACTTAATTGCAAAATATTGTGGAAATAGATAAAAAATTCAAGCATAATAAAATTAATGAAGTGGGTGTTCAAAGTGTATATATTAAAGAAATAAGAAATATGGCATAAGGATTTTATATCATTTCAGATCAAAATGATCATATTACTACTCTTTACACCCTCAACCTAAGAGTTTTTATATCAAATAGATATATCCTTTTTACAATGGGTGAAAACTAAACCCATACTTTTCACAAGAGTAATCCCAACCTATAATTTTACACTGGACCAGTCTTAACCTATTAACTTTTAATAAAAAGAGGCACAAAATTTATGTATTTATTTTTATTCAGGTGAGAATAACCATAAATTCACCTTTTATAGATGTTATAACTTGTGTGTGAGTTGGTGTTACAACTTAATAAACAACTTTAAAGTGATATAAAATTATAGTAAAAAGAAAGAAATAAAATAGCATAAACAAAGTAATTATTAGATGATAGTTGTGAAGCCGAATAAGGAAACTTTGACCCTTTGATGATCATTTGAAAAATGGAACTTTGGCTAAATATAAAGGTTTTTCTCAAATTTAAATCAAGATAGATTTAGTGACTAGATTTTGTAAACTTTATCATGTAACGATATATCCTTCTACCTCAGTCCTTGAATGGTATTTATAAATAAAGAGTTTAATCCTTGTCCTTAAATGAATCTTTTCTTATATGATCACTTCACATGGGTAATCAATTAATTCAAGAGATCATGGTTTCTATAATTATTAGTATTATGAAAAATAACAACAATTAGAATAATTTAAATAAGGAAATTACCCATTAACTATTTAAACATTTGTTAATTATTAATCAGTGTAATCCCACATTATTCATTAATCTAGATTTTTCAAATTAACATTGTAATTCCCCGGCCTAGAAGAATCTATGAATAGTAACCAGATCAATTTTCCACATGGCCTCAGGTGTTCCTCCTCAAATTCTAGAGGCTACCGATCGGTAGTGGCAATCTAAGGAGGTATCATGGGGAGCCTATAACCCCTATATTAAAATTCATAATCATAAAACAACAACTAAGAATCAATCATCATTAATAAAAATACACCAGAGTATGAAAAAGAAACTAAATAAACAAGAATCAACAAAAATAAAATGGTATGGAATCATACAATAATACAAACTCACTAGCCTCCCATCGGGCAAAAAAAAAATACAAAAATAAATACATGAATAAAATAAATGTACACGAGGATCCACTCCACTCTGAGCCATACCACATACTGATATCTTGACATCTCTAAGTTGACTTTCTCAACCATGATATCCCAAGTCTCAACCCAATTGTTTCCTACAATAACCATGTGATAGATGCTTGATTATCCATGTGTAGTGGAATCCTCAATAGAGTGTTAGTAAAAAACTAAGTAGGAAACAACCAACATGGTCCTGTACCAACCAATATTTGAATGATATGTTCATTTGAAATGTTAAGATGAAATAAAAAACCACTAAGCACAGATAAATAAATAAATAAACCACCTCAACACCTTATTATTTATAGATTTAGAGTGTCTTTGATCATTTCACATAGTCCTCGCCACCACATTATCACCATCTTCCCATAATCATACACACATAACTATGTACATTCCCAATAACCATCGTTGATCCTCAATCCCACGACCTTGATCAACCATACCTAGCTCGACCAACCAAAGTATCTCTGAGAATGAGCATCACCTCAGGGGAACCTCTATCCTCTCACTGGGTATCCTATGCTCACACATCCACTAATTAGTATTAGATCCTGGGGCATCACTAGACATCCCTTATCCTCAATCCCTTAGGCTAAACCCCATGGTTGTACCTAGGAATTATCGATGTCAAGTTGATTTATGATTCTTAGGAGGGGAGGCCCTATGAATTTTTATAAATCTAGGAATTATTGATTCTTGGGAAATCTATGAAATCAAAGGGAATTCTATCCCTAGATCCCATGGTAAAAGTATTGGGAATCCAATAAATCACAACTCCTTAGCCAACTGATCAGTGGTGCATCCACTCGATCCTAGGGGGTATCTTAGGAATTAATTGAGGGGATACAATAATAACACTTGGGATGTACAAGATCCATGATTGGGGATATATTCCCACCAAAAAAATTATATTTCCATTCAAATATAGGGAATCACATTAATTCCAAAGTTTTATGGGTATCTCTATTCGAATATCGGCACCCAAGCATTCATAATGGTATCACTATATCTAAGAAACCCCTACCATCCTAGGCATTCCTATGTGCATGCAATCACATATCTCTAATGATGGATCCTAGTTACCACCTATAGGAATCCATTCTTACACTAAACATATCTCTGGATTCTATCCGAGTTAGGAATCCCCCCAATATACCATGAGATAGGATCCTAAAAATAATGAGAATCCCATGGTCTCATCTATCTCAATAAGCGATTCTTAGGCATATAGGGAAATTAAATTAATGTTAGGCCCAACAATCTATTCTTATCCATCATGGGTAATAAACTATCATCAAGAATAAATATAAATTAAAATAAACATACCATAAGGGTTTGATGAATTCCTATGGACATCATCATTATCCCAACCCCATTGGGATTACACAGTAGTTCAGGTTCTAGGGTGACACTAGAAACTATAACTAACCAAAATTCTATGTACCCACTTAGGGACAGTCTATCATTGAGACACCTAATCAGGTCCCCTAATACATATAAATCATATAAACCCCCATGAGGGTACTCTGTATCATCAAAGGTCTTGGTTCAACAATCTATTCTCTATGGATATTATGTCCCATGGCATAATCAACAGGAAAGCATGGTCTCAGTATCTATAGGTCTTGTCACATCAGTAAGCTCTTAGAGATGTCACATGATCCATATTAATCCTCAATGTCACTTTAGATTAGTTTTATCTCCTAACCCCTATTCATTTTAGTTTTAATAAAGAATAACCCATCAAGTTTATGGTATCATAACCAACCTAATCGATGCTTATGACATTATCCATCAATGACTCCAAGGACCCTTCGCATCCCTTTCCTCTCTATAGGGCCTAGATGATCTCATTTAAACAATTAAACAATTTAATTAATTACAATTCTAGGTGGCCTGTTTATCTTAGGCCATAAATTTGATTAAATAAGTCACCAACCTCAGAGATGATTCCACATGCCACAATGCATCAAAAATAAACAAGAATTCTACCACAAGGTGAGTTTTAGGACCACCTACCTCACTTGGAGCTTATCTATTTATTTCCAAGGTCTAACAGTAGTTCCCAAGGCCTATCCAAGCCCATTCAACCTCATCCATAATCAACCAAGCTTGTCTCAATGATCCAATCTCCTAACTCAAGTCAATCATTCATAATTAATTAATTATAACATTTACAATTAATTAATTAATTAATAACAAACTCATCATAAAGTCATATTAATCATCAGGTCACGCCACACCATAACTACAACCAATGAAACCCCAAGGGTCTATCTGATACCCTCAATGCTACACCAAGAAAAATTCTTAACAAGGAAGTCTGTATCAATAGGCATTTCAATTAAATTTTAAAAAACATAAAATAAAATAATGTCAAAAAGTAATTCTTCAAAAAGGATGATCCACCACATGTAGATAATGTCTCAGGTCACCCTCTTCCTTGGAAGAGTGAAATACCCATCATGTTAGAATGATTCCACCATGCTCTAGTGTAATCATAACTGAATCCTTAATTGGGAGAAATCAAAAATTTTAAATAAGGGAATAGGATAAGAAGAAAGGCTACCAGAGGTGAAATAATTAATCAAATTGCTGAAGTATGATAAGAAATCATCCAAAAAATGAGGGGAAACTAAGTGGAAATGGAGGGAACTCTACCAAATTTGTAAACCAATGATAGGAAGGGAAGTAGGGCTACCCCCTCTAAAAACCCAAAGGGAAAATTTAGTAAAATTAACCCCTTTAAAACACCCATCGGCTAGCCAGTGGCCATTGGTAGTAGTTATTTCTACTACTTGACACCACCAGTGAACTGGTGGAACCTACCGTTTAGCCAATGGGTCTGCTAAATCATCTAATTGACCTCTCCCAAGGCTCCTATGATCCCCTAGGATGTACCTTGATCATCAAACCATGTTTAAAACACCACTTTGAAGGCATTAAAACACTTATAATATGATCATGAATCCTGGTTATCAAAACAACCTGGATACTAATTTGAAAATTAAAATTCATTATGAAATTTTCATCCTATATGAACACAGGATCTTACAATCTCCCCACTATAGCATTTATCACCCTCAAGAAGTTTTGGTGGCCATTCCAACTAATCATCCTAACCTACAATGGTTTTAAATTCACATACAAACCACTCAACTCCACTCTAGAATGAAGAACTAGCTTTCTCAATGCAACTCCAAATACAAAGAACCCTAATTTTCAAAAAACCAATATACTGACTACCACCATTAAAAAAATACCAAGATGGTTCCCAACCATACCTGTCCATTTTGGGATACTCGAGGTGTCCTCATTTTGATTGGTTATAGAGATCAGGGTGATCCCCACCATATGATTTAGCTCACTAAGGCCAATTCCAATACCTTAGTGCTTCTACAATTAGAATTCACCATTGTAAATATATCCATGCATTGAAAATACATTCTCATTACAATTCCCATACCACTATGCCTATAAATATGTGAAACCACTGGTCCAACCCTGGTGCTTCTCTTCATTCACAAATTCCAAAGTAAATAGATGAGTCTCCCTCATCCAAGAAAAACACAAGAATGATAGATTTTCCAAAAAAATAAATAACCAACACCCAAAACATACCTATTGTATACAAAATGATGAACCGATGTGGTTTACTACTCACTACATTCCATCTCGTACAAAAAAATTGATCGGACCTCCTCTAGTCAACCTTTACTAGAAATTCTCAGCTCAAACTATTGATGCATTACCAATATACCAGATCATGATTCCTTTAAGATCTGTGTAATCCCATGAAAATCCAAGAAAAATCACTGAATACCATACTTGAATTCCATTTTCATTCCAAGGTTGAACCACCCACTTTCACTACCACCATCATTCCATATCATGATCACTGATGAACCATCAACCTGATCACATTCAGATCATATCAAACCACCCCAATACCAACAAAAATTCCAAGAATACATCCAATATCACCTTCAAAATAATATATGGAATTATCTATACAATCAAAATCAACTCAGTTCCATTTAATTCCAGCATTCCAATGCCCAAAGTGACTATTTGACCACTGGTCTCATTCACCCCAACCTCTCATCATGAGGGAAACATTACCCATGACTGATGTCACATTTACCACCATAGGAGTGACCTTTTCATCACATCTCTAGATCAAAACCCAAACATCACAACCCATGATCCATCCATCCTCAAATGCAATGAATGGACATGAACAAAAACACTCATACCCAATCACTGTAACAACATCAATTACCACCCATTCATGGATTCCAGGAATGACACCCAGAAAATCTAATAAGATATGTTACATAATAAGGTCCTCACACTCTAACGAACAATGGTGTACTCCCCACCATACTACTTTTCTTATACTGCTCCTTGAGCACATTCTTGGTAGATTCCTTCACCAAAACCATGTGTTGATCATGTCAATACATGATTATTTAATCCCAAACCTTACTTTAATTAAACTAATAATCAACCATATCACCATACCCAATCCATTTTGGAAGAAAAACCCTCTCCATAGGGACACTCCTTTCATTTCATCCAAATATTTGGGTCACTATGCCTATAATAATCTTATATAAAAATCAATGAGAATACACTCCAATACTTACCAAGCATAGAAACATGACTCGTGCTTTTATGAGTCTCACGTTCTTGGGCCAAGGCCCAATACCTAAACCACTGACCATTCTACAGGAATGTAAACTGCATCAAAATATGAGATCACTTGGAAATAATATTCAAAATTAAGCACTTTACCGGTTCTAGGTTTCATTAAAATACAACCTATCCATTAGAGTCATTATAAAACCTGATCACTTAACCAAACTCTCACCATGATCCTAAGTTACATCCTAAAAAAATGGGCCAATAATTTGAAAAATCCTTCCCTCTCTAAACACACCTTGATACCAAGGGTCTCTAGGTGGCTTACATTACAAGTACCTCCACTCACAGTGCTTGATTCCACAAAACCCCAGGCATCACTATTCCTCCATTGTAACCTTGATAACACCTCATACACATCAATCAAATATCCTAAATCACTTACCCATTATTTCCACCCCTATGGCACTAATAAAACCCAGTCTAACCCCTCTCAAGGGTTTCCCTTGAACATCATTTCACACTGACCCACTAAGGCCTGAGTAAAAAATAAGGACCTCGAGGTCGCCCAAATAGACCTACCATTCAGGTCTCATTTTAGGGTAAATAAGTATAACCACCTATCCCATAGGTCATCCTCATAAAATCCACAATCATGGGATATCCAAAATACCCCCTTCTCAACCCATGACACTAAAATTCCAAGATAACCATCTATAGGGTACCATGTATGCAAGGTCAATAACCTTGGTATAAGTCATCAGTCCACCAGAGCACTAATTCTCATTGAGTATCTGCACATGAACGACCCTTAGTAAATCACCATCTCACCAGTTAACATGTATACATACAAAAACATCACCTATATGACCCATGTCAAGAAACTGTAGATATAAAGTTTGGTTAAGTATAATTCCATTCCAATCTATATGAGAAAACACTATATAGGTTGTTACTGTAACTTTAAATAACCAAACCAAGGGAACTCACCCTCTTCTAGCATCTTTAAAATAGATTGTTCCCAATAGAATTTGGTCACACCATTTTCATAGCTAAAAAAAATCATCCTAGGAAATCCATATCAAGGGAAAATTACAACCATAGGCTCATTTAAGTAGAATACCATTCTAAGATATATTATAATCCACCATATAAGTTGTCACTAGTACTCTAAGTAACCAAAACTACACCACACTCACCCCCAAGGTGTTCATCTCTAAGACACTGAATTCATATACTAACCCCTTAGGGCCTCTACCCATTCCTTGCTGAAGGTACCATACAACTATCATTGTCAGGGATCATCTCACCATAGGACCCTTAAGACCTATCATCAAAATAAAGATACATGTATAAAAGTTTTCCCAAATGATTACAATTATGATAAGTACATATATAGGAAAATGAAATATGAGAAGTTTCTAATTCTTTAAACAATTGATCCTCAATCATCAATGATATAAATCACACTAGTAGGTCCCTACATGTCATATGAATCCCTATATTTAAAGGATGATTCATGTGACACCTCTTGCCTTGATAAACCAAGAGTCAAAATATAATAACTAAACTATTTCCAATAGGCTAAGATCTAATGTCCATAAACCATAAATCATAAATCTCAAACATCATGTATGTCACACTAGTTAAAAATTACAAGAACCATAATAATGAAAGTCTAGAACATTAATTTCATACCCATGATAATGTGGAATTCCATCAAAAAAGTTTTTCATGACACACCAGTCCAAATTCCATCACAAGATTCAAAACATCCTTATGTATACTATCTACCATCTCATTTAATAGTAATAAAAAATAGAAATGGTTATGATACCACATTTTAGTGACCCGATCTAGATTAATATATTAAAAGTAACCAGACAGGTTCACCACGTGACCTTAAGCGTGCCTCCCCAAATTCTATAGGTTTCTGGCCAGTAGTGGGGGTTTAAGGAGGAATCACAGGGAGGATATACCCGCTATATCAGAGTATAAAATCATAAATAAACAACCAAACATCAACCATAATTAGTAAACATACATCATAGTATGAATAAGAAAATAAATTAATGATAATCATTAATAATAAAATGATGTAGAAGAATACATTCATACTGACTCACTAGTCACTATCCAAGACAACCAAAAATACAAAAAGTAAACTAAAAAATAAATATACAAGAGGCTCTACTATATTATGGTCTATATCATATCTTGATATCTTGATATCATTGGAACTTTCCCACTTGACCATGCTATCTTTGGCCTCAACCCAACCTATTCCCATAATAACTATGTGAGAGATACTCGGTTACCCATGTGTAGTGGTATCCCAAGAAGGGTGTGAGTATAAAACTCAGTATGGAATCACCAATGTGGTCATGTACCAATTGGTATATGCTGTTATATGTTCATATGACATGATTAGTTGAAATAAAAAAACTATTCAATACAAATAAATAAATAAATAAATAGACCACCTTAATACCTACATTGTACTGATGTTGGAGTGTCTCTGATCATGTCACATAGACTGTGCCTTCATATTATCACCATCTCCCCATGGTCATACACATATAACCTAGTCCATTCCCAATAACCATCATTGATCCTCAGGTCCATGACCCTGATCAACCAAACCTACCTCAACCAAAGTCAGAGTATCTCTAAGCATGAGAATCAATTTAGGGGAAACTCTATCCTCTCATTGGGAACCCATTTTTCATACCACAATTGATGAGTATTAGATCCTAGGGTATCACTAGGAATCCCTCATCCTTAATCACTTAGGATAAACCCTATGGTAGTACCTAGGAATTCTTGATGTCAGGTTGGTGTCTGATTCTGAGGAGGGGAGGCCTCAGACAATCTTATACATCTAGGCATGGATAATTCCTAGTAAACCCTGGAAATAAAAAATAATACCCTCTATCAATTACATGGTCAAAGTTCTAGGAATCCAATAAATCATGGATCCTCATCCAAATGATTAGTGGTTCATCCACTCGATCCTAGGGGGTATCCTAGGAATCAATCAAGGGGATACAACAATCACCCTTGGGATGTTGAACATCCTTTCTCATGGATATATTTTCACCCAAAACCTCATACAACCTTTCAAATACTAGGAATCATAGGAATTCAAAATGGTCTAATGGTATCTCCATTTGAATCTCAACACTTGATTATTCATAACGTTATCACTATATTGAAGCAATCCATACCATCCTAGAAATTCTTATGTTCACACAATCACAAAATTTTGATGATGGACCTAGGCACCCCATTTAGGAAACCACTATAGCATCAACCATATCTCTAGATGCTATCTGGGCTAGGAATCCACCCCTAATATAATATGATACTAGGTCCCAAATATACTAGGAATCTTAGGGTCTCATCCTTATCAATAAAGGACTCCTAGGCATCTCAGTCAATCACATCCTTGTCAATCCTAATGAAAGATTCCCAAGAATCCTAGGAAATAAACTATCATCAAGAATACATATAAATAAAAATAAACATACCATAAGTGCTAGCTAAATGCCCACATCTTTCATTATCATCCCAACCCCATCAGAATTACATGTCGGTTCAAGATTGACACCCAAAATCATCACTACCCAAACTCCCACATACCCACTCAGGGCTAGTCTATCAGTGAGGCACCCAGTCAGGTCCCCTAGTCCATAGTTCATCAGAGGCACCCCCATGAGTTTCTAAAGTCTCATAAAAGGTCTTGAGTCAACACCTAACTATCTAAATACATCCCATCCCATAAAATCATCAAAAGGGTAGAACAAACTTTCTAGATATATAGGTTTCGTCACATAAATAATCTTCTGAATATGGAACAAAACCCATCTTGATCCTTAAGGACACTCTAGGTTGGTTATCTCTTCCAGTCCATTTTCATTCCAGTTTAAATCAATATGAACCCCTAGAGGTGCTGATATCAAATCCAACCTAATCGGTGGTTATAAACTCATGGGTGAGATCGTATGGCACAATGTGGAAGAACTAAACAAGAATTATAAAACAGGGTGAGTATGAGGACCACCTACCTCACTTGGGGATTTTCCATTTATTTCCAAGGGCCAATATCTGCTAATAAATCCTATCCAAGCCTGTCTAGTCTCATACATGATTAACAAATATCATCTTAATGAACTAAGAACCTAACTCAATTCAAACATCCAAAATTAATTAATTACAACATGAATAATTAATTGAGTAATTCAAAATCAACTCATCATAAATATGGATGACTCACCGGGTCACTATGACACACTATAAATGCACCCAATAGCACCCCAAGGGTTCATCTCACACCTTTAGACCTACTCTGAGTTAAATATCTAACAATAAACACCAAATAAAATGGAATTTCAATTTAATTTTAAACAAAAACATAAAATCAACTGATGGTGAAACATACCTAAACCAAAACAATGAGCCACCATGTGAAGATGATGTCTGAGGTCACCCTCTTCCTAGGTAGAGTAAAATACTTATTGTGTTCATCCAATTATACCATGATTTGGTGGAATTAGAACCAAATCCTTAACCGGTTTAAACCAAAAATTAAAAAGAAGAGAGGGGGAGAAGAAAAGAGGATAATAGAGGAAAAATAGTTTTTCAAGTCACCTAAGGATGATGTGAAATAATACCAAAAAATAGGGGAAACCAAGGGGAAGAAGAGGGGGCTCCACCTGGGTCACACACCAAAAATATTAAGGGAAGGGGGGATTCCCCTTTAAAAATATGAGGGGAAAATTTGGTAAAATTTACCCCTTTAAAACACCCATTGGAGAGCCGGTGGCTTTGCTATAACTTTGGATGCAGTAGCCACCCGACCTCTCCCAAGGCTCCTCTGATCCCCCAAGATGTGATATGAGCCTCAAAACATTCATAAAAAACACTTTGAAGAAATTTAAACTCCTGAAATTTTATTATAAATCCCAATTCTCAAAATGAATCAACCATTTATTTGAAAATTCAAATTCCTTCTAGAATTTTCAACTCATACAGGAACAAGATCTTACAAATATAGTCTAAAATTTGATATTAACATTATTTTGAGTTTAATTTATATAAATAATAATGAATTATTAGTGTAACACCATATCACATTGTTTTCTTATAATAAAATATCTTTTTGATGTAGTGTCAACTTGCTTTGCTGTAGTAAATTATTCACATAATGTAATTTGTATCGAAACTTGGCTTTTATCACTTATTCATATAATTATTCATAAATTCAGACCATCCAGATCATATGACGTTGTTATCATACACATTATATCTTCTCAACATCATCATCAAACTAAATAAATACCCAATATAGTTTTCTCACCTCTTACATAAACAGTTCCAAGTCCAAAATATTAGTACCACAACCTACATTTAGATCTTCCAAGAACAATTATATTCCTAAATAGATCACCTTAAAATATATAAGAAATGATTTAAAACCTTCTCTAGTTAAAGTAACATTATAAACTGAAGAAAAATATTAAGATGATAAACTAGAATGACTGAATTGGAGAGAATTGCAGCATGTTGGAGAATCAAAACAACATGGAATTGGGTATAAAAAAGTAATTTTATTTTAGTTTTTTTTAAAAAAATCCAAAAGTTGGTTTAGAAATGAATTCATGGTTTCAATGTTTTAATAAATCCCAAAGGTATTGGTTCCCTCAACGCCTTTGGCCCTGATTAAGGGAAAAAGGCATTGGAGGCCCTAAATCCTTCAGTTTTCCCTGAACAAAAATTAATTAATTATTTTTTATTTTTTTTGTATGTATATATAAATAAATTTTTTAGTATAATTTTACTGCTATTATATCCCACATTACTTATATTAAATTAATATGAGAATATAACTAAAATCTTTACATAAAACTCTCTTTTATAAGGGAGGGAACCCTTAAAATCCTTATGGATTTCCAATGTGGGATTTAGCTTCCACTTTTCAAAAAATGGATTAGTACTATATTATTATTAATAACACATTATAAATAATTTTTATTAATTAATAACTACTTGATGAATAATTAATTAATAATTCAAATGTTTTAGTTATTAATTAATGATAATTAAAAATAATCTTTAATTAATTAATTATAATTAATAGTAACAAGTGAGTGGTTAATATGGAACCACACTCTCCTGGTAATGCAATATCCTCACTAAGGGTTTCCATCTGAATCCATCATTAAAAAATGAAACCTCATCCCCTCCCTCACATTACTTCAGCCACTACTAGCTAGACTTCATCAATAGAGGTTTCGAGGTAGCTTTAGTTAGTGGAACTTTTTTTAAAGACTCTTCAATCTCCCATTTCTTGCTTGGGGTTAGTCATTCATCATTACTAGGCTCATCCATATGAATTTACTATGTGTTATTTCCCAGCTCTCCAAATCTTTAATATCATGGTGATGGTGGTGGAGACACCATTATTGGTTGCGTGGAAATGTTCTGTGGTCAATGCTGGTGGTTTGTGTGGCCTCCCATTATCTATATATGGTCTCTCTCTAGATTTAGGAACCTTCATTATTATGTTATTATTGAAATATTTAGGTAGGAGGTTGTGGGTGGTCGTCGATGAAATGGTGTCACGTGGGAGTAGGGGTGTGGATTTGGCCATTATTCGGTGTGGGGTGGAAGGATATAGATGGTCGATGGAAGAGGTTCACATAGGTGATTGGGTGTGGAGAAGGTCCCGAGTTGGTAGTCAATGATAGTAATAATGAAGAGTCCATTGGATATGTCGATGGTTTTAGGTATGGTTCAGGAGAAATCTACTTTAGTTTTTCTTAGTTCTTTGGTTTTATTTGTTTTATGGGTTTCAAGTGTCATAGAGAGACATATAATTTGTCTCAACTCATTTGGTAGGTGGTACAACATAGTTTTCTTATAGGTTCCACTGGGGGGCTCGAAAGAGGGATGGGTGTGATGAAACCCATCATCCATCCATCTTCCCTCATTCATTGGAGGAAAGATGGTAAAGCTACCACATGAATTTTTACATAATTATTTCAGTCAGATGAAGTAGATAATATATTTTATGGTGTAGAGAGAGCCTAACATGCATCATCGGGTGTGTGGATCAAAATAGTGTTAGGTGTGCTAACACTTATCATCTAATACTCCCCCCACATACCAATATAGGATGGATGGGTGCCCTGCCACATTGCGTTAGACCAGCATGACAAAAATTCTTAGAGGGGGTGATACAACATCTTTGAATGGAAATATTGGTACAATTACTGGTAATGGGGGAGAGACATTTGACTGGTTCTTAGCATGACGCATGATTCCTATTGGGCATTTAGGTCTTCTGGGGGTTTGTTCTGGTGGGACTGCACATGGTATTGGTTGATATAAACCTTAGATGGTAAGATTTATGGACATTTATTATGATACTTCAAGTCTTTGGGTTATATGAACCATGTTAGGGACATAATATTATGTTTCTCATAGGAATATGTGTCTCTATGCTTACAAAACATGTAATGGGTTCCCTCTTTTCCCAGTTTTAAAAGGGGTTCTCTTTTCCATGTTTAATAAAGGAATCTTGAACCTTAACTTTTTAAAAAGATCAAGTGAGTGGTTAATAATAATAATAATTAATTTATAATCAATTAATAAAAAACAGTTATTAGAAATTAATTAATACTAATTAGTAAAAATTCATAATTAAATAATAATAACTAATTATTAATTATGAATAAAATTAACAAAAATAACATGAGCCTAGGGGATAATTTGAGTGGTACTAGTTGGTTGTACCCATAACTCTATAGGGGAATTATACCACACTAAAATCCTTCTAGATTTAGACATGAGCTATAATTTTTCTCACATATTTCTAGTTGGGGAATGTGCGACACATCCTAGATTGGTGGGACCACCAATAGTAAAGGGGTGGAAACTATACACATGTTTTCCACTAGAGACTAAGCTGAGTGGTACCTACTAGTTGTTCCCATCACTCTCTAGGGGAATTTGTTCATGATTGAATCCCACTGAATTCAATCATGAGACAAAAATTATTCTCACATATGCCTATATGAAGAATATATAGTGGATCCCTAGGTCGACGGGACCACCAGTGGTAAATGGGTGGAAAATATACACATATTTTTCCCATGGGGTGTAAGATGAGTGGTACCCACTCGATGTACCCCTAACTCCTTGGGGGTATTATCCCAGGCTCAAACCCCACTAGATTCAGTCACTATTCATATTATGAACATGGTGATTCAAAGCCATCACCTAGCTAGGGAACATGCCAAATACCTTAGGTAGACATACCCAACTTTGGTAGATAGAAATTTACGATTCACACATTTTGATTATAAGGATTAAATGTTTTGGGTTTGTGACATTCTCTCTCTAGAATCCATGTTGATGTGGCATTTCAATCACGATGATCTATAATTTGGATGATTTATTCAATCCAAAGGAGGAATTCATTGATCTTATGAAGAATATTATAGTGGTGGATGATGTAATTTATGAGAATCACACTACCAAAAAACTGAGAATCATAGCATAAATGTGAGTGCTTTTTGGGGGGGGGGGGTCATGTTTTTCTGGTTTTGAGAAATTCTTGAATCTAAGAATATTTTTTGATCTTAGGTATAATTTCAATTCCTTAAATAAGAGAATCATGAGAAAGGGGTCTTTATCTTTTGTTGAGGTGATCCCTAAGATTATTTAGGTTCTAATTGTAGAATGAAATCACTAAATCCTTGTGAATTTGATGATGATGCCAACATAAAAACTGCAGAAACTTAAAGATATCTAAAAGAAGCTTCATAAAATCAGGGTCTTTGAAGGATAAAGTTTAATGTAGATTGATAAGTATTTTTTATACTTAATTTTACCTTTAGATAACATTAAATTAAAATCCCATGGCTTTAGGTTCCCCCCCTCAAACTGGTAATACTAAGGCTTAAAGATTGGGATCCCTTCTTCGATCATAATTTAATTAATAACTCAATTTCTTAAGTTTGGATCAATATTCATGGTTTAAGTTGATTTTTTTGGAATTAAAAAATTCTATGGAACATTTCCTCTTCTATGGGTTCTCCCATAAGATTTGATAAGAAAACTGATATTTTTAGGTATGGCCACTATTATAGAATTTTAGTTGTGGTGGATGTTAGTTCGACCATCAGAGAGAATTTTTTTTTGTTTCTAATGAATTCAATATTGATATCCCTATTACTTATGAACGCTTTCCTGAATTCTGTAATTTTTTCAGCTGTATTGAGTACTCAAATAAAAGGTGCTGCAGAAACCTGAGATGTAAGAAATAAAAAAACTAGATATCTAATTGAGAATTATAAATTTAAGATGAACTAGATTGGACCAAATATTGTTTGGAAGGTCAAGAAGGTACACAATGGAAAATCATCAAATTCTATGGATAATGATGCACAAAATAAGGCGTCAGATGTCACAGGTATCATATTGAATGATGATAATGCTCCAAAGTCAGTGTTACATGGTAGGGATGAATCGCCTTCAAAGGATAAGGGAATGATGTATTATATGGATATTTCTCAATCTTAATAAATTAAGTTTGTGACTACTATCTATGTCAAGGGAACTAATCTAGAGAATGACTTTACAGATAAAAAAACTGGCATAAAAAAATGCAAGAAAATGATGGACATGAATGCTATCAAGGAACATAACTCTATATAGATTACTTCAAAGATCATGGAAGTAATTTATATTGCTTCAAATTATATCATGACTAAGAATCATGTGGATGAAAAATCTATTTGCATTAAGAAACCTAGTTCCCAAGGAACAAATGGGGCTGATTTACAAGCTATCACTTTTTTCTAGGAAGCTTACATATATAGATTAGGCCGTCTGGGATACTGATAATGGAGAAGTTAAATTTGGTCCCAAAGATATTGGTTCTTGAAACTCTAGAAATATAGGGATAGTATAAGGTTGGTTCTCATTACCCTAGTCCTAGGACTATGATGACTGCTTCCAGTACCAGTCCAAGGGTGCATGGAACTTCTATAAATTTTATGGCCATTAGAAAGGGACCTTAATTAGGTCACAATAATGGTGGTGGTTTAATGATTGTGAAATCCAATTTATCATTCAATTAGATGAATAATTTTTTTAAGGAATATAACTTTTAACTATCATGCCAATTCTGTGAGATTATTTTAGGAGATGACCCCATTAAGGGTGTCTATATTAGGTGACCATGGGGTCTCTCTAAAAATCATTGATGTTGCTGTTGATTGATGGACTGTACACAATGATTCAATGGTTTCCAATACATATGATGGTATAGGTGAGGTTAGGGATGGTTTTACCTAATACATTATTAATGTTGCAAATTATATGATTTCTTATGAGAAATCCAAGAAGGTAGTTGTTAACTTTTCTAATGGTAGCAAAGAGAATTTTCCAATAGACGGTGGAGAGTTTTATTATCCACCTGATTTTTCTAATTCAGTGAAATCTCTTTATGAAAAATTTGGAAAGGCAAAAAATAAGGAATGTTAGGAGGATAAGGTTAAAAATTTCTATTTCCCATCGAAGAAGGTTATGCAAGAGAGGTTTCCTTAGGGACTCAATGATGCTCTTGATGATTAGTTTCACTCAAAAGTTGAGCCTTTATTTTCAAAAATGGCTATTAGTCTTATTTTTTATAAATATTACCTTGTTGTATTGAATTTTCTTTCTTATAACACCAAATCCAATATATGTTCCAATAAATATTTTGAAATTGAAGATTTATCATGGAAATATTAGGTCCATAAAGTTCTGGAAAAAATGTGTAAGGCATCAAAGTAGAGAATCTTACCTCTAAGGAGGAGGATTTGAGCTCCCTGTACATTAATGACCCAACTATTCCATGATAGAAACCTAAATCTTAGAAGAGAGGTCGACATCCACATAGGGGTGGACCATGAAACATGGGTAAAAGTTAGGCTATTTTTGCAGGTTACTCAAGGTTGGTTGGTACTCATAAAGTTTTCTCATTTTAGTTGTTTGTGATGTTGGTTTTTTTATTTGGTGGTATTTCATGCCCCTTCCTTTGACATTTCATCCCCTTGTAATGTTTTCATTTATTGAATGGAAGGACAATGAACTTGGTTATCTAGGTTCATGGTTCAGGATGTTCTTATTAATAGAAATAACTATTAATTATTATTAATAAATATTAATGAATCTTAATTAATTAATAATGATAAATAAATATTAATAAACATTTAATAATAATTATTAATAATTAATAATTATTTAATTTTTAATTAAAAAATTTAATTAATAATTAGTAATTAATTAATAATAATTAATAATTGATGATAAAAATAATTAATTAGTAATTAATAATTAGTAATTATATAATGATAATTACTAAAAATTAATTAATATTTAAGAATATAATAATAATTTTTATTAATAATTAGTAATCTATAATTAGTAATTAAATAATTATGAATATTAATTAGTAATTAAATAATTATTAAATAATTAATAATAATTAATAATAATTGTAAATTAAATAATTATTTAATAATAAGTATTTAATAAAAATTATTTAATAATAATTATCATTAATTTGTAATTAATTAGTAATTATTTAATAATAACAATTAATTAATAATTATTAATTAAATAATTATTATCATTAAATATTAATTAATTAGTACTTAGTCTTAATTGTTAATCATTTATTAATCAATTACTAATTAATAATAATAATAATAATAATAATTTCCTTGCCATTCTTTGGGCTTGCAAGACATTTGTACCCATGTGTCTTTGTTTAGGGATTTTTGTCTCTATTCCTTTGGGCTATGTTTTGACTCTTCTTGGGCCTTCGGATTGTCCTATATTTGGGATATTTTCCATGTAATGAGTTCCCTCCTAGGTTTTTGGGGTTTTATTTTTAATTTTCATAATAAAGGGGCGTGACCCCAACCTATTTAAAATAATAATAATAATAGTCATTTAATAATTATTAATTAAATAATAATTAATAATAATTAATAATTAATAATTATAAATAAATAAATAATTAATTAATAATCAAAAATTAATTAATTAATTATTATTTTTAATTAAGTAATAATAATAATAATAATTATTAAATAATAATTATTAAATAATAATTATGATTAATAATTAGTAATGAATAATTATTAATAATAATATGTAATTAAATAATTATTAAATAATTATTAATAATTATTATTAATGATTTGTAATTGAATATTTATTTAATAATAATTATTTAATAATAATTATAATTAAATATTAGTTATTATTAACTAATTAATAAATAATAATTAATTGTTTATTAATTTAAAATTAAATATTATTTAATTAATAATAATAATTAAATAATTAGAAATATTTTATTTATCATTAATAATTAATTATAGTTCATTAATAATTTTTAGTAATAATTAATAGTTATTTTCATTAATTCTATTAATATTTTTTACTAATTAGTATTAATTAATTATTAATTATTAATATTTATTAATTAATTCTAAATTAATTAATACTTTCATTAACCACTCACTTGTTACCGTTATTTATAACTAATTAATTACCAATTATTCATCATCATTATTAATTAATAAGTAAAACATATGAATTATTAATTAACTATTCATAAAGTAGTTATTAATTAATTACTAATTATTTATATTGTGTCATTAATAATAATATATTATTATTATAGTGTTGGAAATGAAAAATTTAAATCCCATATTGCAAATATATACGGATTTCAAGGGCACCCTCCCTTATAAAAGGGAGCCTTGAAGAAGTTGAATTCCATATTGGAAATCCATAAGAATTTCAAGGGCACCCTCCATTATAAAAGGCAACCTTGTGTTAGGGACTTCAATGCCTTTCACCCTTAACCAGGTCTAAAGGATTTGAGGGTATCAATGCCTTTCAAACCCATTTTTAAAAATAAAAAAACTTAAACATGCTTCCAGTGTTTTTTCCTTAAAAAACTCATATAAAAAACTTATATCACAATGATTCATATGCTGGGATAAGTTCTAAGTTTCTATTAGCAGTCCCAAGAGTACATTTTGAATGTGACAGATCTTGTTTAGACTAACTCACACTTCATTAGTGGTAACATATGATGCATTGTGAGATTTTTGGACTCTATTGGTACAAAAGGAACTTGAACTGACTTTATAACATTCCATTAGAAGTGGAATAGCACTTGTTATTGGATTATAGAATTTCATTGAGGCTGTTGGATTATGTGTAGTCTCTAGAGTAGTTCTTTATCTAGGTAGCATAATGTAAACATTTGGTGGAGCTTCTATTCTTTAGGTGGGATATACAATCACTTGACATAGTCCATTATTGGTAGATTATGTAATATCATGAACTATCATGGGGAGAATTATATATATAATGTTTCACTCCATTTTGTATAGGAAACAATCATGTTTTTTTAAAACCATATAATTCTCCAACATTTTGTTTATTATTGACCAAAAATAATCACCGCCATAAATGTATTGATCACCGTAAATGATTTGGATTCCTGGATTTAAAAATTCTAATAGACATTTAAAACTTGCAATGACCATTTAATTCTCCTCCTTACCCTTTCTATAAATATGGGTTCTAATCATGGGAAATGTGTATAATGTGTGGTATTCCCATTTACAAAAATCTAGTACAACAGTGTGATATTTTATACAAAAAACTATTATAATATCTAGTCGACCAATTGAGGAGAAATCTAAGAAACTCTACTATCCACACTTTTACAATTCCTTGACATTGTTTTCTAAACTTCCTTTTGAAAATTTCTTTCCATACCTCTCAATGATGCTATCTTTTCCCCTATAGACCCTTAGTATTACTATTCACACCTCTAAATCTAATTTCATCTCTAGTTTGAACCTCTGTTTTGATATTCATTTATAGTCGGATTGTTGGAGTTAGTGTCATAGAAATTTATTTCTTAGTACTTGATTACATGTTTAAATAAGTTTCTTATCACATCATGATTGTTTATTTGTATGAATCTTGTATGTGAAAATGTCTTAAAAATATATGTCGCACTGAAAGGTCATAGTAGTTCCCCATTATGACGAGAGAATAGAGGTTCCACAAAATCATTCCAGAATATATGTTCTATAACTAGATGATATTGTCTAACAAGACACATAAAATACATGATATAAAATCTATGAGGCTCATAATACATTGATACACCTTATCATGGTGTTTTCCTTTGGTAATCTACAAGATAGGAGGTTATGAGAACAAACCTATTAAATAAGAAATCTATGTTTCCATGTGTCATTATATATTCCTATATATGGATGTGTGTATACATACTTATAATTTAATATTATATTTTATGGATATCATGAATCATTAAATTTGATGTATTGATGAAAAATATGACGAAATTATCTCGTGATGAGGTAGGATACATTAGGTTCATCAGGAGTGATATTACATTAATAGATAATACGAGAAAGGATTTATCCCTTATGTACCTTGATGGAAGTTGATATCTCAGGACCTTTGAAGGGAATTGAACTGCCTACATAAACCCATGTCCATGGTTTTCAGTGGGAAAGTTCATTTTTGGGAAGTCAATGAAAGATACATCAAGTATATAGGTTGATGGAACTGGAATGAAACTTGATTGATTAGAGATATCATGATAAAGTATTATATTAAACGGTAATCATTCATAGGAGGTTTTATGTCATTAAGACATTATCTTATTTCTCTATGGGATCCTTGGCCTATTTATAGATGCCAACCTTGTACTTTAAGAAGTTATACATATTTCCAATGAGAAAGAGGCCTAGAGGGTCACACACTAACTAAATCTACAATATCTATTAGATTCAAGTATTAAATTTAGAAATTTAGAATAAATAATATTTATTCGGGTTTGGTTAATTTCCAATATTTAATCGCAAGTTATTTGAAATAATAAGTGAGTTAAATAATGATAATAAATATTTATTTTCATGTTTGGTGAATATAATATTTATTATATTTGTTGCAGAATAATACAATGGCATTTATTTATTAAATTGTCATTATTTGAGGTTTGATAAATTTTGATGAAGGAAAGAGGACTAAGCTTAAACTTATGATTGGAAATGGTATAAATGATATTTATTTGTATTCTTAATTCATTCCATATGTCAAGCGATTAATAATAATAATAATAATATTATTATTATTAGACATGGGGTCAACTAAGAATTGTTATGTAGGAAAAGGATCTGTGTGTGATTAGCCAACCCTAGACCTTCCATAATAAATATATAATTATAACTCTTTCCTAAATCAATTTTGGTATACAAAACATATAAAGAGAGAATCTATGAAGACATTGAGAGAGATATAGAGATCTAGAGTACACTCTCCCTTCCTCCCCTATCAATCCTTTGAGAGAGAATCAAGAGTTATTCATCCTTTGAGAAGAATACTGCTATGATCAACCACATACAACACAAGAAATTAGGATCATCCATGTTGGAACCCAACGATTCTATGACAATGTTCATATATTTTAGTGCATGTGTGGATCATCGCTATAAGGATTCTTCACTTGGATCTTGAAACACAATGATGATATGGAAATATCTAGTCAACCATATAATCCATGAATCCGAATTACAAGTTAAAGTAATTCTAAATCTTCTCATAAATTAATTATAAATTACATGTGAATATCCTTCTCTTCTGGTTCCAATGTTTTAATCTAGTTAGGTAATCTATATTTTTTTATTGTATATGACTCTTTGAACATGTTTGGGAACTATTACATGTAAATTAAGATTAAAATCTAAGTTTGTCATACCATTCAAGGACACTTCCGTTGTGCCTAGAACCTAAAAGTGCCATTAGAGTGATAACATGTTTAATTTATAATTATTTATTATTTGTTGATTGATTTTATGCATTTTCATTTTCTTTATATCGATTCATTTTAATATTCGAGCATCATCATATCTTCATTTCTTCATTCTCTCTAACATAACCAGTAATTTGTTAAGGATTAAAAATGAAGAATCATTCAATTCATACCATATGGAGGTACCAAAGTCTCTTCCTAGACAAAACTAGAGTACACAACATGTACTGCCTATATATATACCATGTATTTTTTTTGCATCTGTATCTTGCAATAAATTTGGATATATATATAAGGAAATCAAATCTAATATCTTAAAAAAGAGGATTGGCATATAGATCCAAATATACTAAAACACGACTTGAATAACTACACATAGTGTAACCACTGTACATGACGTGTAGTACCTAGTTTCTTATAGTAGATAAAACAAGGTGTCCCATAATTCCATGTATCAGATACATGAAATGGGGACGGATGAGTCATGAAACTACAAGGTTACACATCATGTAAGTCAAACTATATGTTGTGTACCTTAAAATCGTCTATGTTAGGAAAAACACCCAATCTTAAGGCATGAGCTACAGACACGGGTAGGAGATAATACACACCATGTAGTCTACTACAGATAGTGTGTCCAACTTTTCATAGAAAAAAATTAAATATATAATTAAACCTATTCAAATGTATTCCATGTGTCATTTATTTGATAGTACACACCATAGACTAGGATTTATAATTTTATATATTATATCTATTTTCATGTTAAAAATTTGGATAAGCACATTATTTCCTCCAAGTAAACTTTTTTACTTCATTAATTTTAAATGAAATTAATAAATGGTGGTGAGTTAAGGATACATGGATAAAATTAAGGTAAATTTAATTAATTGGATTAATTCATAACACATTATCTTAATTAATGAATGAATCAAAGTAATTGATAACAAGGTTACAAATGTATTCTCATTTCATGTTGTGTAGATGATCATGAGATTAGACCAACCCCTTGTATATAATTGGTTACTTTTATTAAGTTAAAATTGATGGCCTACATGTTATCCACTCCCCTTATTATATAAGGGCCTACATTCCCACTATTTATTTTTTTTAAACCTCCTTTATCCAATCCATTAGATCCCCAAACCTTTATATGATTAAAAGATTATGTAAGGATAGAGCTCTCAGTCGAGAGGAGGTGCTCCAAGTATATGATCTGAGGTGAAACCAATCGAGGCCATACATATGAGCCAAGGTGGAATGTTGCAATATAAACAAAGATACAGCTCAAGGTCTTTTCCCCTAGGGTCAAGGGTTAGTTTATCATCCACTAGATAAGATAACCATTAGAGAATATCATGATCATGCCACTTATATTTTGTTTCTATCAGTTTAATAGATAAATATTTATGTTTGTGAATTTTGAGTGATAACATAATAAATAAATTTAAAAGTATTAAAAATGGAATAAAATATAAAAATGTTATTCATAAATGTTTTATCATAAATGGTTAATCAATTAAGTAAAATCCACTTAATATTAATAAGTCATGTGAAAATATAAAATGGGTTTTATGCATAAAGCTAAAAATCCCTCAAACTGAAATATTAAGTCGACATATCCTTCCACTATTTAAGTTATAAATGAACTTATAGTGCAAATTTATTTACTAACCCATGTTGAGGATCTTTAAATTATCATGAAACTTTTATATTGAAGTTTTGGGTTGAGTTAATTTAGTTCACATCAAGGGTGACTAACCAAGCAGAAATTGGTGTAACTGAGAGGAAAAGGTTGAGAAAATATTTATTCAGGATTTTAGGACTAGGAATTCCACTCAATGGATCAAGGAGATATGAGTTAATGTAGATGGAAAGTTATGCCAACCTAAAACCCTTCAAATAGCATATAAGGACCAATTATAGGTTATGAGAAGGGGAATATGGATCATTTTCCACGAGAATATATAAGCTACAATATATTCCAAAACTGATGGTGAGAGTTGTTAGATTTCAAAAAATAGTGTACGATTAATGGAATTTAATTAATTTTAAATTGATCAATATGTTTGTTTCTGACACTTTCACTGGGGTGTGCGCATCCGTCTGCTTTAGCATGATAGGAGCGACTTTTGTTACCCAGCATTCCCGCTTTCCAAAGGCGGGCGACATCCGTTCCTTGTTCATGGATGATTTCTACTTGATCGAAATGGGATAATGGGATATCGGTTCTTCCTTCTGTGGATTCCTCCTCGGAACTCGTCACCTAGTCCGGGTCTCCCTCATAGATTTAATACACTGTTCGTGAAACTCTTCCCAGTGCCAAGCAGAGGGATCCATAGGCAGGGGCCTTGTGGAGCTCTGTTGCTCCGGGTGGCGAAGGGCACTTGTGAAGGGGTGTGATTCATGAAGTGGGGTGCCTTAGACTTAGCATGGGGAGGAGATGAAAATGGGAGGTTCTTCATGAAGTGGAAGAGCATTCGTGGAGGATATCCTCATGGAGAAAAGGTGCCTCGTAAAGCAAGGTGTCGGGAAGCAATATGCTTCGCAAAGTACAATGACCCTGCCTTAGCATGTGGATCATGTGTACATGAAGGTTGTTTTGTGAAGAATAAATGCTCTGCGACATCCCAGGTCCCCTTGGAGATCCCCTTCCTTCGCGAAAGCCCTTATGCTTTGTGAAAGGCATCCCTCTCTGAAGAGGGGATCAAAACGAGACAGTGGGGAGGCACTTCACGAAGCCGAAGTACCTCACACAGCTCATGGTTCACCGAGCGGAAGAATGCTTCGTGATTCAGAAGCTGGGAAGTCGAAAGGTCGGATTTTCCATCCACAGAGCTCAAGGGGAGCCCGATATTTATAAGCAAGAGGCACCGCAGAGCGGACCTCACGCGGCATGAAGAGGGGCATGGTGGCTTCGCGACGAGCTCATGAATGTAAAATGGGTTCGTAGAGCATCCTGCCTCCTTTTCTTTGCGGTGGGTCGTGAATGTCAAATTCGTTCATGGAGCGTCTTGCCTTATTTGCTTTGCGGCAGCCGTGGTGCTGGGGGGACTCCGCAAAGTGGCTTCGTAAGGCAGCCCGTGGGGCCGCCTTTGGGCCTTTTCTTTGTTCCAAATTTTGGCGCCAAAAAATGCGCCTCCTCAGACTTGGAGCCGCGGAGAGATCAATGGTCGAAGTTTGAGGGAAATCACCAAAATCCTTAGCCATTCGCGGTGTTGACTCGCGAAGAGGGATCGTAAGGCAGATAGGGGGCATACGGGCCGAGCACGCCACGAAGCTCTACGCGGACTGGACACTCCGCGAAGCTCCGAAGGTCATCGCCTATAAATAGGGGGTCGACCGTCTCTTTTGTCCTTTCCCTTCTTCGCGAATTTGTCTTCTTGCACTCTCGATTCGTGAATCTCAGCATACTCCACGAGTGTTCTCTGCGAATCGAGTCTTCGTGGCACACAATGAGTCCTCGACTCCGCATTTGTGCTCCGCGATCCGGCGACTGAGCGCCTTGGCAGCGCCCTGCGAACAGTCTTCGTGAGCGGGCTTCACGAACGTGCTTTGCGAATGATCTTCACGAACCAGCCAAACAAACGTCCAAGTTCCAGAACTGAATGGCCCACCAAGAAGCTGCCCATGGGGTCCTTGCGGATGCCAACCCGAGGGACAAAATGGTGAAAAGTCTGGGGCTAATAGAGCTAGTCCAGAGCCACTCGGACCGTAGTTTATTGGTGGAGCTGCTGTTGGAGAGCCATAAGAACTTCCTGCTGTGTAAAAGGTTGCCTTTTTATGGATTTGGGATGAGGGATGACATCTTCATCCCTGCAGTTGGTAGGGATGAGCTAGTTTACTGGTTCTAGAGCACGCCGTGTCAGCACTGATGGTTCAGGGCGCCCGATGGTCATGCCTGGGAGGACTTCACGCCTGTCATCACTGACTGCCTATACAATCATCTGAACAATGTCGATGGGAGGGAATTTCAGCCAGAGACATCCCCTCCCCTGTACTGAACCATCCTTAAGATGGCGTTGGGGAACCCGAAGAAGGGGTTGTCCGAGGAATGGGACCTGCGCCAGGGTGGAAACTTTACAGACGATTGGTCTTGGGCCTACTCTGTAGGCACCTCGTGCGAGGAGTTCAGAGTGGAGATGAGAGGATTGGGCATGTATGAGGCAGCTTGGGCATCCCAGTTCCATATCTACCAGCCGAAGCAATTAATGCCGGAGCTGTTGAGCTGGTGGTCACTGGGGACCAATACCTTCCACCTACATCACGGGGAGGTCGGCATCAGCCTATGGGACGTGCATCAGATCTCAGGGGTCCCGATACTGGGGGCGATGTATGAAGAATTCCTCCCGGATATGGGCGCATGGGAGGATCCAGAGCAGATTCCACATCTGGCGATGACATTGATGGAGCTCGTGCCCAGAGAGGATAAGGAGGTAGTGAGGGATGTCCACTTCAAGAACTAGTTCAATAAGTTTTTGAACTTCCCAGAAAATAGTCAGTTCCCAGCAAGGTCTCGAACTTTCCCAAAGGGGGCCCGAAGTAAGGAAAACTCATACTGGAGGCTGCTGGAGAATAGTCAATGGAAGACCTGGGGGTTCAGTGTCAGCACTAAACAATGACCAATAGTCAAGCTGGAGGCATTCATCTCAGCTCTCATATGTGGTTGGATCCTGCCGGTTAGGGATACAAACATGGGAGTGTGGCCAAGCACTTTCATCATGGCATCCACATTGGCGACAGGAGGACGGGTCAACCTGGGGATCCCAATGTTCGCTAATTTGTACAAAATGTTGTGGCACATCAGTGAGGGGAAAATTACATAGAGGCTATGCGGGTCATTCCACCTTCTGTATGGATGGATGGAGGCACACATCAGGGGGATTTATGAGTATCCAAACCCCATATCACCACTAGGGTCAAACTTTCATCCCTTGATCTTGAATACTATAGGGAGATTTCCAACTAAACTGACTGCACCATCGGTTTTGAACCGGGTGTGGAGGGTGGAGGAATTCAATTTCCACCCATTCCCACTGCCGACGAGGGCCTTCACAGATGATGGCCAGGGAACAGTAGAACACTGAGCCTACCACCTAGCCTTTTGAGGTGGGGTCTTGGTGGCCAGGGTGGACCGCAAGCATCTCTGCGAGCCGTACACCCCACACTGGTTTGCCCGGCAATTCCGGTGCCAACAGCATCTGACCCCGCAGGTCTACCTTGGGGTGCACTACGAGGAGCACCTGTGTGTGATGAGGCATATGTGGATCATGTTCACACGGGAAGATGGGAAGATGCGGAATTCATTACCTCCTCCGACCGCCATCCTTGGGCTGATAAAAGAATATTCCCAGAGCTGGGAGGCGACCTATCCAGGGGAGATGCTGAAGCGGCCAACCATCCTGGTCGGTGAGGGTGAGCTTCCCTGATCTCAAGACCGGGGCCGAAAGGCAACAAGGGTATCCTGTAGTGGCGGGGCTGCTGTAGCGACGACGCCTGCACTGGTTGAGGAGGGAGGAGCGATAACAGATCCAGCAGTGACAACAGAGCCATTGGTCCCAAGAGAACAGAGTCATTCAGACGGGCAGCTACCGAGGGGATTCCGCAGGATTTCTACTCTGGCCCTAGGTAAACAGCTGCGCCACATTGACATGCCAAAGAATGCTATCTTCCCAGAGGCTTGGGACATCCGGGAAGTCAACTGGTAATTCCTTGGCCCATTTGAGTTATGGTAGCACCTTAACTGCCTCGGGATGGACTTTCTAGGAATTGGCCCTATTAGGGCTGGTTTTGCGGTATCTCAGGCATTGGTGGAGCAATACATAGCTGAGCTGGAAGACTTCATCCACTCTCGAGGCACCCTGCACCTGATGACAGACTGAGTCAGGGTGTTTCTAGGTCATACGGTCCCTCTGCAACTGTCAGCTGATAACCTGAGGGAGTGCTTCCCCATTCCAGACGAATCATATGAATCCTCCTAGGGAGACGAGGATGGTAGAGAAAGTCCTCCAGAGGAGGGTGAAGTCGGCGATCAGTCCTCAGATCTTGAATATTTTCTGGAGGCCCTCAAGGTAAAATCCCGATTTTCTTCTTCAGAGTCTGTCCTTAGGTTACTCTGGATTCCTTATCAGCATCTGCACTATGCAGGAGGACCGTGTACATAGACCTCGTTCCTTCCCCTTAGTGGGTGCCGACGCGGGACCTTATGGACCCGAACCCATGGCTACATCAACTTCCGTGTATGGCGGGGCTGGGACAGTCGAGGAGGCTCCCACGGAGTCTCCAGACCTGCCAACCATATACAGGAGGCCGCATCTCGGGATTCCGATGACATCAGCCCAAGAGCAAAACCAGGGATTTGACCTCTGTAAGTATTCTCTACTGAATTCACAACTTCTATCCCCTGACCATGTTAGCTAACATTCACATCCCTTTCTTGGCATGTACAGTCCTTCAATTGGCATGGGCTGCTGCGACGAAGTTGGTAGGGGCTTCAGGTAGCGCCCTTCCTAGGGGCATGCTGATGGTCGTGGAGGTGAACATCCAGCCTGACCAAACTACAGTGCTCCCAATCACTGGAGGGGGCGCCAGTGGGACTACGCCTGAGATTATCGAGGTGGGATCTGATGATGAGGATCAACCAGACAATTCAGGCCCCGCCACGCCTGATCTGACACCAGATGTGGACCCGTCCGAGGAGTTCCTTGGGGAATTCCCTACATACGAGCTTTCCAATCGCACCGACTGGGACAAGACAACCTCTGATGATGAGGACAAAAAAATAGTCTATCACCGATCATGGAATATGATCACACGCTTCATCAATGACACCCCCAAGTGCTATGGTTGGATAATATGGAAAGACTCTGCTCGTGACTGTGCGAACTGTGTGCTGGGGGAGTGGATTCCCAACATCCTCACATGGTCGTCCGATATCTTATAGTGGAAAAGATTCGGGAGTATGACCATGGCCTTGGCGTGGGCTGGCAGCAGAGAAAGGTGATAAACATCAAGAGGCTCCAGAAGGATGAAGATGAGGTCCAGCGACTGCAGAATCATACAGATGAGCACTTGACCTCCCTCAATGCAAAATATGAGCTAATATTATGATTTAAGGCCTATCTGGAAGAAGCCAAAGAGGGCCTGAGGCGAGCTTCTGGGGAGATGATCGCCATCCGGGCCGACGTGGAGCGGGCCCAGATTGCGGCCAACGAATTGCACCCTCTCGCCACCGAGGAGGAGCGGGAGGTGAACAAGTGGTAGCAACTCCTGGATGCCACCAGCCAGAGGGTTGTGGAGTTGAAATGTTATTTTGACGAGGTCAATCTGTCCATGGGGGGAGTCGACCCCCGGGTACTGTAATGATTACAAAACTTTAAATGTACCATCATGTTTTGATTGTTTGAATGTCGTAGCATGCACGAGTTCCCTTGTTTACATTAGTTTACTGCATCCTTGTGATGTTCACAGAGCGTCCAGTAACCATTCCCTAGGATCACGTGGGTCGGGCCCGATGTGAGAAACAAGGGATGGCCTCCTCATCACTCCATCCAAACGTAGGAGTGCAAACCAAGCTTCGGGCATTCGAGGTTTGGACAACTGGTCCGAATTTTTGGGAGATGGGAGAGACCTGACTGGAGAACTAAGCTCTCAGAACAACCAAATTACCATTTTCCTAGTGCTCTTGTGCATAATAGGGGTAACACCAGGAGCACTGAAATTGATCTGAATGTATGGTAATGGGAGGTGTGAATCACGATACCCAGGATTCAGAACATTGTGGGGGTGGCGTGACAATAAAAAATGGCTATTGACCGCATTCAAAACACAAAATTCTTATTGAATTAGCCTAGAGTGGGGATAAAAAATGAGGTTCGACCATTGAAAATGTTTGAAACACGGGAAAAAACTCAAAATTTCATTCGTTAGTCTTCCAGAACATTGGCCCAGGAAAATAGGTGGGCCATAGGCCAAGCATCCATACTATTAGGGGGTTCCTCCAGACGTGAAAAAGGACGGGGGTCCGAATAAGGGGCACACAAAGCGTGGAATTTGGAGTGAGGGTTTGTTCGAACAGAATCCAACACTCTTGAAATTATGCCACCATGGTGGAAGCACATTGGATGGACGCATCAGTTTGATCATGGATTATTCCTTCTTTCAGACAGGGCCTCTCTGGCGAGGGGGGATGTCACTTCCCAATGTCTTCTTAGGGCATCCCGAACTTTTTCAGGGCAAAGTTTTGGTTACACGATTCCCCACAAGGGTTCATGCCATGGGGGATGGAAATGGGGAGGAACATGACTTTATGATTCCTAGGGCTGGACCTTGGGAGAAATACCAGGGTGTCTCTACGTATTCCGTGAGGTTGGGAATTAAGTCGTACATAGTTTTGAAAGCACAGTTTAGCGTCATGCGAGATGATGAGAAGCCTGGCTGCGCCAGTGTACATACTACCAAAACTACTAAGCTCACGTGATTCGTGCTCGATGTGGGAAACAAGAAGTAGTAGTGGGGATTTCCCAACATAGGAAGGAACATGTTAGGGAGAAGGGACGCTCGGCGAATATCAGTCCAATGATGCTAACCCGTCCATGTAGCGCACCTAGACGCGCGAAGAGATAAAGTCGGGTATGTAAAAATTACACATGAACATGAGGAAGTGGAAACATGTGAATCATGATGCTCTAAATCTGGATCACAATAATGGTGACGTGACGATGAAGGATAACTGTTGACCATGGTGGAAATGCAGCATCCACATCGCATTAGCCTGGAATAGAGACAGACAAATGAGGTTCAACCGTTGACCAAGTTTGAAACACAGGACCTGTCGCAAATGTCTTCAAAGATCCTTAGGGGAATTGGCCCAAGATGGTAGCTGAGCCGATGCGGCATGGTACCAGGCCATTAGGGGGTCCCTTCAGATATGAAAGAGGATGAGGATCCAAATAGCGAGCTCATGAATCTTGGACATGGAACGAGGGGAATGTCCCCATGAAAATTACACACTTAGGGATCTTTGTAAAACACATCTAAATACGACAATGAGACGTATTCGATAGAGGGATTTGAGTCCCTTCCCATAGGGAGATCTTAGTTTAGGGTCGTAGAACTCAGACCATATATGGTAGGAAACACGGGAGACACGTGGTGGGGTAACTACAAAAACCCAACGTGAATGGGAATCGGGGGTTTTGACCACCACGTATTCCTTGGAGAGGTTTTAGGTCAAGGGACTGAAAACAAGAGTTGAGACGGGACTAAGGCAAAGTGCACACTCATTCCTACGTACCCCATGAGGATGGGGATCAAGCTGCATGTAGTTATTGAGGTGGCACGGTAAGGTACCAGTGCCAGGGAAAAAGGGGCGTGCAGGCGTGGCCCTTGCACCAAGAGAAGCGGTATTTGATAAATCTTGTTTTTCATTTAAGGTGAGTGAGTTTTTTTTTGTGAAGAGACATGCCTAGGGTATCAGGCCCTGGTGTCGCCACAAGAATCAAGCCATAATAGCCATTGACAGATGGAATGGAATGTGACTAATACTAAACATGGTATCCCCTTGAGTGAGGACATCACGATACAGTGCCGTTTTTCGTCGTGTGTCCATGACGATAATGTCATAGTTTAGGGTCATGCGATAAGACCGGGCATTCACTTTAACGTCATGAAACACAGACGTAGTAGAGACGATTCTAGGTGGGGAATGTGTATGGTGCAATACAACATACCCAACGTGAATGGTAAAATGATCCCATATCACACCGTACGCAATTCCGAGAGGGGAACCTCGAGCCAAGGGTCCCAAATAGGGGTAAGAGGGAAAGGGGAAGGAGTAAATAGCTCCCAACTGAGCTGGACCTGAAAACGAGGTGTTCGGGTGATCCTACATATCCCATAAGGATGAGAATCATGCCACACGTAGTTCTGGAAAAGGGGAAATACGAAAGGATCTTAGTTTAAGGTATTAGAACTCGTACCATGGATGGAGTGAAAACCCTCCAAGTAAGTGCAGACCTCAACCCAATCCCTAAGCCCACGTGAGTTAGAATCGGTGTGGGAAACAAGGGAGGAAGATATCTTTTACAATACCTAGAATTCACACCAAAGGGAAATCGGTGCGGATCCCTGAATGATGCCCCTATCGCGGCTTTGTTCCTCTTAATGCGCGGATGTGCACCGAGGAATAGTACCAAGAGTTTCAAAGTTCTACTTGTACATGAGAAGGTGGAGAAGGATGTGAATCATGTAACCGACATTTTGGTCTTAATGGGGTCGGTGTAGCAATAGAGGATAACTGTTGACCATGTTCAAAACACAGTATCCATATCGCGTTAGCCTGAAGTGGGAACAACAAATGAGCATAGAACACTGACCATATTCGCAAAGAGGGATTTGTATCGGCTTGTTGTCAGCGACCCTCAAGGACGTTGGCCCGTAATGGTAGGAGGGCCCTTAATCCCAACATCCATGCCACTTGGGGGTCCCTTCGGGTGTGAAAGGTGATGGAAACCCTAATGAAGGAGAACACAAAGCCTGAAAAGTGGGTGGGAACATGTTCGAGCAGAGTTCGACATTCTAGGTACGAAACCAGAGTACCCTTAGGCACATTAGTGAACCACCAAAGAGGGTCTACAAGGGTGCTCGGGAGGGAGAGGTACATGGCGTGGTCATTATAAACCCGACATGAATGAGGACATAATCCCATGCCACGCCATATACTCTCCTCCCCGGGGAAGGGTAGGACAAGGGGCCAAGGTGAAATAGAGATTTCTGAGAGATGGGGCTAGACTCGAAGTCTAGACATTCGGGTGGTCCTACGTATCCCATGAAGATGGGAATAAAGCCACATGTAGTTCTTAAAGATACCCGAGGGCAGAATACCCTAACAAGGGGGGTGTATGGAATGGCAGGTAACCCAACATGAATGAGGACATAATCCCGTATCACACTGTACACTCCGGGTAAGAAATTGGGCCGGGGGCCCGGAAAATACCGAGGGGCCTAAGGATGGGCCTCAGTCAAGAAGGCCCGACCAGTTTGAAGTTTAACGTCTTGCAGTAAGGATGAGGGTCGGGGGCTCGAGAAGGCCAAGGGGCCTGAGGCTGGGCCTCGGTTAGGAAGGTCTGACCAACTTTCAGTTTAACGTCTTACAGTGAGGACGAAAAGAGGATAAGGTGTCTCATCCGGGGATGTGTACAACATGGTGATCAACTCGAGGTGAATGAGGACATAATCCCATACCACACCACACAATCCCATAAGAGACAACCCAGGACGGGGGCCCGAAAAGGCCAAGGGGGCTGACAGTTGGCATCGCCCAGAGGGAGTTCATCGTTTGGAGATACAACTGGGTAGAATGAACCACTACACTCGATGTTTGGGACATCTTGGGAAGACCCTAACGATTCAGGACAGCTGTTGACTATGTTCGAAACATAGCGTCCCTATAGTGACCTGAAATGGGAGAAAAAAATGAGCATCGACCGCTGACCATATTTGAAACGTGGGACTTATATAGGCTTGTTGCTCAACATCCTCAAGGGCGGTGGCCTGAAGTGGTAAGCGAGACCTTAGGCCTAGCATCTATACCACTCAGGGGCCCTTCCAGACGGGGAAGGTGATGGAATCCCAATCAAGGAGTGGGTGAAGCATAACTGTACCCATCTCAAAAAGAGGCGAACGTCTCCAGGGAGCAGGACATATGGTCGGATCGAGGTTAGCTCGACGTGAATTGGGGAACAAGTTTTCACCCCTTCCATACGTCTTGACCCGGGGGGGAAGATTTTGGAATTTGGGCCGGGCCAACAGACGACATGTCTAAGCGTTCCTACATATCCCACGAGGATAGGAATCAATACATATGTAGTTCTTGAAGGCCATGCAGTTTAACGTCATGCGGTGAAAACGTGGGAGGATAGAATAACGGGAGTGGGAACATGGTGAGACCATTTCAATCCTGGTATGAGTGGGGATGAGGAATCCTACATCATATCATGCGAGGATCCTCTGAGAGAACTATACTCAGGGGGGATAGTCAAGAAGAAGAGTTTAGGTCTGGGCTCAAGACGAGGCGTCTAAGAGTTCCTACGTATCCCATGTGGATGAGAATCAATCCATATGTAGTTCTCAAAAAGCAGTTTAACGTCATGTTGGATGATGCACAATTTAAAGTCATGCAGGACTAGACAGTTTAAGGTCATGCAGGACCGACGTGTAGTTTAGGGTCATGCAAGACTGTTGTGCCATTTAGGGTCATGCAGGACCATCCAGTTTAAGGTTGTGCAGGACCATGAGGCTCAAGAAAAGTATTTCTTGAGTAATTTGGCATTAGTGGTAAGAGTTATACGCTCACCATCCATGGTTACCAAGGAGTATGCTCTGTTGGGGTAAACCCTATGGACTATGTAAGGTCCTTCCCATTTGGGCTCCAACTTGGGTGGTTTCCTATCAGGGATCATTGGTGCTCGGAGGGCCAAAACTAGGTCACCTTGTAGAAAAGAGTGGAGGCGAACCTTCTTGTTGAAGGCTCTAGCCATCTTATTATGATGCCTTTCCAGATTGTGCAGGGCACAAAACCTATTCTCGTCAAGTGATTCTAATTCATCTAGAAGGATTTCGGCCACCTTATCTGGTGCCTGCTAGTCATAGACCGCAGTGCGTAATGAAGGAAGTTGGATCTCGATGGGAAGGATGGCCTCAGCCCGTACACCAGGGAATATGGAGTCACCTGGGTGGAATTTCTATTCGTCATTGTTTCCTCTGGAAATGGGGATGACCTTGTTTGTTTAAGGTTCAAACTTTCCAATCGGTTTCTAATGGGTTTATTTGTAGAACCAGAAACATCCAATGATTCTATATCCATTTGTACTTACTTTCCAAAGGTTGTTTCTCATTATTTGTGGACCAATGAGGCTTAAGAATTTTCATTGGTCGAGAGGATGAGAGTTCAGACTCATCACACCTTTTTGGGGGGAATTATTGTCTACTCTGAGACTCTCTTATAGATTTGAGTTATGTTCGTGAATCCTTATTAATTTACCGAGCATGAAAATGAGTTCTTCCTTTAGATATTGAAATCAATGATTGATATGTATGAGATTTAGAGAATATTTTATATATATTTTAGGTTCTTCATCGATAGAGAATCATCCGTATTTATTTGATATTCTTAGTCAATGGTATCCTTAAATACATTATATAGAAATATCTTGGATATTATGACAACCATACTGGTTTTAAATCCACTCAGTGAGGCACTTGGAGTTTATTGTCGTTCAGAAGGACATGGATTATTTTAGAGTTGGGATCGTACCCGCAGATGGGCTACTTACGTATCCTTGTTTAGAAAAGGAATCAGAACCCATGTAATTCTAGAATTAAGATATAGTTTAACTTCATATGGGACAGATGAGAATTAATGGGTGATGAGCTTGAACCATAGAAAGGCTTCCTACATACTCTAATTTTAAGGCAGGGATCAAAGTCCACGTAGTTAGAGATAGAAGTGTGAGGTTTATGCATGATTAATGTCTCAAAGAGAGATTTCATAATTACTTTTACACTCTAAGCTCAAGTGAGTCATGCTCGGTGTGAGAAACAAGAGGTATCAATAAATTCTAACGATTGTTCCATGAAAGATGCAATCATAGGAAATTATGTGGGGCTTACATATGCACGAATACCCAAATAGATAAAGATCAGGACTTACTTCAGAGAAGAAGCCCGGGAAAAGGGTCCATAAAGGTATATGTGCTTTATGGAGATTTGGATACTCTAACTTGGGGATTACTCCTGAGGAAGATTCCCAAAGTAGGAGGGGACTTGTGATTGAGTTTTATTTCTGATAAGGAAGCCCAAATCAAAAGAAATTTGTGACTGGGGATTACTCCTGAAAAGGAGGCCCAAGTTAGGGAACTTGGGGCTTACTATTAAGGAGGATGCCTAGATTAGAGAACTTCTCATCTTGAAGTATGAGGTTGAATGAAGGAAATATCTAACCATTATGAAATAAAGATATGTAAATCACACGGTTTTGAGAGAAATTCCACAGAATTCCTTTCAGATAAAGAAGCAAACAAAGGAACCTTGCCATAAATGGCTTTGAAGAGGGTTTTGAAGGCTAAATCTTGGAGAGGAGAGGTGTATGTGAAGAAAAGAGTTGAATAGGAAGGAGGGGCACCCAAAAAGAGGTAGGCGCGCAAGTCATGTTTGGGTGTGCAAGTCCTGGTCGTGCAAGTATACTTGCGCTACATGGGTGTACTTGGGCGACGGTTAACCAATAGTGTAATACTTGGGATAAACTTGGCTCAAGCCCTTAGTATTATCCCTAAAGGCTTCCAAAAGGGTGGCACGCAAGTTCTGTTGAAGGGATAAGGTGGAGCACAAGTGTGTCCATTTTCATTAAGGGTTAGACACCTAGGAACGCAAGTATTGATGAATTTCAACACTTAGGCCTTTTCCCCCTCTTTAGATCTTCCATTCTAGGTAAAAAATTACCTTAGAAGTGTTCAGAAGACTTCAAGCAGAGACTAGGGAACCGAGAGCTTAAATATGACTTTTGGATTTTTTCGTCCTCGAAATGGGGGGCCCACAAGAGGTATTTATAGGCTACCCGAGTCTTGGGAGAAATTTGACTTAGGGAACACAAGTGACTTGCACGCCTCATGTCTGGTGCGCAAGTGACTTGCGCGCACAAGGCTGGCGCGCAGGTATACTTGCACGCCTTAATGCCTTTGCACCTTTTTTATGATTCTTCCTTCTTATTTGCTTGAAATATTCTCCTTAGTCAATCCTTGGACTCTATAATGAAAGGTAGTGTCAAAAAAATTCCCCCCTCGGAGTTGGATCCGAAAAAAGGAAAGAGGATTTGACTCTGAGGTAAAGAAGAAAAACCAAGGAAATTTTGGTGCGCATGTGTGGAGCGCGCAAGTAGTGGTGTGCAGGTGCAAGACGCATAGGGTTCAGCGCACAGAGGTGAGGCATTGCCTATAAATATGCGGCGCCACTTTGCGCAAATCACCCGGCTTTGAACGCTTTTGAGCTCTCGGTGCGCAAGTAGCTCTCATTCGCGCAAGTGACTTGTTTTCTACTGGTTCGCGCTTCTATTCATGTCATGCTTCTACAGAGGTATTTGGACTTGCGCGGTGATACCTTCACGCCCATACTTGCACGACCGACTTGGACTTGCGCACCAACATGGGACTTGCGCACCTTAATTCCTTTACCATTTTTTTTGAATTTATTCACAAATTTTATGAAAAATCAACTTATTTAAGAGTTAATTATTCAACATTTGTGTAGATTCAATGGCTCCCAAAAGAATTGGAAAAGCTAATGAGCTGGCTAGTAAGCGAATTGATGACATGATGAGCATCGCTGGCCATGATTATTATGATATCTGCAACAACACTCTCCCAGATTTGGCCAAGTACTTGAATAAGTATCATCTTAATTTCCCACAAAGTATTTACCTACCTTTGTATGGGCATGGTCATCTACAAGGAGTCAACGTTCCAGATGCAAAGAATTATACACTTGAGATGCAGCTGCATTGCTACCCTTCTATTTCGGTTATGCTGTGCATTAAGAGAAGAAAAAATGATGTGAACTTTCAAAATTTTCCTCCATGCCATTTACTTGAAGATATGAAAATGGAAAACCCATGGGCTGATATGTTTTCTGCTATCGGTTGGTGGAGAGAAGGCTATAATGTCATTAGAACAATATCTGAAAAGAGTACTCTCTCAAAATGGATCTTTACTTCCAATTCTCCATTCTCAAATCCATGTATCCATCTTCGAAGTCTCTTGGAAAGAAACAGAGTCACTATTCGATCAGCAGACAATTTTCTCAAACCGCACTCAAGAACATTATTTTACAATTGTTCCAAGAAGAGCTGGTATCACTACATCTCTTATTGTATCCAGTTGAATGAATGAATTCCAGGTGGTTGCTGACGAATCTCGGGATGCCGTAAATCAAATGAAGAGTTATGTTGAAAGCCTCTTGTAATTCTTGGAAAAGAGAAGAGAATCAAATATATGGATGTCCTTCTAACTCTTTTGCATCAACGAAAAACACTTTCATCTTCAATCATTTTTGCCTGCATTCTTTTGTTACCTGCTTAAAATTTTTACCTAAGACAATGGGCCTAGTAAGCATAGTTTGATTTTTTCTAGGATTATAAAAATAACCCTACAAACTTTGAATCTTTTTATTTCTCAATATTATCTAAATCATACAAAATGCATGTTTAGTGAGCTGTGACTTGAATTTTGTTCAGAGTTACCTTGTCTTTTGTGGGCAGCTTAAAGTCATGCACATCGGATATAAAAAAGACTAATGTTTAAGGTCGAATAGATTTGACCGAATGGATTAAAAATGACTCAATTCCTTGATAATTTTTCTGAAAACATATTACCACATTCAAGTATGGGGGAAAAAATGTAAACTATAACTTAAAAAATTTTGAATCTGAGGAATGATATGAAAAAATGGCTAAAAAGGCATTAGAAGAAGTATTTCCTAAGAGTGAAGTTACCACTATTTAACAAACTCGTTAGGGGGTTGAATTATACAGGGCCTCTTAAGGGAATTGGATGCATAGTCAAATAATAACATCTTTTGGATGATAGATCAATTATGTAGACTACTTATTCAAGGCCGCCTAAGGGAACGTTCTGCATAGTCAGGCAAAAGAACTCTCAGAAATTTTACTTTTCTATTGCTAAAAAGCCAGTGAAAGTTTATGGAGATTCAAATTTTCTAAAGCATAGAGTCTGCTGTATGGAGAGAGGTACTTGAATATGGAGAGGATATTTACAATCAAGATTGTCAAAGAATTGGATGAATGTCACTCCGGTGAAGGTCTGACCCAAACATAGGGAAGGGAAATATAAACCATAGACTTGAATACTTTCAGATCATGAAAAAGAGTATTGGACAAATATGTTAAGGATGGCTATTTTTGCGGATCCCTACATATTTTTATTAAGACAAATAAGGACAAAAGAAGTTTTCCTCCCAAGAATGAAGTTACCACTATTTGAAAAACCTGTTAGGGGGTTGAATTATTTAGGGCCACTCAAGGGAATTGGATGCATAGTCAAATAATAATATCTTTTGGCTGACAGGTCCGTTATGTAGACTGTTTATGCAAGGCTGCCTAAGGGCATGTGCTGCATGGTCAGACAAAAGAACTCTCAGGTATCAGAAATTTTGGGACCAGAAGTCAATAAAAGGGTTATGGAGATCTGTAAGTATTTAAGGTTAGGAGTATGACACATGAAAAATGGGTATTGTCCAATGCATGAAGGAGATACATAGACCAATGCTGACCATAATAATGTTGTGGTTGGTTCCTGAATTGAGGTGCTAGTCCTCACTACGTATCCCATAAGGATGGGAATAAATCCATACATAGTTCTTAAAATATAGTTTAACGTCATGTGGGACGAGAGTGTAGGAGATCTTAGTTTAGGGTCGTAGAGCTTAGACCATAATGATGAATACATAGTGTGTGTTTGTAATAAATCTGATGTGAATGAAGACTAGGGTTTTTATACCACATTCATGTTTTCAAATGGGGACTTTTCAGCCAAGGGATTGAAAGTGGAATTTGGGGTTAGGACCAAATACTTGGGGATGGATTTGAGGGATGCTCGAACTTTCCTACGTATCCCATAAATATGGGAATCAAGTCGCACGTAGTTCTTGAAATACCCTCTGTATAGATTTGGTTTGTACAAGTGAAGGGTGAAATGGGAATTTAGTGCAATGATGGTTTGACCCAATATTAAAGGTTCGAGCATTTCCATGTATGCACATAATCATTGGAATATGACATGATTGGAGATCAATGTCAATGATGATTCCCTCTCAGGCAAGTGACAATAGGGGAATGTATAGTTTTACATCATATAGCAAGGACGATGGTGAACCAATGTAAAAAATATTCGTTTTGGGCTACTTCACGGATCAACATCATATGAGACGGAGGTAAACCAACGTGAAGAGATTAGTGTTGGGCTTGAACCACGAGTGGTTTCCTATGTACCCATCCTAGAAGTCTAGGATCAAAGTTCGCGTAGTTATATTAAGAATGAATTAGTGATCAAGTTGTACTTGAGGACAACCCGAAGATGGTGTTGGGACTAACACGTGATTAGCGGCCCAAAGAGGGTGTTATGGTTGAAGTTTACTCTAAGATCACATGAGTCATACTCAGTGTAAGAAACAAGAGGTAGCAACAACCCTAACGATTCATAGTTTAATTTCATGTAAGACATAAGGGACATGACACAGTTTAACGTCATGTTGGATGAAAGAGGGACTGTGCAGTTTAATGTCACGCAATAAGGACAAAAGAGGGGACTATGCAGTTTAAAGTCTTACAATGAGGACTATTGGTGCTGCACAGTTTAGTTTCATGTAGCAGGGACAAAATACAGTTTAACGTCATATAGGATGAAAGGGTGATGTACAGTTTAGAATCATGTAGCTAGGACGTATTAAGGGACTTTTTTCAGTTTAACGTCATGTGGGATGAAGAGGTGCACAATTTAACGTCTTGTTGGACGAATATATAGTTTAACGTCATGTAGGATGAAAGGGTGTTGTACAGTTTAGCATCATGTAGCTAGGACGTTGGTTATGCAGTTTAACGTCTTTCTAGATGTGAGTACTTATGTTACACAAAATAATTTTTCAAGAATCTAGCATTGGTTGGAGTTGTAATGAGTTCTACATCCATTGAGATTAAAGAATAATCTCCATTGGAGTATAACTTATGTATTGAGTAAGGTCCTTCCCACTTTGGTTCAAGATTAGAAGGTTTCTTTCCTAGTATCATTGGAGTTCTGAGAACCAATACCAATTCTTCTTGAATGAATGAATGAAGACAAACTTTTTTATTGAAAGCTCATGCTATTCGATTCTGATAGACTTCTAAGTGGTGCATGGTGCACAATCTTTTCTCATCTAATCGTTCCAATTAATCCAATCGCTTTTTATATTTTTCATCTGTAGATGACTGATCACAAATGGATACTATGAGTGATGGTAATTGAACTTTAATGGGCAAGACTGCTTCTGTTCCATATACCAATGAATATGGAGTTGATCGCGTAGTAGTGCGGGTGGTGGTCCGATAAGCCCATAAAGCATGAAAAAGTTTATCAGGCCATGATTTCTTATCTTTATCCACCATCTTTTGCATTATATTTGAAAGAGTATTATTAAATTCTTCTATTTGGCCATTGTCCGCTACATGATACCGAGAGGAATGGTTGGATTTGATGTTGTATTCTTGATACAACTTCCTTACCTCAGATAAATAGAAGTTGGTTCCATTTTCCGTTAATATGGTATGAGGGACACCAAATCTGGTAATGATGTTAGACTTTATGAAGCTAACAATTCTTTTAGAACTAGCTTCTTTGCGAGGTATTGCCTCTGTCCATTTGGAAAAGAAGTCAGTAGTAGTAAGAATATACTTAAAATGCTTGGATGTAGCTGAAGGATAAGGTTCTACTACATCCATTCCCCATGTGGCAATGACTATGAATATTTAGCTGTATGAAGCAACTCTGGGGGTTGATGAATGAAGTTGGCACATACTTGTCAAGAATGACACTTCTTAGTGAAATAAACACAATCTTGTATCATTGAAGTCCAAAAGTATCCAAGCCTTAGAATTTGACCAGACAGTCTATGTCCAGACTAGTGGGCACCATAGACTCCTGCATGTACTTCTTTCATGACAACCATTGTCTCTTCACCATCAATGAATCTGAAGAGAATTCCATCAAAACCTCTTTTGTAGAGAATTTTTTCTAGGTGATCTGGGCAATCATAAAGAGTAAAATTGACCACACGTCGCCAGACTTGTTCTTTCCCAGATCTATCAGGTGGGAGTGTTACATTTTGAAGGTAATCCCTGATAGGTGTCATCCATCCTGTAGTATGGCCATATGGTTCAGAAATGGGACTAATTTCATTGATTTCATCTATTCTGATTTGAACATAAGGTGAAATTGTATGATGGTGGGAAATACTGATGATTTTCTCATCCCAATTTAGATCTGCCAGAGCTGTGGCTATATTAGCCAATGCATCAGCTTGAGCATTTTGTGATCGCTGGACATAAGAAAATGTCGGTTCCGAAAGAAATTCTGCCATTAACTCTCTAACATAATCATACAAAGGGATTAACTCTTCTTTTCTGATGGTATAATCCCCATTGACTTGTTTGATTACTAGGTCTAAATCACCTTTCACCTTTAAGTGATTCACTTGTGCCTAAAGCGCCAACTCTAATCCTGTGATGAGAGCTTGATATTCTACTTCATTGTTTATACCGCCTTCCCACAATAAGAAGGAATAAGGTATCACTGCCTTTTCTAGGTAAATAATCACAATTCCCAACCCAACTTTGTTGAATTTAGGATCTTCCATTTTCTTCCCCATTGGACTTCTGGAAGCACCATCAAAGTACATTTCTCATGTTTGAAGACTATATTGAATAGAGAAGAATTCCTCATCAGTAAGTTCAATATCTAAAGATTTATCTTCTATTGAAGGGTTTTCAATAAGGAAATTATCCATAGCTTGGCCCTTTATTGCCTTTTGAGACACAAACTAGATATAAAATTGTTGAAAAATATCTGCCCACCTTGCCAGACGTCCTGTAAGCATTGGATGACTAAGGATGAATTTGAGTGGGTTATTGCGAGATACCAAGTGGACCTCATGATGTTGTAGGTAGTGTCTCAATTTCTGAACTACAAAGATTAATGCTAGGAAGCACTTTTCAATACTTGAATATTGGGTTTTTGCTTCAAGCATAGTCCGACTAAGATAGTAAAGGCTGTTTTCATTCCCAGCATAATTCTTTTGGGCAAGGAAGACTCCCAATTATCGCTCTAAAGCTATAACATAAAGAATAAGTGGTCTTCTCTCAATAGGTGGAATTAATACCGGTAGACTCAAGAGATATTTCTTGAGAATATTGAATGCCTCTTGACAATCTTCAGTCCAATGGTAAGTGACTCCCTTCTTCATTAATTTGGTGAAGGGTAAACATTTGCCTGCCAAATTGGCAATGAAACACTGAATATAGGACAAGTGTCCTTGAATTCCTCTCAATTATTTCAAATTCCTAGGAGGTGACATACCAAGGATTGATTTTGTCTTCTCAGGATCGACTTCGATACCACGATGGCATACAAAAAAGCCAAGAAATTTTCCTGAGGTTACCCCAAAAGCACATTTCAAGGGGTTCATCTTCAAATTGTGTTGTCAAAGTTTGTGGAATATGATTTCCAAATCAGCCAAGTAATTTGAATGTTGTATTGATTTAACCACCAAATCGTCCACATAAAATTCAAAAAATTTCCCTAAAAAGGGTTTGAAGATACGGTGCATGTCACGTTGATATGTTGCACCTGCATTCTTCAGGCCAAAGGGCATTACCTGATAGAAAAACACACCCTGAGGGGCTTTGAAGGCTATATATTCTTCATATTCTAGAGCCATTAGGATTTTATTATATCCAAAATATTCATCCATGAAGGAAAGTGCTTCACAGCCAGCTGTTTCATCAATTAAGAGTCCTATAATCAGGACTGGAAAATTATCTTTGGGATAATGCCGATTAAGATCTCTAAAATCAATGAAAACTATAATTTTTTCATTCTTCTTTTTCACAGGGACAATATTAGCCAACCATTTGGGATATTGAACTTCTCTGATAAAGTTAGCTTTGATAAGCTTATCCACTTCAGCTTCAATTTTGGAAGCATAAGTTGGGTGTGTTATTCTTACGGCTTGTTTGAATCCTTGATGTTCTTCTGGAAAACCCAAATGATGAGTAGCAACATCAGGATCAAGCCCTGGCATTTCTGTGTAGTTCCAAGAAAATATATCACGATTTTCCTTTAAAAATGAAATATACATTTCTTTCTCTTCAAGAGTCATGGCCATACTAATTAAAGTGGGGAATGGATCTTCTTTTGTACCCAAATTTATTTCTCTGAGTTCATCCATAGTAGTAGAGATACCCTCTTCAAATACTGGAGGAGCATCCCTGAGATCTTCCACTTCTTCAACAAGTGTTATTTCCTCTATTTCTACTTGCATAGTAGATGACGAAGCAGAATTTCCATGATCAAGAGAGATGTTAAAATTTGAACCACTTGAGGAAGAGGCTACCATTTTTGACCCTATTGATGATGAAGGGTCTTCCTTGGGTAATAAAGAGGAGATGATGGATTGATAATCGACATCATCGTTCATCTCTAACATTGCTATAACTTCTTCTGTCCTAGTTGATGAAGTATAGAATTGCTGGATTTCAGTGGATGAAATGAAAACATCTTCATTTGAGCTTTCATCATTGCTTGGTGAATCACCATTTTATCCCATGCTATCTGGATTGATTGTCATAATTGACATTATGGAAGTTTCCATAAGAGTATTTGGATTTGGATCTATCCTGTCAATTTGACTAATAGGCAACACATAATCTGTACTCACATGTATGAATGGGTTTACTGGAATCTTTTCCAAACCATATGGAGCATTAATTTTGGTAACCTTCTTTGTTGTGGATATCTCCTTACCCTCCATGTGATAGAATTTTGCCTCAATGTATTGAGATTCACATGTTTGGAATGAGGCTTTATCACCATAAAATGTCCCAATTTGACCATTGAAACAATATTTGAGACATTGATGATATGATGAAGGGATAGCCGCATGTTGATGTAGCCAAGGTCTTCCAAGCAAAATGTTAAAGGCTGTGTCATGACGAACAACCATGAAATATAAATTAGATACAAGGTCTCCAAATTGAGTTCTGAGTGTAATCTCTCCCAGTGGTTCTTGTTCATTTTTATCATATCCTTGCAACATTAAAGTAGAAGGAGATAAATCAGATTCGGTGTGGCCCAATCGACAAAGTGTACGAATAGGGATGATGTTGACTCCTGAACCATTATCAATGAAAGATCTTCGGATTTATATATCATTTACCTTGCCAGATAAATACAAAGGTATAATATGTCCATGCACAACATCATCTTCATCTTCATCTGTAAAAGATATCACTGCATGGAATTCTGCAGGTCCATTCTCTACATGGTAGACTTCAGCCGTAGCAATTTTAGTTTCGAATTCTTGAGGACTTGACAAAGCCTTAATGAGTGCCTCCCGAAGATCCTTTGATAGATTCAAGGAATACATAATTGATAACTTGGCTGGTACTTGGGCCAAATGTTTCAGGACATTATACTTTTGGTCCAAAGGTATGCATTTCCCAACAGGAACATGAGGTGTCACAGGTGCCTTATAAGTTGATTCTTTGAAAGTAGATGCATCTTGTATCTGGGTAGGAGTTGGAAATACTCCTAGATTTGGAAGATTAGACTGACTAGGACTATTTATTTGCTGAGAGGAAGAAGGTGTAACTTCTAACTGATCTTCCAAAATAACTATCTCAGGACTGAATCTGCCATTGGTGGAAGAACTTTCTTGTTCTTGTTGAGCCCGCTGAAGGGATCTGCCACGAGTTTCTGCTACATATATAGTTCTAGCAGGGGTAGGATTGAAATAGTGGCTTCTGAAATATCCACATCTTCCTCTGTATCCTAGAACTCTGTAACTCCCTCTAATTCCTTTGTTTGGCATAGGGAATTCATGCTCATCAAGATTGAAACTGTGACTGGGATAAGGATCTATTAAGTGAATCATGTTAACAGAACCAAAGATCAACTCTTCATCTGATGAAGACTTTTCCTAATTAGCCAGTTTAGGCTGTGCTGTTTGGTGGGGCGGTGCCCGTGGCTTTGAAGTAGATGGCATAAAATCTGCCAGAGTCAAAGACAACTTGGGCTTTGACATGAGCTCAACTTCTTCTGACTACTCTTCTTTCTTTGAATTATGATGCTTCTTTGATGATTTTCCCTCTGATGAAGAGGGTTTTGTTGTGGAATTCATGGCAGAATACACAATTTTTTTCTTCAATTGTGTTCGTAAAATGGCATGAGTTCGGTTGATCATTTTCCTGGCCATCCATTCATCATATTTCTACGCATTTTTGCTTTTGACTTCTTGCCACTCTCCTTCTTCCTCTAGATTTGTAGTAGTAACACATGCTACCTGGGCTGAAGAACCTTTTAGTTTTACCTTTCCTAAGTATACCATTTTTTTAGGAGGTTTTGAAGACAAAAAACTTCTGAATGGGATGCCCCAACATCTAATGAAATAGGAAATAGTTGGTAAGGTCTTCATATCCTTCCTTGTTAGGCCTTTTAGGCCTTGGAAACTGAACCAAATTATTTTCCATATCCGAAATGAAGTAACCAGGAACTTGTTCATTTCGAAAAGAATAAACTTTGTTCTTCAACTCCTCAAATTATTCATGTCTTTGATATCTTTGATCATCTTGACAAAATGGCCTCTGTTGTTGATGCTCAGGAGGCGAATCCCTATGATAATATGAAGGCTTTGAAGTAAAAGTAGGTACAAGCACTTGTTTAAGTGTGACTATAGCAGTCTCTGCTTTACCCATTCTCCTTCCTGGAGCTGATGGAATTACATGAGTTTTATCCTTAGTCTTTATAAGAGAATCTTCAATCTGTTGAGTGATTGAAGTAAGGTCTCGAAACCCTCCTGTGTATTTCACAGGGATCAACGGTGTGCATAATTCATCACACAATTTTTCCACACAGATTGGAAAAAACTCTTCTTGAGGGAGTGTGAAGCTTAAAGAATATGTTAATCCCTTCCAGTGAGTAATGAAATCTGAAACTCTTTCACTCTACCTTTTCTTAAAATTTGTAAGATAAAAAACTATTTCCTTTGTCAACGTTGAGCTGAATTGAAGAAGGAACCGTTGAAGGAGATCTTCCCACCCAGTAATTGACCGGGATTGCAAGATTGTATACCATACAAAGGCAGGCCCTTATAATGATTGTACAAAACACCTGAGCTTAACTACTTCTTGTTGTTGAGGAGTTCCCATCATAGGATCACAATGAGAAACAAAATGTGTTAAGTGTTGTTCTGGGTCTCCCAAACCATTAAAAATTGGGAATGTGGTATTTGCAAAATTTGATGGGGGAGGAATTGCATCTACCCATTAAGGGTAAGCTCTCTTTTCTGGTTGAATTTGTGCATATTTTACCTCCGTATATTCCAACCGAGATGTTAATGACTCAATGGTAGTTATTAACTTTTAAGAAACATCTGATTGATCTTGGACCTGAGCAGGTGCAATAACTAGAGCTTGGACAGGTATGGTGGCTGGTACTGCAACTGATGGTAACACTACCAGTCATTGTTCAACATGACCCATAGGATTAGACCTATGAGGGTGTACTGGTAAAGGAGGATATTATTGATCCATCTCAATAGCTGCAACAAGTTACCTTGACTGACTGACTCCAGCACGCTTAGGAGGAAGACTACTTTGAAGTAGTTCTGTATTCAACCTCCTTAATTCCTTCATTTCTTCCTCTTGTTGTGCGAACCTTTGTTCTAGTGAGAGTGATTGGCCTTCTCCAGAGGAAGGGTGTAATGTAACTTGATTTTCCCTTTCCCCTTGTTGGATGCCTTTTGGAGAGGGGGAAGTTGGTTATTTGAAGGAATACCTAGATTCTGGGTAAACCTTTGATTTTGTGTACGCACACCTTCTTCATTTGTCTCTGTGTGTATAGCCTCTTGAGCAGGAACTTCTTCATATGATCCCTCTGAGTGAACCTCTTGTTCTGGAGGATCAGAAACAACGACATTGATGATATTTATTGATGCATAACGCATTGCATCTCTTCTATCGACATTTCTGTGATATTGTCTTCTTTTATGTCCTTGATGAAACATTTCCTTTTATTGAGTTGATCCCTCATGAACTTCTTGATGAACCATAATTTGAAGGGAATCTCCTGATAATTCGGCTCTACATTCCTCTTTCAGCTTCTTCCCTAATCGAGAGAAGACTGAATTTCACTGAGGAAGAGATTGAGGATTTGAAAAAGTCCTCAGTCTGATGGATTGGGGCCGTTCTTGTTGTTCCTGCTCAACTCCTCGAATCCTATTTGTTGATTCTAAGGGTTGAGCTAAAAGAGTCCCCCTCTGGAAAGATAGGGCAGTTCTTGAGCTGCTACATCTGAGACTTTCTTAAAATCTATCCTGAACTTGCGGACTTTAGTCCAGAAATTGGCCATATGCATCAACCTACATCCACTCAAATCACCTGGCTCGAATGACCGCTGGATGATTTCTGACACTTCTGTCACCTGTTGATGTGCATGCTCTAAACAAGAAGCCTATTTTATATTCTCATTTGCTTGATTCAAGTGTAATTCGACAACTTGTTCTTTGTATTCCTGACTTTGGGAAGAACTAGTTGAGGCCTGTTCTTGAGAAATCCTTTGGTTACAAAAAAACCAATTGGCTGTGGCCAGCCATGGGAAATAACATTGCATGAGACCATTTTTGGTGGGCTTTGTTGACTGGAGAGTATAGTGAAATGCAGTGATCCATGAACACCCCATCCCCTGATATGAATACCAGATGGGGAATTGGCAATTAACTAGTACAATCTTTTTAGTGTGCTAAGGCATGAACGCTGAAGGGATCTCTGCTAATTTTCACCCTTTGGATATCGGGAAACTGAGAGATAGGCCAAATCAATTTGGCATTGTAACCCTTATATTATATTGACATGATTTTCATATTCATCATAAGATAATACTTTATTTTTCAATTGAAAAATAGTTTTCCACAAGTTGAGATGAATATCATGAATACAATCTTCTGCCAACATTTCTGTAATATCATACTGAGAGTTAGACAAAGGCCAAAACATGACTGGTACTTCACCTTTCACCAGTTGTTTTCTCATATTCAGCACTTCCTCCTTATCATTTAATGAATATTCTTCTACCTGATTAGACCAAAGTCGGTGCTTCTTTGTTGTTTCATCATATTCAACAAGATTAGTAGAGAATTCATTTATCAAACTAGAAGATGAATGACCCAGAGGTGGTTCGGAGGCTAACCTACACCCCAGGCTATCTTTTGGATAAGAAATTATTTCACCTACTATTGGTAAAGCATCATACATAACTGGCTTCATATTCACAAGTGCCTCAAGATAAGAGGGCTTTCTCGTCACTACATTTTCCTTTGAAGAATTTTCCAGGCAATGAAAATTACTACTGTGGAGAAGACTTTCACAGCTAAATTCATCATCATGGGGAGGACCACCATGGTGGGTTACAACAAAAGATGAAACCTTTTGCTCCTTGGTCTTCTGGCCACGCAGAGGGTTATCGTGACTCTCATCTGAAGATGATACTTCGAGATCAACCGAACTATCATGAAGCAAGACTTCATGAGAAAGTATCTGATAAAGACCTTCGGGATTATTGTTCCCACTATTGGGAAATCAGAGAGTAGAATCTTGAGTTGCAACATACAATTGTTTGAGTGCATCAATAACTCCAGCATCGAGCAAAGCCTTATTATAGATTGGATCTTGATTAATTGACTGTGTTGGGCGGGTCTTTTTCTTAGACACCTTCTTAATCACTTTAGGAACCACTTGTTAACAAAAGTAGTTATTATGGGAAGGTGTATGTGCCTACTCCAGAGAAATAATCAGGTTAGGATGATTATCTCCATTCAAATCGGGTGTATGTGCCTAACTTGATTGTCCGTATGATATGGGGGAGTATCCCCCACAACCCTCTTAGACTGGAACAAAGGTGTGTATCTATTCCGGAGTGATATGTTGATGAGTCACTCCACTAGAAGGGATAGATTTATGTTTCTTTCCCTGTGATGCTACTGAAGTTGTTATAATATTCTGACAGGCATCCAGAATATGAGTAGGGATTTAATTTTTCTCTTTCACCATTGTCAAAATGTGCTTGGAGACTTCAGCTGCCGGAACGGGAATATATGTCCATTCTGTGCTTGGATTAGGTGTGTATTCCTTGTTCTGTCCTCCTTTTCCTGTCAGTGAATTCTGACAGTACTCATGTTTGGGGGCAGAGATTTGAGTCTTCTCCAAATTTGTCATTGGATCTTTCTGACTAACTTCTTCGGGTGCTACCAAATGAGACTGTTGGCAGGATTTATGAACATTGGCAGGTGTATGTGCCTACTATGTATTCTTCATCAAGAATGGTTGACAAATTTCCATCAATACTGGAAGACGAGACTGCTGACAGTATTGTTGATTGTAAACAGGTGTATGTCCCTGCTTACAGGTGGTCACCATATTAGATTGGTGAGATTCTTTGGTTGTAGTCAGACGATCTTGCTGACTAGATGATGAGTTATAAATAGGTGTATATGCCTGCCTATAATACTCTGCCAGAATTTCCTAGTAGGATTAGCGTGTTACTTCCAGACGAGTCTGCTGGGAAGTAACATCAGGACAGATGGGTGTATATGCCCGCTCGTTATTTGCAATCAAGTTGGCTTGATGGACTTCTTCGGAGGGGGAAAAGGTAAGAACCTTCTCCCTGTTGACCATATTTTGCCTCTGGCAGTTTGTCTTGTGTTCTCGGGTCTAAGGAACTTGAGCCGAACCCCTAAAGGCGGTACCCTCATCATGTTGAGGGCGCACTGTCACACGAGTCTGGAGGCGATTGTTGATGGGAGCCCTCGAGAAGGACTCCTGTTTCCTTGAATTAAGGCCTTGAGTGACCTTCTCATTCACCTCCCCATAATATGGGAGGGACTGGTGATTGTGTTCTGGGGATAATGACCCAAAATGGTTGGATACGGTGGTTGGCACCACCTGCTTCTTGATCACTGGTCATTGCTGTCTAGACAACCAGGGTAAATTATTGACTTGGAGGGCTTGTCGAGCGGCCTCCAGAGTCGGAATGGTACAGTGTTGACGGTATTCCTTAACCAGTGCATTTGAGACCCAGCATTGAAGACGCTGAGTAGGTGATGTCATCCTTAGAGCAGAAGAGGATCTATCAGGAGTAGCATTAGATGCATTCATAGGTGTGAACTTTAGAGAAGCCATTTCTGTAACACAGAGAGATCTTGGAAACGAGTTCCTATTTGATATAACAGACATAATCAAGATACATTCGGCCACTATATCTTTTAGATGATCACATATGTTATTTATTTCTTTGTTGGCCCTCACATTGAGTTAAATAGGGGCCTAACAAATAAGTAAAACATCATTTAACTTGGTTAAGGATTCACGTCGGGTTCACCATTTTTGTTTCCTCTGGAAATGGGGATGACCTTGTTTGTTTAAGGTTCAAACTTTCCAATCAGTTTCTAATGGGTTTATTCATAAAACCGGAAACATCCAATGATTCTATATCCATTTGGACCTACTTTCCAAAGGTAGGTTCTCATTAGTTGTGGACCAATGAGGCTTAATAATTTGCATTGGTAGAGAGGATGGGAGTTCAGACTCATCAAACCTTTTTGGGGGGAATTATTTTCTACTCCGGGAATCTCTTATATATTTGAGTTATGTTTGTGAATCCTTATTAATTTACCAAGCATGAAAATGAGTTCTTCCTTTAGATCTTGTAATCAATGATTGATATGTATGAGATTTAGATAATATTTTATATGTATTTGAGGTTCTTCATCGATAGAGAATAATCCATATTTATTTGAGATTCTTAGTCAATGGTATCCTTCAATAAATTATATAGAAATATCTTGGTTATTATGATAACCATACTGGTTTTAAAGACACTCAGTGGGGCACTTGAAGTTTATTTTCGTTCAGAAGGACATGGATTATTTTAGAGTTGGGATCGTACCCGCATATGGGATACCTACGTATCCTTATTTAGAAAAGGAATTCGAACCCACGTAGTTAGGGAATTAAGATATAGTTTAACATCATATGGGACAGATGATAATTAATGGGTGATGGGCTTGAACTTTAGAAAGGCTTCCTACGTACTCTACTTTTAAGGCAGAGATCAAAGTCCACGTAGTTCGAGATAGAAGTGTGAGGTTTATGCATTATTAATGGATCAAAGAGAGATGTCATAATTACTTTTACACTCTAAGCTCACGTGAGTCATGCTCGGTATGAGAAAAAACAGGTATCAGTAAAGCCTAACGATTGTGCCACGAAAGATGCAATCATAGGAAATGATGTGGGGCTTACGTATACATGAATGCCCAAATAGATAAAGATCAAGACTTACTTCAGAGAAGAAGCCTGAGAATAGGGTCCATAAAGGTATATGTGCTTTATGGAGTTTTGGATACTCTAAATTGGGGATTACTCCTGAGGAAGATGCCCAAATTAGGAGGGGACTTGTGATTGGGTTTTATTCCTGAGAAGGAAGCCCAAATCAAAAGAAATTTGTGACTGGGGCTTACTCCTGAAAAGGAGGCCCAGGTTAGGGAACTTGGGGCTTACTCTTAAAGAGGATGCCTAGATTAGAGAACTTCTCATCTTTAAGTATGATGTTGAATGAAGGAAATCTCTAACCTTTATGAAATAAAGATATGTAAATCACACGGTTTTGAGAGAAATTCCACAGAATTCTTTTTAGATAAAGAATCCAACAAAGGAACCATGCCATAAATGGATTTGAAGAGGGTTTTTAAGGATAAATCTTGGAGAGGAGAGGTGTATGTGAAGAAAAGAGTTGAATAGGATGGAGGGGCACAAAAAAAGAGGCAGGCGCACAAGTCATGTTTGGGCGCACAAGTCCTGGTCGTGCAAGTATACTTGCGCGACATGGGTGTACTTGGGCGACAGTTAACCAATAGGGTAATACTTGGACGAGACTTGGATCAAGCCCTTAGTATTATCCCTAAAGGCTTCCAAAAGGGTGGCGTGCAATTTCTGTTGAAGGGATACGGTGGCACGCAAGTGTGGCCATTTACCTTAAGGGTTAGACACCCGAGCGCGTATGTGTTGATGAATTTCAACACTTAGGCCATGTTTCCACTCTTTAGATCTTCTATTCTAGGTAACAAATTACCTTATAAGTGTTTGGAAGACTTCAAGTAGAGACTAGGGTGCCGAGAGCTTAAATCTGACTTTTGGATTTTTCATCCTCGAAATGGGGGGCCCACAAGGGGTATTTATAGGCTACCCAAGGCTTGGGAGAAATTTGAATTAGGGCACGCAAGTGACTTGAACGCCTCATGTCTGGCGTGCAAGTGACTTGCGCACCCAAGGCTGGCATGCAGGTATACTTGTGCGCCTTAATGCCTTTGCACCTTTTTGATGATTCTTCCTTCTTCTTTGCTTGAAATATTCTCCTTAGTCAATCCTTGGACTCTGTGACGAAAGGGAGTGTCAACAGTTGTCCGATAAGACCAGAGGGCGTTGGGGAGAATGTTCGACCAAATCTTCTTGCTCTGGACAACCATTTTCTGCAAAATGTTAGAGAGGGTTTTTTTGAATGCCTCAATCTGCCCATTTTCCTACGCATGATAGCGAGAGGTATGGTTTGAATGGGTATTGTACTTGGAGTACAATTTCTTCAGCTCGACTTCTCATAAGTTGGTTCCGTTATCAGTGAGGATGGCGTGAGGGACCCCAAGCTGGTGGATGATGTTGGAGCTCACGAAGTCAACAATAGAGCGGTCCTTGACCTCCCTGAGCGGAACTACCTTTGCCCATTTAGAAAAGAAATCTGTGGCGGTCAGGATGAACCTGCAGTGGCGAGATGTCGCCGGTGGGTAGGGTCCCACGACATCAAGTCCTCACACCAAAAATGTCCAAGAGTACTTGGTGGAGTGGATAGGTTCTGGCGGCCGATGTAGGAAGTTATCATGAACTTGGAACGCGCGGCATCTCTTGGAAAACTCGATAAAATCATGGATCGTAGAGGGCCAAAAGTACCCCAATCTCCGAATTTTATGGGACAGTTTTGGCCCAGCCCGATGGGCACCACAGGAACCGGAATGAACCTCTTGTATGACCTATGGAATCTCGACTCCTTGGATGATAAAGAGGAGAACACCATCAAAACCACGCTTATAAAGGATCTACTCAAGACTGGGACCACTCTGAAAGGTAAACTGCAGTGCGCGACGTCAGATTCGCTCGTGCTCGGCCCGATCAGCCGGGAGGAAACCCTTTTGGAGATAATCGACAAAAGGGGCTCTCCAGTCGAGGGTTGCTTCAACCACTGCATCTGAAGAACCTGGGGCTCCTGACGCGGTGGCTCCGGTGGTAAGATGGCTTACTCGCAGGCCGTCATCATCCTCTGGGGTGACGGGAGCAATGACTCTCCGGTGTGCCACGTGTATAATTAGGCCATACTGATCGGGCTCTGCAAGTGATGAAGTTAAGATGGACAAAGCATCCGCTCGACCATTCTGTGACCGAGGGACATGGGTAACCTCCAGTCGAGAAGGGATCTGGGCCATTAGATGGAGGGTTCGCTCTAACAATGGTATGAGCTCTGGATTTCTGATGACGTAGTCACCGTTGATCTGCTTGATGACTAGTTCAGAACCCCCTTTCACATGAAAATGGGGCACGTCGATCTCGAGGGCCAGCTCAAGTCCAGTGATAAGTATGACAACCCTGCTTTTTATTACAACATAAACATGCTTTATTACATAAAACATCACTTGATACAACAAAGAAGATCGAGAGGTTTAGTGTCTTTGGGGCTTAGGATAATTACATAAAAACTTTAAACTTGAAAAACAACATCCTTATTGAAAACTTCCTTTACATGACCACTACATTCCTTCGTACTTAGCATTGCATGGGATAACCTGAGGACATGCATAAGAAAAGGGTGAGCTACAAAGCCCAGTAAGGGAGTACAAAATGAATAACATGAGGAGTACAATACATGTTAGGCAATAGGAATATCAATAGAGAATAAGAGAGACATGAACATAAAGGCATGATAAAGCATGATAATCATAACATGGAAATGTGGCAACAACACTTAACATTGAATTAGCATGAGCCAAGGCTCATTGCACATGGAGCATGAGTAAACCCTCATTGCACTTGAAGCACGAGTAAACCCTCGTTGCACTTGAATTATCATGAGTAAACACTCATTGCACATGACGTATCATGATACTATACTTTACCCAATGCATTGGAGCGCTATCAGGGCGCACCCTTCTTAAACATTTCATTTCATGCATAAGTGTGCCACATGGATCATAAAACATGGATTCATAAAACATAATCATTTCTTCCACGATAAAGGAATGTGGAATTCATACATGAAACTTTATAATCAATATGTAAATGTGCATAAAGGTGAATACCCTTGATGGAGAAATGGGCATGGTATTCACTACACAAAGACATTGGCTTAGAAAATCGGTGCGATTTCGGCAGCGTAACGGCGTGACATAAGAATTCATAAAAAAGGTTGATGAGAGAGAAAGGGGTTCCTCATCATATTTACATGTAATGGACAGTAAGAAGATCATATATATACATGTCCCAACAATATAAATGGGATTTAGATTCATGATACAAAAGTATTTCTTGAATGTAAAAGAAGAGAGAGAAGTTCCTTTCGGAATTTCGGCATAGTAACGGGTGTACATGGGAGGCATTTAATGAGAGAGAAAGGGTTCTCCCATAATTAAAACAATAAGAGGGCAGTATTGGGGAGGTGCGAAACCATACCCCAACATTCATAATTGAAATAAAAAGGGAAATACAACTTAAAGAAAATTGACAAAAAAATGAGAAAGGAAGAAAACCCCTTACTTGGAAGTGTGCTTCCAAAGGCTAGAGAGAGGCTTGTGAGAGGCTTCTTGGGAGCTTGGGGCACCTTTAGAGGATTATAGAGAGAGTAGGGAAGAGGTTGGACGAACTTCATGGGCTTTGAGTGAGGAGGAAGTGGGAGCTTGGGTGGGTTTATATAGGAAAGGTGAGAGAATTCTTTATTATTTAGGTTTGGGACCCCTTATATTAAAATAATCCAAACCACAAACCATACCATGGTATTTGCCCATGGTTTCTGGAAAAGGAAATAGGAAAACAATATTTTACAAGGCCAAGGTCCGAAATTATTAAAAAATTAGGTTTGCTTATGTGGAGGTGAGTCACACTCCCATGGAAATTAATTTAAAAAGGCAAAGTGTTGAATAAGTCTTGAGGGCTCCATTAATGCTTTGAAAAGTAAGTCAAACAAACACAAAACCTCATTATTTTAATGATAAAACACATATTGGCCGAACATAAGGATTATGGTATTTTATTACATCACCATTGGGTCATTATGATGTCATAAAACACATTATATATTTAAATGGTATTTAATTTTTACCCAAAAATTTGACTGTCTCAGAAAATTATGAAAAATTCACCGTTGGATAATTTCGACGTCCTGATTCCAAAAATAATATTTATTTTATCTAAATAATTTTCTAAATATGTGAATTTTCACTTTTAAAATAAAAACCGACATTTATAAAAAATTCACGGGTTTTGACAGAAATGGCTTTCAAACCTTAATAAAAATTTTAATTGCATTCATAAAATTATAAGATCATTTATATTTAATAAAAATTAATTTAATATTAATAATAATATTTTATTAAAATATCATTTAATTCAAAAATCCTTTAATTTAATAAAATATAATTCTTAATTAAATAATAAAAAACATCATTTGTACTTTAAAAAAAACTAGTTACAATGTATCAAAAATGACTAGAAATTATATTCATTATTATATACAAAAATAATGTACATGAACATGGTGCTACTTATTTGTTACATAACCCCTTAAAATAGCCGCATAAGACCTAAGGGTAAGGTGTGCGATGGTGACAGACTCTTGGGGTTGCTCAGATAACATCGATCGAGTGGTAATCTCTATGAACTTCCATTTTTCCCGTAGACGATCACGTTCGAGCTTGACTTGATGAAGCTCAGCTTGGGCTTGGTCAAGGGCAAAGCCCAAATACGCCACCTCCTTTCCGAGATCCGACAAATGGGCTTCGTAAGGGGCAATTCTACTGGATGAGGCCATCGCTTCCTTTGTCTGAGTAGAAAATTGGTTCGTTAAAGCCTTATATTTAAACTACCCAGATGATCACTGTTCAACGGCTATAAAAGTAACGGTCACAAATCTTAACGTTAAACTAAAGAAGTTGACATCTTATAAAAACATAAAGAAACATTTAACTGGATCAAGAGGGATTTTCCATTGATGAAATTTTGGGTCGTTACAACATTCCCCCCTTAAGAAATTTCTCCCTCGAAATTTTCCTTTTCCCACACTAAAACAAATGTGGGTAACTGAGCTTCATCATATCCTCCGACTCCCAAGTTTCTTCTTCAAACTTGTGGTTTCTCCACAACACCTTGACGAGGGGCATTGTCTTATTTCGTAGAACTTTTTCTCTACGATCTAAGATCTTCACTGGTTGCTCCTCATAAGAAAGATCGTCTTCTAATTGTACCACCTTGGAAGAGAGTACATGTGAAGGGTCTGGTATGTACTTCCTTAAGAGGGATACATGGAAGACATCATGCACCTTGGCCATAGTAGGTGGAAGTGCTAGTCGATAGGCCACAGCCCCAACACGATCAAGAATCTCGAATGGGCCGATGTACCTTGGACTTAACTTCCCTTTCTTTCCAAACCTCATGAACTTCTTCCACGGAGATATGCGTAAAAACACCATATCTCCGACTTTAAACTCAAGGTCTCGTCGACGATTATCTGCATAACTCTTCTGTCGACTTTGGGCTGCCTTGATATGTTGCTGAATGGTTTTCACCTTCTCCACCATTTCTTCGACCATTTCTGGTCCAAGCAGCTTACGTTCACCGACCTCATCCCAACATGCCGGTGTTCTACACCTTTTCCCATACAGGGCTTCATATGGTGCCATTTGGATGCTCGAGTGGAAACTATTATTATAAGAGAACTCAACTAGAGGAAGATGTTGATCCCATCCTCCTCTAAAGTCCATTGAGCACGCTCTCAACATATCCTCAAGTGTTTGGATAGTCCGCCCGGATTGGCCATCAGTTTGAGGATGATAGGCCGTACTGAAGTTCAGTTCAGTATTCAGAGCATGTTGAAGACTCTTCCAAAACTTAGAGGTAAATCTTGGATCTCGGTCAGACACAATAGATAGTGGTACTCCATGAAACCGTACCACTTCCCTGATATATATCCGTGCCATTTGATCCAAAGAGAAATCCTCTCGAATAGCAATGAAGTGTGTAGTCTTTGTAAGACGATCCACAATAACCCAGATTGCATTGTTGCTTTTGGATGTCCTTGGAAGTCCAGTGACGAAGTCCATGGTGATGTTCTCCCATTTCCATTATGGTATGGGCAATGGTTGCATCATCCCCTTAGACTTCTGCCTCTCTTCCTTCACTTGCTGACACACCAGGCACTTTGATGTATATTCGGCGATCTCCTTATTCATATTATCCCACCAAAAGTTTTCTCGGAGATCTCGATACATCTTTGTGCTCCCTGGGTGAATAGAGAAATTTGAACTATGTGCATCAACCAAAAGTTCCTTCTTCAGCTCCGAACTTGGTGGGACACATAGTCTTTTCCCAAACCGCACAATTCCTTCTTCACTAACATTAAACTCTGAGGATTTTCCCTTTTTTATAGCTTCCACTTTTTCTTGGATTCTCACATCATCCTTTTGAGCATCCTTTAACCTTTCCAAAAGAGATGGTTGAGCAATCATTTGTGAAAGGATTGATGATGTTCCCTTCTTTATGATTCCCACGTCCATCTTCATCAAGTCTAAGAAGATTGGATCCTTCTCAATTCTCATCATTGATAGAATTGCTGGATCCTTTCTACTTAGGGCATCCGCCACCTTGTTCGCCTTCCCAGGGTGGTAATGTATTGAACAATCATAATCCTTTATGAGCTCTATCCATCTTCTCTGGCGCATATTAAGCTCTTTCTGTGTGAATATATATTTAAGACTCTTGTGGTCAGTATATATCTCACATTTCTCTCCATAGAGATAATGCCGCCAGATTTTCAAGGCAAAGATCACCGCCGCCAACTCCAGATCATGCATTGGATAGTTTCGCTCATGGATTTTCAACTGCCTTGAGGCATAGGATATCACTTTATCATTCTGCATCAGCACACATCCTAAGCCCTTCTTCGAAGCATCACTGAATACCACAAAAAGCTCTCCACTTGTGGGTAAAGTGAGCACAGGTGCAATGATAAGCCTCCTTTTCAACTCCTTGAAGCTTTCTTAGCATTCATCACTCCAAGCAAACTTTACTCCCTTTCGAGTTAGCTTGGTAAGAGGGTTGGACAATCGTGAGAAGTTTCTCACAAATCGTCGATAATATCTAGCTAACCCCAAGAAGCTACGGATATCAGTTACCGAAGTTGGCCTCGGCCATCCCTCAATTGCATCTGTTTTGGAGGGGTCCACAGATATCCCATTGCTTGTGATGATATGGCCCAAGAATGAGACCTCCTTCAACCAGAACTCACACTTGCTGTACTTGGCATAGAGCTTCTCCTTGCGCAAAGTCTCCAGTACAGTTCTTAAATGCTCCTCATGGTCCTCCTTGGTTTTGGAGTATATTAGAATATCATCTATAAAGACTACCACAAATTTATCTAGGTAATCTCTAAAGACTCTATTCATCAAGTCCATGAATATTGCTGGAGCATTGGTGAGTCCAAAAGGCATTACTATGAATTCATAGTGCCCGTACCTTGTACGAAAAGCAGTCTTGGGGATATCTTCCTTCTTCACCCTTACTTGATAATATCCCGACCGCAAGTCGACCTTGGAGAAGTATTGTGCTCCACACAGCTGATCAAACAAGTCATCGATTCTTGGGAGGGGATACTTGTTCTTTATCGTGATTTTGTTAAGTTCACGATAATCAATGCAAAGCCGCATTGACCCATCCTTCTTCTTGACGAAGAGGACTGGTGCACCCCATGGTGATGCACTTGGGCGTATAAACCCTTTATCCAGATTCTCCTGTAGTTGTTTCTTCAGTTCTTCAAGCTCAACCACAGCCATTCTATATGGAGTCTTGGATATTGGTAGCGCCCCAGGTATAAGTTCAATTGAGAACTCAACATATCTTCTTGGAGGAAGACCAGGAAGTTCCTCGGGAAATACTTCAGCGAATTCCCTCACAATAGGCATTTCTTCAAGGGTGGTTTCTTCCTTGGACTCAATCATCTGAGCCAGATATGCGTGCTCATAAGGCAGTAATATCCATGCTTGAGATGATGGAGCTAAAGGAGATTCATCTTCCTCCTGACACTTGTAAAGAATCGGGGGTCGATTCTCCATATGGAGTGTGATTTCCCTCTCCCGACAATTTATGTTGGCTCTATATAAGGAAAGCCAATACATGCCAAGAATTGCATCAAATTCCACCAAAGGGAGTATGACGAGGTTCGCCGGGAAATTCAATCCACAGATTATAACAGGGGAGGACTTATACTCATGGGATGCAATGATTGCCCCATTTGCCGTACTCACCGACATCTTTACTTCCATGATTTGTGGTGGTGCAGGGATTGTTCTACTAAACTTTTGAGATATAAAAGAATGCGTAGAACCTGAATCAAAAAGTACGTTATCTATTCTTTAATGAATAACTAGCGTACCTGTCACCACTTCGTTGTCGGGGTTCACTTCGGCAGAAGTGATGGAAAAAGCTCTTCCTTGCTGTCTTGGAGGTTGTTGATTGCCTCCGATAACCCTTGGATTAGGGCACTGATTCGCAAAATGACCCGGTTCTTTACATTTGAAGCATTGAACAATGCGTTGAGGTTCGAACGGAGCGTTCCTCCCCTCCGTCCTAGCCGCGGGTCCTTCTTGCTGACAGTTAATAGCTAGGTGCCCTTCTCTTCCACACTTGAAGCATTTTCTTGTCCCCCTAAGGCAATTTCCAGGGTGCTTTTTTCCACACTTTTGGCAAGTGGGGTGCTGGAATTTTTTAGCGCCGTTGGATTTATCCATCGGACCACCAGCATTGAAGTCCACCTTCCGCTTCTTGTCCCCATGATACCCCTGTGATTCTCCAATCTCCATTTCAACCTTGAGGGCACATCGGACAATTTCCTCATAGCTGTCGAAGTCACGGATCGCTAATGCTTTCCGCAAGCTAGGCTTCAGCCCACCAAAGAAGCGGTCAACCTTGCATTCGGGGGTAACGACAAAGCCGGAAGCGTATCGTGCAAGCCTTGTGAAGTTTTCCTCGTACGCTCCCACAGATTCCTCATCTTTCTACTTGAGGGAAAGGAAGTCCCTTTCCATCTTAAGACGGAGGGTGCGTGGAAAATATTTATCGAAAAACATCTTCCGGAATACCTTCCATTCCAAAGCATCGATCTCCTCCTCAGGATTCGTATTTTTGATCAACGTCCACCATTGATCAGCTTCACCCTCCATACGATAAGCCTCCAGGAGAACCTTCTCTTTTTCAGAGCATTGGAGGATGGAGAATATCTTTTCAATGGAGTTGATCCATTGTTCAGCAATCGTGGGATCAGATGATCCACTAAAAGTAGGAGGCCTTTGTCTCATGAAGCTTTCAATAGCAACTTGTTCTTTCTTAGGGGGGGTTGAACGTTCCTCTTGACCAGTGTTTCTATTCAAAACTTGAGTTAGCTGAGAGAGAAGCGTGACAAAGTTCGCGATTCCCGCTCCCATTGGATTGGGCATCTCATAAGTACAATCATCACACTGATATTCACAACGGTTGTTAGCCCGAGTTCTCCTATTACCGGCCATTGGCTGGAATAAAAGGAAAGTTAGGGGTAACACATAAAGGGTAATCCAAAGACAAAAGTTGATGACTTATAAATAAACTTTAATCTCTTCAACTCATGAGTCTATAGGATTCAATCCAGGCTTTTCATGATCTTCCTTCTAACATATATTCTTAGGGGCATTTTTCCCTTAATAAGGGTTCATACTAAGATTGTGAATTTATCAAAACATATCCCCCGAGAGTGTCGTAACCAAGAGTGCAGCAAGGCCCGTTGTCGTGCACTAGTTCCCGTTTGAGTCTATCTCAAAGCGGTGTTTTCGGGTTTTACCCCTAGGATACATCTGTGCCAGAGCCGCCTCTACCTGCTCGTATCCAGACAGGGATGTATTTGTTTGATAAAACACTTACTTAGTATTTACCAAAACTTAGGGATGTTTTTATTATGCTTAGTCTTGTATCTAAGGCTTTACTAGGGTTTCCTAATCCCAAAAATAACTAAACCTATCCTCTGATACCAACTATGACAACCCTGCTTTTTATTACAACATAAACATGCTTTATTACATAAAACATCACTTGATACAACAAAGAAGATCGAGAGGTTTAGTGTCTTTGGGGATTAGGATCATTACATAAAAACTTTAAACTTGAAAAACAACATCCTTATTGAAAACTTCCTTTACATGACCACTACATTCCTTCGTACTTAGCATTGCATGGGATAACCTGAGGACATGCATAAGAAAAGGGTGAGCTACAAAGCCCAGTAAGGGAGTACACAATGAATAACATGAGGAGTACAATACATGTTAGGAAATAGGCATATCAATAGAGCATAAGAGAGACATGAACATAAAGGCATGATAAATCATGATAATCATAACATGGAAATGTGGCAACAACACTTAACATTGAATTAGCATGAGCCAAGGCTCATTGCACATGGAGCATGAGTAAACCCTCATTGCACTTGAAGCACGAGTAAACCCTCGTTGCACTTGAATTAGCATGATTAAACACTCATTTCACATGACGTATCATGATACTATACTTTACCCAATGCATTGGAGCGCTATCAGGGCGCACCCTTCTTAAACATTTCATTTCATGCATAAGTGTGCCACATGGATCATAAAACATGGATTCATAAAACATAATCATTTCTTCCACGGTAAAGGAATGTGGAATTCATACATGAAACTTTATAATCAATATGTAAATGTGCATAAAGGTGAATACCCTTGATGGAGAAATGGGCATGGTATTCACTACACAAAGACATTGGCTTAGAAAATCGGTGCGATTTCGGCAGCGTAACGGCGTGACATAAGAATTCATAAAAAAGGTTGATGAGAGAGAAAGGGGTTCCTCATCATATTTACATGTAATGGATAGTAAGAATATCATATATATACATGTCCCAACAATATAAATGGGATTTAGATTCATGATACAAAAGTATTTCTTGAATGTAAAAGAAGAGAGAGAAGTTCCTTTCGGAATTTCGGCATAGTAATGGGTGTACATGGGAGGCATTTAATGAGAGAGAAAGGGTTCTCCCATAATTCAAACAATAATAGGGCAGTATGGGGGAGGTGTGAAACCATACCCCAACATTCATAATTGAAATAAAAAGGGAAATACAACTTAAAGAAAATTGACAAAAAAATGAGAAAGGAAGAAAACCCCTTACTTGGAAGTGTGCTTCCAAAGGCTAGAGAGAGGCTTGTGAGAGGCTTCTTGGGAGCTTGGGGAACCTTGAGAGGATTATAGAGAGAGTAGGGCAGAGGTTGGACGAACTTCAAGGGCTTTGAGTGAGGAGGAAGTGGGAGCTTGGGTGGGTTTATATAGGAAAGGTGAGAGAATTCTTTATTATTTAGGTTTGGGACCCCTTATATTAAAATAATCCAAACCACAAAACATCCCATGGTATTTGCCAATGGTTTCTGGAAAAGGAAAGAGGAAAACAATATTTTATAAGGCCAAGGTCAGAACTTATTAAAAAATTAGGGTTGCTTATGTGGAGGTGAGTCACACTCCCATGGAAATTAATTTAAAAAGGCAAAGTGTTGAATAAGTCTTGAGGGCTCCATTAATGCTTTGAAAAGTAAGTCAAACAAACCCAAAACCTCATTATTTTAATGATAAAACACATATTGGCCTAACATAAGGATTATGGTATTTTATTACATCACCATTGGGTCATTATGATGTCATAAAACACATTATATATTTAAATGGTATTTAATTTTTACCCAAAAATTTGACTGTCTCAGAAAATTATGAAAAATTCACCGTTGGATAATTTCGACGTCCTGATTCCAAAAATAATATTTATTTTATCTAAATAATTTTCTAAATATGTGAATTTTCACTTTTAAAATAAAAACCGACATTTATAAAAAATTCACGGGTTTTGACAGAAATGGCTTTCAAACCTTAATAAAAATTTTAATTGCATTCATAAAATTATAAGATCATTTATATTTAATAAAAATTAATTTAATATTAATAATAATATTTTATTAAAATATTATTTAATTCAAAAATCCTTTAATTTAATAAAATATAATTCTTAATTAAATAATAAAAAACATCATTTGTACTTAAAAAAAAACTAGTTACAATGTATCAAAAATGACTAGAAATTATATTCATTATTATATACAAAAATAATGTACATGAACATGGTGCTACTTATTTGTTACATAACCCCTTAAAATAGCCGCATAAGACCTAAGGGTAAGGTGTGCGATGGTGACAGACTCTTGGGGTTGCTCGGATAACATCGCTCGAGTGGTAATCTATATCAACTTCCATTTTTCCCGTAGACGATCACGTTCGAGATTGACTTGATGAAGCTCAGCTTGGGCTTGGTCAAGGGCAAAGCCCAAAGACGCCACCTCCTTTCCGAGCTCCGACAAATGGGCTTCGTAAGGGGCAATTCTACTGGATGAGGCCGTCGCTTCCTTTGTCTGAGTAGAAAATTGGTTCGTTAAAGCCTTATATTTAAACTACCCAGATGATCAATGTTCAACGACTATAAAAGTAATGGTCACAAATCTTAACGTTAAACTAAAGAAGTTGACATCTTATAAAAACATAAAGAAACATTTAACTGGATCAAGAGGGATTTTCCATTGATGAAATTTTGGGTCGTTACAATAAGAGCCTGATACTCTGCCTCGTTGTTGGTGAAGCCTTCTGACAACAGGAATGAGTACGGAAGAACGGCTTGCACCGGGGTGATGAAGATGATACCCAGACCCACTCTATTGAGTCAAGGATCATTGAGCCTCCTACCGGTGGGGCTCAGAGAGGCACCATCAATGTGAATTTACCAACATGGGATGGCTTGATCGACCGATAGTATTGCCTCATCAGAAACTCCAAGTCCAGGGACTGATCCGCGGAGGTTTGATGGGCAGCTAGAAAGTCTACCAATGCCTTCCCTTTAATAGAATTCTGCAGCACGAACCTGATATCGAAATGCTGGAGGATCACCTCCCACTGTTCCAGTCAGCTAGTCAACATGAGGCGATTTAGAATATACTTCAGTGGGTCTACCCGATAGACCAGCTGTACCTCATGGTGCTGCAGGTAATGCCGTAATTTTTTCACAGCAAATACGAGCGCAAGGAAGCTCTTCTCGATGGGGGAGTATCTTGTCTCTATATCAAGAAGCATGCGATTGAGGTAGTAGAGACTGTTCTCTATCCCCTTGTTGTTTTTCTGGACGAGAAGGGCGCCGAGAGATCGGTCCAGGGCGGTGACATAGAGAATCAGAGGCTTTCTGGAGATGGGTGGCATCAAGACCGGAGGCTGGACTAGATACTGCTTGATTTCCTTGAAGGCGGCCTGGAAATCTTCGTCCCATTCATAAGCGGAGCCTTTCTTCATTATCTGAGAAAAGGGCTTACACTTTCCAGCTAGATTCGCAATGAATTGGCGTATGTAGGCTAAGTGGCCTTGAAAACCTCAAAGCTCTCAGATATTTCACGGAGGAGGAATCTGGATGATCGCCTTGATCTTCTGTGGGTCGATCTCGATGCCCCGGTACCAGACAACAAATCCAAGAAACTTCCCAGAAGTGACCCCGAAGGCACACTTCAATGGGTTCATCTTCAAGTGGAGGGAATGGAGGAAACCGAACAATTTCTCAAGGTCCTTCATATGGTCCTGGATTTGGCGATATTTTTACACCAGATCATCCACATAACACTCCACCAATGTCCCTAGGATCAGCTTGAATATGTGATTCATGGCCCACTGATAGGTGGCACCGACATTTTTTAGGCCAAAAGGCATAACCTGGTAACAGAAAGTACCTTGGGGCGCCCTGAAAGCTGTTGAATCTTCATCCTCGGGGGCCATCCAAATATGATTATATCCAGGGTAACCATCTATAAAGGAGAGGGATTGGAACCCGACCATAGCTTCGATCAACAATTTTGTCACCGAAAGGGGAAAATCACCCTTCGGACTCTGATGGTTGAGATCTCAGAAGTCAATACAGACTCTGATCAGTCCATTCTTCTTCCTGACTGTCACATTTTTGGCTAACCACTTGGGGTACTAGAACTCCTTGATGAAGTTGGATCTGATGAGATTGTCAACTTTGGCCTCAACCATGGCATCGTGAGAAGGGTCCATCTTTCTGGGAGGCTACTTGAACCCGCGATGGTTTGTCGGGAGACCGAGGTAGTGGATGGATACCTGAGGATCTAGTCCTAGAATCTCATCATAACTCTAGTAAAATACGTCATGGTGCCATTTGAGGAAGTCCACGTACTGCTGCTACTCCTTGAGGGACATGGAATCACTGATCAATGTGGGTCTCGGATCTGCCTCGCTACCAAGGTTCACCTGTACTAGTTCATTGACCGTGGTAGAGATTCCTTCTTCAAAGGCGGGGGAAGCATCCTCCAGATCCTCTTCTTCACTTGCAGAGGGATTCCCAGCTGGAGGAAATTACCCTAGGTCTGATGAACCTGACGGGAGGCTACTACCATCCTGAATGGTAGTGGATGACATATCAGAAGATTCATGCGCCGCTGAGACCATAGCGACGAAGGCAGTCGATCCAATCCCATCTGGCCTTCGGCCCAGGGGGCCAATCTTGATGGCATCAAAGAAATAGTGGCACATCGGCTTGAGCCGATTGATTCCAGCCTGGCGGAATAGACACGTATGACATACTGCCATTGCCATGGGGCGGACGTCCTGATACCGTACGAGGGTAGGAGGTTCTGGGATCACCTGATCCTGGTTTGTGTAGGAGTACGAGGTGATTTTCTGTCGTCGCTTGGACTTGGTAATATGCCTTCCTATTGTACTAGAGACAACCAATAATTTCCCCATGTTGGGGGTCAGGGCCTCTAATCTATGGATTGGGAAGATTTAGGCATCATCCAGACCTGCCCAAGGGTCACTTGTGACCATGGCGGGCTCAGCCTCACTTTCCAGAATATGCTTATCCTTGCTCTTGTAATAGTCAGCATCTAGATAACATGCTTCATAAGAGGAAAAAGGATATTCATCACCTTTGAGTACGCCTACTTGACCATTTAGGGAGTACTTGAGGAACTGGTGATATGACGAGGGGACCGCCACATGTAGATGGAGACATGGTCTTCCCATCAATGCATTGTACGCAGTGTCCTGGGAGATGACCATAAATTCAGTACTGGCAACTAGGCCACCAAACTTTGTATTTAAATGGATCTTGCCGACTAGGTCTTCTATGTCCTATCATATCCCTGGATCCTTAAATCGGAGGGAGTCAGGTCATCCTCAGATAATCCCAACTTCAGCAGTGTCCGTGTTGGGATAAGGTTGACCCTAGATCTGGTGTCAATGAGACAATGGTGAACCTCCACGCCGTTAAATTGGTCGGTGATGTATAGTGGGTGGATGTGCCCCTGTATGGGAGAGCCTTCATCCTCTTCGGAGAATGAAATGATGGCCTGGAATTTGACAGTCTCAACTGCTTCAGCATGAAAGGATTCTGCAGCTGCTACCTCCGTCTCAAACTGGAGGGGGCTCCTTAAATCCTCAGTGAGGGCCTCACACATATCTAATGATAGGCAAAGGGATTCAAGGATGTAAATCCTCACTGGGATGCTGACAAGGTGCTTGATGACATTGTACTACCACGCCAGGTGCAAACTTCTGCTTACAGGAGGCCGCTCTGCGATTGGAGGCATAGCAGGCCCTGCCAGCTGGACCGGCGGCTGACTGAAACTGGGCATATCCCACTGCTCATTAGTCGAAGCCCAGATAGTAACTACTGGATGAGAACCAGACAGCCGAGATCAACTTGTAGCAGGGATATTCTGGTCGCGGCATGACCTAAGGGGTTCTGCCTGATCCAGTAGCACAAACGGTGGCGGAGGTAGTCCTGAAAACATCGGATGAAGAGGCTGCGATTGCTGAGCTATGTGTTGGGCCTGCTGTCTGGTCTCATCGGCATGCACGGCCTGGATAGAGGTGTCGAATGATGTGCCTCGACAACCCATATATCCATGGCTCTGCTGATGCTGGCGTCGGCTTGGGACATTGGGGAGCTTCGCCTGGCGTTCCCCCTCATCAAGAGTCATATAGGGGTTTACCAACTCAACGGTGTTAACCGAAGCATACCCTTGACTGTCACTTGACGAATCATCCACCACTGGGTGGATTCTAGGAGGGATCCCCATCACAGGGGGCATGAAGTCACCGAGAGTGCGGGACGATGATGGCATTGGCGGGGCACATTGCTTCTTATTACGCCACTGATGCTTGCTCTTCTGGGAAGAGGCTGGCTGAGATGATGACACAAAAGTGGTGGTCGTAGCTTCTAAAGGCTCCAGCTAATTCATGAGTACCCTAATGATTACATGGGAGTAAGAAACCGTTTTATGAGCCATCCGATCATTGTACTTCTAGGATCCACGGATGGGAACCTGCTACCACTCACCTTCATCGTCGCTACTGCTATCTGACCTCACAAAGACATCCACCACTTATGCCGGGCCCAGGACCAACCTGACTATGTTGTTATCAACCTAGACTTGGAGCCAGTCCTTAAATACATAGCACTAATTGAGGGTGTGCCACAGAATCTGATGATAGGGGAAGTAGTTAGGGCGATCGGTGAGATTCGCCTCTGCCGGCCTTTTGCACTCAGGAAAGCATACAATCCCCTGATCTAGGGCACTACAGAAGTAACCAGGGACCTGATTCTTGATGAATGAGTAAGTCTGGTGTCTTCTTTCCAGATAGGGATCCCTTGGAGCCTGGCCTTGATGAGGAGCTGGAGGGGCCTGTCAATGAGGTGGACCCTGATTGTTCCGCCTGGGCGGTAGCAGCGCATTGCACGGGAGCACCTGCCAATTCTGAGGATGTTGCAGAGCTAGATGCTGTGCCTGAGGTGGAGGGCCTCTGCAAGGCTATGGGTCCGGTGGTACTGGTAGCAATTCTAGCTACATGGGGTCTTCTATTTGGGCCACCGCAGTGGGCTCGACTCTGGCATCTCTCCTTGCCGGGATTACAGGGGGCAGCGGACGTGCCTGCCTCACCTATTGCAGGGATTCCTCAAGGCGTTGAGCCTTGTCAGAGAAGTTTCAGAACCCTTCAGGATAGTTCTGAGTGATCAGGGAGGGAACCAATTCCGTCTTGACATTCCCTATGCACATCGTCAATATTTGATCCTGAGTCAGTGGCATGTCGAGGGAGTATGTGAGCCCCTTCCACCGGGTGATAAAGCCAGTGAATCGCTCATCAGGCCTCTGTTTGCACTTGAAGAGGTCTGCGATGCTGGTCTTATAGGTGGTAGATCAGAACTAGTAGAGGAAATTCCTGCGAAGGTCCTACCAGCTGGTCACGAATCTGATGGGGAGCTGGCTGTACCAGACGAATGTCGGCCCCTCCAGCGTCTGAACAAAACAGCAGAGCTTGGCAGCCTCCTGCTGTGCTGGGGTCCCTAACATAAGCCCACACCTTGAGTTAAAGTGGGATAAATGTTGTGGTAGGTCCCTTGTCCTGTTAAAGGGGGATAAGGTGAGGTTTCTGAAACCCAGAGGCGCCGATATATCATCCACCCATGCCGGGTATGGCTTTCCATCCGGTGGGATTGCCACCTACTGTGTTTCCAATGCCTCAAGGTGGGATATGAGTGCCGCCATAGGATCATCCGGGTGGGGGTCTCTATCTTGACAGGGATCTCTAATCACGAGTGTGTTTTCGGGATCTTCAACATGGTAGACAAGTTCATCGGCTCGTGGAGCGACTGGTGGAATGGCCTGTGGGGCAGCTGGGGGAACCCGGGATGTATTCCTTGGATTGCCACGCCGTTCGGGAGGGTTTGGTGAGACGTACTGTTCCCTCTTTCCATGAGTTTCAGCTTCAGCCCTATCCGTGGGAGCGATATGATCAGGGTTTCCTGGAGGCATCTCATCGGGGGGTAGTTGTTCCTGCCCCTACTGCCCCGACCTAGGATCACCATAGTCGGGTCGTCACTCTACAACGCGTTCAGCCAAGAGTTTGTTGACCAAACTCTTCTGATCAGCAAGTTACTGGTGCAACTGAGCCTTCTCAGGGTCCTCCTCTTTCTTCTACACTGAGGCGGACGGGTCAGAGTGCTTGAAAGCTCCAACATGCTCTTTACCCTTACTAGCATTCCGGCTGAGTACCAACACCTCGGTGGGCGCAGGGAGACCTAGGAGGTTCCTCTACTGATGAGTAATCCTCCATGATGGGTCTAACAGTGGTGGAACACCCTCAGGGGGTAAGTCTCCATCTAGAAACTTTAGATCTTCCTCCTTGTCCACGACGTCAGCCATGTAGACTGTGACCCTTCCTGGGGGCATGTCCTCAATATCGCATAGTTAGTCAGGCTACCGCCGGATAGGGCTGAAGAGGAGGGCAGAATACTACCCACAACCACAAATTTTCACATGGGGGTATCCTCCCTGATAATCTTGCGGAGTACCTTGATACTCTGAACGCATTGCTGCTGGAGGGTCTCACGGCGGCCTGGTGACTCGGGGCGCTGGGCCACAGGGAGTGCGGCCAGATCGACTAGACGAAACTGTTCACTGATGTCTTCAAAATGTGCTTGGCTCCTTGGATATACCACGTGCTGATGACGGAGACTGAAATGTATCGCCCAGAGTGTGCAGCGGAATCAGTCAACTTCCTCTGGGGTGAGAGACTCGGGTACGCAGAAATCTCACGCTGCTGCGGGCCAGAACTTCTCAGGGAAGTGGTCCGCTGCAAGGATGCTCCAGAAGCTCCTCGACTCAAATTCAGGGTCTGAACCTTAATTTCCCCACTCGCCAACTGGGGGTGGTTGAGGAACTGGCAGCAGTACTAAGGCAGACCGCTGGGATGACAGGTTGGTCGGTGGAGAATATAGCGAATGGGCTGACTGGCTGCCGATTCTCAGGCTGTCCTCCGAAGAGGGCAGCGGCCTGGCCGCTATGCCGCGGTAGGAGGGGTTGACGGCCACCATTCCTGGCTCATGGTCCAGGGCTGCTGGTGGTGGGTCGCGCTACTGTTCACCCACCATTGGTCCCTAGAATAGCTCTTCGTCATCTCTTGTGGAGGTAGAAAGCGCTTCCGACGATGATGGTGGTGACTGCACGACCGTAACCTACAGGGTCACCAGATTTTTATCCTCCTAGATAAACCTATGGAGGGAGGTTAGAATCCTATGGACTTTGCATTCCGGGAGCACCAGGCTGATGTGCCTCGTCCCTGCCTCAACTCTTGACTCAGATGAGCGAGGGGAGGGTTACTGAGTTGAGTCACACTTTTCTTCAGAGCCTGAGAAGCGGACCGATTTGATCTCTGTTCGAGACTTCCCAGGATTCTTCTGTGGCAGTGATGACCCGCCTTCCTGCCCCTGGGTGGCTCCTCGGGACAGGGCCGATTTCCGACATGTGGTCCTTCGGACACACTGGTGCTAAGGTGGAGAGGAATTCCACTTGAGACAGCCGATGTGCAAGGAGCACCAGGACAAATGTCTAAAGGGACATGGGGAGGGCCTCCATGAACAGCACCTGAGTGGGAAAAACCTCCACCGGAACTGACGGGAGCATGGGGAGGACCTCCATGCTTGGTTCGGGTGGAGCGAGGATGGCCTTCACCCCTCTGGTTGCTGGGGCGAGGAGGACCTTCTCCAGCTGCGGAGAGGACGTAGAGAGGATCCCCACGTTGGAGAGAGACCAGATGGGTGATTTCCCCACATCGACGGTAGGGGGAAGGAGGAATGACTCCATACCCAGTGTGATGGGCACAGGAGAGGCTTTCGTACCGAACATCATTGTCATAGGGAAGACCTTCATTTGGATCATGGGCAGCATGGGGCAGACCTCCATGCCAAGCCTCAGAGAGGGGAAGGCCCCCGCTCTATGTGGTGGTGGTACGGGGAGGACCTCCGTACGGGGTGGCATCGCCATAGGTTGGTTCACAGAGACCCCCGCTCGTGCCTGCGACCCGAAGAGTCAGCCCAGCCTGCCCGTGGGGTGGTTGGGGCCTCAATCCCAGTTGGGCGTATGAGCGCCCCTGCTCAGTGTGTGCAGGGACTTGATGAAATGCGTCGGTAGTGGATCGGGCCATAGTAGCCATCGAAGTTGATTCCCCTTGGAAGGCGTCCTCATCTCGTGCCTGACGCTGGCGTCGGGTCAGGTGAGCCGGTGCTGGTGATACAGGTGAATAGCTTACCTACTCCTCCGGAAAGGTCGGGTGACGACACTAATGCGGCCGGGTGGGGGAACTTTCTGGGAGCCCCTAGATTGAGACTCTGACCGGGCTGGGCCAAACATCTCCCACCTCATCAGCGTAAGGCAGGAAGTCATCAAGGCGCTCCGGGGACAGGCTCCCGAAGTGGTTGAATGTTGGGGTGGGGAGCAGCGGCTCCCTACGTGGCCCTCAGGGGCGGCGTTGATGGCGAGGCCTAGACACCTCTAGGTCCAGGCGGGCCATATCCTGAGTTGGGATTATTCTCTCCTCCTCGTAACGATGTACAAGGTCATTAATCACCCTTTTTTGGGTGAATTCTGACGGGGAGATGGGGCATGGGTTCCCCACGGTCATGGATGCAGAAGCCGTTGCGGAAGCAGTGAAGCCACGCGGAGCGGCTGTGCTGGCGTTTCCCCTGCCCCTGCGTAGGTGGGCGGGTGGTGATCGCATTCCTGTGGCAGAAACCTGATTCCTAAGAAGCATAGAGATGAACTCTTTAGTGCTGAAAGGAAAAGGGAGTCGACGACCAATGCCCCAGTTCCATCCCATCTTCCATGACCGGTAAGATGGATCCACGCTGACAACGTCACAGAACGGGATGTCCAACATTCTGCTGCCCCAACTTCTGGTGAATTTCATGCCAGGCCTACTATTTTCTTGGCGGGACCCAGTGCCGGATAGATGGATCCGGTGACATGTCAATCTATTGATTCCCCAAGCGTTACTAATCTCCATATTGAGGAGAAGATATTCACGCCAGGTTCATCATTTCTGTTTCCGACGCTTTCACCGGGGCGCGTGCGTCTATCTGCTTGAGTGTGACAGGCGCGACTTTTGTTACCCCACATTCCCGCTTTCCAAAGGTGGGAGGCATCCGTTCCTTGTTCAGGGACATTTTCTCCTTGATCAAAATGGGATGATGGGATGTCGGTTCTTCCTTCAGTGGATTCCTCCTCGGAACTTGTCACCTAGTCCAGGTCTCCCTCATAGATTTAATACGTTGTTCATGAAACTCTTCCCAGCGCCATATCTTCATGGACACCAGTTAATTACGCTACTTATTTTAGGACATTCCAAGGGGTCCGGTCAGGGAAGCAACCTTCGGTTAGGGGAATAGTCATGCTAGGCATCACTGGCATGTCTGGACACTGGGGATTGGTGGGTCTCTCTTTTGTACCTTATTATAGGGATTCTCGAGGGTGTGGAATCCTGAGGCATCCCAAATTGAATGTGGGGAATCATATGTTGTAGGAATGTATCTGAGGTTTTCCTCAGCTTCCCATGTTTAACAAAGGGTATGCCGCAAGTTTAACGTCCAGTGGAGAAGAATCAGACTGATCAGAACACTAATTAGAGTGGATCAGATTGAGGAACCCCCTGGAGGGAACACCGATGTTGGGGATAGCACGTGGACGGCTTCCCGAATTCTATGGAGGGGAATGAGGTGGCATGATATCACCGGGATTTGGTGTCCTGGGTAAGAATCAGGATGGATGATGGTTTTGGGCTTGAGCCTCGAAGAGACTTCCTACGTATCCCCGTGGCAGGGAATCAAAGTATGCGTAGTTCATTTGATGACGAATTATCATCGAATGAGGTTGAAAATGGATTACCATTGAATGAGGTTGCAACGACTTACCACTAGATGGGGTCGAACCAACGTGAAGGGGGTTGGAATGACCGGGTGGTGAAATTGAACCTCGTTGAGGCTTCCTACGTACCATGCCTTGACATGGATCAAAGTCCTCGTAGTTCAGGATAGTGTGAGGCTTACACTCTAGGCTGCCCATGGTGGTTGGTGAACCGACGTGAAGGGGGTTGTAACGACCGGGTGGTGGGCTTGAACCTAGTGGAGGTTTCCTACGTACCATGCCTTGACATGAATCAAAGTCCTCGTAGTTCGAGATGGTGTGGGGCTTACACTCTAGGCTGCCCATGGCGGTGGTGGGGCTTGAACCTCATGGAGGCTTCCTACATACCATTCCTTGACATTGATCAAAGTCCTCATAGTTCTAGATGGTGTGGGGCTTACAATCTAGGCTACCCATGGTGGTGGGTCTTGAACCTCGTGGAGGCTTCCTACGTACCCTACCTTGACATAGATCAAAGTCCCCGTAGTTCGGGACAGTGTGGGGCTTACACACTAGGCTTCCCATGGTGGTGGGGCTAGAACCTCGTGGAGGTTTCCTACATACCATGCCTTAACATGGATCGAAGTCCCCATAGTTCGGGATGGTGTGGAATATAGTTTAACGTCATGCGGGACAAGGGTGAAATGCAGTTTAACATCATGCGGGATGGGGGTGAAATGCAGTTTAACGTCATTCGGGAAGGGGGTGAAATACAGTTTAACGTCATGCGTGATGAGGGTGAAATATAGTTTAACATCATGCATGATGGGGGTGAAATACAGTTTAACATCATGCACGACGAAGTTGAAATACAGTTTAACGTCATGAAGGATGGGGGTGAAATACAGTTTAACATCATGCATGACGGGTGTGAAATACAATTTAACATCATGCATGACTGGGGTAAAATACAGTTTAATGTCATTCAGGACGGGGGTGAAATACAGTTTAACGTCATGCGGGACGAGGGTGAAATACAGTTTAACGTCATGCAGGATGAGGGTGAAATACAGTTTAACGTCATGTGGGACGGGGGTGAAATACAGTTTAACATCATGTGGGACGGGGGTGAAATACAGTTTAACTTCATGCGGGATGGGGGTGATGCCATGGTCGATGCTTACTCTAATCCCATGTGAGTCATGCTTGGTGTGAGAAACAAGAGGCAGAAAAGACCTGACGACCACGTTGCGAAAGGTGCGTCTGTGGGAAGTGAAGAAGGGATTATACGTTGAGCGGCCCATGGTAAGAAAGATTGGGACTTACTCTGAGATGGAGGCCTGATGGTGACAAAGCGCAATGGGAGAGGGATTTGGGACTGAAGAAAGGAGGAACCCTGCTCCCTATCACACCCTCTGCTGGCCTTGGCACCGAGGAAGGGAGGAGGAGCAGGGGTTTAACGACCCAAACTTTTTGAATAGTATATTAATTTACTCTTAACAATTTAATAGAGATGTTAATGGTTAATGAAGAAATAAGAGTCGATGGATTTATCCAGTAGACTCTAACCATATGAGGCCCACTTTTCAGTGCTTGGGAAGGAGGTGGCATATTTGGGCTTCACTTTGGACCAAGCCCAAGCCAAACTCCAGCGTGTCAGGCTTGAACAAAATCACCTACGGGAGAAGCTCAAGTTAGTGGAGATTACTACTAGGGAAATGTTATCTGAGCCTCCCTCAGATTCTCTCACCTTATCACACCTTACACTTAGGTCATATGCTGGTGTTATTAGGGGCTATGTAACTAGATGGTAGCTACTTTGTGTAATTCTTTGAGATAAATAAAATTTTGATTTCTTCTTATGGTAAAGTTTGTGAATTTTCAGATGTCCGGATAAAAATAAGATGTATCTTATGGATGAATTTTGAAAAAAAAGGATATTTTAAAATATTTATGTAAATCTTAAATAATTAATGATGTGTAAGGATTTTCAAAAAATGGTCTTCTGCAAATGTGTTCAGTAAGAAATTTAGAGTCTAATAAAATCAACTTAATTTTTGGTGAATAGTAAATTATGAATAGTGATTTTATGCTTAGGATTAGTAATGTGACCAAATGGATTAGTAATCTCACTTAAAGAAAGTATTAATATAATTTAGGCACCTTGATTAAGTAATGTGATTCAATAAAATAGGTAAATAACTATTTCAGATACTATTAGTTAAGTATTAGTTTTTTTTCAGGTGAATAGTGTTTTTTATTTAAAAAATAAATTAAAAATATTTAGAAAATTATTTTTATAAAATGGCGTTCATTTTTGAATTCAGAGCATCTATATTATGTTAAGTTGAATTTTGGATTTTTATGAAAAAGTTGAATTTTCGGTGAATATTGAATTTTCAGTTTAGAGTTTCGGGCGTTCAATGACATCATTAAGGATGTAATAATTATGAAATAATTATGGTCGATTTATGAATAGTAAGATAAGGTATGAGGTGTCCCAAGTGTCCAATACCATGGTAAAATTCCATGGGCAAGCCCATGGTTTTGCCAATACCACCAATGAGGTGTCCCTTGGCCATTAATGTCTTGTCCCCTCACTTCCCCTATAAATACCAAGCCATTATCTCATCCTTTCCATTAAAAAATCCTCCTCAACGAAATTATGGTCTACTTACCTCCCAAGGAGTCCTCCCAAGGTGCCCTCAAGCCTCTCAAGGTCCCAAACTTCAAGATTTTGAAGTCACTCTTCAAGGTAAGTGATTATTTCACTCTTCCCATTTTTAGAGTTCTACTTTCATGTCAAGTCTTTCAAGTTCCTTTTTCTCCATGTTGGGGTATGATATATATATTCATCATACTGTCATTTTATGTTCACATGATGAGATACCCTATTTAATCTCATCAATTCCTTTTTTTGATGTTTTAAGTAACGCCATTAGGCTGCCGAATTCTTCATAAGAGAAACCTTATTCTTGTCTTCCTTTCAAGTTTTTCATTTCATATGGTATGACCCTAAAATTTCATTAAAATGTTCTTATATCATTTATATTATGTCCCTCTACTATTTTATGGATCATTTATGAGTGGATGACCCATGTTCCCTCTCTTTTCAATGTATTCTAAAACCCTGCAACATAGCCGTTATGCAGCCGATTTTTCGTCTCAAAATGTCTCTCTCTTTTTCTCAAATTATTTTATTTTATTAAGTGAATACTAAAAACTATTTATTCTACATGGGTATTCACATATATATCAATATATTCTATTTTAAATTCTGGGATTTACATACATGAGACTCACTTTCCTTTTCCGTGGGTTTACAGTGACATAAAGGTCATGTCTTTAAAGTAGTTTTTAAAATGTTATGACTATGAAATGAAAACCATTTCTTTTATTCTATATGGGTTGTTTATGAAATGATTGATGATGATATATTTGGATCACATGATAATAATGAAAAATTAACAGTGTTCCCTGATAGCGCTCCAATGCATTGGGTAAAGACTTAATCTCTAGAGATGACCATTTTAACGATACCTTGGTCAATAACCTTGGTAATTTTTTATGACACCTTGGGGATGGACCTTGGTGATATAGAAATGATTTTATAAGTTAAATTTTGTAGCCACATATTCAAGTTATGAAACATGTTTATTTTTATTATGATATGCCTCATGATCTCTTTCTCAAGCCTTAAAGTTATTTATCATGACTTTATTGATGTTTCTCAAGTTCACATGTAAAATGTTTCTGTTGTTTCCCTTACTGGGCCTTCTGATCACCCTTTGCTTTGATGTATTCTCCCATTTTATGAGATGTTGTAATGAACTTAGGATGAACAATGAAGAATCCTTTCAAGTGTTTAAGAAGAATGTTTTATGTCGTCATGTATTAAGTTCCTGGTTTCCAAGACACTAAACCATAAAGATCCTCGGTTTTGTAAAATGTAATGAAAAGTTATGTTATAAAAAGGCGGGATGCCATAGTTGGTATCAAAGGATGGTTTAGTTATTTATGGAAATTAGGCTATGAAAACTTTAGGAAGAACCCTATAGAAAAGTTTAAATATAGGGAAAACTTCCTGGTATTTTGGTGAGTATTGAGTAAGTGGTTTATCAAACAAATACATCCCTGTATGGATACGAGCAGGTAGAGGCGGCTCTGGCATAGATGTACATAGGGGTAAAACCCGAAAACACCGATTTTATCTAGACTCGAATGAGAACTGGTGAAAGACAACGGGCCTTGCTGCACTCTTGGTTACGACACTCCCGGGGGATATGTTTGGTTAATCACAAGCTTTTTATGAATCATTATGAAGGAATTATAGAGAAATAAAATTGTTTAAGCATGAAGTTTTAAGATGTAGAATCCTTTATAGTTAAAATATTCGTAAATGAAACATGTTTCTCACTAAGATTTTATTATTTTAGAAAATGGAGGGCAATAGGAGGAACCTTGCAAATGGTGACCGCAATAGAACATGCGCTGATGGCCCTCCGATGGAAGACCGAATGGAAACATTCATGCGAATGATGAACCAACTGACTCAAGTTTTGAGTAATAACTTGAATCAAGATGAGAGGCCGATATCACCATGAAGGGAACAACATTCTGTTGAGTCCTTTATGTGCCAACGACCACCAAACTTTAGTGGATCGACTGACCCATTGATTGTTGATAAATGGATCAGTTCTATAGAGAAGATCTTTTATGTACTTCATTGTTCAGAACAAGAAAAATTCACCCTTGCTGTTTAACACCTAGAGGGAGAAGCTGATCAGTGGTGGTCATTGATCAAAAAAATTAAGCCAAGAGGAGATATGGAAGCTATGGAGTGGGAAGAGTTCAGGGGAATATTCTTCAATAAGTATTTCCCTCGTTCGATGAGAACGATAATGGAGAAAGAATTTCTCGAGCTGAAGCAGAAGGAGAATGAATCTTTTGGAATCTACGAGATGAAATTAAAAAGGCTTTCCCATTATACCTCAAGCTTTGTCATGGACCCTAATGGGAAGGTTGATAGATTCTTTTTTAGACTACGACCTCATCTGCAGAAGAATCTAGCCAACAGGGACTATGATAGCTACGAAGAAATAGTTCAAAGTGCTATGAAAGTCGAACTGGAGTTTGCTGAGACACAGTGGTCTCACAAATCTAATACGAAGAAGAGAGCTTGTAACACCCTGAGATTTTATGAAAAATATTATTTTAATTTTATTTATGTCTTGTGTTGTACGCTACACCAAAATTAGCTTGTACTATACGCAACACCGTATTAGCTTGCGGTATACGCAACACTATTCTTGGCTCGTGTTACACACAATTTCAAGTTCGTTTTGTAGAAATTATTCTACAAAACATTAAGTATAGATTTTGTTTAATGTATAAATGAAATAAGTTTTGATTATGTTATATGAAACACCAAATGGATCTTTCACTACATACAGACTTGACTTGGCTTGCATTACATGAAATCATGACCTTTCTCGATAGCGTGTGTAGTACGTAATACCATGTTTCACTAAACAACAATATATTGTTATAATATTATTATGTACTAGCCGTTATGAATATTAGTAACTAAATTTTGAATTTTATGACATTATAATTCATCTTACACATTTTATAGAATATGGTATGAGAACAAAATAATTATTTCGGGTAAAATGAGTATTTTTAAAAAAATGCAGTTTTGTCACCTTTTGATGGCGCACCCACTTTAAATATAGTTTTTGACATGATTATAAGTTCAATTTTATAAAATAAAATTCTTATTTTTAATCAGGATATAAAAATTTACTTTGGATAAATTTTTGATATTTTTCTGATAAGTTTCTTATTTTGATGAATAGTAAAAATACGCTAAATTTTAATTAAAAAAAACTTTTTTCATCAAGATAATTTATATGGTTAAATTATAATATTGAATGGTTTTAAAGTATAAATAGAATATATTTTTACCATTTAATATAATTTATGTCATTATCATTAATTTTACATTGAATTCATAGGTAAAAATATTTCAATCTTTGGCAATGTTTTAACTTTTAAAACCCGTATGCTTAACAACAGGATTAATTTTAAATTAATTACTGCAACTTCTGTGTTTTTAATTTTGAAAAATGGATTTCATATTTGGATTTAGTGAGTCCAAATTATGTTAATAGGTTACTTTTATTTTTTTTATTTTGAATAGTAACTACGGTAATTTTTATTTACTACAATTAAAGGTAAATCAGGTAATTAAGGGTAAAAATAAGATTGTAAAATTACCCTAACACTTTACAAAATTCTATTGGATGAATAAAATTCTACCCATATCACCTAAGGGTCGTAATAGATTCATTTCATGGACCTTTGACCATGAAAATGATGTAATTATTATTAAAACTAAAGAAAGTGATAACATGTCACTCTCTTAAATCTTATAAGTATAATAATTTTAATTTAGTGATAAACTTCATGAAACTTCGAACATGAATAGTCTCCATAAGGATAATAAAATTATCTACATCATGTAAATTTATTTATAATTTTTAGGGATTAAATAATTATCATTAAAGGTGACACAATAGTGATGTAGAAATTATTTTATTGATTGAAATATCAAATAAATGGTTTTAAAAATATTAAAATAAATATTATATGAACTATTTAATGTGATATACTACTTTTCTAGATAAATATGACTTTTTATGAATCTACTAATGATTTTATTTAGAATATATACTCTATGTAGATTTTATTTAAATTCAAATAAATGAATAGTGTCAAAATTGACACTATTGTTATTTTATAAAAATAACATATTATAAAATTGTTTAAAAATCACAAAAATATTTATAAATTATAAATTTAAATTTATATGGACTAAAATGTCATAAAGTATCTAATTATGGATAATTCACAGCACACAAGTAATTATTTATATAAATTTAAAATTTAGAATATTATTACCACAAATAAAATTAAATAGATTAAATAAGGACAAATCAAGTTGATAATGTTTAAAATAAATTCCCAATATGTCTAAATTTTATTGGTTGATGAGATTACAACCCTATATCATCTAATCATTGAATTTGATTAATTTTGGAAGTTTTTAAGTGGTGTTTGAATTTATTATAAATTAATATTTTTTAGATTTCCAAAGGTGCCCCTCTCCTCCCTTATAAAAGGGCACCTCCTCCCTCTCCTCCTCACACAATTTTGAGCCTTAAAGCTCATAAAACCCCTTACCATTTATATTCTCAACTTTCCTAGAAACATACTAGAGGTCCTGGTCTTCTTCAAAGACCAATTTTAGTGCCCTAATAGGAGGTTTCAAAGAGGCGTGTTGAAAAAGAGGTAATATCCATTACTGGTTATTTCAAATTTATTTCTTCTTCTACTTCATCTTATTTAGTTGTTTCATTATGAATTAATAACATCAGAATCACTCATATAATGATATGTTATTATAAATATTAAACAAACCTATTTCACCTTCTATCCATCCTACAGAAAATGAAATCACCGCGCGTGCGTACGTACGGAATACCGTCTCCACGCCGTGGTGTAATCTGTTTTCTACCACCACCTTACTTGGATGAGTATAATGATGTAAAGAATAAATATTTATAGTTATTGTAACATCATATTGATTCTGAGATATTATATCATCCACTTCAATCCAATTCAATAATTATGGAACGATATCATCGCTCGTGCGTACGTACGGATTACCGTCTCCACGACGCGATGAGATTCATTCTCCATGTTAACCATTCAGGAATTATTATAAAGTATATATGATGAATAATAATGTAATATATTATATGATAAATCAACTATATATATATATATGTCATCTACTTACTTCCATTCAAGCGAATAAGGAAAGGAAAATAGCATTCATGCGTACGTACGACCTACTGTCTCCATGAACGGTGTATTTTATTTCATTTATCTACCTATTATATATATATATACTGAATATATATGATATATAAATCATGATTAAAAATATGGAAGTAATTAAATCATGATATAAGTAATAACAATATCAATAACAAAAATTCCAAACACGTACGATAAATAAAACGATTTTACCCAAAACGCTACTTTACCATGGAATTTACAAAAGAACGGGTAATATAAAGTCATAAGTGAACCATATATGATATAATAACAATGAATATGATTCTATAATAAGTCAATTAAATTATTTAAATAATTATACAGGAGGTTAGGATACGTATGAAGCATATCGGACCTAAGGTAAGGGATAATTTTGCAATCTCATTTTTATCCGAGATTGCTTATACGTAAGTATTTACTGGAGTTATATTTTTCATCCATGTACTTAAAAATGTTTTTCATAAAGTGTTTAATATTATTAAATGTTTTTTTAAAGTCATGTTTATCCCTATTTGACTTTTACTTTGTGTTATGGAAGGAATCCTTTTTTTGTTTACCATATGAGGAACTTTTTGACTTTTCCGACAAAAGTACGAGGATAATGTTTTTTTAACTTATATGGCATGAATGGATTTTTATGGTTTCATAACGACTAATTTTCATGAAGCTTATTCTATAATTTTTCATGACTATTTTCAATAAAATACCTTTCTTTTAAAATTTCATGGCATTTTGTGAAAAGAAAATGATTTTGAAGAAGAAAGGATATTTTCCTCAAGAATTCATTTCAAGTGTTTTGTCAAAACTATTTTCCATCTAAGATGACATTATTTAGTATGATTATGTTTCAAGTATAATGTCTCTATTTTTTACATGGTTTCACTTTTTTTATGATGAAATGATATACATTTGTTTTATATGGATTATGTTATGATGGGATGATGTTTATGAAACCCATTTTATTCTTTGGGTTATGATAAATGATGTATGATTGTTTTGTGGAGAAAGTAAGAATGTTTTCATTATGAGATGGGTTGGACCTATATCTCTCTCCAATTCATTGGGTAGAGATTTATATCTCATGAGATAGACATGGCTAGAATGGAAAGTTAATCTGGTTCAGTGATACAGGACTAGAACGAGGAGTGAACTTGATTCAGTAAGGGACTTTGTCCACTAAGATGGTCTTGGCAGCAATGCCTTGGATACTATAGAAATTATATCATGTGATTAAAGGTTTTCCAAAATTACATGTTTTATTACCATGAAATTTTATCATGATTGATGTTCCATTATGATATATGCCTTACATACTTCCAAGATTTATGTCTTTGCTCAAGATTTTGATGTTTAGATTTTATGCTCAAGTTTTTGCATTCAAATGTTTATGGATTGTTTTATATTCTCTATGTTTACCCTTACTGATCATTTGAGATCACCATTTTTATGTTTTCTTTTCCCCAGGATATAAAGAAAGGTTTTAGGTAAGAAAACAAAAGGGTAAGATCTTTATGGGATATGTTGAAGATCTTTCACCATGATTAGAAGATTATTTTTCCGAGTTTCCAAAGACACTAAACTATTACGGTCCTTGTGTGTTTTTTTTGTTATGTATTAAGTATTACTCAAAAGTAATATAATTTACATGTACGTCAAGTTTGGGATCTCTACAGTTGGTATCAGAGGAAAGGTTTAGTTAACCTTTAGAAACTAGGATGCGAGAACTTTAGTGAAATCCCTAGAAATATTTCTAAGGTATGTCTAGGGATGTCACTAAGGTTTAGTATAACTATAGGTTACAGTCCTAGAATTATGTTTAAGATCATGAATAACATAGGGTGAACCTAGGGTGTCATGGATTGAAGAATGAGTGATAAGTTAGACATCCCATAAGTGAATTTTTATGATTATGTGTTCCTTGTTATTTCAACTGTTTCTTACACCATGGGTTTTGGTTTTAGTCAATGGAGGGAACTAGAAGGAATTGGGTCAACATTGAATCCAATGGACAAATTGGTGACTATGATCAATGAAATTTCATAATTCCTAGAAATAAATATTTTGTGATTATGCCGAATCAGTCATCGCGATATATGATTAACAAGGTGAACTTTAGTGGTATTCCTAATTCATCAAATAATAGGAATATGGACTTTTATGAATGTTCATGTGGTGAGGATCATAGAGAAAGGAAGATTGAGATTTCTAAAGAAGGGAAGAATATCCTTTATGAATACATCAAATGGAGGGGGAGATGTTATCTGTGTGGAGAGAAGGGTCATAGAGTGACAAACTGTTATGGAGTTCAATGTCTTATCTGTGGAGAACATGGGCATTACCCAACTCAATGACCTGACCTAAGAGGTTACTTCTAAATCAAGGAAGGACATATTCCATGAAAATAATTGAATAGGATGGATTGAAGTGTTTGTGTATTGGTATTCAAGAATAATGTTGTTGAGGTACTTTTATAGCATATTGGAATATCAATGTATTGGTCCATTGTGGTTTTCCATAAGAATATGTTACCGGTAACCATGAAAAGTGATTGAAATATTTTTGGAAAGAAGATGATATGCGCATAATGAAGGGATAATAAGAAAATAATATGTTTGATAGTATTCATGAGCTCATGATTAAGATAAGGAAAAATTGATATCATGGTTTGAGTATAAATAATTTTTGGGATTTTGATATGTGGAAAGAGTTAAATTTTGATAGCATTCATGTTTTCACTAAGGTTCTATGGTATTCACGTGCTTGTTATATGACCTTTTTAGTTATTGTTCTCTTTATACTATGAGTTTGGAAAGAATTATTTTGGATAAGTCTTAAGGTTGGAATGGATTAATTTGAACATCATATAGTATTGTTTAAGGGTAGAACTTTTTTTCGATTTTATTTTTGGAATGTTATAATAGTTTAGTTTAAGAAAAGGGACATCCTGCAGAACAGGCGACAACCCGTCGCATCGGACAAGGATGCGGGAATCGAACCCACAACCGAAGTGCGAAAGGCCTTTATCGCCTACCACTGGCCTACAGGAAGTCCCTGGTTAGTAGAAAATAGTTTTATTTTATTAAGCGTTATGATAGATGAAGTATAAGTCCATTTTTAGAACCATATACGATTAATCTCACCATAAGATGGACTTATAACTTTTGTTAACCTTATGTTTGAGATAGATGGAATGACCTATCATTCTATCGCATGATCTACTAATACTTCATGGAAGACAAATTCAACTTCATTTCTTTAAGAGATGAAGTGGAAATTGTTCAAGGCACAAACAACAGTGAGATTGTACCAAAATCAAGTAAGTATTTCTTTTAATTCAAAAATTATTCAACATTAGGAAAATGATCTTGAAAACCAAAAATGTTGTCATATTTCCCTCATATATGATGAATCAGATGGTACCTTAGATCATTAAAAATTTACAGCTTTGTGACTGTTTTCTTTTTCATAGCCATGTTCTCTACCACTCTCCATCAGAACTTTATGGTTATATTTCTCTTCCATATCCATATTTTCACCTATGTTCTCCTATGTGGAAACCCAGTGATTAGTTAATTTGGGAAACCGTTATGTTTCATACTTTAGTTTTTAAAGTTAATATTTGGTATTCCTTTTTCCAATGTGGATTTCTATTAAAGAAACTTTCAAGTAGAAAACCATTTATAACCCCGACGAATTTTGAGGGTGAAATTCATTTTAAGGGGGGTAGAATGTAACACCCTAAGATTTTATGAAAAATAATATTTTAATTTCATTGATGTATTATGTTGTACGCTACACAAAAATTAGCTTGTACTATACACAACACTGTATTAGCTTGTAGTATACGCAACACTATTCTTGACTAGCGTTACACATAATTTCAAGTTCGTTTTGTGGAAATTATTCTACATAACATTAAGTATAGATTTTGTTTAATGTATAAATGAAATAAGTTTTGATTATGTTATATGAAACACCAAAGGGAGCTTTCACTACACGCATACCTGACTTGGCTTGCATTAGACGCAATCACAACCTTCCTCGATAGCGTGTGTAGTACGCAATACCGTGTTTCACTAAACAACAATATATTGTTATAATATTATTATGTACTATCCGTTATGAATAGTAGTAAATAAAATTTTAATTTTATGACATTATAATTCATCTTACACATTTTATAGAACATGCTATGAGAACAAAATAATTTTTTTCGGGTAAAATGAGTATTTTAAAAAAAATGCAGTTTTACCGCCTTTTGATGGCGCACCCACTTTAAATCTAGTTTTTGACATGATTATAAGTTCAATTTGGAAAAATAAAATTATTTTTTTGAATCAGGATATAAAAATTTACTTTGGATAAAATTTTGATATTTTTCTGATAAGTTTCTTATTTTGATGAATAGTAAAAATATGCTAAATTTTAATTAAAAACAACTTTTTTCATTGAGATAATTTATATGGTTAAATTATAATATTGAAAGGTTTTAAAGTATAAGTATAATATATTTTTACCATTTAATATAATTTATGTCATTAGCATTAATTTTACATTGAATTCATAGGTAAAAACATTTCAATCTTTGGCAAAGTTTTAACTTTTAAAACCCGTTTTCTTAACAACGGGATTAATTTTAAATTAATTACTGCAACTTTTGTGTTTTGAATTTTGAAAAATTAATTCCATATTTGGATTCAGTGGGTCCAAATTATGTTAATAGGTTACTTTTATTTTTTTTATATTATGAATAGTAACTACGGTAATTTTTATTTACTATAGTTAAAAGTAAATTATGTAATTAAGGGTAAAAATAAGAATGTAAAATTATCCTAACACTTGCCAAAATTCTATTGGATGAATAAAAGTCAACCAATATCACCTAAGGGTCGGAATAGATTCATTTCATGGACCTTTGACCATGAAAATGATGTAATTATTATTAAAACTAAAGAAAGTGACAACATGTCACTCTCTTAAATCTTATAAGTATAATAATTTTAATTTAGTGATAAACTTCATGAAACTTATAACATGAATAGTCTACAGAAATATAATAAAATTATCTACATCATGTGAATTTATTTAGAATTTTTAGGGATTAAATAATTATCATTAAAGGTGACACAATAGTGATGTTGAAATTATTTTATTGATTGAAATATCAAATAAATGGTTTTAAAAATATTAAAATAAATATTATATGAACTATTTAATGTGATATACTACTTTTATAGATAAATATTACTTTTTATAAATCTATTAAAGATTTTATTTCAAATATATCCTCTATTTAGATTTTATTTAAATTCAAATAAATGAATAGTGTCAAAATTGACACTTGTTATTTTATAAAAATAACATATTATAAAATTGTTTAAAAATCACAAAAATATTTATAAATTATAAATTTAAATTTATATGGTCTAAAATGTCATAAATTATCTAATTATGGGTAATTCATAGCACATAAGTAATTATTTATATCAATTTAAAATTTAGAATATTATTACCACAAATAAAATTAAATAGATTAAATAAGGATAAATCAAGTTGATAATGTTTAAAATAAATTCCCAAAATGTATAAAGTTTATTGGTTGATGATATTAAAACCCTATATCATCTAATATTCTAATTTGAGTAATTTTGGAATTTTTTATGTGGGGTTTGAATTTATTATAAATTAATATTTTTTAGATTTCCAAAGGTGCCTCTCTCCTCCCTTATAAAAGGGCACCTCCTCCCTCTCCTCCTCACACAATTTTGAGTCTTAAAGCTCAGCCAAACACTACCCATTTCCCTTATTAACTTTACTAGAAACATACTAGAGGTCTTGGTATTCTTCAAAGACCAATTTTAGTACCCTAAGAGGAGGTTTCAAAGAGGCGTGTCGAAGAAGAGGTAATATCAGTTACTGATTATTTCAAATTTATTTCTTCTTCTACTTCCTCTTCTTTAGTTGTTTCATTATGAAGTAATAACATCAGTATCACTCATATACTGATATGTTATTATAAATATGAAACAACCCTATTTCACCTTCTATCCATCCTACGGAAAATGAAATCATCACGCGTGCGTACGTACGGAATACCGTCTCCACACCGTGGTGTAATCTGTTTTCCACCACCACCTTACTTGGATGGGTATAATGATGTAAAGAATAACTATGTATAGTTATTATAACATAATACTGATTCTGAGATATTATATCATCCACTCCAATTCAATTCAATAATTATGGAATGATATAATCGCTCGTGCGTACGTACAGATTACCGTCTCCACGACGCGATGAGATTCATTCTCCATGTTAACCACTCAAGAATGATTATAAAGTATATATAATGAATAATAATGTAATATATGACATGATAATTCTACTTTATTTATGTATATATATATATATATATATGTCATCTACTTACTTCCATTCAAGCCAATAAGGAAAGGAAAATAACGTTCATGCGTGCGTACAGCCTACCGTCTCCATGTACAATGTATTTCATTTCATTTATCTACCAATTATATATATATATATACTGAATATATATGATATATAAATCATGATTCACATTCTATAAGTAATTAAATCATGATATAATTAATAATAATATCAAGAACAACAAGTCCAAACACGTACGATAAATAAAATGATTTTACCCAAAACACTACTTTAACATGGAATTTACAAAATAACGGGAAATATAAAGTCATAAGTGAACCATATATGATATAATAACAATGAATATGATTCTATAATAATTCAATGACATTATTTAAATCATTATATAGGAGTTTAGGATATGTACGAAGCATATCGGACCTAAGGTAAGGGATAATTTTGCAATCTCATTTTTATCCAAGATTGCTTATACGTAAGTATTTACTGGAGTTATATTTTTAATCCATGTACTTAAAAATGTTTTTCATAAAGTGTTTAATATTATTCAATGTATGTTTAAAGTCATATTTACCCCTCTTTTACTTTTACTTTGTGTTATGGAAGGAATCTTTTTTTTGTTTACCATACGAGGAACTTTTTGAATTTTCTGACAAAAGTACGAGGATAATGTTTTTTTAACTTATACGGCATGAAAGGATTTTTACGGTTTTAGAACAACTAATTTTCATGAAGATTTTTCTACAAGTTTTCATGAATATTTTCAACAAAATCCTTTTCTTTTAAAATTTCATGGCATTTTTTGAAAAGAAAATTATTTTGAAGAAGAAAGGATATTTTCCTCAAGAATTCATTTCAAGTGTTTTGTCAAAACTATTTTCCATATAAGATGACATTATTTAGTATGATTATGTTTCGAGTATAATGTCTCTATGATTTACATGGTTTCACTTTTATTATGATTAAATGATATCCATTTCTTTTATATGGATTATGTTATGATGAGATGATATTTATGAAACACATTTTATTCTTTGGGTTATGATGAATGATGTATGATTGTTTTGTGGCACAAGTAATAATGATTTCATTATGAGATGGGTGGGACCTATATCTCCCTCCAATTAATTGGGTAAAGATTTATATCTCATGAAATAGACATGGCTGGAATGACAAGTTAATCCGGTTCAGTGATACAGGACTGGAACGAGGAGTGAACTCGATTCAGTAAGGGACTTTGTCCACTAAGATGGTCTTGATAGCAATGCCTTGGATACTATGGAAATCATATCATGTGCTTAATGGTTTTCCACAATTAAATGTTTTATTCCCATGAAATTTTATCATAATTGATGTTCCATTATGATATATGACTTATGTACTTCCAAGATTTATGTCTTTGCTCAAGATTTTGATGTTTAGATTTTGTGTTCAAGTTTTTGCATTAAAATATTTATGGATTCTTTTATGTTCTCTATTTTTACCCTTATTGATCATTTGAGATCACCCTTTTTATGTTTTCTTTTCCCTAGGATATAAATAAAGGTTTTAGGTAAAAAAAGGGGGAAGATCTTTATGGGAGATGTTGAAGATCTTTCACCATGATTAGAAGATTATTTTTCTGAGTTTCCAAAGACACTAAACTATTATGATCCTTGTGTTTTTGTTTTTTTTATGTATTAAGTATTCCGAAAAAGTAATGTAATGTCCATTTACTTCAAGTGTGGGGTCTCTATAGAGCTCAATAACCAAGCCTGGGAAGAATATTTGATTAGGAAAGAGGTGGAAAGCAAATGCAACTTGCCACATGCAATAAATGTGGGAAGAAGCATTTAGGTCACTGCTTGATCGGAAGTGGAAAGTGATACAAGTGTGTAATAGAAGGCCATATTTCTCGGAATTGTCGTAGTGAGGTGGATACTCAACTTCCCAACACTAACGACAGAGGAAAGATGGTTCTGGTCCTACCCGAAGTCCAATGCTTCATGTGTGGATAGCTTGGGCACTTTACTAATCACTATCCAAATACGAGAGTAGTGGAGGGGAATCACCATAAACCTCAGCAAAGGCCAATGAAGAAAGGTTGTGATTTTACTATCACAACAACTGAAGTTGAAGCTCCGAATGACGTGGTAGCAGGTACTCTTGTTGTCCTCTCAAAACTAGCAAGTAATTTGTTTGATTCTAGTTCTACGCATTCCTTTATTTCCTCCAAGTTTGAAAAGAATATAGAATCAATCCTTGAAATGCTAGAGGTAGAGTTGTCATTCAAGACTCGAAGTGGGATTATCCATACATCAATAGTGTTTAGAGACTCTAGTGTTTACTTTAGTGAGCAAAATATTATCGCAAATATAGTAGTCATTCCCATGATGGAATTCGACGTTATACTAGGGATGGACTGGCTCTCAAAGTATAATGCTAATATTAAATGTAGAAGTAAGGAAATCTCAGTAGTCTTGAATGAATGACCTACAATTATCTTCCAAGGAGAGATATCCTGACCTGATACTTATCTAGAGGCACCTCCTATAGCCTTCCTTATGGAGTTAATCGGTGGGGATGAAGAAGGAAAAGGGAGTATACAAATAGAAGATGTTCCGATTATTCAGGAATACATGGACGTATTTCCTTAAGAGTTACCTGGACCTCCCCCAGAAAGAGAGGTAGAGTTCTCCATTGAACTCATACCTTGATCTCAACTGATATCAAAGACCCCGTATAGAATGGAAAATGTGGAGCTAGAGGAGTTAAAGAAACAACTCCAAGACTTGTTGGAGAAGGGGTTTATTCGACTGAGTGTGTCTCCTTGGGGAGCACCAGTTCTCTTTGTGAAGAAGAAGGATGGATCAATGCAACTATGCATTGAATATAGAGAACTGAACGGGATCACAGTGAAGAAAAAATACCCTCTTCCAAGAATTTATGATTTATTTGACCAACTTCGTGGGGCTCAATTATTCTCTAAGATTGATCTTCGATCTGGTTATCATTAACTGAGGGTGAAGAAGGAAGATATTCCAAAGACTGCCTTCTGATCAAGATATGGGCATTATGAGTTTACTGTTATGCCATTCAGCTTGATTAATGCTCCTACTATTTTCAAGGATTTGATGAATAGAGTCTTTAAAGACTACCTTGATAACTTTGTAGAAGTTTTTATTGATGATATTTTGATATATTCAGAAATACGTGAGGAGCATGGAGATCATATGAGGGTTATTTTTCAAACTCTGTGGAAGGATAGGCTCTTTGGAAAGTTCATCAAGTGTGAGTTTTGGTTACAACAAGTGGCTTTCTTGGGGAACATCATAACCAATGAAGGAATCTCGGTTGACCCTACAAAGACAATGGTTGTGGAGGAGTTGCCTCAACCCACAATAGTAACTGAGATTCATAGTTTCCTTGGTTTAGTAGGATATTATAGGAGGTTTGTGAAAAACTTTTCACAGCTTTCTAATCCACTAACCAAGTTGACTCAAAAAGGGGTTAAGTTCATCTGGATAAAGGAATTCAAGTAAAGTTTACAAGAGCTGAAGAAGAGATTGGTTACTGCACCTGTGTTAAAACTACCCTCTATCGGAGAAGGATTTTTTATTTTTAGCGATGCTTCTATGAAAGGGCTTGGGTGCGTCCTCATGAAAAATGAAAAGGTAATTGCTTATGCATCTCGTCAGCTGAAGCAACATGAGAAGAATTATCCTACGCATGATTTAGAGCTGGCGACAGTTGTTTTTGCTCTAAAGATATAGAGGCACTATCTTTATGGGGAGAAATGTGATATATACACCGACCAACAAAGTTTAAAGTATATTTTCACACAGAAATAATTGAACATGAGACAAAGGAGATGGTTGGAGCTTATTAAAGACTATGATTGTTCAATTCATTATCACCCTGGAAGAGAAAACAAAGTCATGGATGCGTTAAGTAGGAAAGACCCTGTTGTTTTGGAAACAATGAGGATCCTAGGAGATCCCTTGATTAAGGATCTAGTAAAATTGGACATGGGAATTTTAAGGTAAGGGACATCATCAACCCTATCCCAAATTATTTCTCAACCTTTATTACTAGAGATGATCAAGAAGGCTCAAAAAGAAGATCTTTTGTTGTAGGAGAAGTTTGAGGCTGTGAAGAATGGGAAGTTTCGTGATTTCAATATTGATCAAGAAGGTGTATTGAAATTTCGTACAAGACTATGTGTTCTATCTATTTCAGAGATAAAGAAAGAACTGATGAATGAAGCTCATAGATCTAATTTATCTATACATCCGGGAATCACTAAAATGTATAGAGAGCTTCGTGATCATTATTGGTGGGATAACATGAAGAGAAAGATTGTTTATTACACTACAAGGTGCCTATTATGTCAACAAGTAAAGGCAGAACAACAACTTCCTAAGGGGGTATTACAACCGCTACCCATACTAGCATGGAAGTGGGATAATATCACTATGGACTTTTTCACTGGTCTCCCGAAAACATCCAAAGGGAACAATGAAATATGGGTTATAGTGGACCGTCTCACCAAGACCACCCATTTTATCTCTTTTCGGGAAGATTTATCTCTGGACCAACTTGTCAAGATATACGTAAAGGAAGTGGTAAGACTATATGGGGTACCACTATCCATCATATCTGATCATGATCCAAGATTCACATCAAAATTCAAGAGAAGTCTTCAACATGCTCTGAATATTGAATTGAATTTTAGTATGGCCTATCATCCTCAAAAATATGGCCAATATGAAAGGACTATTTAGACACTTGAGGACATGCTGAGATTATGCTCAATGGAATTTAAAGGTGGATGGGATCAACACCTCCCATTAGTTGAGTTCTCATACAACAACATCTTCCATTCGAGTATTCAGATGACACCCTATGAAGCTATGTATGGAAAGCGATGTAGAACTCCTAATTTTTGGGATGAAGCTGGTGAGAGAAAGCTTCTTGGGCCTGATCTTGTGAAAGAGATGACAGAAAAGGTTCATGCCTTCCAACAACATATAAAGGCTTCTCAGAGTCGACAGAAGAGCTATGCTGACAACCATTGAAGGGACTTGGAGTTTGGTGTTGGAGATAAAGTCTTCCTTCGAATTTCTCCATGGAAGAGAGTCATACGGTTTGGGAAGAAAGGGAAGCTCATCCCTAGGTAAATTTTCCCCTATTAAATCCTTGATTACATAGGAGAAGTATTCTATCGTCTAGAACTTCCACCGAACCTAGCTCAAGTTCATGATGTCTTCCATGTATCTCTCTTGAGGAAGTACATACCCGACCCTTCGCATGTACTGAACCCAGTGGTGTACAACTGGAACATGAAATTTCTAGTGAGGAGCAACCAGTGGAGATCTTAGACTGTAGAGACAAGGTTCTATGCAACAAGACTACCCACCTTGTGAAAGTGTTGTGGAGGAATCATAAGTATGAAGAAGCGACGTGGGAGCCTGAGGAAACAATGAAGCAAAAGTACCCTCACCTTTTTGAATAGGCCTTTGGTTTAAAATTTTGGGGACGAAATTTCTTAAGGGGGGAAGAATGTAATGACCCAAACTTTTTGAATAGTATATTAATTTACTCTTAACAATTTAATAGAGATTTTAATGGTTAATGCATAAAGAAGAGTCAATGGATTCATCCGGTAGACTCGAACCATATGAAGCCCACTTATCAGAGCTTGGGAAGGAGGTGGCATCTTTGGGCTTTACTTTGGACCAAGCCCAAGCCAAACTCCAGTGTGTCAGGCTTGAACGAAATCACCTACAGGAGAAGTTCAAGTTAGTGGAGATTACTACTAGGGTAATGTTATCCGAGCCTCCCTCAGATTATCTCACCTTAGGACACCTTACACTTAGTTCATATGCTGGTGTTATAAGGGGCTATGTAATGAGACCATAACTACTTTGTGTAGTCCTTTGAGATAAATAAAATTGCGATTTCTTCCTATGGTGAAGTTTGTGAATTTTCAAATGTCCGGATAAAAATAGGATGTATCTTATGGATGAATTTTGAAAAAAATGATATTTTAAAATATTTATGTAAACCTTAAATAATTAATGATGTGTAAGTATTTTCAAAAAATGGTCTTCTGCAAATGTGTTCAGTAAAAAATTTAGAGTCTAATAAGATCAACTTAATTTTTGGTGAATAGTAAATTATGAATAGCGATTTTACGCTTAGGATTAGTAAGTGACCAAATGGATTAGTAATCTCACTTAAATAAAGTATTAATATAATTTAGGCACCTTGATTAAGTAATGTGATTCAATAAAATAGGTAAATAACTGTTTCAGAAATTATTAGTTAAGTATTAGTTTTTTTTCAGGTGAATAGTGTTTTTAAAAAAATTAAATTAAAAATATTTATAAAAATATTTTTATAAAATAGATTTCATTTTTGAATTCAGAGCATCGATATTATGTTAAGGTGAATTTTTGGGATTTTTCTGAAAAATTCGAATTTTCAGTGAATAATGAATTTTCAGTTTAGAGTTTTGGGTGTTTAATGATATCATTAAGGATGTAATAATTATGTAATAATTCTGGTCAATTTATGAATATTAAGATAAGTTATGAGGTGTCCCAAGTGGCCAATACCATGGGAAAATAGCATGGGCAAGCCCATGATTTTTCCAATACCACAAATGAGGTGTCCCTTGGCCATTAATGCCTTGTCCCCTCACTTCCCCTATAAATACCAAGCTATTCTCTCATAATTTCCATTCCAAAATCCTCCTAAACTAAGTTCTGGTATCCTTACCTCCCAAGGAGTCCTCCCAAGGTTCCCTAAAGCCTCCCAAGGTCCCAAAATTCAAGATTTTGAAGTTACTCTTCAAGGTAAGGGATTCTTTCACTCTTCCCATTTTCAAAGTTCTACTTTCATGTCAAGTCTTTCAAGTTCCTTTTTTTTCTATTTTAGGGTATGATATATATATTAATCATACTTTACTTTTATGTTCACATGATTAGAGACCCTATTTAATCTCATCAATTCATTTTTTTTGAAGTTTTAAGTAACGTCGTTAGACTGCCGAATTCTTCATAAGAGAAACCTTATTCTTGTCTTCCTTTCAAGTTTTTCATTTCATATGGTATGTCCTTAAAATTTCATTACCATATTATTATATCCTTTATATTATGTCTCTATAATATTTTATTGATAATTTATGAGTGGTTGATCCATGTCCCCTCTCTTTTCAATGTTTTCTAAAACCCTGCAACATAGCCGTTATGCTGCCGAATTTTCGTCTCAAAATGTCTCTCCCTTTTTCTCAAATTATTTTATTTTATTAAGTGAATACTCAAAACTATTTATTCTAAAGGGGTATTCACATATATATCAAGATGTTCTTTTTTAAATTCTGGTATTTACATACATGAGACTCGCTTTCCTTTTCTGTGGGTTTAAAGTGACATAAAGATCACGTATTTAAAGCAGTTTTTAAATTATTATGACTATGAAATGAAACCCATTTCTTTTATGCTATATGGGTTGTTTATGAAATTATTTATGATTATATATGTGTCTCACATGATAATAAATACAAATTAAGGGTGTGCCCTGATAGCGCTCCAATGCATTGGGTAAAGACTTAATCTCTAGAGATGACCATTTTAACGATACCTTGGTGAATAACCATGGTAATTTTTTTATGACACCTTGGGGATGGACCTTTGTGATACGGAAATTATTGTCTAAGTTAAATGTTGTAACCAAATATTCAAGTTATTAAATATGTTATTTTTTTATGATATGCCTCATGATCTCTTTCTCATGCCTTAAAGTTATTTATTATTACTTTATTGATGTATCTCAAGTTCACATGTAAAATGTTTCTCTTGTTTCCCTTACTGGGCCTTCTACTCACCCTTTCCTTTGATGTATTCTCCCAGGTTATGAGATGCTGTAATGAACTTAGGATGAAAAATTAAGAATCCTTTTAAGTGTTTAAGAAGAATTTTTTTATGTCTTCATGTATTAAGTTTCTGGTTTCCAAGACACTAAACCTTAAAGATCCTTGGTTTTGTAAAATGTAATGAAAAGTTATGTTATAAAAAGGCAGGATTCCATAAAGGGTGTTGCCTCATGAACGAAAAGCTATGGGCTTACACCAAGGTGGATGCCCTTCCCTGCGTACAAACGCCACTCCAAGAAAGAGTATATCATCCCCTGTGGAGACCATGGGCATGGAGAATGCCCAAGGTGGGGGGACCCTGCGTGTGAGGCACGGGGATAGGTCACAATTTAACGTCATGTGTTGAATATGATGGTGCTTGGTAGTTTAACATCCTATAGCTCGGATGAAGTGGGTTTTCTCCGCACCCCTAGGAATTACATAACCAGTACCCTCTGCTCCTTGTAGGAGGGAAGTCACCAGTAACACCATAATAAGGTGGTGTCGTGGAGTGAACCATTGAGGGGTCCACATTAGCATGGCTATGCGAAGAATCAATAGCCATTAGCGTGCCTATGTGAAGAATCATTAGGCGAAGCGACGCAATGGGCAGTATCATCTATGGGACTTTGAAGTCACATCGTGAAAACCTATAGGGTCGCATGGGAAAAGGAATTTCCAAGCATAGGGATCCATAGGCAGGGGCCTTGTAGATCTCTATTGCTCCACGTGGAGGAGGGCACTTGCGAAGGGGTGTGCTTCGCGAAGTGGGGTACCTTAGTCTTAGCATGGGGTGGAGGTGCAAATGGGAGGTGCTTCGCGAAGTGGAAGGTCATTCACGGAGCATAGCCTCATGGATCAAAGGTGCCTCATGAAGCAAGGTATCGGGAAGCAATGTGATTCGCGAAGTACAATGACCCTGCCTTAGCATGTGGATCATGTGTACATGAAGGGTGTTTCACAAAGCATAAATGCTCCCCGATGACCCGGGTCCCCTTGGGGATCACCTTCCTTCGCGAAAGCCCTTAGGCTTCGAGAAAGGCATCCCTCTCGGAATAAGGGATCAAAATGAGACAATGGGGAGGCACTTCGCGAAGTAGAAGTACCTCACATAGCTCATGGTTCACCGAGTGGAAGAATGATTCATGATTTGGGAGCTGGAAAGCCAAAAGGTCAGATTGTCCATCCTCGGAGCTCAGGGGGAGCCTGATATTTATAGGCAAGAGGTACTATGAAGCGGAGATCACGCGGCGCGAAGAGGGGCATGGTGGCTTCACGGTGGGCTCGCGAATGTCAAATGGGTTTGCAGAGCGTCCCACCTCCTTTGCTTCGTGGCGGGTCGCGAACGTCAAATTCATTCGCAGAGCGTCCCACCTTCTTTGATTCGCGACAACCACGGTGCTGGGGGGACTCCATGAAGTGGCTTCACGAGGTAGTACATGGGGCCTCCTTTTGTCCTTTTCTTCGTTCCGAATTTTGGCACCAACAATGTTTTTATAATAAAAAATTACAAATTATCTACTCTTAATTTGTATAAATGAAAAAATAAAATGACTTTGAAAATATCACTATGATCCATACTTGATAAGGATGACCTTATCACCGACATGAATTCATAAGAATGGTAATATCACTTGCACATTATACTATGCCACGAATGAAAATTATACATGATGGAAACTCCAATTCCGGAATTCATTACTAAAATGGATAGTGGGGAAAGAGTATCTATCTATTTGAATCATGTGAAAAACACAATGGATATTCATTGTTTTATGATATCCTCCATGTCCAATGACTTTCTAAATCCATATGAGGATATTTATGTGTATAACATCATTTATCACCTTTGAGATCTCTATCAAGATAATTAGAGATCAAAGAGATATGAGATCTCTAATGCACTATTCATGTGAAAGCTTGGAGAGGCAGCACGATATGGGGTACATGTAGTTAAGATGATTGGATACATTTAGCACCTAGATATATTGGGTTTTAGGATCCCTAATGAGATGTGCACAAATCTCATTCTATTCTCAATACCCCTAAACTTTTCCAGTTTTATTGTAAATTATAACATGAGAAATAGTAAGGAGACAATATCATAACTTCTTACACTTATTTTCCAAGTTGATAAAGACATGGTTCATGAAAAACCCACTATCCTTATGGTGATTAATAATTTAAAGAACAAGGAAAAGGGGTTAAATACTCATTCCAAGTCTAAGGTTCTAGAGAACTGTCCCTCTAAGAAGAAGAAAATGTAGAGGCAGAGAAAGGAATAGGATATAGTATGTTTTTCATGCGGAAAGCAGGGCCACAAGAAGAGGTATTTCACCTAAGAAAATAATCAATGAGAAGTTTCTGGTGAATTTATTATTTTTGATTATTTTTTTCATATATATAATTTGGATATTAGATACTTCCCGTGGTGCTCAAATTTTTATCCAAATACATGAACCAAGTAGATTATGAAAGATTTACAGAGATGAGGTGGATCTATGGGATGATAATGGAGAGAGGCTGAATGCTATATCCATTAGAGTCTACCATATCACATTTTCAATAGGATTGATTTTGGTTTTAAAAAATTGTTATTATGTGCGTAGGGTTACCAAAAAAATTATATCCATTTATTATTTAGACATGGATGGATTTATTTTTATATTTTTAAATAAGGTTTTCTACTTTTATGAAGATATCATATGCCATGGAATGTTATAGTTAAATAAAAACCATTATGTATTAAATTATAAAAACCAAATAATGGAAATTGATAATGAAACAAATACACACAACTCATATAACACCCAGTTGTGGAATCATTATCTTGGTCATGTAAATGAGAAACAATTTTCAAATATCTATCAAGATGTTTACTTAAAATCTTTTGAGATTAAGACACTTGAAATATGTCATGCTTTTTTACAAGGTAATATGAACAAACCGCCATTTGATGGTCAAGGTGAAGGGGCCATAGAGATTCTAGATTTAGTACACACTGATGTTTTCAGACATTTTCAAGTAAAATCTATATGGGGATTCTTATACTTTTTTAATTTTAATTATGACTTGTGTAAGTATGGTTATATATACTTTATGAGGTATAAGTATGAATCCTTTGAAAAGTGAAAATATTTCAAGAATGAAGTTGAGAATCATCTTGTTAAGAAGGTAAAGAAACTTCAATAAAATTGAGGTGGTGAATATCTTATCCAAGATTTTATCAAATTTTTATGGGATTTTGGTATTATATCTCAACTCAATCCACCTTATACACTAAAGTGGAATGGTGTCAGTGAAAGGTGTAATTTTACACTACCATACATGTTAAGTTCAATGATGAGTCACACAAGCCTTCCATTATCCTTTTAGTGATATTCATTGTACAAAAAACCATAATTAATAAACAAAGTACCAAATAAAGTAGAAAATAGTATCCCCTTAAATTTATGGAGTAGAAAGAAACCCTTTTTATAAAATGTTTGTGCATGGGGTTTCAAGGGTTTTATTAAAGCTAGCTCAAACAACAAACTAGAACCCCAATGCACAAAGTGTATCTTTATAGGGTATATCAAGGAAACAAGAGGATGCTATCTATACAACCCTTTAGATAAGAAAGTGAATGTTGTAAGGTAGATCGTATTTCTTAAGAGGGGTACATCCCCAAGGAGGATACTGGGATCAAGATTGACTTTGATGAAGTTGATTCTCAAGACATAAGAGTTGGTACAAGAATATATTCCACAAGTCTCCATGGAAGAAGTTTTTCCTGCAACACAAGTGCTATGTAGGAGTGATAGAGAGGTAAGAGAACTTGAGGGATATGATTTTCTAGTCATTGATGATGAAGACTAATTATTGATTGAAAATAATGATCCTTTATCCTAAAAGGAGGAAGTAGATATCTCAGAATCTGTAATATAGAAAGAATCCATGATTTTTGAGATGGATTCCTTGTATCAAAACTAAGTTTGGGTTCTGATCGATCTTCCAGTTGATGTAATGTTTGTTGGGTATAAATGGAAATTCAAGAGAAAACTGGTCATAAAAGGTAAATTAAATACCTATAAAGCATGGATAGCGGTTAAAGGGTTTAGAAAACATAAATAAATTGACTAATATGAAACATTTTCTCCAATTTCCACGTTTAAATACATCAGAATTTTGTTTTCCATAGCAACTTACCATGACTATGAGATTTGGAAAATGGATTCCAAAACTACTTTCCTCAACAGGAAAATTTAAGAGGATGTGTATATGACACAAAAAGATGGATTTATAACTCCATGAAATTCCTAAAAGTTATTCAAGTTTTATAGGCCCCTTTATGGATTAAATAAAGCATCCTAGTCATGGAAAATTCAATTTGATAAATCCATAAAATAATTTGGTTTCATTAAGAGAGAATATGAGCCATGTGTTTACATGAAGTTTAGTGAGAGCACATTTTTTTCATAGTAGTATATGTTGATAAATTATTACTAATTGGAAACATTATACAAACCTTACAAGAGGTTAAGGAATGGTTAAGAAATTTATTCTCTATAAATAACTTAGGTGAATCATCATACATTATATGGATTAAGATCATGCATGATAGATCCAAGTGGTTGTTTGGACTTATTCAAAGTACATAAATTGACCAGATACTGAAGTGGTTCATAATAGAACAATCCAAGAGGGGATTGGTTCCAGTATCTCATGGTATATATCTTTCTATGAAAAAATTTCCTTGGACACATGAGTAAAGAGAGAGAATGTGTAAGATCCCATATGCTTTTATGATAGGATCTGTCATGTATTCTATGTTATGTATGAGTCTTGATTTTTCCTATGCTTTGATCATGGAAGAAAAATATCAAGAAGATCTAGGTGAATGAAATTGGACTAATGTTAAGTCTATCCTTAAGTATCTGAGGTGAACTAAGTATATATTCCTGGTGTATAGAGGAGATGAAGAGATAGTCACCAAGTATTATACAGATTATAGATTTTTGACATATCATAATGATCTAAAGTCATAGTCTAGACATATCTTTTGTCTAAACAGAGGAGTTTTGAGCTATAAGAGTTAAAATCATCTAGTTGTCACTGATTCTAAAATGGAGTATGACTATATTGAATCTTGTGATGAAGTGAAGGAAGTAGTTTGGATTCACAACCTTTTCTAAGATCTTGATGTGGTGGTTGGTAGTAAAGAACTTATCATAATTTAAAATGATAATATTGTAGTGGTGGATATCTTTAAAGAGTTAAGGTCACACCAAAGTACAAAGCACATACTTCAGAAGTTTTATCACCTGAGTGATTTTTCTTAATGAGGATAAGTTGTGGTGAGTAGAGTATTTATAGAGGGAAAAATGTAAGAACACTTGACCAAGGATTTATCTCAGCATAGAAATGAGTATCATATAATATCTAGTAAATTGAAAGTTGTTTTTAGTTAAATCTAGTGAAAGTGGGACTCTATTAGAGTTGGGTCCCTAGAAACAAATTTATTAGTACTTGATTACATGTTGAATGAAGTTTCTTATCACATCATGATTTTTAATTTTTATAAATCTTGTATGTGATAATTTCCTCAGAATATATGTGAAATTAAAAGTTCATAGTAGTTCTCCGCTATAACGTGAACCTAGAGGTTCCACAGAATCATTCCTGAATATCTGTTCTATGGCCGAGTGATATTATCTGATGGTGCATAGACAATAAAATCCATCATAGGTAGGAATATCATAAGACATTGATACTCCTTATCATGGTGTTTGACTTTGGTAATCTCCAAGATAAGAGGTTATGAGAACATACCTGTTAAAAAGGAAATCCAAATTTCCATGTTTCATTTAATGTTCCTATATACGAACATGTGTATTGATCCTTAGACTTTAAGATTATCATTAATATATATCATGACTCACACACATTTATGTATTGATGAAAACTCTAATGATATATTCTTGCAGTGATGTAGGATATGTTGAGTTTTTCATGAGTGATATTAAATTAATGGATAATATGAGAAATGATTTATCTATTCTATCCCTTAATGGAAGTTGATATCTTATGAACTTTGATGGGATTGGAATTTTCTAAATAAATCCATGGCCATGGTGTTAAATGTGAAAGTTCATTTCGAGAAAGTCAAAGAAAGAGACAATAATTTTATTAGTTAATGGAACCAGTATGCAACCTTCTTCATTAGAGATATTGTGATAAATGATTATATTACATGGTATGAATTCATAGGAGGTTGGATATCATTGCAACATTAATTTCTTTCTCTATAGGATCCTTGTTATGATTATAGATGAAAACCTTTGGAATTTAGGTGGTTATGACTAATTCCACTGAGAAATAGGCCTAGAGGGTCACACATTAAGTGTATCCACATTATCAGTTAAATTCAAGCAATGAATTAAACAAGTTGTAGTAAATAATATTTATTCAAGTTTGGTTGATCACTAAGATTTAATCACATGTTCTTCAAAAGAATAAGCGAGTTAAATAATAATAATAATAATTATTATTTATTTAGATGTTTAGTGAATATAATATTTATTATATTTATTATAGAATAATGAAGTTAAATTTATTTTTTAAATAGTAATTATTTGAGGATCAGTAAGTTTCAATAAAGGAAAGCGGGAAGAGCTTAAAGATCTGATTGAAAATAGTATAAGTGATATTTATTTATATTCTTAATGTATTGCCCATGTCAAGAGATTAATAATAATAATAATATTATTATTATTATTGGATATGTGGTCAACTAAGAATTATTAAGTAGGTAAAGGAACCGTGTGTGATTATCCAACCCTAAACTTTCCATAATAAATATCTAATTATAACCCTTTCCTAAATCAATTTTGGTGTGCACAATTGATAAAAAGATACTATCTCAAGAAATAGATATAGATATAGAGATCTAGAGTATACTCTCTCTTCCTACCCTCTCAATCCTTAGAGAGATAATCAAGAGTTATTCCTCCTCTGAGAAGAATATTTATGTGATCAACTATGAACAACACAAGCGATCAGGATCGACCATACTAACACCCAATGATTCTATAATGAAGTTCATAGATTTTGGTTCATGTGTGGATCCATTATATAAGTATTCTTAACTTATATACTATATTAAAATGATAGTACAAAAATATCTAGTTAATCACATAATCAATAAATTGGAATTACAAGTTGAGGTAATTCAATGTCTGCTCATAAATTAATTATAAATTACATGTGAAGATCCTTCTGTTCTAGTTCTGATGTTTTAATATAGTCAATTAATCAATGTATTTTTGTTGGATATGATGATTTGATCATATAAAGAAATGATTACATGTAAATTAAGATGAAAAGAAAATTTGGTCATACCATTCAAGGATTCTTACACTTTTCCCGAAACCTTCATAGATTGGAGTGATCAAACAATCATTTTTAATTTTTTTCCATTATAGATTCATCGATGCTATCTATTTTTTTTGAAAATTATAAACCATTTTTTATTTAAGGGAGAATTACCAAACCAATAGTAGTATAGTGACACCTATTCAATCTGAGGAGATGATTGTATAAGTATATACAGGGATGCAAAGAGCTTTTGACCATAGAACCATAACGTCTAACTACAAATTTGAGGTGGAGAAATTTTATGGGATGGATAGGTTTAGCATATATAAATGTCTATTTCTTGATGTTCTAACTCAGTAAGAGTTAGATAAAAAACCCTTTAACATATCTAACGTATGCCTACCATAGGGATTGGAAAAAGAAAATTTATTTTCTTAATGCAACACAAAGGCTGACCAAGGTTTTCTCACTTGAGGATTTTTCTTAGTTGTTCACCTACTTGATATAATTCACCTAAGAACTACTTATTTTTAGTTTTTTAATTATTTTATGAAAATAATGAAAAATTATTGGGTTTTTTTTATTAATTTAAAATATTGAAATGATATGAAATATGAAAATTTAAACATAAAATAACATGAAATGCTAAAAATAATGTGGTTAGGAAGAAAGAAATTGGTCCTAAGTTTGGTTTTTTGGATCCATCATTATTATTATTTATTTATTTTATTTTATTTTGATAATAAATACATGAAATATTATGATGAATTACTATACCTTCACTTAGAAATTGTGAAATATCGAATTCCTTAAGCAACCTAAATTTCACCACCTCTTGTAATCAAGGTTGATGACACATCTTGATCGAGGACATGACATCTTCCAAGACCTGGCTCCATCGATTTCATTTCATACATTGATTGGATCAACTCCATCATGTGAAGAGATAACCAATAAAGAGAGGGAAAAGAGATTAAATAAAGGAATAGAAATAAATTTGAGTGCATGGATTTGGGGATAGTTTCCACACCCATTTATGTCACTCCCATATATCACCAACATAAAATAAACTTTAATCAAGAATTCAAGAACACCTTGACCTCCCCTAAGCCAATCCTTGGGGTCAGACTCCCATTATCGGGAGTAAGATATCACTTGGTGGAAAGAGAGAAGAGAATACGCAAGAATAAGAATATAAAAAAATAAGAAGAGAGAGAGAGTGTGTCTGTGGGAAGAATAAAATAAAATAAAATAAAAATAAAATAAAATATATATATATATATATAGAATATTAAAATAATAATAATAAAAGAAATAAAAATAAAAAGAAGAAAAATAATGAAGAAGAATAATTGATGGGTGGAAGAAGACACAAAAATTAAAACAAAAGTGAATGGATAATTTTATTTAATATAGGAAAATTAAAATTAAAAATATATTAAAACTAAAACAAAGAAATAAAAAAAATAAAAAAAAAAGAAACTGAAAAATGGTTGCAGTATGACCTCATATCCCTATGGAGGATTCCATTCATGGGGTTGAACTCCCCCTCAAGTGGTCGAGACCTCATCTATTTATAAAGAAGTATTTCCTTTGGTGGATGCAATCTCATCTCCAAAACATATCTCCTATTAAATTCCCATGAGACCCAAGATTCATAATTTGAAAACACCTGAGGATCTTGGTAAGAAATCTTCAGAGGTAGTAGGTGTGGAATGCAGACAGCTTGGAAGAGATCCCTATGGGGTAGCCTAGATTTGGTGTGAATTTATGGGGATGCGGAAATATATGGATGAGAGATGGTGCAACTTGATAGAAGGGAAGTGGATCCTCTAAACCCCACCAGCCTTTATAGTGGCTAGGGGATGCTTGAATTGATCTTCACAGGGGTTGTCTGAGGCTCCTAAGGTGTGTAAGAACCCAATTTTTCTATCAGATATGGGTACCTTAAATTTCAGTCTAAATATTTAATTTGGACCTAATATGGATGAATTTTTAATTAGTAAAGTTCTCAGGGGTGTCTGGGTCAAGTTCAGAGCCCGGAACCTATCTTTTTGGAAAAAAATGGACAAGTCGCACAGTTAGTGCACAGTTTGGCTAACCGTGCAGATTAAAATTTCTGGATAGAACCACTTCACACAGTTTACACATGACCATGCATCCTAACCATGAAATGTTCCCCTTTTACCCAGAAAAGCTTTCATAGTTTTCACATAGTTTTTCAAAACATGCGAACAAAACGTGCACATGCTAATTTTATGGGTAATTTTACAAAAATTCCCTTAATGGTCCATTAACCTCCCTCTTTCTTCCCTAATATGATATTATGAAGGATTTAACTTCATGGATATCATTTTGGATCTTTTTGAAGTAAAAATATAGGGATTCAAAGATCTCCTTCATCCGTGATCTGATCAAGATTTTGTTCATCACGTTGGATGCACAACGGTAAGTATTTGAGTCCTCTTAAGCCGTTCTCCTTCTCTTTTTCTCTCGACCGAGTTATCAGGGTATGATAATTTTTCTCTTTTTCTTAGATATACTATAATCCAATCCAAATCAATGGAAAATACCATAGTAGGATAATCATATAACCCTAAGGTGGGTAGTCTATAACCCATCCCTAAAGTTCGTTGATTTTGGTTTTGTCGTGTGGGGCCCACCGATTTAATCAGGTCCCATTTATTGAATTTATATTCCATGTTTATAATCATTAGAACCATATTTTTATTCTCTTTCCATATATGTGATTAATTTTTTGTGGTTATGACCACAACTCCATCCTTTCCACGTCGAAGGTTATTCCATAATTGTCGTTTTTGTGTTTTGACACATTTGAGCCACTGTTCGGGTGTGCCTTGGCTTGACCACTCTAAGGGTAACCATTTCTATATTAAATGGCTTGTTTATAATGATAATTTTATAATGGAATGTACCATGTATGCTCACCACTTAACCCTCCTAAGGTAAGTGCTTCAATTTAATAATGAACTATGAAATGTGAATTGAAAAGTATATTAAGTATATGACTTGACAGTATTGAATGTGAATGAATAGTAGGTTGCATATCCATAGAACCCATTACCATATTAATGGAAGGTAGCCGAATGAACCTTGAATATAGAATATAATTTAAATTTATTAAATTAAAGGATGCATGATACTTGGCCTTACCACACTAATGATAGGCAATACTTGAACCAAATGACTTGATTAAAAGGTTGTATGCTACTTGACCTTATCAAACTAATGAAAGGAAAGGATTGAACCAATGGTTGTATGCTAATTAACCTTAACACACTAATTAAAGGAAATTCTTGAACCAAATGAAATATTACATGACTTCATAATCATATTGGAATGGCCTGACTCGAGATATCCTTGGATTCCGATCGGGGAATGGCATGAGCAATTGGGAATCTCATTCCGATTCAAGGATATGGATTTCTTAGGTTGAGAACCACCTAGATCCCAATCCTTGTCTGTTCTTGGATGCCCAGTATGACATCGTAGGATCCCTCTATATTATTACAGGATGCCTGAGATACACTCCTTGGATCCATTATTGAAAAGTAGGTGTCATGGTTACAGCCCACAAGGCCCTGTCTCTACTTAGACCCATATTACCTTAGAAAATAACCTTGGATTCAGTAGGTAGCTTATCGTGGAATGACTTGGAATATGCTCCTTGGATTACACTCTTATCCTTATCCAGGATACATTTACTACTAAGTTGGTGACCCTTTAGGTCTACGTTGTCTTGGTTATTACCTTGGAACTTTCAATATCTACACATCATGAGACCATGTTAGTGTTGGCCATTCCTCATGTGACCTATTAATATAAATAGGTAATTTATTGATTAATGAACTAGTTATATGTTCATATGCCAGCTGAGGGATGAAGCAGGTACATGGGTATTTAGTTACATTGTACTACTTTACTTTATATATGAATGCATGCACACTGTTACATTTCCATTACATGGGCCAAATGTTATAGACACCGTTGGTGGTGGCCCATTGATATTTATCTCACACCCTCTATAGGATCTGTTTGGTTCCCAAGACAGATTACATGGTTGTAGGTGTTGAAAAAGGGAAGCATATGTCTTTGAACACTTGATTGCTTGCTGTTTAGTATGAAGCTTGATAACATAGAAATGATTTTTAACTCAGGATGCTTGGGATAATCTTTGATTCCTTTACACTTTTATGGAACATGTTATGCCTACTATCTTGTATCCATGTTTTCCAGTTTTCTAGTGACATGACATATCATCATCAATTGTTGTATACTTGGATGTTATTCCAATTATTTTAGTTATTGTTAGTGCTGTCTCTATTTCCCATTGTTCCTTCTGTTTAAATATATTACTTTCACTATTTACTAATGTTTACATCCATCCTCTATGCTACACTTTGGTAATGAGGGAATAGTATCCCCCACAGAAACACCCTAGGCCCTCGCTACTAGTTGGTAGCCTCTATAGTTCAAGGAGATGTGGTTGAGGCCATGTGGACCACTAGGATCAGGGCACCATTTAAGTGGAATCTGGGTCTGGGACATCAAAAAGTGGTATCAGAGATGGTTTAATTTCTTGATTTACTATTCAGAGACAATATATTGGAGATTGGGAATGCTTGGAACTTGGTCATAAGCCCTTCTTGGGCATCACGAACCCATGTTCAGTGTAAAAACCAAGTTTCCTAAAATTAAAATTTTTGTTATGATTTTTCCTATTACATTTGATATTATTTCACCATTGGGTATTGCACATATTGTGTGGAGTTATTGATTATTACTTTGATTGATAATTTTCTTTCATCCTTGGCATGATGATATGAGGGCAATGATCATTGTTACATGCATCATATTAGGCACCTATATTTCACATGTCATGCATATTTCCATGCCATATAGGTGAATTTCACTACTTTTCATTTCTTGATATGCATGTGATTACTGAGTGATGTTGTGATAGTTAGTATATGCTTGTATTTTTCTTAGATGAGATTGAGTGATTTCCTGTCTCAATTCATAAGGTTTATGGGCCCCCATGGGTTGGGATGAGTAATTTACCGAGTAGATCCATTATGCTATAAATAAATTGGTGTCATTTCTAGTGATAGGTATATGGGAATAGATTCATCAGAAATGACTATCCATTATAAATTTAATCATGAAATATAAAATGAAATGGTTTCACATACTTATCCCACCTTGTCATGTTTATGAAAGGTAAATGAGTTAACTTGGTAATTAAATGTTAAATGAAATGAAACTTATACTTGAGAACTTACCTATATCTGGACATCTTTGCGGGTAGTTTGGATAATATACCTTGGGTTGTGATTTTTATCACGTTCAGATTCCGCTAGTGATTCTATCTTTCTGATAAATGTTGTTTTGAGGCGTGTGATTGGCTATTATAGACCAATGCCACCACGAAATCCTCGTATAATACGCCAGGAGTGTGGCGATGACCATGCTCTAGATGTGGTGTGACCTGAGATATCAGTCTTACCTCCAATAGTGCCACTTGAGGCACCACCTTTTTTAAGTAATCTGGGCACTAATTCCCAAGTTCATGATAGTTTCCTATGTCTAATGCATCCCATGCATGGTGCTCCATGACTTGAACCTACGATGTATGATCTGACTCATGAGTTCCAGCAGCAGCATCCTCCTAATTTCTCAGGGGATGGTGGTCCGTAAGCTACTGAGTCTTGGCTAGAGGCCACATTATCTATATTTGAACATATGGTGACACCTATAGAAAATAGGGTTAATATTTCTACTTACATTCTTTAAGATTCATCCAAGTATTGGTGGAATGTGATTACCCAGGCCGGTCGTCATCAGGGAATGTTATGGGTTGATTTCCAGACTACCTTATATGATTATTTCTTTCCTCAATTGCTAAAAGATGAAAAAGGTGGAGAGTTCATGCATCTCGAGTAGGGTTCTATGTCAGTTATGGAATACTCAACATCTTTCACAAAGTTACAGTGCTTTGCACTACTTTTAACTGGTGATGAGCTTTCGCGTTGTAGACGCTTTGAGTATGGGAACCAGTATGCCATCCGTACACAAGTGAATGCCTTTCTCCTACCTAATTTTTCTTTGATAGTAAATCATTATCTTATCACTGAGCATAACCTAAGGAATGAAAATAGTACCGATCATAGAGGATCAGTATCACGTTGGTCCAGTAATTCTTCCGTTGGTAGGAAATGTTCTCTCAAGGTTTCTCATCTGGGAAGTGACAACCAGAGTTCCCATTTTGATAGCTCTAAATTGTGTCATCATTGTGGAAAATATGGGCATTATAAGCCTTAGTGTGATAGAGACCCACTGGAGTGTTGGGATTGTGGCCATATGGGGCATCTCCAATGTTTCTGTAGGACCTTTCCACCAGTTTCGAGTGGAAAAGGATCCACACTAGCTCTAACTTTAGGAGTGGGTTCTTTTATGCTGTGTCAGGTGGGGAGTTGGAATAGCACCAACAGGTTTAGACGAGGATAAGGTCATGGTCATGGTAGCCTGACCCCTGATCACCAACAGAACCAATAGAGAAATTATGATTGTGGTAGTTCATCTGTTGCACAGGGCCGTGGATCGGTCCAGTTGAATGCACTATAAACAATACCCGAGGATCAGGCTACAGGACCATCTACAGTATGAGTTAATATTCCAGTAGCCTCTAATATAACATATTCTTTATTTGATATAGGTGCTTCAAACTCTTTTATATATGTATCTATCATGGAAAGTATCGGACTAGAGATACAACTTTACTATGGTGTAATGACCCTAGATACACAGTTAGGGGTATTAATAGAGGGAATATTCCAGTGTAGAGACTGTCCCCTTGAGGTAGGTAGTTACCCTTTCTTATGGAACATCTTTTTTCTTGAGTTGACAGGCTTTGATGTCATACTTGGGATGGACTGGTTGGTTCACAATCATGATTTTATAGACTGTTATCACCTCATGGTATCTTTTACATCACCAGAGGGAAGAAGTTATCTACATAAGGGTTAGTGGGATGCCTAGAATGGTAGGGCTGGACCATAGCATCATGGGTTAGGTGGAGTGACCTCCCATATTTTAAATCTCTTTATGGAGGATCAGGGTTTCTGACAAGGTTATTTCTCTCTAGTATTGGATCTTTTTAGGGACATATTTCTTGACGAATTTCCTGGCTTACCTCTTGAGAGAGAGGTAGAGTTTACAATTGAGCTTGTTCTAGGAGAAACTCCAGTGTCCATTCCTCCATACAGGATGGAACCTATAGAGTTTCAGGAGTTCAAGTGGAAGTTAGAGGATTTATATGCCAAAGGATTTATATGGACCAATATATCCTATTGGGGTTTTCCCATGATTTTTTCTGAGAAGGCGGATGCAACCTTACATATATGTGTGAATTAAAGATGGTTGAACCAGATTATGATCAAGAAATGATATCCACTACCTCGAATAAATGATCTCTTTGACCATCTATGAGGAGAAAATGTCTTCTCTAAGATCGACCTGAGATCAGTTTATCATCAGGTACATGTTAGACCATCATACATGCCTTGTACAACTTTTTGTAGTAGGTATGGTCTGTATGAGTACATTGTTATGCCGTTCGGTCTTATAAACTCTCCCACTATTTTCATATCTATGATGAATAGGGCGCTCCAACCCTATTTGGATTCTTTTTTCATGGTATTTGTGGCTGAAATCTTAGTGTATTCTCGCACTCATAGAGACCCTTCCAAACATCTTGAGATCATTTTGAGTATACTAAGAGAGCATCAGATTTATGCCAAGCTTTCCCAGTGCCACATTTCAATCGAAAAAGTCCACTTCTTATGTCATATAATATCATAATTAGGAGTATATATTGACCCAAAAAAGGTGAGTGATGTAGTTTCTTGAGAGCATCCCAAGAACGTGTTTGACATTCAAGTTTCTTGGAGTTGGATGGATATTACAGGAATTTCATAAAATAATTCTCACATATTTCTTCACCTCTTACTAGTCTTACAAATAAGGGTTTCAAGTTAATATGGTCAGAATCATATGAGAAATTCTTTCAGGAGTTGAAAGGGAGGCTTGTATCGACACCCATTCTGACTCTTATAGAGCTAGGAATAAGTTATACCATATTCCGTGATGTATCGGGCATAAAACTAGGAGTAGTGCTGATGTAGGAGGAAAAATTCATTTCATATAGATCTTGGTAGTTGAGGCCTCACAAGAGAAACTACCTGATGCATGACCTTGAGCTAGATGTAGTTTTCCATGGATTGCATTTCTGGAGACATTATCTATTAGGTGAGTGCTTTGTGGTGTACATGGACCCCAAGAGCCTCAAATATATATTTTTTCAGTATGACTTGAACCTTAGATAGTGGATATGGGTCGAATATTTAGAATATTTTGATTTTGAGCTTGCCTATATTATTGGGAAGGGAAATGTGGTTACAGATGAACTGAGTTAGAAAACTCAAGCACAGGTTGTATGGGAATCTAATGATGAATGGAAGTTAATGGCCCTCTTTTTGGAGCTGCATATGGAGTTTCATGACATTAATGAGCAATATTACCTCTCATCCATGACAGTTACCTCTTCCCTCCTTGAAAAGGTGAAGGATAGTCAATTTTAAGATCCTAAAGGCTTGGTTATCTCTGAGAGTATATTAGGAGATAACCCACCTCTAGATTGGTCTGTGGATAGAGACAACGTCTTACATCTATGTGGATGTATTTGGGTTCCTACAGACCTGAGAGAGGAGTTGATGATAGAGTCCCACACTTCTCAGTGGTCAGTTCATTCAGGAATCTCCAAGATGTATCAAGATATACGATGCCAGTATTGGTGGCCTGGGATGAAACATTAGATATCAAGTTTTATCACTAGGTGTTCCACCTATCAGTAGGTGAATACAGAGCACTAGAGACCTATAGGCTTGATACAACTACTTCGAATCCAAAAATTTAAATAGAATATGTTGCCATGGATTTTGTAGTCAGCTTACCTAGGTCTCTGAGGGGGTATCATTTCTTTTTGGGTAGTCATTGACTGATTAACAAAATCATCCCACTTCATTCCTATTAGGGAGACTTTCTCAAATGATGAGTTGGGAAGACTGTATGTCTGTGAGATTATACAACTCCATAAGGTTCCTTATACTATTTTTTTAGATCGGGATTCTCATTTCATATCATGGTTCTGGTAGGTATTGTAGAAGAATATGGGAATATAGGTGATTCCAATCACAACTTTTCACCCTCAAACCGATGGACAATCAGAATGGACAATACAAGTTCTAGAGGATATGATCCAAGCATGTGTTCTAGATTTTAGCAGTTCATGGGAGAAGAATATCCCCCTCATTGAGTTCACCTATAATAATAACTTTTAGGTGACAATATAGATAGATCCTTTTGAGGCCTTATAGGTAGTCCATGCCGTTCACCCCTCTGTTGGCTAGAGGCTGGTGAGGTAGCCCTACTAGGTCCTCGTCTCATTTAGAAGACTTCAGAGCAAGTTCATCTGATTAGAAAACAGATGAATACTGCTTAGTCTAGACATAAATATTATGTATATTTCCATCAATGACCTCTCATGTTCGAGGTCGAGGATTGTGTTTTCCTTTGGGTATCGCCCAGGATAGGGTATAAATGCTTACAAAATCTAGGAAAGTTGTCACCTCATATTGTAGGGACTTTTTAAATTCTAGAGAGAGTCGGGACGATAGTCTATCGGTTGATACTAACATAGAGGTATCATGCCATGAATGATGTCTTTCATGTTTCAAAGATTCGCCAATATCATGTTGACCCATATCATACTTTTGATCCTGAAGAAGTTGAGTTAGATTCTAATGCTACCTTTAAGGAGTATCCAATACACATCGTTGACCAGAGCATGAAAGCTATATGAGGCTAGTATGTCCCTTTAGTTTGGGTGATATGGTAGCACAACTAAGTACAAGATGAGACTTGGGAGAGGGAAGCCATCATACATTCCCATTGGAAATATTTTTTCTCATACAATGTTTCTAAACCTTTGTAAGGTGAAATGAGGGATGAGTTCTTTTAAGGGGGGAAGATTATAAGAACCTAGTTTTTCTCCCAGGCATGGATCCTTTAAAATTTTGGTCTAAATTTTTTACTTTGGAACTAATATGGATGAATTTTTAGTTATTAAAGGTCTCAGGGGTGTCTTGGGTAAGTTCAGAGCCTAAAACCCATCTTTTTGGGAAAACTGGATAGGTCGCATGGTTAGCGCACAGTTTGGCTAACCGTGAAGATTGAAATTTATGGACATAACCAATTCACACAGTTTGAGCACATTCATACAACTTAACCATGATATGTGCCCTTTATACCTAGAAAACCTCACATGGTTTATACATAGTTTGTCAACTTTTGCGGACAAATTGTTCACATGATAATTTTCTAGGTAATTTTACAAAATTTCCCTTAATGATCTGTTAACCTCCCTCCTTCTTCCCCAATCCAAGATTATGCGGGATTTACCTACATGGATCTCATTTTGTATCTTTTTGAAGTCCAAAGTTAGGGATTTAAATATCTCCTTCATCCATGATCCAATCGAGCTTCCGTTCATCACATTGGATGTGCAATGGTAAGTAATCTAGTCCTCTTGATTCGTTCTCCTTATCTTTTTCTCTTGATCGAGTTATAGGGGTATGAGTGTTTCTCTCATTTTCTTAGACCTAATCTGATCTAATCCAAATCAAGGGCCAATACTAGAGGAGGATAATCGTAAAACCCTAATTTGGGTAGTCTAAAACCCATCCCTAAAGTTCATTGATTTTGGATTTGTTGTGTGGGGCCCACCGATTTCATTGGGTCCCATTTATTGAATTTATATTCCATGCTTATAATCATTAGAACCATATGGATATGATCTTTCCATATATGTGATTAATTTTTGGTGGTTATGAACACAACTTCATCCTTTCCATGTCGAAGGTTATGATATAATTTTCATTTTAGTGTTTTGACACGTTTGATCCACCGTTTGGGTGTGCCTTGGCTTGACCACTCTAAGGGTAAGCGTTTCTATATTAAATGGATTTTTTTATAATGATAATTTAATAATATAAAGTACCATCTATTCTCACCACTTGACCCACCTAAGTTAAGTGCTTCAATTTGATAATTAAATGGGAAATGTGAATTGGAAAGTATATTAAGTATATCACTTGACCGTATTGAATGTGAATGAATAGTAGGTTGCATATCCGTAGCACTATTTACCACATTAATGAAAGGTAGTGGAATGAACCTTGAATATGAAATATACTTTAAATGGATTAAAAGAAAGGTTTATTGATACTTAGCCTTTTCACACTAATAAAAGGAAAAGGCTTGAACTAAATGAATTGATTAAAAGGTTGCATGCTACCTGACCTTGTAAAACTAATGAAAGGAAAGGATTGAACCAACGACTGCATTATACTTGACCTTATCACACTAAGAAAGGAAATTATTGAACCAAATGAAATATTACATGACTTCATAATCATATAGGAATGGTCTGACTCGAGCTCTCCTTGGATCCCGCCCAAGGAATTCCATGAGCACTCAGGAACCCCATTCTAATTCAAGGATAGAGCTTGATTAGATTGAGAACCACCTATATCCTAATACTTGTCTATTCTTGGATGTCTGGTATGACACCGTAGGATCCCACCATATTATTAAAGGATTCCTTAGATACACTCCTTGGATCCAGCATTGACAAGTAGGTTCCATGGTTACACTCTATAGGGCCCTATCTATACTTATCCCCATCTTACATTGGACGATCACCTTAGATTTGGTAGGAAACTTATTGCAGAATGACTTGGAATATTCTCCTTAGATTTCACTCTTATCCTTATCCAGGATACAATTAATACTAATTTGGGGACCCTTGAGGTCTACATGGACTTGTTCATTACCTTATAACTTTCACTATCTACACATCACGAGACTATGTTAGTGCTGGGCATGCCTCACATGACCTATTAATATAAACTAATAATTGATTGATTAATGAACTAGTTACATGTTCAGACGCTAGCTGAGGGATGAAGCAGGTACATGGGTATTTAGTTACACTGTACTTATTTACTTTATATATGCATGCCTACACACTATTACATATCCATTACATGGGCCAGATGTTATAGACACCATTGGTGGTGTCCCAATGAGATTTATCTCACACCCTTTTCGGGCACTGTTTGGTACCTGGTGCATATTACATTGTTGCAGGTGTTGAAAAAGGGAAGCATATGAATTTGAACACTTGATTGCTTACTGTTTTGTATGGAGATTGATAGTATAGGACCGATTTGGAACTCAAGATTCTTGGGATAACATTTGATTCCTTTATACTTTTGTGGAACATGTTATGCCTGTTATCCTGTATCCATGTTTTCCAATTTTCTAGTAACATGACATATCATCATCAATTGTTGTATGCTTGGATGTTATTACAGTTATTTCAGTTATTGTTATTGTTGTTTCAATTTTCTGATGTGTCTTATGTTTACATATATTTCTTCCTCCATTTACTGATTTTTACATCCATCCACTGCGCTACACTTTGTTAATGAGGGAATAGTATCCCCATAGACACACTATATGCCCTCATTGCTAGTCAGAAGCCTATGGCATTTGGGGAGATGCACTTGAGGCCACATGGATCACTGGTCTTGGGGCCTTTTTTAAGTGGAATCTAGGTCTGGGACATCACAAGGTGCTCCATGGTGATCAGTGGTGGTAGTAGTGAAGATTAAGCTTGATTCTATGCTCTGGTTGTGTGAAAATGGTGTTTTTTTTGGGGGAAGTGACTACTAATGAGTGAATATTGGTGGAGGTTGGTGGAGTTGAGAAGAGCTAACAACATCTGTGTATCCAAGAATGAGTGAGAAGAGATGAACAATAACTTAAAAATTTTCATCCCACATCGATTTGACAAAGTGGAACTGTGATGGTTTTTAATAAAATCCACATGATTAGCTAGAAATGAATTCAGATTGGGGGTCGAAGGACCCCTTATTCCACTGTGCACTACCCCATTTTGGTGAGGCTCTACTCTTGTAGATGCATTGGCTTGACCACCACATGCCTATGAACTTCTATGGGCTTCAGCCCAGCTATGTTTCCCATGGGATCAGTCTCCCATAAGCCACCTATGCATGGGCCTAATACCCCAGTGCACTCATTCCATCATAAGGATTTCCCTAGGGACCCTCATAGCCGACCAGGACCTATTGGGCCTAGCTAGGTGTATTGTGGATCTCTTAGTTTTAGGGATAGCTTATGGGACCATTTTTTTGGTAAAGTAACCTGAATGTTAAAAGAAAATTCAAATCACTATAAGAAATATTCATAAAAAATGTATTTGTAAGATTAAAATTAAAAAAATAACATTCTTTTCTCGATTTCAATCCATTTTCATTCTATATTTCAAATTACCCATCATATAATTAAAACATTAAAAATAATTGGTATTTAGATTAAAAACCATAAAAAATCATTATAATTTGTATAAAAATATGCATGAAATATGTGTTTGTCAATACCCCCACACTTAAAACATTATTTTCCTCAAGCATAAAATCTCAACAGGGAAAATCAGAGGGCACAAATTCTACCAATTTTAAAATTTCAAAGAAATGAAATAAAATAATTATCAATGTTAAATCAAATTCTAAAATTTTGCATAAAATATTAATTTAATCTCTCAATTTTCAAAGAAATAATCAAATCAAGTATTATAATTTTCCCCTTTTGAAAATTATGGGACTTATTTCTCATTAATTAATGTTTCTTAATTAATTATTATTATACATTTCAAATAATGATATACCTCTCTTTTGAATATTTTCACTCACCACTCATGATATTAATTCATATAGAGTTATACTCATATCATGAGAACACGATCCTTATTCACATAATTGTAAAGGAACTATTTTCTCCACTTTTTAAAGAAAAAAAGAATATAAAATCATAAGTAATTTACAATTAATGTTAAAATGTCTATGATGCATAAGGTTGATAGGAATTTATGTTAAAAATAAATGCTCAAATAATAGGTTTATCGCTTGGACAAGGGGATGGTGCCTCACTCTCGCAGATATGATCTCATCTCTAGCTTTAGCTCTCTACATCATTCTCTTCAAATTAGGGTTTTGGTTATCCCTAGAGCGATGAGCCTCTCCTCCTACATTAGATTATTTGTCTTTTGGCTGTCTCCTTAGTGACATTGGGACATTTCTCTCTCTTGAGATTATTTGGGATACTTATTTTCAGGTTCGTTCCCTTCAGGTTCCATAGAGATGTCCCATTTTCCCCTCTTCCATCCATGCTCTACCGATCTATCCTAACACACATAACCCCATCTTGGTTGGGTGTGTTGGGTTTTCAGATCGGTTTGGGACTGTGGCATTAGAAGTAAGGGCAACACGATATTCTCCTTATCGATGAATTCTTCCCTTAGTTTCTCTCAATCTATTTGGGGTTTCTCATTAGGGTTTTAGCCCTGATTTCTTTTTAAGGTTTCAATCCTAGTTCACTCTTATTTGATCCAGTTTCTTTTGGGTATATGTATCAATTTCTATTTTCCCTTAGGGTTTCAATCCCAGTGTTTCTATATCTCGGTACTTGATGGTTTATATTTTTCATTACCCCTTCTCTACAGGTCATCCCTGCTCTAGATCCCTAGTAACTTTCTCCCTTTCAGGTCGGTCGGGTGCATCATATACCAAGAGAGTTTTGGTATATGTCTGAGGAGTGGTAAGAGTTCCCAGGCAGTACCACAGGTGGTGAATTTCTCTAGTAACTATGTTCTTTCAGTTTTCTCTTTCGATGATGGATTTGGTTCTCTTTGGAGTCCATTGGTTTTTTCACTATGGTGTCATGTTGCTACTTTATGTGGTTCAGTGATGAGGGATGTAGGCAAGTCTATATGTTTCACAATGGCTCAATGAATTGAGATGTTCTCAAGTGGTCCAGTGTGGTGTTTGGACTATGAAAAAGATAGTGGAACTAGATCAGTGTCAATGACAGTGATGATGATAATGTGGTAATCTACGAGACAACAGTAAAGATGACAATGATAGATATGGGGATTTCGGTGGGTCTCACCAGCTTGGTGATGATGGGGAGGTGAAAAGACAGGATGTTCTACATGATAGGTGTGAGACTCGAGGCAGGTGGGTGACTCTAGATTCACAGGAACCGAAATGGGTGGTGATGTTTTTTTTTGAAATTTTTAATTTGAATTTGAATTTTGTGGTCTCTGGACCAACATTTTTTTTGAAATGTAAGGTTTCCCACTAATCCTTAAAGCAAATTTTTGAAAATGAAAAAAATCAATTTGGAGGATAATAGGTTTATATCTTAAGTATAAATAATGATATCATAAGTAAAAGTGTAATGAAATTATTACCTTTATAAATAACAACTCCAACTTCTAAAAACTCAAGGTAAAGGTCCTAATCAAAATAAATCAGAATGAATGATTTGTGCTCCTTGAAATTTTCACCAATTTTATACTTTTTTTTTCTTTTTCAAATATTTTTTTTTTCATTTTTTTCTTATTTGAAATTTATTAGTAGAATAAACCTAAAATCCTCTACCTGACCACATGTGATAAAAATCATCATCCCATTGATGGTGATTTTTGATTCTTCTAAGTCACAAACCATTCTAATATTTTTTAGTTTTTTTCAAGAAGTTAAAATAGTGAAAGTAAAGTGTATGAATCAAATGACCTTTCTTATTACCCATAATTAGAACCCCCACACTTCTTTATCACAATGCATTTCATCCCTTACACCATGAAGTTCATAACCCCCACACTTTAACTTAAAAATATCATGCAATTTGTAATATTAGGGTAGGAATAGGTAAAAATGGCTTGAAACATGGATCATTCCAAACAAGGTCATTCATGGTCTCAATGGGTTAAAAAAGATTGATGTAAATGTGGTCTTTAAGGATAAGATATTTTAAAATATTCTACAATCATTTTAAATGTGGTTTTTCATAGTCATGGATTTGAAAAGTTCAAATGTAAGTTCTTGTAGGTGACATGTCCAAAGAACACTCAAGAAATATGCTCAAGAATAATAGAAATTACTTGGTCAACAAATCCTATCAGGAATGAAAAAATTTGATATTGTAAAATCACTCAAGGCATTATTAATAAAAAAAATCAATTCACATAAGTTTCAAAAATTCAAATTGTGAAAAAATGGTTAGGAAATTTCATTTACATGAATCAACTAATTCCCTTAAATCATGAGTCCTAATTTTAATATCCATGCTTCACTTTAATCATCTAATTATACATTTTATTCATTCAATTTCATTAACATTGAATTATAAAACATGGAATTACATGATTCTTAAGAAACTAATGTATCCTAGATAAGTAAAGTAAATCTTAAATTCAACTATGGGCATGAAATTTTCATTTGAAAGCTAAAAACATGTTGTTAAGACCAAAATATAGGGAGTTTAAAAGATAATCATAAAAGTGAAATCCCTTTCCTAGGAAGATTAGTCATTTTCTTACATTTTTTGGGGATTCATTGTGCCACTATGAACCTATAAAATAAAATTACTCAATTATTTACAAGGATTGTGTCTTTTAAGATCAAAATTATAGGAGGGATTGGGATGCATGCTAAAATAACTACAAAGACTAAAATTGAAATTTATAGAAAGAAAGTAAAGATAAATATTAGTATGATCCCCTATGTGAGACCTGAATTTTTACTACCACCATAGGGATGTACTAGTTGTTATACATAATAGTTTGGTGGTTGGATCTTCTTAGACTTGAACCACCACATGTAGCTTTTCCCAGCTTCCACATATTCTTCTTTGTTGAGGATGACTCCATGTATAGAAGACACCATATCTAACCCCTTAAAAATTAGGTATATCTTGCATGGTGCGGGTATAATGAAGTTTGGGACCTCCACCTTTTTAGTTGGTAATTTTGAAACATCTAATTTATTGTCCAGTGGTTTCTATATATGTGCTGTATTAAAATAATATTCAAAAGGTAAGTTAGAGTGCATTTTTATTTGAAAATAAATAAATTAGAAAATTCAATAGTAGATTATTCCAATTTTATGTAGGGAAAAAATGTCTCTAGTTCTTCAGGAAGAACCATTTGGATCTCTTATTGTACCCCCTTTAGTAAATGTTCAATGTCTTCAGGGAGATCCATGTATTCCTCAACAGGTGAATTTTCATTTTCCATATAATCCTCCTAGGAATAATAAGAGTCAACCGATTCTATAGAATCAAAAAATAGGGCTTATATTTAATTCAACTTCAATGAAATTAAATTATTTTTAGTTCATGAATGTATCGTCTCCTTGATTTGGTTCTATTTCAATATCTTTTTCAATGATGAGTACCCCTTGAATTTGGATCTTAGTAGATGGAGGCAAGTAGTCGAGATCCTCCATATTTTTTGTCAAATTCCACAACTTGGGTGGTATCTTCCTTCATGTCTAGTAATAGGTCTTCATGTGATGATTCTTTAATCTTATAGATGGGAAGATCTCATTTCATTTCATCTTCTTCCCAATTATTCCCAAATTGATCAGAGTCTTTTCCCATATTCTTATTAACATATAAATCTTCATCTTCACTCTCTAGATTTTTATGGTACTCTTGAATATAGTTCCTAAAATGGTTGGGCTATGGATACTCCTTGATAAATTTTTTTTTGAATATTTTCTTGATAATAAATGAAAAAATTTCCTCACATTGTGTTAAATATTTTTATTTATAAAATATTTAATATTAGACCATTCATTTGAAAATTTGGTGAAAATTCTAGTTTTACCCATTAAAAATTCACTGTAGTATTTAGAACATAAATAATTTTATTTGAATTAGTTGTAATTAATATTTTTTAAATATTTTGCTAACTTAAATGGATATAACTTTTATTCAAGACATCTAAGTTAAATCATGCATTTGTTTGGTGAAAATGGGCCATGAAGTCAAATTTGGGGTGGAATCGCCAAAATGTACATTAGTTCTGTATTTGGGACATAAAATCTACATCTGTGATTTTATTGGGCTCCAATTTAAAGATTATATTGAGAAAATTTTTTATCACAAATAATCCTTAAATATGGATAGGTGGTTCACGTGTTTTGAAGGTCAAACAGGCGGTGAAACTTGTAATAAAATATTTTTCTGAATTTCCCCATTCACACTTAAAACAACATAAAACCTAGCCACCCCTCCACTCCATAAATTAGTATTTTTCTCATTTATATGGGTTGGGACGTGAATTGGGATATTTAAGGCAGAGAAGAATTTGTTTCACTCTATTTATCTAGGCATTTCAATGGGGAGAGCTTTTGAAGCTAGGATCCCTTCATCGAAGCCTTTTTCTTGTTCTTCACTTTATAATATTATTGTTCTTTCAATAAACTCTTAGTTTCTCTTACATTTTTTCTTTTATTTTAAATTTTATTCTTCTATAAATTTTTCTATTTGTGCTGAAATTCAAGAGTAGAAACAAGATTTGGTTATACCCTTTCTAAACCCTTGCGAATGCAAAATGTTTCTACGATGACTACACCACCCATGGAAGAGTAGTTTTTTAGTATTTTATCTACCACTATCCTTATTAATTAATTTATTTTGAATAAATGATCTACTGTAATTCACATAATATGATCTATTAATTGGGTTTTTAATTTAAAAGAAATTAAGAATGCAATTGAACAATTAACACAAAACACGCGAGGTAGGGAATTGTGTGAATTGTGAGAGCGCAACCTTAATCGGTAATAAAAAACTGCATGAGATCAATTTGTAGTGTTCAAATAAAATACCTAAAATAAATTAATTCTAATTTCCAGAAAGTTAATATGACTTAATTTACCATTGACCACAAATTAACCTTAGAACATCAATCAAGCTGGGTGCTGCGATTACATGTTCTGAAGTTAGCCTAGAGTTAAATCCACTTAATCTTTGTGGTAAATTTTATTCTCATAGGGTTAAGAGTTTAAAAAATTAAGGGATCATAATTAAGTGGATATTAATTTAAATTAAAATGATTATAAAATGACTCAAGAGATAGATTTAGATCAATTACGAATTTTAAAAATTGTTTTTAAAAAAATACATTCTTGTTGTGTCTTTTTAATCGAACTTCATTTCAAAAACAAAAACAAAAAAAATGAAATATTCTTTCAGAAAACTTCTTCTAGTTTTATAAACGATAAACAACAACCCATAATTTCAAGTAGTGTGTTTTTTATATTTTATTTCACTTCTAGAATACCTTTAATATATTGTTAAATTTACTTCCTCCTTTGAGAGACGACCTTGGTTAGCCACTTTGATGCACCTAAATAACCTGATCCCAAACATCATTTGAAAGCGCCCACGACAACACCTTTCACTCCTTGAGTTTGGACTCAAATTCTTGGATGTATTTAGAGAAATTGGGGAAAACCAGCGGTAATTACTTATTCGACTTGAATATTTGCTAGTCAATTCAGATTTCATCGAACATGATCATCAGATATTGAGGCAAGATGCCTATCTCTATGTATATTTTCTTATACTTGGACCATTATCTTAATAGTATCAAATATTTATTTTAGGGCCTCTTCCATATAGTATGTTTCTTTTTCCCACATCTATGAGTAATTTTTCCATGTATTGAAAAATATTCACTTGAAAAATATTGGAAAAAAGAATTTTTGTTTTATGGTTTTTTAAAGAAATAACAACTATATAAAATGAGAAAATATAAAAAGTAAATAAAATAATGATTATATCTATAGAAATTGTGATAGTTTTGATGAATTTCTACCATAGGGCATGTAAAAACAATTTTTTTCCTAATGCAGCACAGAGGATGACCAGGGTCATCTCATTTGAGGATCTTTCTCAGTTGCTGAACTACTTGATCTAATTCACCTAAGAACTATTTTTTTTTGTTTTTATTATTTTATAAAAACAATGACAAATGATTGGGTTTTCTTGAATACTTTATAAAATTTTGAAAAAAAGTGAAATACGAAAATTTAAACTTAAACGGACATGCAATGATAAGCAAGAATGTGATTAGAAAGAAAGAACTTGGTCCTGAGTTTGGTTTTTGGGTACCATCATTATTACACTTTATTTGTTTGATTCAAGTTTTATAATACAACCATTAAATATCATCATGAATTACTATAATTTTATTTAGAAATTGTGAAATTTTAAATTCCTAAAGAAATCTAAATTCCACCTCCTCTTGTATCAAGGTTGATGGAACACCATGGTCGAGGGTGTGACATCTTCCAGGACTCGTCTCCATCGATTATGTTTCATCCATTGATTGGATCAACTCCATCATGTGAATACATAACCAATAAAGAGATTAAAATAATATTAAACCAAATAATAGAAATAAATTTGAGTGCATGACCCGGGGGACAATCACCACACACATATATGTCACTCTCATCTATCACAAACACAAAATAAACTTTAAGAAAGAATTCAAGAACAATTTGAACTTTCCCGGGACAATCCTTGAGTCAAACTACCATTATTTGGAGTAAGACATCACTTGGTGGAAATAGAGAAGAGAATAATATATAATAATAATATAAAAAAATAATAACAGAGGTAGAGAGGGAAAAATAAAATAAAAGAAATGAAATATAAAAATATATAATATATGGATAGAATGTTAAAATAAGAAGAATAAAAGAAATAAAAATAAGAATAAGAATAAGAAGAATGAAGAAGAAGAATTTATGGGTGAAAAAAGATAGAAAAATTAAAAGAATAATGCATGGATTATTTATTTAATAAAATTAAATTAAAATTAAAAATGAATTAAAACTAAAAAAATAAAAAATAAAGAAATAGAAAAATGGTTGCAGTATGTCCTTGGATCCCTCTGGTGGATTCCATCAGTGGGGTTGAACTACCCATCAAGTGGTCGAGATCTCCTCTATTCATAGAGGAGGATTTCCTTAAATGGAGGCAATCACATATTCAAAACATATCTCCTCTTAAATTCCAATGAGATCTGGGTTTCATAATTTGAAAAAACCCAGGGATCTCGGGAATAAATATTCAGAGACAGTAGGTGCGGATGACGGACAGTGTGGAAGAGATCTATGTGGGGAAACCTGGGCTCAATGTACATGAATGGGGACATGTAATTGTATAGATGGGGGATGGTTTAGCTTTACAATAGGGAAACAGGGAATCTCAACCCCTCCATCCTTCATAGTGGACAAAGGATGCTAGAATTAATATTCATGAGGGTCATCTAAGGCTCCATAGGTTCTCCATTGAAATCAGTGGTGGAAATAGTGAATATTAAGCTCGATCTTGAGATTTTGTGACACAAAAATGGTGGCTTCCAGTGAGGGTAAATGGATTCTAATGAGTAAAGAGTAGCAGGGGACGATAGAGTCAAGCGGATCCATCAGCATGTGTGTGTTTGAGTGTGATTGAGTGGAAATGAAAAGTAACTTAAAATTTTCATCCCACATCGATTTAGTGAAGTGAAGTTGTGATATTTTTTAATACAAGCCATGGGATTAGCTGAAATTAACATCAGACTAGGGTCTAAGGACCCCCGATGCCACTGTGCACCACCTCATGCTGGAGAGGCTCCCCTTACGCATCCGCATGGTATTGAACACTATGCACCTATGCGCTCCTATATTCTTTGGCCCAACTATGAATCCCATGGGAATGGTCCCCCATAGCAGGCCACCTGTGGTTGAGCCTAATACCCCTATGAACTCATCCCTTGGTAGGCCTCCCTTGGTGCTCCTCATGGATAGACGAGCCCTATTGGGCCTAGCTCCCTTGATAATCCTCATGGATATACAAGCCCGATAGAAGAGCCCTATTGGGCCTAGCTCCCTTATTGGGCCTAGATAGTTGGCTTGTCGAGCTCTTAGGTTGAGGGACAACTAATGGGACCATTGTTTTGGTAAAGTAACCAGAAATTTAAAATAAAATTCAATCCACTATAAAAAATATTCATAAAGAATATTTTTATAAGATTCAAATCCAATAAATAGAATTTTCTATAAATTTTGATTCATTTGCATTACTCATTTCAAATTACCCTTCATTTAATTGAAACATTGAAAATCAGGGGTATTTAGATTAAAAAACTTAAAAAATCATTAGAATTTGTATAAAAATATGCAAGAAATTTTTGTTTGTCAATCTCTAATGGTGATTGGAGGAGACTTAACTACTAATATTATGGAATTTTTTTAAAAAGATCATAAATATAGTGTGATGTGAGATACCTCTATAAAGATATTGTGGAATATTTTTGTGAACAAATATATGGACAAAGACATCAAAAAACATCTCTACCTAAAAAATAATTTATTTTAATTTTAGTAAAGGAAAGGGTTGTCTAAGATTGAGATCCTGGATAGTTTTAATAAAATTTTAAAAGATTTACAAAGTTTAGAATTAATGATTAGATATGAATATAAGGCCCACTTGTTGTTTAACTCTCTACCAGATATTTATGATAATCTTACCATGAAACTATTGTCGGGTAATAATGAGATAAAATTTATTTATGTATCAAATTACTTGATTAATAATTTGTGCAGGTGGAAGGAATTATGGGACTCAAGTATAATAGAGAGAAGGATTTGAAAATATTAGTGAATAAAGGTGTTTTGAAAGTTTCCAAGACTGGAAAACTGGACTTCTATGAGCATTGTGTGATGGGTAATAAAACTAGAGCCAGTTTTAGAACTATAAACCATCACATAATAAGAAAATTTTATTATATCCATATTCATATCTAGGGACCATAGATGGATTCTTCATTCAATGGTAATCATTATTTTGTCACATTTATTGATGATTACTCATGATATGTTTGAGTGTATTACATGAAGCATAAGGATTATTTTTAGGATTTTTTCCTTAAATGGAAGAAGAATATTGAATATCAGATAGAAAGAAAAATAAATAGAATATAATAAGATGATATTGGAGAATGCACATTAGATCCATTTGAGAAAGTTTATTAAGATGAAGGGATTATGAGACACTTTATAGTTCTTGGAATAATGTAAAATAATGCAGTGGAAGAATTGATGAATTATACACTCATTGAAAAGGTATGATGTATGTTATCTTATTATAATTTGAACAAATCATTTTAGGAAGAAGATTTGATGTATACTATATACACTGTGAATCTATTACTCACATTTATGATTTATGGTAAAATTCCAATAGAGGATTAGTATGGTGACAATGTTTATGATTATGATATATTGAATTTTTTTGGATGAACTTATTATTTTAATGTCATAGACTCAAAATTGGATCCTAAAAAAAAGAATTCCATATTTTTTTGGCTTTAGTGATGATGTGAAAGATTTCAAACCATGAGATCTAAAACCAAAGAATATTATTTAGAGTCTTGATGTTACATTTTATGAATCAATAAAGGTAAAGTAAAATGATTATAAAAAAGATATTTATGGCTCAGATTAAGTTATGATTGAATTGAAAAAAATCCAACCACCAACTGATCAAGAGCCAATAGTGACAGAGTGCAGTAATTATATTGATATTACGACTGATGAATAAGTTCCATTACAATAGGATGATCAACATAATGAGATTATTTTCACTAATATATCATGATAGTGTATATAGAAAAATTATAGGATAATTATATTATTTATAATGCTATTTTAGTAATATAATATGATATTCCATAAAACCATTAGGATGTTTTGGATAACAAAGATATGGATTGTTGGATATCAATTATGGAAGAATAATTGATTTTTCTACACCGGAATCAGAAATTAGATCTCATTAGTTTTCTAAATAAAAATGAATTTGGGTAAAAATGGGTGTTTTCAAATAAGTAAGATGAAAAATTCAAGAATAGTGTAAGGTATAAGGCTATAATTATTTCTACTATACATCTCACTCTCTTAGGTAGTTTTGAATGATGAAAAACAAACAATTGTGTTTCTAATAATTTATATTTTTGGTTTCTAGTGTTAATATTTTAGGATTTTTTTATGGAGTTTTTGGAACATAAAAAGGGATAAATTGGCACATGAGAAGCATTTTTTGATCCCCCACATGCAGGTGACAGTGTCTACCTGATGGGGAACCATTGGATAACTAGTTGTATTGGGACACAATACCATTTATGTCTAGGTTCCACCATCTAACTAGTGGGGTATGAAAAAATCCATGATTCTTGCTAGGTGACATAGGCTCGCTAGAGGCACATAGATAGAGAAAACATTATCCCCTAGATAGGGCTCCACAATCCTTAATTCAACCCCAACAAATCTCTGAGCCCCCAAGAGGTTCTAGAATGGTCTAAAAGATATTTGAGGCTATAAATACACCCCAAGGGTTATTGGATGGCATAAATTACCTTGAATATCAATTATAGGGATAAATATTTTCAAATTTATCTCTTTCTTGTGCCCTCTTACAATTTTATCACCTTATCTAATCTATTTATCTTTGTAACTTTCTGGACAAGTTTGAGTGTGATTCACTAGGATTGTGTATAAAAGTATCTTCTTTTTTATTTTCTTAGGTGCTCACAATTTTTTACTATGATGGGGATAGGTTATCACTATTTTTAAAGTGAGGCATTGTGTGTGCACTACTATTTATTATAAGGGAATAGTTGGTCACTACATTACAAGTGAGGTAGATTGGGTTTCTATCCACTACCACTAAAAGGACGGCTATGTATTTTGGTTTCTTGGTACCAACCACTAAAATAAAAAGATATTAATTATTTTAATGAGTTTATTTATAAAAAATATAAAAATAAAGGTTCATATTTCTTGATACAACCATTAAAAGGTACTGTTTAAACCAAAACCTCTCAAGTATACTTGATGGGAGAAGATGCAGGGATCCCTTTTGTATTATTTCCAAAAATATTTATCAATTTCTTATTCATTATCTATAATTTATATTTATATTGTACTAAATTATTTATTTAATTTCTTCCACTCATAATTATTATTCTTCACTTAACACTTATTATTTATTCAATTGTTGAAATTCTATAAAAATTATTTTTAATTTATAAAATGTTTTTAAAAAAGAAATTCAAGCCCCATATTTCCATATCCACTCAAACCAACAATTGTTATAATCTAAAACCTTGATTTCAAAACCTTAATTTATGTCAAGGAATGATCAATTAATGATGGCCTCTACCTAAAATATCGAAGGTTCCCTGGAAGAGCACTATGTGGGAGGATCCTTATACTTTGATGAATCTGACTATGATTATTATAAAATATGCATGCCTAAATTTCTTAAAAGAATAGGCTACCCCATTTTGAAAATTATAATGAATGGATAAATGTTTTCTAAAAAATCAGAGGACAAATGGAATCCAAATTATATTGTGACTTTTGAGATAGATGGAAAATCCATAAATTATCTTTTTTATGCATTATATAATAATGAATTTAACTGTATTTATAATTGTAAAGATGATCATGAGATTTGGAAGTTTCTTAAAGGCCTAAATGTGGAACATATAAAGCTAGAGTGCCCCTAAAAATAAGGTGAAAAGAAAGAAGGCACTAAAATAATCAAAATGGAGTGCAGGTGAAAAATCCCTATCTTTATCTAAATCAAATAATGAAAGTACCAAATGTCTCATGGCCGATATTGAGGTATGTCAAGAGGTCAATTCTTCAACTTCTTCTTAATCATCTATTAATTTAAATTATGAATATCTATTATATTCTAGGTATAAATTAAATGATTTTTTTGTAATATTTCTTCAAATTTCAAATATCTAAAAAGTAAATACAACCTTATTGTTAATAAGAAAGATCATCTTCTTAAAGAAAACGATAAATTAAAAGAGTAAAATGAGAAATCCCAATATTTTATTTCAAAAAACATTGGTGATCAAAATAAAAGATTTTATTTGTTGTTTACAGAAAATGAATGTCTGAAAAAGTATTTAGATAAAATTAAAGGAAAACGAGGTTGTCTAAATAATCAAAAAAAATATTAAAAAAATATAAAATACAATCAAAGAGTTCAAAAATTAACTTTAAAAGTTCTCCAAAGGTGATAAAAATTTGAATTTGATTTTGGGATCCCAAAAACATGGAAAAGGTACTTATGGGATTGGTTATTATAATATTTAAGGCACCTCTAGGAATTATAAAAATACCATTTTTATAAGAGGTAGCTATCATCATAATTTTTTTTTAATTATTTTAAGAATACCGAGTAGTTGATTTATCAATGAAATAGTAAATATTCCCATTTTGGTAGACCATAATTGATCCATATCTCTAAAAATATCTTTTATATAAGATCTCACATATCTTTTGATAATTATCATTCCAAGAAAATATGGGTTCCAAAATATCTTTTTGGCTAATATTTGTGGACCCAAATTTTGGGTACCAAAACATTTAGGTTATTGTTTATTTTTTAGGGAGTATGTACTAAGAAAAATTCCAAGTAAGTACATGGATAATTCTTGAGGTACTAATGAAGTATAACATTTTTATTGGATTTACTAGATTAATTTTTTTGGTTAACATGATATAACTTAAATATTGTTTATTATTTATTTAAATATTTCTAAATTCAATTCATTTGGTTTTATATATTTACTCTCTTCAAATTTTAAGTATTGTGCTCTCCTTTATTAACCATGTTTGAATAAATATTTACCTTATTATTTAGATTAGAAAAAAACATTTATTTATCTCTTTTAAATGAGTTTTTTACTTGAGTTTTTGAGCAATCTTTGTTTCATATTTAATTTCTATTTTTTAAGCTTCCTAAATTAACACTGGATAGCCAGTGACACCTCACTATAAATATGGTGGTTCATTATAGAACACATCCTTTGGAATTCACCCACCGACCATCTAGTATCCCTCACCATCTAGATTATGGGGTTAGGCCATCCTAATAAAACCTGAGTGGGGGATGGGTTATTTGAGTTTTCTCACCCTCTCCTCCACTCGAATCTCACTTGATCCTCACTCACTCTAAAATTTATAAAGAACTAGACTCTTCTCCTCTTATTTATATATATTCCTTGGTAAATTCCCTTAGTTTTATTATCTTTATCCATCAATTTCCTTAAATTTCCTTGAAATCCTATTTGTTTCAAGTATTATTCATCACTGAAAAACCCTTACCCAATTTTTGATTTCCCATTTTTTATCTTTTCTCATAGAATAATGTCATACTAATGCTGCCACTTACAAAGGAAAGTGAAAGGCCAAAGATCCTTCTGATCCAAATCCAGTTTAACCTCTTAACAAAAAAATTTTAGATAAATTTTTTATTCCTGGTCATTTTATTGATTTGCGTTGGCTTAGTCCATTTTATCTTGACTTGTGAAGGGTCATTGAGTTCTAAGGGAGGATAAAAGTCTTTTAATCATTAACTATATATGTTTTATATACCTCACTGGTAAAATTATTTTATGATCACCATGTATTTGACCATGATGATGATTATGAAACCATTTCATCAAATTTTGATGAGACAACCTTCTTAATAACATCTCAAGAAATGAATGATTTTATGAGAATTAATCTCTTGGATCCACAATACTTCACCCAAGGATAATTTACCATTGATATGACAATCAACCACCAAGATGTACTTCAAATCCTTTTTGTTCAAAATATATCCACTATTATCAAGACCTCAAGTCTTTCTCTCTAAAACCATGTAATTGAGAGAGTAATTTAGGCATCTATAGACCCTTAACTTGGTGACCATAAAAATTTGTTGATATCTTTTCACTCTATTTGGTCACTCATGAAGTATATTTCAATCTTATTTATTTTTCCTTTTGGTCCATGTACTACATTTCCTCTTATCCTAGATGGTCTAGGGAATTACCCTTTGGTCACCTCTTTACTCGAATATTCTTCTATATTAGTATTGGACTGGGGAATGTTTCATTTTAGGAGCCATCCAATGATATATTATAAAATATTTAATGGTAAAACACATATTAATTCATTTGATACATAATTCTAGGAGTACATTTATGACCATCCTGACCTTTTCACAAATTATTCACCCAACATCGAGCCTAAAATTTATGACATAACTATGCCCCTTGTGATAGCCAAGGCCTATTCTCTTGATGATGATGAGGGCGAAGAAGAATAATAATAAAAATAATTAGAAGAATAATATATGGATAAAGAATAATATGAGGATGAATGATAATAAAAATGTGATTTGGATAGCAGAGTCAAATATAATGATACTACTGAGGGAGAGCTACCACAAGGTTAGAAATATTTCATGGAAGAGACGAGATGTTTTTGTGAGAGCATTGATCACCATATCATTTCCCTTGAGATGACTTTAGATAGGTGACTCACCAATATGGAGATTAATGCCTTATCACACTATAAGTAGATGGATTGGATGATGGAGTAAAGCTCAGATCTAGTCTGATCCCCCAACATGACACTTCCTGACACTATTGTTACTCTTATCCTACCTAGATCAAATATGATGTTTTATCACTCTTGTTTGGGATGTCATTGAAATTATGCAACTTATGAATTTGTATGTATAATTATTTGGTATGGGATGTTTATGCATGGATTTTATTTTAGTATATTCATTATTTATATTTTATCAAACCTTAAACTTTAAAATTTAAATAACCATAAAGGAGAAAAAGGATATGAAATCCAAGTATTTTTCCTTTCATATATTGAATTTTTTGATCTATTTACTTAATTATTTTATAAATAATGAATTCAAAGTTTTATTTATTTAAATCCCATTTAACTTTAAAGATATATCATTAATCATTAACTTATGGTTTTCAAGTTTTAATGTTTTTTGGAAAATAGAAAATTATTATGGATTTTCCATCTCTTTAAAAATTAGAAATATTTATCTTTTTTAAATTATGATTTACTACCTATTTCTGAAACTTTCTCTAGGGCACACCCGCCACAAGTGATGATGCACAATGGCATCACATTTTGTTTCCCCACATTTCTACAATCCAAAGGAGTGCGTCTTTCATCACTTTAAATGGAGATTTATGCTCCTCAATCGAAACAGAATGATGAGATGTTGGTTCCTCCTTCTATGGATTCCTTCTTAGAATTCATCACCTAGTCTGAGTCTCCCTCATAGATTTGAGTCATGTTTGTGAAACTTATTCCCAGTTCCATCTCTTTATGGTTTCTAGTTAATTACAGTTCTTCTATATGGAAATTCCAAGGGGTCTTCACAGGGAAACAACCTTCAGTTAAGAGAGTAATCATGTTGGGAATCACTAGAATTTTTGGATTCTAGGAATATTGGTCACCTATATTCTTCCTCATATGAGGGCATATCATGGAGGAATCTTAGCTATGAAACCCAAGGCATCCCATTTCGATCATGAGGTACCTAATACAAAAGGAATATATTCCAAGGATTTCACCTTAGGCATACCATGTTTAGCATGAGGTAGCTGATTCAATAGTCACATATATTCCAAGGATTTCACATGAGACATCCCATGTTTAGCATGAGGTATCAGAATGAGACATGTCAAGAGTTTAATGTATTGCGGAGATGGAATGAGACTGATCAGAATTCCCTACAGAGGAAGATCAATGAGGTGCATAATTAGGAGGGAACACCTGGAAGGTTTACCGATTGATGGATAAGAATACCCTATGGAGGTGGATTCAGGAGGTGTGTCCCATAAAGGGAAGATTTCACACCATGAATGTTGATCAGAACAACCGTGAGGGAGGAACAAAAGAGGTACGCCCATAGGAGGGGACACATGGGTTTCCTATTGGCCAGGATTGAACCTCAGAGAGGCATCATATGTACCCTACTTAGAAGGAATGGATCAAAACCCACATAGTTCGATGTCGTTGTTTAAGTTCGTGTGATAGGTACAATCCATTCAATTTAATGTCATGAAGTAAGGACACTTGCACTATGAAGGGAGTATCGATGGGGGATGATGCAGAGCTTATGCATGTAATCTACCCCTCGCAATATTATTGTTTTTGGTTGAATGGTGTGGGTATTATTAATAAGAGATTCCCATGTACTTCTAGGAGCACCGATGATGCAGATGAGACTTACATATAGAAGCTGCCCAAAGGAACCTGGAGAGGATGTGGTCTCTGGGTGGGGGGAATGATCTTACCGAGATGTGGTGGATTAGTGAAAATGAGGATGGATGTGGTTGAAGTGTTGGGTACTAGTTTTGGACCTTAGGGAGGCTTCCTACGTATCCCAGTTATATGAAAATAAAATCCCACATAGTTCAGAACGAATTGGTCTTACACCTAAGGAGGAGGCTCGTGCAGTTGAGACTTACACATGGAAGCTGCAAATTTGAAGGGACATGATTGGATTGGGATTATATGTGGACACAACCCATGGAGAACCACCTAGATCCCGATCCTTGTCTATTATTGGATTCCCGGTATGACATCGTATGATACCTCCATATTATTACAGGATTCCTGTGATACACTCCTTGGATCCATCATTGAAAAGTAGGTGTCGTGATTACAGCCCACATGGCCCTGTCTCTGCTTAGACCCATCTTACCTTGGACAATCAACTTGGATTTGGTAGGAACCTTATCATGGAATGCCTTGGAATATGCTCCTTGGATTACACTCTTATCCTTATCCAAGCTACATTTACTACTGAGTTGGTGACCCTTTAGGTCTATGTTGCCTTGGTTATTACCTTGGAACTTTCACTATCTACACATCACATGACCATGTCAGTGTTGGCCATGCCTCATGATACCATTAATATAAATCAGTAATTGATTTATTAATGAACTGGTTACATGTTCAGACGCCAACCGAGGGCTAAAGCAGGTACATGGGTATTTAGTTATATCACGACCCGTCCCCCGAGGCCCATGCCATGACTACACTAAGCCCGCCTTCCATAGGCCGGGGGCTGGAGACTAGCACCGAAATGCGTATTACCTATAACTGGGAAGGCATTGCCTTTATATCATGTAAACACACTCAACCAAGAACACAACAAGATATGAACACAAGTAAACTATATAACAAAAAGAGTGATGAAGTTAAAAGGGGCCGAAAATACAAGCCCAACTGTAGAGATACAAGTACAAATGAAATAAAACTGAAAGAAAAAGAAAAATGGCTACTGGGTCCTCATCCAATGTTCCTACCTAAAGGGTAGGTATAGATCACCTCCTCAGCAATCCACATCCATCCGTCTCCTTTACGTACCGTCACATCGTATGGTCCACCACCGGGAACCATCCAGTCCTGGTATCCTCAGTCTCGATCAATGTTCTCCGTCATCTGCACCAAACAAAACAAGGTGTAGGCATAGCCCATACAGGGGTGAGTATAACGATACTCAGTAGGGACCCTGAGACCCTCAAGGTCTCACAAAATCCACAAAGGATAAACCACAAATCATGAAATCAACTATCAAACCTACTTAGGTATATGCCCATACATATACCTAAGTTATCAATTATACCCATATCAATCATGAGGAAACATAGGGTCCAACCCAAAATCCCAAAGCTCAACTGGTACAAAAAGGAAGGAAAACCACAAAGGAAAGTACCACAAAGGTATGACACACTAAAGAATACCAACAAGGTATTACCATGATGTAAAGTACCACATAGGTATGAACTCATCTCATACTAGGTATAACTTAAGTACAATAGTAGAGATTATTAGATGTAACTACTGAATCATGTTACTTTGTAAAGAAGCTGACCCACATAGGATCACTAGGAGCTGACCCACGCTGGATGGCTAGGTGCTGACCCACACAGGATTTCTAGGAGCTAACCCACACAGAATCACTAGGAGTTGACCCACACAGGATCTCTTGGAGCTGACTCGCATAGGATCGCTAGGAGCTAACCCACACAGGATCGCTAGGAGCTGACCCACATAGGATTGGTAAGAGATGACCCACACAGGATTGTTAGGAGATGACCCACATAGAATTTCTAGGAGCTGACCCACATAGGATCGATAGGAGCTGACCCAAACAGGATTGCAAGGAGCTGACCCACACAAGATCACTAGGAGATGACCCACACAGGATCGCTAGGAGCTGACCCCACAGGATCGCTAGGATCTGATCCACACACCATCGCTAGGAGCTGACCCACACAAGATCACTATATGTTTACCCATACAGGATCGCTCTTCATTCTTCTCATCACAACCAGCTACTGGGTTCCCGTACTAAGCCTTCTCGTCTCTAGGAGGATCCTCTCCACAAGTCACTGGTCAATACTCCAATTACTATGAAGTCCCATGAAGAAGTATCTCAAAGTTCCGCCATGTCATAGGTGTCTCAACACAATAGACGACCCATCAATCGGACGGTCGGTCTGTGAGTTATTAGCCTTTTAGTCCCGGGTGATCGGTTGGATTCATGCTCGATCCAACCCGACCGTACCTCAACATTACCCAAAACTCCAGTGGGGTATACTCAAAGGGACCATATCGCTCTAATATTTCCAATGCCCATGACAGTTTGTAAAATGAACATCCAGTGCCAAATTTATGGCCCAAGTAAAGTATAGGTTCATATCAGGTCTGGGTCCAGTCGGACCCGATCGGACTGACCCGAACCAACCTGGCCTGGGTTGACCTGGTTCGGGTAGACCCAGTACGTGGTGCGTCTTGGCAAGCTGGGTAGTCCAGCAGGCCGTGGGTGTCGCGGGGCAGTAGAGGCCGTGGGTCGGCTTGGCTGCGGGGATGGCACAAGGGTGCGGGTAGGCTCAGCCCGGCCTGGGGCGGGTCGGCCAGGAGGGCAGAGGCCGCGGGGCAGCTCGGCCAGGGGGTGCCGTGAGGGAATGGGGTGGCTCGGCCCGACCTGGGGCAGATCAACCGAGAGGTCAGAGGCCGCGGGACGGCTCGAACGGGGTGGCTCGGCTGGGAGGGCGGAGGCCACGGGGCGGCTCGGCGAGGCCGTGGGAGGTGCGGCGGGGCCTCAGACGGCGGAGTCGTGGGGCGGCGGCCAGACCTTGGGGCTGTTCGGCCATGGACGGCGGCCCGGCCGTGGGGCGGCGGCTCAGCCGTGGGGTTCGGCCGTGGACGGCGGCTCGGCCACGGAGGGTGGCGGCTCAGCAGTGGGAAGGCGGCTAGGCCATGGGGCGACGGTGGCTGCGGGGCAGCGCCGTTGCGCCATCGCCTTCGTCGCGGCCTGCGGGGGTGTCGGCCACCATTCTCGTGCCCCACCATGATTCATATCCATTCCTCCATCGCGATCAACAATTAATCACAAGTTTTCTGGAGAGGACATGCCATGTTTTTTTAGCCCGCACTCTCCGCATTAGAGCGGTAGCAAGCAGCTATAATTCCTTCTTGAATTATGAAGAATTATCAAGAACAGGAAGAGAGAGGAATTTCAAACAACCACCCTACCTCATATTGTTCATTGACGTTGGCGTAAGAAGGGAGTCGAAGAAGTTGAAGAGAGTGCCTACGATCGTCACTTCTAAAACCACGCTTCGATTTCGAGCACGTTAATCATCCTCTTCCTTGATTTCCAAAGAACGTTCTTTGATGAAGTTCTTCATTAGAGGATGTGTATGCCTCAAAGAGATCTCCCCTTTTCCAATACTTTCCCCCAAAATGAAAAATATCCAACTGTTGTGTTTCCCCAATTTTAATTGTTGGCACAATTTCAAATTGGGTTAATTAATTATATAGGTTGGAATAATAAATTAATGGGGGTGGCACTATTTAAGTGGGGGAATTTTAAGAGGCTTCCCCACACTTATGAGGGATTTCAAGGGGTTCAAGGGGTTTTAAACCTCAGGTGGTCCCCACCACCATAACCTCTCATGGGAGGTTAGGCTAGGTGGTCCCCACCTCTATAACCTCTCATGGGAGGTTTTAGTTCAGGTGGTCCTCACCTGTGAAATACCCACATGGGTGGTTTCAAAATAAAATAAAAATAAATGTTACACTATTTTATTTTATTTTATTCCTTCACGAAAAACCCAAATTCTATCTTTCACTCTCAACCCATTGTGGTCGAGGTGAAGGTATCCTTAAGAGAATACCGATGCTGCGAGTTCAACAGTGCCCTCAGATTTCAATTCTGAGCACCGGTTCAAAATTTAGAAAAACCCACTCGTACGTTTATTGAACGTACCTGAATAAAAGTTCAAAAATTCATTCAGGGAACTTCGGGCCTCAGATTCACGCACCGTCAATTTTTGCGGACTCTTAAAATTCCCATTTAATTAAAAAAAATTACATGGAAATTCTGGGTCTTTACATTCTCCCCACCATAGGGATTTATATCCCTATAATCCACAACTCAAAACTAGGAAAACAAGTGGGGGTAATGCGCACGAATCTGAGACTCCTGCTCCCATGTGCTCTCCTGAAGGTTCCTATGCTACCAACAAAAGCGCACCAAAGGTATCGACCACCCATGAGGGACCCGATCCTATCAATCATCAATCTCCACTGGAACCTCCGTAAATGTTTCCCCATCATCGATGTCTAGCTCGTCGTGGTCGATGACGTGGGAAGGGTCATGCACGTATCTCCTCAACTGGGATACGTGGAAGATGTCGTGCACCCTATGAAACTGAGGTGGAAGAGCTAAGCGGTATGACACCTCAACAACTCTGATGAGGACCTGAAAAGGTCCTATAAACCTCGGAGATAACTTGTCGCCTCAGCCAAATCTCTACAAACCTCATCGAGGTGAGACCCGTAGAAAGACGTGGTCACCATCCTCGAACTCCAGAGGTCTCCTTATCTTGTCGGCATACGACTTATGCCTACTCTATGTAGTCTTCATCTGCTCCTGGATGATCTGCACCTTCTCTGTGGTAGCCCATACCATCTCTGGTCCCACTAGTGCTGACTCCCCTAGGTCAGTCCAACATAAAGGTGATCTGCAAGGTCGCTCCTACAATGCCTCAAAAGGTGCCATCCCAATGGTGGAGTGATAGCTGTTGTTGTATGAAAACTCCACCAAAGGCAAGTGATCCTCCCAGGTGTGATCGAAGTCGAGGACGCAAGCATGCAGCATGTCCTCGAGGGTCTAAATGGTCTGCTCAGTCTGACCATCCATCTGAGGATGGAAGGTGGTTCTCAAACGAAGCTGCATCCCGAAAGACTCCTGCAACCCCTTCCATAGCTGAGAAGTAAAATTTGCATCATGATCGGAGACAATCTTCGAGGGTACTCTATGTAACCGCACAATCTCCTACACATAGAGGAATTCCAAGCTCTCTACTGAACCCTAATCTCTGATTGGTAGGAAGTGGTACGATTTGGTGAGTCGGTCGACGATCACCCAAATCGAGTCATGAACCCTGGATGTACGTGGAAGAACTATCACAAAGTCCATGGATATCCCATCCCAGTTCTACTCTAGGACCTCTAAAGACTGAACCAAGCCTGCTGGTACTTGATGCTCCGCCTTCACTTGCTGACAAGTGAGGCACCGAGAGACAAACTTTGCTACTAATTTCTTCATCCTCGACCACCAGTACTATCACCGGAGATCTTGGTACATATTCACCACTCCAAGATGTACCGCTAGAGGGGATTTGTGGAACTCCCTCAACACTTCCTCCCAAACCGACACTAGTACCATAGTACGTCATCTGAAGAGGATGAAGTGCTCCCCACCTTCGGAAAATCCATCAAGTGCCTATCCTGTGGATATATGAGCATGTCGTATCTCATATTCAGCGTCCCTATGTTGTGCCTCCCTAACTCACTGAATAAGTGGAGGAGTGACTATAAGAGACTAAAGAAAAGCTGCTCCATCTCTACCCACAAAAAATATCTGCAAAGCAGCCAGCTGCTCCATCGCCTCACCTAGCAGCTGTATACCAGATCTCCTGCTGAGTGCATCTGCTACAATGTTTCCCTTCCCAGGAGTATAGACTATCTCAAAGTCATAGTCTTGGAGGAACTCAAGACAACGTCACTGTCTTAGGTTCAGGTCCTTTTGAGAGAAGATATACCTGAGACTCTTGTGATCCGAGTAGATTGTAAAACGTTCACCCATCAGATAATGCCGCCACATCTTCAAGGCAAATACCACTATTGCTAACTCCAAGTCATGGGTAGAGTAGTTATACTCATGTTGTCTCAGCTGTTGAGAACTATATGCGATCACTGCTCGCTCCTGTTTCAGGACACATCTGAGTCTGGTCCCTGATGCGTCGTAGTAGACTACGTACCCTACGCCCTCCTCTAGAAGCCTCAAGATGGGGGCACTAGTTAGCCTCTATCTCAGCTCCTAAAAACTCTACTGGCATCTCTCTGACCATACGAAGGGTTTACCCTTATTCTTCAATGCTGAAAGTGGTGCTGCAACTCTGGAGAAATCTGGCACAAATCTCTGGTAGTATCCATCCAAACCCAAGAAACTTCATACCTCCGTTACACTCCTGGGTGGCTCCCAAGCATGTACCACCTCAATCTTTGCTGGATCTACTGCAACTCCGGCCTCCGATATGACATGTCCTAGAAAGTGAACCTCACGGATCCATAACTAGCACTTCGAGATCTTACTATAAAGCTGGTGCTCTCGAAGTGTGTCCAGTACAACCTAAAAATGATAGGCATGCTCCTCCTCAGTAGCCGAGTAGATCAGAATGTCGTCGATGAAGACTACTACAAAGCAATCAAGGTATGGCTGAAAGATCATGTTCATGAGTCCCATGAACACTACTGGAGTGTTGGTTACACCGCATGACATAACCAAGAACTCATAATGGTCATACCGACATCTAAAGGCCATGTTTTGGACATCCTCATCTCGCACTCTAAGCTGGTGATAGCCTAATCTGGGGTCTATCTTCGAGAACCACCATGCTTCCTTCAGCTGATCAAAGAGATCATCAATCCTCAGAAGTGGGTACTTGTTCCTCATGGTCACCTGATTTAGGAGACGATAGTCAACACAAAGCCTCAATCTCTTATCTGCCTTCTTGACGAACAAAATCGGGGCTGCCCAAGGTGAAATACTGGGATAAATGAATCCCTTCCCCTACAAGTCCTATAGCTGTACCCACAACTCACGAAGCTCCGTGGGAGCCATCTGATATGCTAGTGTATATATCGGTTCCATCCCTGGGTACAAGTCAATGTAAAATTCCACCTCTCTGTGAGGAGGTAGACCTAGAACATCATCAGGGAAGACATCCGTGTACTGGTCCACCACTACAGGATAGATTAGACTCTCCACATCAACCGCTCCATGGGTAAGGCTAGACAACTGATGAGTGATCGGTTGCAATCTCCTTCAAGTAAGTCCATCCTATGCTGCAAAGGCTCCCTTCTCACTGGTGAAGGTAAACCTAGTCCCATCTATGTGGACACACCACACTTTACACCTAATACAGTCTATCTGAGTATAGACTGTAGATAACCTGTCCATACCCAAGATGATGTCATAAGGCCTCGACATCGCTACTAGGAGATCCCAGCCAAAGCTCTCGCCTCATAGAGTAAGATCACACTACCGACTCTAGTGCGTAATCATCAAATCCGCTCCCATAGGAGTCTTTATCTTCAAGGATTGAGCCAACAGCTCTATTGGAATCTCCGAGCTCCGAATGAGGGAAATGGAAATAAAAGAGTGACTATAACCTGTGTCTATAAGTACTGCAGCTAAGGTGGAGTAGACACAGATCATACCTCGTATCATCTCTGGATCACCATGATTGTAGGCCTCAGCTACCTGGAGCTGAGCTCACCCCTGTCCTCCTGCTCCCTGTGGTTAGGGTGGACCACCTGGTGGTGGTGGCAGTAACATCTCGAATCGTTTCCCACCGCCAGTTGCACAACCATCTCCTCTACCACATCCAACTAATCCCTACGGAACTCCTCGGTCGAACCTCTGTCTCTGCCTGGACAGTCCTTAGACCGTCTGCTGATCATCCATACGGTGGGTCAGACAATCATGAGCCATGTGACCCTGCCCGCCGCATGCATAACACTGCCTGCCCCTGGTATGACTGGATCCGCCTTGGGTGCCCCATACAACTGACTCTGAATCATGCGGTTGTCCACCTGTAGGTATGATCATCTTGGACCTCTGTGTCATCTGTCTGCTACCTGCTGGAGAAGACTCCTCTATGTGATGACCGATGGTGGGTCTTGCTGCTGGCGACTACTCAGATAGGAAACTCTCCACTAAGAGGGCTCTCTCTAACACCCCTGCTTGCGTCGAGATGCTGAGTGAGATCATCGAAGCCCTGATCTCCCGCCTGATCCCCTGCTCAAAGGTCCGAGCTCTAAAGAATGGGTCCCATACCATATCCATGGAGTAACATGAGAGGTCAGTAAACCTCGTTGAATACTGAGCTACAGTCATGCTGCCATGTTGCAGATGAAGAAGCTCCTGTATGCACACTACGCAAAGAGTCATTGGAAAAAACTCTACCCAAAATAGGCTCTCGAAGTCTTCCCAGATAAGTGTCACCTCATCGTGAACCTAGAGAATCAAGCTCCACCATCTGCCTGTTGCTGCCTGTAGAAGGCTGGTGGCAAGGATCACCATGAGATCAGCTGGTGTCCCTAAAAGTCGGAAAACTCTCACCATGGCCTCCAGCCAATCCTCAGCCACATGTGGGTCCATCTCTCCCCTGAACCTGGGTGGCCTATGGCGCTGGAACTCATGCAACGCGCTCAGGTAGCATGCACCGTCTGCTGCTGGGGCCAGTAGCATCGGTGGCCCAACAGGTAATGGTACCGTTGGTGCCTCCACTGGTGCCTCTACTAGAAGAGGGCCCTGCACCAATGCCTCATCACTTAGTGGGCTATCAGTGTGTGCTACTCTCGAAACCCTAGATGGATGTCTGCGTGGAGGCATCCTAAAAAGAAACAGGTGTACCACAGTCAATAAGTTATACACTACTACAAATATGACTTTTATCAACGCTAGAAAAGTGCATTAACAACACTAAAAAAATAGTTTTAATCGAGGTGGAGATAAAGGGGGGGGGGGGTCCATTTTATCAGCGCTTAGAAAAGCGCTGATAAAGGGGTCTTTTATTAGCGCTTTTAAAAAGTGCTAATAAAAGTTAAAAAAATTAAAAAATTAAAAAAGAATATATAATTCAGGGGGGAGCTTTTAACAGCGCTTGACCCCCTTTATCAGTGTTAGGTAGACCACTCCTGCATGCTGCCCTTGCTCACGTGTCTAACACATGCCCCCACGTGCACCTCCTTGCTTCCACCAGAACTCAAACCCGCGACCTCCCCCTTGAGCGCCTGCACCTTTACCACTAATCCATTTATTTATTTTTCTATTTAATGATATATCTATTTATTTATATATATATATTGTTATATTTATTCGTATATTAATATATATTCATATTAATATAAATATATTTAGTTATATTAATACATATATATTTATTAATATATTAATATATATTTTTATTTAAATATATATAGTTATATTTATTCGTATAATAATATAGATTCATATTAATATAAATATATTTAGTTATATTAATACATATATATTTATTCGTATATTAATTTATACTTATATTTATTTATATATATATATAGTTATAACTTTTTATCCATATATTTATTTGTATAACAATATATATTTATAAAATTAGTTTTCAATACATTTATAAAATATGTTTTTTATGTGTGGTTATAAATAAATAAATACATACACACATACATACATACATACATTTATACAACACACACACAAACACACACAGACACACACAGATACACACACATATTTACGAATAAATACACATATATGTGTACTTGAAAATCTATAGAATGTTAAAACGAACACAACTTCTAATCTAGAAGCCTTTTTTATCTCCAAAACTTGTCAAATCGAAGAAAATTAAACAATATTTGATATGATATGTGGTACAGGCCTAGCGGACATTCAGATCAGAAGTTATACCTGTTTGAATGTCAACAAATCGAAGTTCCCGACTAAAAACTCAGTTTTGGAGGACTTCTGGGCCTTTTTTGTCCTCGAAAAATATGAAAAAAGATTTTCTTTGGTCATTGGTGCGTAGATATCATCGCAGGATTCAATTTGATATGCTGTAGATCTCAAACAGACACCCGGATCAAAAGTTATAGCCGTTTGAAGTTTGAGTTACATTTTCAACTTATTTTAGATCTTTTATTAATTTTTTGATTTTTTGTGTCTTAAAACTGTTATTAAATGATTTTTATTTGATGATAATTAGGAAATTATTAATTAATTATATTTTTTAAAATATTTTGAAGCCATTTTAACTAAATTTATTATATATTAAATGTAATAGTATATTTATACTTATCTAAAACATATTAAAAAAAATATTATATTTATATCAATATAAATATACTTATATAACAATATATTATTTTTCATGAAAAATTATATTTTTTGAAACATAAAATTTATCAGGGCTAGGAAAAAGAGCTAATAAATCCCCCCTTTATCAGCGCTTCTTTTAGTAGCGCTGATAAAGGGGTCCCCATTAACAGCGCTAAAAAAAGTGCTGATAAAGGGTGGGGGGCCTTTATCAGCGCTAAAAAAAGCGTTGATAAATGGTCACTTTTGACAACACTTTTTTTATCACTGTTAAAAGTGCCCCTTTATCAGCATTTTTTTTAGCACTGATAAAGGCCCCCTTTTATCAGCGCTTTTTTAGCACTGATAAAATGGTAGTGCTTCCCTTGCCCGTTTTTATAGTAGTGAAACCTGGTGAGCTGACTCAAATAGGTCACAAAGAAAACTCTAGAAAACACACAAACAAACAGTGTTTTCATGCACTGAGTTGGAAATCAGAAGTCAAGGTCCTGGTGTATGGATACGTCGGACGCCGCACCAACACTGGATTCCCTAAAATGATAACCACACTCACTATACTTAACACTATTTCCATTAAAAAGAAAGACCGAAGTGCTATGTTCTACGGTAGAACCGACTCCTCTGATACCAATTTATCATGACCTGTCCCCCGGGGCCCGTGCCGTGACTACCCCAAGCCCACCTTCCATAGGCCAGGGGTTGGCGATTAGCACCGAAAGGCGTATTCCCTATAACTCGGAAGGCATTGCATTTATATCCTGTAAACACACTCAACCAAGGACACAACAAGATACAAACACAAGTAAACTATATAAGAAAAAGAGTTCTAAAAGTAAAAGGGTATGGAAATACAAGCCCAACTGTAAATATAAAAGTACAACTAAAATAAAAAGGAAAATAGCTACTAGGTCATCCTCCGAGGTTCCTACCTGAAGGGTAGGTACATATCGCCTCCTTAGTACTCCACGTCTGTCTGTCTCCTCTACGTACCGTCACGTCGTATAGTACAAAATAGGACACCGTCGAGTCCTGGTATCCTTAGCCTCGATCAACGTTGACATTCGTCTGCATCAAACACAACAAGGTGTGGGTGTAGCCTGTGCAGAGGTGAGTATAACAATACTCAACAGGGACCCTGAAAGCCTCAAGGTCTCACAAAATCCACAAAGGATAAACCACAAAGTATGAAATCAACTATCAAACCTACTTAGGTATATGACCATACATATACCTAAGTTATCAAGTATACCCATCTCAATCATGATGAAACACAGGGTCCAACCCAAAATCCCAAGGCTCAACTATTCCACAAAGGAAGGAAAACCACAAAGGCAAGTACCACACAGGTACGCCACATTGGAGAATACCACCAAGGTATTACCATGAAAGAAAGTACCACATAGGTATGAACTCATATCAAATCAGGTATAACTTAAGTACAATAGTAGAGATGATTAGATGTAACTACTGAATCATCTTACTCTATAAAGAAGATGACCCAAATAGGATCATTAGGAGCTGACCCACACAGAATCACTAGGTGTTGACCCAAACAGGATCGTTAGGAGCTGACCCACAGAGGATCCCTAGGAGATGACCCACACAGGATCTCTAGGAGCCGACCCACACAGGATCGCTAGGAGATGACCCACATAGGATCGGTAGGAGCTGACCCACATAGAATCTCTAGGAGCTGACCCACATAGGATCGCTAGGAGTTGACCCACACCGGATCCGTAGGAGCTGACCCATATAGGATCGCTAGGAGCTAACCCACACAGGATCGCTAGATGCTGACCCACATAGGATTTCTCTTCATTCTTCTCGTCACATCCAGCTACTGGGTTCCCGCACTAAGCCTACTCATATTTAGTAGGATCTTCACCACAAGTCACTGTTCGATACTCCAACTTCTACAAAGTCCCATGAAGAAGTATCTCAAAGGTCCGCCACATCATAGGGGTATCAACACAACAAACGCTGCATCAATAAGACACCATGTCTGTGAGTTATTAGCCTTTTAGTCCAGGGGAACCTGTTGGATTCGTGATCGATCCAACCCGACCATACCTCAAAATTTTCCTAAACTCCAATGGGGTATACTCAAAGGTACCGTCTCGCTCCAAGATTTCCAGCACGGATAACAGTTCGTTAAACAGACATTTGATGCCAAAGTTATGGCCCATGTAAAGTATAGGTTCATATCAGGTCTGGGTCCGGTCTGACACGATCAGACCGACCCAACCCGACCTGGTCTGGGTTGACCCGGTTTCGGTCGACCCGACCCAACCTGCTGGTTCAAGCCCAACCCACGGTGCAGCCTAGACCACTGGGTGGCCCGGCCCATTGGGTGGTCCGGTAGGCCGCGAGGGCCACGAGGGGTCGTAGAGGCTGCGGGTGCAGCGGGGCGACGGAGGCTACAGGTCGGCTTGGCCACAGATGGCATCTCAACCACGGGGGTGCCACAAGGGTGCTGGGCGGCTCAGCCTAGCCTAGGGCTGCTTGGCTGGGAGGGAGGAGGTCACGGGGCGGCTCGGCCGGGGGGTACCGTGAGGGCGCAGGGCAGCTCGGCCCGACCCGGGGTGGCTCAGCCAGGAGGGCGGAGGCCGCAGGGCTGCTCGCCGAGGCTATGGGCGGCACGGTGGGGATGCAGACAACAGAGCCATGGGATGGCAGCCCGGCTGCGGGGTGGCAGCTTGGTCGTGGGGTTCAGACGTGGATGGCATCTCGACCGCGGAGGGTGGCGACTCAACTGTAGGGCGGCGGCTAGGATGCAGGGTGGCGGTGGCCGTGGGGCTGCACCATTGCGTTGTCGCCTTCTTCATGGCTGGAGGTGGTGTCAGCTGCAGTTCTCATGCCCCACTGTAGTTCTTAGTCGTTCCTCTATCACAATAAACAATTAATGACAAGGTTTGCAGAGAGGGTGGGTCATGTTTGTTTGTTCCGCACTCTCCACGTTAGAGCGGTATCAAGCAGCTATAATTCCTTCTTTAATTATGAAGAATTATCATGAACAGGAAGAGAGAAGAATTTAAAAAAACCACCCTACCTCGGATTGTTCATTGACGTTCAGACAAGAAGGAAGTCGAAGAAGGTGAAGAGATTTCCTACGATCGTCGCTTCCAAAACCACGCTTCGATGTCGGGATCATTCTTCATCCTCTTCCTTGATTTCCTAATAACGTTATTCGATGGCATTCTTCATTGGAAGATGTGTAAGCCTCCAAGAGCTCTCCCCTTTGCCAATACTTTCCCCCAAAATAAAAAATAGCCAACTGTTGTGTTTCCCCAATTTTAATTGTGGGAAAAATTAAAAATTGGGTTAATTAATTACATAGGTTGGAATAATAAATTAAAGGGGGGTGGTACCATTTATGTGGGGGAAGTTTAAGAGGCTTCCCCACACTTATGAGGGAGTTCAAGGGGTTCAAGGGGTTTTAAACCTCAGGTGGTCCCCACCATCATAACCTCTCATGGGAGGTTAGGCTCGGTGGTCCCAGCCTCCATAACCTCTCATGAGAGGTTTTAGTTCAGGTGGTCCCCATCTATAAAATACCCACATGGGTGGTTTCAAAATAAAATAAAAATAAAATAAAAATAAAATGTTACGCTATTTTATTTTATTTTATTCCTTCATGAAAAACCCAAATTCTATCTTTCACTCTCGACCCACTGCGGTCGAGGTGAAGGTCTCCTTAAGTGAATACTGGTGTTGTGAGTTCAACAGTGCCCTCAGATTTCAATTCTGAGCACTGGTTCAAAAGTTAGAAAACCCTGCTCGTATGTTTACTGAACGTACCTGAATAAAAGTTCAGAAATTCATTCCGGGCACTCCGGGCCTCAGATTCATGCGCCGTCAATTTTCGCAGACTCATAAAATTACCATTTAATTAAAAAAATTACATGGAAATTATGGGTCTTTACAAGTTTCATTGTACTATACTTTATATATGAATGCATGCACACTGTTACATTTACATTACACGGGATGAATATTATAGACACCGTTGGTGGTGGCCCATTGATATTTATCTCACACCCTCTATGGGATCCGTTTGGTTCCCGAGACAGATTTCATGGTTGCAGGTGTTGAGAAATGGAAGCATATGGCTTTGAACACTTGATTGCTTGCAGTTTAGTATGAATCCTGATAGAAGAGGAATGAGTTGGAACTCAGGATGCTTGGGATAGTCTTTGATTCCTTTATACTTTTATAAAACATGTTATTCCTACTATCTTGTATCCATGTTTTCCAGTTTTCTAGTGACATGACATATCATCATCATTTGTTTTATACTTGGATGTTATTCTAGTTATTTTAGTTATTGTTAGTGTTGTCTCTATTTTCCATTGTTTGTTCTGTTTACATATATTACTTTCATTATTTACCGATTTTTACATCCATCCGCTACAATACACTTTGGTAATGAGGGCATAGTCTCCCCCACGGACACACCCTAGTCCCTTGATGCTAGTTACTAGCCTCTAGAGTTCAGGGATATGTGGTTGAGGCCATGTGGACCCCTGGGCTTGGGGCACTGTTTAAGTGGAATCTCGGTCTGGGACATCACAAAGTGGTATCAGATATGGTTTTTTTATTGCTTTACTATTTGGAGACAATAGATTGGAGATTAGGAATGCTTGGGACTTGGTCGTAAGTCGTTCTTGGTAATCGCAAACCCATCCTTAGTGTAAACCAAGTTTCCTAAAATTAAAATTGTTGTTATGATTTTTTCCTATTATAGTTGATATTATTTCACCATTGGGTGATGTACATGTTGTGTAGAGTTATTGATTATTACTTTTATTGAGAATTTTCTTTCATCCTTAGCATGATGATTTGAGGCCAATTATCATTGTTACATGCATCATATTAGGCACCTATATTTCACATGTCATGCATATTGCCATGCCATATGGGTGAATTTCACTGCGTTTCATTTCTCGATATGCATGTGATTACTGAGTGATGCTGTGATAGTTAGCATATGCTTGTATTATTCTTGGATTTGATTGAGTGATTTACTGTCTCAATTCATAAGGTTTATGGGCCCCCATGGGTTGGGATGAGTAATTTACCGAGTAGATCCATTATGCTATAAATAAATTGGTGTCATTTCTAGTGATAGGTATATGGGAACAGATTCATCATAAATGACTATCCATTATAAATTTAATCATGAAATATAAAATGAAATGGTTTCACATACTTATCCCACCTTGTCATGTTTATTAAAGGTAAAGGAGTTAACCTGGTAATTAAATGTTAAATGAAATGAAACTTATACTTGAGAAATTACCTATGCCTGGCCATCTAAGCGGGTAGTTGAGATAGTATGCCTTGGGTAGTGATTTTTCTCATGTTTGGCTTCTTCTAGTGATTCTAACTTTCTGATAAATCTTGTTTTGAGGTGTGTGATTGACTATTTTAGACCAATGCCACCACGAAATCCTCATATAATACGCCAAGAGGGTGGTGATGACCATGCTCCCGATATGGTGGGACCTGATATAGCAGTCTTACCTCCAATAGTGCCACTTGAGATTCCACCTGTGGTACCTGATCTGGGAACTGATTCCCAAGTTCTTGATAGTTTCCTACATCTGATACAACCCGTGCATGGTGCTCCATGGCTTGCACCTACGATGACTGATCTAACTTATGAGTTCCAGCAGCAACATCCTCCTACTTTCCCAGTGGATGGAGGTCCGTAAACTGTTGAGTCTTGGTTAGAGGACACATTATCTATCTTTGAACATATGGTGATGCCTCTAGAGAAAATGGTTAATATTTCTACTTACATGATTTAGTATTTGGCCAAGTATTGGTGGAATGTGATTACCCAGGCTGGTCGTCATCAGGGAATGTTATGGGTTGATTTCCAGACTGCCTTCTATGATCATTTCTCTCCTCAAATTCTAAGATCTGACAAAGCCAGAGATTTCATGCATCTCGAGTAGGGTTCTTTTTCATTTATGTAATATTCATCATATTTCACAATGTTACAGTGCTTTGCACAGCTTATAACTGGTAATGATCTTTCGCGTGTTAGACGCTTTGAGTATGGGAACCGGTATGCCATCCGCACACAAGTGAATGTCTTTATCCTACCTAATTTTTCTTCGATAGTAAATCAGGATCTTATCACTGAGCATAACCTAAGGAATGAAAATAGTACCGGGAAATGAGGATCAGTACTGCGTCGGGCTAGTAATTCTTCTGGTGGTAGGAAACGTTCTCTCGAGGTTTCTCATCTGGGAAGTGACAACCAAAGTTCCCATTTAGATAGCTCTGAAGTGTGTCATCATTGTGTAAAACAAGGGCATTCAAAGCCTTAGTATGATAGAGACCCACTGGAGTGTTGGGATTGTGGTCGTAGGGGGAATCTCTAATGTTTCTGCAGGACCTTTCCACCAGTTTCGAGTGTAAAAGGATCCGCACCAGTTCTACCTTTAGGAGTGGGTTATTTTACATTGTGTTAGGTGGGGAGTTGGAATAGCACTATTGGGTTTAGCCGAGGAGGAGGTTGTGGTCATGGTAGACCAACCCTAGATCAACAATAGTGCCAACATAGCAATTATGATTGTGGTAGTTCATCTATTGCACAGGGCCATGGATCAGTCCAGTTGAATGCACTACAAACAATACCCGAAGATCAGGCTATATGACTATCTACTATATGAGGTAATATTCTAGTAGCCTCTAATATAGCATCTTCTTTATTTTATATAGGTTCTTCAAACTCTTTTATCTATGTATCTATCATGGAAAGTCTCAGACTAGAGATATATCTTTACTATCGTGTAATGACCCTAGATACGACGTTAGGGGTATGAATAGAGGGAATACGCCAGTGTAGGGACTATCCCCTTGAGGTAGGTAGTTACCCTTTATTATGGAACCTCTTTTTTATTGAGACGATAGGCTTTGATGTCATACTCAGGATGGACTGGTTTGTTCACTATCATGCTTTTGTAGATTTTTATCACCTCAGGGTATCTTTTACATCACCAGAGGGAAGAATTTGTCTGCATAAGGGTCAGTGGGATGTCTATAATGGTAGAACTAGACCATAACATCATGGGATAGGTGGAGTGACCTCCCATATTTTAAATATCTTCATGGTGGACCAGGGTTTATGATAAGGTGATTTCTCTCTAGTATTGGATCTTTTTAGGGATGTCTTTCCCGACGATTTTTCTGGCTTACATCCTAAGAGAGAGGTAGAGTTTACAATTGAGCTTGTTCTAGGAGAATCTCCAGTGTCCATTCCTCCATAGATGATGGAACTTATAGAGCTTTAAGAGTTCAAGTGATTGTTAGAGGATTTAGATTCCAAATGATTTATACAGCCCAATATATCCTATTGGGGTTTTCCCATGCTTTTATCTAAGAAGGCAGATGGAACCTTACATATATGTGTGAATTAAAGACATTTGAACCAGATTATAATCAAGAACTGATATACACTACCTCGAATAAATGATCTCTTTGACCATTTATGAGGAGAAAATGTTTTATCTAAGATCGACTTGAGATCGGTTTATCATCAGGTATAAGTTAGACCATCAGACATACCTTGTACAACTTTTCATAGTAGGTATGGTCTGTATGAGTACCTTGTTATGCCGTTCGGTCTTATAAACTCTCCCTCTATTTTGATAGCTATGATGAATAGGGTGTTCCAACCGTATTTAGATTATTTTTTCATGGTATTTGTGGATGACATCTTAGTGTATTCTCGCACTCATAGTGACTTTGCCAAACATCTTGATATCATTTTGAGTACACTAAGAGAGCATTATATTTATGCCAAGATTTCCAAGTGACACATTTCGATCGACAAATTCCACTTCTTGGGTCATATAATATCAAAATTAGAAGTATATATTGACCCAAAAAAGGTGAGTGATGTAATTTCTTGGGAGAATCCAAAGAACGTGTTTGACATAAAGAGTTTCTTAGGGTAGGCTGGATATTACAAGAATTTCATAAAAGACTTCTCACATTTTTATTCTCCTCTTACTGGTCTTATAAATAAGGGTTTATTGTTAATATGGTTAGAATCATGTGAGAAAGCCTTTCAGGAGTTGATAGGGAGGCTTGTATAAAAACCTATTCTGACTCTTCTAGAGCTAAGAATAGGTTATACCGTCTTCTGTGATGTATCAGGAATAGACCTAGGAGTAGTGATGATGTAGGAGAAAAAATTCATTTCATATAGATCTTTGTAGTTGAGGAATCATGAGAGAAACTACCTGATGCATGACCTTGAGCTATAAGTAGTTTTCCATGGCTTGTGTTTCTGGAGACATTATCTATTGGGTGAGTGCTTTGTGGGGTACACAGACCACAAGAGCCTCAAATATATCTTTATTCAGTGTGAATTGAACCTCCTATAGTGGATATGGGTCGAATATCTACAATCCTTTGATTTTTATCTTGCCTATATTCTTGGGAAGGGAAATGTGGTTGCAGATGAACTGAATCAGAAAACTCAAGCACAGTTTATACGAGAAGCCAGTGATGAATGAAAGTTAATGGCCCTCTTTTCTGAGCTACATCTGGAGTTTCATGACATTCACAATAAATATTACCTCTCAACCATGACAGTTACCTCTTCCCTCCTTGAGAAGGTGAAGGGTATAAAATTTTTAGATCCTAAAGTCTTGGTTATCTGTGAGAGTATATTAGGAGATAATCCACCTCTAGATTGGTTTGTGGATAGAGACAACATCCTACATCTACGTGGATTTATTTGGGTTCCTACAGACATTAGAGAGGAGTTGATGAAAGAGTCCCATGCTTCTCAGTGTTCAGTTCATCCAGGGATCTCCAAGATGTATTAAGATATAGGATTCCAGTATTGGTGGCCTGGGATGAAACATCGGATATCAAGTTTTATCACTAGGTGTTCCACCTATCAACAAGTGAAGACGGAGCACTAGAGACCTGTAGGCTTTCTACAACTACTTCCAATCCTAGAATGGAAATAAAAAATGTTTCCATGTATTTTGTAGTCAGCTTACCTAGGTCTCTGAGGGGGTAAAAATTCTTTTTTGGGTAGTTATTAACTGACTAACGAAATCATCCCACTTCATTCCTATTCGAGAGACTTTCTCAATTGATGAGTTGGGAAGACTGTATGTCTGTGAGATTATACAACTCTATAGGGTTCCTTATACTATCATTTCAGATCAGGATTCTCATTTCATGTCATGGTTCTGGCAGGGATTGCAGAAGACTATGGGAACATAGGTGATTCCAAGAACAACTTTTCACCCTCAGACCGATGGACAATCATAATGGATAATACAATTTCTAGAGGATATGCTCCAAGAATGTGTCCTAGATTTCAGCGGTTCATGGGAGAAGAATATACTCCTCATTGATTTAAACTATAATAATACCTTTTAGGTGAAAATCTAGATGGATACTTTTGAGGCCTTATATGGTAGGTCATTCCTTTCACCCCTGTGCTGGCTAGAGGATGGTGAGTCAGCCTTACTAGGTCCTTGTCTCATTCAAGAGACTTCAGAGCAAGTTCAGCTGATCAAAAAACGGATGACTTCTGCTTAGTCTAGACCTAAATCTTATGTAGATTTCCATCAACAACCTATCGATTTTGAGGTCAGGCATTGTGTTTTCCTTTGGATATCACCCAAGCTATGGAATAGAAGGTTACAAAATCAGGGAAAGTTGTCACCTCATTTTGCAGGGCCTTTTGAAATTCTTGAGAGAGTCGGGACGGTAGCCTATCGGTTGCTACTATCTTAGAGGAACCATGCCATGAATGATGTCTTTCATGTTTCAAATATTCTCCAATATCATGCCAACCCATCTCATACTTTTGATTTTGAAGAATTTGAGTTAGATGCTAATGCTTCCTTTAAGGAGTATCCAGTACTCATCGTTGACCAGAGCATGAAGGCTATCCGAGGCTAGTATGTCCCTCTAGTTAGGGTGATATGGTAGAAAAACTGAGTACAAAATGAGGATTGGGAGAGGTAAGCTGGCATATGTTCCCATTGGACATATTTGTTCTCATATAATGTTTCTAAACCTTTGTAAGGTGAACTTAGGGATGAGTTCTTTTAAGGGGGAAGATTGTAAGAACCCGATTTTTATCCCATGTATGAATCATTTAAAATTTTGGTCTAAATTGTCACTTTGAAACTAATATGGATAAATTTTTAGTTAGTAAATGTCTCAGGGGTCTCTAGGGTAATTTTAGAGCCTAAAACCCATCTTTTTGGGAAATTTGGATAGGTCATGCGGTTAGCACACAGTTTGACTAACCATGAAGATTGAAATTTATGGACAGAACCAATTCAAAGGGTTTGAGCACATTCATGAAAATTAACCATGAAATGTGCCCCTTCAATCTAGAAAACCACACATGGTTTGTGCATGGTTTTTCAACTTTTTCAGACAAATCATGCACATGATAATTTTCTAGGTAATTTTACAAAATTTACCTTAATAATCTATTAACCTCCCTCCTTCTTCCCTAATACGAGATTATGCGGGATTTACCTACATGGATCTAATTTTGGAGCTTTTTGAAGGCCAAAGTTAGGTATTCAAAGATCTATTTCATCCATGATCGAATCGGGCTCCCATTAATCACACTGGATGTGCAACGGTAAGTACTCGAGTCCTCTTGAGTCGTTCTCCTTCTCTTTTTCTCTTGATCAAGTTATCGGGGTATGAGTGTTTCTCTATTTTTCTTAGATCTACTCTGATCCAAGCCAAATCAAGGGCCACTACTAGAGGAGGATAATCATACAACCCTAATTTGGGTAGTCTAAAACCCATCCCTAAAGTTCATTGATTTTGGATTTGTCGTGTGGGGCCCACCGATTTCATCGGGTCCTGTTTATTGAATTTATATTCCATGGTTATAATCATTATAACTATATGGATATGATTTTTCCATATAGGTGATTTATTTTTGGTGGTTATGACCACAAATTCATCCTTTCCATGTTAAAGGTTATGATATGATTTTCGTTTTAGTATTTTGACATGTTTGATACACCATTTGGTTGTGCCTTGGCTTGACCACTCTAAGGGTAAGTGTTTCTATATTAAATGGATTGTTTATAATGAGAATTTAATAATTGAAAGTACCATGTTTTCTCACCACTTGACCCACCTAAGGTAAGTGCTTCAATTTGATAATGAAATGGGAAATGTGAATTGGCAAGTATATTAAGTATATGACTTGACCATATTGAATGCGAATGAATAGTAGGTTGCATATATGTATCACTTTTTACCACATTAATGAAAGGTAGTGGAATGTACCTTGAATATGGAATATAATTTAAATGGATTAAATGAAAGGTTTCTTGATACTTGGCCATGTCACACTAATGAAAGGCAAGTCTTGAACTAAATGAATTGATTAAAAGGTTGCATGCTACTTGACCTTGTAAAACTAATGAAAGTCAAGGATTGAACCAACGACTGCATGATACTTGACCTTATCACACTAATTAAAGGAAAGTATTAAAAAAATGAAATATTACATGAATTCATAATCATATAGGAATGGCCTGACTCGAGCTCGCCTTGTATTCCGACAGAGAATTCCATGAGCACTTGGGAACCCCATTCCGATTCAAGGATAGAGCTTGATTAGGTTGAGAACCACCTAGATCCTAATCCTTGTCTGTTCTTGGATGTCTGGTATGAAACCGTAGGATCCCACCATATTATTAAAGTATGTCTTAGATACACTCCTTGGATCCATCATTGACAATTAGGTTCCATGGTTACAACCCATACGACCCTATCTCTACTTAGCCTCATCTTACATTGGACGATCACCTTGGATTCTATAGGTAACTTATTGTTGAATGACTTGGAATATGATCCTTAGATTGCACTCTTATCCTTATCCAGGATACAATTACTACTGATTTAGAGACCCTTGAGGTCTACATGGACTTGGTAATTACCTTATAACTTTCACTATCTACACATCACGAGACTATGTTAGTGTCGGCCATGCCTCATGTGACCTATTAAATATAAACTGATAATTGATTGATTAATGAACCAGTTACATGTTCAGATTCTATCTGAGGGATGAAGCAGGTATATGGGTATTTAGTTACATTGTACTTATTTACTTTATATATTCATGCCTTCACACTATTACATATCCATTACATGGGCTAGATGTTATAGACACCATTGGTGGTGGTCCACTGAGATTTATCTCACACCCTCTTTGGGAACTGTTTGGTACCTGGGGAATATTACATTGTTTCAGGTGTTGATAAAGGTAATCATAAAAATTTTAACACTTGATTGCTTACTGTTTAGTTTGGATCTTGATAGTAGAGGACCGAGTTGGAACTCAAGATTCTTGGGATAAAATTTGATTCCTTTATACTTTTGTGGAACATGTTATCTTGTATCCATGTTTTCCAATTTTATAGTGACATGAAATATCATCATCAGTTGTTGTATGCTTTGATTTTATTACATTTATTTTAGTTATTGTAACTTTTGTCTCTATTTTCCATTGTGCCTTCTGTTTACATATATTTATTCCTCCTTTTACCGATGTTTACATCTATCCGCTGCATTACACTTTGGTAATGAGGGAATATTATCCCCAAAAACACACTCTAGGCCCTCATTGCTAGTCGAAAGCCTATGGAATTTGGGTATATTCACTTGAGTCCATATGGCCTACCAGGCCCGGGGCCTTGTTTAAGTGGCATTTGGGTCCGGGACATCAAAGGTGCTCCATGGTGATTATTGGTGGTAGTAGTGAATATTAAGCTTTATTCTATGCTCTAGTTGTGTGAAAATGGTGATTTTTGGTGGGGGAAGTTACTATTGAAGAGTTAAGAGTGGTGGAGGATGGTGGAGTTGAGAATATCTAACAACATTTGTGTATGCAAGCATGAGTGAAAAGAGATTAACAATAACTTAAAAAATTTCATCCCACATCGATTTTACGAAGTGTACCTGTGATGGTTTTTAATAAAATCCACATGATTAAATATAAATGAAGTTGGATTGGGGTTGAAGGACCCCTGATGCCGTTGTACACCACCCCATTCCGGTGAGGCTCTACTCCTATAGCTGCATTGGCTTGACCACCACATGCCTATGTACTTCTATGAGATTTATCCCATCTATATATCCCATGGGATCAGTCTCCCATAAGCCACCTATGCATGGGTCTGATACCCCAGTTCACTCATTCCCTCATAAGGCTTTCCCTAGGGACCCTCATTACCGGCTAGGACCTATTGAACCTAGCTAGGTGTCTTACGGATCTCTTAGGTTTAGGGATGGATTACGGGACCTTTTTTTGGGTAAAGTAACATGAATTTTAAAACAAAATTCAAATCGCTATAAAAAAATATCCATAAAAAATATATATATAATATTCTAATACAAAAAATAATATTCTTTTCTCCATTTAAATGCATTTTCATTCTGTATTTCAAATTACCCATCATATAATTAAAGCATTGAAAATAAAGGGTATTTAGATTAAAAACCATCAAAAAATCATTATAATTTGTATAAAATATGCATGGAATATGTGTTTTTCAATACCCCCACACTTAAACCATTCTATCCTCAAGCATAAAATCTTAACAAGGAAAATCACAGGGCAAAAATTCTACCAATATTAAAATTTCAAATCAATGAAATAAAATAATTATCAATGTTAAATCAAAATTTTAAATTTCACATAAAGTATTAATTTAATCTCTCTATTTTAAAAGAAATAATCAACTCAAGTATTATAATTTTCCCCTTTTGAAAATGATGTGACTTCTTTCTCATTCATTCATGTTTCTTAATTCATTATTTTTATAAATTTCAAATAATGATATACCTCTCTTTTGAATCTTTTCACTCATTACTCTTGATATTAATTCATATAGAGTTGTGATCATATCATGAGAACATGATCCTTATTCACATAATTGTAAAGGAAATATTTTCTCCACTTTTTAAAGAAAAAAATTACATAAAATCATAAGGACTTTACAATTAATGTTTAAATTTATCTGATGCATAAGGTTGATAGGAATTTATGTTAAAAATTAAGGCTCAAATAATAGGTTTATCACTTGGACAAGGGGATGGCGCCTCACTCTCCCAGATTTGATCTCTACTCTAGCTTTAGCTCTCTACATCATTATTTTTGACCTAGGGTTTCGGTTCTCCCTAAAGCGATGGTCCTCTCCTCCTACATCAGCTTCTTTGTCTTTTGGATGTCTCCTTAGTGACATTGGGTTGTTTCTCTTTCTCCATATTCTTTGGGATACTTATTCTTAGGTTTTTTCCCTTCAGGTTCCATGGATATGTCATGTTTTCCCCTCTTCCACCCATGCTCTACCGATATGACCCAACACACATAACCCCATCTTGGTTGGGTGTGTTGTTTTTTCAGACCGGTTTGGGACTATGGAATTAGAAGTAAGGGCAACATGATATTCTCCTTCTCGATGAATTCTTCCCTTAGTTTCTCTAGATCTGTTTGGGGTTTCTCATTAGGGTTTTAGTCATAGATTCTTTTTAGGGTTTCAATCATAGTTCACTCTTCTTTGATCCTGTTTCTTCCGGGTATATGTATCAATTTCTATTTTCCCTTAGGTTTTCAATCCTAGTGTTTCTATATCTTGGTACTTTATGGTTTATATTTGTCCTTACTACTTCTCTACCGGTCATCCCTGCTCTGGCTCTCTGGTCCCTTTCTCAATTTCAGGTCGGTCGGGTGAATTAGATACCAAGGTAGTTTTGGGATATGTTTGAGTAGTGGTAAGAGTTTCCGGGAATCACCACAGGTGGTGGATTTCTGTAGTTACTATGTTCTTTCAGTTTTCTCTTTCGATGATGGATTTGGTTCTCTTTGGAATCCGTTGGTTTTGTTCACTATAGTGTCATGTTGCTCTTTCAGTTACTATGTTCTTTTAGTTTTCTCTTTCAATGATGGATTTGGTTCTCTTTGGAATCCGTTGGTTTTGTTCACTATAGTGTCATGTTGCTGCTTTATGTGGTTCAGTGATGAGGTATGTAGACAAGTCTATATCTTTCATGATGGCTCAATGAATTAAGATGTCCTCCGATGGGCTGGTGTGGTGTTTGGACTATGAAAAAGATGGTGGAACTCGATTGGTTTCAATGATAGTGACGATGATAATGTGGTACTCTATGATACAACGGTGAAGATGACGATGATGCGGATGGGGATTCTGGTGGGTATCACCAGCTTGGTGATGATGGGGAGGTGAAAATATAGGATGTTCAACATGATAGGTGTGCGACTCGAGGTAGGTAGGTGATTCTAGATTCACACGAACCGAGATTGGTGGTGATGTTTTTTTTGAAATTTTTAATTTGAATTTTAATTTTGTGGACTCTGGCACAACATTTTTTTTAAAATGTAAGGTTTTCCACTAATCCTTAAAGAAACTTTTGGAAAATGGAAAAATCAATTTAGAGGATAAGAGGTTTATCTCTTAAGTATAAATAATGATATCATAAGTAAAAGTGTAATGACATTCTTCCCTTTATAAATAAAAACTCCCACTTCTCCAAACACAAGGTAAATGTCATGATCAAAATAAATCATAACGAATGATTTGTTCTCCTTGAAATTTTTACCACTTTCATACTCTTTTTATTTTTCAAAGATTTTTTTTCATTTTTTTCTTCTTTGAAAGTTATTAGTAGAATAAACCTAAAATATACCATCTGACCACATATGATAAAAATCATCAGCCCATTGATAGTGATTTTTGATTCTTCTAAGTCACAAACCATTCTTATATTTTTTATTTTTTTTTCAAGAAGTAAAAATAGTGAAAGTAAAGTGTATGAATCAAATGACCTTTCGTATTCCCCATAAGTAGACCCCCTGCACTTCTTTCTCACAATTCATTTCATCCCTTACACCAAGTAGTTCCCAACCCCCACACTTTAACTTAAAATTATAATGCAATTTGTAAGAGTAGGGTAGGAATAGGTAAAATTGGATTGAAACATGGATCATTCCTAACAAGTTCATTCATGGTCTTAATAGTGTAAAAAGATTTATGTAAATGTGGTATTTAAGGATAAGATATTTTAAAAGATTCTATAATCATTTTAAATGTGGTTTTTCACAGTCATAGATTTGAAAATTTCAAATGTAAGTTCTTGTAGGTGACATGTCCCAAGATCACTCAATAAATATTATCAAGAATAATAGAAATTACTTAGTCAACAAATCCTATCAGGAATGGAAACATTTGATATTGTAAAATCACTCAAGGCATATTTAATAAAAAAATCAATTCATATAAGTTTCAAAAATTCAAAGTGTGAAAAAATGGTTAGGAAATTTCATTTACATGAATCGACTAATTCTCTTAAATCATGAGTCCTCGTTTTAATATCCATGCTTCACTTTAATCATATAATTATACATTTTACTCATTCAATTTCATTAACATTGAAATATAAAACATGGAATCGCATGATTCCTAAGAAACTAATGTATCTTATATAAGTCAAGTAAAGCATAAATTCAACTATGGGCATGAAATTTCCATTTGAAAGCTCAAAACATGTTGTTAAGACCAAAATATAGGGAGTTTAAAAGATAATCATAAAAGTGAAATCCCTTTCCCATGAAGATTAGTCCTTTTATTCCATTTTTTGGGGATTCCTTATGCCACTATGAACCTATAAAAGAAAATTAATCAATTATTCACAAGGATCGTGTCTTTTATGATCAAAATGATAGGAGGGATTGGGATACATGCTAAAATAACTACTAAGACTGAAACTGAAATTTATAGAAAGAAAGTAAAGATAAATATTGGTATGATCCCCTATGTGAGACCTGAATTTTTACTAACACCATAGGTAAGTACCAAATATTATCCATAATAGTGTGGTGGTTGGATCTTCTTAGACTTGAACCACCATATGTATCTTTTCCCAGCTTCCACATATTCTTCTTTGTTGAGGAGTAATCCATGTATAGAAGACACCATATCTAACCCCTAAAGAATTAGGTATATCTTGAATGGTGGGGGTAGTATGAAGTTTGGGACCTCCAACTATTTTGTTGGTACTTTTTAAATATCTTATTTATTGTCTAATGGTTTCTATATATGTGCTGTATTAAAATAATATTCAAAATGGAAGTTAGAGTGCATTTTTATTTGAAAAAAAATTAAATTTGAAAATTAAATATTAGTTTCTTCCCATTTTATATAGGAAAAACATGTCTCTAGTTCTTCAGGAAGAGCCATTGGGATCTATTCTTGTACCCCTCCAGTAAATGTTCAATGTCTTCAGGGAGATCCATGTGTTCATCAACAAGTGCATTTTCATTTTCCATATAATCCTCTAGGGAATAATAAGTGTCAGTCGATTCTATAGAATAAAAAAATAGGGATTGTACTTAATTAAACTTCATTTAAATTAAATGAGTTTGAGTTCAAGAATATATCTTCTCCTTGGTTTGGTTCTGGTTCAATCTCTTTTTCAATGATGAGTACCCCTTGAAGTTAGATCTCAGTAGATGGAGGCAAGTAGTCAGGATACTCCATATTTTTTTGTCAAATTACACCACTTTGGTAGTGTCTTCCTTCAAGTCTAGTAATAGGTCTTCATGTGCTGATTCTTTAATCTTATAGATATAAATATCTCATTTCATTTCATCTTCTTCCCAATTATTCCAAAATTGATCAGAGACTTTTCCCATATTCATATTAACATATGAATCTTCATCTTCACTCTCTAGATTTTCATGGTACTCTTGAATATAGTTCCTAAAATGGTTGGGATTTTGATACTCCTTGATAAATTTTTTTTTGAATATTTTATTGATAATAAATGGAAAATTTTCCCCACATTGTGTTAAATATGTTTATTTATAAAATATTTAGGATTAGACCATTCATTTGAAAATTTGGTGAAAATTCTAGTTTTACCCTTTAAAATTTAACTATAGTATTTAGAACATAAATAATTTTATTTGAATTATTTGAACTTAATATTTTTTAAATATTTTCCTAACTTAATTGTATACTACTTTTATTCAGGACATCTGAGTTAAATCATGCATTTGGTTGGTGAAAATGGGCCATGAAGTCAAAGTTGGGGTGGACTCGCCAGAATGTACATTAGTTCTGTATTTGGGACATAACTTCTACATCAGTGCTTGTATTGGGCTCTAATTTAAAGAGGATATTGAGAAAAAAAATTATCACAAATAATCCTTCTATATGGATAGGTGGTTCACGTGTTTTGAAGGTCAAACAGGCGGTGAAACTTGTAATAAAATATTTGTCTGAATTTCCCCATTAACACTTGAAACAACATGAAACCTAGCCTCCCCTCCACTATATAAATTGGTATTTTTCTCATTTGGAGGGTTTGGTACGTGAATTGGGATATTTAAGGCATATGAGAATTTGTTTCACTCCATTTCTCTAGGCATTTCAATAGGGAGAGCTTTTGAAGCTAGGATCCCTTCATCGAAGCCTTCTTATTCTTCTTCAGTTTGCAATATTGTTGTGCTTTCAATAAACTCTTAGTTTCTCTTCCATTTTTTCTATTATTTTAAATTTTATTCTTCTATTAATATTTCTCTTTGTTATTAAATTCAATAGTAGAAACAATATTTGGTTATACCCTTTCTAAACTCTTACGAATCCAAAATGTTTCTACGATGACTACACCACCAATGGAAGAGTAGTTTTTTAGTAGTCGATATACCACTATACTTATTAATTTATTTATTTTGAATAAATGAGCTATTATAATTCACATAATATGATATATTAATTGGTTTTTTAATTTAAAATAAATTAATAATTCAATTTAACAATTAACACAAAACACGCGAGGTTGGGAAATGTGTGAATTGTGAGAGCGCAACCTTAATCGGTAATACAAAACCGCATGAGATCAATTTGTAGTGTTAAAATAAAATCCCTAAAATCAATTAATTCTAATTTATAGAAAGTAAATATGACTTAATTTACCACTGAACATAAATTAACCTTATAACATCAATCAAGCTAGGTGCTGCAATTGCATGTTCTGAAGTTAGTCCAGAGTTAAATCCACTTAATCTTTGTGGTAAAGTTAATTATCATAGGGTTCAGAGTTTAAAAAATTAAGGGATCATAATTAAGTAGATATTAATTAAAATTATAATTATTAGTAAATGATTTAATATATAGAGTTAGATCAATTATGCTTTCTAAAAATTATTTTCTAAAAAATACATTCTTGTTGTGTATTTTTAATCAAACTTCATTTCAAAAATAAAAACAAAAAAAATTAAATCTTCTTCAAGAAAACTTCTTCTAGTTTTATAAATGATAAACAACATCCCATACTTTTAATTAGTGTGTTTCTTATATTTTATTTCATTTCTAGAATACCTTTAATATGTTGTTAAATTCATTTCCTCCTTTGAGATACGACCTTGGTTAGCCACTCTACTACACCTAAATAACCTGAATCCAAACATAATTTGAAAGAATCCACGACAACACCTTTCACTCATTGAGTTTGGACTCAAATTCTTGGATGTATTTATAGAAATTAGGGAAAATATTGGCAATTCCTTATTGGACTTGAATCTTTTCTAGTCAGTTCATATTTCATCGAACATGATCATCAGATATTGAGGTAATATTCCTATCTCTATGCATATTTTCTTCTACTTCACCAATATCTTAAGAGTATCAAATTTTTATTTTAGGGCCTCCTCCTCATAGTATTTTTCTTATTCCCACATCTGTGAGTAATTTTTCCATGTATTGAAAAACGGTCACTTGAAAATATATTTGAAAAAAGAATTTTTTTATGGTTTTTATGGAAATAAAAACTATATAAAATGAGAAAATAGAAAAATTAAATAAAATAATGATTATATCTATGGAAACAGTGATAGTTTTGATGCATGCCTACCATAGGGCATGGAAAAAAAATTATTTTCCTAATGCAGCACAGAGGCTAACCAGGGTCATCTCATTTGAGAAGCTTTCTCAGTTGCTAAACTACTTGATCTAACTCACCTAAGAACTAATTTTATTATTTTTATTATTTTATAAAAACAATGAAAAATTATTGGGTTTTCTTGATTACTTTCTAAAATTTTGAAATGACGTGAAATAAGAAAATTTAAACAAAAACTAGCATGCAATGATAAACAAGAATGTGATTAGAAAGAAAGAAGTTGGTCCTGAGTTTGGTTTTTGGGTTCCATAATTATTACACTTTATTTATTTGACTCAAGTTTTATAATAAAACCATTAAATATCATGATAAATTACTATAATTTTATTTAGAAATTGTGAAAATTAAAATTCCTTAAGAAATCTAAGTTCCACCTCCTCTTGTATCAAGGTTGATGGAACACCTTGGTCGAGGGTGTGACATCTTCTAGGACTCATCTCCATCGATTCTGTTTCATCCATTGATTGGATCAACTCTATCATGTGAAGATATAACCAATAAAGAGATAAAAATAAGATTAAACAAAAGAATAGAAATAAATTTGAGTGCATGACCCGGGGTACAATCACCACACCCATGTATGTCACTCTCATCTATTATAAACACAAAATAAAATTTAAGCAAGAATTAAAGAACTTGAACTTCCTCAGGACATGCCTTGAGTCAGCCTTCTATTATTTGTAGTATGATATCACTTGGTGGAAAGAGATAAGAGAATAATAGAGAATAAGAATATAAAAATAGAATAAGAGAGGTAGAGAGGGAAAAATAAAATAAAAGAAATGAAATATAAAAATATATAATATATGGATGGAATGTTAAAATAAGAAGAATAAAAGAAATAAAAATAAGAAGAAGAATAAGAAGAATGAAGAGGAAAAAGAATTTATGGGTGAAAAAAGATAGAAAAATTTAAAAAATAATGCATGGTTGATTTTATTTAATAAAATAAAATAAAATTTAAAAATAAATTAAAACAAAAACAAAGAAATAAAAGAAAATAAAAGAAATAAAAGAAATAGAAAAATGGTTTCATCATGTCCTAGGATCCCTTCGGTGGATTCCATAAGTGGGGTTGAACTGCCTATCAAGTGGATGATATCTCCTCTATTCATAGAGGATGGTTTCCTTTGATGGAGGCAATCACATCTTCAAAACATATCTCCTCTTAAATTCCAATGAGACCTGGGTTTCATAATTTGAAAAAACCCAAGGATCTCCGGATTAAATATTTAGAGGGAGTAGGTGCGGACGACAGACAGCGTGGAAGAGATCCATGTGGGGCAGCCTAGCTTTAGTGTACATGCATGGGGATATGGAATTTTATAGATGGGGGATGGTTTAGATTTACAGTAGGTAAAGAGAGCATCTCAACCCCTCCATCCTTCACAGTGGACAAAGGATGCTAGAATTGATCTTCATGAGGGTCATCCGAGGATCCATAGGTGCTCCATGGAAATCAGTGGTGGTAATAGTGAATATCGAGCTTGATCCTGAGCTTTGGTGGTGCACGAAAATGGTGGCTTCTAGTGAGGGGAAATGGATTCTAACGAGTACAGAGTAGCAGGGGATAGTGGAGTCAAGCGGATCCATCAGTTTTCATGTGTTCGAGCGTGAGTAAGTGAGATGAAAAGTAACTTAACATTTTCATACCACATCAGTTTGGTGAAGTGAAGTTGTTATATTTTTTAATACAAGACATGGGATTAGTCGAAATTAACATCGGAATAGGGTCGGAGGACCCCCGATTCCACTGTGCACCACCTCATGCCAGTGAGGCTCTCCTTGTGCATCCGCATGGGATTGAACACCATGCACCTATGAGCTCCTATATTCTTTGGCCCAGCTATGCATCCCATTGGACTGGTCCCCCATTGCAGGCCACCTGTGCTTGAGCCTAATTCCCCTGTGCACTCATACCCTTGGTAGGCCTCCCGTGGTTCTCCTCATGGATAGACGAGCCCTGTTGGGCCTAGCTCCATTGGTGATCCTAATGGATAGACGAGCCCGATAGATGAGACCTATTGATCCTAGCTCACTTATTGGGCCTAGCTAGTTGTCTTGTGGAGATCTTAGGTTAAGGGACAACTAATGGGACCATTTTTTTAGTAATGTAACCTGAAAGTTAAAATAAAATTCAATTCACTATAAAAAATATTCAAATAAAATATTTTATAAGATTCAAATCCAACAAATAGAATTTTCTATTAATTTTGATTAACTTTCATTACTCATTTCAAATTACCCATCATTTAATTTAAACATTGAAAATCAGGGGTATTTAGATTAAAAAACTTAAAAAATCATTATAATTTGTATAAAAATATGCAAGAAATTTATGTTTGTCAATCTCTGATGGTGATTGGAGAAGACTTAACTACTAATATTATGGAAAAATTTAATTTTTTTAAAAGATCATAAATATTGTGTGATGTGAGAGACCTCTATGAAGATATTGTGGAAGATTTTTTTGAACAATTATATGAGAAAAAGAATCCAAACCATCTCTACCTGAAAAATAAATTATTTTAATTTTAGTAAAAGAAAGGATTGTCTAAGATTGAGCTCCTAGATAGTTTCAATAAAATCCTAAAAGATTTAAAAAGTTTAGAATTAATGATTAGAGATGAAGATAAGGCCCACTTGTTGTTGAAATATCTACCGGATATTTATGATAATCTAACTATGAAACTATTGTTGGGTAAAAATGAGATGAAATTTATTTATGTATCAAATTACTTGATTAATAATGAGTGCAGGTGGAAGGAAAATTAGGCCCAAAAATATTTCACATTAGAGGAATTTCTAGAAAAAAGAAGAAGATCATCTATTAGGAATCCCAAATGTTTCAAAAGATATTAAACATTATCAAAGTCCAGAGGCAAGTCCACCTATAGATGAACAATAAAAGTTGAGTGTTCCTATTTTCATCAAAAATCACACTAGAATAAGGATTGTCCAAATATTAGGAAACCAAAGGTGAATGTTGGACATAAAACCAAGAATGTTTAAGATTCTTATTTTCTCATTTCACCAATGGTTAACAATTAAAAAGGTTTGATTCTTGATTTAGGTTCATAATTTCACATGTGCAGGAATCAAGACTGGGTTTCAAGCCTCATAGAGTTAGATGCAGGCATGGTTCTTTTGGGGAATAAATATCCCCACCACATGAAAATAATTGGATCAATGCAGTTGAGGATACATGATGGTACAATTTGATCCCTTATAGATGTGATATACATACCATAAATTTAGAAGAGACTAATCTATTTATGAGTCTTGGATATTATTGGTTACAAAATAACCATTGAAGAATGAGTCATGAGGGTAATTTATTGTGAATTCTTTGAGATGAAAGGTACAAGAAAAGGTATTTTATATTATTTGAATGTTGATACTGCTACAAGTGGAACACCGATATTAGTGTGGAGTGATCCTGTCACGACCCGCCCTCGGGGTCCGTGCCGTGACTACCCCAAGCCCGCCTTCCATAGGCCAGGGGCTGGCGACTAGCACCAAGGCGTGAATCCCAATAAAAAGGGAAGGCATTGCCTTTGAAAAGTAAACAAGCACCACAGAGTAAGCAAGCGGAAAGTAAACACTAAGTAAAAACAGAGTACAACTGAAAGTGCGGAAAAGTAAATGGTCCAGTATACAAACCCAAACTGAAAGTAAAGTACAACTCGAAAGGGAAAACAACAACTGTAAGTAAAAGCCGCTACACCGAGCTGTCCACTGGAGATCCCACCTGAAGGATGGGTACAGATAGCTCCTCTGCTCCACAGGTCCCACCGTCCGCTCCTAGTACGTCTCGCCCAGTGGTCCACCTCCAGGTACCATCCTGCTCTGCAAGCCTCAGCCAAGATCAACGTTGTCCGTCGTCTGCAACCAACACAACGTAGTGCGGGCATAGCCCGTGCAGGGGTGAGTATAAGCTACTCAGTAGGGACCCCGAGACCCCTGAAGGTCTCTCAAAATCCACAAAGGATAAACCACAAAGGAAGGTACAATCACGAAGTAACAACCGACACTGCTTAGGTATATGCCCATACATATACCTAATTCATCAATTTCAAATACGCTCCAACCTTCGAGCCCAAGTACAACTCAGTCCACACAGGAAAGTAAACGTATTCCACACAGGAAAGCAAAACGTAATCCACACAGGATAGCTCAACACAAACCACACAGGAAAGCAACAGGATTCAGCTCACACAGGTATACTTCTTCAAAGGACGATAAAGATGATCTCTGATCCATCTAAGTCGTCGGACCCATGAAGGATCGATAGGTAACTAACCCCCGCAAAAGACCCACACAGGATCGGGCCCACATAGGACCTGTAGGCGCTGGTTCACACAGGACCGCTGAGCGCAAGGACCCACACAGGATCGGACCCACACAGGATCGGGCCCACACAAGACCTGTAGCACTGATCCACATAGGATCGCTGAGTGTTGTAGTCGTCATCGTCGAATCCACACAGGATCTCTGTACTGTCGTCGTCGCAGTCACAATAGCAGTAGCAGCAGCAGTAGTAGTAGTCACAGTCACAGCCAGCACTAGGGTTCCCGCACACAGCAAGCTCGTTCGGAGGGTCCGCTCCACGAGCCGAGAGGCTGATACATCAACTGTCACTAAGTTCAGAGTTGATGTATCCAAAAGTTCCGTATCGTCAACAGGAACTCAACGCAACAGACGGCGCGTCGATCGGACGCCCGGTCTGATAGTTATTGACTTTTTCGTCCCCAGGGCCCGGTTGGTTTTTAAGGAAAAACCAACCCGACCGTACTACACCTGCGTCCAAACCTCGGGCAGAGTATGCCAAAAGATTTGCCTCACTAAGAGGAACACAACAAAGCTGACGGCACGTCAATCGGACGTCCGTAGCTCAAGATATGAGCGTTTCCGCTCCGAAGGCCCGGTTGGTTTCGTGAACGAACCAACCCGGCCGAACTCAAAGTATTCCTAAACTTTGAGTGCGATATACCAAAACAACCATCTCGATCCAAGGATCGCGTTGCCGCAGACGGTTCGTCAATCGGAGGTCCGTGGATCAAGTTATGGCCAAAAGACCAAAACTGTCTCGAAAACGGGGGGTCCGGGTCCGGGCCGACCCGGCCCGACTCCCCATGGGTCGGCCCGAACCGGGTCGTCCCGACCCGGCCGGCGGGGGACCGGCGCGGCGGCGCGGTCCGGCGCGGAGGCGCGGACCGGCCGGCGGCGCGGTCCGGCGCGGCGGCGCGGCCCGGCCGGCGGCGCGGTCCGGCGCGGCGGCGCGGCCCGGCCGGCGGCGCGGTCCGGCGCGGCGGCGCGGCCCGGCCGGCGGCGCGGTCCGGCGCGGCGGCGCGGCGCGGCCGGCGGCGCGGTCCGGCGCGGCGGCGCGGCGCGGCCGGCGGCGCGGTCCGGCGCGGCGGCGCGGCGCGGCCGGCGGCGCGGTCCGGCGCGGCGGCGCGGCGCGGCCGGCGGCGCGGTCCGGCGCGGCGGCGCGGCCCGGCCGGCGGCGCGGTCCGGCGCGGCCCGGCCGGCGGCGGCGCGGCGCGACGGCGCCGCGCAATATAAGCGTGCGGATAACCGCATGGTGCGACGACACCACGCCATCTTGTTTCATCCGCAGGATAATTCAACAAGAACAAAGGAGGGGGTTCGGCCGTGTTCATGTGGTCCGACCCCCTCACGTTAAATAATAACACAATTTAAATATCCTCACGTTAGTCATGCTAGAACCACGAACAAGAATAAATAAATAAACAAATAACAACAACCCCTACCTTGGGTTCAAGTTCGAAGATCGTCAACGACCTGCGGAAGACAACGTCGCGGAGGTCGGGCGTCGCGGTAGTCGTTCATCAAATCCGATGACGAAGAGGTACGTCTGAAGAGGTACGTTGTTGGAGAATCTTCGTATGCCGACGAAGGAAGTCCGAGGAGGAAGCGGCGTTCCCTTTCGTTGACACGGAAGACGAAGAAGAGAGGAGCGGCGTTCTTCGTCGGAGCTTGAGCGTTCTTCGTCAAAGTTTGAAGAAGAAGGAGAAGAACCCAAAAGCTCTCAAGATGGCTAAACAATTCTAACCAAATAAAATAAGATAGAGTATTATTTTATTCACAAACTTAACAAATTGAATTTCAAAGGTTTGAAATTCAAATAAGATAACTCCAAAATTAAATAACAATTTGTCATGTCATTTAAAGAGGGGTTAAAGGGAGTTTGAGAGAAGATGGAAGGTTTAGGTTCGTGTGGGTCCCACCACACTTAATCCTCTCAAGGGAGGTTAAGTGGGTGTGGGTCCCACCCCTAACTTCCTTTGAGAGAAGTTATCCAACAAAAGTAAAAATAAAAAGTGTACCACATTTTTTATTCAACTTTTTATAATTCTCCCAAAGACTAACATTTGTCCCGCAATAAACGCAACTTCGGAAAAGGTCTCCTTAAGAGAATATCGACATTTCGAGTTCATCGGTGTCCTCGGATTTCAATTCCGAGCACCGGATTAATAGTTAGAAATTCCCGCTCGTTTGTTCACTGAACGTACCCGAGCCAAACTTCGGAAATTGATTCCGGGCACTCCGGGCCTCGGAATCAGGTGCCGTCAGAAACCGCGCTCTTGTAAAATTCCAAAGAAAATTAAAAAAAAATTTCCCTTGAATTTTACGGGTCTTTACATTACTCCCACCTCAGGGCTTTACGTCCCCATAAAGATACATCAAGAACTAGGGAAACAAATGAGGGTACTGAGCACACATCTGAGCCTCCCGCTCCCATGTGCTCTCCTGGAGATTCCCGTGCTGCCATCTGATGCGCACAAGAGGAATCGATCGCCCAAGTAGGACCCGCTCCTGTCGATCCTCTATCTCCACCGGGACCTCCGTAAAAGTCGCCCCATCATCAACGTCAAGCTCCCCATGGTCAATGATGTGCGTCGGGTCGTGCACGTATCTCCTCAGCTGAGACACGTGGAAGACGTCGTGCACCCGGTGCAACTAAGGTGGTAGAGCCAGGCGATAAGCCATCTCACCAATCCTGTTGAGGACCTGGAAGGGTCCGATGAAGCGCGGAGATAACTTGCCGCCTCGGCCAAATCTCCGAATACCACGTCAAGGTGAGACCCGCAAAAAGACGTGGTCACCATCCTCGAACTCTAGTGGCCTCCGCCTCCTGTCAGCGTATGACTTCTGCCGGCTCTGTGCTGTCCTCATCCGCTCCTGGATGACCTGGACCTTCTCTGTCATGGCCTGGACCATCTCTGGTCCCACAAGTGCTGACTCCCCAGGGTCTTTCCAGCACAAAGTAGATCTACAAGGTCGGCCGTACAATGCCTCGTACGGTTCTATCCCGATGGTGGAGTGGTATCTGTTGTTGTACGCAAACTCCACCAAGGGTAGGTGATCCTCCCAGCTACGACCAAAGTCGAGGACACAAGCGCGAAGCATGTCCTCGAGAGTCTAAATGGTCCTCTCCGTCTGACCATCCGTCTGAGGATGAAAGGCTGTGCTCAGACGTAGCAGTGTCCCGAACGCCTCCTGCAACCCCTTCCAAAGCCGGGAAGTAAATAGAGCATCTCTATCGGAGACGATAGATAATGGCACACCGTGGAGCCGCACAATCTCCTGAACGTAGAGACGTCCCAAGCTCTCCACTGAGCCCTGCTCTCTGATGGGTAAGAAGTGTGCCGACTTGGTGAGTCGGTCAACAATCACCCAGATGGAGTCGTGACCTCTGGAAGTGCGTGGAAGTCCAGTCACGAAGTCCATAGATATGCCGTCCCACTTCCACTCCAGAACCTCCAAGGGCTGTACCAAGCCTGCTAGTACCTGATGCTCTGCCTTCACCTGCTGACAGGTGAGGCATCGAGAAATGAACTCTGCTACTGCCTTCTTCATGCCCGGCCACCAGTGCTGTCGTCTGAGGTCCTGGTACATCTTCGCCACTCCAGGATGTACCGCCAAAGGAGAAGTGTGAAACTCTCTCAGCACTTCCTCTCGCAAAGCGACTGGTACCATGGTACGTCCTCTGAAAAGGATGTCGTGCTCTGCTCCAAGGGAGAAACCATCAGGTGCCTGTCCCGAGGATATCTGAGCACGCAGTGTCTCACAGTCAGCGTCCTCACGCTGTGCCTCTCTGACCCGCTGCAGTAGTGGAGGGGTGACTGTGAGAGACTGGAGGAAGACTGCTCCATCTCTATCCACGAAGGATATCTGTAAAGAGGCTAGCTGCTCCGTCGCCTCCTCAAGTAGCTGAATTCCCGTCCTCCTGCTGAGGGCATCGGCTACTACGTTCCCCTTACCAGGAGTATAGACTATCTCAAAGTCATAGTCTTGGAGGAAATCGAGCCATCGCCGCTGTCTCAGGTTCAGGTCCTTCTACGAGAAGATATACCTGAGACTCTGATGATCGGAAAATACTGTAAAGCGCTCGCCCATCAGATAGTGTCTCCATGTCTTCAGAGCTAAGAACATTGCTGCTAACTCCAGGTCATGGGTAGCATAGTTCTTCTCATGTGGCCTCAACTGACGTGATCCATAGGTGATCACTTCCCGCTCCTGCATCAGAACACATCCGAGTCCGGTCCCTGATGCATCGCAGTAGACTACGTACCCTACTCCCTCCTCAGGAAACCTCAAGATAGGTGCGCTAGTCAATCTCTGTCTCAGCTCCTGGAAGCTCTGCTGACATCTGTCTGACCACACGAAGGGTTTTCCCTTCTTCGTCAAAGCTGTGAGTGGTGCCGCAACTCTAGAGAAGTCTGGCACGAATCTCCGATAGTATCCAGCTAGTCCCAAGAAACTCCGAACCTCAGTCACGCTCCTGGGTGGCTCCCATGCTAACACAGCCTCAATCTTCGCAGGATCCACTACAACTCCCGCCTCAGAGATGACGTGACCCAAGAAGTGGACCTCATGTATCCAGAACTGGCACTTCGAGAGCTTACCATAAAGCTGGTGCTCTCGGAGTGTGTCTAGTATAACTCGCAAGTGATAGGCGTGCTCCTCCTTAGTCGTAGAGTAAATCAGAATGTCGTCGATGAAGACCACGACAAACTGATCGAGGTATGGCTGAAAGATCCTGTTCATGAAGGCCATGAACACTACTGGAGTATTGGTTACACCGAAAGGCATAACCAAGAACTCATAGTGGCCATACCGACATCTGAAGGCCGTCTTCTGCACATCCTCGTCTCTGACTCTAAGATGATGATAGCCTGACCTGAGGTCTATCTTCGAGAACCACCATGCTCCCTTGAGCTGATCAAAGAGGTCATCAATCCTCGGTAGCGGATACTTGTTCCTCACTGTCACCTGGTTCAGGCGACGATAGTCAACACAAAGTCGCAAGCTCCCGTCCGCCTTCTTGGCGAACAATATCGGGGAATCCCAGGGTGAAACACTGGGTCGGATGAACCCCTTGCCCTGCAAGTCCTCCAACTGTACCCGTAGCTCTCGAAGCTCGGCGGGGGCCATCCGATATGCTGGAGTGGATATCGGGGCTGTCCCGGGGTACAAGTCAATATAAAAGTCTACCTCTCTATGAGGAGGTAGCCCTGGAATGTCGTCGGGAAAAACGTCCGCAAACTGATCCACCACTGCAGGAAAACCAGGACTCCGCACATCAACTGCTCCAAGGATGAGGCTAGCCAACTGATGAGTGATGGGCTGTCCTCTCCTCCGCGGAAGTCCATCCTGTGCTGCAAAGTCTCCCTTCTCACCGGTGAAGGTGAACCTGCTCCTGTCGGTACGTACACATCGCACCTTGCGCCTAAAACAGTCAATCTGTGCATGGACCGTAGATAGCCAATCCATGCCCAAGATGATGTCGTAAGGCCTCGACGCTGCTACAAGAAGATCCCAGCCAAAGCTCTCACCTCCTAGAGTAAGCTCACACTGCCGACACCAGTGCGTAATCATCGAGTCTGCTCCCGTAGGAGTCTCTAGACGTAAGGATCGAGCCAACGACTCTGTCGGAATCTCCGAGCTCCGAACAAGGGAAGCGGCTATGAAAGAGTGACTCACTCCTGTGTCTATAGGTACTGCAGCAAGGGTGGAATAGACACAGATAGTACCTCGAATCATCTCGGGTGCACCGTGGTCGTAGGCCTCTACTGCCTGGAGCTGTGCCTGTCTCTGCCCGCCAGCTCCCTGTGGTCTGGGTAGACCTCCTGGTGGTGGTGGTGGCAGAGCCTCAAAGCGTCGCCCACCACCGGCTGCTCGTCCAGCTCCTCTGCCTCGTCTGCCTCCTCCCTGCGGACCGCCACGGTCGACCCTCTGCCTCTGCCTTGGTGGTCCCTCAACTGTCTGCTGCTCCTCGGCACGGCGGGTCGGGCAGTCATGAGCCATGTGGCCCTGCCCGCCGCACGAGTAGCACTATCTGCCTCTCGAAAGACTGGCTCCGCGCTGTGTACCCCCGCACTACTGAGCCAGTGTCCTGAGGTCGTCTGCCCGAAGGTCTGGTCTGTCTGGACCCCTGAGTCATCCGTCGACTGCCTACTACAGATGACTCTGCCACGTGATGCCCTGCGGTGGGTCGCTGCGCTGGTGTAGACTCAGCAAGGAAGCTCTCGATCAGAAGGGCCCGCTCCAGTACTCCTGTCTGAGTCGGTATGCTGAGGGAGATCAGCGATGCCCTGATCTCGTGTCTCAAACCCTGCTCGAAGGTCCGGGCCCGGAAGAATGGGTCCCGTACCATGTCGGTCGAGTAGCGCGAGAGATCAGTAAATCTCACCGAGTACTGAGCGACCGTCATGCTGCCCTGCCGCAACTGAAGAAGCTCCTGGATACGCACCGCACGAAGGGTGGCTGGGACGAACTCCGAGCGGAAGAGGCTCTCAAAGTCCGTATATAGAAGAGATGCCTCATCGTGCACCTGGAGCATCAAGCTCCACCATCGTCCTGCTGCTGCGTGTAGTAGGCTCGCAGCGAGGATCACCATGAGGTCTGCTGGTGTTCTCACTAGCCTAAACACACGTACCACTGCCTCCAGCCAGTCCTCTGCTGCCTGGGGATCCGTCTCCCCGCAAAACTTGGGTGGTCGCTGGGGCTGAAACTCATGCAGTGCGCTGAGGCGACGTGCATCGTCAACGGCTGGCGCTGGAAGCATCGGGGGCTCGGCGGGTAGAGCTACCACCGGTGCCACTGCTGACAAAGGGCCCTACACCGAGGCCTCGTCGCTCGGTGGGCTGTCGTCACACTCGACTCTTGGAACCCTAGCTGGCTGCCGTCGTGGGGCCATCCTGAAAAGGAAACAGGTGCGCCATGGTCAGAATAGTATACCTGGTGAGATGATATAAGTAATCACAAAGAAAACATTGAAACACACACGCAATCAATGTTTTCGTGCATTAAGTCGGAAATCAGAAGTCAGGGTCCTGGTGTACGGATACGTCGGCCGCCGCACCAACACTGGACTCCCTGGACTGATAACCACACTCAATACGCTAAACATTATTGCTTCACATAGAAAAGATCGGAGTTCACGGTAGAACCGAACTCCTTTGATACCAATTTGTCACGACCCGCCCTCGGGGTCCGTGCCGTGACTACCCCAAGCCCGCCTTCCATAGGCCAGGGGCTGGCGACTAGCACCAAGGCGTGAATCCCAATAAAAAGGGAAGGCATTGCCTTTGAAAAGTAAACAAGCACCACAGAGTAAGCAAGCGGAAAGTAAACACAAATTAAAAACAGAGTACAACTGAAAGTGCGGAAAAGTAAATGAGCCAGTATACAAACCCAAACTGAAAGTAAAGTACAACTCGAAAGGGAAAACATCAACTGTAAGTAAAAGCCGCTACACCGAGCTGCCCACTGGAGATCCCACCTGAAGGATGGGTACAGATAGCTCCTCTGCTCCACGGGTCCCACCGTCCACTCCTAGTACGTCTCGCCCAGTGGTCCACCTCCAGGTACCGTCCTGCTCTGCAAGCCTCAGCCAAGATCAACGCTGTCCGTCGTCTGCAACCAACACAACGTAGAGCGGGCATAGTCCGTGCAGGGGTGAGTATAAGCTACTCAGTAGGGACCCCGAGACCCCTGAAGGTCTCTCAAAATCTACAAAGGATAAACCACAAAGGAAGGTACAATCACGAAGTAACAACCGACACTACTTAGGTATATGCCCATACATATACCTAAGTCATCAATTTAAAATACGCTCCAACCTCCGAGCCCAAGTACAACTCAGTCCACACAGGAAAGTAAACGTATTCCACACATGAAAGCAAAACGTAATCCACACAGGATAGCTCAACACAAACCACACAGGAAAGCAACAGGATTCAGCTCACACAGGTATACTTCTTCAAAGGACGATAAAGATGATCTCTGATCCATCTAAGTCGTCGGACCCACGAAGGATCGATAGGTAACTAATCCCCGCAAAAGACCCACACAGGATCGGGCCCACATAGGACCTGTAGGCGCTTGTTCACACAGGACCGCTGAGCGTAAGGACCCACAAAGGATTAGAACCACACAGGATCGGGCCCACACAGGACCTGTAGCACTGATCCACGTAGGATCGCTGAGTGCTGTAGTTGTCATCGTCGTATCCACACAGGATCTCTGTACTGTCGTCGTCGCAGTCAAAGTAGCAGTAGCAGCAGTAGTAGTAGTAGTCACAGTCGCAGCCAGCACTAGGGTTCCCGCACACAGCAAGCTCGTTCGGAGGGTCCGCTCCACGAGCCGAGAGGCTGATACATCAACTGTCACTAAGTTCAGAGTTGATGTATCCAAAAGTTCCGTATCGTCAACAGGAACTCAACGCAACAGACGGCGCGTCGATCGGACGCCCGGTCTGAGAGTTATTGGCCTTTTCGTCCCCGGGGCCCGGTTTGTTTTTAAGGCAAAACCAACCCGACCGTACTCCACATGCGTCCAAACCTCGGGCGGAGTATTCCAAAAGACCCGTCTCACTAAGAGGAACACAACAAAGCTGACAGCACGTCAATCGGACGTCCGTAGCTCAAGATATGAGCGTTTCCGCTCCGAAGGCCCGGTTGGTTTTGTGAACGAACCAACCCAGCCGAACTCAAAGTATTCCGAAACTTTGAGTGCGATATACCGAAACGACCGTCTCGATCCAAGGATCGCGTTTCCGCAGAAGGTTCGTCAATCGGAGGTCCGTGGCTCAAGTTATGGCCAAAAGACCGAAACCGTCTCGAAAACGGGGGGTCCGGGTCCGGGCCGACCCGGCCCGACCCCCCCTGGGTCGGCCCGAACCGGGTCGACCCGACCCGGCCGGCGGCGGACCGGCGCGGCGGCGCGGTCCGGCGCGGCCCGGCCGGCGGCGGCGCGGCCTGGCGCCGCTGGGGTCACGCGCGGGGGGCATGGCCCCCGCATCCTGCTGGCGGCGTGGCTTTTAGCCGCGCCATTTTGTGAACCGGCCCCCCTTCGAGGGGGCCTTCTTGAGGGAAACCGGGGGGCCGCCTGCCCCCCTCAAAGAAACCGCCCCCCTCAATAAATGGGGGGGGGGGTTTAGTGCTGGTCGGGGGAATTAAATTCCCCCGGCCTTTGACCTTCCGGCCGGCCACCTGGCCGGCCGGTTTTCCTCCAAGGGGACCGGCAAACCGGTCCACTTTCCGGCTTCCGACGCCAGCGGCCCGGCCGCCGGTCTTCTCGTCCCGCCGCGGCCCAGAACCGGCCGCGGTGTTCGTCGTCTGGCGCGGTGCGACGGCACCGCGCCCCTCCGCCGCGCCTTTGATTCCCTTCGACGCGGCGCGACGGCGTCGCGTTCTTGATGATCCTTCCACGGCGCGGCGCGACGGCGCCGCGCAATATAAGCGTGCGAATAACTGCGTGGTGCGACGGCACCACGCCATCTTGTTTCATCCGCAAGATAATTCAACAAGAACAAAGGAGGGGGTTCGGCTGTGTTCATGCGGTCCGGCCCCCTCACGTTAAATGATAACACAATTTAAATATCCTCACGTTAGTCATGCTAGAACCACGAACAAGAATAAATAAATAAACAAATAACAACAACCCCTACCTTGGGTTCAAGTTCGAAGATCGTCAACGACCTGCGGAAGACAACGTCGCGGAGGTCGGGCGTCGCGGTAGTCGTTCGTCAAATCCGATGACGAAGAGGTACGTCCGAAGAGGTACGTCATTGGCGAATCTTCATATGCCGACGAAGGAAGTCCGAGGAGGAAGCGGCGTTCCCTTTCGTTGACACGGAAGACGAAGAAGAGAGGAGCGGCGTTCTTCGTCGGAGCTTGAGCGTTCTTCGTCGAAGTTTGAAGAAGAAGGAGAAGAACCCAAAAGCTCTCAAGATGGCTAAACAATTCTAACCAAATAAAATAAGATAGAGTCTTATTTTATTCACAAACTTAACAAATTGAATTTCAAAGGTTTGAAATTCAAATAAGATAACTCCAAAATTAAATAACAATTTGTCATGTCATTTAAAGAGGGGTTAAAGGGAGTTTGAGAGAAGATGGGAGGTTTAGGTTCGTGTGGGTCCCACCACACTTAATCCTCTCAAGGGAGGTTAAGTGGGTGTGGGTCCCACCCCTAACTTCCTTTGAGAGAAGTTATCCAAAAAAAGTAAAAATAAAAAGTGTTCCACATTTTTTATTCAACTTTTTATAATTCTCCCAAAAACTAACTTTCGTCCCGCAATAAACGCAACTTCGGAAAAGGTCTCCTTAAGCGAATATCGACGTTGCGAGTTCATCAGTGTCCTCAGATTTCAATTCCGAGCACCGGATTAAAAGTTAGAAATTCCCACTCGTTCGTTCATTGAACGTACCCGAGCCAAACTTCGGAAATTGATTTCAGGCACTCCGGGCCTCGGAATCAGGTGCCGTCAGAAACCGCGCTCTTGTAAAATTCCAAAGAAAATTAAGAAAAAATTTCCCTTGAATTTTACGGGTCTTTACAAATCCAGATAATTATATATTATGGAATATGGGACTCAAGCATACTAGAGAGAATGATTTGAAAATATTAGTGAAAAAATGTGTTTTGAAAGTTTCCAAGACTGGAAAACTAGACTTCTATGATCATTGTGTGATGGTTAATAAAACTAGAGCCAGTTATAGCACTATAAACCATCACATGATAAGAAAAATTGATTATATTCATATTGACATCGAGGGACCATCGATGAATTCTTCATTCAGTGGTAATAATTATTTTGTCACATTTAACGATGATTACTCATGATATGTTTGAGTGTATTACATGAAACATAAGAATTATTTTTAGGATTTATTCCTTAAATGGAAGAAGATGATTGAATATCAGATAGAAAGAAAAATCAATAGATTGTAATAATATGATAATATATAATACACATCAGATCCATTTGAGAAAGCTTTTCAAGATCAAGGGATTATGAGACACTTTATAGTTCTTAGAATAATGTAAAATAATGTAGTGGAATAATTGATGAATTATACAATCATTAAAAAGGTATGATGTATGTTATCTTATTATAATTTGAACAAATCATTTTAGGAAGAATATTTTATGTATACTATATACACTGTGAATTGATTACCCACATATATGATTTATGGTAACATTCCAATAGAAGATTAGTCTGGTGATAATGTTTCTGATTATGATATATTGAATTTTTTGGATGAACTTATTATTTTCTAGTCATAGACTCCAAATTGGATCCTAAAAAAAAGAAATCCATATTTTTTTTGCTTTAGCGATGATGTGAAAGATTTCAAACCATGAGATCTAAAACCAAATAATATTATTTAGAGTCTTCATGTTACATTTTATGAATCAATAAAGTTGAATTAAGATGATTATAAAAAAGATATTGATGGCTCAAATTAAGTTGTGATTGAATTGAAAAAAAAATCAACCACCAACTGATCAAGAGCCAATGGTGATAGAGTGAAGTAATCATATTGATATTATGACTGATGAATAAGTTCCATTACAATAGGATGATCAACATAATGATATTATTTCCAATAGTATATCATCATAGACTATATAGAAACATTCTAGGATAATTATATTATTTATAATTCTCTTTCAGTAATATAATATGATGTTCTAAACAACCTTTAGGATGTTTTGGATAACAAAGAGATATATTAGTGGAAATCAATTATGGATGAATAATTGAGTTTTCTACACTGAAATAAAAAATTAGATCTTATTAATTCTATAAATAATAATGAAGTTTGGTAAACATGGGTGTTTTCAAATAAGGAAGATGAAAAATTCAAGAATAGTGTAAGGTATAAGGCTAGAATTATTTCTACTATACATCTCACTCTCTTAGGTTGTTTTGAATGATGAAAAACACACAATTGTGTATTTAATAATTTATATTTTTGGTTTCTAGTGTTAATATTTTAGTATTTTTTCATGGAGTCTTTGGAACATAAAAAGGGATAAATTGGTACATGAAAATCATTTTTTGATCCCCCACATGTATGGGACAATGTCTACCTGATAGGGAACCACTAGATAGCCAGTGGTATTGGGACATAATACCATTTATGTCCAGGTTCCACCATCTATCCAGTGGGGTATGAAAAAATTCACGATTCTTCCTATGTGCTATAGGCTCGCTAGTGGCACATGAAGGACCCCGGGACACCCTGAGAGGGGAGGGGTGAATCAGGGTGACAACTTTTTCTTTTAATGTGATGGATCTTGTTCCCACGTTGGTAGGAACTTGTTGAACCTGTATGATGAATATGATCAGAAAGAAAAAATTCACATGCATAGAGAAGACACATCTCTTTTTACTTGGTTCACCACTAAGGGCTACGTCCAAGGAGCATACGCCGACAAGTTGTTGGTCATACCAAAATCCACTAATCTTCACTAGTTGTGGATTACAATTGTTCGGGCATAGTCACTTTGTCCCAGGCTCACTGCCTTTACAAAGGTTCATGGATAGCTCACTGCTTCCCTCAGGACACTCCCGTTGACTCCCCTTGGCTCACTGCCATTGGTGAAGTCTCAATCAGTTTATAGATGTGAAGGTCTCTTCAATAGATAGATATGAAGGTCTTTGTCTCCTATTCAGCATGAGACTTTTCTTGCATCAGAGTCCTGAGTTGATGCTCTGTTAAATTCCAAATTCCATCCACTAATGAATACCCCCTTTTACCTTGTCCACTGGGCAAACAACCTTTGGAAATAGCCTTCACAAAGTACCCTACTTCGCAAGACTCCGAATTTAGCAAAGCTCAAACAAGACTTCGTGGAGTCCATGCCTTTTTGCGAAGCTCAATCGCGAAGCACTCTCGCGATGATCCAGCCTTCGCAATGCTTGGTTGTTGCGGAGCTCCTGTCCCTCCGCGAAGCTCACTGAGCCAACGCGGGGCGCACGACTTTCGCGGAGCTAGAACAGCCACTGCGAAGCTCCTCTTTCGCGAATCACACTGCCTTCGCGAGTGACCTTTGCAAACTGAGAGTAAAGGACTTTCTCTGAAATTCTCTCTGAATCTCTTGAGGGGGTCGACCTCTATTTATAGGTGATTCCACCGACCCTCGACCCTTCCACGCGAAGTCAGTGCCACGTCAGCTCAAATCGCGAAGCTCCGAAGTTCCCGCCGAAATTCTCTCAAAATCGCAAAGCACTACGGAAATTTTCCGTTCGCGGAGCTCGTCATAATCGCGGAGTGTTTCGTCATTTCCTTCGCACCTTCGCCGCGAATTTCCCTCGCAAAGCTCTTCATTTCCACGATGCTCTTCATCCTCTGCCGTTCGCAAAGCTTTGACGTAATTGCGAAGAATCACCGCCTCCATACTTCTGGTCTTCGCGAATTCCAAACCATTAATCCACTCTTCACGAAATTCATGCCATTTCCATATTTAATTATGATCTTCATTGAAATCCTATTTTCGCGATGCTCACCAACTTCCAAATTTTGACCCAAAAAATTTGGTAAACACTGGGAAATGGTGCCACCTTCAATACTGTTGTCTGCTTGAACGGTATGGTCTCTTTTCTAGTACACGATCCAAACTTCCATTTAGGATTGACAACAAACACAAACCATACTCCAAATCATGCATAGAAGATCATGGTTCCAAAAATCTCCCCCTTTGGGTTTGTTGGCAATCAGAAAGTAAATTCAATAGATCTCCATCCATGTGAAAACCAAAAACATAGGAATCAACTTATCCAACACTCTAAGTATACATAAGCAATTCTCAGTGTAGAAAACAAGAGAGGAGGCTTGAATTGGGTTCCACTGTTTTCCTTATCATCACAAAAGTTGCGTGAATTTATTCCTTTCTCCTTTCTCCCCCATTGACAATAAATCCAAAGACCAGTAATTTGTTCAACAATCAGCTCAAACCATACTCCCCCTGGATAGTATCTCCCCCATAAACCTGCATCATAGCCATAAACAGATAAAAACAGTTATCACAAACGAGGAGAGGGGATTTCTGTAACCTACTTATGCACTGGGAGGTGGCTGAACACCGAGGTTCAACAGATGCTTCTCAAACACAGCCGCTGATAGTGGCTTTGTCAGGATATCAGCTACTTACTCATCAGTTCCCACGTGATCCATTCTAATCACCCTTGCTCAACTTTTTCTTTGATAAAGTGATACCTGATTTAAATATGTTTTTTACGAGAATGCTGAAAAGGATTTTTTGTAAGATCAATTGCAATCTTGTTATCATAGTAAATCACTATTGGTTGCTTTACCTCATCACCAATATCTGTTAATTGTTGCTTCATCCATATCAGTTGAGTGCATGCCTTTGTGGCGGATATATACTCAGCTTCAGCAGTACTAAGAGAAGTACTTTCTTGTTTCTTGCTCAACAATCCAACACAGTTATTCCCAATAAAGAATGATCCACCACTGGTGGACTTTCTGTCCACAACATCACCAGCCTAGTCAGCATATGAAAATGATGATAATTCACAGTCCCTTCCTGCAGTAAAGTATAAGCCATAATTGTGAGTACCTTGAATATACCTCATGATTCTTTTTACTGCTGCCAAATGTTCCTCCTTTGGATTACTCTGAAAGCAGGCTGCAAGACATGTGACAAAGACAATATCTGGCCGTGTCCCTGTCAGGTACAGTAGGCTCCCAATGATCCTCCTATACATGGTGGGATCTACAGATTTCTCATTCTCATGCTTTACAAGTTTGGTTCCAACTACAATTGGAGTTGACATTGGTTTGGAGTCTTGCATATTAAACTTCTTCAGCAGCTCTCTTGCATACTTTTCCTGAGAGATAAAAGTGTATTCTTTCCTTTGAGTCACCTGTAGTCCCAAGAAATATGTGAGATCCCCAATCATTGACATTTCAAATTCTGATTTCATATGATTGGAAAATTCATCCACTGATTTCTGCCTGCTGCCACCAAATATAATGTCATCGATGTAAACGAGAACCATGAACTGATCTTTTGGAGAATTATTCACATAGAGATTGTGATCTACTCCTCCTCTTTTGAATTCTAGCTTCTTGAGATAAGAATCTAGTTTGGAGTACCATGCCCGTGGTGCCTGTTTCAAGCCATAAAGTGATTTCTTTAGCATACAGACCTTTGATTCATCAGCACCAAGAAGAAAACCCACTGGTTGTTCAATGTAGACTTCTTCTTCGAGTACACCATTTAAAAATGTTTTCTTGACATCCATTTGATATACTTTATATCCTCTCTGGAGAGCCATAGAAAGGAACAGCCTGATTGACTCTAGTCTAGCCACTAGAGCAAAGGTTTCTTCAACATCAATACCTTCAATCTGAGAATACCCTTTACATACCAGTCGAGCCTTGTTTCTGATAGCACTTCCATGATTATCAAACTTGTTCTTGAATATCCATTTTGTTCCAATCACATTGTGACCTTTGGGTCTCTAGACAAGATCCCATGTATGATTCTTGTCAATCTGATCTAACTCTTTATTCATGGATTTCACCCAGGATTCATCCTTTGCAGCTTCTTCAAATGAGGATGGCTCCACAACTGACAGAAATGAAGAAGGTGTGTTATTCCTCATCCTCCTTGTCTGTGTGGGTGCGTTCCTGTCTCCAATTATGTTAGATGGATCAATATCTGCTCTTCGATTTCTCCTGTGAGGTTCAGTCGCATTCTCACCATCCAAGATTTCCTCTTCAGATTCTTCGTCTGAGTCAACATAATGATGTGACTGCTGAGTGTTTTGAACAACTTCCTCTATTTCTGCATTTGTATTTTCTTCCTGTTCACTTTCTTCCTGACTTTCTATCACATCAGCATATGACGTCCTTGAAGCATTTGTACTTTTCTCTTCAATTATCTTAACATCACTGCTTTCCACAATCCTCCCTAAATGCTTGTTGAAACACTTGTAGGCTTTGCTGTTCATTGAGTAACCGAGGAAAATTCCTTCATCTGCATTGTCGCCATATTTCCCTTGATTTCCTTCTTTGTTCCTGATGAAGAATTTACTTCCAAAGACACGAAAGTATTTTAAATAAGTCTTCTGTCCATGCCACAATTCATATGGTGTCTTCGTCTCACCCATATAAAGTCCCGTTCGATTTTGAATGTACACTGCAGCTTGAACAACCTCTTTCCAATAATGTCGTGGAATACGACTCTCAATCAGCATAGTTCATGCCATGCTGTTCACCTGTCGATTCCTACGTTCAAAAAATCCATTTTTTTGTGGAGTTCTCAAAGCATCTACCTCATGCTGTATCCCATGCTTCTATAGATAATTTTCAAATTCAATGGAAGTGTATTCTCCTCCATTGTCAGATCGTAACACTTTGATTGTTCGTCCAGTATCATTCTCGGCGATTCGCCGATATGTTTTCATGCAGTCAAGGACTTGTCGTTTCCTATGAATGACCATCACACATTCCATTCTACTGTAATCATCTATGAAAAGGACAAAGTACCTTTCTCCATGAGTTCTGGCAACATTTATCGGCCCACGTACATTTGTATGAATCAGATCAAGAAGGTGAGATGCCCTTTTCTTCTTTGGCCGATATGAACTGCAGACCAGCTTCCCACGAATGCAGGCATCACAAGATTTTTCACGCTCACGCTCCAGGTTGGGAATGTCCATGACAATTCTCAATTTTGATATTTTCTCCATGTCTTGTTGATTGATGTGTCCCAGTCTCCGATGCCAAAAATTGTTTTCTTCTTCAATAGTCATGTAACATACATTTTCTTCACTATCAACCTGATACAAGTTGCCTTCTGTTCTGCATCCCTTCATAAGTGAATTGCTTGTCTTTCCCTTGATAGTGCAGCCTTTCTGATTAAAAGTAACTATAAGTCCTGAGTCACAGAGTTGACTCACGCTGAGGAGATTATGACGTAGGCCATCTACGTAAAGGACTTTAGTCTTCTTTAGTTCTCCATTAGCTAACTCGGTACTTCCACTCCCTTTGATTTTTAGAGCCCCATCATTACCAAATCGTACAGTACCATCAACCGTCCTTTTGATATCCATTAGCAGGCTCGCATTACTCGTCATATGAGATGAACAACCGCTATCCAGAATCCAGGTATTGTTGTTCTTTGTAGCATTGAGGGCCACCTCTGCAAGGTTGGATTTCTCAATCTTATTCCTTTCCTTCCACGAGACATTGGATTGAGTATATAGTACTGATGGCCTTTCAATTATCTCTTCTGCATACCCAGGTTCTTCATAGTCCAAATCTTCTTCGAAAGGATAAAACCTGTTTGAAAGAGCAACACTGTCTTGCTGACGAGACTTGACTTGTCTTGAACTTCGGTATGAGGTGTCCATGTCCCTTCTCTGCCTTCAATTAGCAGCCTTATGAAAAAAGTTAGAACAACGAAAACAATATCCATAGAAATTGTTTCTTCTATAAGAATTAGGATATGAATTTGTTCTCCTTTTTTGAACTTCTATATCTTCTCCATTCAGATAGCTTCTTGCCTCTTCACAATAAGACATGGTATGGACCAGATAGCCACATAACTGACACTTCCTGAGAGGAAATGTCTTATCACTTGAATTTCTCCTCATACCTTCTTCCTTGGGAGAAAAGTTAGACTATCTGTCATTTTTGAATGTTTGAGGATAATTTTCAGTTCTCCTTTTAGTTTTGGTTGAGGGTTCCTTTTTCAGCACTTTAAGCAACGTTTCAACATGTTCAAATTTCATCTTATCTTTCTTTTGGATCTTTTCACTTCCATCAGTTGATGTCTCAGCCTCACAGCCAATTCCACTCTTTCCCATGCAAGCGGGTCTTTGATTACTCAATATTTTTCCAACCCCATCTGAACCGCACTTGGCTCTTGCTAGTAATTCTGCATCTGAGAATCTTCCAAACTGTATTTTCTTCCTCTATTCTTTTGGAATTTATTCAGTCTCAAGTTTACTCCTTAGAGTAACAACTTCCTACTCAAGACCCTCAGCAGTCTTGGATTTTTCATCTAGTCTGGAGGTGAGGTCATTGATGACCTTTGCCTGCTCTTCAATTCTCAGCTACAGATCCACTACATCATCATTACTTTCAATTATTTTAGACTGTACCTTCACAAATTCTTCCAGTCGTTCAATTTCAGCTTCAAGTTGATCAACGTATTCAGCTGATTCTTCTACAATAGAATTACACTTATTACAACTATTGAATTTAATCTTAAGCTTATTAATCGCATCCTTAAGTTGCATCGTAGGATCTACACAAGTTCTCAGTTGTTTTTCTCCACCAGTATCTTCTGACTTTTCAATAGTGGCCATCATGGAAGCATGGTTCCCAGTTTTGAATTCTAGTTCTTCTTCATCACAAAATTCATTATCATCTTCTTCGACTTCACAGACAAAACTCTTCCTTTGCATTTTCTTTCCAGATTTGAAGTCTCCCTTTTTGAAGAACCTTCTTCGAGGCTTCTCGAAGCATTCATCTTCACTATCTTCATCATTGATCTTTCTTAAGCACTGATAGGCAATGTGCCCAACTTTTCCACAACGAAAACATGCGAGAGGTAACTTCCCTTTGAATTTCGCTTTCCCCTTCTGAAACTTCTTTGCAATGAGAGAAATAATTTCTTTTTCTTCTTCATCTTCACCACTACTATCTTTTGAGATTTTCAGTTTATCCATGGCCTTGAATTCCATTTCCTTACTCACACGAGTCGTAGCATCTTCTGGTTTGACTCTCATTTCATATGCTACCAAGCTGCTAAGTAGATCATCCAGAGAAAGTTTTGAAAGATCTCTTTCCTTAAGGGATGACACCTTTACATTGTACATAGGTGGAAGTATTATTAATATTTTATTTACAATATCAATGTCTTTGATTTCTTCACCTAGACCCCGAATTTCTCTAACCACTTCAGTAATTCTATTGAAGAAAGAGTCTGCATTCTCGTCTGGATGCATCTTCAGATCATCAAACCAATTGTGCATCACTTGTAGTTTCTCCTCCTTCACTTTGCTATCTCCTTCAAAAATATTCTCGAGTTTATCCCATATGGATTTTTCTGAGGTGCAATTCATCACCTTTAGGTAGATCTGATTAGAAAGGGCTTCAGTAAGTATATTTTGTGCTTTAGCATCTACATCAAGAATTTTCTTGTCTGTTTCAGTCATAGCCAGGCCTGTTGGGTCAGTGAATTGTATTCCTTGTACAGTAGAAAAGAGAACTTCTATTCCAAGAGATCTTAGATGAGATCTCATTCTGTTCTTCCAGATCTGGAAATTACTTCCATCGAAGTGAGGGACTCCCCTGACATTGAATGCATTCTCCATGATGATAAAGGATAGATTCAACACCAGCAACCTCCCTCTGATACCACTTGAAGGACCCCGGGACACCCTGAGAGGGGAGGGGTGAATCGGGGTGACAACTTTTTCTTTTAATGTGATGGATCTTGTTCCCACGTTGGTAGGAAATTTTTGAACCTGTATGATGAATATGATCAGAAAGAAAACATTCACATACATAGAGAAGACACAACCCTTTTTACTTGGTTCACCACTAAGGGCTACGTCCAAGGATCATACACTAAAAAGTTGTTAGTCGTACCAAAATCCACTAATCTTCACTAGTTGTGGATTACAATTGTTCAGGCACAGTCACTCTGTCCCAGGCTCACTACCTTTACAAAGGTTCAGGGATAGCTCACTGCTTCCCTCGGGACACTCCCGTTGACTCCCCCTGGCTCACTTCCATTGGTGAAGTCTCACTCAGTTTATAGACGTGAAGGTATCTTTAATAGATATACATGAAAGTCTCTATCTCCTATTCAGCATGAGACTTTTCTTGCATCAGAGTCCTGAGTTGATGCTCTGTTAAAGTCCAAAATTCCATCCACTGATGAGTAACCCCTTTTCCCTTGTCCACTGGGCAAACAACCTTTGGAAAAGGCCTTCACAAAGTACCCTACTTCGCAAGGCTCCCAATTTAGCAAAGCTCAAACAAGCCTTCACGGAGTCCCTGCCTTTTCGCAAAGCTCAATCGCGAAGCACTCTCGCGATGCTCCAGCCTTCACAATGCTTGGCTGTCGCGGAGCTCCTGCCCCTTTGTGAAGCTCACTGAGCCAACACGGGGCGCATGACTTTCGCGGATCTAGAATAGCCGCCATGAAGCTCCTCTTTCGCGAAGTACAATGCCTTCGCAAGTGACCTTTACAAACCGAGAGAAAATTACTTTCTTTGAAATTCTCTCTGAATCTCTTGAGGGGGTCGACCTTTATTTATAGGCTATTCCACTGACCCTCAACCCTTCTGCGCGAAGTCAGCGCCACGTCAGCTCGAATCGCGAAGCTCCGAATTTCCTGCCGAAATTCTCTCAAAATCATGAAGCACTACGGAAATTTTCCATTCGCGGAGCTCGTCGTAATCGTGGAGCGTTCCATCATTTCCTTCACGCCTTCTCCGCGAAGTTCCCTCGCAAATCTCTTCTTCACCGCGATGCTCTTCATCCTCTGCCATTCACGAAGCTTTGACATAATCGCGAAGAATCACCACCTCCATACTTCTGGTCTTCGCGAATTAAAAACCATTAAGCCACTCTTCACTAAATTCATGCCATTTATATATTTAATTATGCTCTTCATTGAAATCCTATTTTTTCGATGCTCACCAACTTCCAAATTTTGGACCCCAAAAATTTGGCATACACTGGGAAACGGCGCCACCTTCAATACTGTTGTCTGCTTGAACGGTATGATCTCTTTGCTAGTACACGATCCGAACTTCCATTGAGTATTGAAAACAAACACAAGCCATAATCCAAATCATGCATAGAAGACCATGGTTCCAACAGCACATAGATAGAGAAAAAAGTATCCCCTGGAGAGGGCCCCACAATCCTTAATTCAACCCGAACAAATCTCCTAGCCCCCCAGAGGTTCTAGAATGGTCTAAAAGATATTTGAGGATATAAATACACCCCAAGGGTTATTGGATGGAATAAATTACCTTGAATATAATTTATGTGGATAAATATTTTCAAATTTATCTCTCTCTTTTTCTCTCTTACAATTTTAGCACCTTATCTAATCTATTTATCTTTGTAACTTTCTGGACAAGTTTGAGTGTGATTCATTGGGATTGTGTATAAAAGTATCTTTTTTTTATTTTCTTATGTTCTCACAATTTTTGACTATGTTGGGGATAGGTTATCACTATTTTTAAATTGATTTATTGTGTGATCACTACTATTTATTATAAGGGGATAGTTGGTCACTACATTAAAAGTGAGGTAGATTGGGTTTCTATCAACTACTACTAAAAGGATACTTGTGTATTTTGGTTTCTTGGTACCAACCACTAAAATACAAGGATATTAATTATTTTAATGAGTTTATTTATAAAAAAAATATAAAAATAAAGGTTCAGGTTTCTTGATAAAACCATTGAAAAGTAAGGTTTAAACCAAAACCTCTCAAGTGTGCTAGATGGGAGAAGATGTAGGGGTACCTTGTGGATTATTTCCAAAAATATTTATCAAATTCTTATTAATTATGTATAATTTAAATTTAAACTATACGAAATTATTTATTTAATTTCTTCCACTCATAATTATTATTCTTCACTTAACACTTATTATTTATTCAATTGTTTAAATTCTATAAAAATCAGTTTTAATTTATAAAATGTTTTTAAAAAGGAAATTCAAGCCCCCTATTTCCATATCTACTCAAACCAACAATTGGCATAATCTCAAACCTTGATTTAAAAACCTTAACTGATGTCAAGGAATGATCAACTAATGATGGCCTCTACCTAAAATATTTAAGGTTCCCTGGAATAGCACTCTGTGGGAAGATCCCTATACTTTGATGAATCTGACTATGACTATTATAAAATATGCATGCCTAAATTTCATAAAATCATAGGTTATCCCGTTTAGAAAATTAAATGAATGGATAAATATTTTCTAAACAATTAGAGGACAAATGGAATCCAAATTATATTGTGACTTTTCAGATAGATGGAAAATCAATGAATTATATTTATTATGAATTATATAAGAATGAATTTAACTATATTTATAATTGTAAAGATGATCATGATATTTGGAAGTTTCTTAGAGGCCTAAATGTGGAACTTATAAAGCTAGAGTTCCCCTAAAAACAAGGTGAAAAGAAATAAGGCACTAAAATAATCAAAATGGAGTGCAGGTGAATACTCCCTATCTTCATCTAAATCAAATGATGAAAGTACCAAATGTCTCATGTCCAATATTGAGGTATGTCAAGAGGTCAATTTTTCCACTTCTTATTAATCATATATTAATTTAAATTATGAATATCTAATATATTCTAGGTATCAATTACATAAAGGTTTTTGTAATATTTCCTCAAATTTAGAATACCTAAAAAATAAATACAACCTTGTTGTTAATAAGAAAGATCATCTTCTTAAAGAAAAAAAGAAATTAAAAGAGTAAAATGAGAAATCCGAATATTTTATTTCAAAAAAAGTTGGCGATCAAAATAAAATATTTTATTTGTTTTTGAAAGAAAATGAATGTTTGAAAAAGTATTTAGATAAAATTAAAGGAAAAAAGAGGTCATCTAAAGGATCAAAAAAATATTAAAAAAATATAAAATACAATCAAAGAGTTCAAAAATTAAATTTCCAAGTTCTCCAAAGGTGAGAAAACATTGAATTTGATTTTGGGATCCAAAAAACATGGAAAAGGTACTTATGGTCTTGGTTATTATAATCTTGAAGTCACCTCTAGTAATTATAAAAATACCATTTTTGTAAGAGTTAGCTATCATCATAATTTTTTTAATTATTTTAAGAATACCAAGCAATTGATTTATTAATGAAATAGTAAAAGTTCCTATTTTGGTAGAAAATAATTGATCCATATCTCTCAAAATATCTTTTATAGAAGATATCACATCTCTTTTGATAATTATTGTTCCAAGAAAATATGTGTTTTGAAATATCTTTTTGGCTAATATTTGTGGACCCAAATTTTGGGTACCAAAACATTTAGGTTCTTGCTTATTTTTTAGGGAGTATGTCTTAAGAGAAATTCCAAGGAAGTACATGGATAACTCTTGAGGTACCAATGAAGTATAACCTTTTATTGGATTTACTAGATTAAAATTCTTTTTGTTAACATGATATAAGTTAAATCTTGTTTATTATTTATTTAAATATTTCTAAATTCAATTAATTTTTTATTATATATTTACTCTCTTCAAATTTTTAGTATTGTGTTTTCCTTTATTAACTACGTTTGAATAAATATTAACCTTATTATATAGATTAGAAGAAAACATTTATTTATCTCTTTCAAATGAGTTTTTACTTGAGTTTTTGAGCGATCTTTGTTCCATATTTAATTTTTATTGTTTAAGCTTACTAAATGCACACCGGCTATCCAGTGACACCTCAATAGGAAGATGGTGGTTCATTATGGAACACATCCTTTGGAATCTACCCACCGAACATCTAGTATCCATCACCAGCTAGATTATGGGGTTAGGCCATCCTAGTAAAACCTGAGTGGGGGATGGGTTATTTGAGTTTTCTCACCCTCTCCTCCACTCGAATATCACTCAATCCTCACTCCCTCTAAACTTTCTCAGACTCCTCTCCTCTTATGGATATATATTACTTGGTAAATTCCCATGGTTTTCTTATCTTTCTCTATCAATTTCTTTAAATTTTATTGAAATCCTATTTGTTTGAAGTCTTATTCATCACTGAAAAACCCTTACTCAATTTTTTCTTTCCCATTTTTCATCTTTTCTCATGGAATCATGTCATACTAATGCTACCACTTACAAAGGAAAGTGAAAGTACAATGATCCTTCTGATCCAAATCTAGTTTAACCTCTTAACCCAATTTTGTTAGATAAAATTTTAATTCTTAGTCATATTATTGATTTGTGTTGGCTTAGTACATTTCATCTTGACTTGTGAAGGGTCCTTGAGTTCTAAGGGAGGATAAAATTCTTTTAATCATCACCTATATATGTTTTATATACCTCACTGGTCAAATGATTTTATGATCACCATGTATTTGACCATGATGATGATTATGAAACCATTTCATCAAATTTTAATGAGACAGCCTTCTCAATAACATCTCAAGAAATGACTGATTTTATGAAAATTACTCTCTTGGATCCACAATACTTCACCCAAGGAGAATATACCATTGATATGACTGTCAACCACCATGATGTACTTCAAATCCTTTTTGTTTAAAATATATCCACTATTTTCAGGACCTCTAGTCTTTCTCTCTAAAACTGTGTAATTGAGAGAGTAATTCCGGCATCTATAAACCCTTAACTTGGTGAACATAAAAATGTCAAGTATATTGATATATTTTCACCCTATTTTTTCACTCATGAAGTATATTTCAATCTTATCTATTTTTCCTTTTGGTCCATGTACTACATTTCCTCTTACCCTAGATGGTCTAGGGAATTACCCTTTGGTCACCTCCTTACTCGAATATTCTCCTATATTAGCATTGGATTGGGGAATGTTTCCTTTTAGGATCCATACAATGATATATTATAAAACATTTAATGGTAAAACACATATTCATTCATTGGATCTATAATTATATGAGTACATTTATGACCATCTTGGCCTTTTCACAAATTATTCACCCAAGACCGAGCCTAAAATTTCTGACATAACTATGCCCCTTGTGATAGCCAAGGCCTATTATCCTAATGATGATGAGGGAAAAGAATAATAATAATAATAATAATAATAAGAATAATACATGGATAAAGGATAATATGAGGATGAATGAGAATAAAAATGTGATTTGGATGGTAGAGTCAAATATAATGATACTACTTAGGGAGAGCTACCACAAGGTTGGAAATATTTCATGGAAGAGACGAGATGTTTTTGTGAGAGCATTGATCACCATATCATTTACCTTGAGATGAATTTAGATAGGTGACTCCCCAACATGGAGATTAATTCCTTCTCACACTATAAGTATATGGATTGGATGATGGAGGAAACCTGGGATCTAGTTTGATCCCCCAGGATGACACTTCATGACTCTATAGTCACTCTTATCCTACCCAGATTGAATATGATGTTTTATCACTCTTTTTTGGGATGTAATTGAAATTATGAAACTTATGAATTTGTATGTATAATTGTTTGGTATGGGATTTTTATGCATGGATTTTCTTTTAGTATATTTATTATTTATATTTTATCAAATCTTAAACTATAAAATTTCAATAACCATAAAGGAGAAAAAGGATATTAAATCTAGGTATTTATCCTTTCATATATTTATTTTTTGATCTATTTACTTAATTATTTTAGAAACAATGAATTAAAAGTTTTATTTATTTAAATTATATTTAACGTTAAAGATATATCATTAATCATAAAGTTATGGTTTTCAAGTTTCAATGTTTTTTGAAAAATAGAAAATTATTATGGATTTTACATCTCTTTAAAAATTAGAAATATTGATATTTTTTAAAGTATGATTTACCAACTATTTATGACACTTTCTCTGGGGCACACCCTACACACGTGATGATGCGCACTATTGTCACATTCTATTTCCCCGCATTCCCACTATCCAAATGAGTGTGACTTTCATAACTTTAAATGGAGATTTATTCTCCTCGATTGAAATAGGTTGATGAGATGTTGGTTCCTCCTTCTATGGATTCCTCCTTAGAAGTCATCACATAGTCTGAGTCTCCTTCATAGATTTGAGTCATGTTTGTGAAACTTATTCCCAGTTCCATCTCTTTATGGATTCTTGTTAATTACGCTTCTTCTATATAGAAATTCCAAGGGGTCTTGACAGGGAAAAAACCTTCAGTTAGGAGAGTAATCATGTTGGGAATCACTAGAATTTTTGGATTCTAGGAATATTGGTCACCTTTATTCTTCCTCATAGGAGGGAATCTCATGGAGGCATCTTAACTATGAAACCCAAGGCATCCCATGTCGATCATGATGTACCTAATACCAAAGGAATATATTCCAAGGATTTCACATTAGGCATCCCATGTTTAAAATGAGGGAGATAATTCAATAGTCACATATATTCCAAGGCTTTCACATGAGGCATCCCATGTTCAGAACGAGGTATCATACTGATACAGGTCAAGAGTTTAATGTATTACGGAGATGGAATGAGACTAATCAGAATTCCCTATGGAGGAAGATCAATGAGGTGCATACTTAGGAGGGAACACCTGGAAGGTTTACCGATTGATGGATAAGAATACCCTATGGAGGTGGATCCAGGTGGTGTGTCCCATAAAGGGAAGATGTCACACCATGAATGTTGATCAGAACAACCATGAGAGAGGAACAAAAGAGGTACGCCCATAGGAGGGGAAACCTAGGTTTACTATTGGTTAGGATTGAACCCCAGAGAGGCATCATATGTACCATACTTATAAGGAATGGATCAAAACCCACATAGTAAGATTTCGTTTTTAAGGCCGTGTGATAGGTACAATCCATGCAGTTTAATGTCATGCAGTAAGGACACTTTCACTGTGAAGGGAGTATCAATGGGGGATGATGTGGAGCTTATGCATGTAATATACCCCTCGCAATATTATTATTATTGGTTGAATGGTGTGGGTATTATTAATAAGAGCTTCCCATGTACTTCTAGGATCACTAATGATGTAGATGAGACTTATATATAGAATCTACCCAAAGGAACCTGGAGAGGATGTGGTCTCTAGGTGGGGGGAATAATCTTACCGAGACACGGTGGCTCGGGGAAAATTAGGATTTATGTGATTGAAGTGTTGGGTACTACTTTTGTACCTTAGGGATGCTTCCTATGTATCCCAATTATATGAAAATCAAATCCCACATAGTTTAGAATGAATGGGGATTACACCTAAGGAGGAGGCCTGTGCAGTTGAGACTTACGCATGGAAGCTTCCCATTTGAAGGGACATGATTGGATTGGGATTATATGTGGACACAACCCATGAAGCATGTGTGGTTGGGTATTATTCATTATAGTAGACCATGGAGCATTTGTGGTTGGAGATTACGCATAGGAGCGGCCCATTTGAAGTGGAGCAAGTGATTGGGGCTTACGCATAGGAGCAACCCATTTGAAGTAGAGAAAGTGATTGGTGCTTACACATAGAAGCAGACCATACAAAGGTTTGAGATCATCTGGATGTCATGATTTCCATGAACCCCTAAGCCCATGTGTGTCATGCTCAGTGTGAGAAATAAGAGGAAGTAGTAGATATAAAGATCGAACAATCTACTCTATCTGCTGGTATATGAAGTGATGAAGCACAAAAGGAGATGGAGATGGTGTTGAGTGTGCATGTATCCTATTTTATTTTCATAGCTGAGAGAGACAGATCTGATGATATATCCAACTACATATTGGGCTGAGGTGAAGAGGAGCAAGAGTTTTGCCTCCTGCAAGAAAGTATAGGAGCTCACTCCAAAAGGGATTCCTAAGATGATGTCATTACATGTGGGGAGGATTTTATTCCCTATGAGAAGGATTTAATTACTTTTGAGGATGGGTGGTGTGAATGAAATCTATTTCCAGTCACACAAAGAGCATCTTGTTACTTTTTCATAGGGTAAGGTCAATGTTTAATGTCATGTGTTGAGGATGTTGGTACTAGGAAGTTTTATGTCATATAGCTCAAATGTGGGGGACTCAAACCTTGCCTCTTGGTCTTACATAATCATTTCTCATGCACCCTTAGGAGGGGTGTGGATTTAGAAATGCCATGATTCAATGGTGTAGTGGAGTGGTTAATAACAAGGTCCACATTATCATTCCAATACTGAGAATAAAAAGGCATTAACATACCTATAATGAGAAGAAAAAGGTAAGTGAGAGTCTTGGTCCACACTTAAAGTAGAGTGTACCATAGGAATAGGTGGAATAGGTCATAAAGGGACTTGAGGTGAATCTAAACCAATCCTAGATGGGTGTGGGGGCCTTGTGAACTCAACCTTTACAAATAGGTATCATTAGAAGGGAGGCAACATAGAGAGGCCCAAGAGAAGGGCTTCGTGAATCATAGGGCCTCATAGAGAAGTTATTCATGAAGATCAAGTGATTCAAATTGGTCAAGGTATTTTTGAAGGATTAGGATTTTTAAAACATGGTGAACCTACCTCATAATAAAGTCTTGGCTTGGGAAAGGAATGCTTCACAAAAACTTAATTCTTCGAGAAGCCTCAAGTTCCCCTGAGGTCCTTCTTCCTTCACAAAGTGTGTAGTACTTTGTGAAAGGAATCCCCACATTATTTAGAGGTATTCAAGAACATGTGTAAGGGGTTTCATGAATCAATGAAACCTTGGATGGTCTATTTTAGTCTGTTTCACAATGATCGGGTGCTTCATGAATTGGGAAGAATCCTAAAGTAGAAAGGTTAGGTAACCATCCTAAAAAGGTTGGAATGAGCTAGATATTTATGGTAAAAGGGTTTTGTAATGCTGGGAAGTGGTTTGTGAAGAAAATTTGGGCTTCACTAATGGTCATGGATCCATCAGATTCAAGAAGCACACCATAAATGCTTCACACATTCATGAAGGGGTGATATTTTCATGAATGTGCTTTGTGAAGTAGACCCTTAAGATGGTTTTTGGGGCTGATTTGGATTGGATTTTCTTTGAATAGGTTGAAAATTACTTGACGAATACCATGGAATGTATTTCAACACCAACAAATCCTCCCTCAGAATGTGAGTCGATAGAAAAAAGGAGGGTCATATTATGATAGAGATTCACTGAAAGTTTACAATATGATACATTTAGGAAAGACCATTTACAATGCTCATGATGTTGATATGCAGAGATCGCTGGCACGAAGGCCATCGTGAAGTGCTTCCTACCAGGCACCTATAAATTTCTATATGGGGGGACCTCAAAGGAACTTGACTCCATGTGAGGGAAATCCATTTTTATTTCTTTTTGTGAAGCTCATGACCTTTATGATTTTAATTCATGGACAATTTCTTGGTGAACCAAAATTTATAAACTTTATCTCCATAAACACTACTTAGCGAAGAATAAATTACGATTCACATACTTACAAAGTGAGTGCCACAACTTAGAGTTTCGTGAACCATGATTTGTGGATAAGATTCACAAATGACCTCTGTGAACCAACTTTAGAAAACAACTAAGTCCAAAATTCAATGTTCTCTCAAGAAGTTTCTTAAGATTTCCTTGCAGATACTGCTTAGAGGGAAGAGATGGAAAACAATATCATGATGTAAAAGTATGTACGAAGTGCCTAAAACCATGAATCAATGATTGGGATGCTGTTAGACACTCAGAAGAAGTATCCTCTATGAAAAAAGATGTCTCTATATGGATTTGGACTGAGAGATTATGCATTCATCCTAGTGGAAAGAAAGGATGAGCTAGCCTACTGTTTCAGAGGTATACCAGGACAATACTAGTTGCAGAGGCCCATTTCTAGCCACATCTAGAAGGATAATGCACCCATCACAACAAAATACCTCTACAACCACATCAATAATGTTGATGGGGAGAAGCTGATGGATGAGGAATCACCTCCACAGTATTATATAATAATCAAGGTGGGTTTGTGGGACCTATAGAAAGGATATAATGATGGATGGGATCTATGTAAGGATGAAAACTTTACAGATGAATTGGATTGTTCCTACTGGGCATGTGTGTCATGCACCAAGTTTTAGGAATAATTGAAGTGGGTAGGACTCTATAAAGAAACATGGGATTCACAATTCTATTTTTACCACCCATAAGTGATCGTGCATGAGATACTAAGAAGATGGTCACCGGGGACCAACACAGTCCATTTGCATCATGGGGAGGTTGACATCATCCTTTAGGAGCTTCATCAGATCTCCGAGATCTAACTATTGGGAGAGTTGTACAATGAGTTCATCCCCATAGATAATTTATGGGGGGACTAATAGTAGTTTTTGGATTTAGAGAAGGTGATATTGGATCTAGTGTAAAGAATTAGTGAGACAAATCCAGGGATGAGGGACATTCCCTTCAAGTAGTGGTTCAACTATTTCTTGAATAGCCTAATAGAGGATCCCACTAAGGGTGGGGTGATAGCAAAGAAATTTATAAAGAGGTTGTGCACAAGTCCTAGGGGATATTAGAGAGGCAATTAAGGTTCCTAATGGAGGATTATAGAAGCGATCTAGTGGAATCTGTGGGGATACAACATTAAGACCAAGCCTCAAACCCCAACCAGACTAGAAGGATTCATTATAGTGCTTATAGATGGGTGGATTCTCAAAGTGAGGGATGCACACATGGGGGTGTATCCAAGAACCTTCATAATGGTGGTGATGCTGATGGTAGGTAAACATGTCAAACTTGGAGTCCCAATTCTGGTGATGTTGTATGAAGTACTTAGACACATCAGAGAGAGGAAGATATCACTATGTGTGTGTGTTGGCCTTTTCACTTCTTGTAAAACTGGGTGGCCATACACATGGGGGGATATGAGTATCCAAACCCTGTTTCCCCTCCCACAATAAACTTTTGATTAACCATCCTGAATATTTTGGGGAGTTACCAATCAAGTTGGGTCTGGCATACATGCTGGACAAGGCTGGGCTGGAAAATCACTTTATCTTTAATATGTTCTCCTTACCAATGATGGTATTTAATGATGAAGGTGTAGGGAATTAAGAATAGATATTGTACCTATTATCTTTTTGATGTGGGGTACTAGTGGAAAGGGTTGCCTATGAACTAGTTTGTGATCCATATAACCCACACCAATTTGCAAGGCAATTTAGGTGCTTTCAAAGTTTTAGCCTAAAGGTGTACTTATAGGCACATCACGAGTGACACCCTTTGGTGATGAGGAAATTATAGAACATGTTAACATGAAAATATGGGAAGATGTGGAATGACCTTCCACCATCCACCACTGTGTTCGGGCTAACCCATTACTATGCATAGAGTTGGGGGATCTCCTACCCTAGAGAAATGATGAGGCAGTGGTTCATCCATACTAATGATGGGGTAATCCCTCCACTGTGGGACTAGGGTAGAATATTGGTTGGAGTGGTCTATGGTGGAAGATCTGCCCTGGTGGGTAGGGAGGTAGAAGTAAGACCAACGGTTCATGGGCCCACACTAGAAAGAAGTGAAGGGAGAAGAGCAGAAACATCAGGCCTAATGTTCTTGGGTAGGTGGACTCAAGAGAAAGGGGATCCATATAGGGAAGTTCATAGGACATTTTTTCAAGCACCTAATAAATGGTTTCATCGTGTGAACATTCCCAGCAACGCTGAATTTCCTGAGGCTTGGGATAACTGAGAAATACTCCTATCAATATACGATGTTCAAGGGGTGTGGGAGAATCTCAAAATACATGAGGTGCATATTTCTAGGATTGGATATTATAGGGCAAGTTTCCATGCATCTCATGATGAAGGGGAGTGGTAAATGATGGAGTTGGAGGACCTAGTGCATTCTTGGGCCACTGCACATCTGTTGACTGATCGGGTGAGGGTATTTCTAGACATGAATTCTCCCCCACAACTATTAGTATCTAATCTATATATGAGTGCTATATTTCCAAAAGATTTGGATGAGTCTTGGGGATATTATTCTTATTAGGGATCAAATTTTAAAGAAATAATCACCATCGACCAAGTAAATATTAAAATCTTATGTACCTCAGATATAAACTTCTTCTTATAACCAAGATATGAATCTATTTTAACTTGTACAGGAATAAAACATAGAGGAGGGGGAGGTGTGAGATAGACCCAAAAAGTTAAGTGATGGTATCTCAAAATAGGGAGGGGAAAGTGTGGGGTACCATACCGATTTCATGGCTATGAGTAGTCAAACATTGATGCCTGCAATTAAGGCAACAACTACGGGAGGGACCTTACCTGGGGAGATACTAGTGAATATTCAGGAACTTCTCACCAAAGTATATAACTCATATAATTTACTTTATCCTCTATGCCGTTAAATATTTATTTTTCCATCCTAATCTTGACTGACGTACTTTGGAATGGAAGTTTGAATGGTGTTTGAGACTCAACCCCTAGTGCCAACACTTACATTAGTTGTACCTGATGCTGAGTTAGTGATGACTGATGGTTCTTTCCTAGAAGAAACGACTAGAGACTCCAAGGTGGTTAGGATAAATATATAAGTTTCATTGGATGGGGCTTCTGATACCATGCCTTCAATGGATGGGGAGGTGGAGGGACCATCTTAGAGGTGGATCAAAGAGATGCAGCAACTGTGCCTATGGTGGTGGTACCATAAAAAGTGGATATTGGGGATGAAATTATGATGGGGGAATCGAAGAAGGTGTTAGAGGATGAGGTGGATGAGGATGCCACATTGGGCGTGCCTTCTCCAGAATTTCCACTGGAGGCAGATGCGAGAGCTGAAGATGGGGTTGCACCACTAATAGCCAAGGAAGTTGGGATGATGACATACACCTCTATTATACCACAAGGTGTAGTAGGGGATCCTACCATAGATGGAGAGGCTGATGTGGAAGTGTTCCTTGGGATAATCATCATGCCAATAGTGTCTGCTGATGGAACCGTTCTCTAACTGCTCATGTTTGAAGGCCTACACTTGGAGGATCCAACTTAGAATATATTGGCAGTTTTTCATCCTCATGATCCTCTGCCACCCAAATAGTTTGAGTAATATGACCCATAGGATGCTAAGGATAACTAGGCTATTCATCACAATGCTTGGAGGAATGTATGGAACTTCATCCCCTATATCTAGATAGTTGAACTTCCACAATGAGTGGGATCTATCTGCTATTGTTTAGTTAGTCTAGGGACTGATTAGATGGATTACATAACTCTTCATGTGCTATCCTAGAACTTCCTTGTCAAGAGAGAACATGTGGAATGGTATGTTATTGACCTATCCTGAAGGATACATAAGGATGAGGAATACTAGTTACTTTAGAAAGATGAGGAAGAGATATCCCATCTGTAGGGGATGGAACAAGAACTTGGGAAGACATCTCTCACTTAGGATAAGGATACTAAAAGTCCGAGGATTCATCTTGAAGGGTCTGAGGCTAAGGAAGTTTAAATCAATAAGGATAATATTGAGTGTCAGGCATAGATGTATTAACATAAAATTAGGGACAAAAATGTTCTCTCCAAGTTCTATGAGGAAAAGGACGACCTAGAAGTGTGTAAACAGGCCTTCAAGATCACTCAATGGAGGCTAGCTGAGCTTAGGCACTCAATTGCTGAGGTAGAGTTGTAGAGAATTTTTTTTTCTCATGGGAGGCCCTGATACATGGGTTACCCCCTTGAAACTCTATTTTATCCTAACATTCATGCTCGAACATATTTCCTTAATTTATTGTCTTACTTCGATCATATTTTTGAGAAAACCAATAACCAATCTCTAAGATCACATGGTCCATGCACAGTGTGATAAATAAGGGACAATAATGTGATTTTTTTCATATGAGAATTCCAGAAGGTCAGTAGACACATGGGGTATTCTATTGTTGAATGAATTGATGAGAGTAACCAAGATGAGGGAGATTATGGTTGGATAACATGCTCTCAGAATAGCTAACTTTATTTCCCAATGTGTGCTAGTACATGAAAGGGATAACTCTATAGGCATTGGATTCAACCTTAAAAAAGGGGAATGAAAAGTGTGAATCACAATGCCCAAAATTTGGAACATGAGGAAATGCTAATTGGTGATGTAGGATAACTCCTGACTATGTTTGAAACATAGAATCCATACCATTATCCTGGAATGGGGACAAACAAACAATGGTTGACTACTAACCATATTTGAAACATTGAACCTATCTCAGATTGTCATCCAAATTTTTTTGGGATGTTCGCCCAAAATGGTAGGTGATCCAAAATGGCATGAGATCAAACCTTTAGGGGTCCTTTCAGACATGGAATAAAATGAGGATCCAAATAAGGAACATTCAAAATAGAGTGATGGAATATTCAAATAGATTCCAACACTCTTTTAATTAATCCACCATTGATTAGAGTACATTGGTATAGGTGTAATGGTATGAACAAAGATCAAAACCATCTTCCAGGGGAGTTCATCTCGGATACCCAATGATGACTGAAAATGTAAGTGATGTAGTAGATGACTAGCAATAGAGGAGAGGGCCTCTTGGGTGAGGGCTTAAGATTCCTTGTAGTTTTACGGCATAAAACAAGGATGATTGAAACACAATTTATCATCATAATGTGAGGAAAACACATGGTACAATTTAACATCATGTGATAAGGACACATATCACAGTTTAACATCATGTGACTGGGACAATGCACATAGTTTAAGGTTGTATGGATTAGATTGAGGCAAACAATTTAAAGTCATGTTGAATGGACTATGATTCTTATTTTAGGTCCATAGATCTTGGGATATGGCCAAATAGACATGTGTAGTGTGATGAGTTGGTAAATATGGCATGAATGAGGACCTAAGAGGCCCAAAATCCACACTACATATTCTTTAGGAGACAAGCCATACATAGTTTAAGGTTATGATACTTAGACTGGAACTTATAGTTTAAGGTCATAGAGCTGGACCATGGAGCTCCTTTATGTAGCTTACGCACATTGGTGCACACCCTAACAAAACTCCTAATCCCACATGAGTCATGATTGATGTGGGAAATGAGGAATGTTAAGGAGGTGTCTTGACATTGCAGGTTTCGGGCACAACAGAAGCACGTTGGTGGGTGTACCCAACTTTAATTTTTGTTATTAATGATGTTTAATCCGAGATCCGTCACAATAATAAAACGCCGAATATTCAAAATAGAACGAAGAATTAAAGAAAATAAGGGAGTCTTATAATTGTAGAGAGGATCATCATATGTTGGTTATAATTAATTTAATTAAAATAAAAGAATTACCTTGATGAAATTCTCTCTCTGTTGATGTTTCCGGTCACAATACAATGTGATCTGTCATTGCGTCATAGAATCCAAGTGTAGGATTTCTCTAGAGGTGATCCAAAAGTTCTCCACATATCTCTGGACATCATCGAAGGGATCTCTGGGTGCTAGCGTGGAAGATCCTTCGCTTGTGATGACCGCCTTCGATCGCCTTGATCCGGTGGAGGTGGATCTCTCTCTCTCATTGCTTAAGAGCATTCTTAGTGGAAAAAGAATTCTATCTTGTCTTGAGAGCTTTTCCAAATCCATTGTGCACAATCAAAAAAATGTCTAGGCTAATGAGAAAGATATAATTGGTATTTTAATTACATAGAATAATAAAATGAATTAATTACCCAAAAGCATTTATTAATTTCATTTAATTATTAGTAATACCACATGTCTAATAATAACAATTGACTATTATTATTAATTGACACATGCCCATCAAATTACACCTAATATTATTTAATTAAATAAATAATATTATTTCTCACAAATCCCCAGAAAAACTACATGAGGTGTATATTAATATACACAGAGTGTAATTTTTTTTTGTTTTTCCATTTTTCTTTATTTCATCCACAACATTTATTAGAACTTTAATAATGGATATTTATTTATCAAATAAATGCCACTAAATTACTCGCTAATAAATATATTATTTCTCCCACAATATATTCTCTCAAATAACTAGTGTTGAAATAAATGTGATCAAAAATCCTTGAATAATTATTAAACCACAATCGGGAATAATCTTTAATCAACTTTTTAAATTAATATTTAACTGAGATACTTAGACACAATTAATGTGTGACCCTCTAGGCCTCTTTCTTAGTGGTATTAGGCGGAGCCTACCTATAGTCCAAGGTTAGAGTCTAGCAACATGCCAAGGCACCCATAGAGAAAGAAGTTAATGCCGCAATGACGTGTCACCTCCTACGAATGATTACCATGTAATGTAATCCCTTTGTCTCGATATATCGAATCAAGTGGGTTGCATGCTAGTGCCATCAACCCATGTGCTCGATTATTCTTTCTTTGAATTCCTAGAATTAAAATCACCCATTACTTACCATGTCCATGGATTTAATTAGGATATATCAATTCCATCAAAGGGATTGAGATATCTACTTCTGTTATGGAACATAAGGGAAAAATCCTTTCTCGCATTATCTATTAATGCAGTATTACTTGTGATGTACCCAACATATCCTACCTCGTTGAGAACAGTGTATCATCATAGTTTTCATAAATACATCTAAGTACATGAGTTTTAATACCCATTAATAATAATCTTAAAGTCTAAGGACCAATACAAACATTTGTAGATAGGAACATCCAATGAAACTATGAAATGTGGATTTATTATTGGCAAGTCTCGTTCTCATAATATCCTCTTAGATATTACCATGGGAGCACACAATGAGAAGGTGCCTCAATGTTTTATGAGTCCTCACCTCTAATGGACTGTATTATTTGTGTCCCTCAAATAATATCATCTGGCCATAGAATATATTTTTAAGAAAAATGTGATGGAATTTCTGGGTTCTCATCATAGCAGGGATACGCTATGACCCTTTAATGCAACAACTATCCTTATGAAATTATCACATGCATTGTCATGCAGAAGAAAAATCAAGATGTGATAAGGTATTTATTAATGAATAAAGTACAAAGTAGTTGGTTCTAGTCCACCAACTCCAACAGACTCCCACTTGGACTAGAGCTAACTTCTAACAACCTTTAACCCACTAGCTCTCACATGATATTAATGCTTCTACTAAGATAGGCCTTTAGTCATGGGGTATGCCACGTTCTCTTATGTGGACACTCTGCTCATAGCAACTTCACCCCTTTGATTGAAATTCCCCAAGAGGTGATACTTCTGAAGTATGTGCTTTTTTTGTTGATGTGACCTTGGTTCTTTTTCAAGATCCACAACTACAGTACCATCACAATACAATGTGACATGATATTTACTACTAGGCACCACATCAAGCTCTTGGAAAAAGTTCTGAATCTAGACAGCTTCCTTGGCTACATCAAAAGCTACTATATATTCAGACTCCAATGTAGATCAGAGAAAATTGGTTTTTTTGAACTCTTCTATCTCATAGCTCCTCCATTGAGATAGAAAATATATCCATATTGAGACTTCAGATTGTTATGATCAATCATAAATCCAGAATTAGCATACCCTCTGATGAAAATCTCCTCGTCTGAGGACACATTTTCTTAGAAAGATGTAGGCCATGTGAAACTAGAACCAATCCCCTCTTGGATTATTCTATACTAAATCTTTTTAGTATATGGTCAATGTATGTACCCCGACTTAGTCCAAGAAGCCTCTTGGATCTATCATAAATGATCTTGATCCCTAGAATGTAGGCTGATTCACCCAAGTCCTTCATGGAGAAACACTTGTTCAACTAGTCCTTAATTGACTATAAGACTGGTACATCATTTCCAATAATCAATATGTCATCAACATATACTACTAGGATAACTATCTCATTCCCATTAAACCGCTTATAAACACATGACTCACATTCATTCTTAATGAAACTGAAATTCTTTATGGCTTCATCAAATCAAATGTTTCATGACCTGGATGCTTGCTTTAATCTATAAATGGATTTCTGCAAATTGAAAACCTATTTGGATTCACCTGGTGTCAGAAAACCTTCTAGTTGTGTTATATAGACATCTTCCTGAAGGTTCCCATTAAGGAATTTTGTTTTGACATCCATTTTCCAAATCTCGTAGTCATGGTAAGCTGCTATGGAAAGTATGATTCTTATGGATTTAAACATGGAAACTGGAGATAAGGGTTCATCATAGTCAATTCCTTGACGTTTTCTGAATCCTTAATCCACTAGCCTTTCTTTATAGGTGCTAACTTGACCTTCCATGTCTAGTTTTCTCTTGAATACCCATTTTCATCCCACAGTATTTACATCAACTAGATTATCGACTAGAACACAGACTTGGTTCTGATACATGGAATCCATCTTAGAATTCATATCTTCCATCCATCTTACAGCCTCTAAGCTTTCTACTGCTTCCTTATAGGAGAGATGTTCATCATTGTCCAACAACAATGATTCACCATCCTTGGTGACTAGGAAACCAAATCTCTCTGGTTCCCTTACCTCTATTGAGATCCTACACAATACTTATGTTCATGGAACCTCTTCTACGGGGACCTGTGGAACTTGTTCCTGTACCAAATCTTGTGTATCTTGAGCATCAACTTCATTGAAGTCAATCTTTCTCCCACTATCCTTTTTAGGATGTGATCCCTCTCAAGAAAGAAGAATTCTCTAGAGACAGTCACTTTCTTGTCAGGTTGGGTTATATAGGTAATATCCTTTCATTTCCTTGGGATATCCTATAAAGATACACCTTGTTCCTCGGGGTGCTAGTTTGTTTCCTAATAAGGCCTTAACAAATGCCTCGCATCCCCATACACGTGTGTGAAACAAAATGGGTTTCTTTTCATTCCATAACTTGGAGGGAATTCCATTTACCACCTTAGTGGGTACTTGGTTTAATGTGTATGCTACAGTTTGTAATGCATATCCCCAAAAGGATAATGGAAGATCTACACGACTCATCATCGACCTCACCATGTCTAACAAGGTGCGGTTCCTCCTTTCACTAACATCATTCCACTGTGGTGTGTAAGGAGGAGTGAGATGAGATAGAATCCCTGACTCCCATATAAGATCGATGAACTCTTGGTTTAGATATTCTCCACCTCGATCCGATCGAAGATTCTTTATTTTCTTACCAAGATGATTCTCTACTTCATTATTGAATTCCTTAAATTTATATAAGGACTCTAACTTATACCTCATTAAGTAGATATATCTATATCTACTCAAATCATCAGTAAAAGTAATGAAGTAATAATATCCACCTATAGCTTCTACTGGAAATGGTCCACATACATCTGTGTTCACCAATCCTAGAAGCTCTGTGGCCCTTTCACCATGTCCACTGAAAGGTGGCTTGGTCATTTTACCTTGTAAACAAGGGTGACATCTATCAAGTGGTTTTAGCTTAGTAGAGTCTAAATAGACAACTTGGAAGAGCTTTGTCAAGCACTTCTCATTTACATGACCGAGATGGTGATTCCATAACTAGGTGATGTATGATTCATGTGACTTTGTTTCATTATCGATTGACAACACTTGGTTTTTGTAATTTAATACATATAAACTATTATTTAAATGTTCCATACCATAACATATGTTGTTCTTATAAAATAAGAAACCCTTATTTCCACACTTGAAAATAAATCCATCCATATCCAAACATGATACAAGAATTATGTTTTTGGTAACACTAGGCACATAATAACAGTTATGTAAAACCAAAATCATCCCAATTAGCAATGAGAGGTGGTAATCTCTAATGGATAACACAACTAGCCTCGCGACATTGGTAGCTCGAAGATCCACCTCTCCTCTAGAAATATTTCTAAATCTACTTGGTTCCTTCATTTGAATACATATGTGAGCCCCAAAAGCTGTATCTAATACCCAATGTGTAGAAATGGAAAGATTATACTTGATAACGAACACACTTTTAGCATCCCCACACTTCTGGGTGTAGTTCCTCTTCCAGTGGCCTTGCTTGCCACATGTAAAATATACCACCTCATGTTCCTTGCCCTGCCTCTAGATCCTCCCCTTATTGAAGGGACAGTGCTTGGGGGCTTCAGACCGTTTATAAGTCCTTGGCCCCTTTTCCTTGTCCTTCTTTTTCTTATTCACCATAAGGACTATGGGTTTGTCACACCCCATGTCCTTATCTACATGGCGAATTAAGGCCAGAAGTTCTGGTAGACTCTTCTCATTATTTCTTATGTTATAGTTGACAATAAAGCTAGAGAAGGTCTTGTGCTATTATGATAGGATGAGATCTGTACGCAAATCATCCTGGAATTTAATCCCTAAGATATCCAGGCGTTCAATGTAGCCAATAATCTTGACTACATGAGGCCCAACTGGTGCAGACTATCCAAGATTAGTTATGAATAGAGTATTGGAGATCTCATATCTCTCCTGTCTCTCCTTCTCTTGATAGAGATCCTTAAGGTGAGACATCATGCTATACGCGTCCATGTTTTCATGTTGCTTTAAGAGCTCATTAGACATGGATGATAGAATGAAGCACTAGACATCTATGGAACCATCCATATGTTTCATATAGAGAGATTGTTACTTGTCACTAGCCTCTTTTCCAGGTGCAACTGGAATAGGCTTCACCAACACATACAATTTCATCTCATGGAGAAGGATGATGTGTAAACGCCTCTGCCATTCCTGGAAATTGGTGCCAGTGAGAAGGTTTTCCTTATCGAGTATGGTTCAAAATTACATGTTGAAGTCATTTTTCTTTCTGTTTCTACAATTTAAGAAGATCAAAGGTTTAATACTTTATCCAGATAAAACTGAGACAAATAAATAAATTAATACTTATTAGTCTCCCACTATTTTATCAAAATCCAATATCCCTCACCATTGACTTCAGAATATTTTGTTACCTGAATATTCTAGTGGAAAGGATCCATATTTCTATTTTCATTACCCCAACTAGGGTTGTTCAAGAAGATTGAAGGGTTTTAGGTAGTCATTCCAAATTATAACTGCATTAACTCACAGCTCCTTGATCCCCTGAGTGGACTCCCCAATCCTAAAATCCTTTTATTTTGGATTTCCTCAACCTTTGCCTCTTGGTCACACCAAGTCATGTTGTGTAATTCAACCCTTGATGAAAACCAATTCAATTCAACCCAAATCCTTGAATTATAATTCCTCGATAATTGAAATCACACCAACTAGGATTGGTCAAGCACTTTGAACCATGGTTTGATTCTAACCAAGATTATGGAAGGCTATACCGACTTAATATTTTCTTTGAGGGATTTTATCCTTATACATAAATTACCATTTTATTTTCTTTGATTACATGCTTTTTAATATTAAGTGGGATATAATTAGGTGATTAACCATGTCTAATAACATATTTATGCATAAGATGATCTTATTTTAGTTCTATCTTGCATGTTTATTTAATTAATTACTTATGTGATTGTGACAACACACCCACGATAAATAAAACATGCAACTAGTAGAAATTAAATAAATGGTATGATCATGAGATTGTTCTATTGTTTATTTTATCTAGATGTTGATAAACTAACCCAAGACCTAGGGGAGAAACACCTTGAACCTTTTGGGTCCGTGTTTACAGCTTTCCACCTGTTCACATTTGTATCTCCTTGGATTGGTTTCACCTTGGATCCTAACTTGAGCCGCCTTCACCAGCTTAGGAGCTCCATCCATTACATATGCTTTTATCTCACATGCTGGTGAGGGGTAAAACAAGGATTTACATAAAAGAAACCTTGGGCACACAGACTCTACATATTAATGGGGAGAAGGCTCGCAGGCCAAAAAACTTAAAATAAATAAATTAAAAGAAACCATTCACATACAAAGGTCTTGGTCTAGCTTATGATCATCCATACATGCAACAATATTTACGCATAAATAAAACTAGAATTCAATTATTTAATTGTTCTTGTTTAATATAACTTATGCTGGAATCAATTAATTATATTTAATTATTCAATACTTTTATCTCAAACCCTTTTCTGAATTTCCTTAAGATTATCATACATCATAATTTTAAACAAATAAATTCATTTAAAATTATCTTTTTACGTAAATTGTACCTTAGAGGCAACCCAGTGAATTCCTGTTCATAACTACCCAATGAGTAGAAATGATGATTACACAGATGTTAAATTAAACACACACACATATATATAACACATATCACATGTTGTGCCTCAGCTTTACATTTGTACTATAGTAAATGTCTCAAGGGTTTGTATAATATAATAATACATTTTAATAAATCTGTGTAACTTGGATGAGTACACGACGTGTAGTTCCGAATACACAACATGTACTTTTGTTCACCATCCATCCGAAGTACACGCCCATGGAATGGCGTGTAGATGTACTTTGGAAATTTTTCAGAGTACACAGTATATTCAGTGGGACACACGCCGTGTAGTATCCGCGTTACACGGTTTCTATCCGGGAAAGCTGTGTACGGGGTACATGGTCTAACCCTGACCTGAAGGGACTACACACTATATTTAGTGGACCACATGGCGTGTAATCCAGAATCCATGTTCCACCTGTTCCTGGTCAACACACAGTGTCATTTAAGACTTATAAATACTCCAACACATGACCTAATTTGGCAGACCAGTCCGATGCATTGAACCTAGACTACACAATGTGTACTACCGAATACACGCTATGTATTCTGGTGTTGTATGGCCATGAATGTTTGGAACCTCCGAATGAGATCCTCTATTTTATTTTAATCAAAATCAAAATAAAAAATCATTTCTTGTAAGGTGAACGAGAAACGAGAGAGGAGGAACAGATCTCGAGATTCATATTTATAGAATGATTAACTTGAATTGAAACAACTAAATTATTAAATACATAAATTACCAATGGAAAACTAAATAATTATAATCAATGATATGACCCCTTTGATACCACTTGTAGGTTTCAGGGACAGTGGAAGTGCGTTGGTGGGTGTACCCAACTTTAATTTTTGTCATTAACGACATTTAATCCGATATCCATCATGATAATAAAACTCCAAATCTTTAGAATAGAATGAAGAATAAAATAAAAATAAGGGAGTCCCGAAACCATAGAGAGGATCATCATATGTTGGTTATAATTAATTTAATTAAAAGACAAGAATGACCTTGATGGAATTCTATCTCCGTTGATGTTTCCGGTCACGATCCAATGTGATCCATCATTGCGTTGTAGAATCCAAGTGTAGGATTCCTCTAGTGGTGATCCACACATGCTCTACGTATCTATGGACATTACTGAAGGGATCTACAGGTGCTAGTGTAGAAGAGCCTTCACATGAGATGTCCGCCTTCGATTTCCTTGATCCAGTGGAGGTGGATCTCTCTCTCATAGCTTGAGAGCGTTCTTGGTGGAAAAATAATTCTCACTTGGCTTGAGAGATTTTCCAAATCCATTGTGCACAACCCAAAAAAATGGCTAGTCTAATGGGAAATATATAATTGGGATTTTAATTACATAGAATAATAAAATGAATTAATTACCCAAAATAATGTATTCATTTTATTTAATTCTTAGTAATATCTCATGTCTAATAATAATAGTTGACTATTATTATTACTTGACATGTTCCCAACGAATTACACCTAATATTATTTAATTAAATAAATAATAGTATTTCTCACAAATCCCTAGAAAAACTACATGGCGTTTATATTAATATACACAGCGTGTACTTTTTTTTTGTTTTTCCATTTTTCTTTATTTCCTCCACCACATTTATTAGACCTTGAATAATGGCTATTTATTTCTCAAATAAATTCCACTGCATTACTCGCTAATAAATATATTATTTCACCCAAAATATATTCTCTTGAATAACTTGTGTTGAAATAAACGTGATTAGCCATCCTTGAATAATTATTAAACCACAATCAGGAATAATCTTTATTCAACCTGTTAAATTAATATTTAACTGAGATACTTGGACACACTTAGTGTGTGACCCTCTAGGACTCTTTATCATTGGAATTAGGCGGAGCCTTCCTAAAGTCCAAGGTTACCATCTAGCAATACACCAAGACACCCATAGAGAAAGAATTTAATATCACAATGACGTGTCACCTCCTATGAATGCTTACTATGTAATGTAATCCCTTTGTCTCGATATATCAAATCAAGTGGGTTTCATGCTAGTACCATCAACCCATGTGCTCGATTATTCTTTCTTTGAATTCCCAGAATTGAACTAGCCCATTACTTACCATGACCATGGATTTATTTAGTATATATCAATTCTATCAAAGGGACTAAGATATCTACTTCTGTTATGGAACATAAGGGACAAATCCTTTCTCTCATTATCTATTAATGTAATATTACTCGTGACGCACCCAACATATCCTACCTCACTGCGAACAATGTGTCATCATAGTTTTCTTCAATACATGTAAGTGTGCGAGTCATAATATAAAATAATAATGATATTAAAGTCTAAGGACCAATACACACATCCGCAGATAGGAACATCCAATGACACTATGAAATGTGGATTTCCTACTGGCGGGTCTCGTTCTCATAATATCCTCCTAGATATTACCAAGGGTGAACACCATGAGAAGGTGCCTCAAAGTTTTATGAGTCCTCACACATAATGTCCTGTATTATTTGTGTCCCTCAAATAAAATCATTCGTCCATAGAACATATTTTCAAGAATAGTGTTATGACATTTCTGGGTTCTCATCATAGCAAGGATCTACTATGACCCTTTAATGCAACAGTTATCCTTAGGACATTATCACATGCATTTTCACACAAAAGAAAAATCAAGATGTGATAAGGTATTTATTAATGAATAAAGTACAATGTATTTGGTTCTAGGCCACCAACTCCAACAGACATGTGGAAGAACACTTTAGGAGTGAAGAGACACCAAGTTAATAATTCTGATAAGAAACATGTAAGTAGAAAAGAGGAAAGATTATACTTCTAAGATCAAGATCAGGGGTGACAAATGATCAAGGATTGACTACTGAACATATTCAAAATATAGAAATCTAAACCACACCAGTCAGGACTGGGGTGACCGAACACAAGATCAACTATTTACCACATCCAAAAACATAGGATCTATCATTTGTTACCAAATATCCATCAGGATGTTGGCCTAGGATGGGAGGTGAGCCAAGATAGAATGATACCATCACCATTAGGGGTCTGTATGGATTTGAAAGGTTATGTAAATCTATACCAAGAAGAACCCAAGGTTTGAAATGGGGTGTATCAGAAAGTAGGATTGAAACCCGAGTTTTTTGAATAGTTTAAGGTTTTATGGTCTAGACCATGGTGAAAAGTTTAGACTCGTGTCATTTGTAATTGGAAAATCATTCATTCCAAGGGTATATATGGAACACGAGAGGTAAAACCAATGCGAATGATCCAAGGAGGATCATGTGATACATAGACACCTTAATATGAACTACATATAGTTTAAGGTCATAATTTATGGAATGTAGCTGAGGAAAAGGGGATGGAAGTTTAATGAACATCCAACTTGGCTCGAAGATGAAAAGTATGAATTTCACTATGTATCCTATGAGGATGGTAATCAATCTATATGTAGTTCTAGAACATGGAATGGTGAAAGACTGGAACTAGTGAAGATGATCCTCTCTGATGAGGGAATCTAGAGAATACTCAGTTTAAAACAGGGAGGAGTCACGGTTTAACATCATGTGTTGAAGATGTTGGGTGATGTAGTTTAAAGTTGTACAAATCATACTATAGAGGATTCAAGTAGTTTAAGGTCATAATTCTTAGACCCATCGTAAATAGTTTAAGGTCTTGTTTCACAGACCAAAGATGAGTTCCCAAAAAAGATATGTGTAATGCGACATTATGATAAACCCAACATGAATGAGGATCCAAGGGGATATAACACCTCACAAAACATTCCTAAGGATAATTTTATGTAGTTTAAATTTTTGATGCTTGGACTTACTATAAAACGTTTAAGGTTGTGTTTCCTTGACCATGGGTTCTTATTTTAAGGTCATAGAGTTTGGACCATGGGGAAAAGGGATTCTTGAATGAATGTGTGCTATGTGGTGAAATGATAGATCTGATGTGAATGAAGACCAAGAAGGCCCACCACCACACAAGACGGTATAAAGAGAAACTCACATGCAGTTTAAATTCATATTGATTGGAATTAATGTAAATAGTTTAAGGTTGTGTTGTGTGGACCATAGGTTCTTAGTTCAAGGTTATAGAGTTAAAACCATGGGGTAAAGGGGAATTCAAGGGTGTTTATGTAGTGAAAGAGTTAATAATTGATGTGAATGGTCCAAGGAGGATCTGTGTGACATGAAACGATCCTAAAACTAGTTGTTCATAGTTTAAAGTCATACAATATAGACTTAGGGGAAATCAGTTTAAATTCATGAATGTGCACTAAGAAATGCAGATTTACAAATCATATTTGTGACACAAGATAAGTATAACCTAATGTGAATGGATCCAAAAGGGGATCATGTGCCACATATATTCCTTGAAATAGACTGTAAATAGTTTAATGTCATATCTCATGGACCATAACTGGGGATAAGGGGCCGAAAGGTTGGCGTATTTGAGGCTAGTCCCAAATACAAAGCATTTGGGCATCACTACGTATCCTATAAGGATTGGAGTCAATCCCTATGTAGTTCTAGAACACAATTTGGTGAAAAAAACACCGGTGGGGGAAATATACTTTTGTAAGGAAAATTATTCATCTTAAACTTGTTAGGGTTAGGATCACAGTTTATCGTCATGCGTTAAGGACATTTTATCTTAGTTTTAAGGTCATAGAGTTAGGACCATGGGGTGAGAACTCCAAAAGAGATATTCATAATGTAGATGTATAATAATCCTAACAAGAATGATGACCTAAGAGGACCATTCAACACATATAAATTCTTTATGAGGAATGTACATAGTTCAAAGTCACAAGGATCAGACTAAGTTGAGGCCAAAGGGGCTATAGGTTTGATGGATTTGCGGTTGGTCCTAGAGATGAGAAGTAAAGGCATCACTACATATACCATAAGGATGATAATAAATCCACACATAGTTCTTGATGAAAATATCCCTATATAGGTATGACCTATACCAAGGGAGGGGTAATTTTTTTGGGTGGATGGACTAGGATGGAAAATGCAAGTGTTTCTATATATCCTGTGTAGATCGGAATCAAGACTTATGTAGTTCTTTAACACAACATGGTAGATGACCGATGATGGGGGTGATGTCCTCTTAGGAAAGAACATTTTGGTGTTATATATTTTATCATTGTGTTTCTAGGATAATTGTTGCTACATAGTTTATCATCATGAAACTAAGGAATTGGTGCTATGAAGTTTATCATCATGCAACTGGGATGTTAGAAGCACAACTTAATTTCATGTTGTAGGGATTTTGGGGGAAAAGTGCTCCAAGGGGAATGTGCATGGAAAGGTAGATATAGCTCAATGTGAATGAGGACTTATGACACCCAAAGACACACCACACACTCCTAAGGAATAATTTCACACAATTTAAAGTCATGATTTCTGGACTTGAACTTATAGTTTAAGGTCATAGAGCTCGAACCATGGTGCCCAGTTTAATGTCATGTTCTTGGGATTCTAAACTCATTATGCAAAGTACTTCTTGAGAAACCTAGAATTGGTTGGATTGGTGATTCTCTATCCATCCATAGTGATCAAAGAGTATGTATCATTGGGATATACCTTGTGAATGATATAATGTCATTCCTATTTGGGATCCAGATTTAGTGGATTTATACTTGGTATCATTAATGTTCTAATAGAAAATACTATTTCAACCTAGAAAAAGGAGTGGAGGTGAAATTTATTATTGAATACTGTCAATATCTTGTTCTGGTGCCTCTCTAGATTGTGTAAGTCTCAATGCCTAATCTCTTCAAGGTCTTCCATCTCATTTATACGAACACTTTCCATTCCATCAAGTGTCTTCTGGTCATAGAAAACTATTCAAAGTGATTAAAAATGAATCTATATGTGAAGGATTTCCTTTTTTCCATACACTGGGTAATATGGAGTCACTTGGGTGGAATTTTGAGTCTTCATATGATAGGACCATAGAGTGTTGGGTAGATTTTCAAGATAATTCTTCTTGTTTTGTCCTACTATCTTCTACAAGATGTTAGAGAGGATTTTTTGAATGAATTGATCTATCCATTTTTATACACATGATAGTGAGAAGTATGGTTAGAACAAATACTATACTTGGCATACAATTTATTTAGCTCAACAGCCCAAAAGTTGGTGTGGTTGTTGGTGAAAATATAGGGAAAAATTTGAATAATTTGATAATATGCAAGCTCATGAATTCAACCACTGATTAGGCCTTGACTTACACAAGAGGGATCTATTCTACCCACTTGGAAAAGAAATCCTTCCTGGTCATAATGAACCTGCATCGGAAAGTTGTTGCTGGAAGATATGATTCCATGATATCAAGTACCCATATTGTAGAGGGACAAGAATACTTGGTGGTATGGTGGGGCTCTAGTGGTCGATGAACAAAGTTTTCATGGATTTGAAATACATGTAACCTTTTAGAAAACTCAATGTAGTCATGGAACACTTTGGTCTAGAATTATCCCATTCTTCGAATATGGCGGGAGAGCTTCAATCCTTCCTAATGAGCACCACGATACCCAACATGAACTTCCTGCAAAACCTAGAGAATCTCATCTTCTTGTATGCAACAAAGGATAATTCCATCAAACCCATGTCTGTAGAGAGTCTGTTTGAGGTTGGTCCCACTATGGGGGGTGAACTGTACTGTGCACCAACATATTATCTCATGTTTGGCTCTATTTAGTGGGTTGGTACCATGCTAGAGATACTTGATTAAAGGATTTGTCCAATCAGATATTTTTTCCACTAAGGGTGGATCTAGAGGTCTTGATGTGGAGGCACCAATAGTTAGGTAGTTTACCTGTGAGCTATCATCATCGTATGGAATGATGAGAGCGATGACTCTCCGATGTTCCACATAAATAAATAGATCATCCTAGTTAGGCTCTACAAGATATGCGACTAGAATAGACAAGGCATCAACTAGACCATTCTATGATTAGGGAACATGAGTCACCTATGGTTGATAAGGGAAATAGGCCATCAACTAATGAGTGTGCTCCAGTAAGGGCACGATCTTGATATTCTTGATGACATAATAACCATTGACCTATTGGAGGACTAACTTAGAGTCTCCCTTCACATGTAACAAGGGTACATAAATCTCAAGAGCTATCTCAAGACAGTAATGAGTGCCTGATACTTAGCCGCATTGTTAGTACAACCTTCTGATAGTAGGAACGAGTATGTCAGGACATCCTGTGCAAAGGTGATGAAGATTATCCCTATAACTACTCTATTGAGCTTGGGATTGTTAATACTTACACCGGTTGGGCTCTGAGAGGAACTATAAAAATTCATCTCCCATCATGGAATAGCCTGGTCTACTAAAAGGATTCACTCATTTAAGAAATCGACATCTAGAGGCTGCTCTTCATGAGCCGGGTGGGTGGAAAAAAATTCTTCCAATACCTGACCCTTAATAGCTTTCCGTGGAACAAACCTGATGTCAAAATATTGAAGGATCGCTTCCCAAAACACTAATCATCCTATTAACATGAGGTAATTCAAGATATAAATTATAAAATTCACATGGGACACCAGATGTATTTCATGATACTGAAAGTAATGACACAACTTCTATACTACAAAAACCATAGTGAGTCAGATCTTCTCGATAGGAGAGTGTTTGGAGTCTATGTCGAGGGGCATGAAACTAAGATATTATAAACTATTTTATGTCACTTTGTTTTTCTTCTGAGTGAGAAGGGCACTATGGGATCACTCTAGGGTGGTCACATAGAGTAAGAATGTCTTCCCCGATATGGGTGGCATCAGAACTGGAGGTTGTAGCAGATAATTATTTATTTCCTCAAAGACATCCTAATACCCTTTATCCCACTAGTAGATGGTGCCTTTCTTCATGATACTGGAAAAGGGATTACACTTTTTGGTCAGATTCATGATGAATTGGAATATGTAGGTTAGGTGTCCTTAAAGTCCTCAAAGCCCCTAGAGGTTTCTTGGAGTAGGTATCTAACTGATGGTATTGATATTTTCTGGGTCGATCTCAATGCCTTTAAATCTAACCATGAAACTAAGAAACTTCCTAAAGGTAACCCCAAATTCACACTTCAAGGGGTTTATCTTCAACTTCCAAGAGTAAAGGAAGTTCAAAACTTTCTCATGATCTCTGATATGGTCTTAATTCTAGTGGTATTTCACCATAAAATCATCCAACTAGCATTCCAATAGCATCTCAATGATCAGTTTGAAGATGTGGTGGATGGATTACTGAAAATTAGATCCTATATTCTTCAAACTAAAGGGAATTACCTGATATAAAAATTCCATTTTGGTGCTCAAAAGGCGGTAGAATACTCATCTTATGGGGCCATCTAGATATGATTATATATGTAATATCCTTCCATGAAGGAGAGGGCGTGGAACATAGATGTGGCAATGATAAAAAAATCCATCATTGGAAGAGGAAAAAAATACTTCGTAAAATTACGGTTGAGATCAGTAATTCGATACAGACTCTAATCTTATCGTTCTTCTTTATATTAGGGATGATGCATTATAGACACTTGGGGTAATGAACTTCCTTGAAAAAATTAGAATTGATAAGCTTTTCAAATTCGGACTCAACCATGGAACCATGAGAATGGCTCATTTTCTTGGGAGGCTACTTGAATCCATACTAGTCCATCAGAAGACCAAGATGATGGAGAATGGCGTATGGTTATAGACTTGGCATCTCATTATAGCTCTAAGTGAATAAATCATGATGTTTCTTTAGGAATTCAAAATACTACCATTGTTCCTCTATAGGTATAGATACACTAATCAACATTGTCCTTGGATCTTCCTCAGTACCAAGGTTCACATGAACCAAATCATCAATGGAGGTGGATACGCCCTCTTCAAAAATATAGATGAGCATCTTCCAAATATTATTCATCATATGATGTAGGGGAATCAGTGGATGAATATGGTTCATATGGGATGATTTATTCTAGGGGAACATTGGTTTGGATTTGGTCAGACACAAATTCCTCACTGGGGAACTTTTGATTTTCTGAGACCATAGAGATAGAGTCTGTTGTTCCAATCCCACCAGGCCTTCGACCACGAGGTCCATGATTGATATCAAAGAAATGGTGGTGGGTTGCATTTTTTTGATTCATCATGGCTTGATGGAACAAGTGAGTATGATGTATAATTGTCTTCATGTGGTGAATATCTCAGTACCCTATAGTGGTAGGAGCTTCTAATATCACCCTAGCCTGACCTGTTTAGGAGTAGGAGGTAATATTATGATATTTTTTGTACTTGGGGTACACAAAATCCCTTCCTCCTATAAATGAAAAATCAATTTCCCAAGTCTGGCATCGTGTCTTCCAACCAATGAATTGGGATAATGAAAGCTTCATCCAAATCTGTCCATAGAATGACTACAATGGTGGTGTTCTCAACTTCATTGGTTTTAACTTGCTTTTCATTGACCTTGTAATAACCAATATCTATGTATCATCCTTCACAAGAGTCTAAGGGGGATGCATCACCTTGGAGTATGCCTACTTAATCATTAAGGGAGTACTTGAGGCATTGGTGATATGAGAAGGAGACTACTACATATAGATAAAGCCAGGGCCTACCCATCAGTGTGTTATAGGCGGTATCCTATGAGAAAGTTATGAATTCATAATTTTCTATCAAATCGTCGAATTGGGTCTTCAAATGAATTATTCCACATGGTATCTGATTGATCCTATCATAACCCTAAATTTTCAGGTTATAGGGAATCAAGTCTACTTCATTCAGCCCTATTATACGAAGAATCTAGGTTAGGATGAGATTGATCTTGGAACTATTGTGGACTAGACAATGCCATATTTTTATGCCATTGAATTGTCTAGTGATGTATAGTGGGCCTAGGTTCCCTTGCATGAGGGAGACCTAATTTTCTGAAAATAAAGAGATTATGGATCTTCATTTTTCTCACTCAACTTCCTTAAAATATAAGGTATCTATAACTTCCACCTTTGTTTAAAACTAGAGGAGGATCCTCAAGGATTCTGCGAGAGCCTATCACATCTCTTCTAATAGATGGAGGGATTCAAGGATAGAGAGATTTGTAGGTATTATGGAGAGGTTCTTCATCACATTTTATTTCCATGAAAGATGAACATTTCTACCATCAAGGGGCTACTCTTTGGAAGGAGGCATGATGGGTACGGCTGGATGAACCACTAGATTTTGGCTGGTGTTGGAAATGTCTTACTGATCATCATATAATTCATCTAGAACCACTACTGGATGACTATTGGCTAGCTGATGCCTAGCTTTAGTTGGTTGTAATCGATCATGATGTGTCCATGACTATTCGTCTTAGTTAGTTAGCATGGGGTGTATCTGACGTATTAGGATGGGAGGACTATTCCTATAGATCTCTTCATAGAACCCACTATCTAGTATCGTTAGTATGCATGTATTGACTTGATGCACTGGCCTAAGCATTCTGAAAGTTCACATTTCCTAAAATTATTTTTTGATGACATCATCTGGAGGTACTCGAGGGGCCTGCCTGATACTCCTCATTATTAGGGACCATGAAGGGATCCACCAATTCAACAATGTCTGTAGAGGAAAACTCATAGTCATCATCAGAGGAGTCTTCCAAAGCTAGGAAGACCCTAGGTGTGAATCCCATCTCTGGAGGCATGAATTCACTAAGGGTGTGAGATGGCTTCGACACTAGAGGGGTACTTTTATTTCCCTTATGCCGTCAGTGCCTACTCTTATGAGACAAATAAGACTAGGAAGTGGATGCAGAATCAGTATCCAAGGAAGACATGGTAACTTCAAGAGATTCAAGAAGGCATAAATGGGAATGGATGATGCCATGGGTGTGAGAAACTACTCTGTGAGCCAACCGGTTATCATACTTCTGAGTTTTGTGGTTAGAAAACTTCTACCATTCACCCAAACCCTCACTATCACTGTCGAGATTGGTGGAGATGTGTGCCACCTATGTTGGGACATGTCATAGTTTGGCCACACCATTATCCACTTGGTCATAAATACAATACTTGAACACATAGCAATGATTAATGGTATGTCCAAGGATTTTGTGGTAAGGGAAATTTTAGGGAGATCAGTGAGCTTGGACTCATGGGGATTATTATACTCTGGAAACTTCATAATCCCCTATTCCAAGGTGCTACAAAAATAATAAGGAACATAAGAATATTGAAAGGGGTAGGTATGGTTCCTATTGTTTGGGAAGGGAGATTTCAGAGCTTGTCCTTGATGAGGGGCTAGATCATCATGGGGGACCAGATCCATATTCTCTCATCTAGGTGGCTGTTCTTGATGGGGATTTTCCTGTCGATTCTATACGAGGAAAGGATGATATTATTGAGGCTATTTCACTTAGTTAGTAAATGATTAGTAGGGATCTATTGACAACAAATATAGTGTCTTAGGGGCCTCTACCTATGCAATAGTGGCTGTATTTACCTTGGAGGTTCTTCTTAGAGGAGTAGGGAAAGGCAATGGATTGCCTAGTTGGCCTACTAGAAGGATTATTCTAGAAACTAATCCTTGTCAAAGAAATAATGAATTCCACTTGAGAATTTATAAGTGACAAGGGTGGGTAATAGTTTAGTCTTAATATTCCACACACACATAGTTAGTAACTACTCTTGGGTTAGCAGCATATCAAGTGAATACGTGAGGCCATTCCATCAGGCAACGAAGTCTGCAACATGCTCATCAGGTAGTTTATTTCTCTTTAAGAGGTTGAAACTGCTTATGTTACACTTGGTGGAGCTGAAATGGTAGAGAAACTACCTACGCAGGTCTTCCTAACTAGTAATGGAATCGATGGGTAACTGACTATACCAGATGAATGCAGGCCCTTCCAATGTCTGTAAAAAACATTATATCTTGGCAACCTCATACTGCCATGGAGTTACCAACATGGGTCTACACCTTGATATAAAGTGGGACATATGTTACAGTGGGTCATCCATCCCATTGAAGAGGGAAAAGGTAGGGTTTCTAAAATCTAGGGGTGCTCTCATATCATCCACCCATGTAGGATATGGCTTACTATCAGGTGGGATTTACACCAGTCACATCACAAGGGCCTTGATGCAAGAAGTGAGAGAAGATATCAAATAATCCTATCAGGGGTTACTATCTTGATGAGGATCCTTGACTACCAGTGCATTGACATGCTCATTAACACAGTAAGCAGGCTCAGAAACTCATGGATTTGATCTATCCAACTCCCAGGTAATATTATCACATTGATTAGGAAGATTCAGTAACACATATTGCAATCATTTTCCATACACTCCCGCTTCTTTTCTATTGGGATGTACGGGATCACCGAGCTTGGTTGGGAGAAAATGGATGAAAAGGACTTGTGGATGCCTCTTCTATCCCAGTAGAGGAGGAACATGATCCCATTGAGGAGAACCATAATTCAGGAACTACTTAGTAAGGATATTATCAATGATCCTATTCTGATCTATGATCTGTTAGAAAAATATGGTGATTGTGGGATCGACCTCTGTATTGTGTGCAACATCAGATGGATCAGAGGGCTTAGAGGTCCCAATTTTCTATTTACCCTTGTTGGTATCCCGACCAGCAGACAATGATGTAGAGGGCTCCTCAAGGATGATTGTATTCCTTTATAGGCAAGTGTGGACACCTGTATGAGGGTCTTCCTGATACTCCACTACTCCAGGGGGAGTGTTATATTTGTCAAACCCTACACCAGTGTCCCCATACTTAGAAATATTGGTGAGAACCATGTTTACTATTACTTTAATTGGAGAAATATCCTCAATATCACTGAGTAGTTCTGATTGGAGAATAATAGGGATGAAATGAAGAGAAGTACACTATCCCCATCCCCAGATCTGCACATGAGAAGATGTCTCTATCATGATTATGTGGAGCACCATGAGGATCTTGAAACATATCTATTGGAGGGTTTAGTGGTAACTGGGTGGAGTAGGGTGATAATCCACTGAGAGTACTGCTAACTCAACCATGAATCACTACTAATTGATGTCATCAAAATTCTACCAACTTCATGGGTAGAACAAATAATATTCATAAATGTGAAACCATGTCATCCATGAATTATGTGGTAATAATGAAACATATTCCTTAGTGAGAGACTCCAGGATGTCGAAGTTGGAGGTTGCATTCATCCATAATACCATTGACAACTGATCAGTAGATATAATATCCCACAGACTTCCTTATTCAGAAGCGGGGTCATGCTCTTGGATATCCCAAGCTTCTCTCATCTTTGTCCGGGATATTGTCAGTGGAACTGATGTGGATCGGTGTGGAAGTTGGCTGGTTGATATAGGAGCCACTACATGAGATAACTGGTCACTACACATTGAGTCATCTGTTGAAGGCAGTGCTGACCACATCATTAGGTCCTTGTAGGACTGTGTGTCCACCATGACCTCATGTGTGAGGGAAACGACACTCCTCGATGGGTCTACTAGATTCTCTTCATTTATAAAATTTCAGAATATCTATCCATGATCTCAGGTAGAGTTAAAGAAGGAAATTGGAGATGATAGAGATGAATACACCATGAGACCCTAAAAGGGAGCCAAATTTTCCTACATCTGCATGTACATGCAGAGAGATTTGGGAATTTTGTGGATCTCACATTATGGGATGATGAACTTCACATGTCAGGATCCTTCCCCAGACTCTGATACATATGAATGGGGTGAAGATTCCATCATTTAATCACATTTTTACTTCAAGTATGAGAAACAAACAAGATTGAAAATGACTTGGTGCTTCCTGGAAATTTTCCTTTGGTAGCCATGATTTGACCTTATGTCACAAGCTAGTTCTTCATGGTAGGGTAATTCTTTGGCATGGGGAGGAACTCCATGCTGATGGGTAATGGTGTTGGGAGGATCTCCACTTTTATTAGTCATGATATGGGGAGGGACTATGTATCAGTTGTTGTTGGAGCGGGGAAGACCTCCACTTTGACTACTATAGGAGTGGGGAGGACCTCCACTATGGAAGTTGACCTAATAGGGAGGACATTTTCTTTGGTTGGTGGGAACATGGGGAGGACCTCCATGCTGACTGATTTTAATAGTATGGGGAGGACATCTATAATGGAGGTATAAGGTGCGAGGAGTACCTTCATAATGCTCAATGTTGGAGTAGGAAGGATTTCCTCTTGAGTTGGTGGAAACATGGGGAGGGCCTCCTTGTTATCCTTTGAAGGAGTGGGTAGGTCCTCCACTATTGTCAGTTATTGCAGATGGAGGACCTCTGTGCTAGTTGGTGGTGATCACATAAGGGGAACCTCTATAATGATTAGTTCTGGAGAGTGGAGGGCCTCTGCTTTTGCTGGGAACGGTTCAAGGAGGACCTTCATGCTGATGATTTGTAACATGGGGAGGAACTCTATATCAGGAACAATAAGTATGGGGAGGACCTCCACACTGGATGTCAATGAAGTGTGGAGTAACTCCACTATAATCGATTCTAGGAACATGGGGAGGACCTACATGTAGATTAAAAGATCAAGGAGGACCTCCACTTTGGTTGGATATGGAATGGGGAGGGTCTTCATACTAAAAATATTCATTACGGACCAGTCTGTAATGGTCACTGATGACGCCAGTGGTTGACAGAGTCAACCCAACCTACTTGTATGGAAGCTGAGGTTTCAATCCCAACTGGGTGTGGATTGATCCCTGTTCATCAATGGTAGGGAACATACAGAATACACCGGTGGTGGAAAGAGCCTCTAGATCTATGGAAGAAGATACCCCTTGAAGGTAATTCTCTTTATATTGGGGATTAAATTGGTGTCGGGTGGTTCATACTGGGGCTAGTGGATCAATTATATAGTCCACCTGTTCTTCGACATGGAGGAATGATCATTGTCGGCGCTGATGAGGCCTGAAAGGACCCCTTCTTGGATTACCCCAAGCTTTAGTCACATTCGTGGTGACCTAGGAATTCCCCATGTCCACATTTTTGGGGAGAAATTCATAGGATGGCTCTAAGGAGAGGATCTTAAAGTAGTTCACTATTGGAGTAGGGAGTAGTGGATCCCTGTGTAGCCCTTGGTGGTAGTGGTGTCAGTGAGGCGCATAAGCATCCTTTCCATGACAAGCCATATCCCTCATGGGAATGAATCCCTCCTAGTCATACTAGAATAAGAGGGTTTATATCACTCTTCTATGAATTATATTTGAGGGTGATATGGGATTTTGGTGCCCAGTAGCTAATGTCTTAGTAGAATCCATGGCAGAGGTGGTGTCATACAGGATTGATATGTTAATGTTTCTCCTAGAATTTCATCTGCAACCATTGGGAGGATGGTTTCCTATGGATTAGGTCTTGAAAATCAAGAATATTTAGCTATCAGTATAGATATGAGGAAATAAATTACCAATTCCCCAACATCATCCAATCTTCCATGGTTATAGAGATAGATATGCACTGATGATGTTGTAGACTAGAATGCCCAATGTTTAACTACCCCAATATATGGTGAGTTCCATGATGGGCCTACTATTTTCTTAGTGGGTCCTGGAACCAGATAGCTGGATCTAGTGAAATTATAATCTTCTAATGTATTGAATGCTACTAGTCCTCATAATTAGGATAAGAGTTTCACATCAGACACTAATCCCCGATCCGATGGCCAGCAAGACTAATCCCCATGGTTGAAAGAGAATAGTTTCATTTCAGGTTAACCATTTTGGTTTCTGATGATTTTAACAAGTTACGCCCAACACATGGGCTAATGTGTGATAACATCACATTCTATTTCCCTACATTCCTACTTTCCAAAGGTGGGTGACTTTCATCACTTTCAACGACAATGTCTTCTCCTTGATCAAAATGGTATGATGGGATGTCAGTTACTCCTTCTGTGTATTCCTCCATAGAATTCATCACCTATTCTGGGTCTCCCTCATATATTGGAGTCCTTTTTATGAAAACCATTCCCGATGCCATCTCTTTGTGGATGCTAGTTAATTACATTGCTTCTTTATGGACATTCCAAGGGGTATTGATAGGGTAGCAACCTTCGATCAGGAGAGTCATCATGTTGAGAATCTATACCATGTCTGGATTCTAGGAACATTGGCCACCAGTATTCTTCATCATAGGAGGGAATCTCATGGAGGAATCTTAGGCATGAAACCCAAGGAATCCTGTGTTGATCATGAGGTATCTAATTCTAAAGGCATATATTCTAAGGCTTTCAACTTTGGAACCCCAAGTTTAGAATGAGGTATCTAATGCCATAGGTGCATATCTTCCCAGGATTTAACTTCTAGAATCCCATGTTTATCATGAGGTAGAAGTAGGAGATAGGTTATAAGTTTAAAATATTACAAAGACCAAATAAGACTGATTATAATACCCTTTAGAGGCATATAAATGAGGTGAATCCCTAGGAGGGAACTCCTAGATGGTTTATTGATGGATGGATTAGAACACACTATAGAGGAAGATCTGAGTGGCATGTCCCATAGAGGGAAGATGTCACATCATGAAGGTTGATTTGAATTCCAGTGAGGTCAGACCAAGATGTACACCCCAAGGAAGGGACACCTAGGTTTACCGTTGGTTAGGATTGAACCTCAGAGAGGTTTCCTACATAACCTACATAAAATTTAGGGATAAAAACCCATGTAGTCTGATGATACAGTTTAAGGTTGTGTGACAGTATCGATCCATGTAGTTTAACTTCATACGGTAAGTACACTCACACCATGAAGGGATCGTTAATGAGGGATGATGTGGGGATTATTAATGTAATATGCCCTTTAAAAAAGGATTTTTATTGGTTGGATGGTGTGGGGATTATGCATAGGATCTATCTATGTACTACTATGATAAGTGATTATGTGGATGGGGCTTACGTATGTAAGATTCACAAAGGAACCTGAAGTAGATGTGGCTACAGGTGGGGGGAATGATCTTATAGAGATGTGGTGGCCTAGGGAAAATTAGAATGGTTGTGGATGAAGTGTTGTGTGATGAGTTTGGACATTATGGAGGTTCTTTACATATCCCAGTTAGTTGGGAATCAAATACCTCATAGTTCGGAAGGGATGGAGATTATACCTAAGGAGGAGGCCCATGTAGTTGGGGCTTACACATGTAAGATTCCCATTTTAAGGGGCATTCTTGGATTGGGTTATTCATGTAAGTGTCCCATGGAGCATGTGTGGTTCGAGCTTACATATAGAAGCATCCCATGGAGAATGTGTGGTTGGGGATTATGCATAGGAGAGGCCAATTTTAAGTGGATAAAGTGATTGGGGATTATGCATAGGAGCAAACAATTTGAAATGGATAAAGTGATTGGGGATTATGAATAGGAGCATCCCATATAAATATTTTGGATTGTGTGGAGGTCATTATCACAACTAATCCCTAAGATCACAAGAGTCATGATAGGTGTGAGAAACACAAGGAAATAGTATATATAAAGATCACACGATCCAGTCTATCTACTGGTGGATGAAGTGCTGAAGCCCAAAGGGAGAGGGTGTAGAGTGTGCACATATCCTATTTTATTTTCATATATAGGATAGTCACATCTGATGATCTATTTGTCTACGTCATGGGCTGAGTTGAAGATGAGAAAGAGTGATATATCCTACAAGAAAGTCTTGGAGCTTACTCAAAAAGGGATACCTAGGAGGATGTAATTCCATGTGGAGAAGATGTCATTCTCTATGATGATGGTTCTTTTGAATACCATCCCTTTATAGTCACACATAGAGAATCATGTTCCTTTTCATAGGGTAAGGTCACAGTTTAACATCATGTGTTGAGGATGTTGGTACTAAGAAGTTTTATGTTGCAGCTCAGATGTGGGGATATCAATCCTTACCCATTGGGATTATATAACCATATCTCATGCACCCTTGGTAGGGGCATGGATTTAGAAATTACATGCTTCAAAAGTGTGGAGGAGTGTTCAATCACAAGGTCCAAGTTAGCATGCCTAATTTGAGAAGTAAAAGGTGTTAGTGTACCTATACTAAGAAGAAAATGGTAAGTGTGAGTATCAGGCTGTAGTTGAAGTAGATTGGTCCATTGAAATAGGTTCAAAATGTCACATACATACTTGAGGTGCAGTTGAATTGATCCTATATGTGTGTGGGGGACTCAAGAACTCAACCTTTGTGAAGAGGTGTCAGTAGAAGGGAGGAAAAAGGGAGAGGCCCAAGAGAAGGGATTCACGAATAATAGGGCATCACCGATAGGTGATTTGAAAATATCAAGTGTTTCATAGAGTTAAAGAGATTCATGAAGGATTAGGATTTTCAAAAAATGTTGAACCTACCTCAGAATTAAGTCTGGGATTGGGAAAGGATTGATTATCTAAGGCTTAATGCTTCTCAAAGCCTCAAGTACCCCTGAGGGTCTTCTTCCTTAGAGAAGGGTGTAGGACTTCACGAAAGGAATAACCAACTTTATTGGAGGTATTCAAGAACATGTGGAAGGGGATTTCATGAATCTAGGATACCTTGGACAATCCATTTCAATTTTTTTCATGATGCTTGGGTGCTTCCTAAATTGGGAGAAATTTGGAAGTCGAAAGGATGGGTAACCATCCTACAAAGGTTAGAATGAGTTTGGTATTTATAATAAAAGGGTTTCACGATGATGGGAATTGGTTCATGAAGAAAATGTGGGCTTTGAGAATGGACATGTCTATGTCAGAATCACAAATCACACCATCAATGCTTTGTACATTCGTGAAGGAGTGAGAGATTCACGAACGATCTTCGCGAAACAAACCCTTAAGAGGGGTTTTGGGGCCAATTTGGATTGGATTTTCTATATACCAAATGTGAACTCCTTGAAAAATATCATGGCACATATTTTAGTACCAAAACTCTCACCTTGAGCTTCATAGAATTATATGATCCATTGATACTTGTATGATCCTTTTATTTTAATCTTGAGTTAAATATATCTTTAAATCATGCATTTCTTAGATCATCAATCAATTTATTTTTAAACCTTTAGATCATTGATTAATTTATCTATTTATTTAAACACTTAAATGATTTATATATTTTATATCACTCTATAGTTGAATTTTTGTTTTGTTTTTTCTATTTTATTCATTCATCTCATGATTTATATGCTTTTGGTGGATCCTAATACTTTTAAAAGGTATGAATAATTTGATGGGGATCGAACCATTTTTTTAAATCTAAAATGTTCCTAAAGTGAAACATAAATTCTTAAATGAAATCAAGCATGATAAAATCTAATCTAGTAGTTTTTCTAAATTTAATTTCAAAGAACACAGACATGCAATTTTTCATTCTTAAATTATGTTTTAAAAGTTGAAATATTTTTAGTATTTAAAATTTTATATTAAAATAATATTTTGTAGGAATCATGTATTGTGGTTTTAATTCTTTAATTAAGGGGCATCCAATTATATTTTTATATCTAAATCTATTCATAAAAGACAAAAATTTTAGAAAAATTATTTAGAATGTTTAGATTTAAAAGTTTATTTTTATTGATACATAATCATCTATTTATTTTCACTCAAAATTTTAAGGAAGGTATTTGAAATTTTGAAATTTTTAGTTTTTATTTTTCTAAAAATTATTTGGAAAGTTGAAAGTTTTTAAAATCTTCAAATTTTAGTTTTGAACTCCCTTAATGGAAATTTATGGGTTATGAAATTTTCATTTCAATTTTGTCTCTCTTATGCTTGGACCTCATCTTATTATACATTAAATTTATTTCTTAAACCATTTTTTATGAGTTTTATAATAATTAAAATGTAGGAGAAGGTGATGAGATTAAGGGTATTATTTTCACCAATACCTTGTTTAAAATTATTTTGGGGAAAGAATATTAAAAAACCTAAGGAATGGTTATATTGCAGTCTCTTAATGAATATTTTCAAAAGGTTTAAAATCATTTTTAAATTGTTTTTATTTCAAACATGAGCATATTTATCATTTTATATCTTTAAATGAGAAGACTTTTTTGACTTAAAATAATCACTTATAATGGTTTCATGGGGGTAAAGGTAATAGTTTCAATGGAATTTTTAACTTATTTCAATTATTTTGAAAATTGGATGGTTTTTTAAATTGAGTTATTCTTGAATTTTGAAAACTTTACGATCTTGAATTATTGATAATCACAAAGGGGAAGAATTTTTGAGATTAAATTATTGATGAAATCGTTTTTGAAATTTTCTACTAAATCTATTTTTGAAGTGTTGAAAATGATTAGGGGTATTTCATTATGAAATATTGAAATTCACTTTGGATATAAGAAGGAGAATTAAATCATGTCTATATTTATTGATTAATTTATTAAATGTCTGTGTTCATATGAGAGTGGGAAAATTTTATACATCTCACTCTATTAGGCATTTTTGAATGATCACAAACACACATTTGTGTTTTTAATAGTTTATGTTTGATGGTTTTCAATGTTTATATTTAAGAATTTTTTCATATAGGTTTTAGAAAATAAGTAGGGATCAAGAGGCCCATGAGAATAATTTTTGAATCCCCCCACATTCAGGCACTACTGGATACCCACTGAGGTACCACTGGATGGTCGATGGTACATGGATAGAACACCAGTTTTTTCCAAGTTCAATTGAAGAGATGGTGGGGTCTGGATAGAACAATGATTATTTCTAGGATCACTGGATAGCCAGTGGCATTCAGTAGCAATCCGATGACACCCAGACAAAGAAAAAAGAAGACATTATAGAGGGTCTTTTAAGCCTTAATTCAACACCCAATGACTCTCTAATCCCCTCAAAGGTTTCATAATGATATAAAATCTATTTTAGGATATAAATACACCCAAAAGGGTCCTTGGATGGGACTAGTTACCTTGAAGATAAATTATAGAGACAAATTTTGTTAAAGTTATCTCTTTGTTGTGCTATCTTACAATTGTATCACCTTATCTAATCTCTTTCTCATTATATATTACTAGATAAGTGTGAGTGTGATTCATTGAGATTGTATATAACAAGTCTCTTCCTTTTTATTTTCTCATGTGATCACTACCATTGTGTGTGAGGGGGATAAGTTATCAATACCTTTAAAGTGAGATATTAGGTGGCCACTACCATTGAGTGTGAGGGGATAGGTGATTAATATCTTAAAAGTGAGAGAGATTGGGTTTCTAGCCACAACCACTAAAAGGATAACTATATATTTGGGTTTCTTTATACCAACCAATAAATACCAAGGGTCTTACTTATTGTAATGGGTTTCTTTATAAAATATATAAAAAATAAAGGTTCATGTTTCTTTCTATAACCATTTAAAATAATGTTTTAAACCAAAACATACCAAGTTTACTTTAGGGGAGCAGATGTAGGGGGTACCTTATGGATTATTTCTAAGTTTCTTTATCAATATCTTGTGATTTTTCTTTCATTTATATTTTTGATAAGCTAACTTATTTATTTAATTTATTATGCTCATAATAATTATTATTATTCTTAGATCTTATTATTTATTAAAAAAATTAATTCCAACTAATTTATTTTTATTTTCTAAAAGTTTTTAAATAGGAAATTAACCTCTCCTCTTTCCATATTTACTCGATCTAACAGTTCCAAATGGATATGAACAAAAACAAAGGATATAATATAATGAGGTATTTCTTCTTATTTTAAATTGTGAATCCTTCTAAATTTTATTAGAACTGGTTTCACATTTTGATCTATAGTCAAATGTACTTGATTTCAAGGAAGCGATATTAGAGGTTTGATACTTTTATATTAAAATAGAAATAAGTCCATAGTTATTTTGATCATTGTTTTTACTTTAGAAAACATCAAGATGGTATATTTATTTAACTATTTTTATATGTTTTTGATATATTAATTTCATGTAAAGTGAAGTAGAGATTGATTGGTTGAAAGCTTATCTCACATCATAAATTGAGATAAAGGATCTTGGAGAGGCCAAGAAGATTCTTAGGATGAATATCAGATGAGACAAAGATAAGGGTGTTATTACTCTCATGAAGATGGAATATTTGAAGAAAATAATCCAAAAAATTGACATTAATGATAAATAAAAACCTATCAATACCATATTAACACCTCATTTTAAACTTAGTGAATTATTATCTCTGAAGATAGATGAAGAGAGGGAATAGATGGATCATGTTTCATATACAAGTACAGTTGGAGACTTGATGTATTCAATGGTGTGTATGAGACCTGATATTTCGCATACAGTGATCATGGTAAGATAGTACATGTGTGACCCAGGTAAAGGCCATTGGATGGAAGTCAGATGGATTCTATGGTATATCAAAGGTACCGTAGATATTGGTTTGAAGTTTATAAGAGATAAAAATGTTAAGAGATTTCTTATCAGATATATTAATTCTGATTATCCAAGAGACCTGTACAAGAGAAGACCCACTACAGGTTATGTTTTCACTATGGTAGGAGGGCTAGTGAGTTAGTGATATACTCTATAGTCAAAAATGGATTTGTTTTCTAAAGAGGTAGATTATATGATAGTGAAAAAGTTTTCATGGAATCTATCTGGCTACATGGTCTGATCATAGACTTAAGGATCATATAGGATAATTTATATGTCATCTATGATATCTATAGTTCTATTTATACTTCAAAGAATTAGGTTCATCATAGTTGAACCAAGAATATTGATGTTCGATTCCATTTAATTTGAGAGAATGAGAAGTGTATCTCACTTCAAAAGATCATGAAAATAGAGACCCCAATAGACATGTTGAAGAAGGTGGTTACAAGGATCAATTTACAACATTGTTTATACTTGATAAATATCTCTTGTACTTAATCTTCCCATGGGAATCAGTTAGGAAACAAAAAGAACAATTTGAAAAGCACCATTTGGTGATATTTTTCATCAAGATGAATAATCATTATCATAAAAATTTTGGCCGCTATATATGATTTTACCAACCTGATTTAAAACATATATCATCCATTTAAAACTTGTAATAACCATTTAATTCATCTCCTATATCATTCTATAAATAAGGTTACTAATCATGGGAAAAGTTTGTAATGTGTGGTATTCCCATTTGAATTAGATAAATTCATTTAATTCCCCATGGAGTAGTTCATCCGACTGAATCATATAATTATCCTATGTTATTTTATTTTATTATATGTGTGTGTGAGTGCAATCGAGATAACATGACTGAAATAGAGTGTGAGATTCTATACAACACATGTTTCCATGCGTATGCTTCATGGAATACATCATCATGTCTACTATAATTATCATGCACTAAAAAATAAAACAAATTATGTATATATATATATCCTATATATAGTAGAATTAAAACACTAAATAAAAGTTTTAATCAAAAAATAAAATAGTTTATTTCATAAATAAACAAATCCTCATGTATATAACCATCATCCATGAATACTAACACTTAAAATGAAATGAAAAACAGTTTATATGAATAATAATAAAACAGATAAGAAAATATAATAATTATTATTATAATAATATTCAATATAAAGGAAAACATCAAATACTCATTAAATAACACAATAAATAATAATGAAATATTATCATATTAATAATCATATACAACCATATTTAGTCATGCATATAAAAATAGAACAATAAAACAATTAATATCAACATAATTAATTAGATTATTACATAAAAAATATAAGCGAAACAAATAAAAACATATAATATAACATTAAATAATGAGAGTGTTATATTAAAACTAACATAAATAGAGGTAGAAATTCCTGAAATTATCTACCTTTTGATAATTACAAAACTCAAACATACTCCCTCTTTTTATAAAGATAAAAAAGATAAGAAAATACAATGAAAAATATATGAAATAAATTTAAACTAATAGTAGACTAAAAAAAGTAATAGAGGCATAGGAGTTAAAAAAATAAACATATATCCCTAAATAAAGCACTTAAATATAGCAATATAAAACTCTTATTAATAAAAAACATGAAAAATTATTGAATGAATATAAAAAATTCTTAATATATTATAATACATTAATTAATAATTACACATAGTAAAAAAATAACTTTATAAACTTTATACGTATATCCATCTAAAGCTTTGCACATATTATAATGGATAACAACCGTGGAAGATAATAAAAAAATAAAATTGTATAGAAAATCATACCCCCACTTATTCAAATATTTCTCTCTTTTTAAAATATATGATGGAGTATATTCCATTTTCTCATATTTTTTTATCTAAAAATACTTATTTGATGTAGCATAAATGATAAAGAAACTCAATTCAAGTTTGAATATGAAATAATAAATGAAACCGTATAAAAATATAAATAAAGAAACTGTAAACATGTATACCTTACACCAATTATTATACTATATCATTAATCTATGATTTATTAAACTTACTAAGGAAAAATTAAAAGGTTATTCCCTTCATGGTGTATCAATGGGTTAAAACTAAATCAATCACCACACAAGTGGGTTCACCCTTCACCTATGATATGTTAGTAACTCATTGTATAAAATATAAAGTATTAAGAGAGATACAAGATAAGGGAGTTACATATGAGGCTAGGGTAGATTTTTATACTCAGACACATACCTATTGAATGTGTAGCACCCTAGAAAGTTAAATGGTTAAAAGAATAAACTTTACAACCCATGTTAACAAGGTGAAACTTTCTTTTCAGGAGCCTAATTGATTAGAAATACATAGTTAAGAAAGATTGGATAAGAGTAGTGTCAATATGGGTGACCTCCTAGGAAGTTTCCTAAGGTGTGTGTGTGTAAGTAAAAATCAAACTAAAAGAACATGTGTTGGACTGTAGGGACATTCATTTATATGATGACCCATTCAGGAATGCGGGTGAGCCCTAGGGAGGGGTACAACATGTAACTGTGGGGAAAATAGTGGTACCTAGTGGGAAAAGACCCGACTGTTGATGTCCTCCAAGTGAACACTGGCAATTGGGAGATGAAGAAATACCCAATGAACGAGTATCATTTTCCCACAAATGGAAAATAAGAAATTAAATCTATATGATAGGTCATGCACTGAGGTCATGGTATCACATAAAACTCTTATAGGATCACGAACATATAACTCTTAATGAATCATGTGATCCTATGAGGACAACCAAAGAGGTATGTCTACAAAAAGGGTTTCATACAATGCATGATCCATGACTGATCATGCGATTCTCCCTTTGAAGTCATGTGATAAATTCCACAACAATCGAGTTATGAATAGGGATAACAAGGTTCACGTAGTCAATTTATTGATCACCTGAATAACCCAAAAAATGTTATTATTATCACACAAAATGAACTTGGACATTTAAAATCTGATCATGTAATTCCCTAGTAGAATAACATTTTAAAATTTTTAAAGGGATCATGCAATATAAATCTGAAACTGATAGGATCCTTATGCGATGATGTTACACTATTTTTCATGTGATGGGATTACATTCTTCACATGATTAGTTCATAATCACATAAAGGACCGTCCACATGTCAAAAATTATCATGTGATTCCCTGGTAGATGAATGCTTTACAAATGGAAAAAGGGATCTTGCGATAGAAAATCAAAATCGATGGGATCTTTATGTGATGTAAGTTATGTTGTTTTTTCACACGATGGAATTATAACCTTCGCATGATTAGTTTATTTATTAGAAAAAATCCCTCAAACATTTCATCTTGATCACACAAAGGAAAATAAATATGCCAGTTTGATTATGTGAAGGACCTTGAATATGTCGACATGATCTCATGAGGGCCCTCAGATATGCTGAATTGATCATGTGAACACCTACAGACATATCAAATTGACCACGTTAAGGCCTTTTTACATATCTTTTATAACTAACCTGACCCCAGTATCTTAGATCCGGTGCCTCACATTATTACATTGGAATAGATGTATGATTTTAATCCTAAATGACCAACCAGTTTAGTAGTTTTGGAAACCATATTACATACATGACCCTTACACTACAATTTAAAATATAAAATACAACATTGAGAATCCATTGAGAACACCAAAAATTCTCCTAACTTAACCATGAATATCATTCATAATATACATATTGGAATACTAGTAAAAATTAAACATAAGAAAGGGGTGAGATCATATTCTCAGTAAGGATAACCATAATGAAAATTATATTATGAATAATAATCATAAACATTAAGGTAAGGTGTATAACTGAAACACATTCCATTTAAACATAATATTGAGAATAATATGGCAAGAATAAATGAAAATAATATAATTCCATATGAGTAATCACATGGATATTCTACTAATATAATAATCAATTGTAATATCAATAACTAATCTCAAGATGAGAGAATTCATAATTCCAGACATCATAATCACACAATCAAGGCTTCAGCCAAGACACCATACATAAATGGGTAAGGCCTTAGCCAATACCCAAAATAGTTTGTCTCATGAGACCTACTGATGAATCTAGGGGCTATAGTGGTCACATCCCATCACTTACTAAGTCCAATTAATTCCTCATATGAAAGGAGTGGTGAAACATAATCAATGTAAACATTCATACTAAAAATATCATACGAAATGTGAATAATTTAACCATAAACCATGAATGATATCAAAATAGAAAATCCATTGTCAAACTAAATCATAAAACATTTAATGAAATATGGTAAATGATATCATAAGAAATCAATCTCAATTAATAAAATAATTAAATAGAGGATGTTTTCATAGATAAAAATACTTTAACAAAATAATTGAATTTTTTTGAGAGAAATGCCCTTTTTACTTTGAAATAATTTATTTAAAAAGCCAAAAAATTATAAATGGAAAAAATTTATTTAAAAATAACCTTTTAAACTTGTAAAGGAAGATTTAAAATGTTAAGGCCTCATGATGGATAAAAAATATGCTCATGTCATATAAGTTAAAAAATATTTCTTCCATAAAAAAAGTCACAAAGTACCTCATTTGGAAAATGACAAAAATATTCCATTAAAATAATTTTATAAAATGTAAAACATGGGTAAAAAAATTTAAATATTCTTAGTATACTATTTAAAATATTTTTGAAAACATTTTTAGAAAACATGGATATGGAAGAAAAATGTTCCCTAGGGGAGACTTAAACTTAAACAATCCTGAATAATAATGAGATTGTAAAATAACCCTTACCTTCTACTTTCTTTAATTTGAATGCTATTTAACCTCTTGTATAATGGTTTAAAGAATGTTATTAAATTATACCATAATTATATCCATATTTATGATATCATATATGATATTCTTATACTATTTTTTAATAATGTTTTGTTATTACCCTCATTTCGGGTGTTAACTACTACATTATATCAAGCATGTTTTCTCATGTAAGAATTGTTTATTATGAATAGGATACATTTATTTCATCTAAATAATGATTATAAGTTCATAAATATTATATTTACTCATTATATACATTTTAATAATAATTTATGAATGGTTAACATGAGAAATGAATCACATCGTGTCGTGGAGACGGTAGGTCGTACATATTCACGAGTGACGATATCATTCCCTTAATGGTGAAAGAGTAAGGAAATGGATGATATATTATTTTTTAAAGAATAAATATAATGTAATAATTATCATATATATCAATTATTTTTATAATTATACGCATACAAGTAAAGTTGTGATGAAAAATAGATCACAGCATGTTGTGGAGACGGTAAGCCGTACGTACACATGCACAATGTTTTCATTTTTTGTAGGATGGATAAATCATGGAATATAGTTGTCCCATAATCATAATAATATATAAGAATATATATTATATTGGTGTTATTACGTTATCATGTAAACAACTCATGAAGAATAAGTATAAGAATAAATGAACTTGGATGAGTTGGTAAAAATGATTACCTCTTATAGGATAGACTCCCTTTAGATCTCTTCTCAAAGGATCTAGGGTTGGTATTTTTAGAATACCATAACCTCCATAAATTTTATAAGGATTATAGTAGGATAAATGGTCAGGTTTTGGTCATGATAGAAGGATAAAATTGGTGTGAGGAAGTGAGAGAGGAGGTTCCCTTTTATAATTGAGGTGAGAGTCACTTTTGGAAACTCTCAAAATATTAATTAATATAAATTAATTTTGAATTAAAAATGGCTAAAAAGTATGTTATTTTAAAGATAAGATGCGTACGGGTCTAAATACTCTCAATCAATAATTTTTAGACAATTTTAGGTCACATTTGTACCCTGATTTGTTTTGATTTAAACCTTATTTGATCTCTTTAACTCTTACCGTGACAACATGTGTTTTTACTACTTAAGGGTTAATATAATTACTATAAAATTCCAAAATAACCTCAAATGATTCATGGATTACATTTTTAATTTTATCACAATAATTTTTATGAATTTTATTTTTGTATGAATATAACATTTAATAAAATATTATTTATTTTAAAGTATCATTAATGTCAATTTTAATAGTATTCATTTCATGAATTTTTTTAAAAATATCAATACACAATATAAATTTGATTTTTTTAATAAAACTCTAATATGTATTTTTTATCTATAATATTCATGGATGACATTAATTATATGAAATTATATTTATTTTAATATTTTAAATATCATTTATTTTATATTTCCATTAATTAAACAATTACTACATCATCATTGTGTAAGCCTTTAAGGTAATTATTTTTTTCATAAAAATTAAAAATAAACTATAATGATGAAGATAAATATTTAGATTTAAAATGAATATTTATAGTCAAATTTATCTTCTGTATAACCCTATATTAAAAATTATATAGTTATTAAAAATATGAGTATGGCATATTTAGCTTCCTTTTAAATAAAATGTAATAAATTTCATACTCCCATCCAAGTGGATTCCAAAGGTTATAATCTCATCACATGGATTATTTTGGTTGACACTCACTTATCTAATGAGATTTGGACAAGTATTAGGGTAATTTTATAGTCTTTATAATATCATTTTTACATATAATTACCTGATTTACCCTTAAGCATAGTAATTAAATTATTACCAAATTTACTATTCATATCCACAAAAATAAAAGAAAACTATATTAATAATTTTGACCCACTGATTCCAAATATGGAATATATTTTAAAAAATTCATAAAACATAATTTTCATTAATTAATTTAAAACAAATCTCATTGACGGAATGAGAAAATAGGTTATTAAAGTGAAAATGTACATAAGATTGTAATGTTTTTATATTCATATTCAATATAAAATTGATCCCAATGACCTAAAGTTTATTTAATGATATAAAATTAATCTAATTATACTTTAAAACCAATTAAAATTATAATTTAACACTATAAATTATTTAGATGAAAAAGTTGTTTTCAATTAAAATGCAATATTTTATAATTATTCATCAAAACATGAAACTTATCATAAAAATACAAAAAAAATAAACCGAAGTAATTTTTTATATTAAAATTTAAAATAAGTGGTTTATTTGGTCAAATATAATATATAAAAGTGTCAAAATGGATTTAAAATAGGTCCTCTATTAAAAGGTGGTAAAACGACCTTTCAAAAAAATATAACCTTTTATACTTAAAATTATTTTTATTGTTATATTAAGACTATAAAATCTATTGGATGAATTTAAAAACATTTTTTAAATATATAACATATATATTTCATGAATATCATTCACTAATAGTTATTAATTTAATTTCTTATGATAAAATTCAATTGTGGGCATAAAAATAGTTTTTAATAAAAATACATCCATTATATTCAATTTGTTTTTATTTTAATTTATAATTAATTCGTAATCAATGAATTAATTTTTTAAACATGTGTAAAATATATTTTCATAATTTAATTAATCTCATTCACACCCTCTAACTTAATAGATAGTGTTAAAATGATTATATTTAATAGTATATCATGGTTCGTTTAAGCCCAGCATTGTGTGTAGTGTAAGCTATTGAAGATATTAAATTTAAAAAGATAAATATCATAAAATCTTGGGGTGTTACATTCTACCCTCCTTCAATAAATTGATCCCTTGAAATTTGAAGTTTCAATTCAAAAATAAAAGGTTGATACTTGAAAATTCCTTTGTGGGAAACCCACATCATAAATAGGGTTAATAAAATTCCTCTTAATAAGAGAGAATAAGAAGTAAAAAGGTCACATTGAACAACATATAACTTGGTACCTAAGTAGGAGAACATTATTTTCAATTAGATACATGTACACTGATGAAAAGTGTAAATATTTATAAGGAGTGATTGAGGTCGTCAATCACAAACAAGTGAATGATAAATGGAAATTTGAGGTCCTAAAAGCCATAAATCTATGATGATTTAAAATACCATTGATTCAAAAAAAATTAAGGAATTAAGATAATTTTTTTTTGTTTTTAGAACCTTTTCCTAGAGTTAAGGAATTATTTTTCTCTATAAGAATGTAAGGAAATATAATAAATTGATACAATTATATTTCATAAACACAATCTTATCCTTTGGTTGTGCCTTGAACTATTTTTACTTCATTTCTTAGAAAAAGTTTCATCATAAGGTGAAGTAATACTGACCAAAAAATACCATTTTATTTTTTAAAACACTTTTAATGGAAAGTGATAACCCATGCATATCTGAATGCAAAATATTAAGTTCCATACGATATGGATAAGAAATTAAAATCTAATTTGAGCCTACTAGACACATTATCCCTAAATAATTTACAACAGAGATTATTTAACTTTGTATTCGGATCATCCTTGATAATATATTCAAACCAGTAAAAAAATTTGTCCCATGTTTGAATGTACTCTTCCATTGTTATTTTCCTTGCATTAAAACCTCTTACCAGAATATGGTCTTGCTTGTTAATTCACTCAATATGATTTTATTGGTGTCCAAAAGTAGCAGTATCTCATCCATCTTGTTAGAATCCTCTCAAGATACATTAATCAAGAAATAATCCTCCAACATAACTTCCTTAAAGTGTATTAGAAGCTCCCAAGTTTAGATATTAATTGGAACCTACTTGTGTGCTTCCAGTTGTTGGTAAGTGGGAACTCCCATAGCGTGATCAACCCAATCAGTGGTGTTCAAACTATGTTCAACCACCATCGAGTTATCCTATGGATAATATTATTACCCAAACACACAATATTGATCCTTGGTCCTAGAGATGTAGGTTATTTTATTTCTATATTGAACCTTCAGACTCACCTTTTGGTCCTTCTCCTTGTTATTAGGTTCAAAGTCCGTTTCCTTGGGCCTTGTTTTCTTGGCAGATATGGTATCCATTGGTTTAGGTAGGTGGGAATAATCCTTCCATCCTCTGAGTTTATATTTTTTTAATTATAACATAGCTTCTTGAATATTTTTTTTATTTTCACCCCTTTTTTCCTTCTCGGATAATGGGGCCCTCTACCATGGCATCCCTCTACACTAACATATGAAAAAATGATAAATATTTCATCACTTGCCTCATCCCTAGAGAAACATTATCCATAATAAGAAACCTCATCCTGACTTAGTTTTGGATGATCCGGGACCACCAATTCAATATCTAGGCCTTGAAACCAGTTGTCCAACTTAATGTTTGGTCTGAACTTCCTAGAACCAATCCAATTGGTTTAATTCTCTGAACCTCCTATGACTTGAATGTCATAATCCAAAAAATTTCACCACACCTTTTCATGTTTCTGGTTGATAAACCACATCATTTGTAAGGATAAGGACATAAAACATTTCCACTAACCCCTCTAACCTCTCCTTGACCTTATATCCATTACCAAATCTCATAGACTCTATATAATAAGCCCCCTTGGTTAAGGTAGGATGACCTGAATCTCCCATACCCTTTAACCCCCTACCCATGGCATGTCCTAAACAAATGAAATGGCCAAGTCATGTTTCAATCTGCAGAAAATATCCACAAATTTTGGATCATATTTCCTTGGATGAATCATTTTCTAAGCAGGAGAAACTTATGCACCACCTGCCTCCATCAGACTGGCTGCCTCCATGATAGAAGTCTGTGGATCCAAGTAGATGACAATTTGAAACTCCTTCTGACCAGTAGTATCCATGAAATCCCAATCACTTCCATTAGGATCTTTCCTCGCCTCATTCATTTTTAGCGGTAGGTTTGTGATGCAACACCTACATCCTTACATAAAATAGACAAGGCATTTACACAAAGAGTAGTAATCGACCAACTATTCAAAACAAGCAGGTTTCTTGTAGATGATTTCTTCTCTAAATGAAATCTACAAAAACTCAACAAGAATTCAAGATACATAAAATTCAATACAAATCCTTGGAGATATCGGGTGACAAACAACATGAGTTCTACTATCATAACATAAATACCAACCCACTAGATTACCAAGCATATGAATGATTTCAGGGTTTTGAAATAGGATGGGGGTGGAAGTAAATATTACCCAAATCAATATCATAGGAGTGTATTGGTGAATATGGAAATCATAGGACCACCTGAAGAAGAAAAACTGTAAGTTGTTTCAGAACATGGGAGCACTAGACCAAGCCGATATCAGATCCTCTTCCAAATAAAATCAAACCATGATATTCTTTTTATCTAAGAGATCGACAATTTCTCGATCTTACAAAACCCATGCATAAAAGATGAATATATCAAATAGGTCCACTGAAAGATGATGGTTTTTAAAATGATCATCTGACATTATTATTATAAGAGATGAAACATCCATGAACTCTGATGCTGAGAGTGGAAGCTACAGAAGTCCATTGAACAACTCAGGAACCATAGGGAAAAGAGAAATTTGAGGGAAAGGGGTAGAAAATCTGGATTGGATAATGGAGACAAGGGATGAGGTTGAACCCCCACTAAGGATGGTGGAGGTCCCTCCCTCTCTAGTGGGGGATGGACTAGTGGAGTAGGAATCACTAACCCCAAGGGAATCCCCCCTTACTTGATGCATCTTGGGTTAAGTAATACATTAACCTTTAAAACCATTTCCAAAGATCAACTTAAACCATTTCAGAAATGGTTAACTTTTCCAAAATATTATGATCCAACAATTTATAAATAATGTCACTGATTTTTCAAAATGAACTTATCAAATAGCATGATGTGGCTATTAATCTCCACATACGAACATGTGAATACATTCTTCTTGTATTCTCTTGAAGCATGGTAATAACTTGAATTACCATAAAACCTTATTTAAAACATGCATGATTCCTTACTCCTTATGTAAAAAATAGGATATTGGATATATTACTTAAATCCAAAATATTTTAGACTCCACTAGTGATAACATAAACCACTTTGTTAACAAATTATTAATCAGTTCCAAGGTAGTCAGTACTATCCAATTTACTTTATCCAAATCAATCATATCTTTATTCTGATATCATTATCTTAGTATTAGGAACATATTAAGGGTTATATTTCCCTCAACCATAAGTTTTCCAAAAAATTTAACTTACTAATAAGTCAATTTTCTTGGTCATCAGTACCATTCAACACACTATCTCAAATCCTTAATGAAATAGTACTACATTACAATCCTTATATATTCCATAATTCTTATAATCGATACATCGTTGATAAAATAATCAAATGACATAACTCTTTAATCCCAAGATAAGAACATTGATCAATCCTCTTCATCCATGGTATTAGTATAATCTTGAACATGATCCATTTGCCTCTTTTAGGGTATACTCCTTTGACACATGATACATTGATTTTTGTAGTGTCCCGTATCCTTGAAGTTGAAATATTGTACATTAGAAACCTTTTTATTATCCTTGAAATTTAAATCATAGTGGAATTTCTCTCCACACTTGTATAAAACTCTGATTCCTTTTAAGCAAGTACCATGTTTATTATTTCCATAATTATTATATGTGGGAGAATAATTCTTTCTATTATTACCTTTATCCATATTTTTCCTAGCTTCCCTCTTATTCTCGTTCTTCCCTCCAAAGCCATAATAAATAGAGTAGTTTTTACCTATCCCGTTATCACATGATACCATGTCCTTAAATAACGATAATTCTTGGGATTTTATTTCCCTTAAAATTATTTTTTTAAGACTATGAATGATAAGATCATTCTTACTCTTTGGATCACATGTATTGGTGCGGTTCACATTCCTTCTACTAGGATCCATTTCTAAATGAAAACATACACTAGGTTAGATTATATCGTAATGTATAATCCAAAAACTACAAAAAAAAATTAACATAAATTGAACAATTTATGTTTATATAGTCTTAGAATCATAAAAACTATTTCTTTGGGATGTTATTCTATACTTACCCTCAAAGTATATCTTAAAGTTATGTTCCCTAATCTATGTTTTCTAAATATAGTTTCCAAGGTTTAAAATAAACTTCCGATGATAAAAACTATAAAGACCCAAACCCAAGTATCTCGAAGTGAGTTCCTAACTTTATTACATTGGCATAGATACAAGATTTGAATCCCAAAGGACTGATCAGTTTAATAGTTTTGGAAACCAGGTTACATACATGAACCTTACACTACAATTTAAAATATAAAATACAACACATTTAATCCTTTTAGAATAATAATATTCTTCTAGATTAACCATGAGTATCAGTTATAATATACATATTGAAATCCTAGGAAAAATAAAACATAATATAGAGGTGAGATAAGATGCTTAGTAAGGGTATGTGTACAATGGAATATATTATGAATAATAATTATAAACATTAAGGTAAGGTGTATAACTAGAATATAAGCCATTTAAACATATTCTTAAGCATAATATGGAAAAAATAAATGAAAATCATATAATTACTTAGAAATAATTACATGTATATTATACTAATAAAATAATCACATAGAATGTCAATAACTAATCTCATAATGATGGAATGCATAATGGTGGACATTATAAACATACCGTTAAGGCTTCGTCCAAGACACCATACCTAAATGGGTAAGGCCTTAGCCAATAACCAAACTAGTTTGTCTCATAAGACCTACCAATTCATCGAGGGGCTATAGTAGGCCCCTACCGACACTTACTAAGTCTAATGCATTCCTTATATGAAAGGGGTGATGAAATATAATCAAAATAAACATTCATATTAAAACTAGCATACAAAATGTGAATAATTTAACAATAAACCATGAATAGTATCAAAATAGTACATCCACAGTTAAACTAAATCATAAACCATTCAATGAAATATGGTAAATTATATCATAAGAGATCAACCTCAATTAAACATAAGATTCAACAGATTATCTTGACATAGATGAAAATACTCTAATAAAATCATTCAAGAATTTTGAGAGAAATAACCTTTTTTTACTTTGAAATAATTTATTCAAAAATCCACACAATTAAAAATGAAAACATTTTATTTGAAAAGAATCTATTAAACCTATAAAGGAATCTTCAATATGTTAAGGGGTCAAGATGGTGGAAAAATTTCTCACACCACATAAGTTAAAAAAATACCCCTTCTATCGAAAAAGACACAAAGTATCTCATTTGGAAAATAACAAAAAGATTCCTTTCAAACTATTTTATAAAATATAAAACATGAGTAAAAAGTATATAAACATTTTTAGGATAATATTGAAAAAAAAATTTAATTTTTTTTAGAAAACATGGATATGGAAGAAAAATGTTCCCTTGTGGAAACTTAAACTTAAAAAATTCTGAATAATAATGAGATTGTGAAATAACCCTTACCTTGTAATTTATTTAATTATAATTTTATTTAACCTCATGTATAATGTTTTAAATAATTTTATTAAATTATAATAGAATAATATCCATATATATGATATCATATATGATCTTATTATACAATTTTGTTAATTATGTTTCGTTATTACCCTTGTTTCGGGTGTTAACTGTTTTATTTTCCCATGCATGTTTTTTCAGGTAAGAATTGTTTCTTATGTATAGGGTATGTTTATTTCATTTATAGAATGATAATAATTTCTTATATTCATTTTTATAAACATTTTTGAATGGTTAACATGGAAAATTAATCACATCGCACCATGAAGACGGTAGGCCGTACGTGCGTACGAGCGACGATATCATTCCCTTTTTGGTGAATGAGTAAGGAAGTGGATGGTATATAAATTTTTTTCAGAATAAATATCATGTCATAATTATAATATATACCCATTATAACTATCATTAAACCCATCCAATTAAAGTGGTGATGAAAAATATATTACACCACGATGTGGAGACGGTAACCCGTACGTATGAAGGTGCATTGTTTTAGTTTTTCGTAGGATGGATAAATCATGGAATATGGTTGTCCCATAATCATAATAAAATATAATCGTATATATTATACGGTTTTTATTACATTATCATGGAAACAACTCATTAATAGTCTGTATAATAAGAAATGAACTTTGATGAGTTGGCAAATATGATTACCTCTTCTACGATAGACTCCTTTTAGATCTCTTCTCAAGGGATCTAGGGTGGGTCTTTATGGAATTTCAGGACCTAAAAAACTTGGATAATGATGTTATGAGGATAAATTTAGATTTTTGGTAGATATATAAGTCTCAAAGTGGTGTATGGAAGTGAGGGATGAGGTGCACTTTTATAATTGAGGCGAGGGTCAATTTTGGAAACTCTTAAAATATTAAATTAATATAAATTAATTTCCAATTCCAAATGGCTCAAAAGTGAGTTATTTAAAATATAATATGATTATTGATAGAAATTATCTCAAACAATAATTTTTATACAGGTTTATGTCACATTATTACCCTTGTCATTTTTGTTTTAACCCTTATTTAATCTCTTTAACTCTTACCATGATAACATGTGTTTTCACTACTTAAGGGTTAATATAGTTACTATAAAATACCAAAAGAATTTAAAATGAGTCATGGAAGAAATTTTAAACTTTATCCCATTAATTTTTCATAAGATTATATTTTTATTAATTTTATAACATTTAATAAATTATTATTTATTTTAAAGTATCATTAATGTCAATTTTGAAACTATTCATTTATTTACTTTTTTAAAAAATATCAATACACAAGATAAATTAAAAAAATAACCATTAATACATTCCTAATATGTATAGTGTATCTATAAAACTCGTTTATGACATTAATTATCTCAAACTATATTTATTTTAATATTTTTATTATCATTTATTTCATATTTCTATAAATTAAACAATTACTACATCATCATTGTGTAAGCCTTTAAGGTTATTATTTATTTCCTAAAAATTAAAAATAAATCATCATGATGAATATAAAATTTTAGTTTTTAAATGACTATTTATAACAAAATTTATCTTTTGTATAACCCCAAGATAAAAATTTTATAGTTATTAAAAATATGAGTATGACATATTTAACTTCTCCTTAAATAGAATATAGCAAATATCATACTCTAATCCAAGTGGCTTAAAAATGTTATAATATCATCACAAGGATTATTTTGGTAGAAACAAACTTATCCAATGATATTTTTAAACGTTTTAGGGTAATTTTATAGTCTTTATAATATTATTTTACCCATAATTACCTGATTTAGCCTTAACTATGGTAATTAAAATATCACTAAATTTACTATTCATATTCCCCAAAATAAAATAAACATATTTACATAATTTTGACTCACTGATTCCAAATATGGAATCTATTTTTAAAAATTAATAACACATAAATTGTTGTAATTAATTTAAAACTTATCCCATTGACAGAATGAGAAAACATGTTATTAAAGTGAAAATGTATATATGATTGTAATGTTTTTATATTAATATTCAATGTAAAATTAATTACAATGAACTAAATTTTATTAAATGATATAAAATTATTATAATTATACATTAAAAACAATTATCAATATAATTCAACACTAAATATTATTTAGATGAAAAATCCATTTCCAATTAAAATGCAATATTTTATCACTATTCATCAAAACATGAAACTTGTTATAAAAATACCAAAAAGTCAACCAAAGTAATTTTTTATAATATGATTTAAAATAAGAAGTTTATTTTTTCGAATATAATATATTAAAGTGTCAAAAATTGGATTTAAAACAGGTTCTCCATTAAAAGGCGATAAAACTACCTTTTAAACAGATATAACATTTTATACTTAAAATTGGTTTTATTCTTATATTAGGCCTATAACATTTATTGGATGAATTTTAAAAAAATTATGAATATATAACATATATATTTCATTAATATCTTTTACTAATATTGATTAATTTAATTTATTATGATAAAATTCCATTGTGGATATAAAAATAGTTTTTTAATAAAAACACATCCTTTATATTCAATTGGTTTTTATTTACATTTCCAATTCATTGGTAATAAATGAATTAATTTTATAAACATGTGTAAACTATATTTTCATAATTTATTGAATCCTATTCACAACCTCTAAATTAACTAGTAGTGTTAAAATAATAATATTTAATAGTATATCGCGGTTCATTTATGCCTGATGTTGCGTGCAATGTAAGGTATCGAAGAAATTAAATTTGAAAAGATACATAATGTAAAATATTGGGCAGTTACATTTATATTGAGTATTAGTTAACACCCCCTCAAAGTCTCGTGATAAACTCCTAGACAGTCAGGTCACACATAAGGCTTATGTGATGGAAGAGGCTGGTAATGATAGACCGATCACATGATCACTGATTATCATGCAATGAAGGGAGGATGTCACAAATCATTCTCATATCAATCATATGAAATGCATAAGACATTGTCAAATTATGTGGATTCCTCTTCCATTAACTTAAATCGAGGTATTCATCTTGATAACCGTATAAAGTGGCATAGATATAGGGGAAATGATGCCTATAAAACCCCCTGGTAGAAGAAAAAAACACACACAGATGAAAGCATAATTTATAAAGAGAAGTGTTAATGTTATCTAAAGATTTATCTACCTATGTTCGTTGAGTATCTTAAGAGAATTAAAAAAATGAGTTGTACAAGGGTCAATCGTGAGATAACCAATTAATCATGTGATAACCATATGATCGTGAGGTAGCCTCTTGGTCATGAAACTAATCCATGTGATTGTTTGGACCTCGATCAATCATGAGATCATGTACCCTCATGTCCTCACTCATTCACATGACTACAAAGATATCACATGAAGTTCAATACTGCATTGTATTCACATAAATATCATGAAAACCTGTAATTTGTATAATCACATACCTTATCCCCCAGAACATCCTCATGGAATCAAAACCCTCACGCAAGGCATATATCCTATCACCCTTTCCTATTCGTGTGACTTTAAATGGATCACATGGATCATGTGCCTCCAAATGGATCACGTGAAGTGCATGAACTCCTTCCTTCACATGGGGTTCATGGCTACATGCCCCCCAGGTGTCACTTATGTGGTCATATCATTTATGAGATTTATAATCATATTCCATTAGAGATTATTCAATACGTAATTACCACGCCTATTGGAAGTGCATCGGATATCTTTATATCCCTTGTTTCTCACATTGATCATGAATCATGTTAGTTTAGGGTCTTGCAATGATCTTAACATTATCATAATAAAAATATCCTAATAAGGGAATCCTCATCATGTAATACCTGTTCAAATATTAGGGTATCCTTATGTGTAAGAACTATTCAAATATTAGGGAAACCTCAGTGCGTAGGACTCATAAAAATTAAATCTCGTATCTATAGTAACACGATTGATCTTCAACTTTCTCTTGTTTCTCAGACTAATCATGACTCATGCAGGCTTAGAGATTTGTGGTGATCATGCCAACATCATGATACAAATTCCTCTAGATATGGGCATCCACCTTGTTATAAGTCCCTAAGATATTCCATTGTTTCCAGAATTTGGGGTAATAATCTCCATGAGTATTGATTATTTGTACTCTCCCATCAGTGGGTTTGGAATGAATTGAACCAAAAGGAATCTGATTCTTTTTATAAATTGGATACGTAGGATTCCTCCCTTAGACTCGAGCTCCATATACAATATTTAAATTCCCTTATATACATCCTTGCTATATGATGTTAAACTGGACGATGTAATCCTATCATACGACCTTAAAATATTTCATATGAACTACATGGTTATTGAATTATATTTTTCTTTGGATATGTAGGATGCCATCTAAAGGTACAATCCTGATCTTAAAATACCAATTGCCTCTCTAGATGGTAGTAAAATCTTGAGTTCCCAGTCATGTGTCTTTAAAGTACAAGTAGTCCCTCATTGCTAATAAATAATGGGAAAAAAGATGGAGAACCTATGATATATACAGATGATGTCATTGGAAAAAACCCCTCCTGCATATATAGGGATTCAACACCTGATAACTTTTTGGGGTAACTAGTCTCATATTGGGATTTGGGAAAGATTCAAGAATATATCTTAAATCTATAAGAGAGTCCTGGAGTAAGAAATAATCCCCCCTAAAAGGTTTGATGATCCTAACCTACCATCCCCTCAACCAATGTGAGTTCATAAAACTCATTAGTAAGAAACTCCAACGACCATCTGCCTTTCAAAAGCAGGTCCATGGCTCATTATAGATGTATAATCCATTGGGACTTTCTATTAATAGATAAATTAGTGAACCAAATGATATAAATCATATTAGAACACCAATTGATGCACATTTTGTCAGGAAATAAAAATGGAAAACCCAAAATGAATCTTTCAATAATTTAATGTAATCAGGTTTCTCATAGATGGGCCATTTAGAATTTTCATGCATGAAAATGGACAAATGGATAATGAAAATAAACAAAAAGATGCACCATACATAGCTGATTAAGTATGTGAATTACCTATAATGATTTAGTAATTATTGGCCATGTTTATTGTTGTCCTTGTGATTAAAGATATAATACTCACAAAATTCACTTTAACTGGAAGTCATTTCATCATCAAGAAAATGTTCTAGAGCCTCATTTATGGAAATGAACTCTAAAAATTAGGAAAAAAAATCACATGCCTGACGCCGTTAGCATCAAGTGGAAAATATGATGTTCATGGAGTATCACTGAAAAGGTATGACCTTGACCCTCAATGCCATAAGTAGAGGTTTAAAAGCACTGAATTCCACAATCCTACCTCCCTCAGGGAAGGCTACGATAAAAATGGTGATGAATGTCACCATTGCCAACTAATTTGGGAGATTATCCCTGGTGCATAAAAAATAATTTCTTCATTACCTTTGGAATTTGGATAAATGGGTTAACTACTAATCCATTTCAGTTTATGAACTTCCAAGGGGAGCACATGTCAACCATTATCACCGGTTCCATCCCACTGATTCACCTTAGTCACCTAATGAGGGCATTACTGAAAAGGTATCCTCCCTGGAAACTCATATCTGGTAACCGAGGGGATATTTTTGGGCATGTTAATCTAGACACCAAGGGTAGAGGGATCATATCCCCACCTCAACAGATGAGGCCCACCAGCATATTCTGATGAAAAATAGTGAGCAGTCTCATATCACTTCCCACCTAGACTAAGTCTACCTATATATCCCAAAATCAAGCATGGGAGAGGCAAATATCCCCACCCACATACATAAATCCCATCAATATATTCTGATGGAATAAGGAGGAAAAGAGTGGGTATATATCCCCACTTACATTTAAGATATCTATCGATATAACCTGGAGATTTAGAACATGCAGGCCTATATACCTATATACACCCTTACGAAATTCCACTATATTTTATTAGCGATGGAGGAACTTCACCAATATATTCTAAAAATGATACAAGGAAAATAACATATTCCTATCCCAATATCTAGAGCATCATATCACAGTTATCAACATAAATAAGTGGATACTCTGGAGAATTCACATATTCTTGATCTCGTCTAGGAGGATTATCAGTATATTCCAATAAAGGACGAGGGACAGGGTTGGGCTCATATTACCATTCCAAATGGGGTCTATCAATCTAGTATGATAGTCACCTCAGGATTGGTGAACATTCCTATCAATGAAATCCGGGGGCATATTCCAAAGGTCAACCAGGATTGGGCCTATTTCCCCAGTCCAATCACGGTCTGTTAGAAAAATTTGGAAACCACCTTAGGGAAGGCTCATATCTCTATCAACGAATCTATTTAGTTTATTTCAACAGATTATATGATTTAGGATCATATTCATGATCCCACCAACTAAAGACAACACCAGCATCCTTCAAATTCTATACAGGAAGAGTTTAATATCCCTTCTCTCATTCCGAAGGTCTATTGGCATATTCTGATGGGGAATGCAACTCTAAATTAAGAACATACCCCCACTTCAATCATGGTTTTATAGAATATTTCAATAACCACTTTAAGGTAGGCTTATATCATCACTGATGATACAGAAGCTTGCTGACATAATCCATTGCCTTCTCAGCACCAGACTCATATTCCCACATTAACATATGGTCATCAATACATTCCAACGATCATCATACTATAGGCTCATATTGCGACTCAACCCCAAATGGTAAGTCAGCATATTATGACCAAGAGTTTTATCAATTTTAATGTCCTTGAGGTTGTCATAAATGTATCTAAAACACCTCAAGGGTCTTCTGACTATTCGTCTAAATTAGAAGGCGATAATTACTATAATAATCCTTGTCATGGTAGTATAGAGATGTATTACAAGGACTCTACCCTTAACATCTTTCGTGGAAAACCTCCTTGTAGGACTATCTAACCCAAATAAGTAAATCCTCTCCTTATCAAGACAACTTCATATAGAGATGTGCTCAAAACATTAGGGTTAACCGTATATAGTTCCTTATAAAGTACAAGAAACACCTCGCCTCAGTCAGTAGGCATCCCATAGAAGTGACCTTTATGGTCTGACCAGGTGGAGTAATATGACCTTGATAAAGAATAGGATGACATGAATATATGGATGAAGATTTTTATATAAAACCTCTCAATTATTTTTTTCCCATCGCTACTTCTAAATTTGAAGTCCCAGATGAACTAAAATAGGAGTACGAGCCATAATTTCAATGGAACATATGGGAAACCTTTCAGAGGTTAAAGGTTAGAAACCTCCCTTATCAAGGAAATGAGGGTCACCTTTAGGACATAAACATGCTCTATTTTTAGATAGACCTGGTGATGTGGCTCATTTTTAATGCAATTTTCCACATCTTTTATTGTTTTTAGTGTACATTAAATGTCAAAAAAATATATTTTAATTAATAATTAATAAATTTTTCCAATTTTTTACATTTCTGCTTAAAATAACCATTTGTTGTAAAAGTAATGTTTTTATTGATTATTTTTTCCACTTTAAATAATTTTGAAATAGAATAATTCATTCTACTTTAATTTTTTTTGTTTTTTTTTGTTTTTATTTAAATTATATTTTTTCATTCTTATTATTCTTTCTTTTTTTTATTTTCTTTTGATTTTCAAAATAATTATTTTAGTTAATTCTTTTATTTAATTAATTCTTTGATTTAATTAATCCTTTTGTAAATAAATAATTCACTTTTGTTTTTGATTCTATAATTAATTAATTTAATCTTAACAATTTAATTCGATTCTTAAAATTTCTTAATATTTAGTATTATTTTAATTTTAATTTAATTCTTTAATTTCATTAATTTTTTATAATTAATTAATCGGTTAATTAATTTAAGCAACTTGATTTAAATATTTTTAATTTTTTAAATTAATTTGTTTGTAAACTATTTGTAATCTTAAGTAAATTCCTTTTTGAATAAATTGTAATTAATATTATTTTTTGTTTTTAACACTTGCATTTAATTCGTTAATTAAAATATTTCACTCTTTCAATTTTGTTTAAGATAATTTATTATTGTTTCAAAATGACTAGTTAATATATTCATTTTTTAATTTGTTTTATTGTTTTATAATTTTAAATTTTATTTTTTTATTGTTCTAATTTATTTTTGTTTGTTTGATTTCTGTTGCATGTGTTACCGCCTGAAGCAACCCAATGGTGACCCACTAAGTCACTGTCAGCATGTTCCACCCCTTTTCCACCATTCCACCCCATTGCTGCCCCATTTCAACTCACCGTCACACCCTTGTCTCACCGCTAAAATCACATAACTGCGACTCAGAGTCACTGTTTCCATCTCACTATCACTACTATTATCCCATTCTCCACTCACCGTTGCTCTTTTTACACTACTACTTCACCAATGGTGACTCCCTGTCACTGTTATCCAGTCCCTACTCACCGTTCTAGTCCACCAGCATTTGAGCCATGACTCGCCATTACCTCTTCGTCCCACCGGTGGCACCGTGATCCACCGACAACACCTTCGATGACAAAAAAAAATAACTCAACGAAGCAGAATAATATTTAAAAATAAAAAATTTAGAACCATCCTTACTCATATAGATCTGAAGAACACAACTTAAGAAGAAAATCAGTTCCAATAGTAGATCCAATTCATAGATCAAATCACCTCAGATTTGGAGTACTCCACGAATAACCACTGATTAAAGTCAGATTTGAGAAACTTGAAGCCGACCCACTGTTGAACCCAAATCGTTGTCCCTGCCTCGATCAGCTGCCACCACTTGAAGACTCGATCCTACTCCTCCACCTGAATCCTTGTTGTGCCATTGCGACCCCTTTTCCTCACCATGTTTCCCTCTACTCGAGCCTTCAGAGACCCTCTCCCGTGCGCTTTTAGATGAACCCCTAACCCGTGTTACCCCTATTGAAGCCACCAGAACACCCACCACTACGAAGCACCATGCCGCTGCCCAACTCCTCTTCTTCCTCTTCCGAATCCCCCTCCCCACTTTCCCCTCTTCTCCACTCAACCCATTGACCCCTACCTCTTTTTGTTTTCTCCTTTTTTATGTATTTATATTATATATTATAACATATATTACATTATAATAAATATAATGTATAACAATAATAATATATCTAATAACACCTAATAATTATAATATATAATATAAAACTATAAATATAATAATGATAATAAATATACTTATTTTGACTTATATATATGCATTAATAATTATAATAATAGGTATATGTATATATAAGTTTTATTTTTATATTTTTTTTATTTCTATTAAAACTCTCATAACATTAATATAGTAGTTACTTTTTTTTCCTCACACGTGTTTTTTTGTGCTTTATGTTGTTCTGTATAGGGGGAGGTGATCATGGGGGCTTAAAGAGAAGCTGATTGTGGGAAATGAAAGGACAAAGTGTGGGGGATCTGTGGGTCATTGCAAGATGCTGAGTACACTTACTGAGAGTTCATTAGAAAGTTGGGGACGAGCACATCAGGACTTGCCATGTGGAATGACGTTACCTGTTAGGATCTATTTTTTGATGTTTTCATTTAGAAAATAAGATAACAACTCCTCTCTATAACTAGGGGGGACTCCACACATGACACCACTCCATCCATTCACCCCGGACTAGGGATTGTCCTTGGCCGGGAGATGGAACCCTCCTCCTTTATATCCATTCTTCACCACTCTATTTTGTGTTTTAATTTATATTCTATAAATACCATCGTGGATCTGCATGTTTTAGATTATAACTATGTTTTTCTTTTTCAATTGTGATATGTTTTCTATTTATCTATGTTTTTTGTTGTGATATTTATTCTAAAAGAATGGAGAAGTAATTTACAGGGCCTAATTCATGTTTTGAAACCCAATGCAATATGAATATCCAATCATCACTGTGACCACCATTTTTTTCTTCGCCTTAGTAGATCGTGAAGGTGAATTGGGGTGTGCGTGAGCTCATTATTTCACTATATCAGTTTCTACTTTATTGCTTCATTTATTATCCCCTTCTTTTATTAATTTCTCGAACTGAGAAAATTGGGTTGGGTTGTTCGATCTAGTGAACTCAACTAGATCATTATAGCTTGTGGCATCCTGGTCAGAATGAGTCAGTTGAGGGATTAATTTTTCATCTAGAGGAATTATTGAGTACTGAATAATTTTTTGTGTTCGAGTGTTCCCTTTTTAGGTGAGGTAGGTGTATGATCTGAGCCATAGGACATGAACTGAGTGAGGTTGAGATTATCTTATACATTTTTTAGTAGATCTTTAATAGTGTAGTTGAAGATGGTTACTCCTGGATCAATCCTTATTTTCACTGACTATTTTTTGTGTATTTCATTTTTTTTCTCTAAGTAGTTTGTCCTATGTCTTCCTTATTTCCTCTTTGTTTGTTCTATGTCATCCACTATATTCACCATCTGTGATTTTTATCACTAAATTTATTTTTATTATTTTGTCTTGTTGTTTTAAAAATATAAAAAAACACAAAAAGATTTTCGGAAAGACCATTGAGGCTCTCAACATTGCTTCCTTGAGAGTGACCATGAGGTTAGACACTGTGCTATTTCTTGGGTACTATAAATATAAACTTGACTATCCTCATGACAAGGACAATGTCAAATTTTAGCGCTGTTTCCAGGGAAGAAATGTTTTCTTGAGTGGGTTTCCATTTTTTTATTTTATTTCAAAACATTAAACAACTTATTCTCATGAGATCATGCAGATGATGCAGCAATCCATGGATAAGGTCAAAGGAAACCAAGAAGATAATACAATACCACCCCTCCAACTAAAGTTCAAATTTCAAAAAGAAATTGAGAAGGAAGGTGTAACGCCCCGACCCTAGTTAACCAGAGTTGGTGTATTATTACATAACATTGACATGATACAAGGGAATAATGTCCCGAAAGACCAATTAGTTTAGTAGCCTTTGAAGTACTAGATACATACATAAGTTTTACATTACCTAATGAGATAAAAACAACAACAACATTGTGTCCCCTTTGAACACACTTATATCCCTTATCCTATCCCTACAGGTCAACCATAAAATATTTCTTCAGCTCCTAGGAAAAATAGAACATAGAAAGGGGTGAGTTCAGATGCTTAATAAGGATAACAATATAGCAGAAACTTCATAAATAAGCATAAACATTTAAGGCAATGTATAAAACTAAAACAAAATCCTTTTAAACTTAAACTTCAGCATAATATGGAAAAGATAAATCAAATAATTCCATTTACTTATTCACATGGATATTTTACTAGTCAAATTATTACATGTAATATCAATGGCTAATTTCATAATGATGGAATGCATAATGTTGGACATCATAACCACATAGTCAAGGCCTCGTGCCAAGACTAAAAATAAGATTTTTTCAAGGCCTTGTGCCAAGACACTAGTTTATCTCATGATACCTACCGATGCATCGAGGAGCTATAGCAGGCCTGAACCGTCACTTACTAAGTCAAATTCATTCCTCATATGAAAAGATTGAAACATAACATAAACATTCGTATTAAAACTAGCATACAAAATGTTAATACATTAACCATAAACCATGAATGGTATAAAAATAACACATACATTTTCAAAAATATCACAAAACCTTCAATACAACATAGAATATTTATATCATAATAAATCAACTTCAAACAAGTATAAAATCCATTAAAGGGAGTTGACATAGATGAAATCAAAACTATTTGAGAGAAATATCTCATTATATTTTGAAATCATTTAAAAGTCATGTAATTATAAAGGAAAAATTTTATTTTGAAAATATCATTATAAGATTGTAAGGGAATATTCAAAGATTTTATAATGGTGGAGAATAACCACACCCTTCGTATAAGTTAAAAAAACATTCTTACCTTATTTTGTTGAAAAGGTCATGAAATACCTTGTTTGAAAAATGACAGAAAGATTCCTTTCAAACCATTTTATAAAAATTCAAACAAGGGTATAAATGAATTTAACCCATATTATAGTAAATAGTAAAAATGTTTTGAAATAAATTTTTAAGAAACACAGATGTGGATGATAAAGAGGTCCCAGTAGACACTTATGTAAAAACAACCTTGGATAATAAAGAGATTGTGAAATTAACCCTTTCCTTATACTTTTCCTTGGTCGAGGGTATGTTAACCTCCTCTATAATAATTAAATAATTTTTATTAAATTATAAAATAACCACATACATAAATATTATATCATATATGATCTTGTAATATTTATTTTTTAATAATATTTTAGTAGTATCATTGTTTCGGGTGTTAACTGATTCGTTTTCCTTTATATATTTTATTACGTAAGTCATGTTTATTATGGATAGAATGTATTTGATTCATATCCAAAATGATATAATGTTCTTAAATATTATTTTTAATAATCAAATGAAAATTATTATTTAATGGTTATGATGGGGAATGAATCTCATCATGTTCGGGGATACAGTAATCCGTACGTACGCACGAACACTACTTCCACTTCCTTTTTTTTATTTTAAAAGGAAAGAATACCAAATGATACATAGGTATATTATTATTCCAGTATAATATAATATTTTATATATGTTTCATAGGTTCATTAACACCATCCCTTATAAGTTTCATGTATGGTATGAATGAGTCATATCACTTTGAGGGGGCGGTAGTCCACACTTCCTCAAATGAAATTATCATATATATACAACATGAAAATAATAAATGTATGATATAAAAGAATATTACATAAGCTTATAGACAAAATATATATCATAAATATCATATATAATTATATTTTTATCATAATGGCCACCATAAGAGGTGGTAGTATAAGATTGAACAATCATCGTTTCGTGAGGTAGTAGTTCACCGTCCACAGAAACATTATGTTCTATACCCATTAGATGGAGGTGTGTGTAAGTGTAGTTAAAATCATTCTTATAACAACAACCATGTATATTTAGGATAATTTTTTTGTTATAAAAGAAAGTAATAAAGATATTTTAGGGGGTTGGAGAAGTAAAATAAAAGAAAAGAACTTAAGAGAAGATGTTACCTTTAAATCGGGTAACTCCCTTTGGTTTGAACCAAAAGGATTTCTTGAAGTGTTTTCTGCCTAAGGTAAGGCTTATCAGAGGAAGGAAGAGATGTAGGGAGCTTAATTGGGTAGATATTTGATGATACAAGGGGCTTGAGAGGTGTGAGAAATGGGTTACATGTGAGGGATTTTTATAAGGGGGAGGAGGGGCTCTTTAGGAATGTTTGAAAATATTATTTTATTATATAATGATTTTCAATTTCTAAAGGTCCAAAACTCATTAAAGTCGAAGAAAAGATGACCCATGTTCCAAATAAAATCATCCAATAATAATTGGACAGGTTTTGTATATTGTTTTAATTTTTATAATCTCATTTATTTAAATCATTCTTTAATGAGGTAAACACTACATCATTATTAGGTCATTAATAATTTTATTTATTTGATGTCTAAAAATTATAAAAAAATACCATGACATATGAAATTTTTTAGCTTTAAAATGAATATTTATAGTCAAAAAGATAACTTATATAATCCCTTGTAAAAATTATTTTACTAAAAGATATATGTTTATGTCATTTTGTCTTTACTTTAAATTAATTAATATAAAGTGTCATTATGACTCTCAAGTGGCTCAATGGGGTCCCATAATCAACCCGAGGATGCCCATGGTTGGACATGTATCAACCAATAAGAATAGGACACGTGTTAGGGTAATTTAATAATATAATAATAATATTTTTTATCCTTATTTACCAGATTTACCCTTTAACCATGGTAAATAAAATATTTACTAAATTAAATATTCATAGTGTCTAAAAATAAAAGTTACATATTTAAAAAATTTGGACCTCCTAATTCCAAATATGGAATCAATTTTTCCAAATTCAAAACTCTGAAGTGGTAGAAATTAATTTAAAAGTAATTCTCATTGTCAAAATAAAAAGCGTGTTTTTAAGAAATAATAACTATCAAAATATTGACACTTGTTTATGTCCAGTTTAAATGTGAAATTACATCCAATGACCTAAATTATATTAAATGATAAAAATATAATCTAATGGTACTTTAAAACCACTCAAATTTATAATTTAACACTAAATTATTTTGATTAAAAAATTGTTTTTAATTAAAATTTAGTATTTTTTACTATACATCAAAAATTGAAAGTTTTCAGAAGAGTACCAAAAATTCACCCTAATCTAATTTTGATATTCTGAATCAAAAAATGAATTCAATTTTGAAAAAAAATATAAAATTTCAAAAAGTTGGTATTACTATTCCTAACGGCTTGTTTGATTGGTCATGGGGTTTTAGAATCTTGTCGTTGCATACAACGCAAGCTATTGAATTATTCAAAGGGAAATGTACAATAGAAGATTGTGGTGTTACATTCTTCCCTCCAAATAATTTCGCCCTTGAAATTTCTATAATACTACTACATAAAAAGATTTGGGTGGTTCTTTATCATAAGTTCCTCGGGTTCCCACGTTGCCTCTTCCATCTTATGATTTCTCCATAGAACTTTCACCAGATGAGTCATCCGGTTTCTCAACAATTTTTCTCTGGTATCAAGAATTATGATAGGATATTCACAATAATATAGATTGGGTTCCAGTTCTATTTCTTTATAGATGAGTACATGTGTTGGGTCAGGCATGTATTTTCTCAATAGTGACACGTGGAACACATCATTAACTTTGGAGAGACTTGGAGGCATTGCCAAACAATAAGATACAACTCTAATTCATTCTAGAATTTAAAAAGGTCCGATGTACCTGGGACTTAATTTTTCTTTCTTACTGAATAGTATAACTCCCTTCCATGGAGATACCTTCAAGAAAACATGATATCCTACCTAAAATTTCAAATCCTTCCTTCAGTTATCATCGTAGATCTTTTTCCTACTTTGAGAAGCTTTGATGTGGGTTTGGATAATCTTCACTTTTTCCATTGTTTCCTTAACAAGTTCTAGACCTACAAGTTTTCATCCACCAACATCATCCCAACAAGTTGGTGTGCGACATATCTTTCCATATAACACTTTATATGTTTCCATCTAAATACTTTAATGGAAGCTACTATTATAGGAAAATTATACCATAGGTAAATATTGACCCCACATACCTTTAAAGTCAAGTGAGAAAGATCTCAACATTTATTTTAAGTTTTGAATAGTCCATTCTGATTTTCCATCAGTTTGAGGGTGGTAGGAGGTGCTCAAATGAAGTTCAGTATCCAAGGCCTTTTAAATATTTTTCCATAATCTTGATGTAAAATGGGGATCAGGGTTAGAAATAATAGACAAGGGTACTCCATGAAGTCTTATAACTTCATTAATATATAGTCTTTCTAAACGTTCAAGTGGTAAATCTTCTTTTATAGCAAGATTATGTGATGACTTGGTAATAAGATCAACAATGAACCATATTACATCATTACTTCTAGGAGTCCTTGGTAGTTCCATGAAAAAGTCCATTGTAATATCATCCAATTTCCACTTTGGTATGGGAATAGGTTGCATGACTCCTCTAGGATGTTTCCTTCTAGCTTTCACTTGTTGACAAACCATACATCTTGACACATAATTAGCAATATCCCTCTTCATGTTGCTCCACCAAAAATATTCCTTCAATTCTCTATACATCTTAGTGATACTAGGGTGTATGGAGAAATTGGAGCTATGATCATCATCCAACAATTCCCTCTTCAGATCAGGTATATCGGGAACATAATGTCTCTTCCCAAATTTCAAAAACTCATCTTTGTATACAAAGTCGATCAATATCCCATCATTCACAACATTAATTTTCTTTTTAAACTCCTCATCATCATTCTGAAAACTTTTTATCCTTTCTAGTAAATATGGTTTGGAAAATATTTGAAAAAGTATTGATGTTTCACCTTCCATGGTTATTCCCATGTTGATCTTTACTAGATCCATGTATATAGGATCCTTTTCAACTCTCATCTTGTTAAAAACTCTATGATTCTTTCTGCTCAAAGCATCTTCCACCTTATTTTCCTTCCCTAGGTGGTAGTTTATGGTGCAATCATAATCCTAGAGTAGTTTGATCCATCTCCTTTTCCACATGTTGAGTTCTTTTTGTGAGAAAATATACTTCAAACTCTTATGATTAGTATAAATCTCAAATTTTTCACCATAGAGATAGTGTCTCCATATCTTCATAGAAAACATTATAGCTGATAACAAAAGATAATGAGTGGGATAGTTTTGTTCTTGAATTTTTAGCTTTCGTGATACATAGGCAATAACCCTATCAATTTGCATAGGGACACAACCAAGTCATTTCTTTGAAGAATCACTATAAATAACAAACTCATCATTCCCTGATGGTAGATTCAATATAGGAGCATTGACTAAAATTCTCTTAATTTCTAAAAAACATTCTTCACACTCTTTTTTACAAACAAATTTAACCCCTTTACTTGTGAGCTTGGTTAATGGGTTTGCCAATCAGGCAAAATTCTGGATGAAATCTTGATAATAACCTGCTAAACCAATAAAACTGTGTACCTCAGTCATACTCGTCGGTGCTAACCATTATTGTATTTCCTTGTTCTTTGAAGGATCAACATAGATTCCATCCTTAGAGACAATATGTCCAAGAAAAGAAATTTCCTGAAGCTAGAACTCATACTTGATGAACTTCCCATATAATTCATTTATTCTAAGAGTCTTTTGAATAGTGCACAAGTGATTTTCATGATCTTCGTATCTTTTTGAGTATACAGGATATCATCAATAAATACCACTATAAATTCATCAAGATATTACTTGATAACTCTATTTATTAGATCCCTGAAGACAGAGTGTGCATTAGTCAGTCCAAAAGGCATTACTGTAAACTCGTAATGCATGTACCTAGTTCGAAATGTTGTCCTTGGAATATATTTCTTATTCACACACAACTGATGATATCTAGATTGAAGGTTAATATTTGAAAAATATTGAGCTCCATGAATTTGATCAAATAAATCATCAATGCGAGGTAGGGGATACTTGTTCTTTATTGTTATATCATTGATCTCCCTGTAGTTAATGCACAACCTCATAGATCCATCTTTCTTCTTAACAAAAAGAATAGCGGCTCCCCATAGAGAAACACTTGGGAAAATAAATCTTTTACTACTCAACTCCTCTAGTTGTTTATTTAGATCCACTAATTCCACAGTGGAAATTCTATAATGGGTCTTCGATATGGGCCTTGAACTAGGAATTAAATCAATGGAAAACTCAATTTCTCATTCTGGAGGGTGTCCAGGTAAATCCTCTAGAAGTACATCAACATATTCTTATACAATAGGTATATACTATATTTCAACATTCCTTTCCTCACCCATATTTATTTCACTCTCTTCCTCCCCAATAATTGAATTTAGTAGATCTACAGGGGTGGATCTTGATAAGAATTAGATGGTGATGTTTCTGCTCTAAAGATAAGTTATTACTTATCATCATAAAAAATTGTAACCTATTTCTTATTACAATAAATTTTCACATCATGGCTTGAAAGCCAATCCATACTAAGGATTATATCAAATTCAATCATGGGTATGACGATGATATCAGAGGATAAAAAAAATTTATATGCCCTAATGGGGACTGATTCACAAAACTTTGTTGCACTGATACTTCCCTTAGGAGTTTTGAATGATAACTCCCTTATTAAATTAAATTGAAAATATCTAATTTTATTAGAAAACTGGGAAGATATGAAACAATGTGATGATCCTAAATCAAATAAATCATTGGATAAACTTGAGGAAACCATTAAATTACTTTCCACTATGTCTTTCGGGGCTTCAACCTGAGCAGTAGTGATCATATAAGCTTGGCCTTTCTCTCTTGGTCTTTTCTAAGGTAAGTTTCCTTGGTTCTTAGGAAATTCATTTTCATAATGATCCATTTCTTTACAATTTTATCATTCAATATTGACAACCTCTTTCTTTCACTTTCAATCACAAGCTTGGTGGCCATTTTCACCACACTTATAATAGACTCCCATTCCATTCAGGCAGGTACCGGGGTGTTTCTTCCCACATTTACTGCAGGATGGATATTACACTTTTCTCTTCTTCCCCTTATTTCCATTTACAGTGTGTTCAAAAAATATCTTCCTCTCTTTATTTTCTTTAAAGTCATAAGACTTAGAGAATTCATTTTTTATCTTGATAGAACATGAGACAATATCTTTGTATGATGAGAAGGATTGTGAGACTAATGCTTGACGGGGAAATGGTTTTAACACATCAAATAATCGACAAGTCTTACTCCTTGGGTTACATATATAATTTGTTTCATGCCTTGCTAACCTTGTAAAGTTAGCCTCATACTTTGTGACATTTCCATCCTCCTTTTTCCTCAGACTCAGAAATTACCTTTCCATATACGCTTGATGGTCATGAGGAAATTATTTTTCTAAGAAAATCTCTTTAAACTCCCTCCATTCCATATTTTATACTTCTTCATATTCCTTTGTGTTTTGAATTAATGACCACCATTGATATGCATCTCTCGTGAGGCGATAAACTACCATGACAATTTTTTCCCTTTTGCTGCTCCCAAAAGCATGAAATATTTTTTCTTTGGAACTTATCCATTGTTCAGCTACAAATGGATTTGTACTCCCATTGAATGTTGGTGGTTGTTACCTCATGAATCGGTCTAACATTGATCCTCTGTGTTTTGGAGCAGGGTTCTCCATATGGGTAAGGTTATTATTCATAACCTGAGTGAGTTGTCCCAGTATGATGATAAGCTGATCAACACCAGTTGCATCACCATCTCCACTATAATTTTCTAGAGTAAGAGGTCAATACCTACATGGATTATGTTCATTTATATAGTTTCTATTCCTTCCACTATGTTCCATTTCTAAACAATGTCATACACTATATTAGTTTACGAATCGTAATAAATAATTCCAAACTTGTAAAACACTTAACATAAATCGAACAGTTTATGGATATAATCCATAATCCTAAAAATTATTTCTTTGAGGAGATATATACTGATAAATCCTTCATAATGTTTTGTAAAGAAAATTTGAATTATCATAATCATATCCTCCAGGAGTGTCGTAACCAAGAGTGCATCAAGGCCTCTTGTCGTGTACCAGGATACCCCGAGTCAAGCCAGAAACTCCTTGTTGGAGTTTTCACTCCTAGGTACATCTGTTCTAAAGCCACCTCTACCTGCTCGTATCCAGATAGAGATGTATTTCTTGTAAAAATCACAAAATCTCTACATTACCAAAATTCTAGGAAGTTCTTCTATACTAATCCTCAAAGTCTATCTTAGAGTAAAGTGCTCTAATAAGAGTATATCTAAATCTAGTTTCCAAGGTTTGTAAAAAAACTTCCTCTGATACCAACTATAACATGACGACCCTAGTTACCTAGAGTCAGCACATTATTACATAACATTGGCATGATACAAGGAATCATTTCCCGAAATACCGATTAGTTTAGTAGCCATAGAAGTACTAGATACAAACATAAGTTTTACATTACATCATGAGATAATAACAACAACAACATTTTTCACCTTTGAACACACTTATATCCCTTATCCTATACCTGTAGGTCAACCATAAAATACTTCTTCACATCCTGGGAAAAATAAAACATATAAAGGGGTGAGCTCAGATGCTCAGTAAGGATAACAATATAGCAGAAACATCATAAATAAGCATAAATATTTAAGGCAATGTATAAAACTAAAACAAAATCCTTTTAAGCTTAAACTTAGGAATAATATGTAAAATATAAATCAAATAATTCCATTTACTTATTCACATGGATATTCTACTAGTAGAATAATCACAAGTAATATCAATAGCTAATTTCATAATGATGGAATACATAATGTCGGACATCATAACCACATAGTCAAGGCCTCATTCCAAGACTAAAAATAAGATTTTGTCAAGGCCTTGTGCCAAGACACTAGTTTGTATCATGATACCTACCTATGCATCGATGATCTATAGTGGGCTCCACCCTTCACTTACTAATTCTAACGCATTCCCCATATGAAAAGGTTGAAACATAACATAAACATTCATATTAAAACTAGTATACGAAATGTTAATACATTAACCATAAACCATGAATGGTATAAAAATAACACATCCATAGTCAAACATATCACAAAAACTTAAATACAATATGGAAGATTTGCATCATAATAAATAAACTCTAAACAAGTATAAAATCCATTAAAGGATGTTGACATAGATGAAATCAAAACTATTTGAGAGAAATATCTCTTTCTATTTTGAAATCATTCAAAAGTCATGTAATTATAAAAGAAAAAAATTATTTTGAAAAAATTATTATAATATTTTAAAGGAAGCTTCAAAGGTGTTATAATAGCAGAAAATAACCTCACCCACCGTATAAGTTAAAAAACATTCTTACCTTAATTTTTTAAAAAGGTCATAAAGTACCTTGTTAGGAAAAGGATGGAATGATTCCTTTAAAACCATTTCAAAAAAAGTAAAACAAGGGTATAAATGAATTTAAACCATAGTGTAGTAAATCATAATTTTTTTTGAAATACATTTTTAAGAAACATGGATTTTGATGATAAAGAGGTCCTAGTAGACACTTGTATAAAAACAACCTCGGATAATAAAGATATTGTAAAATTAACCCTTACCTTGAACTTTTCCTTGGTCAAGGGTACATTAACCTCATGTATAATAGTTAAATCATTGTTATTAAATTATAAAATAACTAAATACATAAATATGATATCATATATGATCTTATAATATTTATTTGTTAATAATATTTTAGTAGTATCATTGTTTCGGGTGTTAACTGATTCATTTTACTTTATATGTTTTGTTATGTAAGTCATGTTTGTTATGGATAGGATGTATTTGATTCATATCCCGAATGATATAATGTTATTAAATATTATTTTTAATAATCAAATGAAAATTATTCTTTAATGGTTACGATGGGTAATGAATCTCATCGCATTCCTGGAGACGGTAATCCGTACGTACGCACGAATGCTACTTCCATTTCATTTTTTTTATTTTAAAAGGAAAGAAGACCAAATGATACATAGATATATTATTATTACAGAATAATATAATATTTTATATATGTTACGTAAGTTAATTAATGCCATCCTTTATACGTTTCATGTATGGTATGAATGAGTCATATCATTTTGAGGGGGCGGTAGTCCGCACTTCCTCAAATGAAATTATCGTATATATACAACATGAACAGAATAAAGTTATGATATAAAAGATAATTAAATAATCTTATAGATAAAATAAATAACATAAATATCATATATAATTATAGTTCCATCATAATAAACACTATAAGAGGTGGTAGTAGAAGATTGAACAATCATCGTTTTGCGAGGCAGTAATTCACCGTCCACAGAAACATTATGTTCTATACCCATTAGATGGAGGTGTGTGTAAGTGTAGTTAAAATAAGTCTCATAACAAAAACCTAGTATATTGAGGATACTGGTGTTGTTATAAAAGAAAGTAATAAAGAGATTTTATGGGGTTGGATAAGTAAAATAAAAGAAAAGAACTTAAGAGAAGATGTTACCTTTAAATCGGGTAACTCCCTTTGGTTTGAACCAAAAGGCTTCCTTGAAGTTCCTTATGCCTAAGGTAAGGCTTCTTAGAGGAAGGGAGAGATGTAGGTAGCTTAATAGGGTAGAGTTTGAATGAGACAAGGGTCTTGAGAGGTGTGAGAAATGAGTTACAGGTGAGGGCTTTTTATAAGGGGGAGGAGGGGCTCTTTAGGAATGTTTGAAAATATTATTTTATTATATAATGATTTTCATTTTCTAAAGGTCGAAAACTCATTAAAGAAGAAGATAAGATGACCCATGTTACAAATAAAATCATCCAATAAAAATTGGAAAGTATTTGTATATTGTTTTAATTTTTATAATCTCGGTTATTTAAATCAGTCATTAATGAGGTAAACACTACATCATTATTAGGTCATTAATAATTTTATTTATTTGATGTCTAAAAATTATAAAAAAATACCATGATGTATGAAATTTTTTAGATTTAAAATGAATATTTATAGTAAAAAATATAACTTATATAACCTCTTGTAAAAATTATTTTACTAAAATATATATGTTTATGTCATTTTTTCTTTACTTTAAATTAATTAATATAAACTGTCATTATCAATATCAAGTGGCTCCATGGGGTCCCATAATTGACCCAAGGATGCCCATGCTCGGACATGTATCAACCAATAATAATAGGACATATGTTAGGGTAATTTAATAATATAATAATAATATTTGTTTATCCTTATTTACTAAATTTACCCTTTAACCATGGTAAATAAAATATTTACTGAATTAAATATTCATAGTGTATAAAAATAAAAGTTACCTATTTAAAAAATTTGGACCTCCTGATTCCAAATATGGAATCCATTTTTCTAAATTCAAAACACTGAAGTGGCAGAAATTAATTTAAAATTAATTCCCATTGGCAAAACAAAATAAGTGTTTTTAAGAAATAATAACTATCAAAATATTGACACTTGTTTATGTCCAGTTTAAATGTGAAATTATATCTAATGACCTAAATTATATTCAATGATAAAAATATAATCTAATGGTACTTTAAAACCACTCAAATTTATAATTTAACACTATAAATTATTTCGATTAAAAAAATTGTTTTTAATTAAAATTCAGTATTTTTCACTATTCATCAAAAATTGGAAGTTTTCAGAAGAGTACCAAAAATTTACCCTAAGATAATTTTGATATTCTGAATCCAAAAATGAAGTCCTTTTAAAAAAAAATTAAAATTTCAAAAATTCGGTATTACTATTCCTAACGGCTTGTTTGATTGGTCGTGATGTTTTAGAATCTTGAAGTTGTGTACATCGCAAGCTATTTAATTATTCAAAGGGAAACATAAAGTAGAAGATTTGGGTGTTTCATTATTCCCACTAAATAATTTCGTCCTTGAAATTTCTATAATACTACTACATAAAAAGATTCAGGTGGTTATTTATCATAAGTTCCTCGGGTTCCCACGTTGCCTCTTCCATCTTATGATTTCTCCATAGAAATTTCATGATATGAGTCATCCAGTTTCTCAACACTTGTTCTCTGGTATCAATAATTCTAATAGGATCTTCACAATAAGACAAATCGGGTTCTAGTTCTATTTCTTTATAGGTGAGTACATGTGTTGGGTCAGGCATGTATTTTCTCAACAGTGATACGTGGAACACATCATTAACTTTGGAGAGACTTGGAGGCATTTCCAAACAATAAGATACAACTCTAATTCGTTCTAGAATTTCAAAATGTCTAATGTACCAGGGACTTAATTTTTCTTTCTTACTTAATAGTATTACTCCCTTCCATGGAGATACCTTCAAGAAAACATGATCTCCTACCTGAAATTCCAAATCCATCCTTCGGTTATCGTCATAGCTCTTTTTCCTACTTTGAGAATCTTTGATGTGGGTGTGGATAATCTTCACTTTTTCCATTTTTTCCTTAACAAGTTCTAGGCCTACGAGTTTTCTTTCACCAACATCATCCCAAAAAGTTGGTGTGCGACATCTCTTTCCATATAACGCTTTATATGGTTATATCTAAATACTTTAATGGAAGCTATTATTATAGAAAAATTATACCATAGGTAAATATTGACCCCACATACCTTGAAAGTCAAGTGAGAAAGATCTCAACATTTATTTTAAGGTTTGAATAGTCCATTATGTTTTTCCATCAGTTTGAGGGTGGTAGGAGGTTCTCAAATGAAGTTCAGTATCCAAGGCCTTCTAAATATTTTTCCATAATCATGATGTAAAATGGGGATCACGGTTAGAAACATTCAACAAGGGTACTCCATGAAGTCTTAAAACATCATTAATATATAGTCTTTCTAAATGTTCAAGTGGTAAATCTTCTCTTATAGCCAGATTATGTGCTGACTTGGTAAGAAGATCAACAATGACCCATATTTCATCATTCTTTCTATGAGTCCTTGGTAGTTCGATGACAAATTCCACTATAATATCATCCCATTTCCAGTTAGGTATGGGAAGAGGTTGCATGACTCCTCTAGGATTTTTCTTTCTAGCTTTCACTTGTTGACAAACCATACATCTTGACGCATAATCAGAAATCTCCCTCTTTATGTTGTCCCACAAAAAATGTTCCTTCAAGTCTCTATACATCTTAGTACTACTAGGGTGTATGGAGAAATTGGAGCTATGAGCATCATCTAACAATTCCCTCTTTAGATCAGGTATATCGGGAACACAAAGTCTCTTCCCAAATTTCAGAAACCCATCTTCGTATACATATTCGATCAATATCGCATCATTCACAACATTAATTTTCTTTTGAAATTCCTCATCATCAGTCTGAGAACTTTTTATCCTTTCTAGTAAAGATGGTTTGGCAAATATTTGAAAAAGTATTGATGTTTCACCTTCCATGGTTATTCCCATGTCGATCTTTACTAGATCCATGTATATAGGATCCTTTTCAACTCTCATATTGTTAAAAACTCTATGATCCTTTCTTCTCATAGCATCTTCCACCTTATTTTCCTTCCCTTAGTGGTATTGTATGGTGAAATCATAATCCTAGAGTAGTTAGATCCATCTCCTTTGCCTCGTGTTGAGTTCTTTTTTTGAGAAAATATACTTCAAACTATTATGATCAGTATAAATCTCACATTTTTCACCATAGAGATAGTGTCTCCATATCTTCAGAGAAAACATTATAGCTGATAACACAAGATCATGAGTGGGATAGTTTTATTCTTAAATTTTTAGCTACCGTGATGCATAGGCAATAACCCTATCATTTTTCATAAGGACACAAACAAGTCCTTTCTTTGAAGCATAACTATAAATAACAAATCCATCATTACCTGATGGTAGAGTCAATATAGGAGAATTGACTAATATTCTATTCAGTTCTTAAAAAAATTCTTCACACTCTTCTTTCCAAACAAATTTAACCCCTTTACTTGTGAGCTTGGTTAATGGGTTTGTCAATTGGGAAAAATTCTGGACGAAATGTCGATAATAACCTACTAAGCCAATAAAATTGTGTACCTCAGTCATACTCGTCGGTGATGACCATTATTGGACTGCCTGGTTCTTTGAAGGATTAAAATAGATTCCATCCTTAGAGACAATATGGCCAAGAAAAGAAATTTCCTGAAGCCAGAACTCATACTTGCTGAACTTCCCATATAATTCATTTCTTCTAAGAGTCTTTTGAATAGTGCTCAAGTGATTTTCATGATCTTCATAGATTTTGGAGTATACATGATATCATCAGTAAATACCACTATAAAGTCATCAAGATATTCCTTGAAAACACTGTTCATTAGATCCATAAAGACAGAGGGTGCATTAGTCAGTCTAAAAGTCATTACTATAAATACGTAATGCATGTACCTAGTTCGAAATGTTGTCCTTGGAATATCTTTCTTATTCACACACAACTGATGATATCTAGATTGAAGGTTAATATTTGAAAAATATTGAGCTCCATGAAGTTGATCAAATAAATCATCAATGCGAGGTAGGGGATACTTGTTCTTTATTTTTATAGCATTGATCTCCCAGTAGTCAATGCATAAACTCATAGATCTATCTTTCTTCTTAACAAAAAGAACAAAGGCTCCCCATGGAGAAACACTTGGGCGAATAAATCTTTTACTACTCAAATCCTCTAGTTGTTTATTTAGATCCACTAATTTCACAGTGTCCATTCTATAATGGGTCTTCTATATGGGCCTTGAACCAGGAATTAAATCAATGGAAAACTCAATTTCTCATTCTATAGGATGTCCAGGTAAATCCTATGGAAGTACATCAACATATTCTTATACAATAGGTACATCCTCTATTTTAACATTTTTTCCCTCACCCATAGTTATTTCACTCTCTTCCTCCCCAATAATTGAATTTAGTAGAGCTATAGGGGGTGGATCTTGATAAGAATTAGATGGTGATGTTTCTTCTCTAAAGATAAGGTATTCCTTATCATCATAAAAAAAATTTAACCTATTTCTTCTTATAATAAATTTTCACATCATGGTTTGAAAGACAATCCATACCGAGGATTATATCAAATTCAATCATGGGTATGACGATGATATCAGAGGATAAAAAACATTTATATTCCCTAATGGGGACTAATTCACAAAACTTTGATGCACTGATACTTCCCTTAGGAGTTTTGACCGATAACTCCCTTATTAAATTAAATTGGAAATATCTAATTTTCTTAGCAAACTGGGAAGGTATGAAACAATGTGATAATCTCGAATCAAATAAATCATTGGATAAACTTTATGAAAACCATTAAATTACTTTCCACAATGTCTTTCGGGGCTTCAACCTCAGCAGTAGTGATCTCATAAGCTTGACCTTTCTCTCTTGGTCTTTTCTGAGGTAAGTTTCCTTGGTGCTTAGGAAATTCCTTTTCGTAATGATCCATTTCTTTAAAATTTTAGCATTAAATATTGACAACCTCTTTATTTCCCTTGCAATCAAAAGCTTGATGGCCATTTTCACCACACTTATAACAGACTCCCATTCCCTTCAGGCAAGTATCGGGGTGTTTCTTCCAACATTTACTGCATGATAGATATTCAAATTTTCTCTTCTTCCCCTTATTTCCATTTCCAGAGTGTTCAGAAAATATCTTCTTCTCTTCATTTTCTTTAAAGTCGTAAGACTTAGAGAATTCATTTTCTTTCTTGATATCACATGAGACAATATATTCGTATGATGAGAAGGATTGTGAGACTAATACTCGATGGAAAAATGGTTTTAACCCATCAAATAATCGATAAGTCTTACTCCTTGAGTTATGTATATAATCTGCTGCATGCCTTTCTAACCTTGTAAAGTTAGCCTCATACTTTGCGACATTATCATCATCCTTTTTCCTCAGACTTAGAAATTACCTTTCTATATACGCTCGATGGTCATGAGGAAAGTATTTTTCAATTAAAATACCTTTAAACTCCCTAAATTCCATATTTTATACTTCTTCATCTTCCTTTGTGTTTTGAATTAATGACCACCATTGATATGCATCTCCCGTGAGGCAATAAACTACCCTGACAATTTTTTCCCTTTTGCTGCTCCTAAAAGCATGAAATATTTTCTCTTTGGAACTTATCCATTTCTCAACTACCAATGGATTTGTAGTCCCATTGAATGTTGGTGGTTGTTTCCACATGAATCGGTCTAACGTTGATCCTCTGTGTTGTGGATGAGGGTTCTCCATATGGGTAAGGTTATTATTCATAACCTGAGTGAGTTGTCCCAGTATGGTGATAAGATGATCAACACCAGTTTCATCACCAGCTCCAATATAATTATATTGAGTAAGAGGTCAATCCCTACATGTATTATGTGTGTTGATACAGTTTCCATTCCTTCCACTAGGTTCCATTTCTAAACAATGGCATACACTAGATTAGTTTACGAATCATAATACATAATTACAAACTTGTAAAACACTTAACATAAATTGAACAGTTTATGGATATAATCCATAATCATAAAAATGATTTCTTTGAGGAGGTATATAATGATAAATCCTTCATAATATTTTGTAAATAGAATGTGAGTTATCATAAGAATATCCTCCAGGATTGTCATAACCAAGAGTGCATCAAGTACCATTGTCGTGTACCAAGATACCCCTAGTCAAGACAGAAACTCCTTGTTGGAGTTTTCACTCCTAGGTACATCTATGCCAAAGCTGCCTCTACCTGCTCGTATCCAGACATGGATGTATTGCTTGGAAAACTCGCAAAATCTCTACATTAATAAAATTCTAGGAAGTTATTCTATACTAATCCTCAAAGTCTATCTTAGAGTAAAGTGCTCTAATCAGAGTATATATGAATCTAGTTTCCAAGGTTTGTACAAAAACTTCCTCTAATACCAATAATAACACACTGACCCTAGTTACCTAGATTCAGTGCATTATTACATAACATTGGCATGATACAAGGAATCATGTCCTAAAAGACCGATTAGTTTAGTATCCTTGGAAGTACTAGATACAAACATAAGTTTTACATTACATCATGAGATAAAAACAACAACAAAATTTTGTCCCCTTTGAACACACTTATATCTCTTATCCTATACTTATAGGTCAACCATAAAATACTTCTTCACATCATGGGAAAAATAAATCATCGAAAGGGGTGAGCTCAGATGCTAAGTAAGGATAACAATATAGCAGAAACTTCATAAATAAGCATAAACATTTAAGGTAATGTATAAAACTAAAACAAAATCCTTTTAAACTTAAACTTCAGAATAATATGGAAAATATAAATCAAATAATTCCATTTACTTATTCACATGGATATTCTACTAGTATAATAATCACATGTAATCTCAATAGCTAATTTCATAATGATGGAATGCATAATGTCGGACATCATAACCACATAGTCAAGGCCTCGTTCCAAGACTAAAAAAAAGATTTTGTCAAGGCCTTGTGCCAAGACACTAGTTTGTATCATGAGACCTACAAATGCATCAAGGAACTATAGTGGGATCCACCCATCACTTACTAATTCTAATGCATTCCCCATATGAAAAGGTTGAAACATAACATAAACATTCATATTAAAACTAGTATATGAAATGTTAATACATTAACCATAAACCATGAATGGTATAAAAATAAAACATCCAAAATCAAACATATCACAAAAACTTAAATAAAATATGTAATATTTTCATCATAATAAATAAAATTTAAACAAGTATAAAATCCATTAAAGGATGTTGAAATAGATGAAATAAAAACTATTTGAGATAAATATCTCTTTCTATTTTGAAATCATTTAAAAGTCATGTAATTATAAAAGAAAAAATTTATTTTTAAAATATTCTTATAATATTGTAAGGGAAGCTTCAAAGGTGTTATAATGGCGGAGAATAACCTCACCCGCCGTATAAGTCAAAAAAACATTCTTACCGTAATTTGCCAAAAAGGTCATAAAGTACCTTCTTTGGAAAAGTTTGGAATGATTCCTTTAAAACCATTTCATAAAAAGTAAAACAAGGGTATAAATGAATTTAACCCATAGTTTAGTAAATCATAATTTTTTTGAAATACATTTTTAAGAAACACATATTTGGATGATAAAGAGGTCCCAGTAGACACTTATATAAAACAACCTCGGATAATAAATAGATTGTAAAATTAACCCTTACCTTGAACTTTTACTTGGTCGAGGGTACATTAACCTCCTGTAAAATAGTTAAATCGTTTTTATTAAATTATAAAATAATTAAATACATAAATATGATATCATATATGATCTTATAATATTTCTTTGTTAATAATATTTTAGTAGAATCATTGTTTTGGGTGTTAACTGATTCATTTTACTTTATATGTTTTTTTATGTATGTCATGTTTGTTATGGATAGGATGTATTTGATTTATATCCAGAATGATATAATGTTCTTAAATATTATTTTTAATAATAAAATTAAAATTATTCTTTAATGGTTACGATGGGTAATGAATCTCATTGCGTTCATGGAGACGGTAATCCGTACGTACGCAGGAACACTACTTCCAATTCATTTTTTTTATTTTAAAAGTAAAGAAGACCAAATGATACATTGATATATTATTATTCCAGTATAATATAATATTTTATATATGTTACGTAAGTTCATTAATTCCATCCTTTATACGTTTCATGTATGGTATGAATGAGTCATATCATTTTGAGGGGGTGGTAGTCCGCACTTCCTCAAATGAAATTATCGTATATATACAACGTGAACAGAATAAAGTTTTTCTATAAAATATAATTAAATAATATTATAGATAAAATAAATATCATAAATATCATATATAATTGTAGTTCCATCATAATGGATACTATAAGAGGTGGTAGTAGAAGATTGAACAATCATCGTTTTGTGAGGCAGTAATTCACCGTCCACAGAAACATTATGTTCTATACCCATTAGATGGAGGTGTGTGTAAGTGTAGTTAAAATAAGTCTCATAACAACAACCTAGTATATTGAGGATACTGGTGTTGTTATAAAAGAAAGTAATAAAGTAATTTTATGGGGTTGTAGAAGTAAAATAAAAGAAAAGAACTTAATAGAAGATGTTACCTTTAAATCGTGTAACTCCCTTTGGTTTGAACCAAAAGGCTTCCTTGAAGTGCCTTCTGGCTAAGGTAAGGATCCTAGGAGGAAGGGATGGATTTAGGGAGCTTAATTGGATAGATTTTTGATGATCCAAGGGGCTTGAGAGGTGTGATAAATGGGTTAGACGTGAGGGCTTTTTATAAGGGGGGAGGGGATCTTTAGGAATGTTTGAAAATATTACTTTATTATATAATGATTTTAGGTTTCAAAAGGTCAAAAACTTATTAAAGTAGAAGATAAGATGACCCATGTTCTAAATAAAATAATACAATAATAATTGGATAGGTTTTGGATATTTTTTTAATTTTTATAATATAATTTATTTAAATCATTCTTTATTGAGGTAAACATTACATCATTATTGTGTCATAAATAATTTTATTTATTTGATGTCTAAAAATTATAAAAAAACTACCATGACATAGGAAATATTTTTAGCTTTCAAATTAATATTTATAGTTGAAAAGATAAATTATATAACCCTTGTGAAAAATATTTTACTAAAAGATATATGTTTATGTCATTTTGTCTTTAATTTAAATTAATTAATATAAAGTGTCATTATCACTCTCAAGTGGCTCCATGGGGACCATAAATCGACCCAAGGATGACCATTTTCGGACATGTATCAACCAATTGGAATATGACACATGTTAGGGTAATTTAATATTATTATAATAATATTTTTTTACCCTTATTTACCATATTTTCCCTTTAACCATGTTAAATAAAATATTTACTGAAGTAAATATTCATAATGTATAAAAATAAAGGTTACATATTTAAACAATTTGAACCTCTTGATTCCAAATATGGAATCCATTTTTACAAATTCAAAACATATAAGTGGCATAAATTAATTTAAAATCAATTCTTGTTGTTAAAACAAAAAACATGTTTTTAAGAAATAGTAACTATCAAAAGATTGACACTTGTTTATGTCCAGTTTAAATGTGAAATTACATCCAATGATGTAAATTATATTAAATAATAAAAATATAATCTAATTATACTTTAAAACCACTCAAATATATAATTTAACACTATAAAATATTTCTATTAAAAAAGTTGTTTTTAATTAAAATTTAGTATTTTTCACCATTCATCAAAAATTGATAGTTTTCATAAGAGTGCCAAAAATTCACCCTAAGATAATTTTGATATTTCGAATCCAAAAATGAAGTCCATTTTGAAAAAAAATTATAAAATTTCAAAAAGTTGGTATTACTATTCATAACGGCTAGTTTGGTTGGTCGTGGTGTGTTAGAATCTCAAAGTTGCATACATCACAAGCTATTGCATTATTCAAAGGGAAACGTATTGTGGAAGCTTGAGGTGTTATAGAAGGAGAAAAGAAATAGAAGAAAGAAGAAGTTAGATTTTCCTAACTTTGATATGGATTTCCCTTGGATTCAAGGATGAAAATTCTAGAACCACTTTCTGAGGATATTTTCAAGGGATGGAAGAAGATGAGATTTTCTCAAATTCAAGATGCTGGAAATTTATTTGATGATCATTATTTCCTTGATTTTCATTCTAATGATTTTGATTGCATGTACTTGTCTAATGATTTTTTATTGATTCAACAAGTGTCTCTAGAACCAGACATCCTCTCTTTTTACATGGATGATTTAGAAAATGAGGTTGTGTGTTTTAAAGAGAGGATAAAGGAGGTTGAATACCTCACCCTTTCCCCATACCTTCTCCTAGGATCACTATTCCATCATGAGGAGGAACAAATAACACCGTTACAGGGAGTAGATAATTTCATAGAAGAAGCTATATTTTTATTTTTCTTTGATCACCTTGAAGATGATATTAATTGTGTTTCTCCTTGTGTAGGTACTATGGATGAATTTAAATTTTGTGATTTTCTGTCTAGTGAGGAAGTTGAAGCTGTATCTATTGAGGAGCTATTGGAACTCCAAATTCTGGGTGAAAATTATTGTTTGGGAATTTCTGTTGAAGAGGAACTACTAGAGATTTTCATAGGACCAAAAGTGGATGTTGACACATTTTTTTTGTAAAAGAAGATTATGATTAATATATTGAAACAGGAGACAAGTCACATCCAAGATTTTCAACACTAATGTCTATGCACACTCAACCATTAGATGCAGACGATGTGAATTACCCCTATATTTTATTATACCCTCCAATACCCACATGAGGTACTCCACTGCCAAGGGGGGGATTTCATGATGCTGAAAAAGGGGTACTTCAAATATGAAATTTCATAGAAACTAGAAAAAACCACATCTGGCGGTTCTTGAACAAGAAGCCACACCCCCTATCAGGTTGTGGTTGATCCAATGTCTATCCAGCTATGGAAATTCAAAATACATCACCCCTAGGGGGTTATCCTAGGATTATCCTTTTTAATTTAATGTTTTAATTTATTTTTTCATTATTTTTTTAATTTGTGTGTTGTTTTATTTTAGGTTAATAATCAGGCAGTAGTTCCACACGGCGGACATTTAAGTCCTAGTATAAAAATACATTGGAGATCACATGATTTAACTCCCTAACACATACTGAGTGGTTAAATTACTTTGAGAGTTAAACCTTGAAGACTAATGTTAATCTATTTACACTTGTATGTTCTTGAATAGAGAAACTAGAGTTCATGCACAGAGAAAACGAAGGGTAGGAAAAAATGAATGAAAAGATTCCACCTTAGGAAAGTATTGTTTTTAATTATGCATTTTTTTAAATATTCTCATTCATATTGTTTGTTGTATGTTTCTAAGTGTGGGGTAGTCCCCTTGGTTTGTGTGAAAAGTGTGAACTTTTTTTCCTTCTTGGTTGTTATCTTACTAATATCTACTAAGATTAAAATTTATTTTGATCTGATTTGTAAAACATGATAGAACCCATTATTTTTATTTTTATTCTGCTATTATTATATCTATACAATATAACCAATCATGCTTATTTTTTAACTGAATTATAAAATCATTTTTATAATTTTATAATTCAATAGCATGACCTTTTTAAAAAAACATTGTGCTTGATTGCTGGTCGTGGTCAGTTGACTTTCTATTGTACATATGTTTTTGTTTCTTTCTTTCCACCCTTTTTTATGTGGAAAATCATATTTTGAACATTCATGCTAACCCTTTACCTTATTGTAAGTGATGGATTTACAATCCATTTTGAACTAAGTTCTCTCCCAGCTAAATTGGGGATAACATTGAGTTTTAAGTGTGGTGGAGAGATATATTTTTGACGTCATTTAAAATCCCCCCTTGAAGTTTGTAACAAAAATGGTCAGATGTTTTCAAAAATTCTCTATTTCATTCATCACCTAAGAGCCATTTGGGTTTAGTTGGCACTTCAATTTTGTCCTGCCTAAAGGATACCTCTGATGAAAACAAAAAAAATCAGAAGCATCCCAACTCATCCAGATCTGAAGAACACAACTAAAGAAGAAAATTACTTCCAACAGTAGATCCAATTCATAGATCAAATCACCTCAGATTTGGAGTACTCCATGAATAACCACTGATCCAAGTCAGATATGAGAAGATTGAAACTAGCTTGTTGTTGAACCAGAATACCCATCCCTTCCTGGATCAGCCAATGCCACTTGAATACCCGATCCTTCTCTTCCACCGAAATCCATTCCGCCCCAATGTGACCCCTTCTCCTCACCATGATTCCATATTCCCTAGACACTGAAGGCCCTCACCTATGCACTTCTAGCTGAATCTCTAACTTGTGCCACACCTGTTGAATCTGCCACCGTACTCGTCACCGCGAAGCACCATGTCTCTGCCCCACTCCTCTTCTTCCTTCGCCGAACCCCCTCCCACTTTCTCCTCTTCTCTGCTTGACCCATTGAGCCCTACCTATTTTTGTTTTCTCATTTTTTTTATATATTTATATTATATATTATAACATATATTGCATTATAATAATTATAATTTATAAAAATAATAATGTATCTAATAACATCTAATAATTATAATATATAATATAACAATATACATATAATTATAATAATAAGTATACTTCTTTTACTTCTATATATATTAATAATTATAATAATAGGTATATGTAATATATAAGTTTTTCTTTTTATAAGTTTTTTTTTATTTCTACTATAACTCTCATAATATTAATATAGAAATTACTTTCTTTTTTTCCTCATGCATGTTTCTTTGTGTTTTCTATTATTCTCTATAGGGGAGGTGATCATGGGGGATTAAGGTAAAGATGATTGTGGGAACTACAAGAAAAAAGTTTAGAGGATTCATAGGTCATTTCAAGAGGTTGAATATGCTTATTGAGAGTTCATTGGAAAGTTGGTGACGAGCACATCATGACTAGCCACATGGAATGAAGATGCCTGCTAGGATATGTTTTTTGGAGTTTTCATTTGGAGAATAAGAGAACAACTCCTCTCTATAACAAGGGGTAATCTACACATGACACCACTCTATCCATTAACCCCAGACTGGGGATCATCATCGACCTAGAGATAGGAACCTACTCCTCCATCTCCATTCTACGCCGCTCTATTTTGTGTTTTAATTTTTTTTGTATATACCATCGTGGATCTACATGTTTGTGATTCTAATTTTGTTTTTATGTTTCAATTGTGATGTGTTTTCTATTTATCCATGTTTTGTACTGTGATCTTGATTCTCTAGGAATGGAGAATTATTTTGGATGGCCGGATTCAGGTTTTGAAACCTGACACAATCTGAAGATCGGATCTTCACTGCGATCACCATTTTCTTATTCACCTTAGTGGATCGTGAAGGCAAATTGGGGTGTGAGTGAGCACATTCTTGAACTGTATCAATTTCTAATTTCTCGCTTAATTTACATTTGTCTTCATTTCTTAATTTCCCAAACTGAGAAAATTAGTTTGGTTTGTGTGATCTGGTGAACTCAGCTGGATCACTCTATCTTGTGACATCCTGAGTAGAATGAATCGATTGAGGAATTCATTTTTCATCTGGAGGGATACTTGGGCGTAGAAGAAATTTTGTGTTTGAGTGTTCACTTTTTAGGAAAGGGAAGTGTATTATTCAAGCCATCAGACATGAACTGAGTGAGGTTGAGAGTTTTTGATTTTTTTTTAGTATATTTTTAATAGGGTAGTTGAGGGTGGATACTCCTGGATCATTCCTTGTTCTCACTAGCTATTATTTTCTATGTATTTCTATCTTTTTTTATTCTCAGTATCTTGTCCTTCTTCTTACTTGTTTCTTCTTGGTTTCTTCTGTGTCATCCATTGTCTTCTACCTCTGTGATTTTTATCACTGGATTTATTTTTACTGTTGTGTCTTGTTGTTTTAAAAATATAAAAAAACAAGAAAATATTTTCCGAAAGACCACTAAGGCTCTCGAAACTTATTTCTTGAGATCAGCCCCAAGGTTAGACACTTTGATATATCTTGGGTACTATAAATGTGAACTTGAACAACCTCGTGACAAGGAATATGTCACCTAGATGCTTTATTTATAATTTTATACCCAATATTTTAAAGGCATCGTAAAATACTATAACACACTTTCCTCCACAGCATGGAAGATCTCTAAAAATTAATCATTGAAGCCCCATCATACATTCATATCTAAGGATGGGGTGAGTAAGGATATTCTCAATTAAGACCATCCCCAGGATAACAAATCTCCCCATACATGGAATTCTGTAATGTTATAGATACAGGAGAGATCACAAGACCATGTAATGTGTGGTCCAGTTGCTCAATAAAACGAATCTCCTCCTATTTGATAACAAAAAAACACTATGCACTGATAAATAGGTCCTTTTATAGGATCCTAAGCTAGGACTCTCAAAAAAATCAGAATAAATCTCAAATACATAAGAAAAATTCAATGAATACCTAATAAATCCCTGAGATAAGTGACTCCCATCATAATTTTCCACTGTAACCATCCCATGCCTAAACGAAATTGCACCAAATCTAAAAGATCTAAATGGAAGCCATCATGAAAACCATTCAATAGAAAACCCTAGCCACAGGGCTAGGAGAATTTTCACTACCACCTCTACCCCTAGGGTCATCAAACCTCAGAAGGGTCCCGAATAAATCAGCAATGGATTTAAATCAACCCCATCCCATAGGAATGGGGACATTTTTATCTTAACCACCATCCCATGAGTCATTATAACCTTAAGAAAAAGATATGAGAGTACAAAGGATGAATCCAAATAACCCCTTTACCATAGGGATGGGGGAATTTTTATCATTATCCCAAAGGAAGGAATTCTTTTTCTATGCTAGGGGTAAATACTAATGGCTGACATCCCAAACATTTCTCCCACCATGAGACACACCCCTTTTTTTGGGGGTCCACTCGACAAGAATGATTAGAAACTACCTCAAGATCATAGTCTAGTAAATGGGTAACATTTGGAAAAGAAAATATAACACCACAATGGTTGTAAGACAAGACAACCCAAAAAAACAAGTGTCTAAGTGGAATAATCTGAAATAAACCTTGGAGGAGAAGCAAGTGGTAACAAACTACCCTATTACCTGGAGAGTGATAGGGTGATTACTGGTGCCTAAAATGCCTTACTGAACATCATCACCATCAATATGAAAAATTATATAGATCAATACATGAACAATTAGGGACAAAATTTGGAAATGGTACCTCAATATTCATGTGATATTGATACAAAAATTGAGGATGCACATATATGGAATCATAGGAGAAACTATAACCTGTAACCTCCAAATGATGAGATGCCACCTCCTCAGTAGAATTATTATAAGTATAAAGGGAAGGGTATGGATACATCCCAATCACCACCTATAAGGGATGAAATCCCTTCCATATATAAATTACTAGAATAATATGAGAGTGATATATACAACCATATATAGATCAATGAGGAATTGATCTGGGGAAATATTCCCACCGAGTATGACCTTCAAGTGGAAATGTCTATCACTTCTCACACTCATAAATAGAGATATGATATATCTATGAGGGAAGAATTTTAGAATTCAGTTGGATATGTATAAAAAAACTTTACATAAATTTGGAAATTGAAGGCGACCAAAATTTTCCTCCATTACGATGAAAACCTACTTGTTATCAGGGTGATCATCCACTGCAAACATGAATTGAAAATCATTAGGATATGAAATTTGGACAACTTCATCATTCCAAAACCACTCCCCATGCATATGAGGTGATCTAGATAGTGATTCCTCCAGAACTCATCAAAACCATTACATTCCTAGTTATTCATATTGAATCAATACAGGGCTGGCACACCCCCCATATAGTCTAAAAAAACTATACCATAAATGGGTGGATGAAAATTTTTCCCCACCCAATTTTGGTAACCCTGTATTATCAAACATTTGGTAGTACAAGAGACCCAGAACAACATCTCATGCACTTCGTATCTCGATGTGGCACTATGACGGGCCCTGAAGACCAACCAAAAGCAAAAAACCTGAGTTGATTTGTATAGATTTTGGTGGGGAGAACCTTTTTTTGGTACAATATGCTTCTGATAAAGGATGTCTTGGGTTGGGAAGACCTTTTTCATAAATTCTTTTATCAATTTAGCTCCACAATAAAGAAAATGATGGTCATCAACCTCAAAAATTTTAAACAACGTGAAAATGAGGTGGTCTATGAATTTATCACTATATGGAAGGGTCTGATATACTCACTAAGTATCCCACTCTCATAAGAGAAATTACTTGGAATTTGTGATGAGAACCTTCGATACAAGCTATTGTCACCTCTGTTCTTGATGAAATACCTAGGTGGATTCCATGAGTTTGTATAAATGACACAATACCTATAATATTACATTTGATAAATTGAGGAAAAATACCAACCCATGCCCACGACATAAGGAAAAAGGCATGGTAGAGCAGAGAATACTGATGTTACCCTCAAACCAGTAACAATGCCTATTGAAGCACCCATGAAGACCTTGAATCACCGAGAAACTCCCACTAAGTGACAAAAATAACAAAACCACCCTTTTCTGGGCTTATAGAAGCACCAGGGATGCCTGTGATTTTAGGGATAAAAGAAAAAAAGTAAATTCCTTTAAAAATGAAAAGGTTCTTGGTTGTTTCTTTGAATTCATAGAAAACAATCTCTTGAAGCTATCAGAGACTAAGAAAACTAATGAGTTCTACCTTAGTGACTGTGATGACTATTTACCCTTTCATAGGAGATAAGGTAACACTATTCTAGATTGATTTGTCTTTAAATACATCCTCCAGGGCATAGTTGATTCTAAATGGGTGATACTGGGAAAGGCCTGACCCAAATGACTTGTGTGACCACTATCGAACTAGAGGAATAGGGTGACTAGAATGATGTTATGGGTAGGAATGAAAAAAAATTCAATAACTTTATGACTCAAAAGATATTTTACCAAGATCATTCCACCCTAAGAGCGTAGCTTCATAAACCATTCACAATTCCAACACTTAGGGAGATGCCACCTCCTATAAGAAAAAATAGTCTTTATATAAAAGAAAAGGCATAATGGAAATATTTTCAGTCAATAACCACACTAGATCTATCTTTTATATATTTATTTCCTTCAATATACAAAGAAGGATCACCGCCCTATGAAAAATAATCCTCATCGGATGAAGTTATCATTTTCAATTTTGTTAACATTGTTCACTTAGAAAAACCTTTTTCTGATGATGAATATGGTCTAGAATATGAGTTCTCTATAGCTGATCAGGGAGATAGAGGTTTAGGAAAAATAATATGAGTTTACAAGGGATGTGATAGTCATGTCCAGAACCAATATTCTAGTTGCATCCCATTAGAAGACATATGCGTGGCTGATAATAATGGAGAGCGCTATGGAAATTCCAACAAGATCATGGATATTCCTTAGATCCTCTCAGTGGTCATTTGAACCCAATCATTTTAGATGACTAGATGGAGGGGGAAAACTATTTGATTATACCAAATGAATGGGTAGGATAGTGAAACCTACACTATTAGCAAAAGACACTCCCTCAACCTCTTCCTAAACATTAGGTCCATCTACCTCAAACACATCATCTCCTAAGATGCATGCTGAGGAGAAACCCCTCCTTGGTTGGAATAGACCTCTATAATAGAAATATATAATCCTAAAATAGTTTGTGGATGTACTAGAAAAAATATAAATCCTATATTCTATCCATATTTAAAAAGATCTCAGAGAGTCATTTATGTTGGCCCTCTAGATTCTCTATGAGTTTGATAGAGAAGTCACCATAGCTGAGGTTTATTGGGTAGAAAATACTCCAACAGAATTTAATACCACCATATTGTTTAGAGAGTAATATTGGGAAGAATATATCTAGGTAAATATTAGACCCCTTTATATTTTAGGAAATCTTGATAATGTTGACATCTAAAGGGATTTGGTTGACAATAGTTTAGGGATTAACCTCAACCTGGTCTAGTCCCTCAGACATTTGGGATATGGAGAGGATGATTTGTCTCTAATAAAGATGACCATTTAAGGGTATGATAAAAGAAGGAAAATTCCCCTTGGAAAGAAAAATCTCAAGGAGAAATTTGGGGACCTCACATCTAATGTTGAGTTCATGTTTACCCAAAAAAACACAACATACAATGTCCTTCTTGGAAGATATTGGCTTCATATCCTTATGGTGGTTCTATAAACATTCCACCAATGTTTGAAATACCCCATTAATGGAAAGGTCAAAATACTATATGGTGATAGAACAACCATTGAATCCTATGAATCTATATATTCCAAGGAAATTTTCTATAAGAGGCAAGGAAAAAAACCAATGATTAAGGGTGACATATAGGGAGTCACTCCCAACAAATTTTGAACTTCTCCAGAAAATAAATAGAGTTTTATCAACAATGATTATGTGATGATTATAAACTATATCGACCTTAGTGACTATCTTTTGAGATTCCCCCAAATTACCGATCATTCCTAGAGATTCCCCCACTAACACAAAGATAGAATAAGGAGAGGATGTCCTTTGGGATTCCCCTCTGGCATTTGATGAAGGCATCTCTACCACCACTGATGAGATCAGGTAGTTAAATCTAGGAGTAGAGGAAGACTCGTTGCCTACATTGATTAGTGCCCCCATTCCTCTAGAAGAGAAGGAGATTTATATTTCATTTCCAAATAAGAATTGATACGTTTTCACTTATATCTATATAGAGATTCTCGAGATGAACCTTGATGTGTATACTCATCATCTAGGATTTTCTAATGACCACCAGGGTTTCAAGTATACATAAAAGAGGATTCACCCCTATCATGCTACCAAGGTAGAATCTATAGTTGAAAAATTGATCAAATCCAACTTTTTTTGAGAGGTAAAGCACCCAAAATGGCTTGACAACATTGATCTAGTTAAGAAAAATAATGGTAAGATCATAGTATTTATAGATTTTAGCGACCTCAATTAACATTGGATGAAGGATTATTTTTTAGTTTCAATCACATAAATTTTGATCGATGTAACTATTGGCTTCCAAGACCTTTCCTTTATGGATGAGTATTTAGGGTATAATGAAATCAAGATGGTCCATAAAGACAAGGAAGATACTACCATTAGAGTGAATCTAGGGATATTTTACTACTAGAAAATTTCCTTCATCTTAAAGAATTATAGAACCACTGACTAAAATTCCATGTATCACATCTTTAAACCCTTCTTGAGACAAATTATGGAGTTTTACATTGATGAACTAGTGGTTAAATATCAATATCATTGTGATAACATCACTTATCTTCATACAATATTTGAGAAATTTTAGTATAATATTTTAAATATGAATCCACTGAAGTGTTATTTTGGAGTAATATTAGGGAAATTACTTTCCTTTGTGGTGGCCATCATGGCATTGAGGTCAATCTAGAAAAGACTAGTATAATCCTGGAAATACCACCTCCTCAAAATATTAAATAATCAAGAGGTATCTAATGGAACCTTACTTATATCCAGTTTTTCATAGTCAATATATCTAAGTGATGTATCCCCTTCACTAAGTTAATGAATAACGTATTCACTTACCAGTGGGACAAGGACTACCAAGAATCTTTCGAGAACCTCAAATAGTGCCTACTACATCCACCGGTCTTGATGCTACTGGTGGAAGGAAAGCCACTTATCCTATATATGGCCTCTATGGAATGATCACTTGGTTCCCTACTAACAAAAAAATGATATAGGGAATGAAAATAGCCTCTATTATATCATCTGAATAATTATAGATACCAAAACTTGATATTTTAATATCGAGAATAACTAACTCGCACTCATATACATAGTGAAAAAGATGAGTCTTTACTTGAAGCATCATGAATCCACATAGTTTATCATATAAAACCAATCAAGTATATTATTAACCAACCTATGTTAACTAGGTTTTTTTTCCTGATAGGTGGTTATCCTACAGTAATGTGACATTCAATTTGTGTCATAGAAGGCAATCAAAGGGAATCCACTGGCTGATTTCCTTATAGAACATCCTACCTCAAAAAACACACTAATGGACACCAAAAATATATATTAAGAAGTTTTATAAGACCAAGACACTCCCTAAACATGGGATATATATTATAATAGTGCCTCATGAAGTCTGATTGGAATGAAAATGGAAAAAACAAATCTTAATCAGGTCGGTATAAGAATAGTGTTTGTTTCCCCAGATAAGAAGATTATTCCCCATTCCTTCTTAATATACAAAGGATGCAATAATAATTATGAGGAATAAAAAGAACATATTGTAGGCTTAGATCTAGTCCTGTAGCTGTAGATAGCCTACCTAAATGTTAAAGGGGATTCAGATCTAGTGATCAAATATATCAATGATGATTATACCATCAATAAGGAATAATTGGCCCCTATCATAAGTTACGTGAGAGGATTGATGGTATAATTCCATTTTGAACCAATATTTTATCATGTAAATCAAACAAATAATGATCATGCAGATGTGTTGGATAATGTAGGCATAGTATTGGCTGATCTCGATTAGGATGCAGTAGTATTTTTCATCACACAATGAAGAGTAGTATCACCAATCATAATTTTAAACATGGAGGAAATCAATTAGATAAATGATACCCAATATCATGATAAGCCAAAATCCACCAATGGATAGATGAATCCCATAATATATTACCTAAAAAATAGGACCCTTCTTTCCGATCAATACAAAAGGGAATAGATTCAACATTGGGCAATGAACTTCACCCTTCAAGATGGGACAAATGACTATAAATCCCTCTATAAACAAGGATTTGATGGAGTCCTTATTGAATGAATTTTAGGAAAAAATCCCAACATTATGAAGGAAGTATATATAGGATCCTATTACACTCACCTATTTTGAAATAAGCTCACCCACTAAATAAGGAGGCTTGGTTACTATCGGTTGACAATGATGTAGGACTACATAGTATTCACCAAGAAGTATGATGCATATAAGATTCATAAAAAATCATTCATCAACCCCTAGAGTTGATACACATATCTAAGTATTCTTGTCCATTCACTATATGGGTAATGTACATTGTATGGACTGTATCCTCCAAATACAACTAATATATTTAAGTAAATCCTTACTCCTAAAATCTCCTTTTCCAACTGGGATGAGTCTGTACTCCTCAAGGAAGCCAGGAAAAAGAGTATCATAAAATTTATGAAGTATAATATTATTATCAGATTTATTGCCCAACACATTATACTGATGGAAAATGAAAACAAATTATATTATTCTAATTTGAAGAGGTTGTATCAAGAGTAAAATATTGATTCCAACCATTTGTCTCACTATCATGAAATAATAAATGGAAAAATGGATTCCATTAATAAGACTACAAAATATACTCTAGAAATTTGATGAAAAATACAAGAAGTCATAAAAAAAATATACAACATGATTTATGTTCCTACCATACTACCACCTTCACTACCATACAAGCATCCCCATATTCACTGGTTTATGGAATAGAAGTATTGTGTACCATTGAAGTCCATTTTTCTTTAATCCAAAAAAATATCTATGGATAAGTCTCAGAGGTAGAACAATAAGAAAAGTGGATGGATGAGTCATAATGACTCAATGAGAAGTGGTTTCTTATGATGCACAATCTCATAGTCCACCAGAATCATATTTCATGAGCCTTCAACAAAAGGGTTCTCCTCAGCTCATTACTCAAAGGATAATTATTACTAGAACCCCCGATGATACTAGGGAATAAATCCCTAAAGTTGAAACTCAAGTGGGAATGGAATTACATCATACATAAGGTATACTCTAATGAATATTACTCATTGTCCTTAATTAATGGGGAACACAATATTCCCCCTAACAACATGAGGTTTACTAAAAAATACTTTACATAAATGAAGACATGAGAAACTAAGTCCTGGTGGAAAGAATTTAAACTACACATTTCTCACACATCCTTACCATGTGATGTTAAACTACACAGAACACATACTTACTCCATGAATTTAAACCACACAGAACACATCCTTACTGCATGATGTTAAAATGCTTGAAATAACACAACTAGAAAAAAATGACAATTTACACGATTCAAAACCATGGCAATAGCCCTAAAACTGTGGTCGTAGGCTACGTCCATGGTTTTGGCCAACCGTGGATGCTATTGTCGTGGCAGTAGGTCTCGACCTATTGCCACAGTTTTAATCATGGAAGTAGATTCCTATTTCTACGGTTATGAAAACCGTGGAAATAGACCTCAAAATTCGCCACTGTGGTGGTTGAACTATAGTCACAGTTTAAACCATGGCTATAGGAAGCTATTACCATGGGTCTAACTATGGATATAGCCTTGGAAAACCATGGCAATATCCTAAATAAAAAATGTGACCGCTGGGTTTCGATCCCTACACCTCCCATTTTCCAACCTATGATGCTTACCACTACATTGTCGAACACTTCATGCATATATGTATATATTATGATATATATATATATATATATATATTAATAAAAACAATGGAAATAGCCACAAAACTATGGTAGTAAGCCTTCCCGCCAAAAATTTGGTGGAATGTTTTTTCCCACAAAAGTGTAGGAACCCTATAGCCACGGTTTTGGAAAACCGTGGCTACAGGTCTTTGGAAAAAATGGCATATAGCCATGGTTTTCAAAACCATGGCTATAGGCCATATAACTGTAAATATAGGCCATAGAAAACATACCTATAGCCATGGTTTTAAAACTATTTCTATAGGCATTAAAACCATGGCTATAGGTTTGTGGCGGTAGCTTCATTTTCTAGTACTGTAAGGTCATGGTCTCAAGACCTTAAAAATGTGATTAACTTGTGGTAGTTACCCCCCTCTGATGTATAATCTAGTTCTGCGTAAAATGTATCTAGTGTATGTATTTACCAGTTCATGCTGATTTTTCCAAATCAATCTTCCATAAGGTAAAATTGCTACAACTTGATCCTAGAACTAAAACCTTATTTATGATAGTTTTTCCTTATTTCCTATTTCAGGCAATCACTTCATTAGCAATTCACTATACATGAGATAGATCTGTCTTATGAAAATAAAAATTAAGTTCTCCATCCCTACAGGAGAGTCAAATCTATATAAGGGATCATATATAAGAACTATGTGTTTCTTGATTCCTATTACCATAGGATACATAGTGATGTCTGAATCTCAAATCTCAGGACCAACTGCAATATAAAATGAAAATCTTCCCTCCCTGTGTATGGGTAAGACCTAATTATGGAATTTTCTATATAAGAACTATGTGTGTCTTGATTCCCATACTATGAGATATTAAGATATGCCTAAATTTTCCATTTTAGGCCTAGCTATGAGGTTTCATCACTCCCAATCATTTCCCCCAATGATATTTGGATTTGTTTGGAGGTTCCAATCCACATTAGAATGTGAACATACCCATAAGTATCCTACCATTCACTCTCATACATTTTAACTGAATTCCCATCTGTCTCTTGTTTCGTACACTGAGCATGAATCATGTGAGCTTAGAGAACCTATAAATCCACTATAACCGAAGAGATTGAGATGCATTTTATTTAAAAATAGGGAATCATATCCTAATTTTATGATGTTAAACTAAAAATCAAAATCCTTTTCGCATGATGTTAAACTACACAACATGAGGTCTTCATGTTGAAAAGATCACCCCTTTGATGATTTTGTGCGCAAGAATTGCATATTTTTTCCTTTTTACCCAAAAATTTGTTCAATACATGTTGGTTTAACTTTTAGGGTGCATGAACCCTTCTCTAATATTACATTATCCATGAACCAACTTTATATATTTGATATCCAAGTTAATACCAACAAATTCATTGAGTTGATATACTTCTATTGGAACCTCATGGACCTTGATCCCATATACTATTGGTTATCCCCTATAAAAAAAATGTTAATAGGGACTAGATGATCTGAAGGTACCTATGTAGGATTTGTTGGTGAATAACACAATGCCTAAGAGCTTGTTACTATGTGTTTTTTTGGTCCCAGAGGAGATCCCCCCCCTTAAATCCAGGAGCCATTATCCTAATTACGTGGGATACATGATTCCCCTATTACTAATGGTTGACATGTACCCAACATTATCCACTCCTTATGGACTCAAATATTCTTAAGTTATGATTTACACTTTCCATAACCCAACTATTCAATTGGATTTAGATATCCTTTATGTTACCCATATGTTCATAGCATCCATTATCAAATTAAAATTATAACATCTTATTCTTATTCCCTTTCATTCTAGGGTGTGAATATTCTATAAAGACCCAAAATCCTTGAGTTTATAAATCCCTTTGGACACCCCCTTTTAAACCAAACAAAATTCATTCCCCCTTTTCATGTATAAATCATCATATTCATTGAGTGAATATTCTACTAGAATTTCATGGACTTTGAGCCCATGTTCTACTGATTCTTCCTTTTAGAAAATTGGTAACAAGGACAAAATAATCTGAAGGGGCCCTACTAGGATTCACTGGTGAATAACACAATGACTAAGATATTGTATATGTGGCATGTTTTTGTTCCAAAAGTTACCTCACTAGGATTCACTAGTGAATAACATAATGCCTAATAAGTTGTTCCTAGGGAATTTTTTGGTTCCTAAAGGTACCTTGATAGAATTTTCTAGTGAATAACACAATGACTAAGAGATTGTGCCTATGGGATGTTTTGGTTCCTAAAGGGACCATTTTAGTATTGTATAGTAAATAACTTAATGCCTAAGATATTGTGACTGGGGGATATTTCAATCCCAGATGAAATATCTCCCTTAACCCAATAATCTATTTCATTAATGGTGTGATTTTAATCCCACCAATTATCTAACAATCATCCTTGATATATTCATTTAAAACACATGATTTATTCCAAACATTTTTAGAAGTCCAAGAGTTATCAAGAATTTCTTAGTGTTTTATTACTTTATAACTAAGTACAAGAGGTAATAATTTAAACTTCACAACATCTCTATGTCTTTACCGCATGACATTAAACTGAACAGAACACATCCTTACTGTATGATTCTAAACTACATGGAACACATCCTTACCATATAATATTATATTACATGGAACATGTATTTCTTTCTCGATCCATGATACTTCTTCAATGGAATCTTACTATGCATGAGAAATATTTACATAGAAAATGGGATGCCCCATCCCTATGTGAGAGTCAAATCCATTGAACTATATGTATAAGAACTACATGTGTCTTGATTCTTATAACCAAAAGATACGTAGTGAGACCCAAATATCAAATAATGGGCCCAAACACAATATAAAAGAAAAATGACTCCTCCCCAAATATGAGTTAGACCCATGATGGGAATATTCTATATAATAATTATGTGTGATTTGATCCCTACTACTATAGGATCTGTGACACCTAGATCTCAAATCCTAGGCCCAACCACAATGTAAAGAGGAAAAATTTCCCCTATATATATATGTGTAATTATTATGTAAGTATATTTCTCCAAAACTATGCGTGGATCGATTCCTATTATCATAGGATACATAGAAACACTTGGATCATTTATTCTAAACCCATCCATGGATCTTCATTACTTTTAATTGTGTACCTCGATGAGAACCAACTTTGTTTTGGGATTTTTTTTCTCCTAAAAAAATGTGAATTCCCCCACATATTCCCTATCACACAATCTCAAATGGATCAATTGAATGATCAATGGTATCTTTTTTCTATCACAGAGCATGAACCATTTGATCTTAGGGAACCTGGAAATCTTCTTTGACCAAAATGATCAATGTGCATTCTATTCAAATATGGGGAACAACTTCCAAGTCACATTACATTAAACCACATGAAAATAAATTATTCACATGATCCCAAATTAATGACTATATTCTAGTACTATTATAATAAATTGAATAATAATATGTCTTCATGCTGAACATATCATCCCCATGATGGATGTGTACTTACTAATCATATGATTTATCCCTTCAATCCAAAAATGTGTTCAATATGCATTGGTATAAATTTTAGAGTGCTCAAAACCTTCTTGAATATTAAATACTATATGAACCAACTTAATATATTTGATATCTTTGTTAATAAAAACCAATTTCTTGAGTTGACACACTTATCTCAGAACTCCATGGACCTCGAGCCCACATACTATTGGTTCTCCCTTGTAGTTTATTAGTAACAGGGACCAACTGATCTGAAGGTACCCCATTAGGACCAAATGGTGAATAAAAAAATACCTTAAATCTTGTTCCTATAGGATGTTCTAGTCTTAGAGGATATACCCCCCTTAAATATAAGAGCTACTGTCTTGATTACGTGGGATACGAGATTTCACCATTACTAATTGTTGACATGTACCCACTGGTATCCACTTCCTATTTACTCAGATATTATTGGGTTATAATTTTCACTTCCCATAACCTAACTATTCAAGTTGATTCATAAACTCTAGATATTACACATCTTTGCATCATACTCATTTTCAAAGAAAGATTACAACACCTTATTCTTACACCCCTTTCATTTTGGGGTATAGATCACCTATGAAGACCCAAAAGTATTGAGTTATCCATTACTATTATAAATACCATCTGGTCTATCTTGGAAGACTTAAAACTACTTATAGAGGGTCTTCTTGTAAGACCCACTGCCTGCATGATATCCAGATCCACATAAGGATCTGTAGACCTGGTCCTTAAACTCTATGATATGGGTGAATATTTCATCCCTATTATAAGAGAGGCTATGTAAATTCTTTTTCCCTATGTATGATCTTGATCTACATAGAGTAACATTTAGCTGACTCTGATGTAAAGGCTCTCCAAGGGAAGATAAAAAATGAACTCTCTCTACATATGATAAAGATCTATGCATGAAGTATTTTATAAAAAATTATGTGTGTCTTGATTCCTATTATCACAAGATATGTAGTGATGCTTGGGTTCCCAAATCCTAGGCCCAACTATAATATAAAAAATGATAATTCCCCATTCCTTGTGCATGATCCTAATCTATGCAAGTAACCTTCTCATATAATAACTATGTGTGGCTTTATTCTTGATCTATCAGGATACATAGTGATTCCTTGGTATATTATCCAGGTCCCAGCTATAGGTTTTCCACTATAATGACCTTCCCTATTTATTTAACCATGTTTAAAGATATCAAAATTACTTGGACAAAATAATGTAAAGATTCCCCCACCAGTGAAAGCCTCTCCCAATATGAGAGTGTTTTCACCCTAACAATATCACCTAATGTTAGAGATCATTCACCTGGTTGATAGTGGGTGAACTTTCTTAAAAGTAAAACCCACTCTCCATATATGAGTTTGATCTATGTGGGCAACCATATGATAACTACATGTGGACTGATTCTTGATATCACATGATATGTAGTGACACCCAAGAGCCTTCAAACATGGTCCTTTCCAAATAATTAAACAAAAATAATCCTTCCCCATTTTCTAAATGGTATAGATCTATGTATAAAGATCCCATTGAAAAATATTAATATGAGATGATTCCTTCCACTATGAAATTCATAAGGGAATCTAGAAAATCTAGAATATATAAAATGCATATTCCCCTAATCTCTAGTCCACATTTAGAGACCTTAAAGAACTTAAGGATGTCTGAGTAATACAGATTCTCTTCACTTATATATGAGTTATATCTACATATATCTTTCTATCACATGAGTTAGATATGAACAAAATGGATGCCAACTTATGACTACCCACTAGAAATCCTATGAAAGTAGAGAGAATTTCTCTCACATTTTAAGGCTCTTAACCAATGTATGGTGTATTTAAAGACACATTGGATAAATTTCACATCGGTTCAAAATAATTACATCCTTTCTACATGATGTTAAACTACAATGAAGATTTCATGATCACATGATGTTAAACCATAAAAAAATTATATCCTCATCACATGATGTTAAACTGTATGGTAGACACATCCCCATCGAATGACATTAGACTCTGAAGACCATCAAACATCATCACTCCTTATCAAAGCACCATAATATACATACCCTAGTCAAACAAATTTTAGTGTGATTCCATCATCTTTCTGAGTACATAAATTCATAAATCACACTTTCCATCTTGAGCATATCTAGTTGATGTAAACCTTCCATGACCCTCGTAAATAAGTAAAGATCACTCTTTTATACAATGTACAAGTTGGATCTACATAAAAGACTTAGACCCATTAACCAGAGGTATCTAGGACATGAAAGAAGGGAATCTTGATCCTTGTGATCCTTGAACACATAAAAGTGGATCTTTTAACCATATTGTGATTCATGACCATCCTCAAAAATAATGTCTCATACCATCACTCATGATCCAATAAACTTGGGATATGATTTACCTCACCTTCATCCTTTGATCAAAAGAGTGTCAGAGTGATCCTCACCTTGGTAATACTAATTAGGATGTTTTGTAACACTCCCTTAATAATAGGTCCATGTTCAATGTCCTTAAATTGTATCCACCTTGGTCAAAGCTGTATGACCTTAAACTTTAGCTCTCAATGGTCCAAATATCAAGACCCTGAACTTCTAGTGAAGAAGACACTGAAATTATCAGGTTGAAAACCCAAAATGGGGATTTGAAAAAAATTAAAGTCTTAGATCACTAAGATATTCATATATATAGTTTATGAAAATTTTAGAACTTAAAAATAAAAGGAAAAAAGATTATAGGTACCATATTATGGACCTATTAAAATAAAATCTATGGTTTATGGGCTCCTCTGGTCCTAGAAAAAAGTTATAATAATGATTTTTCACATCCCCATATTGTGATAATATGTTTAGTACATGAAGAAAAAAAATTATTGTGCTCAAACCCTTCTTGAATATTATTTCTTCCATAAACCACCTTCATGTATTTGAAGTCATAGTTTATACCTACCAATAATTTGAGTTGATATGCTTCTCATGATACCCCATAGCCTTATGTCAATTCTCTTAGTTATTCCCTATAGTGTATTGGTAACAATGACTATATAATATAAAGGGAAACCACTATGATTCATTGTAAAATAAAAAAATACATAACAGCTTTTTCCTAGGTGATATTATGTTCCCATAGAAATGTATCCCCTTCAAATCCAATACCTATTATCATAATTGTGTGCGTTATAGGATTCCACTATTACTAATGGTCGACCTATTCTCACTAACATCAAATTATTTTTGACTTGGATATTCTTAGGTTATGATTCAAAATTCCCATAACCAATATATTCAAGTGGATTTAACATCCTTGGTGTTACTTTACCATGTATTTTACCCATTCTCAATGTAGGAATGTAGTACTTTATTGTTGAACCTTTTGGAGGTCCTCATTGCATGACCCTAAATTTCATTATATATGGGTCTAAGATCCACAAAAATAAAATTAACTACCCCTATGGTATAAGAACCCACCTTAGATAGTTTTTTCTTCCATATTCTACTTCAAGTTCCAAGCATTTAAATATTTATAAATCTTCAACATCCCTTGGAAAGGAGCAAGGACCCCTATGCTTGACCATGCATGTAAGCTCATCTAGGTTCATGAATAAGGTAACTTGATACATCAACTAGATACATATCTTCCTTATAATAAAGTAAATTGATCCTTGTGATCCATAACAACATCATAATGGAACTTGACACCTTAGATTGGTTTTCTATCATCCCCATCATGGCTACCCCATCTCATCTTCCTTAATTAAAACTCCATGGGAAATGATTTATACAACCCATAATACAACTATCCAAGTTGACTCGACTTCACTAACATCATGTTTCTATCTACCAAGAACCTTTAATGCAAGCATGTTGGGTGTCATACCCCATCATTAATATCCATCCTTCATAATTCATGTAAGAATACAGAGTGTTTGAACCCTTCATGCATATTATTTCCTTAGAATCTCAAATTAGATGCAGGGTAGTATAACCCTTTGTGAATATAAAACCTCTAAGTTTTAAACATTTGGATTCAAAGAAGATCTGAGATAGAATAACCTAAACTAAAACAAAAAAAATACTGAGATATATGACCCTAAAACAACAATAAAATATGTTTTGAGATATACGGACCTAAAACTAAAAAATAAGGTCTTATCTAGAAGACCATAAACTATAGAAGAAGAAGGTTTAAACTAGAAGATCCTAAAATAGAGGAAAAAATAGGGTCTGATCTATAAGAACCTAAACTAAAAAAATAAGGTCCTAGATAGAAGAACATAAACTAAATAAAAAGAAGGTCTAAGCTAGAAGACCCTAAAATAAAAAAATAAGGTCTAAGTTAAAAGACCTTAAACTAAAAAAATAAAGTATTATTTAGATGACCTTAAACTACAAAAAAATAAGGTTCATTCTATATGACCCTAAAATACAGTGAAAAGGTCTAAGATATATGACCCTAAAACTAAAAAAGAAGGTATAAGCAAGATGAACCTAAACTAAAACACCTAATTGTCCTGACTTCCAAGACCTTAAATCACTAATTTAAAGAGACACAATGTTTACTAGGTTGAAAACCTATAAATGTAACTTTAGAAAAAAGTTTATTCTCTCTCATTGGACACACATTGTGTGGTCTAGAAAACATTAAGAACTCATAAAATGGAAATTGCACAAAAATTATCAGGCTGAAACCCATAATGGGAATCCTGATAAAAATACGAGTCTATAATCACTAATACATTCCCTAAAATGACTTATAAAAAAGTTAGGTCTAGAAAAAAGAGATAAAATTATTGTAGGGACCATTATATGACCCTAAAAATCGATATTTTCTCACTAGGACCCCATATTAGGAAAAATTTAGAGCACTCCCCCTTTAGGATTATATTTACCCAAATTATCCTTTTTAACCAGTTGATATTGGAAGGATTGGAATTGATACATCAATAAGGGTGATTATGATGTTAATCATTCATTTAATATTCTCATGATAAGTCTTTTATAATTCAAGCATTTGAGTTTAGATTTGGGGTTTTCTTGGAATTACGGGTTTTTCTTGATGTATCTGATGATGTTTATGATTTTAAGTTTCCAAAGTTTCATTAACATGATACAAGAGAGATGGTTTAAAAACAATACAAAAAAATTGAAGTATCCATTCATTGATTTTGTACAAAGAAATGGGGGGATCTCTATATTATGGAGTCTATCCTAGGGTTCCCCGGAGGACATACAACAAGATCATTGTAAAATTTTATTATTTGAGTTCTCTAGATTAGTTAGACCATGAAAGGATGCATCTACTGAATGCTAAAGTGTCTCACACTCCATTTATTCCATCACTTCTAGTGGTTTAAGAGCCTCAATCTTGGAGGATAATTATTGAACCTATTTTTGATTGGCAGTGAGTGAAGTGTATTCCGTTGAGAAATCAACCTTCATGCGATCTATGAATGCTTCATGTTTATCTACTTATGTGGATAAGTTGATCATAAAATTATGTAACTGGGATGCTATATAATGATTTTTATCCAACTCCTCTGAGGTATCCCTCACAGATTGAAGCACAAAACTTTTTTTTTGTCAAATTCATGTACCTTATTCTAATGGTTGTATAGTTGTTTTTATTCTAGAATGATTTTTAGTGTGATTTCATATAATCTATGATAATTTAATCCACCTACCCCTAGTATATGAAATTTTTTAATGTTTCTCTCTTTGACCATGAATTTCCTATAAGGGAGTCTTGATAATTAAGGCATCAATTTGGTGCCAAATCAGTCTTCATGTCATTCAGCTCTCAGTGGCCATTTTAGATGGTGTGTCACCATGGGGAACAATTGTCAGAACATATTCAGGTATAAAATCTATCAAATGAAGTCCCAAAACAACTGATAAATAAGTAAATATAGTGTCTTAGGCCACTCTCCCTTCATCAATGATATAATCATCCCCTCATTCAGTCAACACATATTCTACTATTGGTACTGAGGGTCCAGTTTACCTAATAAATTCCACCTCATCATTATAGGACTCTTTGTTATGATGTGGGTGTCTATTAAAAGGGCCTCTTGAGTCCTGAACTAGTTCCATTAAGGTTATGAGAATGGGGTTCAAATAGGTATAGGGTGTATCCACCCATTGAACTAGTTGGATCAGTATGAAAGCTGGATAAGATTCTATCTAATCTTGGGAATAGTATATATAAAAACAAGTATAAGAATCGATGAGTGATAAGGAAATCTTGGAATTATTATCCTTGCATCCCATCATTAACAAAAATTGATGAACGATCCTAGGATGTTGTTTGAATTACACGCCAAAAAAAGAAGAAGAGGGGGGACATTATGAGTATAGTATAACTGATGAGAAAATATATAAGAGGCATATTGCTTACAGATAATTAGATCATCTAAACGACCTATAAGTACCACATCCTTAAATGAAACTTTATAGGACCTCTCATCAATGGAACCACTTCCATAATCAATTATTAGACCAGAAGGTGTGGGGTATGGCATGAAATTAAAACATTTATTCTTACTCAACATATTGATAGCTTCATGGACATCTAATGGTGTTTCCTTGACACTAGATACATTTACTAGTCTGGGGAGGAATAGGGAATGAGGGATTTTAGTGGTATTTTGGTAAACATAACACCAGAGGTGCTTAACTATCCATCCAAATAGAAACTAGGTGGGCCTACTAATCTAGTAAGAGATATTAACCTATTGAATGTGGCCAAGAAATAGATAAAGATGAATAAGGGTTGGCACAACTAGATCAAGGGGATTTCATTCTTCCATTCAATCCACCATCACAAATTTTCTGACCCATATTCATAAACATGAATCCCTAGTAGAGAAAATCCTTCCATCAAGAAACATAGAAAAAATCCCACCAATTAGAGACTTAATACACATACGGTTTCACTTTATAGTGCCATGAAGTGTACTCCCTGGCCTTTATAGTGGCCTAATAGGGGCCCATGATGTCCCAGACCTTACAATAAGGTCATTTAATTGGATGTATCATAGTTGGATGGGCCTCGATTCAAAAAATAAAGATTTTTATACAGCCTCTGAAGGAGATGATTGAGTATAGATTTAGCTCATTTTCTAGCTTCGCCCTCACAATAGTGAGCATATCCTGATCCAAAGTTGGGTTTTTATCGGTTTCATCCCAAACATTTACATAAGGTAGGAATTCATCATCTATTTTCCCAAGTGGAATTATTCCCCCTAATTGATGAATTCCCCATAGGTTGATTATCACTTCTCTATGGGCCAAATGAAAAGAGTTAGTTTTGGGGAACCAATGACCGATAAAATCTCTATGGATTTATAGTTGATGGTACATAATGAATTGAGAAGTCCATGTCACCTTGTAGAGGTGGATGAGGAACATTTGATGTGAAAATTCTGCACAAAATTTTCTAACCCAGAACGACCATACCTATTTGTTAGAAAAATTTACTACAGGTAATAGATCCCATTTTGTGCTCCAACCACATTTCAGATTATCTAAACAGGAGATGAGTATATTTAAGTAACTCTATGTAATCAGTTTATGATTGATATTGAAATTTTATAGGCTTCTATATAATTGATTCATTATATTGGATGACCCTTGGAACAATTCCAAAACTAGTTGTCTATGTTCAGAGACAATTGCTTGGATACATTCAAAGGAAGATGAAAACCAGTTAGTTAGAAGATTACAGTTGGGTGAATGGATGTGAACATCATCTAGAAGGCCAAAGTTATATAGAGGTAGACTATGTGATAGAGGATAATTATTAAGAGTAGGAAAAAGAAGACCCTTTAGGACCTCCTTTTCAAATAAGATTTTGTTGCGACCAAATTTACCCTACAGGTATGCGTTCGTTGTAGTACATGTAGGGGTCGAATCCATAGGGACCGAAGAAGGAACCTAAAGACACTCTGATCTTGGATGGATTTGGCTATGAAGTGGCCAACTATTCAGATTGAATTTATTTGAATAACTACTGATTTAATTTAAATAAAATAAATTAAAACATTCAATTACTTAGTATAAATCAATTAATGGAGATGAGTTGATCCTAAGTTGTTACTAGGGTTAGAATGGATGTATTTATTTTCTTATAATGTTCGTTTCACTAATTCAAGACGTATCCACAAAATGATATAATTCTTCAACATCATTCACCAATTTAATCCCTACACATTTACAAGCTAATCACCAATGCACTTAGAGGATCAATTTAATGATCACTCCAAGGAATTGGATTGTACTAGCACTCAAAATGTGTCATTGTTAAAGTTGGCGAAGATGAAGAAGAAAATAATCATCAAATGGAAATATTAAATTAATGAAATAATTAAAAAAAATTAGATCATAAAATAACATCCAATATGCCCCATGAAACTACCTAGGACCAACCCATAAGGTTTTATCCCTCCATTGATTTTATTATCTCAAAGGAAGCGGAAAGCAGACTCATAGGGGCGGAATTGAAGAAGAAAAAATAAAACAATGAAATGACCACTCCATCGTTGTGTGAATAAATTCACAAGTGCTGGTGTGAATAAGATCACACCTTGGGGAAACGGTATCAATGTGAAAATAAGAAGAAAATAAAAAGAGAAGAAGAAGAACTTTTATTGAAAACTAAGGTGATTCGAACAACTTACATGGGAAGGAAAATGCTACAAAGACAATTTGACATAATAACATTACAATCAAAACAAAGCTCAAAGATCCCTAAATACACCACCACTACTACCTTAAATAGGAAAAAATGAATCCTTGGCCGATTCCCCAACGTCCCATGTGCCATTAATTAATTGTGTTGGGGAAAGGTGGGTGGAACATTAATGTAGAGAGACTTTTCCACTTCTTGCCCCGAAGTTGTATCCAGCTTGAATCCACCGAAAAGATGCACCGAAAGGACCTTCTATAAGGCCGAATTTGAGTGGGACCTAGAAGACGTAAATGAAGCCCCGGATATCCCCTAAAAGTCTGTAAAATGGCAGCCCAAAATAATAATCCGTTCGTTACATATAATATAAATAGTGATATGTTTTTCTGGGCTGCAGAATCTGGCCCAGAATTGAATCTTCAACTTGGTCCGCCATAATATCCACCATTTAGGACGAATTAGCACTGGATACAGAATAATTATTAGTTACTATATATGTATTCTATCCTCCCATTAATTTTGGGCTTAATTGGGCCTGTATTATGGGCCCTAAATTCCCATCAGTTGGATGATATCCAATCTGCCTTCTTTAGAATTGTTTCCTTTCTTCACCAAATATCTCCATCATACTTTATGAATCCTCAATTGATCCATGAATGAAAAATGTTCATATTTAAGTTTATATACATTTCAAAAAATATCAAATTAAAATATGGATAATTACATTCTTTAAAATTAGATGAAACATTGGGCCTAAATTGGTGCATATTCGGCATGAAGTGCACAAATGATGAGAATGGATGTTCAAAATTAAAATCCACTAACTCATGCCCATAAGATCAAAAATGAACATTTAATAACCTTAAAATGTAATAAAAATATGTGTTTTTATTGGCTAATCAATATTCAATACCATGTATTAACATTGTGGTTCCCAACAATCATATCCCTCTAAAAATACATGTTGGATGAAGTCCTTGAGCTTGAAGCCATATGGACAAAAAAATCATTAGAGAAAAAATGGAATCTTAAAAAGGGTAAAATAAAAAAATCATGATTTGGATGGAATCATGTGGAGAGAATAATACATTCTGAGTCTTTTGATCATGTCACCCGTGTTAAGTCTCATGATCACATGATATGTTCTAAGACTCACAATCGTGTGACTATAGGAAGGTCATATGAATCATGTAAAGCATTACATGACCATGTGATAGCCAATCACATAACATGAAGTAACCCCAAATAAAAGGATGTAAAATAGGGTTTATTTAAATTAAGGATTATTAATTAGTATATTTCTTGCATGAATTTTTCTGATGAGTTTGTTATGTTATGAAGTCAAGTGATTGGATCACGCAAACAGATCTCATGATGGAATTACATGATGTGGTATCATAAAGTAATATTGTGAAATTAAATAATTAGAGACATATCCAAACTTCTGAGTCATAATTGAAATGGAAAACCCTCTTCCCTCTTATTTATAGGGATTCTTGAAAAATACTAAAGGTCTCTTAGGAAACCAATATAAAATCATGAAACCAACCAATAGAAGCCCAAGGGGTTTAGCTGAGCGTTTACGTACTCAAAACCAAGTCCTCATTCCTTCCTCCATACTTCACTTATAGGGGGGAATTATTGATTCCCTCTAAATGAACATTATAAATTTGGAGTGAAGAAATACCCAAAGAATGAGTATCATTTTCCCATAAAATAAAAATAAGAAAGAGATACTATATGAGAGATCATGTGTTGAGGTAATAATTCAAGGTTACGTGATCACATGAACCTATCAGGGTCTCATGAATGCATAAATCTTAAAGAATCATGTGACGCTCCAAGTAAAACCAAAAAGGTCTTCCCTCAACAAGGGTTTCATGATAATTCAATATCCAAGGATGATAATGTGATGTTCCCTTTGAATTAATGTGATTAACGCCATAATAATCAAGTCATGTGGAGGGATTATAGGGTTTGCATGATTAGTTCATTAGTTACATGAAGGCCCCTTGACATGTTGGTATCATTACATGAAAGGATATTTGACGTGTCAAAATTGATCATTTGATGACCTGTTGGACGAACGCTTGACAAAATACAAAGGGATCATGAAATAGAAAGATAAATATGATAAGATCCTTACACAATGGATGTTATGTTGTTTTTTATGTGATAAGTTCACGATCATGTGATGGACCTTGGACATGTAAAACTTCATCACGTAATTCCCTAGTGAAAAAATTCTTGATAATATCCAAAGGTATCATGAGATAGAAAGATAAAAATGATGGGATACTTATGCAATGAAAGTTACACTTCTATTCATAGGATGGACTTACATGATTCACGTGACCAGTTCATTGATCATTAAAAATACCTAAAAAATGTCACCTTGATCATGTGAAGAAAATCATACATTCCATATGGATCTTGCGAAGGATCTTGGATATGTTAGACTGATCCCATAAAGGCCCTCATACATGCTTTCTTGATCATGAAAATTCTTCTATCCATGTCATCTTGATCATACAAAGGCCTTTGGACATGTTTGTCTTTAACATCAAGAGATAACCCCCTTGAAGTTTCAAGATCAATGCCTTGACAATTAGGTCATAGAGAAGGATTACATGATGTAAGAGTCTCATAATAATAAACCAATCATGAGTTATTTGGTTATCATGTGTCAAAGGGAGGAAATCATGAATGACTTCCAACTCGATCATGAAAAGTGAATAAGACATCACCTACTTATTTATATTCCCCCTCCATTAGATTAAATTGAGGTATTCAGTGTGATAACCATGTAAAGTGAAATAGATACAAGGGTAGAGATTCAAAGACATACACATATGTAAGAATAATTTTTGGAGTGAAGTGATCACATGATCGCAAGAGTCCTTAGCCTAAGTTTAGTGAGTATCTTAAGAGAAGTAACAAAGAGTGAGTTGTGAGAGGGATGACCAGGAGATGGATTATTGATTAGAAGATAACCATATGATCATAAGGAAGCATCTTGGTTATTTGACCAATCCATATGATAACCTAAACATTCATCAGTCATGTAATCTTGTACCCTCACATCCTCACCTCTTCACGTGACTCCAAAGAGATCACAAAAGAAATGATACCAATTGATCTTCACATGAAGTGCATGAAAAACCAAAATTCACACGATCACATACCCTATCCTTCAACATGTTTTCATATCTTCAAAACTCTCATACAAGGCACATATCCTTTCACCCTTTCTCATTCGTGTGACTCAAAATGGATCATGTGAATCATGTGACTCCCAATAGATCACACAAAGTGAAAGACCCCATTTTTTCATATGGGGTGAATGATTAAATGATTACGCTAGGGTGTCACTTGAACTACTTTAAGAACTTTTTCTAAGACCCCATAACACCCTGAGAGGGGAGGGGTGAATCACAGTGTCAAATTTATCTTAAAAGTGGACAATATTATTCCCGTGTTGGTAGGAACTTATTAAACCTGTATGATAAAATCATGTAGTAATCAAACATTTACATGAAAAGATACAACACAATAGTTTTACTTGGTTCTCCACTAAGGGCTAGTCCAAGGAGAATACACCAAAAGTGTGTCAATTATACTTTAATCAACTAATCTTCACTATTTTAGGAATACATAAGTTCAGACACAGTCACTTTGTGCCAAGAACACTACCTTTACATGATTTTAGGGATAACATACAAACTCCCTCAGAACACTTCCATAAACTCTCCCTATATCACTAATTTGGGTGAATTATCACACATTTTAACAACTTTAAGGCCACTTCAATATATTGGAAGTTTGTTCCATGACTATTACGAGACTCTTCTTGCAACGAAGTTCTAATTTGATGAACCTGAAATAATTGTTCACTAAAACTAGATATTCAAAACTGATGTTCAAAAATATCCTTTGTGAATCTCACAAACTTCGCAAAGAAAAATTACTTCATGGGAAAAACTATCTTCAAAAATATCACTGAGTAATTGTGTAATAAATAGTCATCAAGAAAATCCTTTTTCGTAGATACCTAAGAGTTTCTCAAGACTCAGACAATATTTTACCAATGATCAGGCTCATAATGAATACCTGATTTGAGAAGATCTTGGACTTCATGAATTCAAAATGATTCATCCTTTTCTCAAAAAAATTTGTGGGTGATGAGTTTGGGGTAGCCTCATATTTATAGGCTTACCCTTTATGATGATCCCATGCCTCCAGCGAATGTTTCATGAACCTCTAAATCTATGTTCGTAAATCTCCTTTGTTTGTGAAGATCTAGTGAAATTTAACCACTCCATGAATCTTCTCATAGTCATACAGATGTACCTTTTTTCATCATGTATTCATGAAGATCAAATTCTCTTAGTAAAAAATATGTACCGGTCTTTGCAAAACCCAATCATCATGAAAACTAGCCATCATGAAATTTATTCCTTTACCATATTTTAGAAGATTGAATCCCTAAAAAATAAATTTCGTGAATCTTTATCCATACTCATGATTTTCAGCCCAAAAATTTAAAAAACCCTAGGAAATGACACCACCTTCAATACTATAGTCAGCTTGTACTGTAAGATTAATTGCCTTGAAAACTCTCTACTCAAACCAATGTATATTGACAACAAACAAAAACCATAATTTTTTTTCTATTCCTTGATTCCAAAAATCTCCCACTTTGGGTTTGTTGGAAATCTATAGATAAATTCAATAAAGCACCATCCATAATCAAAACCTAAATGGTGAGAAAAAACTCATCCAACACTCTAAGTCTACATGAGAAAATCTTGATGTAGAAAGAAATAAGGGAATCATTAATTGGGTTCTTATGATTTATAATTCTTAAAGATGTTCATGATAAGTTCTAAGAACACATAACACCTGACTCTCATTGTGTCACAGAATAATTTTCTATTTTGTAAAAAACCTGAAACCATAAAACCTTTGAAACATTAAAATTAAATTTCTCTATTCCCCCCCTTGATAATAGAACCAAAGAACCTATATTTGTACTTTTAGAGTTAAAAAATTACCTATAGATCATATATCCCACATAAACCTACATCACTTCCACAAACAATTAAAATAGTTAACATAAATAGGGAGAGAGGATCAACTATAACCTTCTCATGCATTGGGTGATGGCTAAACACTGAGGTTTAACTGATGTTTTTCAAACTCATGTGATGCTAATAGATTATTCAGAATTCCAGCCACTTTCTTATCACTTCCAACATGATCCATTTTAGTCACACCATGTTAAACTTTTTCCTTAATGTAGTGATATCTGATCTCAAAATGTTTTATACAAGAATGTTAAACTAGATTCTTCGTAATACCGATCGCACTTTTTTGACACAATGAATCACCATTGGCTATTTCACCTCACCACCAATATTAGTTAGTTATTTATTCATCCAAAAAAATTGAGTGAAATCCTTTGTATTAGATATATAATCTTCTTCATAGGCACTAATAGAAGTGCATTCCTGTTTCTTTATCAACTAGCCCACACTTTTTTTTCCTATAAATAAAGTACTTCCACTTGTAGACTATCGATCCAACACATCTTCAACCCAATCTTCATAAGAAAATTCTATTATTTCATTATCTATTCTGATTGAAATGTATAATCTAAAATTATGAGTAACTTGAATGTACCTTATGATTCTTTTAACTGCTTCCAAATGCTCTTCCCTCATATTACATTAAAAACGGGCTGCTAAAAAAGTTGCAAAGATGATATCTTTCTATGTTTCATTCAAGTATAATAAGTGTCCAATGATTATTCTATATAGGGTAGGATCCATAGATTCCCCATCCTTATTTCTTCCATGTTTTTTCCTAACCTTAATCGGTGTCGACATTGGTTTGGATTCATGCATGTTGAATTTATTCAGAATATCTCTTGCATATTTTATCTGAGAAATGAATATGTAATCCTTATTTTGAATTAAATACATCCCCAAGAAATATGTGAGTTCACCAATCATATACATTTAAAAATCTGATTATAGAGACCCTACTTTTCTTACATTACTATTACATCATTATAAAGATAAATAATATAATAGTGTTACAAAACTAGTATCTAAAGGTTTAGTTTTTGGGAAAATTAGGACCAAAAATAAAATTTACATTATAAAATATAAACATTATTTAATTCTTTATTCTATAGATTCTTAGTTTCCCTTGTGTTCTCTAAAGTATAAGTAATCACATGATAATATACATCAAATAAAGGGGTGAGCTAAAAGATCAATAAGAGGATAGATAATAACATGAATCAATATAACATGGGTAAGAATAATAATATTAATCATCATAATATAAGAATAGTATCATAACCATGATCAGGATATGAATAATTAGATAAAATAATTTAATTTGGCAATGCATAAAAATGAAACATCATGTCTTAGTGGTCAAATACCACACATAGTTGTGAACAAAGTTAGCATCATGTTCACACATAACATATGTGAAAAATCATAACATCATCATTGTGAACAAAGTTAGAATCGTGTTCATGCATATTGAACATTATCTCATGATATAAATCACATTACATATTGTATTGAAGTTCTATATAATTCTGGGCACACCCATAACATCATAACATTTACAAAATCTTTCATGCCATATAGAACGTATAATAATATTTTCCATAAAATAACTCGTGGAAAGGAAATGTGTTTCATGAGAATTTAATAAAGCATAATTTCATGAATAAAATTTGGGGTTACCAAAATAAAAATGGAATAACATACTTGGTATATGATTCATCAATCTTGAGTGAAGAATAAAAAATCTCAAGAAAAGTAAAACATGTGTTTTTAGAAGGAAGAGTTCTTTTTGAAAAGTATTTTAATTTTTCATAAAATCAGATTGGAAACATGAATATCCAAGAAATAAAAGGGAAGGAAAATGAAATTATATTTTATGAGTATTAAAAGAACATCCAAATTAATTTTTTTTATGAAATATTAATAGCCCAAATAAAATAAATTGGGTTTGAGAATCCCCTTACCTTATGTATGCATAATTTATTCACTTTAATATCTCAGGTAATAAAATTAAATTCATTAATTAAAAAATAAAGAACCTATTATAAATATATTTTATTTATTATAATTTTATTATATTTTTTATGGAAATTATGATTAGTTATAGAGATCAATTTCATCGTTCGGGAGTGTTCGTTTTCTTGGTTTTCATGATCGACTCACTTGTATACATGTATGGAAGACCATGTAAAATGATAATAATTATACATAATTGAAATTATATGTTATTTTTGAACTTAAAAGATTATAATTGGTCTTATATATTATTTTGTTTCTATATATTAGGATGATTCATTGGATAACATGTTAATGATAACCGTTTAGATTAATTTTGGGGGTTTTCGATCATAACGAACTTATTTTGTTTTATTATTTAATATAATGTATATATGTTAGTTCCAGAACATAAAAAGGTTATAAAATATATTTAAAAATTATATTTCAACCATTATAATTGTTTTATGAAAATAATTTAAGGTTTTAAAGGAAAATGAAAACATATCGTCCTCGAAGGCGATAAATCAACACCTCAGGGACGACGTTTTAATTTTTAGAATAAAAGGGAGAGGAGAAGAGGTTTGATTATGGGTTATTCCATTAAAATAAAATAATTACAGTATATATAATATAATAGAGTTATCATAGAACTTTTATGAGTGATTTTGATGAGAAAATAATAAAATAAAATAAAATGAATGAAATTAAAAGAAAAGGAAAGTGGATTAAGCTCTTGAATTCTTCTCCGTGAAAACCTCCTTAGGGAAATTGTTTTTGGTATTGTTTTTTATGAAAATGGATCTTGGACATTGGGTATAGTATTATTAAGGGTATTGATCCAAAATTGTACAAGATTCAAGGCTTTGGAGGTACGAGGAGAAGGGGTGGTATTTATAGTGGAGGAGAGGAGTGTTTTTTATTATTTTATTCTTTAGTTTTTTATTTTAGCTCAAGAATATGAATAGTTTGAACATTAGAACTAAATATATTAAAAAATTAATTATATTTTGATATTATAGTCTTACATTACCAATACATCATCTATGACTCAATAATTCATGTATTTGTTTAATACTGTAAATTATAGTATTTCACTATTCACAAAAAATTCAACTATTTTAGAAAAATGTCAAAAATTCACCCAAACCATTTTTAAATGTGTATAATTAAAAAATGAACTCAATTTTATGAAAATAATTTTCTAAATATTAGAATTTACTTTTTAATTAAAATCATTATTTACTTGAAAAATACTGATTTTAAAATTATAACTGATTTTAAAACACTTTAAAAAATTAATTAAGGTCTCATGAAATTATATTATAATCAAAATACAACAAAATATTAATTTATGAATCTATTTTATGAAAATAAATTTTCATTTAAATTATTGTATTAATTATAAAATTTTAAATAAACATTTATTTTTTAAAAATACCAATAGTTAATTAATAATTTTTAAAATATTTATTTACTTATACCATGATATAATTATATAATATTATCATTTATAATATTCTTAAATTATATTTATAATTTCATAGATGAGTTTACTATTCTATTTTCTAGATTACTATTCTTAATGGTCACATTACTATTTCAAAATTCAAGTTATTATTCTATTGATATAAGTTCCTTAATTTCTAGAAATACCTATTATTTAATTCATATTCATTTATAAAATTTTTATTGTGATTTATACTATATGAAATAATTATAAGAAAGGATTACCATTGATTGAATTTTGGGTCATTACATTCTTCCCCCCTTATGAAATTTCACCCTCAAAATTTTATTTTACATTCTAAATTGAAAATAGGTGAGGGTACATATTCTTCATTACTCCATTTGGTTCCCATGTTGCCTATTCGTACTTATGGTTTAACCATAGCACATTTACTAGGTGATTATTCTTATTGCATAGAACTTTATCTATATAGTCCAAGATCTTCATTAACTGCTCCTCATAAGAGAGATAATTTTCCAACTGTACCACCTTTGGATTTAGTACATGTGAGGGAACTGGTATGTGATTCCTCAATATGGATACATGGAATACATCAAGTAACTGAGACATGGTAGGTGGAAGTTCCAGTTGATAGGCCAAAACTCTAACACGATCAAGAATCTATAAGGGGTCGATGTACTTGGGACTCATCTTTCCCTTCTTCCCAAATCTCATTATCCTATTCCATGGAGATATGAAGAAGAATACCATGTATCAAACCTCAAAATCTAGGTCTCATTAATGATTATTTCCATAGTTCTTCTATAAACTTTGGGATTCTTTGATGTGTTGTTGAATGTTTTTCACCATTTTTCACACTTTTTTTCGACCATTTCAGGTCCTAGTAGCTTGTGTTCACTGACCTCATCCCAACATGCTTATATTCTACATCTTCTCCCATAAAGGGAATAATATGGATCCATTTGGATGCTCGAGTGGAAACTGTTGTTGTAAGAGAAATTGTCCAGAGGCAGATGTTGGTCCCATCCTTCTTTGATGTCTATAGAACATGATCTCAACATTTTTTCTAGTGTCTAAATTGTCCATTCAGATTAGCCATCAGTTTGAGGATGATAATCCATACTGAAGTTCATCTTAGTGTTTAGATAATTTTGGATACTTTTTCAAAACTGCAAGGTGAATCTTGGATCTCGATTGGATAAAATTGATAGTGGTAGTCCATGTGGTCTTACCACTTCTCTAATGTAAATATGTGCAATTTGATCTAGTGATAATCCCCTTAAAAGTGAAATAAAGTGATTTGTCTTTGTGATATGATCAAAAACAAGCCATATAGTTTTTTTCCTCTATATTTATTTGGAATTATACTGAAAAAGTTCATGGTAATGTTTTATCATTTCCATATTGGTATGGGTAATGGTTTCATCTTCCCTATATATTTTTTACTTTGATTCTTCACTTGATGACATACCAGATACTTTGATGTATATTCAGTGATATCCTTTTCATATTGTCCCACCAATAGTCCTCTCATAGATCTTGATACATCTTTGTGCTCCATGTGTGAATATACAAAGTTAATCTATGTGAGTCACTCAAAATATCTTTCTTTATCTCTGGATTAGATGGCATACATAGTCATTACCCAAATCTTACAACTCCTTCCTCATCAATTTCAAACTATGAGTATTTCCCCTTTCTCATGGATTCCACCTTCTTCTGAATTTCAACATCATTTATTTGAGAATCATTTGTTTTATACATGAGGGATGGTTGAGTAATAATTTGAGAATTGATTGATGGTTTTCATTCCTTAATTATTCCCATTTTTATCCTTTGAAAATATAATAATATTGGGTCCTTAATTCTCATCATTGATAATGGTGTAGGATCCTTTCTACTTAGATCATATGACACATTATTTTCTTTACTAGGATGGCAGTGGATTGAGAAATCGTAATCCTTGATGAGATCTAATAGTCTTTTCTAGTGCATATTAAGCTCCTTCTATAGTAATATACTTTTGAGGCTCTTAGGATCAGTATATATTTTACACTTCTCCCCATATAGATAATGTTGCCAGATTTTCAATGTGAATATCACAACTGAAAACTTCAAATTATGAGTAGGATATTTTTTTCTCATGAATTTATAACTACCTTGACGCTTAGGATATCACTTTATCATTTTCCATCAATACACAACCTAAGACCTTCTTTGAAGAATCACTTTTTACCACAAAGATTTCTCCACTTGTCAGAAGTGCGAGTATTGGAGTGGTGATAAGCCTCCTTTTTAACTCATTGAATCAATATTCATATTCACTGGTCCATAAAAACTTTTCTTCTTTCCGAGTCAGCTTGGTTTTGGGTTTAAAAATCATTATAAGTTCTTCAAAAAAATTTAGTAATACCCAGCTAAACCAAGAAAACCACGGATCTCCATTACAAATGTTGTCTTGGGACACTCTTTGATTGCCTTAGTCTTGGAAGGGTCCAGAGATATTCCTTTTCTGGTGACATCATTCCCTAATAATGATACTTCCTCTATCCATAAATCACATTTACTATATTTTTCATAAAGTTTTTCCCTTGCTAAATTCTTCATCATAGTATTAAAATCCTCCTCATGTTCTTATTTTATCTTAGAGAGTATCCAAATATCATCAATAAACACTACCACAATTTTTTTGAGGTAATCTATAAAGACTATATTCATTAAGTCCATGAATATTTCTGGAGCATTATTGAGTCTAAAGGGCATCACTATGAATTCATAGTGTCCATACCTTGTTTGAAAGGAAGTCTTGGGAATATCTTCCTTCCTCGCCTTTAATTGGTGATATCCCAACCAAAGGTCCACCATAGAGAAATAATTGTCCCACATAGCTAATAAAACAAGTCATATATCCATGGAAGGGGATACTTGTTCATTATCATGATTTTTTTGAGATCATGATGATCAATGAAAAGGCACATTGATCCGTTATTCTTCTTGATTAAGAGGACTGGTGCACCCCATAGTGAAGCACTCGGGCATATAACACACTTGTCTAGATTCTCTTGTAACTGCTTCTTTGGTTTATACAACTTGATGGTGTCCATTATATAAGGTTTATTCAATGTTGGAAGAGATCCATGAATAATTTCAATTTAGAACTTAACCTCTTAGTTAGGAGTGAGACCATGTAATTCTTTAGGGAACACATCAGTGTAGTCCCTTATAATGGGCATGTCTTCGATCATGATTTTATCCTTTGTCTCAATCATTTTGAGATATATATTCTTTCCCATAAGGCAGTAATATCTACAATTGAGATGATGATTATGAAGGAGAATCATCCTCATCCTTACGCTTATACATAATTTGAGGATACCTTGAGACGTGAAGAGTGGTCTCCCTTTCCTGACAGTTGATGTTGTTATTGTATAAAGATATCCAATCCATGCCCAATATAGCATCAAAATCCACCAAAGGAAGTAAGAAAATATTTTTTGGGAGGCTCAATCCACAAAAATTAAATGGGGAAGATTTATATAATTTGGATTAAATAATTTCCCCATTTTTTGTTCTCATAGATAACTCAACCTTCATATTTTGAGGTGGTGTTTGAATAGTTCTACTAAACTTGCAAGATATGAAAGAATGCACAGAACTACAATCAAATAACATGTTCTCTATTCTTGAATGAATAACCAGAATACCTGTCACCACATCATTTTCAGGATCCACCTCATTAGTAGTGATGGAATAATATCTCCCTTGATCCTTTGGTTATAGTGGTTGCTGACACTGATTACCCTCGAGGACTCGAGGTTTAGTGCACTGGATTTCATCACACCCTTACTCCCTATAGTTTAAGCATTGAACCATGGGTGGTGCTCTCCTTTACTCAACCACATTTTCCTACTTCCTCATGTCTCTTTAACATTCATGAGATTTTTGGTATTACCTCCCACACTTGAATCATTTCCTCATCCCTTTGAGGAAATTCCCACGGTGCTTCTTCCCATATTTTTTTACATGTGAGTGGTTGATTTTTCTTTCAACCTCTTTCATTAGATCCCCCAGCTTGAAAATCCATCTTTCATTTCTGATCTCCAAATCCATGATACTATTCTCCAAACTCCATCTCCACTTTTAGATTACATCGAACAACTTCTTATTAACTCCAAAAGTCTCAAATTTATAGAGCCTATCGAAGGTGTAGTTTTAAACCACTATAGAATTATTAAATTTCCATCATTATTGATAAAAAAACCCAAGGTGTACCTTACAATCATTGTAAAATTTTCTTCATAATCTGTGATGGATTTACCTTTTCCTTTTTCTTTAGCTCTATAAATTATAACTCTATCTTCATATGAAGAGTTATAGAGAAACAATTTTTAAGAAATATTTTTTAAAGTATTCCCACTCCATCTCTTAAATTTCATCCTTCAACTTAGTGTTCTTAATCAACACCCACCATTGATCGACCTCTCTATCCAAATGGTAAACAGATAGAGTCACCTTCTCTATCTTATAACAATGAAGCACAAAAAATATCTTCTCAATTGAGTTGACCCACTATTTCATGACTAGTGGATTGAAAGATACACTAAATGTATGTGGTCATTTACATATAAAAGACTCAATATCTAATTTCTCCCTCTTAGGTGAAGGATGAAATTACACATTATTCAGGTTATTGTTCATAACCTAAGATAGATGGGTAAGAATCACCATGAAATTTTGAACTCCAACTCTCATAGAAATTGGGGATATCATTCGGAAAATTTATACATTCTCCCTCACATAGATTTTTATCCTGATTTATCTTGGTTCCCACCATTTTCTAAAATATTTTGAACAAAACATAAATTAAAAATTCCAGAATAAATAATTTATTCATTTATGAAATTAACTCTAAATGCATATCTTGTGGGATCCCTTTATTTAGAATTTTGTAAAACAAATATTCTTGGGTGATTACTTATAATGAGTATCATACTAAGGGTTTTCACTAAGGTTTTCTAATAAGAATTACGAAATTAACTAAACCATTCTTTGATACTAACTTTAACAACCCTTATTTCCTTACATTACTATTACATTATTTTAAAGATAAAAAATATAATAGTGTTACAAAACCAGGATCCAAAGATTTAGTGTATTGGAAAAATTAGGACCAAACATAAAATTTACATAATAATACATAAACATTATTTAACTCCTTATCTAGATTCTCAGTGGACCCTATTTTCTCCTTAGTACAAGTAATCACTTGAGGATATACATAAAAGAATGGGGTGATCTAAAATCCTAGTAAGAGGATAAATAAGAACATGAATCATATAACATAGGTGATCATAATAATTATAATTATAAAATAATCATGGTATCATCACCATAATAATGTTAGGAAGAATTAGATAAAATCATGGAATGTGGTGATACATAAAAATGAAACATCATGTCTTAGTGGTCAAATACCACACATAGTTTTGAACAAAGCTAGCATCATGTTCCTGTATAACATATGTTAATAATCATGAAATCATAATTGTGAACAAATATAGCATCATGTTCATTCATATTTTACATTATATCATGATATACATCACATTACCTAATGAATTGGAGTTATATATAATTGCAGGCACACCCATCACATCATAACAATTACATAATCATGCATGCCACATAGAACATATAAAAATATTTTCCATAAAATAACCCATGGAAAGGAAATGGGTTTCATGATAATTTCATAAAGAATACTTTCATGAATAAACATTGGGCTTCCTAATATAAAAACGTAATAACATACCTAGTTTAAGAATGTACAATCTTTTGTAAAGAAGAAACAATCTCAAGAAAAGTAAAACATGTGTTTTTAGAAGGAAGAGTTCTTTTGAAAAAATATTTTCATTTGTCATAAAATTATATTGGAAACATGTATATCCCAAAAAATACAAGGGAAGTAAAATAAAATTATATTTTATGAGTATTAAAAGAAAATTCACACTGAAATTTTGCATGAAATAGGAATAACCCATAGAAAGGAAATTGGGTTTGATAATCCCTTTACCATATGTCTGAATGATTTCTTCACTTTAATATCCTGAATAATAAAATTAGATTCATTAATTAATAAATAAAGAAAATTTTATACAAGTATTTTATTTATTATAATTTTATTAAGTTCTTTTATGGCCATTATTATGAGTTATAGAGTTCAATTTCATTGTTTGGGAGTGTTCGTTTTCTTGGTTTTCATGATCAGTACACTTATATACATGTATGGAAGATCATGTTAAATGAGAATAATTGCATAGAATTGAAATTATATTTTATTAGTGAATGTATAATAGTTTAATTATTCTTATTTATTATTTTTTTCTATATATGAGTATAATTCATTATATATCATGTTAATGATAATCATTTAGATTAATTTTGACCGTTTTTGATCACAAAAAACTCGTTTTGTTTTATTATTTAATATTATGTATATATGTTAGTTACAGAACATAAAAAATGTTATAAAATATATTTGAAATTATATTTCAACCATTATTATAGTTTTATAACCATCCTTGAATTCGGTAATGTAAAATGAAAGCATGGCATCCTCATAAGTGATAAATCAACACCTCGTGAACAACGTTTTCATTGTTAGAATAAAAGGGAGTGGAGAAGAGGTTTGATTATGGATTATTCCATTAACATAGTAAAATTAAATTATATATAAGATAATTCAGATATAATGAATCTTGAATGAGGTAAGATGAGTAGAGAATAAGAAAAGAAAAGAAAATGAAAGAAATTAAAAGAAAAAGAAAGAGGATTTTACCTCTTGAATTCTTTTCCTTGAGAACCTCCTTAGGAAAATTGGTTTTGGTCTTTTATTGAGACGAAAGGCTCATGGAGGTGGGGAATGGGATTGGGAAGATTATTGAGAAAAAATTGAACAATATTTATGGAAATGGAGGTGTGAGGAGAAGGGGTGGTATTTATAGTGGAGGAGAGGTATATTTTTTGATTATTTTATTCATTACTTTATTATTTTGGATCAACACTATGAGTAGTTTGAACCTTATCAATAAATATATTAAAATAATGAAAGATATTTATGGATTATGGTCTTAGATCATCCATACATCATCTATGACTCAATAATTATTGTATTTTTTAAATATCATAAATTATTGTATTTCACTATTCACCAAAATTCAACTATTTTAGAAAAATCCCCAAAAATCACCCTAAAACTTTTTTGACATACATAATTAAAAAATGAACTAAATTTTATGAAAATAATTTTCTAAATATGATAAATTTAATTTTTAATTTAAAATCATCATTTACTTGGAAAATACTAATTTTAAAATTATAACTGATTTTATAATACTTTGAAAAATTAATTAAGGTCTCATAAATCTATAATATTATCATAATAAAAAAAGAGTATAATTTATGAATATATTTTATGAAAATAAATTTTCTTTTAAATGATTATATTAATTATAAAATTATAAATAAACATTTATGTTTTATTAAAATACCAACAATTAACTAATATTTTTTAAAATATTTATTTAATTATACCATGATATAATTATATCATATTATAATTTATAAGATACCTAAATTTTATTTATAATTTCATAGATGAGGTTACTAATCTATTGGTCGTATTACTATTCCTAATGGCCACATTATTATTCTAAAGTTCAAGTTACTATTCCATTGATATGGGATCCTTAATTTCTATAAATACCAATAACTTCATTAATTATTCATTTATAAAGTTTTTATTGTGTTCTATATGTGGTTTTATGTGACTTATACTATATGAAATAATTATAAGAATTAGATTTCCATTAATAGAATTTTGGTTTGTTACACTAATTTCATGTGATTAAAAAATTCCTCTACTGATCCCTACCTACTTCCATAAAAAATAATGTCATTTAATAAACAATAACCATAAATTAATATTTCTAATAATTATTCACATAGATATTATGTTTTATACCTTCTATTTTAAATTTGATCTTATTCAGATAAGAATCCAGACGAGAAGACCATGCTCGTGGTGCTTGCTTCAGACTATAGAGTGAATTCTTTAATATAAAAACTTTCATTTCATCATTACCAGTTAGAAAACCCACAGATTATTCAATATATACTTCTTGTTCAAGAAAATCATTTAATAATTCCATTTTTACATCCATCTGATAAACTTTGTAACCTCTTTGAATCTCTGTGTCATGTAAGAGCCTAATCGACTCCAGTCTAGCCACTAGAGAAAATGTTTCTTCAACATGATCACCTTAAATATGTACATATCATTTACACACCAAGAGTGGATTATTTATGATCACATTTCCTTACTCATTGAATTTATTTTTAAAGATCCACTTTTTTCCGATCACATTGTGATCTTTCGGGATCTTAACTAGATCCCATGTTTGGTTCTTGTCAATCTGATCCAATTCTTGATTCATGGCCTTAACTGATTATTCATCCTTCACTGCTTATTCAAATTAGGTTGGCTCCACACTTGATAGGAAGGAATAATGTGATTCATTCCTCAGTCTCCTTGTTTGTGTGGGTGCGGTCAAATCCCCAACTATATTGGATTGATAAATTTCTGCTCTTCTATTTCTCTTATGAGGTTTTGATTATTTTTCTTCATCCATGGATTCCTATTTTGATTCTTCTTATGAATCATCATCATTTCATGAGCCTTAATTGTTTTATAAGCCTTATTTTATTTCTGAATTTTAATTTGTCCCTTTCTTGATTTCTTCTTCATATTCTATCATATCATCATATGAACTCATTGTGGTGTTAATGGTTTTATCTTCAATGATATTGACATCAATTCATTCCAAAATCCTTCAAATATAATTATTGTAACATTTTTTTTCTTTACTCTTCATTTAACATTGAAGGAATATTCCATTACATTCAGCATCACCATACTTTCCTTGATTTTATTCTTTGTTTCAGATGAAACATTTACTTCCAAAAACAAAAAAAAAACTTTATAAAGGGATTCCTTCCATACCGTAACTCATAGGGTGTCCTGGTTTCTACCATAAAAACACCTATTCAATTTTAAGTGTACACTGCTTCTTGAAGAGCCTCTTTCTAATAATGATGAGAGATATGACTCTTAGTCAACATCATTATGGCCATATTATTCACCCATTTATTTTTGTGTTCAACGACTCCATTTTGTTGTGGGGTTCTCACTACATCCACCTCATGATTTTTTTAATTTTTTTTCAAGTAATTTTCAAATTTAATGGATTTACATTCTCTTCCATTTTCAAATCATAGAACATTGATTGTGCATCAAATATCATTCTCAGCTATTCAATGATAAATTTTCATGTAATCAAGAACTTTCTATTTCCTGTATAATCATTACACAATAAATTATACTATAATAATAAATAAAAATAATTAAGTAACTCTCTCTATATGTTCCAGCCACACTTATTGGATTACATATATCTATGTGGATGAGATCAAGTAGTTTTGATGCCCTTTTTTTCTTTGAAAAATATGAACTCCCGACCATATTTCCTCACATACAAGCATGACAATTATTTTATCATTAATTATTTATATGGGGAATATTGATGAATATATTCATCATAGATATCCTTTCCATTATCTATTGATTAATGTGACCCAACCTTTGGTGCCACAAGTTTTTTTCTTCTTCAACAGTCAAGTAACAAGTGTTCTATTTACTATCAACCGGGTATAAATTTCCATATGTTCTACATCCCTTCATGATAAAATTACAAGTATTTCTATTGATAGTGCATCCATTTTTATTAAATGTCACTATTAGTCTCAAGTCATTGAGTTAAATCACACTCATGATATTGTGATGCAATCTGTCCACATAGAGATCTTTAGTTTTCCTAATCTCATCATTTTTCAGTTCTATACTTCCATTGAATTTGATCTTTAAAGAACCATCATCGATAAACCTCACTATTACATCAACCCTTTTATTAAAATTATTAAATAAATATATATTTCCCATCATATGGGATGATCATCCACTGTTGATAATCCATGTGTTATTGTTCTTTGTAGATTGGAGATCTATTTCTGCAAGGCTGGATTTCTTGATTTTCTTATTTTCCTTCCATGAAATACTTGATTAAGTTGAGGGTAAATATGAACTTTCTAATCTATTTTCCATGTGCATGGGTTCATCAAAATCATATTGATCTTCTAGAGGTGAATACTTATTTCCATGAGCATCTCCGCCTGGTTGGTGGGTATTGAATTTTTTCTAAGTTATGAAGGTAATGTTCCCATCATTCCTCTACCTACAATGAATAGATTTGTGACCATAGTTAGAATAGTGAAAAAATATACATTGAAATTATTTCTTCTATAGGATGAATGATATGGTCTCATTCTCCTTCATTGACTTCCAAGCACTTCCCCATTTAGATAGATCCTTTCCTCTTCACAGTATGACATGGTATGGCCTAGAAAGCCACATAATTGATATTTAATAAGAGGAAAAGTATTCTCACATCCATTCATCCTCATGTTCCCTTAATTAGTAAAATTATTTGACTGGTGATCATTTTTGGATACTTGAGGAAAATTTATATATCTTTTTTTCTATTTGATTTGAGTCTTTATTTGTTAAGACAATTGGTGCATTTGTGATATGTACAAATTTTTGTTTTCCTTTACTTTGGGTCATCTTATTTCCAGACTTTAATGTTTCAGAATCACATCCAATTCCACTTTTCCCATACATGTGGATCTTTGATCACTCAAAGCCTTCTCCACTCCTTCAGAACCACAATTAGATATTTCTAATAGCTCTGCATATGAGGATCATCCAAGCTGTAATTTCTTCTTTATTTATTTGAATTTGATTTAGTTTCTAGTTTACTTATTATAGTAACAACTTATTATTCAAGACCCTCAATTGTCTTAGATTTATCCTCTAGTATGGATGTAAGGTCATTGATGAATGTTTCCTTCTCTTCAATCCTAAGCTTAAATTCCACAACATATTCCAAGATTTCAAGAGTTGTTGAATGATATTTTAATCCTTCTTCTAATAGATCAATTATTTATTCAAGTAGATAAATATACTTTGATAACTATTCCAAAATGGATCTCAACTTTCTTTTTATTTTTATTTTATTTTCAACCTTATTAAGAGATCCTAAAGTTCCAACTTGAGATAAATAACACCAATCAACTGACTATCTTTATATTTATATTTTAAAGGTTCTTACTTTTAAAAATTTAACCATCATGGATGCTTGGGTTTCAGATTTAAACTGTGGTTCTTCATCCTTAAAAAAGTCATTATCATCTTGTTTTTATTTACAGATGAAACTCTTTCTCAATAATTTCTTTTCTGATTTGAAGTCTTCTATTTGGGGAAACCTTTTCTAAGGCTTATATATGTTTTTAGCTTAACATTATTCATCATAAAACATCCTTGAGCCTCAAGAGACAATGTGCCCAACTATACTACATTAAAAATAGGCCTGAGAAATATTTCCTCTAAATATCCATTTTCCTCTATTGAATGTCTTGGAAAAAAGAGAAATACGTTCATCTTCCTTATTTTATTCATCAACACTATCATTGGAAACCTCAAGTTTTTTCCTTAGATTTAAATTCCATTTCCTTACTTAATTATGTTGTTTCATCTTCTAGTTTGACTCTCAATTCATAAGCCACCAGAATGCTTACAAGATCATCAAGAGAAAGTTTAGAGAGATTCCTTTCCTCAAGGAATGAAACTTTTGGATTTTATAATGGTGGAATCCTTCTAAATATTTTATTTACAATTTCTATATCTTTAATTTCTTCACCAAGTCCTTGAATTTCTCCAACTAATTCATTAATTTTATTTAAAAATGTATCTACATGTTCATCAGGATACATTTATAGATCATCAAACCTTCTGTTAAAAGCTTGAAGTTTCCCCCCTTCACTTTTTAGTTGCCTTCATATATATTTTCCATTTTTCCCACATATAATTGGATGAATTAAAACTTATCACCTTTAAGTAAATTTGATCATATGGAGCTTCACTAAGAGAATTTTTTGATTTGGAATAAATATCAAGAATTTTCCTATCTATTTTAGTCATAAATAGACCAGTTGCATCAGTGACCTAAATCCCCTGAGTAGTAGAAAAAACTTCCATCCCAAGGGATTTCAAATGATATCTCATCATATTCATCCAAATATGGAAGTTTCTTCCATCAAATATGGGGACTCCCCTAACATTTATTAAATTCTCCATGAATACAACATAGGTCATATTTAACTCCAATAACCTATAAACAAGATATGATGCCACTTTTAGGATCCTAGAACACCCTAAGAGGGTAAGGGTGAATCATGATGTCAAATTTTTCTTTTAAAGTGATGAATATTGTACCCAAATTAGTAATAAATTTTTAAACCCGTCTGATGAAATCATACAATAATCAAACATTCACATGTAAAAAGACAACATAACAGTTTTACTTGGTTCACCACTAAGGGATAGTCCAAGGAGCATACACTAACAATGTATTTTTCATACAAAAATCCATTAATCTTCAATATTTATGGAATATATAAGTTAATAAATAGTCACTCTATTCCAAGAACACTACATTTACATGATTTTAGCGATAGCACATTGCCTCCCTCATAACACTTCCATCGACTATCCCTAGCTCACCACTTTGGATGAAGTCATACTCTAATTAACAATTTAAAGGTTAATTCAGTAGATTGTAATTTAATTATTTTTACCTAACTAGTATGAGAGTTTTCATGAATTGAAGTTCTGAGTTGATTCACTTGTAATCATCATTCACTTAAGCTAGATGTCCAAAACTGATTTAAGTGAAGATCCTTCCTGAATCTCACAACCTTTACGAAGAAAACTACCTTAGTGGAAGAAACTGTCTTCACAAAGCTCACTAAGTCATCATGGAATAACCAGCCATCATGAAACTTCTTTTTCCCAGATACCTAATAATTGGTGATGACTTAAATAGTCTTTTCAAAATTCTCAGGCTCACAATGAATACCTGATTCATGAATCTCTTATCCTTAATGAATTCAGAACGATTCAACCTTTTATCCAAAAAAATTCATTTGTAATGAAGTGGTGGTAGCCTCATATTTATAGGCTCATCCTCTATAATAATACCATACCCCCAATGTATGTTTTGTGAACCACCAAATTCATTTTCATGAATCTACTTCATTCACGAAGCTCTAGTAAAATTTAACCTATTTTCAAAGCTTCTCATAGTCGTATAGATATACCATTTTCATAACACATTTGTGATTCTCCAATTATCATATTCACAAAGATGTACCATTTTTTATTACGCATCTAAGATGATCCACACCTTCATGAAACTCAACCTTTTATGAAATCCAGTCTTCTTGAAACCCAATCTTCACAAAACCCAATCATCGCAAAACTTATGTATTTACCATATTTGATAAGATTAAATCCCTAAAACAACCTTTCATGAAGCTTTCTCCATCCTCCTGATTTTGAGCCCAAATTTTTTTAAAACACTAGGAAATGATGCCACCTTCGACATTGTAGTCATATTGTATTGTAATATCACTTTCCTTGTAAAATCCATGATCAACCTAGCGTGGATTGACAACAAACACAAACCAGACTTCGTTTCTAGATTTGAAGGCCTTGGTTCTAAAGCTAATCCTCTCACAAAGGACATACTCCTTCAAATGTCCTATGAAATTCCCTAACTTATATGGTCAAGATGTAAATAAACCCAACCATGATTCCTTGCTCACTATTAGGTGAAGATTTAGTGAACTATAATGAATATGATCCCTATTATAAGAAGGATATGTAGGATTCCTTCCTATGGAATAAGATCCATATCAAACAAGAATACCATATCTTTCCTTGTGTGGTTATATCCTTCATGAAGTTTCTAATTATATTACATTAGTTCTTCTTTAATTCATAAGTCTGGAACAAATAGTTAGTTCATTAGATCCCTTAATATCTCAGATTTAACACACCGAGCATGAATTGCATGAGATTTAAGACTTAAAACAATCATACCATTAGAATAATAAAAATCCCCCAATAAGGGTATGCCCAAGGTCTAATCCCTTCTCAAATTTTAGGTCAACCTTAGTGTGTAATTCCCATTCAAATATTAGGGAAACCTCAGTGTATTGACCTCATAAAAAATTGTTCTTGTATCCATTGTTAAATGATTGATATTATTCCATCTCTTGTTTCTCACACTGATCATGACTCATGCAAGCTTAGATATTTGCGGCGATCATGACGACAATTTGATACAAATACCTTCAGATAAGGGAATCCACCTTGGTGTAAGTACCTAATATATTCCAATGTTTCCAAACTCTAGGTAAATAATCCTCATGAGTATTTATTATCTTCCCTCACCCATCAGTGGGCTAGGAACTAATTGAACCATGATGAATCTGATTCCTATTATAAATTAGATATGTAGGAAGCCTCCATAAGCCCCGATCTCGATATCCAATATTCTAATTCCCTTATATATGTCCTTGAAAAATGATTTTAAAATTCATGGTGTAGTCCTATCATATGTGCTTAAACTATGTCATAATAACTACATGAGTTTTGATTGTTATTTTTCTGAGGATACAAAGAAACCCTTTGAAGGTTCAATTCCAATACTAAAATACCAATTTCCCATAGATGTAAGTAAACTAAAAATTTCCCAGTTATGTTACTTTAAATTATAATTAGTCCCTCATTATTATGAAATAATGGGTAACAAGATGGAGAACTGCTAATACATACATATTGTGTCATTTGAAGAACCCCTCTTGCATGTACATGGATTTGACACTCAATCATTTTTTTAGGGTAACCAGTCTCATACTGGGATTTGGGAAAGATTTAAAAACATATCTTAAATCTATAATAGTGTCCTAGATTAAGAAATAATTCCCAAAAAAAGTTGTGATGAGACCAACATCCCATCCTCTCAACCAATGTGAGTTCCTAAGTGTTGTTAGTAAGAAACTTTAGTGACCGCTTTCCGTTGGAAAGGAGGATCGTGGCTTGTTATAGATTTTGAATCCATTGGGATTTTCCATTAAGATATAATGTAGTGAACCAAACACTACTATAAAATAGTGCAATATCCGCAGACCTATAGCCATGATTTTATAGGTTCATGGATATACCCTAGTTTATAGCCATAGTTATATTAAAACTGTGGCTATATCATAATTTATATCCACGATTAAAAATATTTGTAGCTATGTTTTTCTTACCATCTATCAGGATCCTCCTCCCCACTATCCATGATGCTATCCTCCTCTACTCCCCTAATCTGTGAATCCTTGAACCCTCGAGTTAGACCTGCTCTCTACACACTCCTTCATGACGTCGTTGTTACACTTCTCAGCCAACGGTGTTTCATGGCGGCCTCCCCACCCTTGCACTCAACTTTCCCCTCCCACCCTTGACCCTCAACCCTAGAAAATACTTATCCTCCCTTTCCATTCCTCCTTCCTCACTATTCCTCAAAAGACTGAATGGTCATGAATTATATCCTGTAAGTTGACTGGACTTTTCATTTTATCCTTTTCCGCACGCTTGGTTTCTCATGAATATGTGAAATTTGTAGGAAATTTTAAAGGGATTTCAATGCTGAGCATCAGAGTTTAGGGAAATGTTTTAATAGGAGTGCTACGGATGAGCCTTATTTGACTCATCTTGCTCAATTGGTTCTGGGCATTGATAACAGGTTTTGAAATTTATTTGATTTATATTTTTTCCTTGCGTTTTTTAAATGTTTCCCAACCAGAATGTTGATGAGATTTTATGAAAAGTTTTACAAATTTTTTCCTTTTCATCCCACATGATTATTACACCTTATTTTCACAAATGACTTTCGATTCTGGTTTCCATATAAGGTTCAAAATTTTATCTATTTTTCTTACCCACTTTCATGATATTAGTAATCAAGGATATTATGGTAGTTAAGGATGTTAGGGAATATAAGAGGGATTCATAGGGATATGGTTGATATGATATTGATAAGAAGAGGAAAGATGAACAAATCATAGTGATAGTAAGTTGATAGAGACTTAGGAGAAGATTTTTTATTTTCCTCCATCCAAATGAAAAATTTCATTGGAGTACTCTTAGTGTGGATGAATAGGCCATAACTAACCTATTTTTCCTAATAGGTTGAAAGAGTGTCACAATTAGGAAGGGAGGCTGCAGGGGGGATGTCTAGGGAAAAAGAGGGGGTTGTAGGGGGAGTGGTGGTGGTGGGGATGACCAGGGGGAGGGAGGGGGATGCAGGTTTGGGGGGGGGATATCTAGGGGGTGTGTGGGGGATGTGTAGGGTGGGGTGGGGGTGGGGGTTTCCAGGGGGGCTGCAGGTGGGGGTGTCTAGTAAAGGGAGGGGGGTGCTATCCGGGGGGCTATCCAGGGGGTTGTGTAGGGTGGGGGGATACCCCAAGGGGAGTGGGGGTTGTTTAGGGAAAGAGGGGGTAGGGGGAGGGTGCAGGTGGGTCTGCAGGGGTAGGGGGTCTGTGGGGGCAGGGGTGCAGGTGGGAGGGGGTCTGCAGAGGCAGGGGGTCAGTAGGGTGCAGGGGGGTCTGTGGGGGTAGGGAGGAGGGGGTCAGGGCAGGGGGGTCTGTAGGGGCAGGGGCAGGGGTAGGGGGAGGGGTTGTTGGTGTAGGGGGTGTATAGGGACAGGTTATGGATTCATGTATTATTTGTTCATTGTTGGTTATGGATTTATGTATCATTTATCATGTACAGTTGACACACTGATTACATATATATAAGAAGTCATTATATCTCATTTCTTTTCCCACTATTTACTTATAGGAGGATTATTATGGTGAGGTTGGTTCTATCCAACACCTTCAAAGATAGTGAGCTCAACATCATATTTGGGTAAGGTTTATTCTTTTTTTATTCTTTAACCCAATTTTAATTAGGTTTTTTTTTTGTTTTTGGGTTCCTTATATTTTTGTAGTGCATTTTGGATTTTGGTGAGGTGGATTCGAGTTTCCGTTGAAAAAGTATTACATGTGTATTCATAGGTAGGAATATACATATATAAGTTCCCCCTTTATATATATTCACTCATGGTATTATGAATATATATATTGGGGATAGGTGTGCTTATATATAGATATAAAAAATGCATACATGTGTAAGTGTAAAGGGGTATATGCAAGTATAAACATATATCTAAGGACCCCCTTGTGAATATTTTTCCATGAAAATATGTATATAGGGGTTTGGTGTCCTTATATATATGTGAAGTATCATATACATACAAGTAGGAAAAAGAAAGATTCAAGTTGTCATCTTCAAAAGCAAACACGCCTTGAGGTTTAGGTAGGGTCCCTCTCCTAGCCTCTTTAATTCAAGAATGTTTTAAATTTCATTTAGTTTCCTTATTAATTCTGAATGTTTATATTAAATTTAAATTCTTGAATAAGTGTTAGTTGAGATAATTGTTTTATTTTATAAAAAATTTGTGGTATTGTAATAAAGCCCCTCCAACGGAGGTGCGCTGTCTGCAAAAACTTACAGTGGTATACCTTGCTTGAAATTATTTAATTGATTTTTTCCTTATACTTGATGTCATTGTTATTCATAAATCACACATCATACTTTAACCTTTTTATATCCCTATAGAAGGTTTCCCACTTTTTATTAAAATGGTTGTTTGAAGCAAGACACCCTTTAAGTGTCGTTAGACTTTTAAGATGGAATTTCCCATAATGACCAAGTCACCAATAAGTGAATAACATGATTTGGATGGAATGGATTGTACAGAGTTTTAGTGTGGTTTTAGTATGGTCAAACATATTCCTTTAATTCACATAAATTCCCTAAATATTTCTCCACAAAGAGATTTAGGAATCTTCTATTCATTTTTATTCCTTCAACTATGGATTGAAAAATTATCATGATTTCACTATTTTATAAATAATTTAAATGAAACATTACATCCATGAGTTTTACCATGACATGGTGAAAAGATACTATCCATTTTCTATCCACTATGATCATGGTCCATATCCTCCATGGAGTGTTCTTCCTATCTTTGTTTAAACTATATTTCTGAGTCCTACATTAGACTTTAGTGAAGACATACACTAATTCATCACTCAATATGATACATATACCACCTTTTAAGTCCTTTGCTAATAAACTATACCAAAACCACTAGTTCTTGAATAATCCTTGGCTTCACCTCTTACTAGGTTCTTATTTCCTCATCACAGAACCACTTTTTACTGGTGTTGTGTTCCTCATTCACCACCCATGCTAGTTGCAGTTGAGCCTAGTCATTTCCGCATGGGGGAAAATACTAGATCTTATGGATAACTAGAGATGGATCATTTTTCTCTCTTATCATTTCATTGTTTTACTTTTTAAAAATGAACCTTATGCACACTTGGAATTTGTCATTTTTTTCACTGCCCTCATCGCTGACCACCATGACTTGTTCAAGATAATTATATCATGGAGGTCTTTATCATTTACTATAGATAGGATTAAAATTTTGGAACTCCGGTTAAAACACCCATTATAACTCCACATTAAACATTTCCATATACATTATGGATTATCCAAATTCAATAAGGATTGGTTCATTCTAGAGTGAAGGATTCCATAACTAATATTAATTTATTAAAATAAATCAAAGTATTATCATACCTTTAAGAATTATAGATTTATCATTTCATTATTCATGACCCATGGAACTTTATTATCCCCATATGAATTTTCCATAAATAATATTATGTAAGTTAATTTACTAGTTAGAATTGAGGCATTAAAAAATTCTATAACCCTACCAAGACAGATCTCATTGTTGGAAACCAGAGTTTTATACAAAAATCTCAAGTTTTCAATGTCACTAATATTTTTAAATAAAATATAATAGCTTGACATTTTCAAAATCTCAGATACATCCAAATATTATATCAATTGATACTAATAATTTTTGAAAACTTTTGATACCACTTGATGTTCTTTGTATCTTCTTCACAATGAAACTTTGTTTTCTTCAGATAAGGCTAAATAGCTATTAATTTCTCATTGCTAACCCCCCCCCAAATAATATTTTGAAATAATCATGAACATAGGGAAACAATTCTTTGTAATTAAATTTTTTCTCTCCCAAAAGTTTCTCAATATCCTGAAAATAGTTAGCTGAAAACACTTGTTATTATATAAATAAATAAACATGCAATACATTAATGTCATTACTTCTCCACTAGAGATATCTTAATATTCTTGGTAGTCCCATAGCACTTGAAATGTGGTCTTATATCAATTTTTTATCTTCAATTATGGTTTAATACCATTGAAACGTTCAAATATAGATTTTACACCTCTTCAACTTTTGATTAGGCTCTATTTCAATTTTTCTTCATTAGTCCAGCAAGAAACTCCAGATTTGGATTTGGAAATTTAATGTGGTTGTTTAAAACAACTTATTGAGTTAGATAAAACATTACACCATTTGTTGATCCTTATAAAAAATTATTATTATTGTAAATGCCTATTACCAATTATGATCAGTAATATATATGAATCATCTTGTTAAAGGCATCTCTTTTAGATCACCCACATTGTTTGCCAACAGGAAACATATATGTATTTTTATCATAGTCACACCATGAATCCATCTATTTTGAATGTATATAGCCCATGTATTATACCTCCACCTTAATCTTGCACCATTTCTAATATATATTTGACTAATTTATTACATGGGGTAGGGGGAGTGGGGAGGGGGAAATAGGAGGGGGGAGGTCTATAAGGTAGGGGGTTGGTCTACAAGGGGGGTCTATAGGGCAGGGGGGTTTGTAGGGTAGGGGGAGGGGCAGGGGGTAGGGGGAGGGGGGAGGTCTGTAGTGGGGAGTGGAGAGGGGTTAGGGGGAAGTCTGAGGGGCAGGGGGTCTGCAGGGCAGGGGGTGTCTTCATGGGAGGGGGAGGGGCAGGGGAGGGGGAGGTTTGTAGGGAATGGGGTGGTCTGTAGGGCGGGGGTGGTCTGCAGGGCAGGGGGAGGGGTCATTGGGGGTGTAGGGTGGTTGGGGTGTAGGTGGGGGGGGGGGGGGTAGGGGGTGAAGGTGGGGGCAGTGGGGTACATTTGGGGGTGGGGGAGTGGGGGTGCGAGTGTGGGGGGTAGTGTGGGGTGTAGGTGGGGGGGGGGTAGAGAGCATTTGGGGGTGGGGGAGTGGGGGTGAAAGTGGGGGAGTGGGGGTGCATGTGGGGGCAGTGGGGGTGATGTTTGGGGGGTGTGGGAGTTCAAATGAGTTTGGGTGAAGGGTGGGGGCAGTGGGGGTACATTTTGGGGGGAGTGGGGGGATGTATGGGGGGATTTGGCCATGGTTTCTCAACATTTATCAGCACGAGCAATATGAACCTATTTTATTACTTGTTTGCAGTTAACAATTATGTGCTCACAATATTATTTCAAGTATCAATAAACCTGATGTTCACTTTTTGATTCACCATTCCATTCCAAAGTCTATTGAAGGCTATAATCAGGTTAGTTTTCCAAATTTATATTGATGTTTTTTTAATTCTATATCCATAAGGATGGAGTTAAAAAATATTTTTACATCTAATCTAAAATCTATAATTATCTTCACATTCTCCAGGAGTGTGTTTGTGCTGGTTGAGATGGTAAAAATTCATCTTGTGTCCTGTTTTATAATTATAGTGATTATGTAAGTTAACCTATCCAATTTTGTATTTATGTTTAAGAATATTTGTGGGATTTAATTCTTAATATAGTGTAGGGGAGGGGGTGTCTGAGGGGGGGGGGGGTTGTCCAGGTGGGGGCCGTCCGGGGGGGGGCTGTCCGGTGGGGGCTGTCTGGGGGGGGTCAGGGGGTGTCCACATCGGAAGGCATTTTTGTGGCATGTACTTATTTGTAATCATGACTAAAGTATAGCCTATGACATGGTATCAATATGTTTTTCAATGACACTATTTTTTTCTCATACACTCACTTATTTTATTTCTTATAATTCATACACTATTAATTCTGCACATATTTCCTTCAAATATCAAGAGAGCTTGAAATGGTTATTGTTTCTACTATTTAAAATAAATCATGCATGATAAATATTGAAATTTTTAAAAAAAATCTTTACTTGGGGAATTAGTTACTGAGGACAATTAATTATTTTTTCCTTGGTTGTATTATTTTATGTTAATCTCTCATTTCACCCATGCATTCACATGACACTGTGTTGACTTCAACAAGATATTGATTTCCCGATGTCTTAATTGTGATGATGATTCTGCATGTTGATGTTGTTATCATCATCACTTGTTCTATTAATACCTTTCTCACTAATCATGTTCCTCCCACTTAAATTTTTAGGTTCAATTAATGATTATTAATCAGGTCACTGACATTTTGTTGAAGTCTTCCAGGACCCATTCGTGTGTGTTGCGGCAACCAGAGTCAAAGGCGACTCACCGTGTATGCATATGTAAGCATATATATAATAATTTCTCATGTTATATTTATATCCTCCCATGGAAGCGCGGTTACATATAAGGGGCTAGGTGTGCTTATGTATATATAAGGAAAATGCATACATTTGTGGGTGATAACAGGCTTATGCATGTGAGCATATATATAAAGATCCTCCTATGTGTGTTCAAGGCCATGAAGACACGTACATAGGGGTTAGGGCGTTCTTATGTATATGAAAAGGTTAATATGCCCAGAGGATGGATGAAGCAGCTTAGAGTTGTCGCTGATAAAAGTTTCAAGCACTGATTGTTTCTTGGTTTCTTTGAGTTAGGGTCCCTCTCCTAGCTTCTTTAATTCAAAAATGTTTTAAATTTCATTTAGTTTCCTTCTTAATTCTTCTTGTTTATATTAAATTTCAATTATTGAATTAGTGTTAGTTAATATTATTGTTTCATTTGATAAAAAAGTCATGGTTTTGCAATAAAACCCCTCCAACAGAGGTGCGCTATCTACGAAAACTCATAGTGGTATACCTTGTATGAAATTATTGTATTGATGTTTTCCTTATACTTGATGTAGTTGTTAGACGTAAAGAACACATCGTACTTGAACCTTTTTATATCCCTATAGGGGTTGAAAGGGGGCTGTTTGGGGGGCAAGGGGTGTCCAGGAGGGGGGTGCAAGGGGGCATGAGTGTGCATGGGGAGTTCAAGGGGCAGTCTAGGGGGTTTCAAGGTTAACTTAATGAATTGAATGAGTTAAATGGAACCGAACATGGTTAAATTGGCACATGAGAGGTAATTAATCATTTAGTGAATTATGTTACAGTTATGACTCCTTTATAAAGTTTAATTGGATGACATGACACTAGATATTAACCCAGCATCCACACAATTTCGCCAAACGGTTTGGTAAGTCTTCCACCATATTGGATTCATGAATATGTATGAAGTGAGATGAATTTGGGATCCAATCCATAATCCCCCATAATGAATCCTATTTTCAAACCATTCTTAGTAAACCTATGAAAAAATTGATTCTTATTTTCTCAAATTTCCACATAGATATAGGTTAGGTTTTCAACATGCAGGGGGGGTTCAAGGGGGTTGTCTAGGGGAGTGTCTGGGGGGGTTTTGGGGGGGGGGGGGGGGGGGTTGTCCCATAGGGGGGTGTCCATGGAGGAGGGGGTCTCTAGGTGGGAGGGGTGTCTAGGAGGGGGGGCTACTGCTGGGGTGGGGGTTCAAGGGGGCTGTCCAAGGGGGGTGTTCAAGGGGGATGTCCAGGGGGTGGGCTACTATGGTGGGGGTGCAAGGGGGATGTCTAGGGGGTGAAAGGGGGTGTCCAAGAGGGGGCGGGGGGTGTCCCAGAGGGAGGGGGGGTCCAGGTGGGAGGGGGTGTCTAGGAGGGGGGGTCGGGGGAATGGGTGTGCAGGGGGTGTTCAAGGGGGTGTAAGGGGGCTCTCTGGGGGGTGTATGGGGGGGGGGGGGGTTTCCAGGAGGGGTGCAAGGGGGCATGGGTTTGTCCAGGGGTGAAAGGGGGAGGGTGTCCAGGGGTATCCAGGAGGGAGGGGGTTGGGGGATGTCCAGGGGGTGGGCTACTGTAGGGGTGGGGGTGCAAGGGGGTTTTCCAGGGGGGAGGGGGTCCATGAGGGGGGGTTCTAGTGGGTATTTGCTGGGGGTGGACTACTCTAGGGGTGGGGGTGCAAGGGGGCTATCAAGGGGGGGTGGGCTACTGTAGGGGGGTGCTAGGGGTGTTCAAGGGGGGTGCAAGGGGGGTGTCTAGGAGGGGGTGTAAGGGGGTGGGGTTTTTAGGGGGGCTATCCAGGGGGGTGCAAGGGGGTGTCCATGAAGGGGTGAAAGGGGGAATGGGTATACATGGGGTGTCCAGGATGGAGGTGGTCAGGGGCATGGGGGTGCAGGGGTGTTTAAGAGGGTTGTCTAGGGGGTGCAAGGGGGTTGTCTGAGGGGGCATGGGGGTGTAGGGGGTGTTCAAGGGGGCTGTCTTGGGGGTGCAAGGGGGTTGTCCAGGGAGGTGCAAGGGGACTGTCCAGGGGGCATGGGGTTGCGGGGGTGTTTAAGGGGGTGAAAGGGGGTGTCCAGGGGGTGCAAGGGGGTGTCTATGAGGGAGGAGGAGTATAGTTGGGGGTGTATAGGTGGGAGGGGGTGTCCAGGAGGGGGGTCGGGGGCTATCCAGGGGCTTTTCAGGGGAGGTGGGATACTACAGGGGTGGGGGTACAATAGGGTATAGGGGTCTGTCCTGGGGGGTGGGCTAATGCAGGGGGAGGTGTAAGGGGGCAGTCCAAGGGGGTGGGATACTATAGGGGAGGTTCGGGGGGGGGGGGTGTTCAAGGGGGTTGTCCAGGGGTGAAAGGGGGTGTCCATGAGGGGGGTGCAAGGGGGCATGGGTGTGCAGGGAGGGTGTTCAGGAGGGAAGGGTTTTCTAGGTGGGAGGGGGTGTCTAGGATAGGTCATGGGGTGTGGGGGTGTTCAAGGGGGTGCAAGGGGGTTGTCCGGGGGGAATAGGGGTGTAGGGGGTGTCAAGGGGGGCTGTATAGGGGGTGTAAGGGGGTTTTCCAGGGGGTATGGGGGTACAGGGGGTGTTTAAGGGGGTTGTCTAGGGGGCATAGGGGTGTAGGGTGGGTGTTAAAGGAGATGCAAGGGGGTTTATAGGGAGGGGGAAAGGGGGATGTCCAGGGGGCATGGGGGTGAAGGGGGTGTTCAAGGGGGGTGCAGGGGGGCTGTCCAGGGGGGTGGAAGGGGGATATCCAAGGGAATGGGGGTGCAGGGGGGTATTCAGGGGGGGTTGTGGGGGTGTTTTTTTATGAAATGAGAATTCCTATAGCCACAATTTTAAACTGTGGTTATAGGCCTATTTACACTATTTTAAACCGTGGCTAAATCCATATAGCCACAGTTTTGAACCCTGGAAATAGGCCTTGTGTGGATTAATGTTCTATGAGGGTTGAAAACCGTGGCTATAGGCCTTTAGCCATGGTTTCAAACTGTGTCTATAGGTATTTCCCTATAGCCACACTAATACCATCCACTGTCCATTGAACTGTGGCTATAACCTAGAGCCACAATTTTTGGGCCTATAGCCACGGTTTAAAACAGTGGCTATAGCCAAAATTTCTAGTAGTGGAATGAAATAAATCTTATTATAATTATATTCAAAACAAATATTTTCATGAAACACCAATGACCATATTAAAAATCTAGGGTCCATGTAATGTTAGTGGGCTCTAGTTATTATAGTGGTGTTAGTACTACTACCCATCCAAAAGTGCATTAGTACTGCCTGAGTTGAAATGTAGGGTTCACAATGAGGATTTTTTGATCTAGTGGGATGAGGAATGACTCGTAAAGTTAAAGTGTTGAAATAATAAATGTTATAACCCATTTAAAAAAGTTGAACCTTTATTTTCAGGAGCCTACTTGATTATAACTCCATAGTTAAGAGAGTCTGTCTTGAAGTAGTTTTAGGATAGTTTAACTCCTGATATGTTTTCCCAAGTGTGTGTGAGTGAGGAAAAATCATAATAAAAGAAAAAAAATTAGCCTATGGAGACATTAATTAGTTTTATGACCCATTTAGGCATGTGTGTGGGTCTTAGGGAGAGGTAAAACATGTATTTGCAAGGAAATTGGTAATGCCCAGAGGGCCAAGAATGAATGAATATATTAAAAAGGGAGGGTGCCTATGTTTTCAATGGGGACTATTTGTTATGGAATAGTCACTTAAACCTTCATATATACCACTCAAAAGATGATCCTTGATTGATCAATCATTTACTCCGGATTTATAACACATCAGAAAATTCTACAACTAACTCATGCTACTCTTGCATGAATATATCTACCCCCATGTGTTATATATTATGTAACATCTCTTAAATGATATATTATATGAAACATATAACCTAAATGTGTAATCTTAATGTTCATTAAACACTTCAATCATAGACAGTATCATCACATTCCATGTTTTGTGATACCATAAGTTATACAATTCAACTAACTTCAGCAGTGTCATGCATTCATGCTTTATGATATACCCTATAAATAAATATAATATATCCAATTATATTTTATTTAAATATACTTTTGGGAATATCTTCTTAAATATCCCACTTTCAATAAATCCTAATATACTTTTTTATCTTTCACTTTATATTCTATTACATACAATTACTTGTGAAACCATATCCATAATTATTTTGGACATCTTCTAAAATAATTTTAGAAAGTTATCATAAACTTCACTGTATATCAAATTATATGTAATGCCTTGTGAATAGTCATAAAGAAATCTTTTTTATTAAGTATAAATCACTTTTAGAGCAGTTCACTAAGTTATAATCAATCCTTATTGAACCAACTATAAAGTCAGACCTCACAGGTCTTGTTTTCAAGGTTTTTTAAAAATTAAATGAAAACTAATTAAAATTCCCATAAAAAACTCATATGATTGTACAATGTTTCAATAATCCTGGTATTTTTCTCTTATTTCTATTTATCTTTGATTTTGGGATTTCTTGAGTTCTTCGAATGTTCTTTAGGGAAGATCATAATGGAATTCCCCTTCTCACTAGTGTGAAGACACAATAGTGGAAACACCCACTCTTTCATTTTATTTTTTAATGTACACACACACATTATTATTTTAATGAAAAATCCTTAGTTTTGGAATCTCATACCAAAAATATTTTTATTTTATACTTTTTTAGTGAATTAAATCCATATCACATTCCTTTTTTTACCTTATTTTTTTCTTTAGTTTTTTCACTCTTTAATCTAAACTGAAAATAATTTTCTCTCAATATAATAAAATATTGGGTGCTACATGTTTCAAAAAACTAATATGATTTGTCATATGATAATTAAGATGATAATATTGTACTTTATTTAATCTTTATTTTTTTTATGCTAAGCATCATGGAGTAAATTTCATAATTTTTAAAACACTATTTTTGTTGATTAATTTTACCATGGAAAAACATTTCTATTATTTAAAAAACTATAAACTTTTATTTGAATAACTTGCAATGTGTTTTTATGTATATGAATTACATAAACACCTCTAAACCATGTTTTATTTATGGGATTCATGATGTTTAAGTCTCTAGGTAGAATATCAAATCTTATAGGTCCACAATGCACATCGCTAAGATAATTGTGAATGTTCATACTATTGTAGTAATTTGAAGAAATATTTTTTCCTTCCCTTTATCATTTAGTGGGATCCTTATCCTTTATAATTTCATAACCTGTTAAACATGATTTTTTAGATCCCAACAAGGTGGAAAAATCTAAAAGGATTCTAAAATATCTACCTATTTTTCTAAGGCAAGCTAATGGGATTGTGGTTGAATAGGTATCGCCATTCCCTCATTTTTAAATTCTATCATGGAGATCCTTTCTAAATATTTATCATGAAAATACATGATAAAATTTATTATATTTCTAAGATCTTCTAGTATTTTAATATATAATATATGAAAATATTAATTCTTCAGGTATTGGGTTTCATTTATAAAAAGTGTTCTCTATGTATTAAGTACAAGTTTTTTTCTTAGAAGGAACTTATCATTGAATATAGATATTAAATTTATTTATATTTTTGGTGGTTAATATGGGTTTAAGGATTAAAATAATGGGATAGTGTATGGTGGTTTTTTATGGATTTTTATGGATGGATTAAACCAAAAATTACAATAGTATTATAGTTCTAATGCTACATCTGGTGTGGATAGTTGTATAATAGTTATCCCAAATATGGAAATTCCATATTGGATATCAATGAATATATTTTAACCTCAATCCATAGGGAAACCATCACATTAGAGAAATAAACAATTTTATTGATACTGATATCAGTTTTATTTATATTCCAAATATTTTGTGGAATATTTATCCGGTTTCTTCAATTTTATCATTGTATATTAACTTTATGAAAGAACCATTCTTTTCATGTAAAATGATTTTGAAAATTTAAATGTTAGAAATTTTTCTAATTTTTATGAAATAACTGATTCAAATTAGCGGTTTTCATCCATTTTTTGTGGGAATGATCAGCATACACCTACTAAGGAAATTTTAAAAAACAATTCATATAATGATTCTACTCACACAATTAAGGATGACATTTAAACGGTACATTTATGTTAGTTATTTATTGAAAAAAAAATTATGTATACTCCTATACAACATTTTTATTATTTTTACTATCTTAATAATTTCTTGTTTTTTTGTATTTTCTTAGCCCTCAAACATCTTAAGTCACTTTAAAGCCTACTCAGAATTGTAATATATTGACATTATTCTTACAAAGATCTTGTTAAAGTTATATTATGACATTTTGAAAATTAATATTGAGTAATATATACCTAAATTAATAATGTCTTTCCTGGTAATTTTTTTTCAAAGGATAATAAATTAGTAACTTGATTCTTGAAAAAATTTTGATGTGTAAGTTAGACCTCCGAATTCCAAAAATCAAAATGAATTAAATTTTGGTTTTGATGATTTTCAATGTTTTATGAAAAGTAGTCCTCTGATAGGTTTTTATTGGTGAAAATAAAATATATCATTACTATAATAAAATATGAATGATATAGAAGATTGAATTTTACCTCTTTTAATAAGGAAAATCCATCCACTTCTGATCTACTACTATTTTGGCTAGACAGTGAATGAGAGTGGTGATGATTTTAGTGTCACTAAGCATAATTAATTATTTTTATTCAATAATTTTATTTTTCAAGTTAGTAAATAATTAAATTTTTCGATTGAATACAAGAAATTTTTGTTACATAATAGATCCCATAAATTCAAATATTTTAATTTATCTTGAAAAATTTATTATAGAAAAAATAATATAGGGTTTTTGAACCACATATTTGAAAGTTTTAGATGTATTGAAAACACCTATTAGGTAGTAACTAACTTAGTTTTTTTCTGTAAACAATGAATAATCTAAGACGTACATGAAAAGAGTCATCATGACCAATAAATTAATTCAAAGATTAATTTACATAAACACTGGAACCAATAAGAGAGGGTCTTTTTTAACATTAAATTTACAATTGATTTAAAAAATATGAATTACATCAATCTTAAGAATTCTTTCTTTAGAGAAAATTTTAATCATCGGAAAACCATTCAGTTTCACCATTATTTTTCTACGAGGAACCATAAGTATTATCACTCTAGTAGTGATCAACACATGCTACCTTTGATCTCAAATCATTTCCAATCGTACTCCATGTGCTAGAATAATAGTGTGAATTGCCTTATTTTTCTTCCTCTGATCACTACCATGACCCCTTAGGTCTTGAAAGATTGTCCCTTGGTCTATACATCTTTAGAGTATAAAAGAGGAAGAGTTTCTTTCAATATTGAGAGAGAAACCTAGAGAATTTTTTTGTTGAGAGATAATTCTCTAGGGAGAACAATGTTGTGCACACCAAGCTCTTCACAATTGTCTATAACAGGATATTTATAAACCTAGGGATAGGTTTTAATGATAATTAATTACATAATGGACCTTAATTGTATATAAATCTATAATAGACCCCATTCCGTGTAAAATAATAATAATATTTTTTTTATCTCGTGGTGTGCGCTAACCAGCATTATGATCAATATTATTTTACAGAATGGTGATCAAATATTTATCACCAATCCCAAAAATTGATATACTCATCCTCCTACACATTTATTGAATTATCTAATAAATATTTAAATAAATATTTTTCAATAAATAAATAAATAAATATTCTATTCAGAGTCTAGTGAATAAATATTTATTTAATATTCATGTAAAAAATAAATTATTTATTTAATAAATAATTATTTATTACCTTTTTAATAATAATAGATAAATAAATATTATATATACACATAATTAAATAATTACCTTATAGATAAATATTTATTTAATATTTTTAATCAATAAATCTTGAATAGATATTTTTTCTCGGTCAAAAGAATAATATTTATTCCAATAGCTAAATTCAAATTGAATTTAATTAAGATAAATAAAATCACTAAGTGTGTGACTCTATAGGATTCTTTCTCAGTGGTATTAGGTGAGTTCACCTAAAATCTAATACCAGTGTCTAGTAACATGTAAAATCACCTAATAAGAAGAAGTTAATTTCATGACATCAGTAGCCATATATGAATGCTTACTATGTAATATAATCCCTTTATCTTGATATCTTATCATGTAGCTTTCATACTAATGTTGTCAACCTATATGCTTGATACATGTTTTTTTATCTCCTAAAATGAACCTAGCCACACATAATGACCATGAAATTTAGTTTGATGGTTCTATTCCAATCAAAGGGATGATATATCAACTTTTATTAAAACTGAAGACACAAATCCTTAATTGACTTATTCATTAATAACATATCATTCATAACATCCCAACACACCCAAATTCACAGTGAACATATGGCATCACAGTTTATGAAAATGAATTTAAGTATGTGGATAATGATAAACATTAATAAAAATTCTAATGTATAAGGATCATTACACATGCTCACATAAAAGAATATCCGATGACACTCAAACACGTGAAATTATTACTAGAAGTCTTATCCTTGTAATCTCTAATTTTAGAGATTATGAAGTGAGAACTTCATGAGATGAAATATCATCTATTTATGAGTACTCACACATAAAATTTTACATCATCTATGTCCCATAAAATGATGTCATACAACCATATGAATAATTTTAATAATATCATCATTGTGTGTCAATATTATTATCATAGTGGGGAATAACTTATGAAATTTTCAATTAGAAAAATATTTTTGGACATTATCACATTAAATTTATACAAATTAATAATCATATGTGATAATATATTTATTAATATTCAAGTATATGAATATATAAGTAATATAAAGTATAAAGTAGTTAGTTCTAGGGAAGAAAATATAAAATATCCCCACTTTTGAACTAAATAAAACTGCTAATGTTTAGTTAGTTATCATATGTTAAAAATTCTTATGATGAGTATAAATATAGTAGTTAGTCCTACCACATGATAAGGTTGGAATAGAAAAATGTCTTGATAATGAATCCACTTACAGTGACATCACTACATTGAGAAAATATCTCAAATAGTAATATACCCAAGTGTTTAATTCTAATTCCCTTTTTATAAATATGAAATAATATTTAATATTATAGTTAGTGTTTATCATAATAATGATAATACTCTTAATATTTTGGTATATCCAAAAATTAAAAAATTGAGTTCTAAACTACTTCTTAAGATTAATAAGAAGTCAAAATGTACTTGGTTTTTATAGACATAGAAACCATCGGTCATAATAAGTACATATTTAATATTACTTTATCCTTAATAAGACCCAAAAAAATTGTTCATTTGAAGGAAAACTAGGGTTATATCCCATTAAGCAATAGTATTCCCATTTTTCCTTTTATTAGGAAATCATCTAGTTATACTTTCACACGTAATGTTGGATAGTTATTCCAAGAAGTCTATGTTGTTCCACTATTTTTTTTATATTTTCACTCCATGAAATATGTATATCAAACATTAGTATATTCCTTGAAATATTATATAAATTCATAGAACTTAATCTTGTGAAATTTTATTCATAATATCCTCCTATAATGACACACATTATCTTAGAGATATTTTATGCCATGTCAAATTAAAAGAGACCATGATTGAATTGTTTGATATAATAAAGATATGTACCATGAATAAATTAAGTGTAACATCTCAGACTGGGTTCCACTGAAATTGGTTCCTTGAGCTAAACAATCACATAACCTTAGGCACGCCTCTCTGTATTCCATAGGCTTTCGACTAGTAGCGTGAGTCTATGAATGTATATTTGAGAGACTATACCCGCTTATCAGAGTAAAAGAATGGTGAAAATAATATCAATAAGTATAAAAACGGGTATAAATAGAAAATTGAATAACATATATAAAGTTCTAACTATAACCCAAGTGAAACATGGTACAAAAATATACTTTACATGTCAGGAATTCATACAGTAAACCCCCAAATACTGAACCCTGAAAAATCCAAAACATAGTCCCAAGTCTTAACCCAGACCAAAAATCCCATGCTCCAACCCATCATCCTAATATAAAACAAGAGTTTGGTCCTTGTCCTAAAGTTTTACCAAAAACAAGTAGCATCTTATTGGGTACCCAAGTGACATGGAAGCCTGAGAAAGGTGTCATTAAAACTCAGTAGTTGACCACCAATAGTGTATAAAGCAATAATGAGTCTATCAATAGTGCATGTGGAGGTTCAAAAATGAATTAAAAAATATTATATGAACAATGTTTCATTATTTAACAACATTTAAATTGACCACATTTATTCTCAGTTTCAAGTGATACCCAAACCCATAAAACCTTCTTCAAGCTATGATGGTTATTTGAACCATATATCATAGAGGGAACAATTCAAAAAAATGAGGAGCAATAGTCTAAGTATCCAACTAGGATTCAAAATGTTTGTCCGACCATCACAACCATTTATTATAGAAATCATAGGTTGGAGAACAAGGATCATTAGTCCAAGTATCCAACCGAGATTTGGAATGTCATGCATGACCATACCAACCACTCTATGGAATACCATTTACATTCCCTTAGAGTCACGAGCATTATTACATCCTTTGAAAACTAGGGTGCACTAGGGCACCTCAAACATCAGTATAACCCACCTAAAACCCCAAGAGTGGATCATCAGTCAAACATCCTAAAACTATAAATGAGTAGAATCAATCCAAAGTTCCAAAATCATTTAATTATCAATAATTCCCATATTTATCACATCATTTACCAAAAATCCAATACCCTTAATCATTAATCATTTACCAAGGTCCCAATAGACATTTAAAACTAAACATGTCTCAATATGACCCAACACCTTTTTTACAATTTCATAAAACACCACTTAAATTTTTTTAGAGGCTTTAAAAAACAAATCACTTAATTAAAACATTTTAAAACCACCCTTTAACAAGTATATTTATCTTTGAACATAAAAACAAGGTCAAAGTCCATCCATTCCATTCAATTAATTTAGAAGAAGACACGATGACATTTTTGACAAGGGGTAATCCAGACACAAAATTCAAAGCATCATTTGAAATATAACAAGAACCACTTATCATCTTTAAGTTCAACACATCCTTTTAAAAAATTACAACTTTATAAACATAACTTTCCTTCGTTAAAAATAATAACTGGATCAAAATCCAAAAATACATCATTTAAACAATTTCAAAATCCTTTTAGAAATTTAACAAAAGCTAGAATATAAACATTTCAATTATACCATTAACCATTCTCACATAAATTTTAACAATTATAACCCATTCACTTTCATAATTACCCTATATTAATATTTACTAATTCATTTCACTATTTCCAAGGGTTTTTCATACCCCATGGGTATCCTTAGGTCTGGTTTCAAATCATCAATGGACCCGAAGGGGTCTGTGAAGAGTTCCACACAAAGAGTAAATGGCCAAATTGCATTACTTATCAAAAAACCTGAAAAAACAAAAAGGAAGTGAATTATAACATTTAGATACACATATAAGACACTAAGACTATGTAAAAAATCTTATAGAACACCTACCTCATTCTCATATACAAGCACTCATCCAACCTTGAGCCTTGATTCGAACTAAAACGGCCTCAAACACCAAGGATAAGAAAACCTGGAAATAGGGTTCATGACTTCATAAAGATATGAGACAATAAAAAAAGCCTCTTCTTGAAAATGGAAGGAAAAAAGGTCAAATACTTACTTGGAGCTTCAATTTGCAACTAACAACACTCCAAATTCCTAGGAATCAAGGGAGAAACATCAATATAGGGGATAGATCCTGGTTCACACTATAGGATACTAGGGTTTGAATGTGGGAGAAATTTAGGGGAGATTAACTTAATGATGGGAGGGAAAATGATAAAATCCCACTTTTAATGAGGTTCATGGTTTGACCACACAATTTTCCAAATCATGTGTCAATCGTGTGGTTCCCTCTATCTAATTGGAAACTGGGCCACATGGTTTTCCTAGCCACTCGCACAGTTTGGAAAATTGTGTGATGACCATGCACTCATATCTATCCAAGAGGATATTTAGCTGCATGATATGTCGGGTCACCCCATATGATTTTCCTAACTATGAAACCCCTTCTGCATGCCACATAGTTATGGTGCATAGTTACTAATAAACGTGGTCCAACTATGATCTAATCACATATTGGTATCTTTTCCCTTTTTTAATTCCATGAAATCTCAAGACATCCTTGAGGCCTTCCTTACTCATGTGAAACCTTACATTAACCCATTTAGGAAGATTTTTTCCAAATTTTAATATAAAAATGAATCTCATCAAACACCAGGACTTTAAAACCTCCCCACCTTATAACAACTCATCCTTGAGTTGCACTTTCAAACATAAATAAACCCCCAAGTAAAAAGGATTGGGTGGCTGGGCAAGAATACTCTCTTCCCTTTCCTAAGTTTCCTCCTAAACATGGACATGACATCACAATATTTAGATCAAAATCACTATCTTACCCCATAAAACCTCTCACTATGATTTTCAACACAAGTTGGATCCTTATTGAAGGAAACATTAGCCTGAAGCTCATCATTATCAACAAAAAAACATGATAAAAGTTTGGGTAATACCACTGAAACAACCACACAAGGTGAGTATCAAGAAAAGCATTACACTGCCCTAGGGGAACCAATTAGTGCACCTATGATCTGATTCTCACCACAATCTCAAATAGCCCAGCACACTAGGCATCACCCAAAGGAATATACAAATATCCAACCACATTCCCCGACCTAAAACGGTCCACAATTCAAGGCCCAATGGCCTTGTTCTCTATCCAAACACCCAAAACACAACAAAAGCACAACCTTCAACCCAAGACACTCAATTAGTGAGAACCTGATCTAATTCCCATTTCCAAAACTGAACACCAAGATGTTTCTTACACAAACCCATCCAACCCAAAACATTGATCACATCATCAACCAACCACTCTCCCTCTATGGTTCTTCCCACCATATGCTTGATCTCAAAACCACCAACTTCTGGTGTTTGGAACCTATACTATTAGAAAAAACCATTAAAACCTCAAAATCAAGCTTCCATAATATACCTGATGTATTTCCCAACTCATCAGGCCCAAAAATCCATAGTAACACCATAAAACCTTGATGTCAATCCTTAACTTTGAAAGAAAACAAAAATAGACACATACACATCATATATCCATGAAACAAGAATAACCTAGTTTTTCCTTAAGATCCCATTACCATTCCCAAAATGAATCCTTTATTTCCAAAATGTCAAGATAGATGAGATTTTCAACTAGACACAATTTTAATATTCACTAATTTAGGTCGGACCATCCCCGACTGAATCATCTTGAAAATTCACAACTCCCATTGTCAACATGTTACCAATTTTCCTAGCCATGATGCCTTCTCACATAACGAATACTACCACTATATGAACACACTTACCAGAGTCTATCCCTGACTTCTAGTGAGATTACACCGTTAAAGAATCCACTACTCCCCAAACCATCATCATGTTTTACTGAACACACTAACACATCTCCAACACAAAAACCTCAGATTACTTTTAGAACCACCCTGATCCTAGATCCAATTCTTGTATCAATCAACCAACACATCCAAGGGCCACCTATCATTTTCCAAGTAATCCAAACATGTACCTCATAGGTTAATTATTGTAATCACAATTCCAACGCATCAAAACCACAATCTTCTCCACACATCTATGAATGAAATATCTATCCCCACCTTAGGAGTATTGTTTTCATTGCCTCACCCAAGAAATTCCAACCACAAAAACTCATACTCCCATAAATACAGAACCCAAGAAGTTAATGTGTCTATTTCACCCTCACCTAAGAGAAAAAATGAAATGTTAACTATCACCCATTACCATCTTTTGAGGATGGAATCTTTATCATTTTATGACATGAAAACCACCACTGGACCTCACTCAGATATAGACAGTAGCACACCTACCACAACACGACATCAGTTACCTTACTCCAAGGGTGAAAAATTAAAGAATGAACTTAATTTAAATATAATAGAACCTTTAAGTAGCATGGAATATATCTAATTCTCTCTCATTGTACTTAAAAATATTCTAAGATATTGGACATGATCATATTTAATATTAGAGTAAACAAAATGTCATCGACAAATACCACCACAATCGATCACTTTTCAATGTCACTAATCACTATAGGGGCACATCAAACACATTAAAATCCCCAAGATTAACTCCCTATAGGAATATCATCAACCACTAACTACAAAAATTCAAGAAGTATTCATTAACCAAAAACTCACCACTACCTCATGGTTATCTACCAAATAGTCTTAAACTTAAAATTCTATGGGGAATTACCACCACCTCACTACTTGAGGCCCTACACCACAAATCAAAAAATTTCCATGAAACAAATAATCCATCAAATTGATCCAAAACCAAATAGTCCTATGCATAATTAGTGATCATCACCTTAATTTCATAAAAAATGATAGTCGCTTGTTCTGGAACTACCTATCCACCTACTCAAAATGGAATCATGTATCTCATGCATGTGCTTACTATACCGATCTCCCTAAAAACTTAAGGTCGTGTTCTTTCCTGTGACCATTCCTTAAACCAAACTCTAGATCCCATGAGTTGTACATTATCAGACGTTGGATCAAATTCCCACTTACACAACTATCCATCCCTCTTGGTCCGTCAGCCTCATTGTACCTAAGGAACCCTCAATGTTCCCATCAAAAAGATTGAACTTCACATAAATTAAGTCCAACCACATGACCTCCCATCACCCTGGGAATCATTCCTAGATTATAATCATCTATCCATTACCTAGTTACCTTTTAATTGTCTCATCTATCCAAATACAACATTAATCATTGTACCAAACAATAACAATATAGTAGGGTCAGACATTCGAATGATCCTTGCCTTTGAAACTAGACATGAATCCAACCACAATAACTCAAGGTGATTCCCATAAAAATGAAACCAATACATGAACATGCATTTTATAGAAACTCGATGGCACCTACATGCATCAACTCCACCTCTGAAGTATCTTCCCATGATTCACATTCCAAAGCACTTGCAATACTAGGCTAACATATACCTAGGTTACCCTCAATTATCCTAAATCACCCACTCATAACTATAACTTGAATTTTATTACCAAAACCAATAGCCTCGCAACTAACCCACTAGGCCCAACCCATACTAGACAACACTCACAAGTGCCACTTCTAAAAATCCAAAACATCCACCTATGCCTCATGCACCCAAAGGATCCAACAAAATGATTGATCCTTTTAAAGGGACACTCTCAATGGTCACAATGAACCAACACCCAAAACCAAAGTTATATCAAGAAGGTCACTAGGCACTTCTACTGATCCATAAACATCACACCTCACACAAGTCATAGCTCATGGGTGACACTCTTGGCCCCATTCGAAAACACACGATGTCTAAATCAACAAGTAAACTACTTACCAAACAAACATAACCACAAAATATGATACCCATTATAAGGAACTATGTAAAACCCACAAGGCTCAACCCCCAGGTTATATCCTAAAACAAGGCACAATAAGAAACATCCTTATAACCAACACATCTAGACCCATCATGACCCATAACTAAGGGTCTAAAACAAGGTCACTCTCACAACCCAAACCACCCATATACAGGGTAATAAAAACAACACAAAGAATACTCATTGCCAACGTCTCATAGTCCTATCATTTCCCATTTCCCTTTTTAATTAAACTATTCCATTTAAAACCCAAGTATTTAAATTTTACAAAACCCTTTTTACCCATATTTCAAATTGATTAGCATTATTCAATTTCACTATTCATGCCGTTTGGCTAAACATCATGTCATTTACAAGTTAATCATAAGAAACATATGGATGGTCTATCAATCCTATGTGCCTAGCATGATGCATGAACCTACACAACCTCTCTTTACATACTAGACCAAGAAATAAAACCTCATAAATAAATAAAAAAACATCTAAGTGAACAACTCAAGGTGGAAATATCAACCAATGATAAAAGCACAAAACAGAACACCAATTACCACCCTTAGAAACTTGGATTTTCCCCCATGCATGGGGCTGTGGGAACTGAGGCATGATCTCATTACCAAGCCCTAAAAAATTCCTTATTATCCTTTCTACCATGTACCAAATAGTAATAAAAAAGATAAACTACTATGATATCACTTTGTAACACCCCAAACCAGGTGCCACTAAAATCGGTTCCCCAAGACAGACCACCACATGACCTCAGATGCGCCTCCCTATACTCTGGAGGCCACTAACTAGTAGCACAAGTCTATAGAAGAACATCAGGGAGACTATAAATTCTTATGAGAGTAAAGCAATAATATAAATAATATCAATAAGTATAAAAACTAGTAGAAAAATAAAATGGAATAACATACATAAAGTTACAACTATAATCCAAGTGAAACACGATATAATAATGATATGTATACTCTACATGTTAAACAATCATATAGTGAACCCCCAAATACCAAACCATGAAAAATCCCAAATTTGATCTCAATTCCCAACTTGAAACTAAAATATCATGATCCAACAATCATCTCAACACAAAAAAAGGAGCCAAGGGCCTAGCCTAAACAAGTACTTAAAAAAAGTAACATATTCTCAGGTACCCAAGTGTTATAGGGGCCCAATCAAGGGGTGAGTACAACTCAATAGGTCACCACCAAAAATTTACAAAGCAATAACCAGTCTATCAATAATTCTTATAGAGGTACGAAAATCAATATACAAATAGTATATGAACTATGTTTCATTATTTAACTATATTTAAATTAACCACATTTATTCACAATTTCAAGTGATACCCAAACCCATCAAACCTACTTCATCCTATGCTTGTCATTTCAACCATATATAACAAAGGTAACAAGAAGGTAAACAAGGATCATCCGTTCAAGTATCAAATTGGTATTTGGAACTTCGTGTTTGAACATAACAAACATTTATTATAGGGTTTACATATTGGAAAACAAGGAGTATCAATCCAAGTATCCAACTAGGATTTTAAATTTCATGTTTGGCCATCCCAACCATGATATAGAATTCCTTCTACCTAACCCTGGCGTTAGGAGAATCAGTCCAATCCTCTAAATACTATGGTGCACTGGGCCTCCTAGAGAATTAGTATGGACCATATAGCGACCCAAGACTTTTACATATAACATTACATGTTTTTAAGCATAATTATATATCAGAGTACAAGCCAAGGATTTTTATGTCTAGTGTCTTTGAAGACTAGGTATATAGAACATAAAACATTGGGATAAAAAAAACTTCTTTATTTAATCTCTATAAAGAGCTCTTAACTTCCTTTGAGCCCTTACATCTGCATAGGGTACCCTGGGGAACACATGAACAAAGGGATGAGTTAAAAATATCAGTAAGGGAATGAACATAAGGATACATCTTAAGCACATGAGTTGGGAGGCATGACATAATGATATCCAAAGAATGGAACATATGAAACCATATCATATAATAATGTGATCATATAAACATGGAATCATATAAATGTGACAGAATCATAAAACATGTATTTAATATGGGTCAAGGCTAACCACCAATCCCATTTCCCATTTTAGTATGGGTCAAGGCTAACCTCCAATCCCGATTCCCATTTTAGGACAGGTCAAGGCTAACTGCCAATACCGTTTCACATCGCATATCATGAGACTTAACTTTACCCAATGAATTAGAGCGTTATATGGGTTCACCCATCTAAAAATTTTCATGAATATTATTTCCACATAAATAATCATATATAATCAACCATACATTAACATAAGGGTACCCAAGGAAATAATTGGGTACCACAATCATGACATAAAGCATAACCAATGGGCGTATAATGAAAGTGTCCATGAAAGAAAGGTATTAGAACATAAATGGACGTTCATAAGGTAAAATAGGAATATAACATGGTAAGCGGTGTAAAATATAAGTGAAAACATATAATAAATGTATTTTAGAAACATTAGCATTAAAATATTCTTTTGCAGTTTTAAGGAAAATACTATAGAGCTTTTAAAATAGAAAAGAGGAAAATATTTTATATAAAACCATAATTGAACCAATAAGGTATTCATAATAAAAATATTGATTTTATAAATAAAATTGTTTCTTAAAATAGAGGATATAGTGAACTTGAAATTGGGTAAAAATTTAGGAAGTTTCCTTAAAACAAACGCTTATCAGAAAATTTTGAGGAGGGAATCTTTTAAAAACTTGTATATCCCCAAAAGAGAGTGATGAAAGAGTCTTCATAAATAAATTTTTTAAAACTAAACAAAATTTAGAATATGTACATAAATAGATAATATAACTCTATTTTGATATAAATAAAGATAAGGAAACCTGAAAGAACAAAGAAGGTTCGGGTAGAATTCGTTACGGTTTATCATCATGGTGTCGGGTGTGCCTAAGAGGGATTGATTAGAGAGAAAAGGGGTTTATAATCACTTATAAATCATGAGGTAAGTATGGGGGAGGTGTGTAATCATACCCCATCATTATTTATTACACATAAAATGGAATAACATAGACGACATCTTGATTAAGAGTGAAATGGAGAGGATCCCTTACCATAAGTCTGGTGGTGTTCTCCACTTGTTATTAATGACCAGAATTAAAAAAAATAGGTTTATTAATTAATAATTCCAGAAAGTTTTCTATAAGTAATTTATTTTTTGTAATTCAAGACCTTTTTTGTTGGTTATAAGTTTCAATTTCATTGTTTAGGTCAGTTTGCTTCCTTGGTTTTAATGATCGATTCATGTTCAGTTAAACATGTAGGATGAAAGTGATTGTCCAGAATTGAATTCACAGGTTATTAGTGAAAACTCAGAATATTAAATGGTTTTAAAAATCCATTTGATTATTAGGAGTGGAGATTAATTATTATATAAAACCTTAGTGATAACCGTTTTGGTTAATCGGTGGGTTTGATTACAATGAACATGTTTTACTTTATAACATAATACCATTTTTACAAAAGGATTACAGAACCTTATCTAGGATATATTACATATATAATAATATGGTTCAACTATAACACAAATGGTTTCATGAAAATAATTAAATATGACAAAATAAATTGATAAATCATTGTTCTTGAATGTGTTAAATTTACACATCTCAAACGGTGTTTTCATTTCATTCAAATAAAATATGGGGAAAGAAGAGATGATAATGAAATATCCCATTAGCATAAAAACATTCAAGTACATTTATGTTACTGGATTTATCATACTATTTGGGTTAATGGAGGTGAGTAAAGGAACAATAAAATAAAATAAAATAAAAGAAATGAAAGTGTTGGAAATAGGAATTTACCTCTTGTGTCTACCTCCTTTGATAACTTCTTAAGGGAAGAGGTTTTGGTGTTTTGAAGAGACTAGGGGACTTTGAACATGGGGGAGGATATTGAGGATATATTTGGTCAGAATATTGTCAAGTCACAAGGCTTGATAGTAGTGAAAAGAAGAGAGAGTGTGGGGGGGATTTTATAGTGGAGGAGAGGAGGGTTTTCATAATATTATAATCATTAGTTTATTATTTTTTTCATAAGACAAGAAATAGTGAGTATTCCTTGACCTATAATAGTAATAAATGCATGTGATTTCTAACCAATGGTCATTTACATCATCCATGACTCAATAATGATGCATAAATTAAGGTTTTAGCATTTATTGTGAATTATCGGGTTTTACTACTCATAAAAAATTCAAGTATTTTAGAAAAATCCCAAAAATTTACCCTAGAAATTTTTCGACGTGTAGAATCCAAAAACGAAGTCTATTTTTCAAAAATAATTTTCTAAATATGATTAATTTAATATTTAATTAATATCATATTTTATTATTAAAACCCCAGTTTTAAAACATTCATTTACTTATTCTAAAATATAGGTACATCATAATTTCACTTGAAAATTATTTTAATACTATCATAGGTAATTTTATTATTCATTAAGGTATATACCTATTCATAAGGGTATATTATTATTCATAAGGGTAGGTTACTATTCATAGAATATTATTTTTTTCTTATCGGACTCCAAATAACTTACTGATCACAATCGTGTATGTCAGATTTTCAAAATTCCAAACACATAGTGAAAAATTAAGTTTAAAGGTAACATATCACTTAGTAGTTCATTATGTTGTGATTTCATGACATATTTATAAGAAAGGAATTTCCATTTATAAAACATTTGGTCATTACATTCTTCCCCCCTTATGAAATTTCACCCTCGAAATTTCGTTTTACATTCTAATCCAAAAATAGGTGCAGGTACTTTTCCTTCATTGCCTCCTCTAGTTCCCATGTTGCCTCTTTATACTTGTGGTTCTTCCATATTACTTTAACCAGGTGAATAGTCTTGTTACGTAGAAACTTATCTCTATGATCCAAGATCTTCACCGGCTACTCCTCATACGAAAGATCATCCTCCAACTGTACCACCTCTAAAGAGAGTACATGTGAAGGGTCTAGTATGTACTTCCTTAAGAGGGATACATGAAAGGAATCATGTAATTTCAACATGGTAGGTGGAAGTGCCAGTCAATAGGACATATCCTCAACTCGATCAAGGATCTCTAAGGGGCTAATATACTTGGGAATTAGATTTCCTTTCTTCCCAAATCGTATGACCTTATTCCACAAAGATATGCATAGAAATACCATGTATCTAACTTTGAAATCAAGGTCTCATCGACGGTTATCTGTATAACTCTTCTATCAACTTTGGGCTGCCTTGATATGCTAATGAATGGTTTTCACCTTCACCACCATTTATTTGACCATTTTAGGTCCTAGTAGCTTACGATCACTAACTTCCTCCCAAGACGTCGGTGTTCTGCACATTTTCCCATAAATGTCTTCATATGGTGCCATTTGGATGCTCGAGTGGAAACTGTTGTTGTAGGAGAATTAAACCAGTGGAAGATGTTAGTACCATCCTCCTTTGAATTCCATATAACGCACTCTTAACATGTCTTCCATTGTCTGAATAGTTCACTCAGATTGGCCATCAGTTTGAGGATGATAGGCCGTACTGAAGTTTAGTTCAGTTCTTAGAGCATGTTGGAGACTTTTCCAAAACTTCAAGGTGAATATTGGATCATTATTGGATACAATATATAGTGGTACTCCATGTATCCTTTCCAATTATTTGATGTAAATCCATGTAAGTTGATCTAATGGGAAGTCCTCTTGAATTGTGATAATGTGAGCTATCTTTATAGGATAATCCACAATAACCCATATAGCATTGTTTCTTATTGATGTCCTTGGAAGTCCAGTGATAAAGTTTATGGTAATGTTCTCCCACTTCCATGTTGGTACGGTTAGTGGTTGCATAATCCCCTTATGCTTTTTCTTATCAGCCTTCACTTTTTGACATACCAGGAACTTTGATGTATATTCAACAATCACACTTTTTATATTGTCCCACCAAAACTTTTCTCGGAGATCTCGATACATCTTTGTGCTCCCTGGGTGGATAGAGAATGTTGAGCTATGTGCGTCATTCAGAAGATCTTTCTTTATCTATGGATTGGATGGTACACATAATCGCGACCCAAATCTTACAACCCCCTACTCATCAATCAAGAACTCATAGGATTTCCCATTTTTAACATCTTCCACCCTTTTTATAATTTTCACATCATTTCTTTGAGCATCCTTTATTTTATCCAATAGGGATGGTTGAGAAATCATTTGAGATAGGATTGATGATGTTACTCCCTTAATGATTCCCATGTCCATTTTTTGAAATTCTAAGAAGATTGAATCCTTTTCAATTATCATCACTGATAAAGACATGGGATCCTTTCTACTTAGAGCATCTTCCACCTTATTTACCTTAATGGGGCGGTAGTGGATTGAGCAGTCATAATCCTTGATGATATCTATCTATATTTTCTAGTGCATATTAAGTTCATTCTATGTGAATATATATTTGCGACTCTTGTGGTCAGTATATATCTCACACTTCTCCCCATAGAGATAATACCGCCAGATTTTCAATGCAAAGATCACCACCGCCAACTACAGATCATGCGTGGGATAGTTTTTCTCATGGATTTTTAGCTGTCTTGAGTTGTAGGCTATCACTTTATCATTTTTCCTTAGCACGCAACATAATACCTTCTTTAAAGCATCACTGTATACCACAAAGAGTTTTCCGCTTATTGGGAGTGTGAGTACTAGTGCAATGATAAGCCTATTTTTCAACTCTATGAAACAGTATTAACATTCATGAGTCCAGAAAAACTTTACCCCCTTCCGTGTCAGCTTGTTCATTGGTTTTGACAATCATGAAAATTTCTTCAAAAATCATCGATAATACCCAACTAGACCCAAAAATCTGTAGATTTCCGTTATAGAAGTTGGCTTGGGTCACTCTTCAATTGCCTTCAACTTGGAAGGGTCCACAGATATCCCTTTGTTGGTGATAACATGCCCTAAGAATGATACTTCCTCCATCCAGAACTCACATTTACTATACTTTTCATACAACTTCTCCCTTCTCAAAGTCTTTAACACATTATTCAACTACTCCTCATGTTCCTCCTTGCTCTTGGAGTATATCAAAATATCATCAATAAAGACCACCACAAATTTTTTGAGGTAATATCTAAAGACTATATTCATTAAATCCATGAAAATTTCTTGAGAATTAGTGAGTCTGAAGGGCATCAATATGAACTCATAGTGCCCATACCTTGTTTGAATGGTATTCTTGGGAATATCTTCCTTCCTCACCTTTAGTTGGTGATATCTCTAACAAAGGTCCACCTTAGATAAATAATTGGCCCCACAAAGCTGATTGAACAAGTCATATATCCATGGTAGGGGATACTTTTTATTTATCTTGATTTTATTGAGCTCACAATAATCAATGTAGAGGCACATTGATCTATCCTTCTTCTTGATGAAGAGGATTAGCACAACCCCCAGTGAAGCACTCGGGCGTATAAAACCCTTCTCCATATTCTCGTGTAACTGCTTCTTCAGCTATTCCAGCTTTACAGTTTCCATTATATAAGGTTTCTTTGATATAGATAGAGATCTAGGAATAAGTTCAATTGAGAACTCAAACTCATGATTAAGAGGAAGATCAGGAAACTCTTTAAGGAATACATCAGTGTAATCCCTCATGATGGGAATGTGTTCAAGATTGATTCTCTCCTTTGTCCCAATCATTTGAGCTAGATATGATTTCTCATAAGGCAGAAATATCCACACTTGAGACGATGATTCTAAAAGAGATTCATCTTCCTCCCTAAACTTGTAAAGAATCAGAGGATGCTTCGAGATGTGAAGAGTTATCTCCCTTTCCCGAAAGTTGATGTTGGATTTGTATAAAGATAGCCAGTCCATACCCAAGATAGCAGCGAACTCCACTAAATGAAGTATGAATAGATTTTCTAGGAGGTTTAGTCCAAAAACATTAACCGAGGAGGAGTTATAAACCATGTATGAAATAATTTCCACATTCTATATTCTCATAGATAACTTTCCTTCAAATTTTGAGGTGGTTTTTGAATAGTTATACTAAACTTGAAAGATATGAAAGAATTCGTAGAACCAGAATCAAATAGTAAGTTCACTATTATTTAATGAATAACTAGCATAAATTTCACCACATCATTATCTGGCTCCACCTCAATAGTAATGATAGCATAATCAATTCCTTTTTTCCTTGGAGGTTGTTGTTTATTTCCTCTAACAACCCTTGGCTTAAGAAAATTGTTTGCATAATTCCCATTTTCCTTACAGTTGTAACACTGCACCACTGGTTGAGTGTTGATCTAAACCTTACTTTATTCTTCTATGTTAGTGGGATTTTTCATATCCCTTCAGTAGTTTTTAGCCAAATGACTAGACTTTCCACATTTGAAGCAATTCTTGGTTCCCTTTAGAAAGTTCCCAAGATGCTTCTTCCCACAACTTTTACAAGGGGAAAAGTAAAGCTTCTTTCCATCATGGGACTTGTTTGTTGAACCACCCATGTTGTTGTCCATTTTTTTCTTCTTTTCATCAGGCCCAAGAGACCATTGAGAGTCTACAATATACTTTTCAACCTTGGGGGCACAACAAACAATCTCTTCATAAATTTCAAAGTCTCTAATCGCCAACTCTTTTCGTATACTCGGATTTAATTTTCTAAATAAGCAATCCACCTTGCTTTTATTGTTTAATACAAATCCAAAGTCATACCTTGAAAGACTTGTAAAGTTTTATTCATACGCCCCGATGGACTCATCTTTCTTCTGCTTGAGTCTGTGGAACTCTCTATCCTTCTTGAGATGAAGGTTTCTAGGAAAATATTTATTGAGAAACATCCTCTTGAATTTATCCTAATTAATGAAATCAATTTCCTCTTGGGAATTTGTATTCTTGATAAGTGTCCACCATTGATCATCATCCCCATCAAAACGATAGAATTCCAGTACAACTTTCTCTTCTTCTGAGAACTGGAGGATGGAGAATATCTTATCAATAGAGTTAATTCATTGTTCCTCAAGGAGGGGATCAGAATATCTGCTAAACATGGGAGGCCTTTTTTGCATGAAGTATTCTACAACCACTTGCTCTTTACCTGGAGGAGGATGGTGTTCTGCATGATTCAACTTATTATCCATAACTCAAGCCAGCTGAGCAAGTACTGTCAGGAAGTTTTGAGCACTCATTCCCATCATATCAGGTATATCATTTGGGAAATCTTCACATTTCCTATCACATTTATTTTTGGAACGTGTTCTTCTATTTCCCTCCATTAACAGATAAAAAAAACATATAATTAGAGGGGTTGAATACTTAGTTGTTGAAAAAAAGGAAACTTTTGAACATAAAAGGATAAACTTATAAAGGGGAAGTATATCCTAACTTTTGATTCATTAGGTTTGAATCTAGGTTATCCTCAATCTATTTCTTAACTTATATTATTATGGGTTTTTTTCCTTAATAATAGTTTTTACTAAGATCATTAATCTACCAACGCATATCCCCCGGGAGTGTCGTAACCAAGAGTGCAGCAAGGCCCTTTTTCGTGCACCAATTTTCATTCGAGTCTAGATCAAAGCGGTGTTTTCGGGTTTTATACCTAGATACATCTATTCCAGAGCTGCCTCTACCTACTCATATCTAGACAGGGATGTATTTTCTTGATAAACCACTTACTCAATACCCACCAAAATTTAGGAATTTTTTCTTATACTTAGTCTTGTTCTTAGGTTTCTCATTAAGGTTCTCTATTCCTAATCTCCAAAAATAACTAAACATCCCTCTAATACCAACTGTAGAGACCAAAGACTTTTACATATAACACTAGATGTTTTTAAGCATAATTATACATCATAATACAAGCCAAGGATCATTAATTCTAGTGTCTTGGAAGACTAGGTACATAGAAAATAAAGCATGGGGATAAAAAAACTTCTTTATTTAATCTCCATAAAGAGCTTCTAACTTCTTTTAATCCCTTAAATATACATAGGGTACCCTGGGGAACACATGAACAAAGAGATAAAGTAAAAAACCCAGTAAGGGAATGAACATAAGGATACATCTTAATCACATGAGTTAAGAGGCATGACATAATGATATCCAAAGCATGAAACATGTGAAATCATATCATATAAGCATGGGATCATATAAACATGGAATAATATAAATGTGGAAGAATCATAAAACATGTCTTTAGTATGGGACAAGTCAAACCTTAAATCTCATTTCCCATTTTAGTATGGGTCAAGGCTAACCGCCAATCATGATTCCCATTTTAGTACGGGTCAAGGCTAACCGCCAATCCCATTTCACATCGCATCTCATGAGACTTAAATTTACCTAATGAATTGGAGTTCTATCTGGGTGCACCCATCTCAAAATTTTCATGAATATTCTTTCCATATAAATAATCATAAAAAATAAACCATACATAAACATAAGGGTACCCAAGGAAAGAATTGGGTACCACAATCATGACATAAAGCATAACCAATGGGAGTATCATGAAAGTGTCCATGAAAGAAAGGGATTAGAACATAAATGGATGTTAATAATGTAAAATAGGCATATAACATGGTAAGTGTTTTCAAACAAAAGGTATAACATATAAGAAATGTATTTGAGAAACATTATCATTAAAACATTTTTGTGCGGTTTTAAGGAAAATACTATAGAGATTTTAAAATAGAAAAGAGGAAAATATTTTATATAAAACCAGAATTGAACCAAGAAGGTTTTCATAATAAAATTATTGATTTTATAAATACAATGGTTTCTTAAAATAAAGGATATAGTGAACTTGAAATTGGGTAAAAATTTGGGAAGTTCCCTTAAAAACAAGTTGGCTTATTAGAAAGTTCTAAAGAGGGAATCTTTTTAAAAAAAATATATCCCCAAAAGAGAGTGATGAAAGGGTATTCATAAATTAATTTTGTAAAACTAAACAGAATTTAGAATATTTATATAAATTGATAAGATAACTCTATTTTGATATAAATAAATATAAGGCAACCTGAAAGAACAAATAAGGTTCGGGTAGAATTCGTTACGGTTTATCGGCATGGTGTCGAGTGTGCCTAACAGGGCTTAATGAGAGAGAAAAGGGGTTTCTGATCACTTATAAATCATGACAGAAGTATGGGGGAGGTGTGTAATCATACCCCATCATTAGTTATTACACATAAAATGGCATATCATAGAGGACGTCTTGATTAAGAGTGAAATGGAGAGGATCCCTTACCTTAAGTCTGGTGGTGTTCTCCACTTATTATTAATGAACTAAATAAAAAATTTTGGTTTATTAATTAATAATTTCATAACCTTTTCTAAAATTAATTTATTTATTGTAACCCTTTTTAGTTCATTAAAGACGTTTTTTATTGGTTATAAGGTTCAATTATATTGTTAGGTTTGTTTTTTTCCTTGGTTTTAATGATCAGTTCATGTTTGGTTAAACACGTAGGATGAAAGTGATTGTCCATAATTGAATTCATAGGTTATTAGTGAAAAAAATAATATTACATATTTGTAAAAATCCATTCAATTATTGCGAGTGGAGTTGAATTATTATATAAAACCTTAGTGATAATTGTTATGGTTAATCAGTGGGTTTGATTATAATGAACATGTTTTGCTTTATAACATATTACCATTTGTAAAAAAGGATTACAAAACCTTAACTAGGATATATTAAATATATAATAATATGTTTCAACCATAACATAAATGGTTTCATTACCAAAATTAAATATTACAAAATAAATTGATAAACTCTTGTTCTTGAATGTGTTAAATTTACACATCTCAAACGGTGTTTTCATTTCTTTTAAATAAAAGATGTGGAAATGAGAGATGATAATGAAATATCCAATTAGCATAAAAACATTACATTGAATGTATGTTACAAGAGTTATCATAATATTTTGGTGAATGGAGGTGAGGAAAGAAACAAGAAAAGAAAATAACTTAAAAGAAACGAAAGAGTTGGAAAGAGGAATTTACCTCTTGAGTCTACCTCCTTTGAGAACCTCTTAAGGGGAGAGGTTTTTTGTATTTTGAAGAGACTAGGGGTTTTGGACATGGGGGAGGAGATTGAGGAGAAATTTTGGCAGAATATTTTCAAGGCACAGGACTTCAGATTAGTGAAGAGAAGGGGGAGTGAGGGGGGTTATAGTGGAGGAGAGGAGGGTTTTCATAATATTATAATCATTAGTTTATTATTTTTTCATAAGATAAGAAATAGTGAGTATTACTTGACCTATAATAGTAATAAATGCATGTTATTTTGAACCAATGGTCATTTACATTATCCATGACTCAATAATGTTGTAGAAATTAAGGTTTTATCATTTATTGTGAATTATCGGATTTTACTATTCATCAAAAATTCAAGTATTTTAGAAAAATAACAAAAAATCACCCTAACCATTTTTGACATGTAGAATACAAAAAAGTAAGTCTATTTTTCAAAAATAATTTTCTAAATATGATTAATTTAATATTTAATTAAAATCATAATTTATTATTAAAAACCAAGTTTTAAAACATTCATTTACTTATTCTAAAATATAGGTACATCATAATTTCACTTGAATATTATTTTAATGCTATCATAGGTTTGGTTACTATTTATTAGGTTATATCACTATTCATAAGGGTATTTTAATATTCATAAGGGTAAGTTACTATTCACCAAAAATTATGTTTTTCTTATCGGACTCTAAATAACTTACTGATCGCAACCGTGTATGTCAGATTTTTGAAATTCCAAACACAGAAGTGACAAACTTAAGTTTAAAGGTCAAATAACACTTAGTAGTTCATTATGTTGTGATTTCATTACATAATTATAGGAAAGGAATTTCCATTTATAAAACATTGGGTCGTTACAGTGCACCCAAAACCTGGGAGTGGAGCATCAGTCTAACATCCCAAAACCGTAAATGAGGATAATCAGTCCAACATTCTAAAAACTCATAATTTTCAATAATTCCCATATTTATCACATCATTTATAAAAAATCCAATACCCTTAATCATTCATCTTTTACTAAGGTCCCAAAAAACCTTTAAAACCAAAAACATCTTAATAAGGCCCAATCCCTTTTTAAAAATTTCATAAAACACAAACATTTTGAGAGGCTAAAAAAATTCAATTACTTCATTAAAACATTTCAAAAGTACCATTCAATAAGTATCTTTCTATTTGAATATCAAAACCAAGCTAAAGACCATCCATTCCATTCAATTCATTTATAAGAAGCCACAATGGAATTTTCATAAGGGGTAAACCATACACATAATTCAAAAACATCATTTGAAATCTAAAAAGAATCCATTTAATCATTTTTAGGGAAAACATAATTTTTAAAACATTACCCACTTTAAAAACATCATTTTACTTCATTGAAAATCATAACCAGATAAAAATCGAAAACACATCATTTAAACCATTTAAAAAGTCTCTTAGGCATTTTATTAAAGCTAGAATATAAACATTTAATTTATCTCTTTAAACATTCCCACATAACATTTAACAATTAAAACCTATTCACTTTCATAATTACCCTATCTCAACATTTACCAATTAATTTCACCATTTCCAAGGGTTTGGCATATTCCATGGGTAGCCCTAGATCTGCCTTCAAATCATCAATAGATCTGAAGGGGTCTGTGAAGAGTCCCACATGTCAACTTCATGCAAAAATTAATTTACTTATCCAAAAAAATTAAAACATATCAAGTAAATGTATTAGAATAATGAAACACTCATATAATATATCAAGAATATGGGAAAAAGTTTGTCGACCACCTATCACATGCTCGTAGACAACCGCTCATCCAGCTTTGGGCCATGATTTGTACTAAAATAGCCTCAAATACCAAGGATAATATCCCCTTAGAAATAAGGTTTGTTATATTAAAAAAGAGAGGAGAAAAGTTAAAAATATTCTTATAGAAAATGGAATGATTAGAAGTTAAAGTCTTACCTGAATCTTTGATTCGCAACCAACAACACTTCAAACACTTAAGAATCGAGGGAGAAACATCCATGGAGGAGGGGAGAGATCCTAGTTCACACCCTAGGATACTGAGGGTCGAATAGGGGATATATTCAAGGAAACAACATTTATAGTTATGAGGAAAAAATGGTAAAATATCAATTTTAATGAGGCACATAGTTTGGATGCACGAGTTTCCAAATTTTGTGGTTCCCTCTGTCTAAGAGGATATTGAACTTTACATTTTTCCTATCCGCCCAGACGGTTTGAAAAACCATGAAGTGTCCATGAACTCAACACTGTCTAAGGGGACCTCTAACCACATGTTCTCCTAGTTCACCCCTATGGTTTTCCTAATGATTCACCCCCTTCTGTGGGTCGTACGGTTATGGGGCATGGTTACTACTAACCGTATGTCATCCATGTTCTTAGTACAGATTGGACTCTCTTCTCTCTTTTTTGTTCCCCAAACCCCCAGTACACCATCAATACCTTCCTTACTTAGGAAAAACCCTCCAAAAATTCATTTGAGATTATTTTAGACAAAATTAAAAATGAAAATGAACCATTTCAAACATCACAACATTACATTAAGTAACCCCATAGACCTACCTCTTTGGATCCTATTCCCTAGATCTGAGCTATTATTTTAAATCATAATTAGAGAAATATATTATTTAGTCTTATAAAACTGGTAAGATTAATTATTTGTTTTCTGTATGTAATTAAAATACTTATCTTGAAAATAGTATCACTCTCAATAACCTCATGTAGACACATGGCTTTATTTCATTTTAAACAAATATTTTGTGATTAATATACTAGTTTTTATCCATAAATGGATATGTGTAATTTTCATATCTCATAATCATTTAGTAGTGTCACCAAAACTTTTTGTTATATCATATTGACATATTCCATAGGGTATTTATTAAGGAAAATGGACTCAATAACCAATTAAACAATATAATGATCATAAAACATTTTTATGATAAGTAGAATTCAAATGAATTCTAGCATAATGATTGAATTAATGTTTTTGTCATAGAATATATCTTACAGATACTTTTAATAGTCAATCATGATATACTTGTACCTAATTTTACCATCCATATATAGTTTCTCTTGAATACTCACTAGTAGTATCAACTCTAGAAATATCCAAAATACAGTGCCCCTAAATTTTGGTACATAGATTCTATTACTGAATTCATACATACTTTCCAATCTTATCATGTTTTAATTTATTGATTTATTATAGGATTCATTATTTATAAGTAATAATTTGTGAGTATATATATATAACACATACCATGTTGAATATAAACTACTTCTTTTGTATTTAATTCCCTACACATTATGTGTCTTTGGAACTATTCCTCCCATAGAGCATAGTGAAGCCTATGTTCCTATACCAAATCATGTGCATATAGAGCCTAGAATTCATTAAATTTTATCATCATCCCACTATTTTAAAAAATATTTTCTTCCCTATTACAGAAATATAGCCGGTCTGGAATAATATGAGATTATTCTTAGTGGATATAGGATAAATAATAAAGATTCACATAGTGTTTCTTTGATGTTCTTTTGTAGCTAAAGAGAACTTTAACAAATCATTCCCATTAAAATCTCATAACAATAACTGATGGATTATTTATCATATTACTTTTAATATGATATCCATTAGTTAATTTAGTTGTCACATAGTTAGTGATTGTGTTACTATTTATGAAAAATTCCTTGGAATAAAATATGGAATAATTACAATATATATAATACATTTTATCGATCCACTTTTAATACCATAAAAAACTCGATGTATAAGGTAATGTGGGTTTGGGATTACCTTTGGTTAACATTTTAATGATAAATGAATACTTGGTTATGATATACTCTAAAAACCCACCCCAGAGGTTCTTGTATTGGTTACTGAGTATTCATAAAATATATAAAGGGAATCTCATGAAGTATATCAACTTACCTATTATATATACCTTTAGAATAGTTCTTATGGTTTTACTAAACTAATTATAATAGCTTTTGGAAGACCATTATTTCTGAATGTTTCTTTATCAAAAACTTAATATTAATTTTGTCATTATATATAGTTTTTTATCTCAAAATAGACTCGATCACCCTTCTAGATATAAACTTGTCAACTAAAATCCGTTTTACTTAAAAAATATCATCTTTCCACAATGAGGTATTAAAATTATCATATTTATATTCATTATTTATTTTCAATTTAAAATAAACATGACTCAAGAATTATAAAACTATTAATTGACTATGAAAATACCATAACAAAATCTATTAAATAAAAAAATAATTTCTTGTTGTGTCTAAATGGGAATCGAGATAAATATTTTGTAAATAATAAAAAAAGTATTTCAAATTGAATCCATTGAGAAATCATGAAGTAACATATTACTCTATATTGATACTGGAATCTTCATTCATCATATTTTAGAGAACATATCTTTCTTCTAGTAATCTTACCACTCTTACTTAGTTCCTTTTTTTTATACATATTTAAAACAAATGGTATTTAATATCCCTGAAGAATGAAATAATAACTATATTTGATGACTATACTTTACATAGTAACTTATACTTTATATTATTACAGTTTCTCTTCCAATGAACTTTCTTCCCACATTAGAAAAAAATAGAATCCTAATACTTTAATTTCCCTTTGATTCACTTACTCTTGGAAGGGTTTTTTTGTAGAATACTTATACTTAGTAGTAGTCTTTTGAATTTTTAGTTTTCCCTTACTCTCATTAATTATAATAATATAAGGTTTTTCAAGCTTCATGTCCTTATCAACTTTAAAAATTATAGTGAGGAAATTTTGGAGACTTCTTAATTTTGTTCATATTAAAATTTACAACAGAGTCGGAGAAGATCTAAGGGAATGATGAAAGTATGAGATGTGGGTGAAATTATCCAGGTATCATAAACCTAAGAAACTCAATTTTCTCAATGTACACAATCATTTTGACCATGTGAGGACTAGCCTACGCACCCTCTCTAAGTATGCTCATAAAATGCACCTTAAAAATATCATACCACTCTTATATTTACCTCTACTAATAAAGAACTTAGATATGTAAAAAATAGTATATGTTCCCATATCCTCACATTACTTTTTATTTTCACTAGATATGGACTATAACATTAAAAAATATATACCCAATACATTAAACTAGTGTTCTCATAGATAAAGAGATCATCTTCACTCACCTCCTTTGTAGCTGGATTAGATATAGGGGATTCTAATACATAGAACAAAATTTCTGTAGTAAAGTAGTGTATATACATCTATACTTACTATAACATCTCATTATTTTAAAATAATAAAATTTTGTTTGATATCGTATATGACACGCAACACCGAGCCTAAAAACCCATAAAATATATCATTTAAATATGACTATTATAACCTAGATGTTAAATTAGTGGGTATGAATAAGATTAACTAAATTATAAAAAGAATATGTAGATAGGTACTAATCAATAAAAAATTATTAACAAATTCTTAGCAGATAATCAATCAAATTTTTAGTTATTTTTTTCTTCAAAATACATTTTCTTCAAAAATGGTTTTATTTTTTATTTTATGTTTGAAAATTATTATTAGTTTATACCAATTTTAGAAATTATATGTTATGAAAATAATATTATTTTTGAAATCATCATATCAAAATTATTTTAGGGTAAATATTTTGGTATTTTTCTAAAAAGAGTGATTTTTCAATGAATAATGAAAAATGCAGTATTTTTGTAAAACTATTATTTCTTTTCAATAAATTAAGAAATTTAAAAGTAAAATCATGATTATAATTTGATTTAAAAGTAAAAAAATTATTATTTAGTTATATTTAAAATAATTAATTGCATTTTAATCATTTTTATACCTAATTTTTGTATAATATTATTTTTAGTATTAAAAACATAATTTTCTAAAAAAATATTTAAATATATAATGTACCTCCATTTTAATTAATTAAAATAACCACTAATATGTAATGATTTAAATGAAACATGTCGATTATATATATCTAAATATATTAATTTTAATCTATAGAATGACGATCACTAGTCATATAGTTAATTTAAGACCATCTTATGCTTTAAAATAAATTTCTTGAAAAACCATTTTTTGACATGATTTGGGTGTTTATTTTTATATTAAATTATACCAATTAAGTGAATTTAATTTCATAAAATGGATTAAATATTTTTAATATATATAATTAATATTATACAATAATATTTTTTATAATTATTAGTAAAAACATTAAAATTTATTTATCACGATTAAGGTTAAAACGAGGTTTTGTATGTTATATGTGCTTGTGTTAAAATTATTTCTTCACACACAATGAATTTTTATTTGATAAATTGTATTTAATATTAATAATAAGTGGGAATAAATTATATAATAATTTTATTTTATTTTATTCTTAAAGGATAAATTACCTATGTTAAAAAATATAATATTGTGGTGAAAAATAGAGTGGTAAAAGTAAGTAAGCTTATAGGATAAGGAATAAAATGTTTAAAAATGTTTATTTTCTCATGGTGGTGGTGTTTCTAGACCTTAACATTCATAAAATACATTATATATTAATTTTGGAGTACTTTGGGTGAGAGTGAATTCCAATTATTGAATAGTTTTTGGTATTTAAAAAAATTACACTCCTCTCTATTTATAAAAGAGAACTATCTACCCTCGCATATTCACACATATCAAGAAATTTGGATGGAACTAACCATACCAAAATATCTCCCCAATATACTTATACACTTTATATATTTACTGTTCTTCCCAAAAGACCAACCCTCGGGTCCTTAATACGAGATCCAAAGGAGGTTTTTCTAAGAAAAGGTATTTGTATTCACTAAGTTCACTCTTATTTATTCCATTTCAAAATTTAATTAAATATGAACAATTAAAATATAATAAAAAATTATATACCATATAATGAGATGTGATTATGTTAATTTCATAATATTTTTCTATCAACTCCTCCATCAAATGGGAAATGAATTCATCGCTCTTGTGTTTGGCAGGCTACCGCCTTGCGAACTGATGTAATTTGTATTCCACACTAACTCATATGGATAGTAATAATGATGGAAATAATGAATATATTTGATAAATATGATATTATATTAATTATTTAAAATTAATATAACATCCATGTACTTACCCTTTCACTCATTAAGGGACTGACATCATCGTTTATATGTATTAATGACATGCCGTCTCCATGAAGAAATACAATTAATTTTTCATGCACAACTTTAAATAATGGTTATAAAAATTTATAAAATGAATAAATATGATATATATAACATTAATATCATTCTTGATATTATAGATACATATATTATTCACAAGAACCAAAACTTCCGTAATAAAACATGAATGATAAAATAAAACAGTTAACACCCAAAACAATGTTAATAAAGAAATATTATTAATGAACATGTGATAAGATGTTATAAGAAGACCATATAAGATATTATAAAAATTAATATTTTTCTATTACAAATCAATAAAATGTTTAAAACCATTATACAGGAGGTTAATTCATGTTCGACTAAAGGTAAATGTGGGGTAATAGATTTTTTCTCAATTTCCTTTCATTGAGGCGTATTGTAATGTTATGAACCAAATTTTTTTATATAGTGTATATACTGTCCATTTTACATTTAATATAATGAATCCTTGATATTTCATTTCATTTTAAGTTTCAATTTGAATTATTTCTCCCAAGGGGATTTGACTTGAAAGTTACCAAGTGGTAAGGAATTTCATAACTCAATTTTTTTCATGGGTTATATTACATTTTCATTGTCTTTGATAATATAAAATTATGTGTGTGATAATTTTTTATTATTTTATGTTGTATTTATAATTATTTTTATGTGTATTTATATTTTACACACATAATCACTTCTTATATTAATTATCACTTCAACTTATTATCATCTTTGTAAGGGTTTATTTCACAATATCATTTTAATTGAGGTTGTTTATGATTGAATTTAAATTTAAGTAAATTATTTGAACATTATAAAATAAATCCATTTAATTTTATTCTCATATTTTTATTCATTATTTTTTCAAGTAATGGTGGTGTTTTTTCTCTATTGGGTACTTAAAATGATTGAGAAAATGTTTTAAAGAAAATTTGATTCTATTTATCTCTTCGTTCGAATTTTTTTCCCTCTATATACATGTCTTATTAAAATATTTTGAAAAATGTTTTTTAAATTCTAAAAATGATTTATTAAATAATTTTTTTACTTATTTTTGACTTTTTTAAAAAAAATTAAAGGAATATTTTTGTTGTTTTATAAAAAGATAATTTTTAACCGTTTTACAATAGTGATGTTTTTATATAGAATTTATGGAATTACCCACAATCATGAACACTCATTTATTTGAAGATTCCTTTAAAATTTTACAAGGTTATTTTTAAGGAAATTTTTTCCCTGATATTCTATAATTTTTTAGTTTTGAAAAGTGATTTTCAAAGTAATATGGGTATTTTCCTCGAAAAAATTTGTAATGATATTTTCATGGTATCTCTATTCATTAGAGACAAAACCCATTTATTTTACTTATACACCACCAGGTATATATTGTATTGATACCATCCTTATTCTTTCTTTGTATGGTTTATGATCAATTTTACCAAGGAAATTATTGACATTCAATTTCTTGATTAGTTTTTTTTTACTTTAGATTTCACTTGAAACATTTACTTTCTTATGATAACTAGAAATTAAATTTCCCCTAAATATCCATATTCTTTATCATGGATAAGATTATTTACTAAAACATATATCATTTATATATGTGGTTTTTTATTTGAAAGTTATTAGATTAACTAGTGAAATATTTATAATCAATATTCTTTATTAAATATAGACATTTATTAATAAGGAATATTATTTATGAATTAAATAGATTATTTAATATATTAAAAATGCATTGGACATATAGTGATGGGTAGTGCCTAGAATTATATATCGTCTAATTGCATCAATAGTCTCATGAGGTGAATTATTAAACTATAATTAAATGGGTTTCTAGCATATACCTACCCATCAATTAAAATATATTGGTGAAAGGTCTTAATGGTATAGACATTATGATATTTGAGATCACGACATCCAATATTAATCATTTCTGTCATTGAGAATTTAGTTATTATTATCCATGATATTATTTCATTGATATTATCCATGGATGAATTTTGTGATCTTGTTATTTAATAAATGAAATGTGATTTCAGTTATTTACATTTCCATATTGATTATGACTTATCTAATCATGATAGAAAAGTTATTGATTAAATGGAATGTGTGTCCAATTATTAACCTTTTCATATTGATTTTTCCTTATTGATTCATGATATATTCTACTATAGTTAACCCTTACTGGATATTTGAGCTCACTCTTATTTTGTTTTCATTTCCCAGGATATGAAGAAAGAATATTTAAATGAGTTTAAGGATGATGAATATTTACTTTCACTATGTTGTAATTTATATTTTAAATTGTAATGTAAGACTCAAGTATGTATATAGTTCACCAAGACTACTAAACTATTCAGTCCTTTGGGATGCAAAAGATTGTATTAAGCACCAATTTAATAAAGTAACCACTAGATCCAAGCTACTGGGATCGGGGTATTTACAATTGGTATCAGAAAAAGTTTAGCTGAAACCTTGGGAACTATATTTACAAAAAATTGACTATGGAACATAACCATATGAAAGAATTTGAGGATAGGTATATAATAATGTTCTAAATTTTTGTTAAGATATTATATTTGTTTTCTTAGTAATACATTCTATTATAGATTCTAAAAGTGGATATGGTTATGGCATAGTTTTACCCAGGGGTATTAACGTTGAAAAAGAACATTGAGATTTGACTCAATTGTTATTTGGTGCACAATAACAAGACTTAATGAACACTAGGTTTGGAACTCCCATGGGATATATTTAGGATAATTCACACTTTCTTTACAAACCATATTGAAGGATTTGAATAGATGATGATAATAAATGAAATAGGTTAAACCTATGGTGTCTTAGATTGAAGAGTAGGTTTTAGGATTTATACACCCTATAAATGATTATATGGTTTTCCAAAAATGATTATTGTTACTCATTCTATGCCTTTTGTTTTTATTAAATGAATGGAAACCAAAGGAATCATGTTAATATTGAAGATGATAAAACAAATGGGATGATGACTAGCGCAAAATATATCACAATTATTCTTAATTAGTTATCCTGAAACATGATTAAAAACCTATACATTACCCAAATCTTGTACTCACTAAAGAATATAAGTATAGAGTCCACTAGATTTTGAGTGGTGGAAACCATAGATTAATGAAGGTTTAATCTTCTCAATGTCATAAGTATGGAAAGATACACCCAATAGAATGTCTCAAAGGAATAAGAAAATGTGTTATGTGTGGAAAATAAGGGCATAGGGAAATTAATTCCCAAGGAAAAGTTAGGAATTCAATGGATAGAAATAAATTTCATCATAGATATACATTTATAATTTTTTTATTGAATGTGGGGAACATGGGTGTAATAACCCAAATCTTTATCTCAGGTATGGTTCTTGATTTCTGTTGTTTTGAGAAAAATAGGAGTTTTTGGAAATTTAAGGAGTACACGTTGTGTACTTAGAAGTACACGTCGTGTACCCAATTTTTGAGGGTATCCATGTATTGGCCATGTAATAGCCGAGTATATCATTGTGGGGGGTGACCCAGAGACCACCTAAAGAGGATCTCATTTAAGGAATGTATACGGTGTGTACATTAAATGAACAAGCAGTGTACTTTTCTTTTTATTTGATTAAATGGACTGGGGTCACATCTAATTGGAAGAACACCCTTCTTCTCAGATCGTCTCATCCATGAGTGACCAAAGCTGATGATTCTTTTCCGAGTCCCTGGCCCGCCACCCATTCTCTGAATCAACCATCACCAATTGTGTTGGAACCACCCCGGTGAGTTCTTCCTTCTTCTAGAGCCTCATTCCTTGATTTCTCCTCTTTCGTGAGATATCCTTGGTTGAGTGTTTTTTAAGATTTTGTAGATCTACCATGTTTTAGGTTGATTCAAAGGCTGATGTTAAACTATATCAATCTTATAACACTGAGGTAGGTGGTTTGTGACTTTTTGTAGATTGTATTTGAATTATATATGCTAAATTTCCCAATACCCTAGTTTAGGGTATTGTGTATTTAAGAAATTTAACCCTTAATGCATGTTATGCCTTGATTGCTTGAGTTAGGGCTCTTGATTGAGAATGGGGTTTAATTACCTTTCTATGGATGTTTTTTCCCATGTTTGAACTAAGTTGGCCATTGGTTCTAGTTTTCCCTATTAGGCTGCTCTGTTTTCCATTCCTAGTGTTGTTAGGGTGGAGTGATATTATCTGACTTGCTTGTGACATGCCTTGTAGCTATTTAACCAAGTAGTATATTGTGATTTTACTTTGGTTTTTGGATATAGTTTGTGCATGATTGCTTACACAGGGTTGTTGGAATCTGGTGTAGTTATACCATAGGGGGAATGGATATTGAGGGCTTCCCCAGAGTGTCTGTTATACTTTCATGTTGCGAGACCATAGGGGGGATAGATGTTGAGTTATCCCTTAGAGTGTATGTAGTTCCATGTTGTGACACCATAGGGTGAATTTTATGTTGAGTGCTTCCTTAGAGAGTCTTTAGTTTACCGATAAAAGACCACAGGGGGTAAAAAAATTATCAAGAATTGGTTTTTTCATCTTATCAAAGGATAAACTTAAAAAGAATCATTTTAAAAAGATAATCATGAGATATTATAAAATAAAATTACAAGGTTTTATAAATAATTTTTACTTGAAAATTTTCATGGATTTTTTTAGAAAATTATCAAAATATAATTTTTAGGAGTTTATCAAATGATGAGTTATAAAAGAAATATCAAAAGATAATTACAATTAATTATCAAAGAATAATTGCATGAGATTATCTAGGAAATATTATTCAATTCATTAAGTCATAATTAAATGATAATTATCACGTGGTAATATTATTGAGATTATCCTAGGATAATTATGTGTATTATCAATGGATAATTATTAAAATTGTCAAATGATAATTGAAATATTATCAAATGATATCTTTTTAAAAGGATAATTTCTGAAAAAATATCAGTAGATAATTAATCTTGAGTAGAACATTGAGCACATGTGTCTACCAAAATGATAAATTTCAAATTATTCAATAGAGATAAAAATATCATCATATGTGATATTTTTATGATAATTCAAAAATTATCTAGGGGAGATAAAGTATCATCACATGTAATATTTTATTTCTTTTGGAAATAAAATATATATTTTTGGTTCTAGGAAACCTTGACAAACCTTGAGTATTGAAATTCTATAATAAATCTATGAATATGTTCTCTTGACTATTTTATCCCCACCTTTTTACATCGGTGACTTTTGGGGTACGAAGTTCCTTATCTTTTTGGGCTCTTGTTTACACATGTTTCCATAATTTATTTATTTGTTGAATTAATTGTTATTGTTCTTGACTTGTGATTATATGTGGGTGTGTGTAGCCTATAGTATATTGTGATTTTTTTCCATTAGATTGATGTGATAGCTTGATTCCATGATGATGTTTGATTCATATATTGATGTATATAGTGATTCTATGTTTCTTATGACATGTTCCATGGTTTTTATCATGCAATGAAGTGTCATGTTTTCCTTTGTAGTATTGGTATGTGTATACTTGATAGGTGGAAATCATGGTATGATGAATCCTTGTTTGGAAAACACATGATGTTCAGTGCAGATGATGGCACAACATGATAACCTTATAACCTATAATCTACCTGACTCCTTGTGTATTTCAAGTAGATGACCGACACTTGATGCCTTGTGTATTTTGAGTGTTACCTGATGCCATGTGTATTTTGGTTAGGTTAAAAATACTTGATGCCTTGTGGATTCCGAGTATTACCTGATGCCTTATGAATTCTGGGTAGGTTGTTTTCACTCGATGCCTTGTGGATTCTGAGTGACTTTCCAAAATCTTTATAGAAGGTTTTGGATACGTATTGACATATAATATATTTCCAGTATGGAGCCAAAGCAGGTACAACCAGGGGTTTTTGTAGCTTGGTTAGTGCACAGCCACTCAGTTTTGGATTGTTGGGTTATTATGCTTATTATACATTTATTTTATTATGGAATATAATTGAATACTTGATAACATATGGTTAAGGATACATTGGTGGCATCCTACTGAGTCTTATACTCAAACCCCACTTGGGAATTTCGATTCTCATATAGATTCCATGAGGGATCCGATTAAGGATATGAGCCCTGTGGTGGATGTATGAGCAGTGGATCATGTATCTAGTAGAAAAATGATCTTGAATCTAGTGGACCGAAGTTTATCTTTTATTTATCTACTGCTTATTACATTAGTTTTTATTTCCACTTTGGGATCTTGTTTAGTGAATGACATTTATGTCATCCTTACTTTTCTACATGTTTACTATAATAATTTATTATGTTGTTTATTGTTGATTATTGATCCTATGACATGATACTGAGGTTATAGTCTCCCCATGGTTCCACTCGAGACCCTCACTACTAGTCAGAAACCTCTTGTGTATAGGTAGGCACACATGAGGACATGTGACATTTAGTCACAGACCCTATGGTTCAGTTTGGGATGTTATAAAATGGTATCAAAGGCTAGGACTCACAAACTTGTTTCTTCTATTTGAATTGATACAGAACATGATAGAAAGGATATAGGACATCTGGGACTCAGGTAGGGGAACTATGCCATTTCTTATCCAATACTATATAGTGGACCTTTGAGATACCATTAAATGAGAATTATGTTTTGATATTACTATTGATTAAACTCACCTTGGGTAATGTATAATATGTTGATATGTGATTTATGGGGTTTTAGTTTCATTCATACATAATGACTAAGAATGCAGGTTCACATTCCATATACATAACTGTTGTTATGTTGTATAATAGTTCATTAATTAAATTCCTTTTTTTCAATATCTATTCAAGATAGTTTATACTATGTGATATATCTTTATTGGCATTAATTTTTTGAACTAAGCATGCTTTTTTGTTAGTATATTTATATGGACAATGTGACTAACGTGTAGGAATAGAGACAGGGGTAAGTTTTAGGAGGTTTAAAACTTGGATTGATGGTAGAATCTTCGAAAAACCTTGTGTGATCCCATAGACTAGTTAGGATCTATTTATGTTTATAATGTTCCTTCTATTACAGAAGATGCCACCTTAAATACACCTGATGGGACCGCCAGCTGTGGCAGCCCAGGATGCTCTCATGCCACCACCTATGGTACCGAGGAATATACCCCAACATGCTCATATATTAGCACAATAAATTCAATATGTAGAGACCATTCATCCAGGAATTTTTTGGATAGTTCCTATCCAGGGTGGACCCACATAGAAGAACATATCTGACCCTGCTCAGGATTTCCAACTCCAATTCCCTACAGTATTCTAGTGCACTAGGGTCCTATAAAATTTAGAGGAATGTATGGAATTTATTGATAACATCTTTTAATTGGTCTAGACTCCTCATTAAGGGTGTGTGATCCTGGTGCCCTTCATGTTTTAAGGGCCTTCCAGAAGATGGTAGACTGCTATGAGCCAATGTGGGAGATGAGGGAGTCTTACTTGGGTGACCCTCAAGAATATTTTTCTTGAGAAGTATTTTTAAGGTGAAATGAAGAAGGATTGTGCCCAGAAGTTCTTGGATTTATTATAAGGTTACATGATTATCTATTTATATTATTCCTGGTTTGTGGAGTTTCTTAGTTTTTCTCCTTTTTTAAGTGAGAACAAGGTGCATAAGGTTCAGAAGTTTGATATAGGACTTTGAATTAAACTCAGATGTCAATTTAGGGGGTTTTAAATGATGACGTATACACAAGTATTTCATAAGGAAATAACCTTTGAAAATTTATTGGAGGAGGACAAGGTATCAGGCTTGCTTCCAGCCCATAAAGGGATAGTGACTAAGTTTCCTCTCACTACTATGGGAGTTAATTCTAAAAATAAGAATATGAAGACCAAAGACATCCAACAGAGTACCAATATGCCGATGGAGAATATTGTATCCTCATCATCCCCTTTGGAAGGAGTTTCATAGTTTTTTAACTATGGAAAGGCTGGACACTTTTTTAGGTTATGTATTACACCTCAGAGAACGTGTCAGTAGTGTGGGAAGAGGGGGAATCTTCAACAATTTTGATCCAATATTTATAGGTTGAGCTCTCATATATGTAGGTTTCAGACACTAATATATAATCAGGGTTCTCAGTAGTGGAATTAGACTATTCATGCACCCCAAGTACAAGGAAGGGGAGATAAGGTAGGTCGCATGTACATTGTAGACTAGGCTCCAACATATGGTGGAGAGGGACCATTTACTATTCAAGTTACAATCCTTATCACCTCTATTTTATCTACTTACTTATTCAATATTGGTGATTCCTCTTCTTTTATACCTACAAAAGAAGTTACTAGACTTGACTTACCAGTCGATTTATCATCTGAGCTAGTCTCCCTTGATACACCATTGGGTACAAGAGGGCATCATCTTCACTGATCCCAGAGTGTCCACTAGTCATTGCTGAATATGGAAATATGTTGGAATTCATTATTCTGTAGATGAATAATTTTTATGTGATTCTTGGTATGGATTTGTTGACCAACTTCCAAGCTCGCATTTATTACTATTGTAGATGGGTATCTTTTACTTATCCAAAGGGATATAAGTTCTTGATGATTAGAGAGTGGGAACTAGAAGAAGACTGAGTTGAACCAGAACTGAGCCAGCTTTAAAAAAATCAAAACACATATATAAGGCTTGGACATTTCAACAACATCAGTGGAAACACCCTCATCTTTTCCTCTAGTCGTGGATCTCTATCAGGGTGTCTTTCTAGATGACTTCACAAGACTCCTTCTTGATATGGGAGTTTAATTCGATTTATATCTCATACCTGGTGAGCAAACCATTTCGATACCCCTGTATCGTAAGGTACCAACCGAATTGAAGGAGATCAAGTTAAAACTTGATGAATTATAGATTAGGTGATTTATCAGACATAGTAATTCACCATGGGATACACCTATTTTATTTATTAAGAAGGTGAATGGGGGTCTTTGACTATAAATTGATTACTGGAAGCTGAACCAGCTGACGATGAAGAACAAATATCTATTTCCTAGAATCGATGATAATTTAAATTAGATATGGGGAGTTTAGTGTTTCTCAAATATTGATTTTTGATCAAACAACCATCAATTTTGATTTAGGGAGGAGGAAATTTTAAAGATGGTGTTTAGGAGAAGATATGGATTGTATGAGTACTTAGTGATGTCATTTGGGCTGATGAATGCACAAGTGGTGTTCATAGACCTCATGAAAAATATCTTTCATCCTTACTTGGACTCTTTCATGATAATTTTCATTAATGATGTCCTCATATAATTACTGACACCAGAGCAATATGATAGAAACCTAGAGATAGTCTTGAGTATGCTTCGAGCAAATAGGATTTACACCAAGCTATCAAAATGTGACTTGTAGTTTAAAGATGCGAAGTTCCTAGTAAATGTGGTGTTAGATACCTATATATCAGTAAAACTATATAAGTTCAATGAAGTAATGTCTTGGAAATATCCCTAAAACATTTTTGAGATTAGGTGCTTTCTTGGATTGGAAGGATATTATTGGAGGTTTATCCAAGATTTCTTCTAACTATCATCACCCATAATAGAACTGAAAAATAAGGGAGTAAAGTTCCAATGTTCAGACCAATTTTATGAGAATTTCCCTAAGCTAAATAAAAGGTTGAAAATAGCTCTAGTACTAACACTCCCTATGATTGGGATTACTTATGTAGTGTATGGTGATGCATTAGGATTTGTCCTAGGACTGGTGATAATGAAAAGAGATAGGGTAGTTGCCTACGGGTCTCAATAGCTACAATCCCATGAGAAGAAATACCCTACACATGACCTGGAGCTGGTAGTGGTGGTTCACGCTCTGAATTATTAGAGACACTATCTCTTTAGTGAGATATTTATTATTTACACATACCATAAGAGTTTTCACTATATCTTCACATGTAGGGACCTGAATTTTAGTAAGAGGAATTGGGTTGAGTATCTATAGATGTTCAACTTTGATATGGAATATTCACCTTGTAAGTGAAATGTCATAGCATATTCTCTTAGTCGTAAGACTCAGGCTGAGCATGAACTTGGCAAGAGGTCCTTAGAGCAGTAGTGGTGTTTGATGAGTTTATTGTATGATTTGAGGATGGATGCCTTAGAGGACCATGGTTCAATGAATTTTTCTCCCTTGATAGTCATGTCCTCACTTGTGGACTGGGTAAAAGTTGAACAGGGTTCAGAATCAAAGTGTGTTGTAATGAGGGGAAAATAGCTGGTGATGACTCGATGCCCAGATGGTAGATGGAATACAATGATTTGATTTTGGTACATGGCAGAGTAGTAGTACCTACTTGTATTATAGAGTGGTTGATGAGGGATTACCATACCTCTATATAGTTAGTGCATCTTGGTGCAACCAAGATGTATCATGATTTTAGGTGATAGTTCTGGTGTCCAGAGATGAAGAGAGGTATTATTGGTTTTGTCTCTTGATGCCTCGCATGTTAGAGGGTGAGGGATGTGAACCAGCATCCTTGTGGGTTGTTACAGCCACTCTCAATACCTACGTGGAAGTGATAATACATCATTATAGACTTTTTAATGAGTTTACCTAGGAATCTGAGGATTCACGGTGCATTTTGGGTGATTGTTGATCGGTTAATGGAGATTTCTCACTTCTTATCGATTAGAGAGACTCAATCAATGGAAGAGAAGGGAAAGCTACATGTTTGAGAGATTTTTTGCCTACATGGAGTCAATTTGAGCACTTTTTCAGATATATATGTATGTTTTACATCACAATTTTATTAGGGTCTACAAAAATCCCTATGGACTCAGCTGATATTAAGCACAACGTACCATCCTCAGACTGACAGACAGTCCAAGAAGACCTTATGAATATTGAAGGATATTATTCGAGTTTGCATTAAAGACATTGGTGGAGCATGAGATGATCACCTAAACTTGATTGAGTTTTCATATAATAATATTTATCAGTATTCAATTCATATGACACCATATGAGGCTCTATATGGGAGTCCATGTTGTTCACTGTTGTGTTGGCATGAGGTGGGTGAGGTTGCAATTGTTGGCCCCAGTATGGTTCAAGATTCCTCATAGAGAGTGAAGATGATACAAAAGAGATTGATCACCACTCAGAGCAGACATAGATCATATGCCAACCCAAGGGGAAGACCCTTGGAGTTTTCTAGGACAGATCAAGTTTTCTTGAGGGTGACTTCTTGGTTGGGGCATAGACATCTAGATAAGTAGGGAAATATTTTACCACATTTTGTTAGACCCTTTGAGATCATAGAGTGGATAGGGATAGTGGCATATCATATGAACCTCTATTCTCACTATCAAGGTATGCATTATGTGTTCCATGTGTCATAGCTTTAGAGGTACATACCCAACCCTGCACATGTTATTGATTTTGAGGACGTTGAGTAGGATATAGATGCATATTATGAGGATCATCTAGTTTAAATCATAAATTGAAGTGAGAAGGTGTTGCGAGGAAAGATGGTACCACTATTTTAGATTTAGTGGAAGTATGTACATATCCAGGAAGAAACAAGGGAATGTGAGTCTGATGTTCATACTCAGTGGCCAAAGTTGTTCGATAAAGACTGATAGAGATACGTATTGAGGATGAGAAGTAATTAGAGGGGGAGAATTGTAATATCCTTCATTTTAAAAAGATAATAAAATCTCCTTGTTGATAAATTATAAGTTCCTTATGTGAAAAAAAATGATTTATCAGTGAATATAAATTAATAAATGTGTTAAAGTATTTTTATAAGGGTAAAAACCAAGTTAACTCTTTGGAATATTCAATTTAATATTTTCAAATTCTGATATTAAGTTGATTCGAGATTCCAAAGATCATAAAGTCTCGGAGAATAAGGAATAAAAATATTAAATATATTATAATAAACCCACAAAATTTATTAAAAATAATTGAATAACTCCAAAACAGTGCATTTTATGAAAAATATGAGACCACCGTTAGGTCTGAGACATGATGTTTACCCTAGGCGGGGTATAGTATTTGTAAGCATCAGACGTTTGAATGCCTCTCTCATGAGAATAATTATTTAATAATTTTTAATATATTACTTTTTAAATTAATTTAATAACTCTAAAATGGCACATTATATAAAAAAATACGAGATCATCGTTAGGTCTAGGACACAGTGTTTACCCTAACAAGGGTATAACATTAGTAAGCATCAGATGTTTGGATTCCTCACTAGGGAAAAGAACCATTTACATTTTTAATTAATTAATTATTCTATTTTTTAAATAATAAATAATTAATATCTCTCAAACGGTATATTTAATGACAAATAAAAGACCACATTTTGGTCTGGAACGGGGGGTTTACCCTAGGAGGGGCATAAATTTCATGAGCAATGAGCATTTGGTCAGGTCTCTCATAAATTTTAAGTTATTTAATAATTATATTAAATAATTAACTTTATTATTTTAATTTAGTTATTATTTTAACTCTAAAATAGGATTTTATAGTTAAAATTCTTCCTAATCCATTGAAACCTTCTTATACACACCCCCATGGTCCAAAAATCAAGGAAAATTAATCGTTCTACACCTTTTAAATTACAACACCATAAATGGAAGGAATTAATCACTTCGTTTAAATTCTAAGATGAAACAGTGAAGTAATTGAAGGGTTTTGAAAATAAGGGGATGAGATAGGTGTTATTTTCATCTTTTTTAAATACCTGAATGATTCACCATTCATTTGGGTCGATCTCATCAAATCTGACAGAACCCAAGACTCCCTTGGGCATGATCCATTGAGTCTCGAGCAGTCCCCTTATTGATGGTGCTATTGAGTGTGTCACCCTTCTCCTTAGCAATTAGGCACTGTTCACCAGGTTGGTTTTCTCTTTATTTTCAAATAATTTATTTATTTTATGCTTTTTTCCATTATTTCTTAAAATTATGAAAAAATGGGAGTCTTAAATAAATAAACAAATAAATTAATTAAAAGTAATTTTTCATAATTCTCAAAAGAATTATAAAATGATAATTATGAAAATTATCAGAAGATGGGTAAACAATTATTAAGAATTGGTTTTGTCATCTTATCAAAGGATAACCTTAAAAAACATTATCAAATGATAATCATCAGATATTATCAAAGAAAATTGAAAGGTTTTATAAATAATTTTTACTTGAAAATTTTCGTGGATTTTTTAGAAAATTGACAAAATATAATTTCTATGAGTATATCAAAGGATGAGTTATGAAAAAAAATTATCAAAATATAATTAAAAATAATTATCAAAGAATAATTGCATGATATTATCAATATAATATTATTCAATTAGTTAAAGGATAATTAAATGATAATTTTCACATGGCAAGATTATCGAGATTACCATAGGAAAATTACATGTATTATCAAAGGATGATTATTAAAATTATCAAACAATAATTTCAAGATTATCAAAGGATAATTTTTTTAAAATGATAATTTCTGATAAATTATTAAGAGATAATTAACCTTTAGGAGAACATTGTGAGCACATGCGTCTTCCAAAATGATAAATTGGAAATTATTCAATAGAGATAAAAATATCATCGCATGTGATATTTTCATGATAATTTTAAAATTATCTAGGAGATATAAAGTATAATCACATGAGCTATTTTATTTCTATTAGAAATAAAATAGATGTTTTTGTTTCTAGGAAACTTTGATGAACCTCGATTGTTGACTCTCTATAATAAAGTTGCGAAGAGGTGTTCTTGACTAGTTTATACACACCTTTTTACATCGTCCACTTTTGAGCTAGAAAGTTCCTTAACTTTTTGGGTTCTTGTTTACACATGTTTCTATACTTGATTTATGTGTTGAATTAATTGATATCATGCTTTACTTGTGAACACATGAGGGTGTGTGTGTGTGTCACATAATATAGTATGATTTGTTTCCATGAGATTGATGTGATAGCTTGATTCCATGATGATGTTTTATTCACATGTTCATGTATATGATGATGTTGTGTTTCTCATGATGTGTGGTATGGTTTTTATCATGATATGACTTATCATGTTTTCCTTTGGAGGATTGGTATGTGTATACTTGACAGGTAGCTTTCATGGTATGATTAATCCTTGTGGGGTACACACATGATTTGCAGAAAATATGACGTTGTAGAATGATAACCATGTAACCTGACATCTACTTTATGCCTTGTGGATTCCATGTATATGACTAAAACTTGAGGCCTTGTTCATTTCGAGTGTTACCTGATGCCTTGTGGATTTCAGGTAGGTTATAGATACTTTATGCCTTGTGGATTCTGAGTATTACCCAATTCATTTTGGATTTTAGGTAGGTTATTTTCACTTGATGCCTTGTAGATTTTGAGTGACTCTCCAACAACCTTGTGGCTAGTTTTTGATACTTATCGACATACAACATATTTCCAGCATAGAGCCAAAGCAAATACAACTGAGGGTTTTTGGTGGTTTGGTTAGTGAAAAAACACTCAGTTTTTTTTTTTGTGTGTTATTATGATTGTTACACGTTTATTTTATTATAGAATACACTTGTATACTTGAGTACATCATGTTAAGGACACATTGGTGGTGTCCTACTGAGTCTTTTACTCACACCCTACTTGGGAATTTTGATGCCCTTGTAAATTTCATGAGGGATCTAGAGAATGGAAAGGGACCTATGTTGGATGGATGATAAGTGGAGCACAGAGATAGGATTAGACTAGGACAGACTCTAGAGGACCACATTTTACCTTTTATTTATCTACTACTTATTACATTAGGTTTTCATACCACTTTGGGACCTGATTTATTGTATAACATGTATGTTATCTTTACTTTTCTGTATATTTACTCTGATTATTTATTATATTATTTATTGTTTATTATTGATCCTATTAAATGATATTGAGGGTGTAATCTCCTCGTAGTTCCAATCGATACTCTTGCTGCTAGTTGGAAACCTCATGTGTACGGGGAGGCGTGCATGAGGGCATGTGGAATTCTGGAATGGTCCCTATGGTTCAGGTTGCTAAGTTATAATAATGATGGAAATAATGAATATATATGATAAATATGATGTGATATTAATTATGTAATGTTAATACAACATCTACTTCCTTACCCTTTCTTCTGCTAAGGGAATGATTTCGTTGCTCGTACATACATAAGGCATACCGTCTCCACTAAGCAATGTGATTCATTTTACTTGTAAAAATTTAAATAATGTTTATAAAAATGTTTCCAATGAATAAATTTGATATTTATAACATTTTTATCATTATAGAGATGATTTATCTATATCCTATGCATAGGAACCAAAACCTTTACAACAAAACATGCATGATAAAACAAAGTAGTTATCACCTGAAACAATGTTAATAAAGAAATATTATTAATGAACGTGTGACAATATGTTATAAAAAATCATATATGATCTTATAAATAGGAATTTTTTTCTTTTATGAATAAATAATATGTTTAAAACCATTATATAGGAGGTTAAAGTACATTCAACTAAAGTGAAATGTGAGGTAAGGGGTTTTATCTCAATTTCCTTTCATTGAGTCATATTGTAATTTTATGCACCTAATTTCCTTTATATAGTGTATATAATTCCTCTTTTATATATAATATCATGAATACTTCATATTTCATGGTGTTTTAACTTTAAATTTGAATTATTTCACCAAAGGTTATTTGATTTGAATGTTACCAAGTGGTAAGGAATTTCATAACTCAATTTGTTTTAAATGGGTTATATTACTTCTTCATTATCTTTGATATTCTAATATTATGTGTGAAATGAATTTTGATTATTTTATATTTTATTAAAACTTTTTAATGTCTATTTTGATTTGAAACACAAAATCAATTATTAGATTAATTCTCACTTCAACATATTATGATCTTTGTAAGGGTTTATCTCTCAATCTCATTTTAATTGAGAATGTTTGTGCTTGAATTTTCATTGAAGGAAATTATTTAATCATTATATAATAACCCCTTTTAATTTTATTCTCCTATATTTATTCATGAATTTTTCAATTAATGGTAACATTTCCCTCTCTTTTTTACTTAAAATAATTGATAATTTTTTTTAAAGAAAATCTGACTTTATTTCTCTCTTCAATCAAAAATAATTTTTATTCCATATATATTTTTTCTAAAAAAAATTTCAGAAATTTTTTTATCATTATCCAAATTATTTATTAATGAATTTTTTACCCAAGTTTATTTTTTTTAATTTTTTTTGAAAGGAATCCTCTTGTAATTTATTGAATGAGGTACTTTTTAACCTTTTTACAACAGTGTGACAAGAATGTTTTTTATATGGAATTTATGAAATTATCCACTATCATGACCACTCATTGTTTTTTATATTACTTTAATAGTTTACTAGATTATTTTGAAATAATTTTTTTTTTTAATATTTTGATTTTTTTTATTTTTTTAAATGAACTTTTAAAGTAAATGGGTGAGTTTTCCTTAAGAAAGTTTTTAATAATATTTTCATGGTATTTCTATTTATCAATGAAAAACCCATTTATTTTAATTATAATCTACTAAATATTTTTTATATTGATAACATGCTATTATTTCTCTAGATGGTTTATGATCAAATTGATCAAGTAAATTATTGACATTCACTTTCTTGATTAATTTTGTTATCATTAACTTTCCCTTGAAACATTCACTTTATTATGATCATTGTAATTTACAATTACCCTAAATAAACATATTATTTATCATGGATATTATTAATTCTTAGACCATATATCATTCTATATACGGGTTTTTACTTTGAAAGTTATTTAATTGATCGGGGAAATATTTATATTCCATATTATTTATTCAATATGGATATTTATTTATAAGTAATATTGTTTATGAATTAATTTAATCATTCAATATTTGAGGAATAAATTGGTCATGTAGTAATAGGTGGGACTCAGAATTATATATCCCCTTGATGCATTAATAGCCACATGAGGTGAATCAGTAAGCTAGATTTAAATGGGTTTCTAGTGTATATTTACCCATCTATTTAACTATATTAAAGAAAGGTATTGATAGTATATATATATCATGATGTAAGATATCATGACATCCAATACTAAGTATTTACTTCATTGAGAATTCAATTATTATTATCCATGATAATATTGAATTGATATTATCCATGGAAGCATTTTGTGCTCAAGTTATTGATTAAATGGAATGTGTCTTCAATTATTTTCCTATACATATTTATTATATCATATATATTCATGATATTCAAGTTATTGATTAAATTAAATGTGTGTTAAATTATTTACCTCGTAATAATGATTTTCTTTATTGATTTATGATAGATTCTGATGTATATAACCCTTACTGAGAATTTGAGCTCACCAGTATTTTGTTTCCCTTCCCTAGGATATGAAGAAGGAATATTTAAATGAGTTTAAGGATGTGGAATATTTACTTTCACTATGTTTATAATTTATATTTTTAAATTTAAGGTGAGACTCATGTATGTATCTATTTTACCATTACTACTAAATTATTTAGTCATTTGGGATGCAATCACTTGTATTTAGCACTAATGTAATAAAGTAACCATTGGATCTGGGCTATTTTGGTCTGTGTATTTACACTTAATATGGAAAATTCGGGCCTATAAGGACATGAATCGAGTCGAGGAATTATTATATTGATATCATGGTCGATGAATTTGAAATTTTATTTTATATAATAGTATAAAAGTATATTATTTTTACATTACTTGATTAACAATTATATGAAATGTAATATTTTTTATTAACAATATCATAATATTTTAGAAAGTCCCCAAAACCTTCAAAATTGAACTTATAATAGCTTGTTGTGAAATCATTCTAGTGGAAAAGATCCATATATCCCTTATTATAACCCATAGATTTTTTGGACAAGCTATTTGAAGGTATTTTGGTAGGTATTTTTGCTAATCGTGGGTTTGAATCTCCTTGATTCATTGAGTAGACATACCAAACCATAAATAATTATTTTTATTTCCTCAACACTTTCCACTGAGTAACACAAAGTCCTCCTTCGACCATTAACCCATTATTCTACTCAGTTCTGTTGACCCAAATCTCTATTTAAAACTCCTAAATAATTAAAAAATACCCTAAATTTGTCCATAAAATTAATTTTAACTATGTTTCATATATAACTTAAGTAATAGAAGAATTTTTTGATTTAAAATTATTCAAGGTATTTTATTTATTATGTATTAATTTATTGTTTTATCATTTTACATATCTTTTTAATGTTAATTAGATTTTACTTAAGTGATTAATTATGTTTTGGTAAAATATTTATGTATAATAATTTTATTATTTATCCTATATGGTCATGATTGTTATTTAATTAATTTATTCATGTAATGATGACATAACATCCATAAAATAAAATAAATAACCATGCATTAGACACAATAAATTTTGGAAAGATCACGAACTTTATCTTCCAGTTTTTTATTGAGTAGACAATAAAAAAACCAATGAACCTAGAAGAAAAAATCCTTGATCCAGTATTGGATTAAGTTACAAAATTCCACCCATGTCCTATACATAACTTGGTCTAGTTTCACCTTGATTACATATTGAATTGGATCTATGCTTCTGAGAGATCTATCATTAGAGTGCATTTACTTTACAAGTGGGTTTAGGGAATCAAAGGGGGGTTATATAAAATAAACCATAAGAAAATAAAACTTTACATAATAAGAATTTAGGTATGACTCATAGGAAATAATTTTAATTTAATAATAATAATTTAAAACAACTCAAGAAATAATTAAATTGAAAAAAACCACAAACATACACAGGTTGGTATGAGTTGATGATCTTACATGCTTTCAATGAATACACATTTAAAATAACTATATATAAATAATTTAAATTAATTATTTGTTAAGATAAAACACACATTAATTAATCTAATTAATTAATTAATTCATTGTTATCTTAATCTCCATCAAATATTCTCAAGATATTCCCACCCATAGTGATTATAAATAAATTAAATAAATTAGTTTTATTTAAAATTTAATAAAATAAGTACACATCTTGTTCTTATAAGAAACATGCAAAATACCTATCCAAACTATCTAACATGGTCCTTTTTTTATGAAATTCACTCTCACAATATATCATGTACACAACATTAACGTAATTTCTTGGTGTGCACTATAAATAAATGACACATGTGACACATTAAAATTAATTTTTGTTTATTTATTTAATGCACATGGAGTGTACAATATGTAATTACCATGCATGACTTGTAGTTTTAAATTTTACATGGAATTAATTAATCATTATATATATATATAGCCTTTCACATGGAGTGTATTTTCAATAAATGACACAAAAAATATTTATTAGGTTAAATGGAATAATTTAATAATTTTATTTTTTAGTGTAAATTTGTAAGATATTTGGTTTGTATAAGCCAACTACACACTGTGTATATCTCTTCACCATCTATCCATGACACATTCCTAGGGATGGGTCATGTATGTTGGCCCTAAACATTTATGAGGTATGCAATGTGTATGGTAGTTACACATCATGTGACCTTTGAGTTACATAGTTTTTAGTCACATGCTTCATGTAATAAATACACAACGCATCTTTGACTATGCATTATGCACTATACACTACGAAATAATGTGAACTACATGGAATGTAAGCAGGTAACATGGTGTGTAGTCCGTAAAATTGTGTGGTAGAATGGAATTTTTAACACACAATGTGCATTTAATGCACACCTTATATATTTACTAAATGACAAACCTAAATCTACATGGTTCATCCTGGTGTAGTGTACATAATTACATGACATGTACCAAGTGGAATCATGTTGTGTGGTCTTGTTATTTCTATCTAGAATCATAAGCACATCCAGATGTTTTTTTAATATGTTCTTCACATGTTTTTAACTGATTATGGTTTATATGAGTGAGAAATGAATAAGTGAAGATATCAAAAATTTTATTAAAATAAAAATTTATGGAAATGAAAAATAAATTTTAAACATGTAAAATGATCAATAATCAATAAATAATTATATATGTGAAAATGATCACTCTGATACCACCTAGAGGTTCTAGATGCAGCAGAATATCCTATTAGGTAATTTCCAACTAGTTTTTTTTCCATAATCAATGAATGATTTCATATTTTCATGATAATATTCATCATGGATAATAAATTAATCTGAATATTAATTTACATAAATACCAAAAAAAGAATAGAGGATATTTTTCATGTTAAATTTATAATTAATTTAAACAAAGATAATTAACTTGTTCTTGAGAATTATTACTTTATATAATAGGTTGATCATCCAAATATCATTTAGTTTCACCATCATTATGCTAAGAGGATCTAAGAGTAGAATCCCTCTAGCATTAATCCAAACATGCCACCTTTGATCTCGAAGCATCACTGATGGTACTCTAGGTGGTAACACGATGGTACTAATCATCTCGCATAACTTCATTTGATTGCTACCATGATCCATTAAGGTTTGAAATTTTTTTTTGGATTCTTTGACATGATAGGATGAGGAAAGAGAAAAAGATTTTCTCAATATTTAGAGAGAACCCTAAAGAAGTTCTTCACTGAGAGATAATTCTCTATGGTGAAGAATGTTGTGCACTCTAACCTCTTCACAATTTTCTATAACACTATATTTATAGACCTAGGGATAGGGTTTAATATTAATTATTTTTAAAATGGATATTAATTATATATAAATCCATAATAGACCCCATTCAATGTGTAATAATAATATTATTATTTTTATCACATTACGTATGCTATCCTGCACAATGATAAATATTATTTCACAATCTGGAAATCAAATATATTTCACTAAACCTAAAAAATAGTTCTCTCATCATCCTTATGATTTATTAAATTGTTGAATAAATATTTAAATAAATATTATTCAATAAATATATAAATAAATATTATTTCCACAGGCCGATGAATAAATATTTATTTAATATTTTCATAACTAAAGTAATTATTTTTATAGTAAAAAATTATTTATTATCTTGTGAATAAAAATTTATAATTAAATATTATATATTCATGTAATTAAATAATTACCTTGTGAATAAATATTTATTTAATACTTGGGATCAATAAATCCTAAAAAAATATTATTCCATGATTTAGAGAATCTTATTTATTCCAATAAATAAATTCAAATGGAATTTAATTAAGATTAATAGAAACACTAAGTGTGTAACCCTCCATACTTATTCCTTAGTGGAATTAGGTGTGTTCACCTAGAGTACAATATCAGTGTCTATAAAAATATAGAGGCACTCAAGTGGAAGAAGTTAATGATATGACTTTGGAAACCACATATGAAAAATCACTATATAATATAATCCTTTTTCCTAGACATCTCATCAAGAAGGTTACATACTCATTTCATCAACCTATATGCTTGATACAACTTTCTTTTATTTCTTGAAATGAACCCATCCACACATCATGGAAAATGAATTTATTTTGAAAGTTCCATTAAAGTTAAATGGTTGAGATATTAAATTAAAATAAAATGGAAGAGAAAAATTCAGCCTCGACTTATTCATTAACAATATATAACTCGTGACACACCCAACATATCCAAATTTACTAGGAATATATGATATCACATTTTTGTACCATTACATTTAAGCAAATAGCGCATGATATTAATTAATGGTCATTACACATGCTCGTATATAGGAATATCCAATGACACATAAAAATATAGAATTATTACTGGAGGGTATGTCCTCATAATATCCGGTCTTAGAGATTACCATGTTTTAACTTCATGAGATGAAGTCTCATCTATTAGGAGTATTCTCACCTAATAATTTACATAATTTGTGTTCTATTAGATGATTCCAGATAAGCATAAGACTAAGTTTAAGAATAAATCCATGAAATATCAAGGTTTTAATCACAGCAGGGAACTAATTATTACATTTTAAATGAGACCAATACTTTAGAAAATTATCACATTAAAGTTACATAAAAGAATAATAATTATGTGATAATATATTTATTGATATTCATGACTATGAATATAATAGTTTTCTAAAGTAAAAATTAGTTAGTTCTAGGGAACCAACTCTAATAATATGTACATAAAATAAAATGTTTACTCTAAACAGAATTTTGATGATTTTAGTAAGAAAACCATATTAAATAGGATCTAAACAAAATATTAATTAAAAAACTTTATAGGTATGATTCTTGATTTTTTTTTCAAATAAAATAGTGATTTTTACTGGCTAATGTCAATTTTAAGTTAGTCAGAATTTAATATTTAGTCAAAAAATTAGATTAATTATTTTTTAAAATATTTATGTTGTTTATTAAAATAGATAAACATATTTTCTGAGATCTTTTAAGAGCCTTTTGATGTGACTGCTAAGAGAGAAAAATCTCAAGAGACTCTTTCAATTCTATAATAGGCTACACAAGTGAGTTGTACCTCTACTTTCCTTATTTATATAAATTTAGCAGCCATAATGGATAAATTTTTTTATGAATAATATTATAATGATTTAGATATTCATTATATTTTTTTGATCCATTTTTTATTTTTCTTAGCTAATTATATGTGTAAGGCCCAAATTTTCCTTGGTTTTTAGAAAAAATATAAGAATAATATGTACAACTATAATAAAAAATATTTCATTCTAAAATAAAAACATATCTAAAACCATAAATATAATAATTATATGACTTATAAAGGTTTTATTTCCCATAGCATGGGATTTTAGAAATCTTAATGCCCTTATGGAGGTAATTTGGTGTTGTATGGATTCCCATCCATCTATCTTCATGTTCTTCTAAGGGAAGAGAGAATATTGTGTTTCTATTTGGTTGTCTCACATTGGTTTTGGAAGGGAACATGGTGTTAAATATAAATTTTTGGGAAATTATCACTTAATGATCTTACTTTTGAGATTGATTAGGCCTAATATCACTTATCAATGGTATTCGATTTTACATTACAGTTTTCCTTAAATATCCATGTAGACATCCATGGTAGGGGTTATGTGTAAGGATGAGATTGTTGGGTTATCAAATTTTAATTATGAAAGGAAAAAGATATTAAATATAAGTGTACCTTTTAGGGATGAGAAATATTAATAGAAAAAAATGGTACCAAAGCTTGGGTTACAAAAAATTCACCCAAGTTAGAGCCTGATGGGTGAGAGAGAGATTGTTGGTTTATATCACATCAGTTGTGGAAGGGAGAAAAGTGTTAAAATATTGAATTTTTGGGTTTTCAATGGTCAATGCTATAAAAAGTGTTGAAATTTGTATCATGTATTGATTATTTAGTTGTTTTATTACAAATAATGGATAAGTTTCCACTAGAATTAAATTCAATTTAGAAAGTTTGAAACATGAGAGATGATATGAGGAGGGTCTCCATGTACTCAAAAATTAGGTGTTCTAAGGAATCATATGTAGTTACTACTACGAATTGAAGGTCTCAATAAACTTCTCACTCCAGGGAGATAAAATTTGTGTCCCATGGAGGTGACTACAAATTAAATGGATGTAGTTATCCAATAATAGGTTTGATAATAAAACATTAAATGATAGTGACTACCTTTTACTACTGGTTCAAAGAGAAAGTTACTTTTGTGTTGATCATATAATGGGGGTAGTAAGGTCCCTAGTTTTGGGTTAGGATAAAAATAATAATACATGGTAATAACAATTTCATAATAAATTGTTTAGATGGATTTTTTCCTTCACATGTTTCAAGTTTTTGTTCTATTCACATATTAACTGTATAATATTTCTATAATTACCATCCTAGGTTTTTCTATAATAGGTTCCTATCATTTAATTTTGAGGGAACGTATTTTAAAATTATTATTAAAGTTATTAATAGTTAGTATCATGTGTAATGTTATTTTTTTGGGTTAGTTTTTGAACAATCGATTATTCACATTTTAGTGCTTGCAATAGGTACCCACTAAAAGTCAAGTGAACCTAGGCAATGAAAAATTCTTTTTTCCATTTCACTAAGAGATCAATGGGATTTCATTGGAATTCCTATGGCCACTAAAAGAATAGTGATGTTTCCTAGGTTTCTATTTTTCAAGGGAATTTTGGTATTTACATAATGGAATTTATTTAAAACCCTATAGAGACCAAAGGACTTTAAGATAATTAGCATATAACTATAAATTGAAGAATATGGATTTATTGTATTTCTGAATTATTTTATTCTTAATGTGTGTTTAATGAATTACTATAAACAACAATTAAAAGACTCAACTAAATAGGTATCCATCATCTCTGTGAATCTATAAACACTTTGGAATAATCTATAATAACTCCACAATATACTATTAGTATCATGGGATTAAAGGAGAAAGTGAGAAATATGCTATAAGATTCAAAAAAATATGTATCAATAATTACACTTTTATCATTGGTTTGATCTTACATGGTCTCTAAATTGACCCAATATAATCAAACATAAATAGTTTATCAATGTTAAGATTTAAATAAAAAATCTCACAAACAATCACACAACCCAAAGACCTAGTGATTTAATGCCTTGGAGATTGGCTATATAAACTTCTAATTTTACAATACTCATAAAAATGTCTCCATAATCATGTTATTATAGACCATTTTTTAGACATATCACATGATATAATCATCTTAATAACTTTTGGAAATTAAAATATAAGAAAGGGTGAGCTTGAATACTCATTAATAGAAAAAAAGTATCATAATGTATCAAATAATAAACATAAAAGAGAATATGAGGATGGGATACATATATTTTTGAAATAACATGATACCATATATGATAATCATAAAATTAGTTATAACATCATAATAACATAAAAATATCATTAAGGATGCATAAAAGTGATGATATGGATCAAAAAACATATTAATAATCATAAAATATTAGAGCATGACATAAGAGTGCAGAATATTTTAAAAATAAGGAGTAACATGAAGATATTGAATATCTTGAAAATTAAAAGAATCTTAGAAATTCGGTATAACTTGATAAAAAAACTTTGAAATTTGGAACTACCATAATAATAGGAGAAACTTTGTGAGAAAACTCATTATTCCCAAGCCTATGTGAACAAAATCATTATGTACATGCCTAAAAATTTGAGTAAACTCATTGTACCCACGCCCATGTGAGCAAACTCACTATATCAATGAATGAAAATATTATGATATATAAACTTAAAAAAATTCACTAGAGGGAAATATATGACCCCATTTATAAACTTTCATACATATTTGTTCAATTTAAAACCAATCATCATTATATCTTAAAGAGAACATAGAAAAAGAATGGGTTTCTTAAAATTTTTAAAAATATCACATAACTTGAACTTAATAAATAATGAGATATCAAAAATATTATTTTCCAAAAGTAATCATATAATAATAAAATATATAGTGTTATTAAAGCATGACTTCATGATATATAAACCTTGTAGGGAAAATAGAAGTGAAAATACAAAATTTTTCACAAAAACTTTTAAATGTTATTATAAAAGATGAAGTAGAAATTAATTTAAAAATTATCTTGAGAATAGAAAGAGAATAATTTTATAAAACTTGTTATAAATAATTTCAAATAAAGTATCCTTTAAAAGAAACAAAAAATCAAGCTAATAAATCTATAGTGGTAAATAATGAAAAAAAATTCCTTTATTAAGCCTTTTATACCATTTTAAAGAAAAACCATATCAAATATATGTTTACAGACTTTAATTTCATAAAATAGGTAAAGAAAATTATGAATAATATAAAATAAAAGATATATTTTTATTTCATTAAAGAAAACATTTACAATAGGAAAAACTTGTACAAGGAAGAAAATGATTCGTTGTTAAGAAATAGAGTTATTCTTAACGATGTTATTATTTTATTTTGGAATTTATTTTCAAAGAAGTGGTTATTTATTATGAGAAGTAATTTCCATAGATAAAAATATGAAATATTATATAAAATAGGGTAATTATGGGATCAAATAAATCTTGAAAATTATATTCAAGTAAGAAATACTATGACCAAATAAATCATAAATTTAGTCGATGAAACTCTTACCTTGAATTTCTGCTTAGTTGATTAAACTCTAACATCCTGTGTAGAAACAATAACTATATTAATAAAAAAATTAGAACCTTATTCATATAAATAACATTTTATTGACTTCATCCATATTTATTTTCCACCTGTATATTATTTATTTATTATCAATTTTCAATATCAGGTGTGAGTAATCTTGATTGTTTTGAACAAGTTTCATAATAGCAGTGTTGTTATTAATTTTTTACCCCAAGTTCATAATTTCTAGATAATTAAAGTTAATATAATTTATTATTTATAATTATTTTTTATTTAATATTTTTATTCTATGGTATTTTTAGGTTATAATACTTAATGATAAAATTAGCGACAAGCATATTTCAGTGATTTTTAATGAATGGATGTTGGTATCTTAATTAATGAGTTTAATATTAGTGTAACCATTATATAACAAAAATAAAATCATTATCTAAATATTTTTATAATATATTTTCATTAATTATGTTATCATAGTCATCCTTGATATTATTTTATATCATTGTTCAAGTAGGTGATTAGACTGACCCAAACATGAACGTACCATAATTAATGGATGATTATGACTATGAAAGTGGTTTATTTTGGAATAATATCATTATTATAAAAGTTCAATGATATAATTTAGATAATTTTAATGTATTAGTTCATATTTTAATATATTTTAATAAATGATAAATAAACTATATGAAAAACAAGATAGGTTACTTTATGGAGGTGGTAGTCCACACACGCACGAATGACATTTTTATTTTTCTTATGGAAAAGGGGAAAGATGGTTAATAGTTATTCCATAAGATTAATAAAATTAATCATATAAAAAACACTTATGTAATTATATAGTAATTAAAAAATTATATTAGGGACAGTAAGAATGAAAAGAAAATATATTAGGAAAAAAGTAAATGCGTTGAGGACTTAGGATTTCCTTTAGAGGACTTATTGGAAATGGATCTCTTAGGATAATTTATTATGAACATAGGTATAAGAAAAAAATAATAGGATTATATGGTAATAAAAAATTTATATTTTTAAGAGGAAATCAAATTTTTAGGGTGGTGTTGAAGGGGTGGTTTTAGGCCCCTTTTATAAGTGGTGAGAATGATATTTTTATAAATATTTAAACTTAATATAAAGAAATCACATATTTCAAATGTAAATAAGAATAAAAGATAATAATGGAGTAGGGGATGATATAAGGTTGATAATAACACAACCATTTATTTTAAAACATTTTCTAAAGTTATATTTAAGTCCTTTACTCTTTTAATTTTCACTTTTACCATTTTTGGTTTTATTATTGTAACTAATTTTTACTTAAGTAATTTACTTTTAATGAATAAGAATAAAATGGAAATTATTAAATAATTTGGACCTAATTATCCCCAATATGAAATAATTTTTTTCATTTAAAATATATATGTTTATGAAAAATTAGTTATAACATTAGCGCATGTAACACGTAAAAACCCATTTTTAGAAAAAGTGTATTTTTAAGATTTACATTTATGTGTAAAATAAAATTATCAATGAATTTTATTTTCATGATAAAATTTATTTTATTATATAAAAAAAATTATGTATCTTTTAAATTATTCCAAAACCGAATTTTACCTGAATAATATTTACTTAAAATAAAATACCAAAAACAATTTATTGGGAAATATTACTTATTTTCATAAAATGTTAAAAATAGGTTTTATAAATTCAAAATTGTATTTAAATAATTATTTTTTTACTACTTAAATATATATTTAAACATGAAAAATAATTTATAAATTTTTATGTTATACCTACTTCTTGATACATTCATAAAATCTATGGTTTTAGAAAAAACTACATTTTTCTCTATTCAACAAAGATCAATTATTTAAGAAAAAGTAAAAAAAATTAATACTAATATAATTGTGAAATTATAAATTAAATAATAATTTTCATTTTATCTAATTAAAATTAAAAAATAAAAAATTTATTTTAAAATAAAAATAAAATATATAAATTAAACCACTTTCATTGAAAAAAGAACTCTTTAAGCTTTAAGTGTTATTAATCCAATTTTGTATGCATTTATAATTGATTTCTATCTTTTTATCTACTATATGTTTTATTATTATTATAATTTTATTACCTAATATTTCATGGATTATTTTAGTTTTGTATTTCATGTGAAACAATCTATTAGACGCCATATTTATTTAAAGATAAATATATAATAAAAACATGGGTCATTATATTCTACCACACTAAATGAATTATTTCTTAAAAATTTTATTACATGAAGGAAAACAAGTGAGGGTACTTTTCTATCATAACATCCTTAGGTTCCCATGAATCCTCCCCAAACATATGATCCCACCATAAAACATTGAATATATGGGTGGTCTATTTCCTCATAACCTTGTATCTTCGGTCCAAGATTTCCAAAAGTTGTTCCTCATATGAAAGGTTATTCTCCAATTGTATAGATTATGAGTTTAGTACATATGAGGGATCTAGTATTCAATTCATAAAATGTGATATGTGGAACACATGATATACTTGAGAGAGGTGTGTAGTTAATGTTAAGTAATAAGATATGACTCCTACATGATCAAGGATCTTAAAAAGACCAATGTATCTAGGTCTCAAATCCCTTTTCTTCCCAAATTTCATAACTCACTTCCATAAAGATATTATAAGGAACACATTATAACCAAATTCAAATTATAGATCTCATCAATTATTATTTGTATCACTGTTTTCCAATATTATGATACTTTCATATGTTGTTAACTGGTTTGGACTTTCTCTATAATTTCTTAGAGGGGGTCAAGACCTATCATCTTCACCTCTCCGAATTCATCGCAATATGTTGAAGTCCAATATATCTTCCTATAAAGAGCCTCATATAGTTTTACCTGGATGATAGAATGGAAACAATTGTTATATGAGAACTCTTCCAGGGGTAGTTTTTGATCCCTATATCCTTTTAAATCCATTGAATAAGATCTCAAAATATCCTCTATAGTTTAATGTTCCTCTCATAATGAACATATATTTGAGTGTGATCACAAGTATCAAAACTCATCTCCATCTCCAATGATTTCTGAATAATTATATATAACCTCAAGGTAAAACTCTGATCCCAATAAGATACAATGGATTTTGGTACTCCATGCATCCTTACCACTTCCCTTATATAAATATTATCAAGTTAGTTATAAAAGAAATATTTTTTAATGGAAATAAAATGAACCAAATTTATAAGGAGATCAACTACAACCCCAATGGAATTATGTCCTCTAGATGTCTTGGGGTTTCCTAGGACAAAATCTATGTTGATGTTTTCCCATTTCCATACCGGTATGGGTAATGGTTGCAATATACCCTTATAATTTTATCATTAAGCCTTATATTTTTGGTATACCAATCATCAAGATATATATTTTTCAATTTATATATTCAAGCTATGCTACCAGAATTTTTTAGATCTCTATAAAAATTCATACTTCTTGGATGAATAGATAAAGATGGGCTACATGAATCATATAAAGGTTACTTCTTCAATTCCAATTTTATAGGACACATATCTGGGTTCCAAACCTTATAACTATATCTTTATAAAAGTTGAAATCCAGAATATTCAATACCTTTTTCTATAGCTCTACATTATATTTCTGGGATTCTTTGATCTTCATGTGAATGGATAGTTGAGAATTCATTTGGGAATAATAGGATTTTTCACATTACCTTATGAATTCAAGATTCATCCTTTATGAATCCATAATCATTAGGTCTTTTCCAATCCTAATCATGGATAGTGTAGCAGGATATTCTCTACTCAGACCATCAACCATCTTATTTTTCTTCCCTAAGTTTTAATGTATTGAAAAATAATAACATTTTATCAATTCCAACGATATTCTTGGGTGCATATTCAACTCCTTTTGTGTGAATATATATTTGAAACTCTTGTTATTTTTATATATATCAAACTTTTCTCCAAAAAGATAATATATTAAAATATTTAATGCAAAGATCACAACTTCCAACTCCAAATCATGCATTCAGTAATTTTTCTTATAAACTTTTAATTGGCATGAGGCATAAGAAATTACATTATCATTCTCCATGAGGGCACAACCCAAGTCCTTTTTTAAAGCATAAATGTATATTAAAAACCCTTTGTAGAGCCATAATCCGAATTAATTTCCACTAGGGGGTGAATTAGTGGTACCTAGGTTTTATGAACTCTTTTACATTTTAATTCAACTTTTTGAACTTGTTATGGTTCTTGATCCAATTTATGATATCTATCAATCTCACATCATGTGTAGTAATAATAATAGAGAGAAAATCACATAGTATTTATAAGGTTTGGTAGAAAGACCCAATCCTTTGTATGTTGGTCTTACCACCCAAAATGGATTCTCTACTATAATTATATTATCAATTACAATGGTTTAGGAAATAACTAGTTATACACCCCAATAATTGATCCCCCAATTGATTCCGGTTATACCTACCAACAATAAAAATCTTCTAAATTAGTTAGTTATACCACCCAACTATCTCCTCCTCCTCCCATATATAACTGGGAGACTTCTCTTACTTCCAAATACAACTGAAATACTTCACCTACTTCTAGATCTAACTAAGAGACTTCTTGCTTTCAGTCTCAACTGAAAGACTTATCCTAGTCCCAGATCTAACCGAGAGACGTATTCAATTCAATAAGGGTGATCCATTGTAGGATGATATTTTTATCTTCCCCCACAATATTTTTGAATCATAATTTCTTGATTATACTTCAAGTACTTTCATTAATCACTGATCAAGTCTATCGGTTTTTCTCAATAATTCTGATCACCCGTATTTGATCAGTTTCCTAAGTAAAAAAATTATTTGGCAATTCTTACTTCTATATAATGAACTTATGACCACACTATGATTTTTGCAATTGTTTCACAAAAATTATTTCGTATTATTTTATATAATAAAAATACATGCACAATATCAAAATGTTATTCTCTTGAATTATCAAATCGATTAGATCGTATGCACGTCATACATGCAATGCATAGTGCATTACATGTGAAACCATAGAACATTATATTTTTATTATTTAGTATATTATGTTCTATAATAATATTTTTTGTCGATTATTTTCTCAAGTGTATTATTCACATACTTCATGTAATAGTGCATTAAATTTCTTCTCCCTATACTTTGCATTGTCTTTCAAACACAATAGGTATATGCACACACTGTCTTCATGAAAAACTTTCATGAAAGTGATGATCAAGAGAATGGGTTCATATTTTATCCTTCATAAAACATATTGAAGTTATGAACTATCTTGCGGCATCTCACCACATTCCTGAAAACTAGTGAGGTTACATGTAAGGGTATTGTGTAATCCCAAATGGCATCACAAAACCAATTCTTCATGAATCATTTTGAGTGTTCTTTGCTCAAGTAAAATTTTTGCAGTGTATCTCATCTTCCTTGTTCAAGTAGAAGCTTCATGGTACCTTTTACCCTTCGTATAGTGGAAGTGTATATAGATACTCTTTTTCACAATATATCTCGAAATAGATAATGAAATAATCCCACTCAGGCGATGTGACTATACTTTTACAGGTGATACTTATCTACCTTGCACCACCTCATCCTCTATGATTTATTCCTTATCAAGGAACTATCAAATAATTTTGTGTCAATCATATTTAAAAACACCAAATATCTTGGTGTTCATATTATCAAATGTAGGTTTCCATATTAAATTTAAACTGAGAATAATTGCATCTTTGTGATGAATTCATCACAGACTCACATACATACCATAAATCTAAACTCATCTATGTACTCAAAAAACTTTTTATTTTTTTTTTGTATTAGGAAACATCATGTTCACCAATCTCTTTATTTCATGAAAATGATAACATGCATGCAATAAGATTCTTTACCTCATAATCACAACCTTTGAATGAATGTGATAGCCTTGGGTTAGATCATTAGTGGTTCAACCATGAAGAATCCATTAAACAGAAATACTCTGGTAAAGGATAAGGTTGAAGACGATGAACTCATTTAATTGGATGGTTGAGATAAATACCATATAATGACCACCAAAATGTACATATATTTTAATACAGAGGAACTATGTATAGTAATTTGGCCATCCCACATCAACTTTCAATACAAATGCATGATTCAATATATTACAAGCCATGCCCACTTCACCATTAATCCAGTACTAGGTTTGGCACCCAAATACACTACACACACCACACCATTACACTGAAAATCCACCTTACATGGTGGATCTAAAACCTACATGCACACTCTTGTGCACACTATGAGGAACCGTTCACTCTCTAGTGGACCTTATGTGGCCCACCATTCTTGTACACTCCTTGTGGGAACTATTATTCCTCTATACCACCATGTAGTCCTTTTGGATGGGTCTCCCACATGGTATAGGTCTCCTCCAACATATGTGTGATTGAGTTGGACCTTGGTTTATGTGGTTGGCCATATTTTTGTATATAAACCACAAAAAAAATACTTAGATTATAATATAAGTATAGAATATATTATCAATCCATTCCACACCATATTCATGATTTCCTCATGAAAAATATAAATATATTTTTACATGGACTTTACTTCTTTCATCATTATTGTGAAAAATGTGTCACTATTGACACAAGACTTTGAAATGAAGATATTTTCAATAATCCTCACAATTATAAAGAGAATTTCTAAATCATGACATCCAATTCCATCAAGTGAATCCATAAAAATTCTCTAAGAATCCCCACTTTGTCCACCAATAACTCACCAAAATCATATTGACACGTCATTTTAAAAAATAAAACACTTGCCCCAATAATATCCCCATTTTTATTTTGTTCTCAATATCTCTTAACTTATTTAAAATTCAATATGTGTGCTAAAACTTTTCTCCCATTATTAGAAATCAAATACAAAGGGAAAGCGTGGGGTTTTTATTATCTCCTAAATTTTCCAAAAAAAATATTCTCCTCCCATATATGATTATTTTATGAACACTTTTGATAGAGGGATGATATCACATAGTTTTTTAAAAAAAACCTTGAGTTAATAAAATCTAATTCTACATGGGCTAACCTAGTGTAGAAAATAAGAGAGATAAAACCAGGTTTTTCCATGCTATCCATAAACAAACACACATGTGGAATCATGTTCATAAATTTTCAATTATAATTTTAGGGGATTCAAGTAATAAGATTTATAAAAAAAATGCTAATTACTATACACAATTTAAATAACACATCAGGAAGTTCAGGTGAAAAATATATAGCTCTCCATTTGTCTCATCTTTTTATCAACCAAGCACCCCCTTATTGATATGATTAATACAGTTAATAATGAGGGATGAATGTGTGATTGAAATACCTAATCTTAAAATTTTATAAATATGTTCAGAAGTTAAAAATTTACTATATAGTGGATATTTAAAAGCTTCATCTCATAAATACCTCCTCAAGGGATACACTCATCTCCTCAATTCCCTGTATGTTAGTAAAAAAGACACACACACACATATACACACACACACATCCATCCAATGGCCCAAAGGCCTTCAAATATTTTTATTAGTTATAAAACCCCCTTTAAAGGGAAGAAGGAGGGAAAACCAAAGGACATCATGGACTTAGGAAAATCACACATGAAGGAAAAAAGAGTGAAAACCAAACTGAAAACCAGAGCAGCCCCTCCCCGGCATAAAAGATGTTGAAGCACTCCAATGTTGCAATGCAAATCGGAAATCAAGTGTCCGATGTCAAAGCACAACCACGATCTGATGGATGACACCATACCCTTTCAAACAACTAAATCCAAAAAGCACTTCGAAGATGAAATGGTAGCTCTAAATCCTCCTCTAGGCCTATTCTAAGTGATTGAGTCCAGCTGTACTAACTTCCCACCTCCAAGATCAAACAAAACAGCTTCCACCAAACACATAAATCAAAGCATCTTGAGATCCATAATGCACCCATAAAACTGAAAATTTCATCCAAAAGAAAAACCAATTCACTAGAATATCTAAAAGAAAAACCAATGGGTAGAGTAAATTCAAAATATCCCTCAGTAATCACCGTTGGAACCAAAACAAGAAGATCCTCATCTCAACCACAAGGCACACTTCGAACACATCCGCAGCAACCCAAAAAGGAGGAAAACCCAAGGATTATGAAGCTAAATAATCATCACCTAAGACTGGAAGATCCAACACCACATCTATGGAGCATCGTCGTCGAGGGGAGCTGAGCAGGTCAGAGCAGACAGTGCCACTTTGGGCTGGAGCCGAAAAGAACCAAGTCATGGAAGAACCCACTCTGACTTCCAATTCATTTGAACCGCAAGAGAAAGAATGTACCATCGGGGAAAAAAGGGGCCCCTCTGGGGACGATACCATCGCAAGAACACCAACAGTGAACCATAATAGAAAAAAATGAATTGAAATCAAACCTCCCCCCTCCGAATCTCGTCGGAGCAGAAGTCGAGCCGCACCAGATCACACCTGAAGACAAAGGTCATCCAAGACTAGATCTAGAGTCTGAAATCCATCACCAAGACATGCTGACATGCACCAAATCCAGCCTAGAACCCAAATTTGGAAAGCATCATTGCGCTGACGTCGAGCCAAAGTCCATCCACCGGAAACTGACTCTGAGATCCAGACCACCAGATCCCACCATGCCGAGATCCTGACCATACCAAAGTCAAATCCAAATCATGAACCTGAAACATTAGCAGACCACTCCAACGCCGAGCCCAGATTCTGAGCGATGATGCCAAGCCAAACTGACGATCCAGAGGAGGGAAGGAGAAGAGAATGAAGAGGAAACCCTAGCGCGTGGGAGATAGGGGAGAGACGCCACTCAGAGGCCAATTTTTTAAGGACACACACACACACATATAGGGTAATGGAGAGGAACCTTCTTATTCCTTAGTAGTAACATTCAGGCTAAGGACCACCTCTCAAACTAAACCATCATTTTCTCCCAATCTCAGTTAAATTCTTATCAACGTTTGTGTGGAATACCTTTTTTCACCTCAAATTATGAACCCACCTGCTTTCTTTTGGATTTAGAATGTTTTTCAGCTTTTAAAAATTACTTATACAATTTTATTTGATTTGTAAAAACAACTAGGCACTCTTTACTGATATTATTTGTCTTATTAGAATCTTTACATGACTTACCACTATATTTATGTTGAAGTATCTTCCCATTCACATAGGGAATATCTCCTGGTAGTATTTTCATTCATTTCTTAACTGTGTGAAACTTATTCTTACATCTTTCTTATAACACCCCATGATTTCATAGTATGTTATCTCTTCAAATTAATTCAATAACTTTCACTACACGCAACACTGAGTTTGAGCACACCACGACTTACCAAACTATTCGCTCAAAACGAAGTTATGAATAGAATTAACTGAATTTTTAATTTTATATACTCCATATAATTTTAGAATCCATATTATGTGTTTATTATATAGAATATATGAACAAATTCATTTTTTCAGATAAAAGAATTATTTTTCAAAAAATGCAATTTTACCACCTTTTAATGGAGAACCCTTTTTAAAACCAATATTTGACACTTTTATATATTCAATTTAATTAAATTAAATTATTATTTAGAATTGGAACATAAAAATTTAGTTTGGATAATTTTTTGGTACTTTTCTGGTAACTTTCATATTTTAATGAATGGTGAAAAATACTAAATTTTAATTAAAAACAACTTTTTTAATCGAAATAATTTATAGTGTTAAATTATAAATTTGAATGGTTTTTAAGTATCATTAGATTATATTTTTATCATTTAATATAATTTAGGTCATTGGATATAATTTCACATTTAAACTAGACATAAACAAGTGTCAATCTTTTGATAGTTATTTCTTAAAAACATGATTTTTGTTTTGAGAACGGGAATTAATTTTAAATTAATTTATTCCACTTCTATGTTTTGAATTTCGAAAAATGGATTCCATATTTTGAATCAAGAGGTCCAAATTGTGTAAATATATAACTTTTATTTTTAGACATTATGAATAATTACTTCAGTAAATATTTTATTTACCAGGGTTAAAGGGGTAAATCCGGTAAATAAGGGTAAAAAATAATATTATAATAATATTAAATTACCCGAACACATGTCCTAACCCTATTTACGGATACATTTCCAACCATGGGAATCCTTGGGTTGATTTTTGGACCCCATGGATCCACTTAATAATGATAATGACACTTTATATTAATTAATTTAAAGTAAAGACAAAAATGACATAAACAAATATCTTTTAGTAAAACACTTTTTACAAGGGGTTATATAAGTTATCTATATGACTATAAATATTCATTTTAAATCTAAAACTATTTAATACATCATTTTATTTTTTTATAATTTTTAGACATCAAATAAATAAAATTATTTATGACATAATAATGATGATGTGTTTACCTCATTAATTAATGATTTAAATAAATGAGATTATAAAAATTAAAACAATATCCAAAACCTGTAAAATTCTTATTGGATGATTTTATTTCGAACATTAGTCATATTATATTCTACTTTAATGAGTTTTGGACATTTAGAAACCGAAATCATTATATAATAAAATAATATTTTCAAACATTCCTAAAGAGCCCCTCCTCCCCCTTATAAAAAGCCCTCACCTCTAACCCATTTTTCACACTTCTCAATCCCCTTGGATCATCCAAAATCTAAACAATTAATCTCCATAAATCCCTATATTCCTCTTAGAATCCTTAACTTAGGAATAAGGCACTTCAAGGAATCCTTTTGGTTCAAACCAAAGGGAGTTACCCTATTTAAAGGTAACATCTCCTCTTAAGTTCTTTTATTTTATTTTATTTATCCAACCCCCTAAACTCTCTTTATTCCTTTATTTTATAACAACACCAGTATCCTCAATATACTAGATTGTTTTTATGAGAATTATTATAACTAAACTTACACACACCTCCATCTAATGGGTATAGAACATAATGTTTCTGTGGATGGTGAACTACTGTCAAACGAAACGATGATTGTTTAGTCTTCTAATACCACCTATTATGGTGGCCAGTATGATGGCACTGTAATTATATATGATATTTATGATATTTATTTTATCTATAATCCTCTGTAACTATCTTTTATAGCATACCTTTATTCTTTTCATGTTGTATATATACAATAATTTCATTTGAGGAAGTGCGGACTACCGCCCCCTCAAAGTGATATGACTCGTTCATACCATACATGGAATGTATAAAGGATAGTGTTAACGAAATTACGTAACGTATATAAAATATTATATTATACTGGAATAATAATATAACTATGTATCATTTTTCTTTCTTTCCTCTTAAAATAAAAAAATGAAATGGAAGTAGCGTTCATGCATACGTACGGATTACCGTCTCCACGAACGCGATGATATTCATTCCCTATCATAACAATTCAAGAATAATTTTCATTTGATTATTAAAAATATTGTCTAATAACTTAATATCATTATGGATATGAATCAAATACATCCTATTCATAACAAACATGGCTTACGTAACAAAACATATAAAGGAAAATGAATCGGTTAACACCTGAAACAATGATACTACAAAAATATTATTACAAAAGAAATATTAAAAGATCATATATAATATCATATTTATGTATGTTGTTATTTTATAATTTAATAAAAATGATTTAACTATTATACAGGAGGTTAACATACCCTCGACCAAGGAAAAGTACAAGTTAAGGGTTAATTCCTCAATCTCATTATTATCCGAGATTGTTTATGTGTAAGTATTTTCTGGGACATATTTATTATCCATGTCCATGTTTCCTAAAAGACATTTCAAAATGATTATTTTAAGGTAATATTTAACTAAAACCTCATTTTAAATTTTTTAAATATTTATTCTTCTAAATCTTTCTCATTAATGTTCATGTTTTCATAATAGTTTTAAGGATTTATTTAAATGAACATGATAGTTTTAAAATGTTAATTCCTATAAAAAGTTTCAAAGTGGTATGGGACACTTTGATTCAAAACTATATTTTAAATGAATTACTTTATAAATGTGTGACATTTAAATGATTTCATGAAAAAGTTATATTCCACTCAAAGAGTTTTACTGATCATTTTCAACTATATCATCATCCTTTACTGGATATTATTCTTGATTGAGGTTGATTTATTATAAGAAAATCTTCCATATTATATTGAATAAGTTATGATATTTTTTACTATGGATGTGTTATTTTTATACCATTCATGGTTTATGGATAAAGTATTGACATTTTGTATGCTAGTTTTAATACGAATGTTTATGTTATGTTTCAAAAATTTCATATGAGGAATACAGTGGACTTAGTAAGTGATGGGTGGAGCCCTCTATAGCTCCTCAATGCATTGGTAGGTCTCATGAGACAAATTAGTTTCTTGGCATAAGGCCTTGACAAAAATTTTATTTTTATTCTTGGCACGAGGCCTTGACTATGTGGTGATGATGTACGGCGTTAGGCATTCCCTCATTATGAAATTAGTTATTACATGTGATTCTTAGACTAGTATAATATCTATGTGCATGTTTATATGGTAATTTATGATTTATTTTTTCCATATTATGTTCAAGTTTATGTTGAAAAGGCTATTTTTTTGTTACACATCTTGCCTTAAAACTTTATAGCTTCTGCTAAATTATTAACCCTTACTGAGCATCCAAGCTCACCCCTTTCTTATGTTTTATTTTCCCAGGATTCCAAGAAGTGTATTATGATTGATATGTATGGTTAAGATAAGGGAATAATGGTGTTTTAAAAGGATTATTTATGTTTTGTTGTATGTTATAAAGTGTAATGTAACATTCATGTATGTAATCTATTTTCCAAGTCTGCAAAACCAGTCGGTCCTTCGGGACTTGATTCCTTTTAATCATGTCAATGTATTAAAATAATACACTGAATCTGGGTAACTGGGTTCATGGCATTATAGTTGGTATCAAAGGAAGTTTATCAATAACCTTGGAAACTAGATTTAGAAAAACTCTAATTAGAGAACATTACCCTAAGATAGACTTTGAGGATTAGTATAGAATAACTTCCTATAATTTTTGTAATGTAGATATTTTTTGAGTTTTCTGAGAAATACATCCCTGTCTGGATATGAGCAGGTAGAGGTGGCTCTGGCACAGATGTACCTAGGAGTGAAAACTCCGACAATGAGTTTTAGGCCTGACCCGGGGTATCCTAGTACACGACAATGGGTCTTGCTGCACTCTTGGTTATGACACTCCCAGGCGATATACTTAGGATAATTCACATTTTCTTTACAAACCATTATGAAGGATTTATGAGTAAATATGTTAGCAATGAAACCATTTTTTTGATTATGAGACTAGATATTCAATTAATGTTGAGAATTATTCTAGTTTTTGGATTATACATTATGATATGATCTAACCTAGTGTATTTCATCATTTAGAAATGGCACCGAGTAGAAGGAATGAGAAATCCAACAATACACATGATCCAAAGAGTAAGAAGGATCATATCTTTCATATTATTAATCCAACATTTAGAAGGGAAATAGTCTCCCACATATTCTCATCATATGAAGAAATAGTATCATATGTTAATAAGATAAGTAAAGAATTCTATGAGTCATATGGCTTTAAAGGGAAGAAGGAGAAGAAAAGGATGGTATAGAGAAAGATGGATAAAGGAAAGAGGGGAAAGAAGGATTTTCCCATATGTGATAACTGTGGAAATAATCACCTTGGTAAATTATTGAAGGGAATGGGAGTTTGTTATAAGTGTAGAGAAAAAGGACACCAAGTACGGGATTGCAAGGGTAAGAAAAAGGTTTCAAATGTACAATGCTTCATCTATAAGGAGTTGGGACACTACGTGAATCAATGTCCAAATCATCAGAGTATGCCCCAAATGATGCTATTGGATAATAATCAAGTTATGATACTACCACATATGAAGAGGAATGACTAGTGTTCTTATGTTATTATTAAATAATTATGTCATTTGAGTGTTGTATCAATGATGTACCAGTTATATGAATTATAAAAATAAATATGGATTGTACTACAGTACTATTTCATTAAGGGTTTGAGATTGTATAGTACTAAGAAAAGTGACTCAATAGCAAGTTAATATTTTTGGTAAAATAAATGGTTGAAGGAAAGATAAACCTTAATATGGTTTTGATACTAAGGTAGTGATTTTGGAATAAGATACTATTGATTTGGATAAATTATATTCGATATTCTTGACTACTTTGAAACTAATGAATTGTTTATTTATTCCATTATTGTTGGAGTTTACAACATTTTTGGATATAAGAAGTATATCCAGTATTTTATAAGGAATAAGGGACCATGAATATAATCAATAAGGTTTTATGGTAATTCAGGGTGTTACCATGTTTTAAAATAATAAATGATGAAGGTATTCACATGTTATTACGTGGAAAAAAAGATCTTTATTGTGTTTACCTTCCTTATAAATTTTGGACTGTGAGTTTGGACAGAATTATTTTTGGATAAGTCTAAAGGTTGGAATGAATTAAGTTTGACATTGGATACAATTTTTATGGTTAAATCATTTCTTAAGATTATTTTTGGATTGTTATAAAAAGAACAACTTGAAAGTCAGGAGATAACCCATTGCGTTCGGAAAGGACACGAGACTTGAACCTTCAACAAAATGGAAAAAAGGGTGCATCACCTACCACTGTCCTACATGATGTCCTGGTTTGTATAATGTATTTTTTTTAAATAGTCTGAAAAATGAATTATAAATTCATTATTTTTGGAACCCTATACGATTAGGTTTAATAGAATATTTTGGATTTCTATTATCATTTGGAGAGAAAGATGAGTTTGTGGTAGAAATTATTTAATGGATGGAACTCTACTTATCAAGTATTTTTTTCTATTAAGAAATTAACTCTTAAACTTTAGGGAAGGGATCTTAAAACCAAAAAAAAATATCCTAATACTTTATGATATATTAAATAATCATAGATTGATGGCTTTGAGGCCCTCAATTTTACACTTGTTTGTGATTAATGACCTCAATCACTCCCTATAAATATTTATGTTTTTCTTCCAATTATGTGTCTCTAATTTCCACCAATGTTATCCTAATCGAGATCATAATTCGGTGGTGACTTTTTCATTTCCCTTTCCCACTTATTAAGACTAAATTTTATTAACCCAATTTCCGATGTGGGTTTTCCACAAAGGTATTTTTCTATTTTTAACCTTTTATTTTTGAAGAACAATTTCAAATTGTGAGGACCCAATTTATTGAAGGACGGAGGAATGTAACACCCCAAGATTTCATATTATGTTATCTCTTCAAAGTAATTCAATAACTTGCGCTACACGCAACACCGAATTCGAGCGCACCACGACTTACCAAACTAGCCGTTAAAAAAGCAGTTATGAATAGTATAAACTGAATTTTGAATTTTATATACTCCATATAATTTTATAATCCATATTATTAGTTTCTTAGAAAAAATATAATAACAAATTCATTTTTTTCAGATAAAAGATGTATTTTTTAAAAAAATGTAATTTTACCACCTTTTAATGGAGAACCCTTTTTAAAACCAATATTTGACCCTTTTATATATTCAATTTAATGAAATTAAATTATTCTTTAGAATAGGGACATAAAAATTTAGTTTGGATAAATTTTTGGTACTTTTCTGATAACTTTCATATTTTGATGAATAGTGAAAAATACTAAATTGTAATTAAAAACAACTTTTTAATCGAAATAATTTATAGTGTTAAATTATAAATTTGAATGGTTTTCAAGTATAATTAGATTATATTTTTATAATTTAATATAATTTAGGTCATTGGATGTAATTTCACATTTAAACTGAACATAAACAAGTGTCAATCTTTTGATAGTTATTTCTTAAAAACCCATTTTTTATTTTGACAACAAACATTAATTTTAAATTAATTTATGCCACTTTTATGTTTTGAATTTGGAAAAATGGATTCCATATTTGGAATCAGGAGCTCTAAATTGTGTAAATATATAACTTTTATTTTTATACATTATGAATAATTACTTCAGTAAATATTTTATTTACCATGATTAAAGGGGTAAATCCGATAAATAAGGGTAAACAATAATATTATAATAATATTAAATTACCCTAACACATGTCCTAACCCTATTTACTGATACATGTCCCACAATGGGCATCATTGGGTCGATTTTGGGACCCCATGGAGCCACTTGAGAGTGATAATGACACTTTCTATTAATTAATTTTAAAGTAATGATAAAAATGACATAAACATATATCTTTTAGTAAAACAATTTTTAAAAGGGGTTATATAAGTTATATCTTCAACTATAAATATTCATTTAAAATATAAAACTATTTCCTACATCATGGTAATTTTTTATAATTTTTAAACATCAAATAAATAAAATTATTTATGAAACAATAATGATGTAGTGCTTACCTCATTAATGATTGATTTAAATAAATGAGATTATAAAAATAAAAACAATATCCAAAACCTATCCAATTATTATTGGATGATTTTATTTATAACATTATTCATCTTATATTCTACTTTAATGAGTTTTGGACCTTTAGAAACCTAAAATCATTATATAATAAAATAATATTTTCAAACATTCCTAAAGAGCCCATCCTCCCCCTTATAAAAATCCCTCACCTCTAACTGATTTCTCACAACTATCAAGCCCCTTAGATCATCCAAACTCTACCCAATTAATCTCCCCACATCCTTATATTCCTCTTATAAGCCTTATTTTAGGAAGAAAACACTTCAAGGAAGCCTTTTGGTTCAAACAAAAGGGAGTTTCCCGATTTAAAGGTAACATCTCCTCTTAAGTTATTTTATTTTATTTTACTTCTCCAGCCCCCTAAAATCTCTTTATTCCTTTATTTTATAAAAAAAATAGTATAATCAACAAACTAGGTTGTTTTTATGAGAATTATTCGAACTAAACTTACAAATACCTCTATCTAATGGGTATAGAACATAATATTTCTGTGGACGGCGAACTACTGCCTCACGAAACGATGATTGTTAAATCTTCTACTACCACCTCTTATGGTGGCCATTATGATGGAACTGTAATTATATATGATATTTATGATATTTATTTTATCTATAATCTTCTTTAATTATTTTTTATAGCATACCTTTATTCTTTTCATGTTGTATATATACGATAATTTCATTTGAGGAAGTGCGGACTACCGCCCCCTCAAAGTGATATGACTCGTTCATACAATACATGTAACGTATAAAGGATAGTGTTAATTAACTTACATAACATATATAAAATATTATATTATACTGGAATAATAATATACCTATTTATCATTTTTTTCTTTTATTTTAAAATATAAAAAAATGAAATGGAAGTAGCGTTCGTGCGTATGTACGGATTACCATCTCCACGAATGCGATGAGATTCATTCACCATCGTAATCATTCAAGAATAATTTTAATTTTATTATTAAAAATAATTTTTAAGAACTTAATATCATTTTGGATATGAATCAAATACATCCTTTCCATAACAAACATGGATTACGTAACAAAACATATAAAGGAAAACGAATCAGTTAACACCTGAAACAATGATACTACTAAAATATTATTAAAAAATCAATAATAGAAGATCATATATGATATAATATTTATATATATGGTTCTTTTATAATTTTATAACAATGATTTAACGATTCTACATGAGGTTAACATACCCTCGACCAAGGAAAAGTAAAAGGTAAGGGTTAATTCCTCAATCTCATTATTATCTGAGATTGTTTATGTGTAAGTATTTTCTAGGAAATATTTATTATCCATGTCCATGTTTCATAAAAGACATTTAAAAATTATTATTTTATGGTACTCTTTAACTAAAAAATAATTTTAAATGTTTTAAATATTTATTCTTCTAAATCTTTCTCATTAATGTCCATGTTTTTAAAATGGTTTTAAGGATTTATTTATATGGACATGATTGTTTTAAAATGTTAATTCCTTTCAAAAGTTTCAAAATGGTATGGGAAACTTTGATTAAAAAATATATTTTTAATGACTTCCTTTATATATGTGTTAATTTTAAATTATTTCATGAAAAATGGGTATTTCACTCAAAGAGTTTTACTGATCATTTTCAACTATATCATCATCCTTTACTAGTTATTATTCTTGATTGAGGTTGATTTATTATATTAAAATATTCCATATTATATTGAATGAGTTATGATATGTTTTACTATGGATGTGTTATTTTTATACCATTCATGGTTTATGACTAAAGTATTTACATTTCATGTGCTAGTTTTAATACGAATGTTTATGTTATGTTTCAACAATTTCATATGAGGAATGCAGTAGACTTAGTAAGTGATGGGTGGAGTCTGCTATAGCTCCTCGATGCATCGGTAGGTCTCATGAGACAAATTAGTGTCTTGTCACTAGTCCTTGATAAATATTTTATTTTTAGTCTTAGCATGAGGCCTTGACTATGTAGTGATGATGTCTGACGTTAACCGTTCCCCCATTATGAAATTAGTTATTACATGTGATTATTCAACTAGTAGAATAACCATGTGCATTTTTATATGGTAATGTATGATTTATTTTTGCCATATTATTTTCAATTTTATGTTTAAAAGGCTGTTGTTTTTTTATTACACATCTTTCCTTAAAAGTTTATAACTTCCGCTAAATTATTTACCCTTAGTGAGCATTTGAGCCCACCCCTTTCTTATGTTTTATTTTCCCAGGATTCCAAGAAGTTTATTATGATTGATATACAGGGTTAAGCTAAGGTAATAATGGAATTATCAAAGGATTATTTATGTTGTGTTTTATTTTATAAATTTTAATGTAACATTCATGTATGTAATCTATTTTCCAAGACTTCTAAACTAATCATTCCTTCGGAACATGATTCCTTGTAATCATGCCAATGTATTAAAATAATGCACCGAATCTGGATAATTGGGGTTGGGGCGTTACATTTCTAAAACTTAATCTAATTATTAATATATTCTATGAATTGGAATTTTGGATATATTTCTAGTCACACAATTATTTCTATGAGAAAATGTTCACATATATTCAATATTACTTCTACTTGATTCATCCATGTCTCCTAGAAATAACATGTTATACCAGCAAGAGTACGATTTGTGACCATACCTATCACACCACTATAAAAAACCATTGAACTTGAATATTCCACCTTTATATTAATTCTTTATAGACCCATTTTGTTTTTGTACTTATTCAAACTGATTCTTATTTTTCTCATAGATAGTGATTTTCTTGAAATATTTATTTATCACTTTGATATAAGAGTGGGTATCTAACTTTTATTCATTTTACAACCAAGTTTTGATTCATGTTTTTCACTTACACTATTAGAAATAATATTTTTTACTTCTATAAAGATTAAGTACATATCTATATGGACTCTATATACCCTTAACTTCACCAACATTTTAATATTCACCTTTAACCTTAGTTGACTTCGTGAAATCTTCTTTACTTATCTTATCTTTATATTTTCTCACATGAATATATGTTGTATTTTATTTTCATGAATTTTATTATTAATATAATAGTATAACTCCTTGTTCCCAAACTTCAAGTAACATAAAAAATATCCTATGAATCGCATTCCCTTATTTTCTGGTACAGTCTTTGCAGTTTTTATAGATTGTGATTATTAATTTTTTGTTTTTGAGTGGAACCACCACTATTTTGGAAACTTATTGTAGAACAATTCTTTATACATATTCTCTCTCACACCCTAGATGTGCTGGTTTTATAAGTGTTTTCCACCATCCATATTTTCTTAGGGTTTGGTTTAAAACCTATACCCGCACTTGAAACAACATTGGTACACAAGATAGTTTTTGGGTTATGGGATAACTTATTCTCAGAAGATTCTTCCATTTGGTTAGAGGATAATCTCATGCTCTTCTTGGTTTCATGATACTAAAAAAACACTTGTGTGGAATCATATTATTTTCTAGTAATTTGAGAAGTTCTAGATAGTGGTGATTCTTTATTCTTTAATATCACCTGTAGCTCAAAACATTTCATATATAGAGAGTTATTCTCATCCTCAAAAAATTACAGCTTACTTTCTCAATCCTCCTTCATATTCTTCATTTTTTCTTCATACAATTTTCTTGATTATTATAATAATTTTAATGATCCTTGACCTTTTTTACTTTACCCTCTAGTTTAGAAGCTTTGAAAACCATAGAAACTTTATCCAATTTTTCAAGTGCATTGAAAGCTTCCAAAAATACTATCTAAAAAACAATCATACCTTTTCAATAATTCTTTAGTATTAATAATGAATTTATATATTAATTATATTAGGTCTATGAAAGTGATTCAATATATAAACTTCATACTTAGTGCATCCTATAATTCTTCAAATTATTCTTCTAGATGAGATTTATCAGAAATAAGTTCTTTGAAACCTCAAATAATAAAATTTAAAACTTATTTGAGAAATTTATTTATATGTTCATTAAATTTAAAAAGATGATCCCTAAGTGATATATCATTATAAAATCTTTATAAGGATTCCCTAGAATAATCATAATCAAAATAATTATTTCAACATATACCACACTAATTACCTTCAGTTTGAAATGTATCTCCCTTTACTGTAAGATTATTATTTAGCTTCCTTGCCTATTTTTATTTTCATTATTATGAATATTGGATGAAATATACATCTGAGTTAGCTCAAAATTTTCTTGAATTTTTTAGTTCATGAGAACTAATTTGGATCATTAGAGGGAACCTATAATTTGATACCACTTTTAGATCCCTAGGCAGAATTAGTTTTCACTGGGGGTGAATTAGTGGTATACTTGTTTTTGAATTAATTTATCTTTGAATTAAACCTCTTGAACATGTTATGTTTCTCAATCCACTCTATGATATCTCTCAATCTCACCTTATGTATAGTAGTAACAATAGAGAGATAAGCACGCTGTATTTACAAGGTTTGGTATAAATACCTATTCCTTTCCATGTTGGTTATACCTACCAACATGGATTCTCCACAATAATATTATTATCAATTATAGTTTTTTAGGAAGTAAATGGTTATAAAACCCAGTAATATATAATCTAGTTGATCCTAGTTATATCCCCCCAACAATCCAACTCTTCTTCCTTAGTTGGTTATTCAACCCAACCATATTCTCTTTCTCTCATATCAAACTAAGAGACTTCTCTTAATTATAGCTCTAATTGAAACACTTCACCTCCTCTCATCTCCAACTGAGAGACTTATTGATTTCAGCTAAAAAAATGACTTCTCCTACCCCCAGATCCAGTTGAGAGACTTCTTCCATTAAATAGGGTGATCCACTATTGGATGATATTTTTATCTTCCTCCATGATATTTTTTAATCACACCTTATGATGTACACTTTGAGCACCTTAAATAGCAACTGATAAAGTCTGTCAGTCATTCTAAATAATTCCTATCACCTATATTTGATCAGTTTCCACAACGTAATAAATTATAGGGGAATTATTACATCTTTATGATGAAGTCCTAAACTCACTAAGATTTGTGCAAGTGGTTCACACAAATTTATCAGTATTATTTTATACACGAATAATACTTGCACAGTCCCAAACTTTCCTCTTCTTTAATTTCTAGCCCTATTAGATCATATGCACATCATGCATGAAATACATGGTTCATGACATGTATAACCCTAGCACATTCAAATTTTTTTATTATTTTATGTGATATCATAATATTCCTTCTCAGGTATTTTCCCAAGTGGTGTATTCAAATAATTCATGAAATATTTCATGCACTTTATTCTCCCTATACCTTGAACTCTCCTTCATTCACAATAGGTATATTCACACATTTTCTTCATGAAAAAACTTTGTTCAAGTGATGATCAAGTGAATTGGCTCTTCCTTTATTCTATTTTAAACACAATGAGGTTATGAACCACCTCAAAGTGTCTCAAAATGTTCATAAAAACTAGTGAGGTTATTCATAAGGGTATCACACAATCCATAATGGATTCACAAAAGCAATTCACTATTTAGTAGGTATTGTGTTTGGAAACTAGAATCACTACACACACCATGCCACCATGCTGTTGTGCTTCCCCATAGGATGGATTTGACACCTCCCTGAACACTATTGTGAGAAATATATAGAAACCATGAACTATACAGTAGGCCTTATATGTATCACCATGATCTCTCACTCCCTATGGTCACTATATTTCCTCTCTACTTCTTTACAGGACTTGTGGATGGTGCTCCCACATGGTATAGGTCTCCTCCCACATGTGTGGGATTGATTTGGGCCTTGCTTTGTGTGGTTTAACACTTCTTGTATATAACCAAATAAATAAAACATAGATTATATTCTATGAATGGAATATATTATCAATTTATTTCTTACCTTCTTCAACAATTACCAATGAAAAATATAAATATATTTTTTCATGGCCTTCACTTATTTCTTCATTTTTGTGAATATCATGTCACCATTGATATAAGTCTTTGACATGAATACAAGTTAAACAATTTTCATAAGAATAAGGATAATTTCTTGAGCATGAAATCCAATAACATCAAGTGGATCCCTAAAAATCCACCAAGAAACACCACTTCATATACTAATAACTCACCAAACACATTTTGACACATCATTGACAACAAATGAAACATTGGGACCAACACCCTTCCCCATCATAGGGAAATGTAAGTAGAAGAGTAATAAACAACCTCTTATTTAGTTCCTTGAATCTTTATTCACATTAATCTATCGAAATTAGCTTTACCACCTTCCATGTTAACTTGGTTATTGGATTTGATATCCATGAAAAATTAATCACAAAGAATCTATAGTATCTAGTTGACTTAAGAAAACTATGAATGTCGTTTACTGTAGTTAGTCTAGTCCATTGCTCGATAACTTCCATATTTTATTGATACTAATATACCATTTCTTGTGATTAAATGACCTAGAAATGATACTTTTTGTAGCCATAATTCACTCTTGATAAATTTGGAACATAATCTCTCATTTCTAAAGGTCTTTAAAACAATCTAATTTTTTTCCCATATTCATCCTTTATCTTTTAATATATAAGAATATCATCTATAAAGACAACCAAAAATTGATAAAGGTGGTCCTTAGATACTATATTCATTAGATCCAGGAAGATATCAATAAAATTTGTAAGTTAAAAGGGAATCACTATAAATTCATTGTGTCCATACATCATATGGAAATATGTCTTGGAATTATCCTTCCTTTTGACTCTTAAATGATGATATCTATATCGAAGATAAATCATGGAAAAGTATCAAGATACTTTGATTTGATCAATATTATCCTAAATATGGGGTAGATGATACTTTTTATTGATTATTATTTTATAAATATCATGATAATCAATAAAAGACGCATCAATTAATCCATATTTTTGAAAGAGTACTAGTGCACCCCATAGTGAAGAACTTGGTCATATGAAACCCTTATCCAGATTCTCTTACAGTAGCTACTTTAATTCATCCAATTAAGTTGGAGCCATAATATATGAACTATTTGAGATAATTATAGATCCAGGTATGATTTTTGTTGAGGAGTCAACCTCAAACTCTAAGGGAAGAAAAATAATTTCATTAAAAAATACATTAGTAAAATCACATACAATAGGCATGTAATCAATGTTGAATAAATCCTTGATAATTTAAGTCTATAGTCCCTCATCGTTGGGTATCATAACCCATATTATATAATTTTTTTCCAAGTGGATTTCATGATTATTCCTATGTTGATACATGATAATAGGATGGTTTAAAATATGAAATGAGATTTAATTTAACTAATAATTTACATGTATTTTTTGTATAGAAATACAATTCGTACATAATATTATGTCAAATTAAACCAAAAAAATAAGAATTTTATCTACAAGAATTATTCTCCCATAAATATCAATTGAAGAAGATTTATATATCTTAAATGAAATCGTTGTTCCACCAAGGGTTTTCATATTTTAATATCAACTTCTTGATGTGGTTATTCCATATTATTAGAAAAATTTTGTCATATAAAAAAATGAGATGAGATAGAATCAAATAAGGTATTTGTAGATCTAAAAAAGAGATCAAGTGTACCTTACATCACTTCATTATCATGATCTACCTTAGTGATAGTGATCAAAAATTCCTTTATTTGTTCCCTTGGATTGGGAGGTTACTTTGGCCTATTTTTTTCATTATAATGGGGTTTAGGGAATTGATTTTCATAATGTACAAACTCCTTTAAATTAAATAATTTTAGTTTGGGTGGATCATTAGCTGCAAACTTCTTCTCCTCTATTTCCTTAATTGGCCTCTCAAAATTAATTATACATTTTTTTCTTAGTTTCCTACTTTTCCACACTTAAAAAACTCCTTAACCACCTGAGGAAATTACTTGGGAGCTTCCTCCCACATTTAGTGCATGTAGGAAATTTTAATTTCTTCCCACCATGTGTCTTGTCATCAGAGCTTCCATGATACTCAAAATTTATTTTATTTTACCTAGAATAATTATAGGTTCTAATTTATGTCTATACTTTAAGGTCTCATTGATAAATATTTTCATAACTATCAAAGTCTCTTATGGATAACACCCTTAAAAACTTGTATTTAAGCCATTAAAGAAGCAATTGATTTTACTTTGAGTATTGGAGATGAAACTATATGAATACCTTGATAGTCCTATGAAATTTTATTTATAATATTTAATAGATTCATCCTATTTTAATTTAATTCCAATCATTCTTACTCAATTTTCATGTGAAAAGTCGAAGAAAAATACTTTGTGAGAAATGTCTTCTTGAACTCTTCCAATTACATAGAATCGACTTCGTTCTTTTCCATGGAATTCTTAATGATATTCCACCATTGGTCAGCATCACCTTATAAATTATAGATAGAAAAAATGATATTATCATGGTTCAAGAATTAGAGAAATTAAAATATCTTTTCAATCATATTAACCTATTTCTAAACAACTAGTGGATTAGAAAACTTGCTAAAATATAGTGGACATTTCCTCATGAATGAGTCGATTTATAGATGTTGCTTTTTTAAAGAGTTTGAGAGTTCAACATGATTTTTCTGTTAATCACATATTGATACATTTGGGTGAACATTACCATGAGTTTTTTCATTCTAAACCTAATCTCATTAGGATTCCCATTGAGATAATATCAAAATTTTACCTCACACCCATTATTAACTCAATTATTCTAGATTCCCACCATTATCATGACTAAAGTAAACTTAGGAATTATTATACTGAAATTAATGAATGTTAAAGTAAGGAAACTATAATCTTGAAAGAGGGTTTCGTAAATGATGTGCAATTACTAACCCTTGAATATATATGTTTAAATCTTAGTTATACATGGTTAGTTTTCTAACTGATGTAGTTATATTTTCAAATACTTTATAATGGTTCATAAAGAGAATGTTAATTAACAAAATAATATCCCCCTATAGTGTCTATCTTGGTGTAATGTATTAATCCCACTCATTTTACACTAGAGTAAATATCAAGTTAATGCTTAAAAAGTTTTTTTTGAAGTGATTACCCCTCAGTGAATCTGTGGCACAACCAAATCAAATTTCCAGTATTCAAAATGGGATGAAATTTTAAGTAGAACCACATAATATCTTTTTACCAAGACTTCAGGATGTTATATTATACTTAGAATTCTCCCTGATACTTATCTCTAGGGTTTTCACTAATGTCGTCTCATCCTAATTCTCAAAAACAACTAACTAATATCCAAAAATAACTAAACCCCACTCTAATAAAAAATAAAATGAAAAAACCTAATAATAACATAAATAGTGCATTAATTATAATATTTAAATAAAACATCTCACAAATTTTCACACAACCCAAGGACTTTAAGGTTCATTGTCTTAGAGACTAACTACATAAAAGTTTAATTATACAAAAATTATAAACATTTATCCATAATAATGCACCTCTAGATCATTTTCTAGACAACTTACATGACATAATCATCATAAAAACCTAGAGAAATAGAAACATCGGAAAAGTGTGAGCTCAAAATCTCAGTAAGGGAAAAATTTATCATAATCTATCAGATCATAGACATGAAGGAGATCATGGGAAGGGTTAAATATCTTATTAAAAGATCATGAGACCATATATGATAATCATAAAACATGAAATAGAATCATAATAACATAAAAATATCATTAAGGAATCATAAAGTTAATGAAATGGCTTAAATTACATCTCAATAATCATAAAACATGAGAGTATGACATAAGAGTGTAGAATATTTTAAAAATAAGACATAACATAAAAAAATAGAATATATTCAAAATGAAAAGCATCTTGTAAATTTGTAATAACTTGATATAAATGTATAAATTTGTCACAACCATAAGCATATTAAACATTTTGTGAGAAAAATCATTACTCCCAAACCTATGTGAACAACCTCATTATGTCCACGCTTGAAAATGTATGAAAACTCATTATGCCCATGCATGTGTGAACAAACTTATCATATCCAAGAATGATTATCTCATAAGATATAATCATAAACCAATTCATTGAAGGGTGATATAGGACCCCACCCATCATCATCCATACATATTTATTCCACTTAAAATGAATAATCATCATGTATTAAAGAACCTATGGAAAATAATGGGTTTCTTAAAATTTTCAAAAACATCACCTAAAATGAAATTAAGAAATCAGGGGATATTAAAAATATCATTTTCCCAAATGGATAATATCATAATAACATATATATAGAAATAAAATTATCACTTAATGTGGGATAATACATAGAGAGAAAATATAAGTGAAAATACAAAAGTTTTCATGAATCCTTTTAAACATAGTTATAAAAGATGAAGTACAAATCACATTAAAAAATATCTTGAGTGAAAAAATAGAATAATTTTGAAAACATTATTATTAATATTTAAAAATAAAGGACCCTTTAAAATAAGTAAAAAATCATGATAATAAATTTGGAGTGGTAAATAATGAAAAGAAATCCATTTATTAATATTTTTAAGATATTTTAAAGAAAAACAACGTCTAAGAGAAATTGAAAGAATTTAATTTCATAAAATAGGTAATGGAAAATATAAATAATATAAAAGACAAAAGATATTTTTATTTCATTAAATAAACTATTTTTAGGAAAAACCTAGACATGGAAGAAAATGATCCAATGGTAAGAATGAGAGTTATTCTTACCAATAACATTCTTTTATTTTAGAAGGAATTTTATTAAAGAAGTAGTTGTTGATAATGAGAAGTAATTTACCTAGATAAAAAATAGAAAAAATAATTTAAAATATATTAATGATAAGATCAAATAAATCTTGAAAATTATATTCAAGTAATAAATACTATAACCTAATGAATAAAATATTGAGTCGATGAAACCCTTGATTTGAATCCATTCTTAGTTGATCCCATTCTAACATCTTGTATAAAAAACAAAACTATCATAACAACCTATTTCATAAAATTATTCATATCTATAATTTTTTATAAATATAGTTTATAATTATTCTTTAAATTTATATTAGTTGTCTATTATCTATTTTCAATATCAGGTATGAGAAATCTTGATCATTTTTAACTTGTTTCATAATAGTGATGTTATTATACATTATTCACCAAAAGTTAATCATTAAAAAATAATAAAAGGAACTATAATTTATTCTTTATAATTATTTATAATGATATAATTTTTTTTTGGATTTTTTATTACAATACTTAGAGATAAAATCGGCAATGATCATGTTTCAGTGATTTTTAATGAACGAACGTTGGTATCTTAATTAATGAATTTCATATTAGTAATACCATTATCAAACTAAAAAAATTATTTACTTATATATATAATATATTATTACTAATTATGTTACCATATTTATCCAAGATATTATTTTATGACATTGTTCAAGTAGATGGTTAGACTGACCTAAACATGGACATATCATCATTAATGGAAGATTATGATTATGAAATTGGTTTATATTGGAATAATAGAATTATTATAGAATAATAATTATAATATTTATATTTTATAACATTTTTAATTTTATTTGAATATATTTTAATAATTGAGAAGGAAACTAGATGAAAAATGAGGTACATTACTTTGTGGAGGCGGTAGTCCTCACACACACGAATGACATTTTTTTCTTAATGGAAAAGGGGAAAGGTTGTTTATAGATATTCCCTTAGAATAATAAAATTCATTATAAAAATATATCAATGTCAATATATAGTGATTATAAAATTATATTAGGTAAACTGAGAAATAAAAGAAAAGATTTTAGGAAAAAAGTACTCATGTTAAGGACTTAGCCTTTCCCTTTAAAGACTCAAGGGAAATAGAGGTCTTAGGATAATTTTTTAGGAATATAGGATCAAATAAAAAAGAATATGATGATATTTTAAGTAAAAATGTTATATTTTTGAGTGGAAAATGAATTTTGAGTGTGGTCTTGAAGGGGTTGTGAGAGTCCCTTTTTATAATTGGTGAGAATGAAAATTTTGTAATTCTTACAACTTAATATAAAAATTGAAAATTTTCACATGTAAATAAGACTATAAATGGATAATAATGGTCCAAGGGATTATATAAGGTTGTTAATACCTCAAACATTCATTTTTTAAACATGTTTTAAGAATGTTTTTAACTTATTTACTCTTATAATATTAACTTTTACCATTTTTTCTTTTATCGTGGTAACTAATTTTTACTTAAGTAATTTAATTTTCATACCTAAAACTAAAATGTATATTATTACATATTTTGTACCTAATAATTCCAAATATAAAATATATTTTATTATACAAAATCTATATGTGCACAAAAAATCAAAATTAACATTAGCGTATGTAACATGTGAAACCCCATTTTTAGAAAAATTGTATTTTTAAAATTAAAATTTTGGTGTAGAATAAAACTATCATTGTATTTTATTTTAATGATAAAAATTGTATTATTATAAAGAAAATAAATTTTATTTGGATTTAAAATATATCCAAAACTGGATTTTACCTAAATAATATTTTTGATGTCTTGTGTCGTCACAAGTTGTGAAAATCAGGGGAATTTTTTATTTTTTTTCTCAAAAGTATTTCAATAAAAATGGTATTTTCTCTATAATTTAATCTTGTATAATTTTTATTATTACTAATTTAGTCTTGGAATATGGTGTTTACCCTAGGATAAGATTTTGGTAGAAATCTGTGTCATTCAAATTTTCATGGAATATCTAATATTTATTTATTTGAAAATTTTCATTCAATAGTATATTTTAAATTGAGTTATATGTTGATATTTTATCTATTCATTTGATTCTATAATGGGTTTTTTTCTACGTGAGGTATAAACCTGTCATAGGCAACGGGGATGGGGGAGAACCCCTTTTCTTTTCTTGTTCCTTTTCTTTTTTTAATCCTTTTTCTTTTTTACTTTTTGTTTTTTCTATTTTCCATTTCAATTACCATGAATGACCCCTAGGAACTTTGGAATCACATGAACAATATAGGTATATAGAGAGAATAGGGAGAGGGATAGTGAGGTGTCACCACTAGGGTTCATCCAAAGCCTAGGTCAGAGTGTGGTGGTTGCGGGTAGCAGATTCGACATGAAGCGTCGGTGGTTTCCTCTTAGAGGTAGGTTTGATTTTTGTTTTTTATTTTAAATCAGAGTAGTTTACTTGTTTTTATATTTTAAATCATTTTATTGGTTTTGGGGGACCCCCTATGGGTCAACTGAGGCTTAATCGAGGAGAAGTGGGGGTTTCAGGTCATTTTGGGGGTTTTCTGTTCAGGGAAACCCATGTACACAACATATAGTTCCTAGAACACACATGGTGTGTTCTTACCATTTTGGGAAGATTAAGTTTTGGGACTAAACTCCCTGTATTATGGTTACACACAATGTATTGGTGACTCGGGGTGTGTCGAGGGTACATGACCATTTATGGTATACAAATAAATCCAGTGGGAGGTATACAACCAGTAGCCATGTACTATGATTGGCTAGACCCCATGTGGGGTTACATGGTTAGGTACATGACTGGGGAGCCCATGTGGGAACATGATATGTATGGGTAGTACACACCATTTAGTTGGTCATTTTATACATAGTGTGGGCCTGATATAGATGGGAAAATACCAATAGGGGGTTACATTCCATGTAGAGGTTTGACATGCAATGTAATTTGGAAAAATACACATCGAGTGGATAGTGACACATGAACAGGGATTAACTTTGGGTTTAAATGTTGTTTACTCAATGTAAATCTCATTTATTATTCCTTACTTGGTACATTTTTCTTGTCTTCACCCTGGAGTAAAAATCATACTTGTTAGTATTATATTCAAAGAATTTTTTCACATAGATCATAATGGTGGAATCCTTTTATTAGAACCTAGAGGTTGTTTGAATGGTGTTTTGTATGGGAGAGTGTTTTTAAGAGGATTTATTTAAGGTTGGGATCCATAATCCTCCCAAGGGTTGGGTTGTGATCTTTGTGGACCAGGTGAGGGTTGTGAGCTCGTTGATCATCCTGGATTGAGTGTGCCATGGTGAGATGTTTGAGTTTCTTTTTGATAGATCTTGGAAGTTTGGATCATGTAGTATCTTTGGAGATATATTCTTCTATCTCGGCATGTCGGGATTAGTTCCTCTAGGTTAGATCAGTTGAGGTCTAGCTCCTGGGTTTGAGGACTAGATTTGTTGGAGCCTTCAAGTATTTTTGGAACAATGGGATGGTGGTTATAGTTGGGTTCCTTTGAGATATTGTGATGAGTCTGAGGGAATATTTGGGATTCCCTTATGGGAAATTTAGTACCCATATATGGGTTATTGTTTGGGAAGGTCATCTTAGGTTTTCTTATGTGGGGTTTGCCCCAAGATTCTATTCTGTAGAGGATCCTGGTTGGGTCCTCCCTTTAAGGAGGTCATAAGGATCGTTATGAATACCCTTATAGGAATGATGTGCTTTAGATTACCCTTTGGATATATTTTTGATCAAGGATTAGTTTGAGGCCACTGAGGGCCATTTGGGATGTTTCCACATTGGGAATGTCCCATGCTTTTGGATGAGTTAGACAAACCCATCATAGGGTGTCCTACTATTGCTATGGAATTTTAGACCCTTTGAGGATCTTTTGATGAGCATGGACCAAGAGATTGTGTGTAGTAGGGGAGTCTCTAGTTATAAATCACTCTATTCTATGACCCTGGGGGTTGTGGGAGATCCATGTATTGTTTGGAGTTGAGGTTGGTCATTGAGAACCCATGGTGGTTATTTTGTGGGATTTTAAGCTCCAAGGGACTAATAGAGGCCTCGTGATTTGTTTTACGAGGCTTGATCGACACTTCTAGTTTAGCTATTTGGTAAGTGGGTTCGATATTTGGACCAAATCACATTTTTTTGTCCTTTGGATGTGATGTTTGAGAAAGTTTCTTCTTTGGAATTTAGTTTAAATTGGAGACCCTTGGTATATATTGGATCATGTGTTGGCCCTCATTTTTCATCAGGTTATATCCTCTATTATCTGGTTGTGTTCAAATGGGATGATGGAAATAATATGATATTTGAATGAGTGAACCCCTCTAGTTTAGTGTTACACCATGTCTAGAGGTGAGCTACTATGGATACTGACACACTCCTAGTACTATGGATGCACCATGCTCATAGTTTTATGGATGGATCCCTATAGAGATGTGTATTCACTAGGTCCATGTGGATAGATTCCATATGATGGTGCAGCTATTGGTTCCATGTTGGAGCCTAATTTGTTTTGTAGTAATTTCAAGATATGATAGTTTCTAAGATGTGTGGAGTGGAGATATGTCACCAGTTCAGATAGTTCCATTGGATCCCTTAATCCTGGTAGATTCTTGTTGTTATTTGGATAACTATAGTTATGACCTAGGGTCTTAAATTCATAATTTTTTCATATAAACCTATTAAATATCATGTTTAGATATGTTGGATGTTCCAGATGTCATGTGGAAGGGTTATCCACATGTTTTAAGTCCTCTGGTGTGGGAAATATTGGGGGTAGATTCACCTCAATTGTCAAGATAAAACCTATGGTTAGTTGTTGTTTTTTTTACATTTATTTTATATATTTGTTTATTTATTCCACATATTATTATTATTTGGATAGGCTGATCATATCATGTGTTAATGAAATTTTTAGGATAGAAGATTATAGGTTCACCATTTGGGGTGGCCTAATAAGATTTATTTCTCACCCCTTGTACATGCCACTCAATGCCCATAAGATCTAATGTCTACTTTCAGGTTGGAGACTAGGTTGTTAAGTGGATGGGTTTATGGCCTAGTGTTATTTAATCAAGAAGATAAACTCATGTATAGTCTCAATATAATTTTGATGTATCGTGTGAGTCATGTGTATTGGGTATATGGTTTGACTTAGAGTTGACGGTAGAGCCTGATGTATTAATCTTTGAGTCTGTTTATCTTTTACATGTAGTTGAACCAGTGGGTAACCAACTAGTATTTTTTTCAATACTTTGAGTTTTTATAACTATATGCCTCATTTAATTTATTATATATTTCTTCTTTATCAATTTTTTATTATATGTACTCTTATGTTTATCCTTGTGTATGTTTTGGTTATTTTCATTGTTATTACAGTCTGAACAGAGGGTATAGTCTCCCCCCTATATCTGTTATACCCTCACTACTAGTCATAAAATTATGGTGTTCAGGTAGGCACGCTTGTGGCCTTGTGGTGATCCATATTGGGAAACATGTTAGGTAAATCTGGTCAAGTTTGTTACAATATTCACTTAAAATAAAATACCAAAAACAATTTATTTTATTAGGAAATATTACTTATGCCCATAACATGTTTAAAATAGGTTTCCTAAATTTATAATGGTATTTAAAAAATTTATAATTTTGATCCTTAGATATATCTTTTATCATGAAAAATATTTTATAAGTTTTTATGATATACTTGCTTGTCAATGGAGTCATAAAAGCTATGGTTTTAATAAAAACTATATTTATCACTGCTCAGTAAAAATCATTTATTTCAAAAAAATAAAAAAATCATACTAAGATAATTTTGACATTATAAATTAAATATTTATATTGGTTTTATCTAATTAAAATTCTAAAATTTATAAATTTAGTTTTTAAATGAAAATATAATATATAAATAAAATTTATTTTATTGAAAAAATAAAGGTTTATGATTTAAGTGTTATTAATACTACTTTGTATGTATTTCTAATTGATTACTATCTGTTTATATACTATATTTATTATTCTTATTATAATTGTTTATCAAATATACCACATATCGTTTTAGTTTGATGTTACATGTTAAAAAATCTTTTAGACACCGTATTTATTTGAGGAGAAATATTTACTGAAAACATGGGTCGTTACAATCTCTATCAAAAAAATGTATCTCAATAAAAGTGTCTAAAATAAATATCTTATACATCATATATAATCATATAATATATTTTCACAAGACATCAATTATTACTTCAAGACACAAAATATGTCAATCTCATAGAGGCCAATTCACACATTCTCAATTATCTCAGTTAAATATGATCAAGATTGAGGAATATATAACATGTCATTCATCCAAGTGAATAAATCACATTCTATTAATCCCATAAGATAATAATCTCATATGTAACTCAACTATATATGTCCATACACTTTCTTAGTGTAAATGTATAGAAATTTTTAGGCCTTTAATTTTTGTTTTTCTAAAATTTTGTGGTGGAGAGAGGAAGTATAAAGGTTGTCCCAAGATAAAGGGTTGAATTTTTTATACTTAGGGTCTAAAATTCTCATTTTGGAATTCATGATGGAGGATATTTTATGATTGAAATAATAGATCATTTTTCATTTTTATACATGGTGGAACTTGGGTGTAAAATGATCACTTTGAGAGAGTTTGGAATTTTTAGGTGATTCAGAATTTAAAATGGCCATTTTAGATTTTGGTTAATCTATTTTAGTGGGAATGGTGCCTAGGGAGGTTTTTTTAGAATCCTTGTGGGAAGTAGGGAATGGATAAATACCTTTTATAGGTGTTGTAGTGGTGTTATTATATGCTTATGAGGTTATTTTGATGTGGTTGTTCACAAAGTGAGTTTAGAAATAGAAAGGGAGGTTCCTCTACATTGTGGTTCTTGTTAAGTAATATTTTTAAAATATTAAAAATATCCATTAATAATGGGGTGATATGCTATTTTCAAATCTATAGTTTTTAATTTTTCTTTAATCGAGGCCATAATGTCCATTTTAAAGTCCACCACACCATAGTGGGGGTCATTTGAGTTTTCTCTATAACTAGGGGAAATTATTTCCTTTTGTTTTACTTATATTCCATTCTATTGAAAACTAGATGACTCTAAGTAGTCCCTTAATTCTATTTAGTCATCCCTTAGTGTTGTTTAGTCGTCACTTGGTGGATATTAACCACCCAAATTATGTGGTGATTTCTTACTTGATCTAAGGTTTCACTCTTATCCTCTTCCATATATTTTCTAATGATATCTTACATTCTTATTCCTTTATAGGTTATAAAAGTGATATTTATTATGGTTTTGGTAAATATTTTAGTGAGGTTTGATGATGGTTCATTATGGTTAGGTCCCAAGTTGGTTCCCATTGATTTTGGTGGTGTTTTATCTTTAGTTTTTTCTATCCTTGTATTGTGTTCCTTAAATATTCCATAGATACCACATGAAATACATATTTTTTATTAAAAGAAACTTTTATGGAAAAAGTGTGAAACCCTCAAGTCCAACCATACCATGAAACACTATATAAATTAGTATAATTATTAAAAACCAACTAAAAACTATTAGGCATAATCCCCTTATATAATTTACAGGAAAAAGTTATTACCTTTGTGTCCAAGTCTTCAATGATAATAGCTTCTAATTGAGAGGGAATCTTGTCCCATACATACAAGAACTCCTCCACTAGTATCTTCTTATTTTTTAAGCCTCTAGTCAATATTAAATGTTTCTTGTCAATCCACTCACTCTTCTCCTTGATTGTATCTACTAGAATCAGTCTCACATTAATTCTTTCCACATCCTATTCAAAATAATGAATGATTAATGCAATCTCTAGGATCTCTTTCTCAGATTGAATGATAGGTTCTTATGAATTTTCCATGACCTTAGCCTCTCCATCCCACTACATGACCTCTACAATAGACAATGAGGTCATACCATCACCATTAAACCCCTCTGTTCCTTCCTTGGGTAGTTCCAAGGACCCCCCCCCCCCCCCGCACCTCCTTTAAATTCCCTTCCTCCTTGCGGGTTTCACTCTCCTGCACCTCCACGCCATCTATAGTATTTTCTAATATCTCAAGGGGTAACTTTCAGACCATGACTAAAATCGGTTCCACATCATTAGGAAAAGAAGACTCCCTTATTCTAATCGTTATGTTAGCCCGTAGGGCTTTAGACAACCTTGTCTCCTTCTCAGTGTTTTTTTCTTTAAATATGGATCTAATTGTCACAGTTTTTAGAAAGTTCGAGTAGTCATTACAATTCTTTGGTTTATTCCCCTTATTAACTGGAAAATTTCAAGATATAATAATTCCACTCTTTCCTTTCCTTGATCCAGACCCACCACTCTCAGACCCTTGGATATCCTACTCATGGTCTGACCTTGGTTGCGAGTTCGATTCTTTGTCACTCAATTCAGAATCCTCAAGAGACCTTGAACCATTCTGCTTCATTTTCCATTTTGGAATAACTGTTTTCCAACCTTAATTCAATATAGAAGATTTGATACTTCTTCTATTATGTGTAAATGTGGGATTAACATGCTTTATTTTTTAATGGGTGAAGAGTGGGAATTGATCTAATGAATATAACTAACCGAAAAATTATGAAATTAAAAATGGAGTTATATTTCGATTATATTAAAGATTATGTTCATGTTATTGGTTTATGTTATTTCATATATTATGTTCTATTTTGTTTCTATGTTTTTTTGTGAATGTCGTATCTAAATTGGCTAAGCAACTTAAAGATGGTAAAATGAAAATGATATTGATCATGTTATTAATAGTTATCAATGTAAGTTCTTGGAATTACTTAGTATGTTAGAGATTTTCTTTATGTGTATATTTATTTGATATTATATTCTACTAGTGGTCACTATATTTTTATATTTTATGGTTGTTGAACCTATTTATAATCGATTAATAACTTTAGGATAATAAGAACATGAAATATTTTATATAATTAATATCAATGGATACCTATGTTTCGTTTTTGTTTACCTTATAATTGTTTATTGACATTTCTTTAGGTTAAAATTATGATTTTATTTTTATATATTATAGAATATTTGTATCTAACTATAATTTTATATATGGAACGTTCCTTCCAAATAAACATGTGGGTCATATTTAGTAATTTAGTATAGTATAAAACACATGCACTATATAATAAAAACCAATAGAAAATAATTATATTAATTTAGAACATTACATTTATAGGATAAATATACTCAATAAAATTGATAATAATACAATGGGACAATAACATTAAATAAAATAAAATAACTAGAATTGAAAATTTTAGATCACTTTTTTCTCTTAGAATAATTACACCCTCAATTGTTTTTAAAAAACACAAAAAAAATAATGTATTCATAAATTTTGAAAATGACTAATATACCCCTGACAAAAATAAAATTGAATGATAAATGGAAGATAAATAATGTATTTATAGGAATTAGAAAACCTATATGACCATTAGAATAGTAACTTGACTATTAGGAATAATAACATGATCATTAAAATAATAATCAAACTATCGAATTGGTAAAACAATATTTGGGTATCTTATAAAATAAATAATTAAGGATTTTATATCACAAGATAATTAAATAAAAGTGTTAAATAAAATAAAATAAATATTTGACATAAATAAAACATAATTTTATTATTGGGAAAAATTATATGTTTTATTTTTATTAAAATGCATTTTATGAAAAAGTGAAAAATTTTAAATAAATTTTTTTTTTCATAAAATGTTTTAAAAAACTCTATTTCTTTGTATATATAAAATATAATATTTTTTGAAATCATAATTAATTTTTCTAAGGGTCAAAAATGTGATCATATCATAAAAATTGGTATTTTTTAATAAATAAGGATTTTATTTAAAATTTTAATTTATCATATTTAGGTAATTATTTTCATAAAATGGATTACATTTTTGGAATCATCATGTTAAAATTATCTTAGATTTATTTTTTGGTATTTTTTTAAAAAAAATGATTTTTTAACAAGTAGTGAAATATAACAAAATACAGTATTTTACACCATGAGTTAAATACATGATTAATTACATATTGGATAATGTAATAAACTATTAACTCAACATCAGAAGAAAAAATTACTTTTTATAGATTCCATATCAAATGCCTATGTAGAATTACAAATAAGGTGATGTCCATGATATTGAAATTATTGCGTGATACATTTTGTTGAAGCTGTGATCCATGAGTTTTTTATGGTATGAAAAAAAATTAACAAGGTTAGTTATAAATATAAAAAAATACATGTTTTTTCAATGATTTTATTCTTTATTTGAGAGAGTATTCAAGTAGAAAATATTGTAAAAATGTTCTCCTTCTAGATGGCAGTCAATGAGTAATGTTGGAATTCTGAATTAATATACTATGAAGAAGAAAAATAAAAATAACAAACTTACAAATTTTTTGTGTGAATTACTTTTAAAATCTTGATTATAAATATCATTCATCTCATAAAAAATCTCCAAGAACTTGAAGTGTCATTTTATAGATAATAACAATGATGGGTTAATGAGACATCCAAGAGATTTAAAATCATGGAATAAGTTTGATTCATTACATCTATATTTATCATCTAATCCTAGTAATCTGAAATTTGTATTAGTTTCTAGTTGATTCATCCCATTCAGGACTTTGAGTACAATTTATAGTAATTTTCTAGTTGTTCTGATCCCTTACAATCTACCTTAGTGGATTTGTATGAAAAAAAATCCTTTGTCATTTTGATGATTATTCCTAGAAACAAAAAAGATTGGAAATGATATTCATGGATGATTGCAGCCAATAATTTATGAATTATAGGAGTTATAGATAAAAAAAATATTGATATGTATGATGAATCTTCTAGAATAATGTTCAAAATTCACGTCACTCTAATGTGGAACAATAGTTAATTCCATATACTTAGGAACTTATCTGGTTGGAACACTTATATGGGTTTGGGTTTCCATGTTTGTAACATTGATTTTCATCTTGAATTAATACCTTATAGTAAAAAATGTCCCTTCTTATGTAATCATATATTTCTCAATGAATCTCATATATTTTGGTTGAACAAGTCAAAATTCAATGGGTTTATTGATCGTAGACCACCTTTAAAGTTGTTGAAAGGTTTTGAAATATTTTCAAAACTAGTAAATTTTGAATGTAAATTTGGGAAGGTGAATCATTTTAATGATAGTGGTAAATGAGTTTTAAGTGCATTATTAGTTTAAATTTGAATGCAACAATGGAATAAAAAAAAGTATATTCAACAAAATTATGTATTGGAAATTTGATTTTTTGTATCGTAATATTGATGTTATGCATATTGAGAATAATTTTTGTGAAAAAAGTATCTTCAAATTATTTAATGATAATATATAATTGAAGGATCATATCAATACTTAGAAGGACTTATAAACAATGAATATAATGTGTGATATATGTCCATATGATAATGGAAAGTATTGTATAGTAATTTTTTCAATGAAAATTAGGGATAATAATATATTCCTTGGAATTTTAAAACATATCAAATTATCTGATGGGTATTTGGGTAATATCTCAATGTATTTTGACTTAAATAATTATATGTTATATGGATTAAAAATTCATGATTCACATATTATGTTATAGAAGTTACTACCATTAGCATTTCATATATTATTACATAAAAAGGTTAATGTATTTGTACTCTAATTCTACACATTCTTCTAAAAAATGTGTGAGAAAAATCTGAAACCACATCATCTTGATGAGCTTCAGGATAGATCTGTACTAATAAGTTGTGCAATAGAGATGATATTTCTTCCATTATTTATTACTATTAATATGCGTTTAACTATACATTTGGTTGAGGATAATAATTAGTAGATATCTTACATTACTGATGTATGTATCAAATTGAGGGGTACTTTATTTTTATTTTTTTCATCTTAATTAAACCATTATTGAAACTTTATTATATACAAAACTGTGTTTTATTCATTTTATTTCATATATACCTTGTTCATTTGAAATCATACATGAAAAATAAAGCTTAACCTAAAGGCTCTATTTATGAAGGTTATTTAGTATAGGAGTGTCTTGCCTATTTTCTAAATACTATGATGATATTGATACAAGATTAAATTAATTTGGATATGTTTATGACACATTGACTCAGTCTAAACTACACAGGAAATCAAAAATCTTTCCTACTGTTAGCCGATTAGATAGGAAGATCTCAAATATTACATTGATAAAAATGTATTTTTTTACAAGCACATAGATATGTACTAATGAATAGTGAAACTACATATTCATTTATTGAAGATATCAAATAAAAAAAATATATGCATGGCAAGTTGAACATTAAATGAGAAATATATCATAAAATATGTTACTAAAGAGATTGTAGAATGGTGTTCACATCATGTAAGTTCACAAATACTAAAATAAAAATGGATATTAGGTTGACATATATATATATATATATATATATATGTATTTTAAATCTAATAAAGTATATTATCATTTGTAGATCATGAATACTAATACTCAGGATGAGATATCAGAATATTTGAATATTTGAGGTCCTCTAAAATATTCTAGGAATTTAAAATCTTATAATGTGAATGGATTCAAATTTCATACAGCTGGTTGGTGAGAGAGTTTAAAAAAACATAACAGTGGTATATTTATAGTCATTGAATTGGGATACTATGGGATTTTGACTGATATTATCTAATTAAACTACCACTTTCATTTGTTTTATTCAAATTCAAGTGGGTCAATATTTCAAATAGTATGAAAATATATTCCTTATAATTTAATTCTATGAACTTCTCTCACATGATGGATGTTGGTGACCAAGAAGTACAAGATCTTCATATCTTATTATTGCAAGGAAAAATGATATATTATATGGAAAATATCATAGATTAAGGTTGTAGTGTAGTTGTTCAAATAAAATAAAGTGACTTGTATTATATGGGTGGTGAAGTGGAATATTTGAACTTTGTCATTAAATTACAAAAATATTAAGAAAATGAATTATTTTTCCATCATGGTATTGAAAATATTAGTTTTAAAAGGTTTGATGAAGTAAAAGAAGTAATGATAGAGAAGGATAACAATATGATTGTTGGAAAAAATGATTGTATGTGAAATCATCCTTTAACTTATCAACTAAATATGTTATATGTTATTAATTTCTAGTATTTTGGATCTATTATCATATTTATATATATTTATAGGCATGAGTTATTTAATTTTAAGAAATTAAATATTATATTTTTTTGTATGTGTAGTCATTCATTAACATACCTATATATATTATGTCTTTTATTACTGTGCATGTGTTGTAATTTCTAAATTTATTTTTCTATATGAATCTTTTGAAATATATGTTTTGAATTTTTTTTAATTGTTTAAATGATAGGAATGTCAAAGAAGAGGTGATTCACTGATCATAATCGACTTTCAGTTGACATTCCCCCAACTATACAGACATCGTTAGTGTTACTTGATTATCCCTATGGCTGCATCCCTATATCACCTAGGATTCCCTCAGTCTCCCTCACATCATTTTTACCACACCCTTAATCTCCCCCCATAAGTATCAGTCACACTAACTCCTAATTTAGTAGGTTTAATGCGTGATGAATTCATATTAAGGAAATAGGTGGTCACTCTTTTTTATTTATGAGGATATTAGAGGGTGATGATTATAGGTAAAATTTTAATATGAATAAAGTTATTACACTTTTTTGTACTAATAACTTATTTTTTCATAAAATATGGAAACAACATTACTGCAAAGGAAAATGTTAATAGTTCAGATGTTTGGAATCTGAATGGATCAAATATAGTTGTCTCCTTTGATTATTATGGTTTCCCCATAACTTAACAACATAGGAGAACATTCCAACAATAGGGGAGTCATATATATTTATAGGATTTTAAGGTCATTTATCTATAGAAATAATTAGTCCAATTATATTAGAAGATGATTTGATGTATCCCTGGTGACATTATATTAATGGATGGTTTGAGTCGGTAGGTAAATCACACATTTTTGTAATCATTTAGTACACAAATTTATATTGATTTTATGTTGAAATTTAAATATATATCACAGTTCAATTTTAAAAACAATTTTCATATAGTTATTGGGATAAGGGAGTATATATAGAGATGGAGATGGAGATAGTGATGATATTAGTTCTTCTGATAGTGATGAGACTTGAGTTTGGATTCGATGGTGTTGTTCTATAACTAAACTCATGAAAGAATGACATAATGATATGGTGATTGATAAACCATTTTGTGGTTTGGATGGATTTTATTATTTTGATATGTTCTTTCATTCTTTTTTATTTGATCTTTCTTTATGGTATTTATAGTCCATTGGTTTTATATTTTATTAATTTTTATTATTGATTGATTTAGTGTTATTTTTGGTTTCATGATTATTTTTTAGTTTATAATCTTTCATTTATAGTTGATGTGGTTAAGGTATGGGTATGGTTTTTATTGATGGTGTTTACATTAAGTATTAGAGTTTTTCATGTATTTTATCTTTTTGGTATTTTTTGAGGGATTAAACTTCTATATATTTTTTAACAGTGATATATAGTGGTGGTTTAAACCTCCTCTATATGTGGTAAAAATATTTCTAGAAGATATTTAAACCGCCTCTAAACCTTATACACTTTTGAAAATAAAAACTACCATTGAAAATTTAAATAAACACCACTAAATAATGTTTTTCAACACTTCCTAGTAACCACCACTAAATAGGTGAAAACATTTCTATTTGATTCCAAATTCCAACTTTAGAAACAATTTGAAAAAAACATCGCAAAAACATTTGATGGTGGTTAAACCAATATTAAACCAAAATAAAACTTTCACTAGACCCAAGATTAGTTATAGTGATGAAATATGAATTTTTAAAATTAAAATAAATATAAACTTGAGAAAAAATTTAAGTTAATGGATAAGTAATTAAATATGAGGTATTTATAGAAATTAGGGATCCCATTACAAATCTGACCATTTGAATAGTAATCTGACTATTGGAATGGTAATTTGATGGCTAGGAATTGTAACTTGACCATTATAATAGTATCCTCACCTATGGATGTTTAAATAATATTTAGTTATATTATAAAATGAATAAATGATATATTTATACCACGGTATAAGTAAATAAATATTTTAAAAATGATAAATTAGGTGTCCATATTTTTGTAAAACATAAATATTTTAATTATACTTTTATAATATATAAATTGATTTAAAATAAATATTATTTTCAAAAAATGTATTAATTAATTAATATTATGTTTTATAATAATGATAAGATAATTTTATGAGACCATAATTAATTTTTCATAGTGTTAGAAAATTGATCATAATAGTAAAACATATATTTTCACTAATAAATGAGGATTTTATTTAAAAATATATTTCTAATATTTTGAAAATTATTTTTATAATATGGATTTAATTTTTTAAATATGAATGTTGAAAAAAATTAGAGTGAATTTTTTTTTATTTTTCTAAAATAGTTGAATTTTTTGTGAATAGTAAAATACGAAAATATATTGTAAAATGAATTATAAGATAAATACAAAAATACTATAGTTATGGATGATGTAGGAACCCATTAGTTTTAACTAACATTCACTTTTCAATATATATATTCACAAGTATTTCTACTATTGATAGTCTTCATCCAAAATAATAAGCTAATGAATATAATATTCAAAAACACCCCTCTCCTCCCCTAATAAATATCTCCCCTCACCACCCCTTATCATCACACCTCAAACACCTTGGATATTTCCAAAATTATAACCAATTATCTTCTCAAACATATCCCACATTTCCAATCGGTTCTTGTCTCACAAAAATACTAATTCCATGCACGTTAAGTATTATTTCAAGGAGGCGACATTTAGAAGGTAACATTCTCTATTTACCTATTCTAAATTTATTTATTATTCTACCTTATCCTTGACTCCATCATAAAATATGGAATAATAAATCCAGTATCATATATATACTATAATTTTATATTTCTAATGAAACATCTATCATCCACCCCTTTCTCATCTTCTCTTATTTGAAAAAACAAAACCATTGTCCATATTATGTCAGTTCACCGCCTTCATTGATGATGAGTTTTTGTTTTCCAAAAAATCCTTTATGGAATGTTTAAATTTACTTATAATGGTTTAAAATGAACTAATTATGTATATTATATATTGTTTCAAACTATTTTATTAATATATGGACATAATATTAAATAAAACAAAACAAGATCATGATGGTTGATAAAACCTCCTAAATGAACTAACTATATAATGATAAAATTTTTACAAAAAGATTCGTACCTATGTCAAAAAATATATGGGTATTTAGGACCACTTAAATTTTAATAATTAAATGGATACCATTTCATTTCACTTCTAGAGTTGTAGTCCCATTTGACAAGAATAACCACAATTATCCACAAGTGATCCGACGTTGGAACCATGAAACGACCTCTCCCGAAATAATAAAATTAAACATTGTATATCATTGAAATAGTTATAAATGACCATAATAAAATTATAGTAAATAAAATATATATGTGAAATTTTATTAATTAATTAATTTACAAATTTATTTTTTTATTCAAAATGTTATGTGTAAGTATCGAACGACTCTGGAACATAGAATAAGATATGTCTTCGAAACACCCTTGTTATTTGGGTTATGAAATTTCTCACTCTTTTATCTCTTTGTTATTATGGAATTTACCCAAATTATGTATACATTTCTCTTACATATATACCTATCTTATTATCCCTTACTTTTATTGGTTAATATTTTCATTGAGTTCATTTCTCAAATGCCTAATTATTATAACTTATGATTGATTCCATTTTATGGAACACATAAGCATGTACATGTTGTAATGGGTGTGCCCTAACAACACTCTAATTAATTGGGTAATGTTATTGTCTCATGAGATATTATGTATGGGATTTTTGATTAAAACTAATCCATGATGGGACTCTATCCACCATGTGATGTTTTCTTAGTGGTTATCCTTGACTTATGCTTATGTCATGTTATATGTTTCTGTCACATTATTATGTTTTAATGATATAGGGATTCCATGTTCTTTATGTTATTCTCCCATATGAGTAACCACGATCCTTTCCTTTAATATATCATGTTATTACTTTTTATTGATATGTTATGCTTATCCATCATGTTCATTCTATTAATGTGATTTATAGATCACCCCCTCTGAATATGCATTTCCCCAGGTTATCCTTTATAGTATTCAATGATCAAAGAGATTTAGGAGATAGATATGGAAATTAAAATAAATAAGTGTAATTTTAGTTTCTTATTTTTTTTATGTACCTAGTCCTCCAAATAAATTATCCATTTCATTCTTTTAGTTGTATTGAATGGATAATTATGTTGAAAACATGTAATAATTGTAGGTTCCAGGCGCAGCAGAAGTGTGGGATGGGCATGTGCCCATCTTTGCAAATTTTCATAATCAATGATTAATCTAGGATCAGTGCAATGATGAACGCCAGCATCCATAGAATTGAATCAAAGATAAAAGGAAAAGGAGAGAACCTAGAACCAAGAAGACAGGATCAACATATTTTGTTTATAATTAATTTAATTAAATTATAGAATTACCTCCAAGGTGATTCTTTCTTCATTGATGCGTTAGAACACAGGTTCAAGGTGCGGCTTCATTGCGATATAGAATCAAAGGATAAGAATCCTATAGAGGTGATCCAAACGTGCTCCAAACGTGCTCCACTTATAAAGTGTTATCCTTGATCTTGTAGAGGAGGATATCTCTATTTATTGAGAGCATTCTTGGAGAGGGAAGAGTTCTCTAGGATCACAAGATTTTATCCATGGATTTTGTGCACACAACGATTGGTTAGCCAAGGGAATGAACCCTTGGATAATATAGAGAATAATAGCATAACGGGGAATTTAATTCACCAGGTAATAATAAATCATTTTCACAGGTGTTGTTACTTAATTTATTATTCCATGTGAAACCCCATTTCAAATAATAATAGAAATGATATTATTTCTATGACATGTGATTAACTTTCACATTATATTTAAATATTATTTAACCAAATAATATTTAATATTATTTCTCACCAGACCCATAACTTGGTCCGACAATCCAACTCAATATTTATTGGGCCTTGAATAATGACTATTTATTTATTAAATAAAGATAACTACATTATTCTACGATAAATAAATATTTCGTCTTTAGTATATTCCCTTGAATAAATAGTGATGAAATAAATATGATCAGGAATAATTTAATAATTATTAAACCACAACCAGGAATAATATTTTTTTCAACTTTTTAAATAAATAAATTATTTAACTGAGATACTGGTTACACATAGTGTGTGACCCTCTAAGACTCTTTCTCGTTGTCATTAGGAAGGCATACCTAAAGTCCAAGATTACTATCTAGAAATAGGTCAAGGCACCCAATAGAAATAAATTGATGTCATAACAACATGTCACCTCATATGAATGTTTACCGTGTAATATAGTCCCTTTGTCCCGATATATCCAATCAAGCGGATTGCATGCAAGTTCCATCAACTCATGTGCTCGATTTCTCATTCTTTGACTTCCCTGAATTGAACTTTCCTAGATAACACCATGAACATGGATTTAGTTAGGATATATCATATCCAACAAAGGGCATGAGATTTATATTTCCATAGAAGTGAAAAATCATTTATCACATTATTCATTAATGCAGTATTACTCGTGACGTACCCAACATATCCTACCTCACCACAAACATATTTTATCATGGTTTTTGTCAATACACTTAAGTGCATGATTCATAATACCCATTAATAATAATCTTAAAGTCTAAGTACCAATACACATGTCCGCAGATAGGAATATCCAATGACACCTATGAATTTGGATTTCCTTCTGGTGGGCCTTGTTCTCATAATATCCTCTTGGATATTTTCATTGGCACACACCATGAGAAGGTGCATAAGTTTCATGAGTCCCAACCCCTGATAGATTATATCATTTATTTCCCTTCAAATGATATCATCTGGCCATAGAACATATATTAAAGAATAGTTTCATGGCACTTTTGAGTTCTCATCATAGCAGGGATCCTCTATGATCTTTTAGTGCGATAGCTATTCTTAGGAAATTATCACATACTATTTCACGCAGAATAACAATCATGATGTGATAATGAGTTTATTAATATTCATCCAATGAATACAAGCTTATCATAAATTACAAATAACTTGGTTTATAGGGCTCCAACTTCAACAAACTCCCATTTGCACTAGATCCAACTACTAACAACCTTTAGTATGCTAACTCTCACATGATATTCATGTATTTTCTGAGATAGGCCTTTAGTCAAGGGGTCCACCACATTCTCTTCCATGGACACTCTGCTCACTGCAACTTCACCCCTTTTATAGGAATCCCTCAATATGTGATACTTTTGAAGTATGTGATTTTTTTATTGATGTTACCTTGGATTCTTTTCAAGAGCCACTACTGGAGTATCATCATAATACAATGTAATGGGATCCTTACTGATAGGTACCACATCAAGCTTCTGGAAGAAGTTCCAAATCCATATGTCTTCCTTGTCTACATTAGAAGCCTCTATATATTCTGACTTCAATGTAGAATCAGTGAAAACTGGATACTTTGAACTCTTCCATCTCACAGCTCCTCCTTTGAGACAGAAAAAATATCCTTATTGTGACTTCAGATCATTCTAATCTTTCTGAAAACCAGCATCAATATACCCTCTTATGAAAATTTCATCATCTCTTCCACACATCCATAACATATCCTTATTTCTTCTCAGATACTTAAAGATAGTCTTGACAGTAGTTTAATGTTTTTATATTGTATCTGCTTGATATCTGGATACCATTCTTAGTGCATAGGCAACATAAAGTATGTTACATAACATTGCATACATGATAGATCCTATCACTGAAGTATATGGAATCTTACTCATTATATATTTCTCATGTTGGGTTTGGGGACACATTTTCTTGGAAATATGTATACCATGTGAAACTGGAACCAATCCCCTCTTGAATTGTTCTATATTAAATTTATTTAGTATTTTGTCAATGTATGTACTTTGACTTAGCCCAAGTAGCCTCTTGGATCTATCATGAATGATCTTGATCCCTAAAATGTAGGCTGCTTCACCTAAGTCCTTCATAGAGAAGCACTTATTTAACTAGTCCTTGACTGATTACAAGACTGGTATGTCATTTCCAATAAGAAATATGTCATCAATATACACTACTAGGGTAACGGCCACATTCCCATTAAACCTCTTGTAAACATGTGGCTAACATTCATTCATAATGAAACCAAATTCTCTTATGGCTTCATTGAATTGAATGTTTCATGATCTGGATGCTTTCTTTAATCCATAAATGGATCTCTGCAACTTGCATACCCTTTTAGCATCTCCCGGTGTCACAAACCCTTCTGGTTGTGTCGTATAGACATCTTTTTTAAGGTTCTCATTAAGGAATGTAGTTTTGACATCCATATGCCAAATCTCATAGTCATGAAAATATTCTATGAAAAGTATGATTATTATGGATTTAAACATGGAAACCGGTGAAAAGGTTTCATCATATTCAATTCCTTGATGTGGTCTAAAACCTTTAGCCACTATCCTTGATTTATAGGTAATAACTTGACCTTCCATGTCCAGATTCGTTTTTAATATCCATTTACACCCAATAGGATTTACATCAACTGGTGCATTGACTAGAACCTAGACTTGGTTTTGATACATGGAATCCATATCAAAATTCATAAATTCTTTCCACCTTGTAGCTTCTGATCTCTCTGCTACTTCTTTGTAGGAGAGAGTTTCATCATCATCCAACAATAATGAGTCACCTTTCTCAATGATAAGGAAACCATATCTCTTTGGTTCCCTTACCTCTCTTGTGATCCTACACAGTACTTGTGTTTTAGGAACTACCTCTTCCATGGGTACCTATAGAACTTGTTCCTATACCAACTCCTATATATCTTGAGCATAAAATTCATCAAATTCAATCTTTCTCCCACTATCCTTTTTTAGGATGTGCTCCCTCTCAAGGAAGATAGCCTATCTGGAAACAATCACTTTCTTGTCTGAGGGGTTGTATAGGTAGTATCCCTTTGTTTCCTTAGGATACACTATAAAGATACACTTCATGCCCCAGGGTGCTAGTTTGTTTCCTGATAAAGCCTTAACAAATTCCTCTCATCCCTATACACGTGTATGAAATAAAGTGGGTTTCTTTTCACTCTATACCATGAAGGGAATCCCATTTATTTTCTTAGTTGGTACTTGGTTTAATGTGTATGTCATAGTTTGCAATACATATCTTCAAAAGGATAATAGAAGATCTGCAAGACTCATTATCAACCTTACCATGTCTAATAAGATACGGTTCCTACTTTCACTAAAACCATTCCACTATAGTGTATAAGGTGGAGTGAGTTATGATAGAATCTCAGACTCCTATAAAAGGTCGATGAACTCTTAGTTAAGATATTTTCCACTCCGATCTGAGAAAAGCTTATTTATCTTCTTACCAAGTTTATTCTCTACTTCATTATTTAACTCCTTGAATTTCTCTAAGGACTCGGACTTATACCTCATTAATTAGACATATCCATATCTACTCAAGTTATCAGTAAAAGTAATGAAGTAAGAATAACCACCTCTATGTTCTACTATAAATGTTCCACACACATCATTGTGCACTAATCCTAGAAACTCTATGGCCCTTTCACCCTACCCACCAAATGTTGGTTTGGTCATTTTCCCTTATAAACAAGAATGAAATCTATCAAGTGGTTTTAGCACAAAAGAGTCTAAATAACCATATTGATAGAGATTTTTTAGGTGCTTATCATTTACATGACCAAGGCAGTGATGCCATAACTGGGTGTTGTATGAGTCATGCCTGAATGGCCCGAAGGCCGTCACTGCCTTGGTTTGTTATAAATTTCCAACACTTGGTTCTCATAATTTAATACATACAGACTGTTATTGAAATGTGTCATACCATAACATATGATTTTCTTATGAAAGTAGCAACATTTATTTCTAAAAATTGAAAATAAATCCATCTATATCTAAACTTGATACAAAAATTATGTTCTTAGTAACACTAGGTACATAATAACAGCCATGTAAAACTAAAATCATTCTCATTAGCAAAGTGAGGTGGTAGTCACCAGTGGAAAGATCAGCTAGCCTTGCACCATTGGTAGCTTGCAGATCTACCTCTCCTCTGGTAATTTTTTGGAATTTACTTGGTTCCCGCATTTGAATAAAGTCATGATCCCCACAAGCTATATCTAATACCAAATGTGTAGAAATGGAAATATTTAACTTGATAATGAATTCACCTTTGGCTTCCCCTTGCCTTTGGGTGTAGTTCCTCTATCAGTGGTCTGACTTGCCACATTAAAAGCATATCTCCTCCTTTTTCTTTCCCTACCTCTAGATCTTCTTCTTCTTTGTTATATAGTGCTTAGAGGCTTTAGATTGTTTATAAAACTTAGGTCCCTTTTCCATGTCCATCCTCTTTCTATTCACCATAAGTACTGTAAGTTTTTTATTCCACATTTTCTTATCAACTTGGAGAATCAGGGTAAGAATCTTCGATAGACTCTTCTCATTATTTCTCGTATTATAATTCACAATAAAACTAGATAAGGTATTAGGAAACAATGATAGTATGAGATCTGTATGCAACTCATCTGGGAATTTAATCCCTAAGATGTGCAGACACTCAGTATAGCCAATAATATTGACTACATGTGGTCCAGCTGGCGCAGACTCTCCAAGATTAGTAGTAAACAAAGGATTGGAGATCTCATACCTCTCTTGTATTGCCTTATCTTGATAGATATCCTAAAGGTGAGACATCATGCTATAAGAATCCATTTACTCATGTTTCTTCAAGAGATCATTGGTTATGGATGATAGCATGAGGTACTAAACATCTGTATCACCATTCAAATGTTTCTCATACACATAGAGTTCTTCATCACATGACTCATTTCCATACACAACTAGTAATGGCTCTTCCAACACATAAAGTTTCCTCTCATGGTGAAGGATAAACCAAAGGCACCTTTTCCACTTCTGAAAATACGTGCCGGTGAGAAAGTTTTCCTTCTCGATTATGGATCACAACGATATGTTTGATGCCATTTTGATTGTTTTTTCTAAAAATTAAGATGAACAGGGTTTTAGTACTTTATCTTGATAAATATAGACAAATAAATAAATTAATATTTATTATTCTCCAACTATTTTGTCGAAACCCAATAGCCCTCACCAAATATCCTGTTTCTTGGACATTATAGTGACAAGGATCTATATTTCCCTTCACATTAACCCAAATAGGGTTGGTAAAGCAACTTGAAAGGTTTTAGGTAGGCATTACAAATTCTAGATGCATTAACTCACAGCTCCTTGATCTTTTGAGTGGACTCCCCAATCCTAAAATCCTTAATTTTGGATTTCCTCATCCTTTGCCTCTCAGTTACACCATGACCTACTAGTACAGTCAACCCTTGATGTAAACTAATTTAATTCAACCAAAAAATTCAAATTATAATTCCCTGATAATTTAAAGCACCCCAACTAGGTTTGGTCAAGTACTTTGAACTATGGTTCGATTCTAACTAAAGTAATGGAAGGATATACCGACTTAATAGTTAATTGAGGGATTTTATCATTTATGTGTAAATTTCCATTTATTATCTTTTCACATGATTTTTAATGTTAAGTGGGATATACTTAAGTGATTAACCATGTATAGATAATATTTATGCATAATCCTTTTATTTTAGTTCCATCTTGTATGCTTGTTCATTTTTTTTTGTATTCTTGTTAGTTCATTAGTTATGTCATCGCATAAAAGATCCATAATGAATAACCATACAACTAATAGAAATAAATAAAGGGTATTAAAATGAGCTTTACTATAGGTTAGTTTATCTATTTGTTGATAAATTAACCCTAAACTAGGGCAGAAACACCTTTAACCATTTAAGGTTCGTGTTTACAGCTTTCCACCTGTCCACCTTTGTATCTCCTTGGATTGGTTTCGCCTCGACTCCTAACTTGAACCACCTCCACCAACTTGGGAGCTCCATCCATTACATATGATTTTAACTCACATGCAGATGAGGGGTAAAAGGGGTTTTACATAAAAGAAACAGTGGGAATGCACTCCCTACATATTAATTAGGACAAGGCACACAGGCCAACAATTTTAATTTAATAAATAAATTAAATGGGATCCAGTCACATACAAAGGTCTAGTCTAGCTCATGATCATCCATATACATGAAACTAAATACGAATTTAATAAAACTAGCATTCAATTATTTAATTATTCATATTAAGATAAATTATGCTCGAATCAAAATCATTATCCTTAATTAATCAATCCTTTTTATCTTAATCCTTTTTTTGAATTTCCTTGAGACTCTCATCCATAACCTTGTACATACTTGTACCTTGGAGGAAACCTAGTAAATACCCATCCAAAACTACCTAGCATGTATTTATACATGTATACACTTTATTCTCTGTGATATGCACCATGCACACATAATTATAATTATAATACAAATCATACATGATGTGAAGATCTTTGAACATTATGCAGATATTAATTAAACATTTATATATATATATATATATCAAACACCTATCACATGTTGTGTCCAAGATTTACTCCCACACAAAGGTACATGTCTCAAGGGTTTAAATAATATAATATTAAATTTTTAAATCTTCGTAATCTAGAAATAGTACACGGTGTGTAGATCCAACTATACGATGTGTACCCTCCTCACCATCCATCCAAAGTACACGCCTGGGGAAATGGAATGTAAGGTTTACTTCAGAAATTCTCAGAGTACATGGCATGTCTAGTGGGCTACAAGCCATGTAGACTTCGCGTTACACGGTCACTAGCTGGGCAAGCGGTGTATGGGATACACGACTTGACCCTGACCCGAATGGACTACACGCCATTTCTAGTGGCCCACATGGTGTTTAGTCCAGCTGACCATGCACCATTCTTTCCTGTTCAACACGTGGTGTAAGAATTAACTATATCATGTTTCATTGATGCACATGGATTGAGTAATTACTGAATTACTCCTGGTGTATTGAACACAAATACATGGAATGTATATCTAACTACACAGCATGTATTCTTGTGTTATCTGGAAAGAACTGTCAGCACCTCCTAATGAGATGCTCAATTTAATTTTAATCATAAAATTATTTATTTCTATTAGATCTGTGATAAATGATAATAGAGTAACAGATCTTGAAATTCAGATTACAAGACCGATTAAACGTGAATTTAAAAACTAAATTATTAAAGCATAAATCGTCAATGGATTAGTTAAATAATTATAAACAAAAATATGAACACTCTGATACCACTTGTAGGTTTTGAACATAGTGGAAGCATAGTATGGGTGTGTACCCAAATTTGAAATTTTTTATAATTGATGATTAATCCAGGATCAATTCGATGATGAACGCCAGTATCCACGAAATTGAATCAAATATAAAATAAAAATGAGAGAACCCAGAACCAAGAAGAGGGGATCTACATATATTTTTTATAATTAATTTAATTAAATTATATAATTACCACTAAGGTGATTCTTTCTCCATTGATGCGTATGAACACATTTTTGAGTTATGGCTTCATTGCGATGTAGAATCCAAGTATAGGAATCCTCTAGCGGTGATCCACATTTTCTCTATGTATCTTTGGATCTCATTGAAGGAGTCTCAGAGTGATAGTGTAGAAGATCCTTGTGCTTGTGATGTCCACCTTCGATTGCCTTGAGAATCACTTCCAAATAATTCTCCTTGATTCAGTGGAGGAGGATATCTCTCTTTCTTGAGAGCATTCTTGGAGAGGGAAGAGTTCTCTAGGCTCGAGATCTTTTCTCCAAGGATGTTGTGTACAAAACAATTAGTTAGCTAGGGGAATGACCTTTTGGCTAATATAGAGAATAATAACATAATGGGGAATTTAATTCACCAAGTAATAATAAATAATTATCATAGGTACCGTTAATTTATTATTCCTTTTGAAACCCCATGTTAAATAATAATAGCGATGATATTATTTTGATGACATGTTCTTAACTTTCAAGTTATATTTAAATATTATTTAACCAATTAATATTTAATATTATTTGTCATAGGACCCATAACTTGGTCTGCCAATCTTCCTCAATATTTACCGAGCCTTGAATAATGACTATTTATTTATTAAATAAATATAACTGCATTATTCACTGATAAATAAATATCTCATCCCCAATATATTCTCTTGAATAACTAGAGATTAAATAAATGCGATCAGGCATACTTATATAATTATTAAACCACAACAGGGAATAATATTTAGTCAACTTGTTAAATAAATAAATTATTTAATTGAGAAACTGGATACACTTAGTGTGTGACCCTCTTGGCCTATTTCTCATTGGAATTAGGCGGGCTTGCCTAAAGTCCAAAATTACTATATAGTAACGGGTCAAGGCACCCAAGAGAAAAAAAAATATGTCACAAAGACCTTTTACCTCATAAAAATGTTTACCATGTAACATAATCCCTTTGTCCTGATATCTCCAGTCAAGCGGGTTTCATGCAAGTGTCATCAACCCATGTGCTCGATTTCTCATTCTTTGACTTCCCAGAATTAAACTTTCCTATATAACACCATATCCATGGATTTAGTTATGCTATATCATTTCTATCAAATGCCCTGAGATATCTACTTCTATACAATTCAAAAATCCTTTATCACATTATTCATTAATGCAGTATTACTCTTGACGCACCCAACATGTCATACCTTACCGTGAACATATGTCATTATGGTTTTCATCAATACATATAAGTGAGTGATTCATAATACCCATTAATAAAAATCTTAAATTAAAAGTACTAATACACATTTCCTTAGATAAGAACATACAATGACACCTATGAATGTGGATTTTCTACTGGTGGGCATTGTACTCATAATATCCTCCTGGATATTACCAAGGGTGCACACCATGAGAAGGTGCCTCAAATTTTCATGATTCCTCACCCCTGATAGCCAGTATCATTTATGTACCTTAAAATGATATCATTTTTTCATAGAACATATATTAAGAATAGAGTCATGGAACTTCCAAGTTCTCATCATAATAGGGATCTGTTATGACCTTTTAGTGTGACAACTATTATTAAGACATTATCACATACTATGTGATGAAGAAGAACAATCATTATGTGATAAGGAGTTTATTAGTATCCATCCAATGAATACATGTTTATCATAAATTACAAAAAAATAGTTTCTAGGGCACCAACTCTAACAATAATATGTTCAAAATTCTTGGGTTTTTATAGTCATCTTGGTTGTTCAGATATAGTCAAGAACTTGAGCGGTGCAGTAGGTAACTGGAACTGAAGTGGGGGGGAGTGATGTCCTCTCAACAAATAGACAATGAATTTTTCAATTTTATGTCGTGCATTGAGTTTTAGAAGAGGTAAATGGATAAAGTATTGGATCTATTTTTTTGAACCAATGGGTTTGATGAGTATAACTAGGTTTTTTAGGGGCTAATGGTGATTCCCATTAGTTTTTTACCTTTTCCATTTTCACCCTTACTTTTTTCCAAGTTTTTGGGATGACTTGGTTAGTGAAAACCTCATTTTTTTATTAGGATTCCCTTTACAAGTTTTCAACATGACATGTGTTTGTACCTCTTTAATTGGGTAGTTTAGGACCATTCAAGTTAGACCAAAATGGTCACAAGGGAGCATATGTGGTATAGAAGGTGTTATAAACTAGACGTGAATGGGGGGTTAATGTGAGGTCTAATACCAAATAATTCTTACCTTGGATGTGCATATGTAATTTAAGGTCATAATTCTTGGACCACCTCTATAGAATAACCACACCTCCTTGGCATGAAAAGAGGCACCAGGGTCTGAAGTGGAATGAGAGGTTCCAAAACTAGGTGTGGGAGATTTGATGATTTTCATCTAAGATCAAAACAGGGGGTCTAGGCATCACTATGTATCCCATGGAACTTAGAATCAAGAGACATTTAGTTATAGGATGTGGTGTGATATGTTGTAGAAATAAAAATGGGGAATTCCTCTTAAGTGAGGATGTAAAGAAGGGGGAAAATAGTCTGTGAAGAACCAAAGGTGATTCAAACTAGATGATAACATGGGTCCATATTTATACAATTTTATGTTCCTGATTCTTGGACCAAAAGGGGTGGCCTGAAGTTTTAGTTCATTGGGGCCAAGCCAAAAAAGGTCATTCTAGAGAGGTTTGTGTGGTATGAAAGATGGTATTTACCCAATGTGAATAGATTTCCAAGGATTCATCATTCCAAATAGACATATCTGGGATTAATGGAACACATTTTAAGGTCATAATGAGTAGTCCTCAAGAATTTCCCACCTAGGAACATTTTTGTATCCCAACCATGGTAGGGAAGACCCTACCAAGAATCACAAGCCCATGTGATTCATGCTGATTGTGAGAAACAAAGAGTGTCATAGAGTATCCCCTATCACATGGGAGTACATGATAGAGGAAGGTAAAGAAGTTATCTTGGGAGGGTTCCAATGACACCAAATTGTTTAATGAGCATTCTCAAGTATAAGGATAGGTAACACCAAGAGTGTTAAAAACTTCACTGGAACAAAGGAAGGTGTAAGAGAAGTAAACCATGACCTCTAGGATCTGAATCATAAGAGAGGAAACTTTTGCCTGGGGAAATACTTTTGAACATGTCTTAAATAAATGTTACATGATCTAAATAGCCGAGGATGGAGAAATTATGTGTAGGAATTACTGTTGACCATGTTTGAAACATTGTAATCATCACTTATCACAATAATTCCTTCAAGAAGTATACCCAATATGGGAGGTATGCTAGTTTGGATAGGAACCATCATTTTTAGGGGACCACATTCATATTTGGAGGGTGATAGGGATTCAATTAAATTATTTCTCAATGTGTGGAGGTGAACATGATGGGATGTTCTGGGAGAGCTCAACACTATGGGAGCCACACCACTGTGTGATCGAATGCACAAAACAAGCATATCGACTGGTGAGAGTCGACCTAGATCTCATGAAGAGGGCCCTGGAATAGATTAGAAATTAGTTTGGAATCAGGATATGGGATCTTTGAGTCTCTTTATATCCCATTAAATGGTAATCAATCCACACGTATTTCTGTAAATAGAATTGGTTGGATACCAGTGTCGAAGGGAGGTTATTTCAAGAGAGGGAAAAATTATGACATAGTTTTCGATCATGTGATAGTAATGTGGACCATGAAATTTAAAATATTACAATAAGGACATTGGACACACATTTTATCATCATATGATGTGGTTTAGGTGTTATAGAGTTTAATGTCTAGTGAAAAGGATGTTGTCCAACATTTTAATGTCATGCGACTATGATGTTAGAGAGAAGATCAATCTGTAAAACACCAAGGGTAGTGAAAACCCGATGTAGAAGGAGGGTCTAAGTGACAAGAATGTAAAATTATAGATTTATTCTATGATAATGAACTAGGATTTAAGGTGTAGTGCATGATTTTTTTTAGTTTAAGGTCATATATATTGGAATAAATATTCTACCAATTTAAGGTCATATATCTCATATTTAAATAGGGGACTATTTTTTGTGGTATAAGGGAGAGTGTGAAACCTATGAGAAAGAGGTGTCCAAGGAGGCCTCATGAAAAATTAACATCTCCAAGACAAGTTTCACATGGTTTAAGTTCATGATGATTTTACTAGAAGGTTTCTACTAGTTTAAGGTCATGGAGATTGGACCAGAAGGGGGTGCTTTAGAAGGATTTTTGTGGCTCTATAGAGGTAAAACCTGATTTAAATGGAAGTATAAAGAGGCCTTGATCCATGAAAAATTCCTTCTAATGAATTAAATCTAGTTTAAGGTCATGATTCATGGATTGAGTCTTCTAGCTTAAGGTTTCATATCCTGGACCATGGGGGTGAGACCAAATAGTTACCTAGAGCAGATCATACCTAACGTGAATAGATGGGCCTAGGTGGGGCCTAATATGAACATTTCTGGAATAGGTGTATCAAATAAAGAGGTTCACACATTTTATAGTCATATTTTTTGTTCATTTGAAAAATTTTATGGTCATGATTATTGGACCAAAATGTGTTTCATCTAGTTTAAGGTTATGGAGGTTGGATTGAGGGGGATTTTAGTGCATCTCGACCATGTGGGGATGGCCCTACCAATATTCTTAAGCACACATGAGCCATCATCAGTGTGGGAAAAAATTAATGGAGAGGATATTACCTTATCACATGAGAGTGAGAAATAAGGTCAAATATAATCTAGGTTGATAGAGTCCTAACAACTCTAAATTACTTGGTCAATGTATGAGAATGCACTGAGGGGTAACATAAACAGTGTTAAAACTACACCATAAAAATAGTATTGGAGATGAAGTAAATAATTAATTCTAGGATATAGACCACAAAATGAGGGTGACCAATAGGAAGGGAGTGATTTTTCTTCATGTTTAAAACATATGTTTCATGACTACATTGGTTAAGTATTGGGAGACCAATTTTAGGATCATTTGTTGACCATATTTGAAACATAAGAACCATAACTTATTGCAAAAATCCCGTTGACACATGTACCCAAGATGGGAGGTGATTCAATTTTTCTAGGAACCATCATCGTTAGGGGAGACCATTTAGATTTGGATAATTATAGGGATAAAAATCAAGGAAGACTCAAAGTGTGGAGATTAATGGGGGGAGTTTTTTAGTGGACACTCTGATTTTTACATTGTTGCACATTTTATCGCACTAAGGGTACATATCTTGGAGAGAGAGTTTATCCAATTATTGGGGATATATTCCTTGAAATATATTATTGAATAGGATAGATATAGTATATGTGATATGGGTGTCTCTACATATCCTAAGAAACTGGGAATCAAGCCTCACATAGTTCTGCAATGGGGTGTAGTTAGAGACCAACAACAAAGGGAGGTACTCAAAAGTGAGGGTCAATGTATTATGCAGCTTTACTCAATGTGATAGGGATATAAACCATGTATTTTTAAATACCATGGAAAGGATGTTGGACATTTAGTTTAATTTTATATAGTGAGGATAGAAAATCATACATTTTAATGTCTTTTAACGATGATGTTGTCCAGTGGTTTAACATTGTGTGACAGGGGGGATTTATGGGGGGGGATTTATGGTTGGGACCAAGACAGGGGGTGTAGGTGTCAATAAATATCCCATGAAAGAGGAATCAAGTCATATGTAGTTCTATAATGTGTTTTGGTAGGATAAAAATGATAAAAGTATGGAATATTCCCTCAGGATAGGATGATGAGATGATTCGACAGTTTACAACGCCATGCCAGGAGGTTCCAGCTATACAGTTTGAGGTCATGCAGATAAGAACCAAGGGTTTCTATAATTTTAAGGTCATGGATATCATACCATGGGGGTGTGTCCCAAATTAGTTCTTGTATCAAAAAATAGTAGTAATACTATTTTAATAGAGTTATAATGATTCCCTTAACAACATAAAATATTTATGATGAAAGTTTCATATAGTTTAAGAACATAGTGTCACAACCCTAATAATGTTGTTTTGGAACATTTGTGTCAAAACCATTCTATTTAAGACCATACCAAGACTCATAAAACCATTTCATCTAACCTCTATGTGACAAAGAAATGAGTGTTGAAGATCCCCCCCCACCACATGGGATTAAACTATAGGGGTAAAAATATTTGTCCTAGGAATGTTCCAACAATGCCAATGTTCTTGATCAATGTGCATGAATACATAGGGGAATAATATAGAGGGTATTAATAATCCATCAAAATAGGTAATGGTGGAAAGAATGTAAATTGTGGATTTTGATATTGGTATTATGAAAGTAAGATAACTTATGGGAAGGTAATGACTACTATCCATGTTTGAAACATAGGTTCCACAACCAAATTGGTTAAGTATGGGGTAAAAAAATGAAGGAACAACTATTTGACATACTTGAAATATATGAATAATCACTTGTTTTATGGGATCCTTTGAGGCATGTACCTAGGACGAGAGGTGAGCTAGTTTGGCTAGAAACCATCACTGTTAAGGGATCTTGTTCATCCTAGGAGGATGATGAAGATCCAAATAGAGGAAGTCTAAATGTGTGGAAATTGATATAGTGGGGTTTTGGGGGGATAGTTAAATATTCTGGGAAATATTCTACCATGTGCCTAAATTAACTGAGTGGGTATGTTAGTGTGATTGAACTGAACATGATACTAAGATTAATGGTTCTGAAACAAGTTAGTGGCTTGGTTAGACTCCAAATGTGACATTCAAGTGTCTCTACACATCCTATTACAAATTAGAATCATTACATGTGTATTTATATAAGGAGATAAAATAGAAGGTTGACACTAGAAAGGGGAACCCTCTCAAGTGATGGTTCAAGGTATCATGTAGTTTTACATCATGAGATGTGGACATGGACTGTGTTATTTAACATCTAGTGGAAAGGATATTGTACAAGTATTTTAACATCATGTGGTAAAGAAGAGGTGTCATATGGTTTAATGTCTTATTAAAATTATATTCTTTTTTTTGTTTAAAAACATTCGACTAGGATGTTGTCATATAGTTTTACTCCATGAGACTAGGATGGGTGATTACTGTAGTTTAATGTTTTATATCTTTGACCAATGGTTTGAATATTTTTAAGTCCATAATGCTCAGAACATGGTTCTATAAAGTTTAGAATCATGTGACTAGGAATTTTTCCCAAAATTTAACATATTGGGACTGAGACCAATCATGAAGAGTCTTGAAAAGTACAACTTGAGGAACCTAGAATTTATGGAAGGTGTGATGCGCTTCCCATTCATTGCAATCAATGAGTATAAAAAATTAGAGCAGACCTTATGAATGATGTAAGGTCCTTCACATTCAAGTTCTAGATTTGATGGATACTTCCAAAGTATCATCTACATCCTTAAATTCAATATTATACCTCCATGAATGAAGGAGTGGAGGAAATCCTTTTTTTTAATTCTTGTGCCACTTGGTTCTGAAGCATTTTCTGGTTATGCAACACTTGAATCCTATTTTCTTAAAGTGCTTCTAATTCATCCAGATAAACTTTAACTCTCATTTTCTATGCCTACTAATCGTAAATGACTATTCATAGAAATGGTAGCTAAAAATATATATGTAAAAATTCCTTTTTTCTATACACTAGGGAGTCTGTAGTCACCTGGGTGGAATTTTGTGTCACCATCCGATAGGCCTAGAGGTATCAGATATTTATCAGGAAAAATATTCTTATTTTGACCCACTATATTTTTTAGGATGTTAGAGGGTTTTTTTTAATTCCTTGATCTAACCATTCATTTGAGATTGATACCAGTATGTGTGATTGAACTAGATTATGTACTTTTCATACATCTTCATCATCTCGACTAATTGAAAATTGGTGTTTTTGTCTATGATAATGGGATTATTGATCCTAAATTGATAGATAATTAATGAATTTATGAACTCAATCATAGAATAGGTATTAAATTATTTTAGTGGGATGGATTCCTCCCACTTTGAGAAGAGTTTGGTGTAAGTCAAATAAACATGAACTATTGAGCTATTGCTGGTAGTTAGGGGCCTACAACGTCGAGTATCTATATATAAAAGGGATAATATTACTTAGTGTAATTGAGAAGATCTGGTGGATGTTTCATTAAGTTGGAACAGATCTACCATGCATGAGAATTCTTGGTGAACTTATTTCATTCATGAACCATGGTATGCCAGAAGTACCCTAATCTATAGATCTATTTAGAAAGATTCAATCCTACTTGATGGTTCTCATAAGACCCAACATAAAATTCTTGCATGATCTTAGTAACCTCCTTCCCTTGTATGTAATGAAGACTTATTTCATCAAAAACCTACCTATAGAGGGTCCCCTATAGTTTGGGGCCTTCGATGAGTGTAAATTTCACTTCACACTGGTGGATCTTCTCATGATCATTTGATTCTGGTGGGAGGGTCCCATGTTGGATATACCTGATGAAGGGAGTCATCGAATCATGTGATTCTTTGAATACTAAGTCATTTGATACCCCTATTTTTTAAGTTTCAGTGACCATCGGGTTTACCTGTTGGTTCTATTTTTCATAATTGATGAGGTATATGACACTCAAATGTGCCAAAAGAATAACCAAGTCATATTGGTTGGGTTCACAAAGGTATGTGTCCATTCCTTCCAAGGAATCACCTTGATTCTGAGATCAGGGAATATGAGTCACCCTCAGCTGGGAAGGGAACTAGTCCATCAGGTCATGTGTTCATTCTATAAATTGGATGGGTACTTTCTTTCTAACAATGTAATAACCTTTGATCTTCTTAATGTCGAATTTTGAATCTCCCTTTACATGTAGTAAGGGGACTTCAATCTTGAGATCTAACTCAATACTATTGATAATATATTGATATTAAACCTCATTATTGGTATATCCTTCTAAAAAATAGAATGAGTGAAACATGACAACCTATGTGATAATGATGAAGACAATCCTAAGGCTTACCTTGTCTTGTTTGGAGTTTCTGAGCCTTCCCCTGATTGGGATTTTGGAGGCACCATAAAAGGGAATATTTTAACATGGTGTAGACTTATCAATGGAGATTATGTCCTCATATTAGAATTCAACATCCATGGGAAGTTATTTATGGGTCGGAAGTGTGGCCAAGAAATATTCTAGTGCATAGCCCTTAATAGCTTTCTAAGGAATGAACCATATTTTGAACCGCTATAGACTTACTACCCATCACTCTAATATCCTAGTTAGAATGGGTAAATTGAGGATGTAATTCAAAATATCTACAAGGGATATGTTCTATTTCTAATAATTTTGCAGGTAGTTTCATAATTTCTGAACTGCGAAGATAAAGGTGAGGAATCTCTTCTCAAATAGAGAACATCTTGTCTTTATATCAAGTAACATGTGGTTGAGGTATTAAAGGATGTTCTCCCTAACCTCATTTTTTTTAAGTTATAAGGTAACTAAGGGACCACTCCATGGTAGTCACATAAATGACCTTAGGCTTCCTTATGACAGTTCATATCAATTTTATATTATATACTAGATACATCTATATTTCCTCAAATGTGGTCTAAAATTATTCATCCAACTGATAAGTGATGCCTTTTTTCATGAGACTTGAAAATGGATTAAATTTTCCATCCAGATTATCTATGAATAATTAGAGGTAGTCTAGATGGAACTGGAGGCCTTGAAACACCTAGAGGATTCACAAAGGGGGAATTTGTATAATAGCCTTAATCTTCTCCAAATCAATTTTGATGCCTATGTACCAGACGATAAATACAAGGAGCATCCTAGAGGTGACACAGAATATTCAATTTAGGGGATTCATCTTTAGTTTATGTGATTAGAGTAAGTCAGGAACTATATCAAGATCCTTGAGATTTTTCTATAATTGGATGGATTTTTCCACAGAATAATCCATATAACATTCCACAAATGTTCTTAGGATCTTCATAAAGATGTGGTGTATGGAATGATGGTAGGTTTCCCTAGAAATATTCAAAATGAATGATATAACTTGGTAACAAAAACATTAATTAGGTTAACTAAATATGATGGATTCTTCTTCCTCATGGGGAATATAGATTTGATTATACTCATAGGGCCCATACATGAAGAATATGGCTTAGAAACTTGTAGTTTCATCGATTAGTAGTTCTGTTATTAGGAGGGGAAATAATCCTTTGGGAAGTGTATGTTAGTGTCTCAAAATTCAATATAGACTCTAATATATTTTTTCTTATTTCATACTCAAATAATGCTGGTCGTCCACTTGGGGTACTGGACTGCCCTAGTAAAGTTTTACTTGATGAGCTTGTCAACTTTGGCATCTTCCATGGAACCATAAGAAGGGGGGATATTTCTAGGATTTAGTTTGAACCCATGGTAGCCCACTGGGAGGCCAAGGTGATGAACCACATCCTAGGAATTGAGCCTAGTAATATCCTTATAGATCCAGGTGAATACATAATTGTGTTTATTTAATAAATTCATGTATCATTGCTAATCATCTAGGGACATGACTGCACTCATTAGAGTCGGTCTTAGATCTTCTTCAGTCCCAAGATTCACCTAGGTAACTCATATTCAGTGGTGGAGACACCATCATCTAAGGAATTAGGTTCATCATCTGAATCCCCTTCGTCTTCTGAAAAATGAGAATCTAAGTATGGAGGTGATTCCCTCAGGGCTAAAGACCATGGAGTGCTACTTACATATGCTTTGTCAAGGTTAGGTCCTCAATTAAAGATTCCTTCCCTATATATACCATAGTGAAAAATCTGATGAGACAATCCTATATGGTTTTTGGTGGAAATATCCTCCTTTGATTTCAAAATAGTGAGGATGAGTTGACCTCCATCGGATTGTCCCTATTCTATGGAAGGTGTAGTGTTGTCACGAGTCGGTAACCAGGGGATGGACCACTTAGTACTCAAAATGATTAAGCTTTTCTATTTTCAACAACTCAAGTCCTACATAGGAATATAAGGTAATTTTCAATCATTCCTTATTATTTGGGACTATATATTTTCTCTCTATATCTAGGGTTGTTGGCCCCAACCAGTATATTTTTAGAATGAAGTTGTCTTCCAAATACTCCCAAGGATCCACTATAGTGGATTTCAATTTTTTGTGGAAATATACGCTCAACCCCATTAGTCTAGAGCTAATTTCCCACCCTTTTTTAGTAACCAACATATATGTAGTGGGATTCATAAGAGTTTAAGGGAGTAGAATCACCATAGATTACCCCATACTTAACCATTGAGGGAGTAATTGAAGCACCGGTGGTATGAAGATGGGACCATTGTGTGAAGATGTAGTCAAGGACTCCCCAAAAAATTATTGTAGGTAGTGACTTGTGAGAAAACCATGAACTTGGTGTTTACTCCCAAGTCATTGAATTAGTTCTCTAGAAAAGTATCATTGCATGGATTCTACTAATTTTTTTTCATAACCTCTATTTTTTAGGTTGGTGTGGGTCATATATAATTTTGTGATCCCAACTTTTGGAGTGTATAGGATGGTATGAGATTTTATCCTAGATCCATTACCCACAAAGAAATTATGAATTTCCACACTATTGAACTAGATTGTGACATAAAGCAGATGTTTGTACCCCTAAATAGTGGAACCCTCTTCCTCCTTAGAGAATGAGATGATACCTTAGAATTATTCCTATTTGGATTCCTCTACATGATTGGTCTCAGTGGTATCTACCTCAGTCTCAAACTAGAGGGTGATCTTCAAGTCCTCGGTGAGAGATGCACAAAACTCCTTTGATAATCAAATCACATTGAGAATTAAAAGTCACATTGGTATGCTAGAGAGTTGATTAAACACATCATAATTTTAGGTAAGTGGAATATTCCTACCCATCAAGGGGTTATCTTTAATAGGGATCATAGTGGGTGTATTTAACTAAGGAATTGGGGATTGGATAGAGCTTGTTGTTTCCCATTATTGATTGGGTGGCTTATGTTAAGTAATATATGGATAAGATCAGACATTGGTTGTACATGGATAGGTTTCAGGATATTTTGGCTATGTCACATGATCATCCAATCTGGTCGATCGAGGAGGCAAAACTGATGGTTCATCCTATGTGGACTATGTATGTTGATCCTTAAGAAAGGTATATTGTCTAGTTTCAGTAGCATGAAATATCCTTTTTGAATTACTAGCTCGGAAATCTTTCTACCTGGAGTGATTCTTTTCCTTAATTTTATGGCATAATCTATTGATTCCTAAAGGGTCTATGTGGATTCCCTCATCACTAGTTGATACACAAAGATCCACTAGCTTGATTGTGTTGACATAAGCAAACTCATTTTCTTCATCAATTGAATATTCAAGGACAAGATGGATTCTATGGGATTATCCCAATTTAGGGGGTGTAAATTTAACAATATTTCAAGTTGGTTTACCATTGGTGGGGGAATATGATTTCCTTGGGGTTATAAGTGCTTATTTTTTCAAGACATAGAAGGTCTTAATGCTGATGTGGTGGTTGTAGATTACATGGTGTCCATATAAGGCTCTATTATTCTTAATTGGGCATGGATAATTTCATGTGTGTGAGAGAAAATATTTTGATTTATCCAGTCATTAAACATCTATGTATCTTGGCAAATAACCTACTACCAATCACTAAAGTCTTTATCATTACCATCAGGGGTGGAATAGACTAATACCACATATTCTAAGACATCAACCAACTCGACCAAACCACGGTATACTTGGTCCTAGAGCCAATATTTGAATATGAATCACTATTTTATGTTGCGTCTGAGGACCCTATGGTATGTGAGATAGTCAGAATGGTTTTTCAATCTAGCCTCTTGGGGCCTTCTAGATTCGGGATACTTCCAGACATTATTTTCCCTGGAAAAATTACTTACCATGGAACCTATGAATATTTGAAGGAGTAGACCTTTTTCTTAAATTTTTTAAAGGTAACCTTAGGTGAATGGATTTAACGGGTGGCTTGGAAAATATTCTCACTATGAGGTTATGGTTGGTGAGGAATTCCCTAAGAAGGAACCAAAAGAAGTACTAGATGTGAAGCCTAAGCCTGTATAGTGGAATCTATTTATACCTTCACAAGAATATGCATGGGAGTTGGAAGAAGCATTGGGTGAGACTGTTTCTTGGTCCACTATAAGTTTTCTTCCAAATATTGATATCTTTTATATAATTATTGAAATATACCTGGATATCTCAGGGAGATGAGGGCATGGACCAAATCATCTCAAAAATTCTCCAAGAACATACCCAGTATAAATCCTTGTGAATGATATAAATTGAGGGATAATGTGATCCCATTCCATTGAAAAATTAAGTCAATAACTCAATCATCAACACTCAGGTTTGATTTGGAGTGGTTAGTGAAGCTAGTCTTATGAAAGGTGGATCTAAACTAGTAGAGGAACTTCTTGTGGTGATCTTTAAAGCCCGTAATAGATCCCTATACCAAAAAAAGTGGTTCTCTCCATGGTCTAGAGGAATCAAAAAATCTTGAAAACTTCCTACTACTCAAGAGTTACTAGAATTGGTCCATATAATGAGACAAATTGGGTTAGATGATATAGCAGATCAACCATCTTGGTTAATGGTTTGAAACTTGAATAACTGAATTCTAAGGGTGGATGGAAATGATCCACCCATGACATATATAGAATCTCTTCAGGAAGTATTGAAGCATTTTGAATCTATAGAGCCTCAATTAAGGTAATGAGATAAGTTATCGTGTCATCATGGTGAGGGTTAGTGGTTACAAAACTCTTTAACCAGCCTACTAGCTCAAGAGGATAAGTGACCATGGTCTAATGGTGAAACTCCATGTTACTCAGGCAGGGTAGGTAGGTCATATCTTGGTTTTTTTTTGTTCCACAAGACACTTCCCTAATTGGGTTTATGGGGATACCTACCTCAGCCTTAAGCATCTATACAAGAATGATCGAATTTTTTATTAAAGGAGGTGTGGGGTCTCCTCAGACGTTGTCTAGATCTGGGTGCTACTCATTGAGGATTTTGATGGTGAACCTCTTATATCCCTCATTCTTCTGGAGAAAAGTGGTCATTATGGAATCTATTTTAGTTATAGACGTAGTCGCTGATGATTCGATGGGATCAAAATTCATTTCCCTTATCAAGATATCAATGTAAAACCAATAGAACCTCAATGAGGTGGATCTTTTGAGGCCCAATTTCCATCTCTGTTGATGAGTGAAGAGAATTATTAAAAGATATTCTTGATTTTTTATCTCTCCTTGGAGAGGATTCCCTCTATCATTCTATATCTCATCATCTTGGTTTCTATTATCATTCATAGTATTGATCACAATGATATTCACATTGGAAATGATTAGAGAGTAACTTTCACCCTCAACGATCAAAATAGGATGAAGGTATTATTATCATTATGAATCATGACTGAATTGGAGGGAAGAATAATACCCCTATCCACTTATTTATAAATGAGGAGACACCTCCTACTTGAATCATTGAATCATGTGGAGTATTCTAATTCAGGTTCTATAGATTATTTGGTGGTTCCCATATGAGTTAGGGAATAAATCCACTAGGGGTGCAGTGTTATCAACCTTCAAAAACATCTGATAGATCACCTCGATATATTCATATATTCTTGGATAGGCTATCTGGTGATATTAAAGGTAGTTGGACATCTCCTAGATATTTTGGTAGAGGCACACTGCATAGTCCTTAATGATAAACTCTGGGGATGAAACGTGTGGGGTGGTGGGTGGCCAAAACATGACTGGTAGATGGTCATTGTCCAAGATTTCCCAAAATATTTCTTCTTTATAATTTTTTGGAGGGTAATCTTATTATTGATCACCCCAAGATCTAGTTAGTGATAGTTAGGAAGTAGGATGGAAGTGATGCAAGCCTTATCTATTATTGATTTTCTGACATAGGGGGAATCATAAGGGTCATTCATCCCTAAAAATATGGAGTGTATTATGAATTTAGGTCCATATTCATAAACATATCCATGTAGTATATGGTATATGTTCCCTACTATTGATTATGAAGTTCATTGTACCTATGAATCTTTAAAGGTTTCTCACCTTCATATGAGAGTACCATTCTAGTCCCGGACATCTCCCCTACTTCTATAGTGGATGTGCAGAGGGGGGAGGATGATGGTGGTAGGGATGGTTTCATGAAGAGTTCTTGAAAGGAATCCAAGACAACCTCCACATGCAGGTATTTAAGGAGGGGTCTGGGGACCTTATGGATCTCAACATTAGGAATGATCAGTCTTAATATATGGGATCCTTCCCTAACTCTGGTGGTGTAATCAGAGACATTTTAACTAATTTGTTCATGGTCTTGGAATTTGATATTTTGATGGTTATATGACATTATCCCCAGTCTTATTTATGAGGTTGTGGTGGTTTCCTAAGTGCGGTCATTTAGGGGTCGTGGTTATTTATTTCACTCATGATACCTTCAGTTCCATGGGTAGGTCCCCTGTAGCAGTTGTTTATCCTTCTACCTCATGATAGATCTCCAAGGAAATGGAATTATTCAGTATAGGGAGGAACTCCATGTCATATGGTGGTGTTGTGAAGAGGACCCCTAAAGTGGGATTCGTTATCATATAATGTCCCATGAAAGTTTTCGATGGTTCCCATGGTAGGGAGAGTCAACATTACCTTCCTGGTAAGTGGTTGGGGTCTTAGTCCCAATTAGGTGAAGGCATGACCCAACACAGTGGTTACATGTCAGGAGGTGTGTTAGTAGTGGAAGGGGCTATTGGAGCTATTGGAGAGTCCTCATGTTGGGCAAGGTTAATAACCTATCCTCAGTGTTGGAACCATGTATTCTAGACTGGGGATATCACATCAAGGATAGGATTTTCCTACTTGTTATATTACTGATCCATTTGGAATTATTGATGTGGTAAGGGGGAACCCTACTAGGTGACTCCCGGGTAGTGGAAGTGACATGCACAACCCATGCGTCTCCTACCTTCTCATCATAGGGGAGTCAGCTATCAGAGAGTTTTGAAGAGTGACTCTTAAAATGATTCATCATCATGATGGTGGGAATTTACCCCTATGTAGCCCTTGAGGGTGTAAGTATTGGAATGGTGCTATAGCTTCTAGGTATTTTCATTCCATATCCCTGGTTAGGATGGGACCTTCCCGTTTTTAGTGATGGATGAGGGAATTAATCACCCTTTATTGGATGATATTGGAGTGGGAGATGGGGTGAAGGTTACCAATATCCATGGGTGTGGTAGTCATCATAGATGGAGTGTGTTTTCATGGGATTTCAACACCATTGATCCTCCTACCCCACACCTATTAGTGGTGGGTCATCGCGCATTATTTACAACCTCTTTTATGCATGACATTTAGGGTAAACTATCTATACATGCTTAATAAAAGTGATCCCCAATGTGACCAATTATATTCATCCTCTAATGGGGAAGGATAATGAATTAATGTCAATTATTTATTAGAGTAATGATACCCAATGTTCTTCATCTACCCCTAGTTGAACGAGAATAGATTCACCTCAGGTTCACCATTTTGTTTTCTAATGCTTCTACTGGGGAGCACATCAGTTACACTTTTCTTGTAGACTTTACATCATCCTTAGATTGGTCAAAACCCCTATAGTATATTTTCCTTGTATTCTCTCTTTATAAAGGTGTTTGATATCTACCACCATGTTCATTGATGTTAAATCCTTAATTGGAATGAGAAGATGGGATGTCAGATCCTCCTTCCATAGATTCCTACTTGGAATTTTTTTCTAGTCTAGATCTTGCTCATATATTTATTAAATGTTTTTGAATATTATCCCCAATGATATCTTGAAGTAGACACTAGTTAATTATGTTACTTATTTTAATGAGAGAGAATCTGCCTTCTATTACATCTGATGATGATGTTGGGTATGTCTATCATTGTTATGCATGTTTGGAATATATAAAATCCTTTCTCATTTTATGTTGAGGGTATCCCATTTCTGAGGCACCTCAATTATAAAACTCGGGGCATCACATGTCTATTATGTGGTATCTTATGCTAGGGTATTAAGGCATTCAAGTATTATTTTCATGGGAATCATGTACTTATCAGATAGGGTGACTCATGCTAACTATTTTTTGTGTGAGGAATCCAGTTTATATCATGCCAAGAAACTTTTTCTTATCACATAAGGATTATTAGGATCATCACTTAAGGCATATCATGCTCATCAAATGAGATAGTTATTTAGATTCATCAAGAGGGTTCACAGGTTTAAATATGAGTGAGGGTGATTCACATATTTAGATTCTAGTATATGTTATCCCGCATACACTCATACAATTTTATTGGTCGTGAATTTAAATTCTAGTGGGGAAGTTTCCCACATATTCTCATCGCATATCAGTCTAGGATGGTTAGCATCACATGATGATGTTGAGGCCTAGTGGGGATATTAATTTTGGGTGTTAATAGGTTAGGTGTGTTCCCAGGGGAGATGATCACACTTTGAGTTTTTTCCCTCCTAGGGGAAAGATAGAAGGATTTATGGTGATGTTGGGATTAAACCTTTGGGATGTGTCATGTGTGCCCAGTTAGGAGACAGGGATAAAAACCCATGTAGTTTGGATACACAGTTTAAGGTTGTGTGATAGGACTAACCCATGTATTTTAACGTCATGCAGTAAGGATGCTTCTGTCATGAAAGGAGAGACAATAAGGTATATTGTGGGGATTATTCATAGAGGCTTCCTAAATATTAGGTGAAATCATCACATATGAGTCATCCCATTCTCAATCCATGAAGCTTCTTAATCCTTTCACTAGGGACATCCTATTCCAGGAACTTAGGGTAAATCTATATTTTAACATCATACACTAAGGAAATTATCATACAATTTAACATCATGTGACTAGGACATTAGTATTATGTAGTTTAAAGTTTTACATCTCATATGTGGCATGAGGATTATGTATGAGGTTTCCCATTCTGTATTATGGTAGGTAGAGAGAAGGATATGGGGATCCCACGTTCCATAATTGAAGGTAAAATCGGTTGGTTCCCCTTAGTGGATACACTATAGGGACTTATGTGTCTAATTCATAGGTTCCTCTGGATAATAAAAGGCATATAAACTACCTATTTTAGGTAGCATTGAGGGTTACCAACATTAGGGTGCCTATTTTTGGGGGATGAAGGCAATGAGGATTCTTGGCCCATGATTGGATAAAAGGGTATGGGAATGAGGATTGATGATATAGGTTATGAAAATGACTAAGGCCTGAGTAAACCTGACTTAGATAGGAACAAGTCTCACAAGAACTTAACTTTTAATAAATTATGTCTACTGAAATGAGGCATCTTGTAGGGTCTTGTGAGGTAGGTTTCAAAGAAGTTAGGGAGTTCAGGAAGGTAGAGTTCATGAGGCTGAGTCCTTCATGATACATGTATTTCCAACCTAAGGATGATGTCTCACTTACTGTGGGAGGGTTTCAACAAAACATAGAGGTCTCATAGAACCCTATAGGGTGAGAAACATATGCATATAGCATAAAGGGTGAAATATTTCATGAAATTTGTCTCTACCATGACTTTAAGTTGTAAAGTGATCATGGGTGGTAACTCAAGTAAGATGAATACCTATAATAATCTATGGATTCTTTGGTTCGTGAAGTTTAGAGTTTCATCAATTAATAGATTTGATAGGAATTCTAAAGGTTGGATCCCCATTAAATGAGGGGTGAAGGGGATATTTATAGGCTCTATATAGATTTAGAGTTGTAGTTTTTGAATGATTACCATATTCCTATAAGATAGAGTTTTGATATTATCTCACACCCTTCTAGAAACTCTATCCCTTCATAAAGAATGGTAATTTCAGAAATCCAAACCCTTAAGGGGTTTTTAGTCTATTTTATCCTACATTAACCTCAAATGATCCATGGGGACCTCAAGGTCTCTCGTAATGCGTGTTTTTAGTTTAAATAGAACCCCTAATTAATTATATCATATCATATTGTTTATAAGATGAAAATACACATCCTTAATTTAAGATCCAACAGATTTCAATATATTTTTTTACATTCAAATATATGATTCAACGACTATTTATTTCATTATTTGAATTCAAACTACAAACTTTGTCAATTATTACCTTGATTTTGAACTCCTATATACTTACAACATTTTTAAATTATACATTTGGTATCGTATACCTTTCAAAATCAAAGAATTTATTTTTATAACACTTATATTTGACATGGGATTTCCAATGGGTTTTCATAGACTCCTTCAAGAATTTTGGAAAATTCCATCTTATGGAATCATTATTTCTATTTCATGACACCACATTTAAGAATAAATGAACTTGATTAGATACTTAAAGAAAAAAATAAAATTTCATCCAATGTTTGTTCTTTATATTTGAAATTTTACACGCTTTTGAAACAAACACATCATTAGAACCTATACATCATATATTCTAGTTCATTTTTCATCAACACTTTGAGAAAATAAGGTAAATTATTGAAAATATTCATATTATTAAAAAAAATTGAATGATGAAAATATAATAAATTTCACACATAGAACAAGACTTAAGGAAACCTTGAGTAAATAATTATATATTCATAAAATCATCTAGATTTATTTATTTAACTCTTTAATAATTGGTTACTCAATAAGGGGTTTCTCTAACACATAGAATTTTATTTATTAATAAATTGTTTATGATTCTACAGTTTTCTTGGGGAGATTCTTACATTAATATTCACCTTTATGGATGATTGATCTAAAAGTTAAATTAGACAATGATAATGTTATTTATCTATAATTGAATATTTTATTAGAAGAGTATCATGCTTTAAAAAAATTATATGAACTTTTATTAAATTTACTCCAACTAAAATGATGACCCCTTATAAAATAGATCATATTAATTAGTGGGAAAATTTTCATATTTTACTAAGAGATGGGTATTATTTGGAATTCCTCTCACCACTTATTTATTTAAGTAAGTCATTTTTCATGTCATGTCATATATAACTCTTAGATGGTTGAGAACACAATGCTTTATCCAATTCATCATATGGATAATCTCAACACTATTCATTTAATATCCTTCCTAAAGTTTTTCCAACTAAGTGTAACACAAATATCATGGTGGAATTTAGTTACCTAATTCTTTGGGTTATCCATTTCAACCATTACTTTTGAAAGATAATCCATTGGAAAACTAATTTGGTAAAACCTACCCACTTGAATGGTCATGGTGTTAATATGTGTTTTCTTTGAAAGGAATTCAACACTTGGTATTTTTAAAGGGAATTTAATCTAACAATATTATCATATATTGTTCTATTTACATGTATGTATGCTTCAAATAATTTATTTTGGAATATTATTCCTTCCACAAAATCAATATGTTCCAACCATATTGATGTGTAACTCTTTACACAACTAATATCTTATGTTACTAACTGAAATTAAAATTAAAATATTTCCACACATATCCAAATGAATATCATTTATAAGTTAGATGAAACCCTTCCATGTAATGGTTTATAATAAAATAAATCTAAAACATCCTATAAGAGTAAGCTTGGAGTGGTGGATATCCAACCCTCATTTTTTAAACAAGGTGTAAGCCTCTAAGACAATGAACAATATGACTTAATGACCCTATATCCAATGATAATTTACACAATAGAGGTCTTAATTCCACTACAATTCCAACACCTAATGTTCATAAATCATAATTGAATACTTAATTAATTATTATAAACCAATACAATCTATAGTCAATGTAAAAGAAAACGAAATCAATTTTCATACCTAGCATGTGACTCCTTAGATGCATGTGTAACAATTTATTAAAGGAGTTTAACAATTTAAACTAAATCATTCATAAATTCATAATATAAAACTATATATATGTATATAAACCATGCAATAAAATAAATAAATAAACATTTCATATATTTAAGAATGAGATAAACTATAAATTAATAAGTCATAAATAAAAAATTATAGACACTTATATTATCCATGGATTATAGAAATTACATAATTAAATAAATATAAACATTTTATATTTACTTCTAATATTAAATCCTTCATATTCTCTTTTATAATTCATTTTAATTAAATATATGATATTAAATGAAATATAAACATTTTATATTCAAATCATATCATTTAAATTGTTTACATAATCTAAATACCAAATATTTAATATTATTTATACCTTAGAAAGATCAATAATCAAAATTTATTTTGTTATGGTTTAAATAACAACTTAAATAAAACCATTTAATTTTAATAATTAAATTAATAATTATGAAAAAATCATAAATATAAATATAAACCCTTCTATAAATTTGCCTTATTTTTCAATTGATAAATATTTTATAAATTACACTTATTTATATATAAACGTTTTATATCTAAATTAAAGGTAATTCCATATAATTTTTAAAAGGTATTTTAATATTAACAATTAATATCATGGAATATTGATTTAATAAATGTTTCTTTAAAATTAAGTTATTAATTAATTATAAAAAATTTTAATTAATTATTTTTTAAACCTTTTATAAATTTAATAAATATCCCCAAATACCTTTTCTATAATTTATAATAAATTTTTAATTATATTAGTAAATTAAGAATTTAAATATTTAAAAGTTAAAATTTTCAATTATATAATATTTAACAATATAACTTAATTTCTACTGGCAATTGATAATCCCCACAATAATAAACACATATAGAGTTATCTATCATATATTACAGATAATAATGCAGCTTTTGATATTCTTTATGCATTCCATATATTTTGATTCACTATTTTCCTTATCTTATCTCTGATATGAGATCATTTTCATTATTGTTGAAATTTTTTAACCAGTAAGATCATGAGATATTATTTATCAAAATGAAATTATTGGTCACATATCTTTCTTACTTCATTTAATCCCTCAAATAAATTCCTGAACATGAAATTTTGTTGTTGAATAACAACCTTGTTGTATTTTTCTAAAGGATTATATCCCCAAAAATTTGTGCCTTAAATCACTATTAATTGACTAAAATATTTTTCCTTTGAACTATAAATACCTCATCATATTCACATTTCTTCCACCAAACCAATAATGATTATAAAATGTTAATCTTCTTCCTAAACCACTAGTATGTCTAGTAGTAGTTCTCTTCTAAAATTCATCATTTTGAAAGTTTTCTTAATTATCATTTGGAGAACAAAAAAAATAGGATAATATAAACATCCTACACTTAATTTTAATTATTTTTATAAATATTTATTCTCTTCACACATATTAGATTTTTCTTTAAAATTATATTTTCCAAAATAAAACAAATTCTGAATAATCAACTCTTGTGTTCTTATCTCTAATTTTCACTACTTTTGTTATATTTTAATCATTAATCTAATTATTCCATAATATTTATGATTATTATTTATTATAAAAATATCCAAGTCTCTTTTTAGTCACAATAACCTTCTCTTAATTTAATTTATCACCCGCTCGATATTAGAAATTTGAAAAATAGTACCTGGAATTTTTTATATAATTTTATTTCTCAAGAAATACAACCTCGATAGATTAAAGATATTTATCCTATAAAATAATATTTTATTTTAAAAAATTAACCATATTCATCTCTATATAGATTATTTTTTCCCTTATTCAATGCCTAAGAGTAACTCAGATTCTTTCTTTATGAATTCAATATTATCCAATTCAACTGGATTAGGTGAATTCTTCAATATCCTATTTTCTTTATCCATATCAACAAATTTGGTGAAAAAAATCTTCAATTACTTATTTAAAATGAACTATATTTTAGACTCATGTATCTCTTTATCACTTCCTTATAAAAGAACTTATTTATTTGAGTCATCTTCAGTGTTTGACACCTTAACATCCATTAAAGTAATGAATATATTCTCTCCACTATTACTTTAGGAACAACTAGTATCATTGTCATCACTTTATATTTTATCATTATTGGATAAGTAACTCCTATTATTTATAATATAAGATTTATTTCTAGAAAATATTTATGAAAACTTACCTATTTTGAAATTATTAAAAAATTTCCTAGAAAATTAATGAGATAACTCCACCCCATCTTCATTTTCATCTTCTTAAAACTTTGAAATATTTATATTAAAATTTCCAATACCCCCATATATATAATACATTAAAATTAACTTACCATAAAATATACCTTTTCCAATTTGTAATCCTCTTGATATGAGTGACATGAGTATATTGAAATTCACACCAACATTTTCATCTAAATCAAAACTTCCAACATTATCTTCTTCTTCTTCTTTCCTACTCTTCTCATTCTTAGAATCTTTATGGATATTTCCATATCAAACATGGTATTATTCTATAAAACACTTCTCCTTTTAATTTTAAAAGTAATAATAATATAATGAAGATCATCATGTGGATGTGTACCTAGGTCGTGGTATTCAGGAACTAAGACCTTTGCATCAAACATGTTCATAAAATGCATTGAATCTTCTCATCAACCATAATATCATCCAACTTCTCACCAAAACTACTAGTGATACTAACAACTTCATTTAATTATGTAAATAATTCATATACTATTTCATTATTAATCATTTTGAGATCCTCATACTTTAATCTCAAAACTTACAGCATGGATTGATTTAATTTTTCATTAAATTCATATATTTTTGCTAATTTATACCAAATACATTTTTTCATTTTTAAAGCCAAAACTTTTAGGATTTACTTTTTTAAAGTATATAAAAAAAACTTTATTTTGAGCATGAACTTTATTCTACAACGTATTTATATATATTATTATTATATTAGTACATTCATCATAAGGAATAACCCCATTAGAGGCCGTATCAAATACATATAGTCTAATAGAAAAAAGATACGGTATATTTCCATATATAATATTTATTCTATAAAAAAGTAGGATTACCATTTCTATTCACTGAATTTATGTTTTCCATTTCTAAAAAAATATCTTTGAGACCAAATCATTAACAACAAGGATAAACTTTCTCAAAAGTATCAAGAAATCAATTTCAAAAACATTCACAATAAATTAAATCAAACATATAGATCTTCAAATAAACCCTATCTCACTCTGATACAAATTTTAGTATCCCCAAGAATGGTTATTTTCATTGAGGTTGGAATCTATAGAAACTAATTTTTTTTTGTCCCAGAAAAGTTTAATACCTTAAGAGGGGGGTGAATCAGGGTTTTTCAATTTTAAAACTATCTATTACCAATGATATTTTCTCACTTTTACTAGATATCATTATCTACCTCTCATAGATGATATAAAGAAATATGATAAATAAAATAGAGATATATCGTTTTTTACTTGATTCACTCAAATGGGATAATCCAAATATAATTCATGAAAATTTAACTATTCATATGAAACACTAATCTCACTACTTTTGTTACAATGTTTGGAGTGGTTTCACTGAACCTCGTTGTTTAAAACCATTAAAGAAATATGAATAATTCATTTTTATTAACATAGGATGAAATTCCCTATTCCCCCTACAATCGCCTTATCCTTTAGGTCTGTTGGGTGTTAATTACACTGAGAATAGTGGTACCATCAATATAGCTTCAATAAAATTTCATGCAAGTTGAACTCCCAGAACACCTCCTTCTTCATTTCAAACATTCTAATGAAATCCTAGAATTCTAATTCTATTCCAATATAGTTCTATAATTCATTATTACTTTTAAACTTTCCAGTATGATCCTTTAATAATTATGTAGTTATTTTATATAGAAATAATATATATATTACCTCTCTATATCAGAATGATATTCAATCCTCTTTTTTTATTTTACATGTTCTTCTATTTTCATGAAATATTCATGTAATGTATTATTCAATTTTTCAAATATAGAAACCTCATTTTATCTCGATCACATGTTTTTCATTTAATTTCCCATGATTCTTGGTCTTTAATTTTCCAAAAAAAAATTGCAAGATTCCTTATTTATATTTGACTAAATTATTAGTCATAATAATTGATTAATAACATTATCATGCATGGATATATTCATGGAATAATATCCTCTCTTATGGTATGATTTAATGTCCTTAAAATCTACATGTATTCTCTATTTAAATCTCAAGTAATATCATATCATAATCTCCCTTTAATTTCATATTGATTTTATCTTCACCTCTAATGGTTCGAAGGCCTTCATTTTTTATTGGTTTTTGATAATCCACCTTTAAAGGGGTGATTTGGAACCCTTACAAGGCCCGTAGGCGTAATTATTACATGGCCCACAGGCCTTAGAGGAATTCATTTCCCATAGGCTTCAAACATTACATACAAACCAGACTAACTACTTGGAACTGCTCCTCCCCAGCATCTTCATCGTGAAATCATCTCTCCACCTTTGCATGGCTGCTCGAATAGGCATTCTCATGCATGCACAGGCTTATCCCGATGGCAGGTGTCATACCCTCTCATTCTTTCAATCCGGTTAGCTTCTGCTATGGTGAAAACTTCTTTCTCATCCTCCTTGTAGATCTTGTTCCTTGTAGGTTTTTTTTCTCATCTGCACTTAAGGTAGCCCAAAGGCCTTGAGGTGGCCCTAAGGCCTTACTGAACCTTATGAAATATAATTTTGACCCTATAAAGTTTGTAAAACCTTAAAAAACCTTATAATGAAACTTAAAAACTCTTAATTAACCTTATAATTATATAATAACCCTATTAAGTTCATAGATGAACCTTATGAAGTATAAAATCCATAATTATAAAGATTTCCTTTTACACAAAATGAACCTTACATGCGTAAGCTGAATTCCATGCCTTTTCCGCAAAATGAGTCGTATGGTTGCCTAATGAACCTTAAGAACTTATGATTAACCATATTAAATCAAGTATTTACCTTATGATTTGGTCTTAGAAAAAATTTAAACATTCACAACCTAAAATTTTACAAGATCACTCTAGAATTGACCTAACACACCTTTATCTTTCATGTTAAGAGCTCTCCACTAATTAATAAGCTATTTGGATATTCCTTCACTAAAATTATCAATAAAAAACATAACTAAGGGGATTTTTTTCCAAAAAACCTCCACTTTGTATTTGTTAACAACTCTAAAATAGATTAACCACTTCTTTATTCAACAAATTAAAAATAGCTATATTTGATCAAATATTCAATATAAGTCCCTTACTTTCATATAGTGTATCAATGGTTCACTTAACCATATCTCTAAGCCTACCTAAGTCAATATTAGTGTGGGGAACAAAATTTAAATTAAAATATCCTCAATAAATCACTTAATGGGTCTTAATGTAATTCAGGTGATTCGCAAAGATCCTATTCCTAATTAAATAGTTAAATACCCCCCCCACACACACACACATACACACTTCAAATCCCAAGTATTGGATTTCTCCCCTTCAACAAAAGGAGAGAACACTCTAAGACTACTTTTAGTGTGAGAATATTCTATCCCTATCACATAATATATGATGTGATAAGTTATGGGAAATAGATACATAATGATTTTTACTTGGTTCACCCATATGGGATAATCCAAGGATCATGCATGGAACGAAGCTTATACATCTAAAAAATTAATCTCACTAATTTGGTTAAAATTTTGGAATATTCCAACTAACCCTAATTGTTTACAACCTTCAATGATATATTAATAACATTTTGTTATTCCTATAGTATGGAACTCACCACTCCTCCTATAATCACGTTCTTCTTCATAAATACTGGGTGTAGATTGTACCAGGAATGATGACATAATCAGTACAACTTCTATAAACTCTAGAAAGTTGAAATACTATAAAACCTCCTTCTTCATTTAAAAATTTATAGTACAATAATAGAATTCTAATTCCCTTCCCATTGGGTTATGAAATTCCTTATTCATTTTTAATTTCTAGTGTGACCTTAGAATACTTCTTCTATTAATTTTAATAGAAATAATATATTTCTTTTGTCTTTGTATCATAATGATATTCAGTACTCTTTTTTTTTACTTATTCTTATATTTTTATTAAATATTCATGTGAAATATTATTCCATATTTAAAATATAGAAACCTACTTTCATATCAATCATGATATTTTTTATTTAAACTCTTTAATTCTTAGTCTTAAATTCTCCACAAAATCAAAAATCTTCCTTCTATGTATTTGAACAAATTATTAATCATAATATATGATTAATAATATTACCATGCATTCTGATATTCATGAAATGATATTATCTATTTCTATGTGATTTCTGATCCTTTGAATATGAATAAATTATCTATTTAAATATCCATTAATCTCATAGAATAATATCTCATCATTATCATTATGATTTTATATTCACATAATTGATAGATTTATTAATAATGTTTTATGATTAATAAAATGATTTTCCACTTATTTGGTTGATCCTATATCAATAAATATTATGATAATGAACCTTACAATGTTTCCCTTGAACTACCTCTAGATTGATAATTTTTAAAAAATAAATGATCCTTATGAAATACCACAACCTTATGATGAATTTTATGAAATTTATTAACTATATAATGAAACTTAAAAAATTAATCAATCATATGATGAACCTTATGAAATATAATTATAACCTTATGAAGTTTGGTGAACCTTATTATAAACCTTATAAACTCTAGATGAACCAAAAGAACTGTAAATAAACCTTATGAAGTTCACAAATAAACTATATATATTCCAAAAGAATCTTATAATGTTTTTAAACCATACTTAAAAATATTTACTTTTCCAAATAATTAACATTATACACACAAGGTGACTTCCATTCCATTTCTGAAAAATGAACCTTACGGTTTCTCAATGAACATTACAAACTTCTAATTAACCATATGAAATTAAGGATATTACTAATGATTTTAACTTATCCAAATTTTATGATCAATATAGCTTGAAATTCAATGGATCACTCCAAAATTAACCCAACTTATAGAAACCCTCTCTTTTCATACATTAACATTACATCTCTTTTGTGGAATACTTAAATCATTAAACAAAAAGATGCCCAAATACCTTATTAGTCTACTGCCTTTGGAAACATGGAAACATAAACACCAGTACATTAGCAAGCTACATTATCCCCCACTATTTTCTTCATGAAAATCACCCTTATTAGACACATCATACTTAATACATATCTTCATAACCTGGGGAATAAAACATAAAAAGGGGTGAGCTTAGATTCTCAGTAAGGGTAAACAAGGGAGACATGTAATCATAATCATGAGCATAAGGGTATAATAATGTGATCATAACTTTGGAATATCATACCCATAATATCATAAGATCATAAACATGAATCATGGAATAGAGCCTGGTAGTTCATAAGACATGAATCATAAAGAAATAAAGAACATAAGCCATGAAATCATAACATAGGAATAATACATTGAATTTTGGAAGACACATAAGCATATATATAATTATTTCCATAATATTCAAGGTGTTGTTTCCAAGGCCATATTAGTGGAAAAAGTCCTTTACTGAACCGGTTTCACACCCCATTCTAGCCCTGTATTACTGAACCAAGTTCACTCCTCATTCCAACCTTTTAATACAGAACCAATTTTATTTCTCATTCTATCCCTATAATACTGAACTGATTTTATTTCACATTTCATCCATGTCAATCTCATGAGATATAAATCTTTACCCAATGCATTGGAGGGAGATATAGGTCCCACCAATATCATAATGAAATCAAACATACTTGTGCCCAAAAATCATAAACAATAATATCATAAACCTTGAAATGAAATGGGTGTCATAAACATGTAATCATATCTTAACCTATGAAAAAATACAGGTTTCATAATCATTTCATCAAATCATAACCTGTAAAAATAATTGGGTCACAAAAAAATATATCACGTGGAAGAGAAATGGGTGTCATAAGAATTGTTCCATCAAAAAATAAACCATTCAATAAATAATATGAATGGAACCTTTGGATCATTTTCTATAATGGCATGAGTAACATCAATAGATGTCATCTTAGATAGAAACAAATTTGGAAATATATTTTGAAAATATTTCTTGAGGAAAATATCCTTTCTTCATTGAAAAAAAGTCTCTTTAAAACATGAAAACCTTATGAAAACAATTTTCTTGAAAATAAACTTAAAATATTATAAAGAATGATTTGAAAACCTTTTGGAATCCTTTTTCTTTTAAAACATATAAAGATCAATTGAAAACATTTTGAAACCCATTTTCCTTGAAAACTTATAAATAGAGCTTGAATTTTTTTTGAAAACCATTACTTTCAAAATACATTACAAACTTATAAATAAGGATTGAAATCATTTTGAAAATTATTTTCCTTGAAAACTTATAAAATAAGTTTGAAAACATTTTGAAAATGAAAATCCTTGAAAACATATCAAATAAGTTTGAAAAGTTTTGTAAAAAATTTTCCTTGAAAACTTATAAAATAATCTTTAAAATATTTTGAAGAAAAATCTCCTTGAAAACTTATAATAGAAGCTTGAAAATATTTTGTAAACAATTGTTTTTAAAAAATTCTAAAAGAAGATTAAAAACATTTTTAAAACAAAGTTCCTTGAAAATTATAAAATAATCCTGAAAAAATTTTAAAAAAAATTCCTTGAAAACATATAAAGGAACCTTGAAAACATTTTGAAAACCATTTTCCTTAAAAACTTATAAAATAATCTTAAAGACTTTTTAAAAAACACTTTCCTTAGAAAATAATTAGAAAACATATAAAGAAATCATGAAAACATTTTTAAAACCATTTCTTTGAAAATTATTTTTAGAAAAAATTTCTTAAAAATTAACCTTTTAAGTATGAAAAGGTAACTTCATAGAAATGATAGTGGATAAATCCATACATGTCGTACGAGGTAAGAAGAACATTTATTTTGCACGGTAAAAGGTTATAAAAATTCCTTATTTAGAAAGTGATAAGAAGATTCCTTTGAAAACATTGGAAAAATAAAAAAATGGAAAATTTGTTTTAAATATTATAAGATAATAGTAGAATATTCTTGGAAACCCTTTTTATAAAAAATGGTTTTGAAGGAACACATATTTCCGACCTAAGAGAGGGTAAAGTCAGGCTCTCTTAAAAACACTTTCTTAATTATTTTATGTACCATAGAGTACGAAAATGGTACCAATACATGAATATATCATGAATAACCATAAGAGAATAAAAATTATTAATTTTCTTGAGATATGGATTATAATATTTTAACAAATGTATCATAATCATAAACAATCTCAAAAAGAAATGAGATAGTTTCAAAAAACTCTTATCACTTAGTATCTTTGAAATATACTCCCCATGTAGGAAAGTGAAATTAAATTAATCTTAAAATATAATTAATTTAATTATATTCATGATATAACATGTCAAATGAAGTATGTATACCTCATATAAAAATATAGGGGCATAACATGGCATGTTTCTCAAAGAAGGTAAATTGAGACAAAACTATCTTACCAATTTGGTAACTTTTGAAACATAAACCCCATAAAAGGAATATCATATAATGGATATTTAATTACCCATAAATTTAATAATAATAATCATATAATACATTCATGTGAAGTATATACCCCATGAAAAAGGAAATAGTGGTGAATAAAGTATGTATCTCACAGAAATAAAAAGTGAGACGAAATTACCTTACCTTGCGTCTCGAATCTCTTTGTACTCATATAATATTCCTTTATAATAAATGTAAGTTTATTGTAAATATTTTAAAAAATAATATTATTATATCTAATACCATATATTTTTTTTATGACCTTATATTACCTGTTTTTTAATAATCCTATGTTAAGGTTTCACTTTGGGTAATATTCGCTTTGTTCTTCACTTGTGTCTTAATTTGTTATATCTCGGGTACTTATACTTATATCATTATTTCCAAAATGTATAACATGATATAAATATCATGTATATTAATTATATTTTTATTATAATAATCTATATAAATAAAATTATGATATGGAATACACTGTTCATAGAGATGGTAAGTCATACGTACGCATGAACGTTGTTTCTGTTTTTATTGTCGTATTAAAGGAAAGAAAGAAAATGACATATGTGTGTGTGTGTGTGTGTGTCTTATAATTATAGTATCATTATTATTTCATATATATAATATAATTTCACTAAATGTGTCCTTAATACATTTTAGGTAGTGTGTGAATGAATCACATCGCTTTGAGGGGGCAGTAGTCCACACATCCTCAAACGAAATTATCGTATTTACACCAAATGGAAAGTATAAATATATGTGTTTTAAAAGTATTAAGGAATATTAAAGACATAATAAATATAATATATAACATATATAAACATAGTTTCCATCATACTATCCACTATGAGAAGTGGTAAAGAAAAAATGAACAATCATCGTTTCATGAGGCGATAGTTCACCATACACGTAAACAATTTGTTTGTTACCCATTTTATGGAAGTGTGTTTGAGTGTAGGTAAAATCCTTATCATAACAACATACTAGTATATTTAGGATAATTTTTTTTCTATAAAATCATGGAATAATAAGTTTTTAGGTAGTGTAGAAATAAAACAAAATAACTTGAGGACGAATATTACCTCTTATTCGGGTAACTCCTTTTGGTTTTCACCAAAGGTATTCATTGGATTGATTTATTAAAAATGTGAGTATAAAATGATAAAGTAAGTTATTTTGGGTATCTATTTGGGTAGATTTTGGTCAATCCAAAACGGATTTATAGTTATAAGGAAGTGGGAGGATAGGAGGCCTTTTATAGTGGAGGAGGATTGACACTCTTGTAATTTTTGGAAAATGGAAGCCTCACCCACATTTATTAATTTAAAGTGGATCCCATAATGGTAAAAATTATATAAAATGGATTATAGGGTCTAAAAGTGGTAGAAAATGGATTTTGGACATGTTTATAGGTCATATTAGGGCTTAAGTTTACGGTTTAGTCCCTTGTTAAGCTAAATTTAATCTTAATCGTTGTAATTAATTTTAATTACCTTCACTATTATTTTTGGTAAAAAAATAATTTTAACTTATTAGAAATTATAAATTATTCTGATTTTAAATATGGAATCCATTTTTAAAGATTCCAATTATATAAGTGGCATAAATTAATTTAAATTTAATCCTGCAGTCGGGTCAACAATGCAGGTTTCTAAAGTAAAAATATTCAAACATTTGCTATGTTTTTAAATTCAATTTCAAGGTGAAATTTGTTAAAATTACCTAAATTGGGTTGATTGATAAAAATATTATCTAATTAAACTTTTAAATCAATTTAAAATGTAATTTAATCTTATAAATAAATTATATGAAGAAGTAGTTTTGAACTAACATTCAGTATTTTTAACTATTTATTAAAAAATGTAACCTTATAGAAAAATGCCAAAAATTTATCCTAACCTAATTTTTATGTTTCTATTTCAAATATTAAGTTTATTTGGACATATTAAATCTATAAAAGTTCCAAAAATTGGATTTAAAATGGGTTTTCCATTAAAAGGCAGTAAAACTACCTTTATAAAAATATAGGTTTTTTAGCATAAAATTGGGTTTGTTATTATATTATGTCTATAAAATCTATTAGATGAACATAAAAAATATTTTATTGAATATATAAAATATATATTAAATTAATATAACTCACTAATTGTAATTAATCTAATTCATTAAGACAAAACACCTTTTGGAGCATAAAAATAAAAATATATCCTTTATATTCAATTGGTTCTTATATTTTAATTTATAATTAATTGGAAACCTATGAATTCATATTATATTTGTGTAAACCATATATTTTTCTAAGTTATATAATAATATTCATAACCACTAATTTAATATCTAGGTTATATCTTATAATAATATTTTAATAATGTATTATTGTTCGGTAAAACTCGGTCTTGCGTGTTACACAAGCCATCAAGGAAAGTCAGTGTTTCATGTAACATAAGCTAACATCAGTGTTCCATGTAGAGAAATCTAAAATTTATGTTTTGTGTAGTGCATTATTAACTTGGTGTTGCATATAATTCACGCCATACATTTTTCTTTAATATAAAATAAATCATTTTTAGTGTTGCATGAAATGAAAAATATCAAAAAGATTAAATTAATTTGAAAAAAGAAATAATTAACAAAATCTCGGGGTGTTACACAACACACCTCCAGTATTTATTTCAAGAGATATATAATACTTAGTAAGTTATTTTGGATATTCCATCACTAAACTTGTTAGAAAACCCAACTTAAAAACACTCATAATGGTATTTCTTCTAAAAACATTTATTTACATTAATGATTTCTTATGGAATCAATATATGTCACTTGTTAGAGTGAGATATATCACTAATAAAATCACACACATTGAGGAAAGAAATAAACAAAGGATACTCAATGTATAAGGTTGACTGCTCAAAATGAGTAGCTAATCCTTGGCATGATCCAGACTCACCAGAGACCATACAATCCACTAGAGGCACTATCATTGATATAATAGGAAAAGAATATCCGTTAAATCGTGTTACAATATGTTCTACAATGATGTATTATAACATAAGAAGATAGGTTTCCACCTTGATCAAACTTGTTTCGCTGTTGTCTTGTATTTATTGAGGTAGGGATTTTCTTTCTTCCCTAATAATTTTCTACCAATAGTATTATAGTTATCCCACACTTATTCACTATTTATAATAGTTTCACCTTCTTCTTCCTCACCTTATAATATAACTATGATGATTACACAAAAATCTGAATGTAAATTCCTTATTATTTATCTTCTTGTTCTTCTACTTTCACTTATGAAATTATACTCTTCCTCTTATTTCTTCTTCTCAGGATCTCTTTATTATACACACACCTCTTCTATGTTGCACTATATCTTTCTTCAATACAACACATAACATTTCTCTCTTCTAAGAATGCATGAAATATCTATATTTTATTAATCTTGTATAGAAAAAACATCTTATTAAAGCTTGAATTTGAATTTCAATTTAAAACTAAAACTTATAGCTTCTTATAACCCCTTATCAAATTTATCTTCTTATTCAATTAATAAAAATATCTAGGTGGACACTGATATATCATGGAATTACAATATTCCTCATGATTTCAATAACTTATTCTTCCTTTTTTAAAATGAAAAACTCTTTCATGGTGCAGAATAACTCTTCTAATTTCTCTAGGTATGTATGTCATGACATGAAACCATGAATCATGATGTGATACTTATTAATTCATTAGAATATATCAAAACATAAATTTCATGGTTGATAATTGTGGAGTGAATTTATCTTGTAAACCTCTATTAATTAATTTACATGGTATGTCCTTCTTAACATGATGTGATAATATCTAAAAATATAGTCGCATCTACAAAATTTAATTGTACCATGGATTCCATTGCAGTATGATTATCATCTTCACAACATGGATAATTTCTCCACTAAAATTATAATAAATACCATTAATGATATGTATTCCTTAAAATAATAGTTCAAGAATCATCATATTTAACTTCTACAATCTCCTTAACTTTTGAACATTCTTCTTTATAAATTACTTAGTAATTTATATAACTGGTCGTTAACATCCTTAAGTCTTATATTTTTAGCCAAGTAAAATATCATACACATCTTAGAAAATTTTTATGAATCCACATAAAAAACTTAAACATTTTAAAAAATATTATATATCATGTAATATATGTAAATTCTTTTGTATCATCATTAAAAACATATGCATTCTGAAAAATATATTACATATCATGTAATATATATAAAATCATATGTACTACCCTATATCCAAGGTATTTTTTAATTCTCTACTCATAGAAAAAAACTTACATTTCAACCAATATAATATTCATCTCAATAAGTCTTCTAAGTTTCCACATTTTTATATTCTAGAGAATATTATGTGTCCCTGTATGAAACTTATAGGGAATTTTCCATATTTATGATCCAAAGAAAAATATGTTATGAATTTTTTTTAAAAAACTTAAACATTCCAAACTTTTCTAAATTTTCAACTGATTTGTATAAAAAATCATAGGCATTATAATAGGTTCTTACATTAGTTTATTTTAAGAATTTATGAATATTAAAACCTTATGCATTAAATATATAGGAATATTTTAGACAAAATATTGCATAAAGACAAAAAACCACTAGATTACTTCCAATAAACTCAGAATATTGTCAAAAATCTTCCAAACATCTAAATAGGCTTCACCTCACATTATAAATTTTATTTTATGTGAGTTTTAATATTATTTATTTATTAAAAATAAAATACAACACAATAAAAATATCCACTCCTCCTACTCCAATTTTTCTTTGAAAGAAAAACACAATAAATCTAATGTTCCCCTTGGATCTCAACAATCACCCTAAGGTCACAAACACTTATCCATCTCAGTGTATTCTTCATGGGATCACTAATATCCCTAAAACATCTCTTAATCTTAATAATTATCATTAACTAATGCTTTATAAAGAACACATAGGTATCCATAAAACTCCCTTCTGCATGGTGGTTCTATATATTGAAATGAATCTCCCATTTTATGGGTAGGAATCTACTTTACTCTATGAAAAGATAAATCCTTACATGGTAAAGGATGAATAATATAAGATCTCATAAGTATGGGAGAACTAGAATTTTCATAAACAGACTTGAACCACACCATCTCAGTGGTGTTTTCTTCTGTATATAGTCATCAAGATTCTCTTATTAATTAAATTATACATCCATAACATATGAGTTAAGTATTTTTATTACCATGGATTCATCATATGAATGCAGTGATCCTCCGAATCATTTCATCTTCAGTAACATTGAATTTAATGATAGCTATATGTGGAAGAATACCCAGGTGATAATAGTTTAGTTTCTTAAATGTATCATAGTGTAGAATCATTATATTATTTACCATGACTTATGATTTCTATTTATCTAGGAATGTGATATATATTTTATTCATTCAAGTATTACCATATGATGTGATTATATCATACAATATTATATGGGTATTTAGGAAATATCTCTAACAAGTGGAATATCACCTAATTTCTCAAAGGATTTAATAAATTCTGTAATATCATTTGATTTTGATGATATATTTGGAAATCAGTTCTAAAGATAATTTGAGATAATTTGAAATGGATGGAAATGAGTTCAGAAATTTTTTTATTTAATTTGAATTGATTGGAGTTATTAGATGTTTCAAGTTCCTTGGGAACTTTATTAAATATTTTTGAGAAGGTGTAATAATTTTATAAAGATATTTTAAGTATTTTGGATCAAATTAAAATGGTTGAGAATGTTGAGAGTGAAGTTGAGAAGGTTAGAGATTAATTCTGAAGGTATTTGAGTAACAATTTTTTGGAAAATGGATTAAGTATATTTTTCACAAGAGTAAAATCCTCTTATATATGAATAAAATTGAGTTTGAATTGGATATGTATGACTAAATTTCTTCTATATAAGTTTAACTTTGGTTTTTTAAAAGTTTTAATAAGAGTTTATGGAATGAAAATTTAACATTGTACGAATAAACATGTGGTAAATAAGAATAAACCATGGAAACATTGAGATATGTCAGATTAACTCAACCTAATAGAAGGTTAAATCTGAATTCATTTATTCTACATAAGAATATATTGAAGTTGTAGAAGAATAAAATGGGATCTATGGAAGATAAACTCATATTGTTTATTTTTCAATGTATGAATAATATGATGTTATTTCATATTAGATCAAGAGTTCCAGAAGCTACATAAAATTAATATAAAGATATATAATAATATTATAGAGTTTAAAAATGAAACATAACTATATTTTATCCTCACGTATGAATAACACTAAAGTTATACCCAATTAACATGAATATTTCAAGTTCCACGTAAGGTTAAATATTTTTTTCATAGTGAATCATAAGATCATAAAATAGATGATGTTTTACTAATCTTCAAGTTGTAAACATCATGAAAATTTAAGTTTATCATGATACAAGAAGAGTTATTTTTTATCTTTGAAGAAGGTGAATTCACCGTGATAGAAGCTTCACACTACAATTAACATTAAATGTTAACATGTATAAATGGATAAAAATATATGGGTTTTGTAGAAATATGAAGAAAATAATTTTTGAATAGAATGAATATTTAAATTGTATAAATAATGGAGATTTAATTACATATTTTTTTTTGATACATCTGGATGTTCATATATGAATATTTAGAATCAATTTCTAAATATTAATACTATAATATTTCTCATGATATCATTGACTAGTTTAAATTGAGAAGATTGTAAATATTTAAAATGAGATTTGAATGAGAAATAAGATGACCAGATTCCATAATTCTATGAGATTTTCAATATTTTTAGATATGGAAAATGTCTATATGATATTTTATACTTATTTTATAAAATAATTTAAAAATTATGATAAAGGGTGGGTATAGATATTAACATTAACTACTACTGAATATTATATTAATTTCTAAGAAAATAGAGAATACAAACTTATAACTTCTAAATATCATAAGGTTTAATGAAATAGATAGAAAACCAATGATGTTATGATAAGATTATATTGAGTTTTAAAGAAGCAAAAAAATATAAGAGAGAGATAAAAAACAACTATTGATTATATTATGTGTTGAAGTTCTTGAAAAATATACGAGACAACTAGAGATATTTTTATATAAGTGAAGAATCAAGGAATCTATTTATTATTACTATAACTAGGGAATGAGATTAGAATCTATAAAACTCCATAAGAGACTCAATAAATCTTTTTGATCTTACTTCAAGGATGATGTGGGTGAATATAATTATTAAATAATGGAGATGTTTGGTGCAAGAGTTTAATAGATTTAAGTGGGTGTTTTTTATAGCTAGTGTGAGTTATACATGTAATTTGGTCAGTTTTAGATAAAAGGGTTCAAGGATATATCCTTATCCTATGTTTGTTATTGATGATAGAATATCAACCATTTATGTGAGGGAGAATAACCATAATACACCAAGGACTAGATTATAGATTGTGAGTTAACCTCTTGGTTTTTATAATTTCAATTTATCGCATGTATTCTACCTAAGTGAGAAAGATGTGTGTGAGATAAAATCTCCCTAACTGGTGCAAAGGTAAATTAAAAAATGTTAAATTGGTGATAAGTCAGTTAAAATGATTCACCCCCCTCAGTGTAGCTACATCAATTCTATAAGAAAAAAAATTCTTATCAGATCTCTTGGTTCAACCACTAATTATATTCTCAACATTTAGATATTTAATCTTTCGAGTCCCTCTTCTAAATTTATCATGAATTGAATACTTAAATAATATATGTCTATTTTTGATTGAAATAAAATCTCTTCCAATTATCTGATGAATAGGAGGAAATATATGTGAAATATGAATTAGGCATCCACCCTAATGTAAAAAAGTAAGAAAATATAACATCCATATACTATAATAATTTATAAATCAGACCTATTATGCATTGAGAATATCTGGTTAAAAAACACTATTGATAAGATGGAAAATAACACTATCACAATAATTTCAATGACTTTAAATGAAGAATAGATAATTGTAATATCTTTTCAATATTTTTCTCCTGATGAACCAAGTACAAGTGTGGAATATCAAGCTTCAAATGAATTATATGATAATTCATGTGTGTATTTGAAAACACCCTATAAAGTCATCCTAAAGAGGTTTTTTATTTTATTTATGTATATTTTAGATAATTATAGGAGGATGTTATCCTACTTGATGGAGATTGTGAAAGGATGAAGGGATCATTGATAGAAAATGAGTTGATATGTATAAATCTCACTAAATAATTTTTGGAAAAAAGTGTAGCCTTAAAAGATATTAAGGAGAATTTATGTACATTAAAAGAAAAAAACTCTCACTAACGTCAATAATTGTCAACTATAAATCAAATAAAAAGTGTTAAAGGATCTTGATAATTCTTTAAAAAAGAATAATATGATGTATGAAGAACATGGGAAGCATGTTGGAAGAATAATAAAATTATGTGAACAAATAGTGAATTCCATTTAATATCAAAATAATTCTCTAAAACTAAATTATATTGAGTTTGAATTAAAAATAACAAATTTGGAAGTGATACAATATGATTCTTTATAAGAATTTGATAGGAGAATTTTTACCATGCATGTTTCAAAAGAGGATATTTGTGTTGAAAGACCAATATTTAATGTAAATAACCTCTTTGGATCATCTAATGATAAACCTAATATAGTCTTAAAAAAATACCATTTATTCTAGAAAATATTAAGGGTTACAAGGTTTATTTTATAATTAAGTCAGGTTCAAATGAAACATCTGCACAAAATGGGTTGAGAAAATTCATGAAAACCCCACCACTATATCAATGGTGGATAGAAATATCTATAAAAAAATTTCCCCTCAAAAGATTTATAATTTGAGGATAAATAAAGGGGAAAATAGAAAGATGTAAAAGCTAGAAAAATTGTTTTTCAAAGGACAATAATATAATTTTTTGGACATTACTAGTGTTTTGAAAGATTTCGGCATAAGGCTGTTGATTATTTAAAAAATATATCAATTCTTGGAAGAAAATGATGACCCATATCAAGGGGGGGAAAGGAATAGCTGATGAAAAGTATATAAAAGGAAGGAAAAAATATTTCTATATTTAATAGATTTGGAATCTGTGTGAATCTCTATAGAAATTGCAACACAAGTTTTTATTATAATAATGCATGTTGGTTCAAATCAAAAAAGAATGAATTAAATTAATTTAAAGAAATAATGGCACAAAAGTCATGGAAAAAAAAATAAGTGATGGTGATATAGAATCAGGTTATAAGAAAAATAATCATAGTGAACAAAGACACCTAAGAAGTTTAAGAATGATGCTACACCAAAAATAAGAATCTTCATCTATTTTTGTAAACAAGATACACCATAAAATATTAAAAAAAATCAATGGGTACTGGTGTTGATGGAGGAAATATAGAGGTATAAAGAAAAATATCAATACATGAAAGAAATAAATGGATTTTTTTGGTGGTAAAAATCACTAAAAATAAATAAGAACTCTAATTTTATGTGAGTTTTTCTAAATATGATGATCTACGAGTTCGTGAGAAGATTTATAGTAAGTGTAAGAAAGTTGGACATCTACCAAAGGATTTCATTATTATACTACCATATCAAGAGAATATATTTAAGAGAATTAATTATGAAATAATAATCTCATATGATCTAATAGTATAATTAAGGTAAATTTCACACAAGGATATAGAACAATAGAGTAATAAAATCATATTGTCTATAGATTCTACTTTTTTGAAAACTAAGGAATAAATCACTAAGATCTCTATCATTGTTGGAGGTAAAAATAAAGGTGTTCTTGGGTTGAGAAATAAATAACATCCTTTTGGATCTCACTATAGAGCTTTTGGTTACCACTTTATTAAAATGCCTTTTGTGTTTATTTTCTTTGAAGGGAATTAAATATGATTCATGTTAAGGGGACAGATTGTTTGATGAATTCATCGAGAGTAAGTGTCCATCTTGGAAGTTTCCTTGAAATTTATTTCTTAAAATTAATTTAATGAATAGATTTTCCTTGATGATGAAGTCATTGGATTGTATTCATTGAGGGGGAGATATATTGAGAAAGATACCGAAAAGTATTTTATTTAATGTGAATCTAGAATTTTTGGAAAGTGTTTGAATGTTTTCATTGATGAGGTGTATTATTATTATTATTATTATATCTTTGTTTTGAAGGAAACATTTTATAAATAAAGGGGTAAAAATTGAATTTTTCAATTAAAATGGAAATGAGAACATTATGAAAAATACATGACTATGAATTTTTTTTTTTTTTGAAGTTGTTAGTCTCTATTATTTTCTAAATTAATCATTGATCAATAAAATTTAGAGTAAATTAATTAATAACTAAAAATTTGATATCAAACTTTGTATTTACTATTAATAAATGGGTGAGAAGAGGAAAATTGTAGAATACATATTGAAATTTAGTTTCTATATGGAACCTAGGAACAAATCCAAAGAGGAAGATTGTTAAACCTATCAGTTTTGTGTTGTATTTGTTTTCAATAAGCATTGATGTCAATATGTATTAATAATAAAATATAATAAGGATTTTGAATTACCCAATAATATGTGTTGAGATTATTAAGTGTGAAGAAAGATGTTTTCATTACCCAAGCAATTTTATCTCTATATTTTTAGTGTGAATATTGTATGAAGTTTGAAGAATACTTTAGAGATTGGAGTTTAAAGTACCCTATAGTATGTGAATTATATTGGATCTTTATTTATCTATTTATCATTTTAAATGAATATTTTCAATGTGGGTAAAACTGAAATGATTCCATTTAATGTTTTATTAGAGATCTATTCACATGTGGAAAAAAATTAAGTTTATTTTTTATACTTTTATTTCATGTAAAAAAATAGTGTAATAGGTTTTAGGAAACTGAAGAAGATATGAGAAGCTAGTTAGATGATAATGTTTGATGAGATACTGAGTAATCAAGGAAGAAAGCTATCCATGATAGACCATCCATGTGATTATCATTCATGAGGGCTACCATTTTTATGTAAGTATCAATTTAATAATGATGGAAAGTAGACCTAAGATGAGGAAGGTTTTTCATTGGTTGTTAAATGATGAAAGAGCCATTATTGAAGTATTGATTCAATGTTAATGATGTTTTGAGTATATTTTTTATAGTGGTAGATCATTAAATTTATCAAAGGAATTAATATATGAATTATGATCATTTTATATGGATTTTATATTTGGAATTAAGTTTTAGAGATAATTTGAGATAATTTAAAATATATGTAAATTATTTCTAATGAAATTTTGAATTAATTCAAAGATATTGGAGTTATTAGATGATATAAGTGCCTTTGTAATTTTATTAAAGATTTTTTAAAATTTTGTATAATTTTTAGAAGATATTTAAATTATTTTGGATCAAATTAATGTGGCTAATAATAGTTAGAGTAATGTTGAGGAGGCTAGAGATTAATTTTCAATGTTTTGAGTTTCAATTTTTTAGAAAATTGATAATGTTTATCCATGAGTGAAATTTTATTTTTTATGAATAAAATTAGGTTTCATCCACCAATTCATGAGTAAACTACTTTTGAATAAGTTTAACTCGTGTTTTAAAATTTCATTTAAGATTAGATGGTGTCGCAATTGAGCTATTTATGGATAAACATACATTATATAAGTATAATATATGGCATAAATTAGGTATTATAAATTAACTCATAAATATTTAAGACTAACTATTAATTCACTGAGGCCACATCAAAATAGAATGAATCCATAGAAGAATAAGTTGGGATCTATGGAAAATAAACTCAAATCATTTCTATACTATGTAAAAATAATATAATGCTACATCAAACTAAATAAAAACTTATATAAGCTATATACAAGTAATCGTAAGATAAGTAGGGATAATCTAGTTTTTGAAAAAACTATTTAAGAGTAATTTTTTATCACATATGAAAAACTCTTAAGATACATATGATTGTCATAATATTTCAGGTGACTAAAGTTATATTTCTAGGTGAATCATATGACTCTAAAACTGATGATACTTTTCAATTTTTCAAGTTTTAAAAATCACAAGATTTAAAGGTGATCATGATACAAGATAAGGTATTTTAGAGCTATGAAGAAGGTGATTTTACTATGAGAAAATATTCACACCACAACTGATATTACATGTGAACATACATACATGGATAAAAATAATACATGTTTTGTTGAAATTTGAATGAAAACATTTGTGAATATTATAGAGAGATAAATGAGGATAATTCATGGATATTTAAATGAATTTTTTAGGATTTCTTTGTGTGAAAAATACATATATTAAAATATGAATATTTATAATCCATTTATGAATATCAAGACTAGATTATTTCTTGAGATATTATTAACCAGTTTAAATAATGAAGATCGTGAAGTTTTAAAGTGAACTTTGAATGTGAAATAATATGATCATGATCCCATTATTCTTATATATTTCAATATTTAAATACATGGTAAATATCCATGTGATATTATTGGGTGATTTTATAAAATAATAAGTGGTTATGATAAAAGGTTAGAAGAGATATTAATATATCTTACTACTGAATATTCTATTATCATCAAAGAAAAGAGAGAATACTGGTCTATAATGTCTCGATATCATAAGGGATGAAAAAATATAAAAACCCAACACATATGTGATGATATTATCTTGATAATTGAATAATAAGGAGAAGAAAAAGAGAATATGGAGAGACCAACACTACTACTATTGATTATTAGATGTGTTGAAGTTATTGAAGAAGTGAAATAGACAAAGAAATTATTGTGCAAGTGAAGAAGAGATACAAATTTTTTTGTTTATTGTAATGGATTAAGGATATCATAATATATCCAGTTTCAAAATAGAATTGAGTTATCTTGGTGATCTTACTTCATGGAGTATCCAATTAAATTTAGCTATTGAAGAATAAAGAAGGTTGTTTCCAGCCACTAAGAGTTGCAAGTGGGTGCTTTCTAAATCAAGTTGGTTACATGCATATAATCTATTTGGTTCCAAATAAAATGGTTTAAGTCCATCCCTTTATCCTTAGTTTTATTTTTATAATAAAATATTCTGCATTTTTTTGTAGGATAATAACCATGATACATTGAGGACTAGCTCACACAGTGTGAGTAAACCCTATAAAAATCTATATACCTTTTCTCTTTTTTGTTTCTATTTATTTCATACATTTGAGATAATTAATTAAAGTTAATATGAGATCTATTAACCATAAGTTGGTGAAAATTTGGTGACACTGATTCACCCCCTCTGGAAGTAGCAACATTGATCCTTTGGGAACAATATCACAAAGCACATTCAATGTGATAGAATTTTATGAAGATGTATTATTATGATAGTGATCACAAATTAGTAATAATCTAACTCATATGTTTTACCTAATAGTAGTTAGGTTGTTTCATATATTGAATTATACAAGATAATTTTTAGGATATTTAATCCATTAAGTTATGGATGGTATATATTAAATACACATAATCAATAATTTATAATTTTCTTTCAAGGATTTGTTCTTATAGAGTTGTTTATAAATACTAATTCAATTTTTAGAAGAGTAAAATGGTTTTGTAAAGGGAAAATTTTACATGTATTATATATAATGGTTAAGTAATTAATGTTTAGATGTTATATACAATGTAATATGATAATTTTAGCATGATATAAAATAATGGAGTTAATAATGTAGAATAAGTGATGACTGTATCTGGTACTAGGGGCATAAATATAATTAATATGAATAAGTATACTTTTTTTATCTTTGAAAAAGTATGGTGGTTGGATTATATGAAATTTAATGTTATTATTTATTAATGAAAATGGGTTCCATCTGGAATGAAGTTAATGTTATGGTGATGAAAATGAATTTTACACCTACTAACACTACCCATCTTAGGGGAAAAATAATTTGGATTTAAAGGATGGTAAAAAAGTAAAGGTAAGAAATAGTTTAAAGGTGAGAAACATAAAAAAGGAAAAAAACAAGGAAGAATAAGTTAAGACTAAGAAGGAAAATTTCATTATCGTATAACAGTGTTAGAAAAATTTATTAAAATAAGAAAAATAGGTAAAAAATTTAAGGTTGGATGGAATGTGTGTGGTTATCCTATTGACCTAAAAAATCCATTTTGATTAGTTATATCAAGTCTAACATTAAAATTTTGTTCCATTTGACATATATAATTGGTACAATGTTGTACTTGATATAAAGAAAACTATTTTTTATGACATTTTTTGTAACATTATATTACACCTTTGATATTTTTCCTAATGATTAAAAAATGAAAAGATAATTGTTTTTATTTTTTCCTTGGATAATACATTTATACTAGAAGACTAAAATATGAAATAGGTATTGAGGGTTTCTAGAAATATATATAGTAAATTTCAAGTGAATATTGACACAAAATGTCTTATAAATTCAAAGAGAAATGAAAATCCTCACCCATGAGCTGTATATGAATGAATCATAAACCTTGAAACATGAAGATATTTTCATCTCCCATCATGATGTTGATATGTTTAAGGTATATTTTAAATTATTTTAATTTATTTTATATAAAATTTAAAGAATAAATTTGTTTTAGAAATAATAATTTATAAAATAATAAGAGTAAAAAAACATACAACACAACCATCATACCCATACCATAAATCAGTGATGGGGAATAATTAACTTATGAAACAACAGACATGTTCTTTTAAATTTATAGTAAAAAAATTAATGTGACATAAAAAATGATATATGTTATTATATTGATATGTAGATTGATCGGTTAAATTATACCACTTCCTACATCCTGTGTCATGTGTTGTGAAAGGAGGATCATGTAAATAAAAAATGGATACTAGTTGAAGAAAATAGGATAATGTATGGTAAACATAAATTATTATGAAATAAAATAAATTTATTCTACTTCAATATATTAAAACATAACAATGACTACTTAGTTTTCTTTTTTGAACTAGTTTAGGTACAAGATAAATCTACTACCATAGGTGATGTGCAAATACTTACAGTGGATTTAAAGTATTCAGAAAAACATGACTATGTTAGAGGGGTGAGTTTTGGAGTCTCATCGAGAGACTGATTCAAGAAATCATGGGAACAAATGTATTATAATAAAAAAAATAAAAGTGTTATATACTAAGTTTGATAACCTAGAGGAAAATGTAAATAGGAAAATGAATTATTATAAATTCTCATTTGAAGGGATCATCATCAAAAATCAATGAAACAATGACTACATTACACAAATCCACAAACCATTAGTTTAAAGGGTAGTCATTCCCATCAAATTCCTACCCTACATGAGGTAATCAATTTCTTCCTAACATTTTTTAATATTTTTGAAATAAATAATTATTAATAACTTTATTTTTTTAAAATATTGTATTAAAACTTTATTTTGATTTACCATTATTACTACTTAATCATCACCATGTTATACACGGTGTGACATACAATATTCAATGTGATATCCTAAGTAATAAAAAACAAACACTAGATTACATGAGAGTTGGGATTCATGTTTCTTATGAGTTTAGAGTTGAGTTACATGTTCTCATTGATGATGTTGATATTTAAATTTGGGAAAATTCTATTGTAACTTTCACAGAATGACCATTTTATCTTATAAATCCACACTATAATAAATGTTAATGTCATTTATAATTTAAAATTTATTCAATACCATTCAAAATGAATAAAAAAAGGTATAAAGTAATGTATGTAATTGTAGGGACTTGGGACACCCTGTGAGGGGGGGTCAATCATGGTATAGAAATAATTTAAACTTTTCTCTTATTTTCACTTCTCTTCAGGATCATTTTCTCTCATTAGAAGGAACACAATCAACATATAATTTACTTTTCTAATTAAAAAATCACACATATTTAGAAAATTGAAGGCACGCAGATATTTTACATGGTTCACTTATAAAAGGTTGCTCCAAGGAGAACACACCAATGATGTGTTAAGGTATGTTAGGATGGTAATACCAACTTACTATCGTATTATAATATTTTGGAAAGTTTGACAGACAATCCAAGGGTTACTACACTACCATATATTTCACTTTATCCAGCATTGGGTTTTATCAACGCTAAATAAAAATTGATTATAAAAGGGTACCCCTATCAGTGCTAGATAGAATCTCCAATAAAGGTAACTTTTATCAGTGTTAAAAACGTTCTGATAAAAGTGCACCCTTTATCAGTATTTTTTTTGAATTGATAAAGGTTCATATTTATCGGCACTTTTCTTAGTGCTAATAGAAACTTTTAATAAAAAATATTATTAATATATATCTAAAATTATCATATTTATATTCAAAACTTAATGTTTATTTATATACATTTATTAAAAAAATGCATGCATATAATTAATATAAATATGATATATTGATACGTATATTTTAATAATTCAAACAATTGTACAAATATAAATGATGTATTGTTAATATGTGATATTTGAACTTATATATTTATATCAATGTCTATTTGCATATATGTGTATGTATTATGTTGTGTATGCATGTGTTTTGTGTATATGTATATATAGATGTTGTACATGTACAAATATATGTATTTGTATGTATATATACACATGTTCTATTGTAAAAGTGGGCTCCCTAGACCCAATTTGAACAGTAATTTTGATTACCATATTATATATAGTGTTAGATATACATGATGTTTACTTACCATTATGGTGTAGATATTTCTATGTCCATTATTTAATGGTAATTTCCATATATTAATTGTCATATCAAAAGTTTATAACAGATATAAGACTATAATGAGAACCTCGAGATACTATGACGTTAATCTTAAAGAAAGGTCATATGGTCTAGATACATCATACTAAATGGGCACAGTTTACGTTTGACTATCATGTGTTGAGGGCTTATAAGTATTGAGACTTCTTCTCATGAAGTTTTCACTTGGTGATTTCTAGTATTGAGATCAAGAGGACAAACCCACCAATAAAAATTCCACATGTTTTGGGTGTCATTGGTTGTTCCTATTTATAGAAATGTGTATTGGTATCCTAAATTGAGATCATTATCAAAATGTGATATTTGACCATGTACTTTGATGCAAGGATAAAACCATGATAATGAAACCGTGGAGAGGTAGTTTGTGTTGGGTATGTCAATGGTTGAATAGTCAAGAAAGGATTTGTCGCTTCCAAGTTAAGGTAGTAATATATCTCATGACTGGTTGATCATAATGGCACTACCATCATAATTCTTTGTCCAAAGAAAGAAAAAGGTAAATCCATCATGTTAGATAAACACATAATAAATCAAGAAAAGGGATATGACACAAGTGTGCATCCTGCTTTATGAGATATTTAATGAAAAAGATATTATAGTACACAGTCAGTGTTCATAGGTAGATTTTCATTTTTATGACAATCCTTATCTCTTTAGGGGCCTTGATGGGTTGCTAGACTCTGCTCTTAGTCTATGTATTTTATTCACTGCTATCGAGATAAGGGCATAGAGGGTCACATATAAAAGAATATTCAAGAATCCTCCCTATTTAGTTGAATATGTATTATGGACATGGTGGGCCCCACCATGGGGTTTGAGTGTTATCCAAGTTAATGATCACTGATAAATAGACATATTATTTATTAATCGTGTTAGGAATAATTGGGTTTAATTTATTTATAGTATTTACAAGTAAAGTAAATACGAGAAAATATTATTTGAATGAATATTATTTCAATATTTCAGGTTCATTTAATATTAAGCAGGAATTACAATTTGAGTTAAATGACTTGGGTTTAATATATAATATATATTTTAAATATATTACAAGTATGTGATAAAATAAAATAAAATGTTAACGCAGTTTAGTTCTTCATAATTATCTATTTAGTGGATGTTTAATAAATGGGGGATGGAGAGCCCAATTGGGTATTTTATACATCCACTATATATAGGACGAGAGATGATCTTGCCATGTACAATTCATTGGGAGAAATCCATATCCTCCTATCCTCTCCCACTTTCTATAGAGAGAAAATCTTGATCCATGAATTTAGATTGAGTTCTCCCTTATGCATCGAAGGCACGTCGATGTAGTGATCGTCGAGGCATTGAAGGTGTTGTCAGATCTCTGTGATAGCACACAAAATTTCACGATTGATGCTCCAACATATTTTTGAAGTAGGTGTGGATGATATAGAGGGATCCTGATATGGATCCTTCAAGCAATGATTATCAATGAAAATTTTCTGTCGAGCGTGGTTTCAGATCTAAACAGGTATGTTTTTAGTTTTAATTTATGTACTCTTTTAATTTATGCGAGATCCTCAGACCGTATCGGGGCTCGGATTGTCGGTGAAGACAAATTTCATCGTCTCGATGATGAAAATTTTAAAATCCCTAAACTAATTGCTTCCATTGATCACTATGATACATTCAATAGGTGTCAGAGTGATTGCGTAAATTACTCAATCCAGGAAAAAATTCTTTTTCATTGAAATTTAGTAGAGGGTTTGAAATTGGTCCCAACCCCGCTGATGGTGAGTCAATCTGATATTGGATGGCCAAGTTACGACCATCCAAAGTTTTCAATATGGATTGATTTAATCAGTCAGATTTAAATTTCAAAAAAAATTATATTTATATAAAATGTAATTGTTTTTATACTGAAATGAATGGAATTTACCCCAATTCCTGCCAAGTCTCGCTGTCTGGAACAATATATCATGACAGTGGGTTTTCCACCATTTTGATTGATAGTAATAATTATTAGTATTTTACTATAAAAATGAGTATTATTTTTAATATTTAATGGTTTTAATTTTTATAAGGTTGGAAGTTTTTTCAGGAGGGTTTGTATCCCTTTTGATGATAAATTTAAAAACTTTAATAAAAAGGGGGTAGACAAAGGCTTCGGCTGCCCCTCCTTTCTCTGGTGGTCCCCCTACCTCATGGTTCATGTGGTGTGACCCCACCCTATCGTGCTCCTCACCTAGGCTGGACCTCCAGGCCTCCTCTCTTCTCATCCATGCTGACCAACTCCTTGTCCACAGCGGAGGGTCTCATCCACCACACTCCGGTGACCCTGCAATCTGTTCCCGCCGCTACCAAGATCTAGCAGCAGCACCCTCGGCAGACCACCATCCTAGCCAACCCACGTCAACGGAGTCCCTCCCCGATACATCCCTCCTGGAACCACACTCCTTTCACACCATATTCTCCTATGTGGGCTCAAACAACCATCTTTGGCACCCCTCGCACCATGTCGGACCACCCATGCACAATAGGCGTCGTCGCGCCTTTAGTACCTGCTACTGCGAGTCTCTCCTCCATCCGGAAGACTAAAATGCAGAATCCCTCCCATTTGTATGCCTCCCACTCTGGCCCTTCATGCACCACCTCACCACCGGAGCTGCCCTACTTCAAAGCCTAACATACACTGTCATCGATGACTTTGACCCGAGCGTGGTTGTGAGCTCATGGTACTGGAAGCCGGACGATCTCATCGAATCCTCGCGGAAACCCCCTACTCTAGTGCGGGACGTTCCATCTAACATTCCCAGTCAGTCCATGCCATCTCTCCTAGACACTAGGCTCACCTGACCGGCCAGATCAGGGGTCTACTTCCCTCTATCGGGCACCGCAGTGGAGTCCTCAGCCAGACAGATCAGATTCCACGACTATAGGTACCCTGTCTGTTTTATGTTTCTTTGGTTTTTTTCCTGAAAATGGCATGGGCGGGTCTGCCCAACCCAAGTATGATGCCCCTAGCTCATTTTAGATGCTCAAGACCAGTCAGGTAGAGGATTACCTTTATTCATTTATTTATTATTTTATTCATTTATAACAATGAAAAAATACATAAAATAATAAATAATTAAATTCATAAAGAAGAGATGCATGTTTTTCTATTAATGTTTAGTTGTGAGTGTGAAAAGATATATTAACAAGATTAATAGAACTAGATTACATTATTCAATAGAAAAATACAAAATCCCTCAATGAAATGTTAATTCATTACCACCTTCTATCATTCAAATTAAAATAAAACCGGCTGTTTGGGGTGCTCGTTGTCCCAAAGATGAGGGTTCCTCTTACAACTGAGGATTTATCATGAGAGTGGTGGGTTGACTTAACTAAATTGGTAGTAAGGATTATCCAAAGATAACTTTCTATAATTTTAGAGGTGAGCGTTGAGTAAATCATGTTATTATTTTAAAATTTGGGACTTCACTCAACATATCAAGGAACCTCGAGTTAATGTGGTCGGCTAGCCAAATGATTACCTTAAACCCTCTGAGTAGTGGCATAGTCAAATATTATAGACTATGTGGGGAGGTTCAATGATCCCTTCCACTAGAATACTCAAGAAACAGAGTATTCTGATTCTATTACAGAGGGTTCCTAGAATTTGACAAAATATTGGGAGATATTTAATGATATAATTAATCAATAATGTATAATTCGGTAATCAAGATAAAAGTACTATCTGCTATAATTTTATTTTTTGTAGAAAATGGAAAGTAATACATCAAGATAAAATGTGATAAATATTAGACAAAGTAAATATCCAAAATATCATGAATTTCCAAGTGTACTACAGGTGATTGCGCACACTACTAAGATTTAAGAAATTCAAGGTGTTGATATCCCAATACCTATTAAGAAACCTGATGAAGTTTGGGTATAAAATTGCTTACAGTAGACTCATGTATACAGAATATGATGGTTATATCATTATTATATTATCAATGTCTGATGTTAGTTGCAGTCACTACACCAGGACATGGATAATATAACATGTAGTCTCATCTCCTAAAATCATATGAGGAGAAAGTAAAGTGAAATATGAATGGATGATATTACACTATCTTTGTGTAAGTTGAAAGATGGAATCTTTCAAGGAATCCCACTCTTACACCTAATTACTCTAGTTTCTTTTAAGGTTACAAAACAAATAGGATAAAGTAAACACATCATTACCTATAAGATAAGGTTTCCTAAGTAAATAAGAATATTAAAGACAACTTAATATTTAGTTCTTATGGAGAATAAATTGAAATATTAGGCGATAAGGCTAATAGAAAGTCCAATGCCAAAGGTACCTTCACAATTTCCTTCAAAGAAAGAGGTAATTGACTGGAGGTTATTTTCTTGGAATATTATGAAATTAATTTATGGAAGTTTAAATTCAATGAATTGAATAGAATAAGCAAGTAACTAATTATTCTTAGGTGAATATTCATCAATTATATATAATTTTTTAGTCATACTTCTTAGGCCTTTCGCATATTTTTTTTAAATACAGTAACCAAGTAAGTAATAGAAATATTACAAGAGGTAAGGTGTATTCTCAAGTGGATAAGGAAGGTTGATTCCTAATTCATCGGTGAGAAACACATGTCTTATAATTTCTAATTAGATGATTTAAGATGAACTATTATTGTGTATACCCCAAAAAATTATCTTATGTGTCCTTAGGACACAAGGAGACATTATTCCAGGTTCTGGAATGAATTTTGTTTCTGGTGTTTTATACTCAATAAATAGTTCAGTGATAATTGAATCATATACAATATTTGATGAATATAAAAATTTAATACTTTTACCCAATTTTGGAAACATAATTATTTTTCAAGTATAACTAAAAGTGGATGTTAAGGATATACCTGATTTGCTATTTAGGCTTCTTAAATCTAAACACCTTTGGTATTATTGACGTATTTAGTTTCAATAAATAAACCTTTAGAAATAAAGGCATGCCACAAATCTTTTAGAATTAGTTCAAAAAGAGAGTGTGAACTATTTCAAGGGTTAGCTACTGGTAAATATACTTCATATGGTTACTTTAAGTGTTTCAAGGAATCTAGAAGTGAAGTGTATGCATGGTTAGAAGTAATAATATGCTTTGGACTGGCATGTTGAATCATATATTGACTAAGTGTTAATTGATAAATATAATGTGGCATAGAGAAATTCCTAAACACGCATTACCTTATATGAATCATGACATTGATGTCATTAAATAGGATTGTTTATAATTATTACATGTTAACATTGATTAACAAAATATAGCATGGAAAAATTCCTAAACATACATTTTATACATCAGAGTCTTGGTGTAAGTAGTATTAATGTTGTCACTTGTAGAAAATTCCATCATATTTCAAGATGTGCTTTGAAAATAACAGTGATATCCCATAACCATATGTCAACTATAATGAAAAATGGATATCATTTGATTAATAGTATGATGGAAACCAATTATGTCATAAGACACGTGTTTAGATGCAAAAATTTTGTTAGGATATAAACAAACTTTCGCCAATTTAAACACATTTTGAATCTTAGTAGTTATCCTAAAGATTATTTAGGATATTACATAAATCCCTAAGATAGAAAAGTGGTATTCTAGTAATAGACTACATTTCTATAAGAGAGTGAACATATCTATTAGAGATGGTGGGAGCTAGATTGACTTGGGTTTAGTTTTCTAGAGATGCACATGTAGTTGGCATAAGAACTAGTTTCACAAGAGCATGTGGAAGAGTAATGTTCTAGAGACACATACTTCATAGGAAGATTGAAACCATAGTTATGGTTTTTATATTCACCGTAGTCAATGATAAATTATTTAGTGAGAACAATACTCCCTACAAGTAAGCAGTATATGAAAATTAGCTAAGATTGAAAAGATTATTTAAAATTAAATAATAGACTCCACATATCAAATGAAAAAATGGGGGTTATTATTTTGAATATTACGATAGATATTCATTTAAGATGACACATGGGTGGCACAAGTGCAGTAACAATAAGGCTCGATTGGTAATACCAAGTCAGTATGCCTAAATCCATTAGAATTTTACTTTTCATAACAAATGTATATGATCATTTTATTGATCATTGGATGTCATGAACACTAATCATGGAAGGTATTTTTGCGACGCAACCAGAATGGGATGTTCATGTCAAATAATTCTTATAAAGGTTGAAAGTTACTGAAATCTAGTTTAGGTTTGAAGTAAGAAACCAGATCATATAATATTCATTTGGAATGAATATTTTCCATGTGTCTACTAGAGGTTATTGGGAGCTCCATAGTTTTCTAAGAGAAATATATTAGGCAACATATGAAAAAAATATTAGTATCATATTTAGTTAAGACTAGGATGAAAGTAATTCTCCAGATATTGACTTAAAGTAGAATCCTTTGTTTTAGGGAACAAGATCTATTGAGGTAGATCTAATGATTTCATGGGCCTAGTAAGTTGTACATATAGCATAATGGTATTAAAAAATACAAGTTGGGACAATTAAAGAGAATAATATTTTCCAATGTCACATGGAATAAATCTATCCAAGTAGACATGCAATGGCATAACAGTAAATTAAGTGGTGAGTTTAGTTATATATACTTCAACGATGGATCAATCATGTATTCCAAGATATGCACTGAATATGATATTTCCAACATATAATTTATAGTAGGTAGATATCATTTATATCCAGGATAATTGTAATTGAAGCAGTCAGAATGATCTAATTGTACTTGGGAAAGTATAAAAGATATGTACCTGGTAAGTGGAGAGGAAAGGATACTAGTTTTTATGGGATATAGACTAGTCTTCCTTTAGATATATTTTATCTAGTATCATAGTTGGACTATAGGTGATGAGTGAGACAAGGTCATAAAAGCTAGTGGTATACATACCTACAAATATTGAGTACATTGGAACTTATAAGGTAGCTAAGAAGGAGTTATTAAATGCAATGGTTTGTTCCAGTTCTTGGAATCTCACCTAGTAAGTAAAATATTATCATAATGTAAATTATGATATTCTTAAAATCCAAGATTTCGCGTTATGATAGTGGACAAAAAGGAATATACTTAGGGATACCATCTCTTGAGAAGTTTTACTCCAGAAGATGAGGTTGCATATAGTATAATAGCCATGTGGTGGAATCATGGTAAACCCAGCAACTAAATATGTGACTCAATAGAAACATGATCCTAATCATGTGAGAGGTAAAAATGTATATTACCAAGTTAGCTCTAGTTAAAGTGATAGTATTGTAAAAGTGGATTACCTAGACCCAATTTGAATAGTAGTTTTGATTACCATATCGTGTATATAGTTAGATATACATGATTTTTACTGACCATTATAGTGTATATATTCTTGAATCCACTATTTAATGGTAATTTCCATAAATTAATTGTCATATCAAATGGTTATAGTAGATCCAAGGCTATAATGAGAACCTCGAGATACTATAACATTAATCTTAAACAAAGTTCGTATAGTCTATATACATCATACTAACTAGACATAGTTTATGTTTAACTATCAAGTGTTGGGGGCTCATAATCATTGATAATTTTCCTCATGAATTTCTCACTTGGTGATATCTAGTAGTGAGATCATGTCGATTGGCCCTCCAATAGGAATGCCACATGTTTTGGGTGTCATTAGTTGTTCTTATCTATAGACATGTGTATTGGTCTCCTGAATTGACATCATTATTAGTGTGTGACATTTGAGAACATACTTTTATTTAAGGAGAAAACCGTGATAATGAAATCATTGTGAGGTAGTTTGTGTTGGGTGCATCACTAGTTGTATGGAATTGGTTGAATGGTCAAGAAAGTATTTGTTGCTTCTAAGTTAAGGTAGTAATATATCTCAGGCCTGGTTTATCAGGATGGTACTACCTTTATAAGTCTTTATCCAAAGCATTCAAAAGGTAAATTCATCCCGTTAGATCAAAAAATAATAAAGTAATAAAAGGGCGATGACACAAGTGTGTTTCATATTTTATGATATATTCAAAGACAAAGAGATTATAGTACAAAGTCAGTGTTTGTAGGTTGGTTTCCATTGCTATGACAATCCTTATCTCTTTAGGGGCCTTGATGGGTTTTTAGACTCTACTCATGGTCTATGGATTTTATTCACTTCTATCAAGATATGGTCCTAGAGGGTCACACACAATTATGTATTCAAGAATATGCCCTATTTAGTTGAATAGGTATTATGGAAATGGTGGGTCCTACCATGGGGTCTGAGTGTTGTCCTGGTTAATGATCACCGATAAATAATTAAATTATTTATTATTCATGTTATGAATAATTGGGTTGAATTTATTTTAGTATTTAAAAGTTAAGTAAATAAGAGAAAATATTATTAGTTAAGTAAATAAGAGAAAATATCATTTGAATGAATATTATTTCAATATTTTAGGCTCGTTTAATATTAATCGGGGATTTTGAGTCAAATTAAATGACCCGATTTTATCATGTTATATATATTTTAAATATATTACAGGTATGTGATAAAATAATAAATAATATTGATGTATTTTAGTTTGTCATAATTATTTATTTATTGGACGTTTAATAAATAGGGTTTGGGGAACCCAACTAGGTATTTTATACATCCACTATATATAGGAGGAGAGAGGCTCTTGCTATGTACTATTCATAGAGAGAAATCAAGAGCCTCTCTATCCTCTCCCATTTTATAGAGAGAGAGACTATCAATCCAGAAATTTAGATCGAGTTCTCTATTACGCATCAAAAGCATGTTGATGCGGTGATCATTGGGGCGTCAAAGGCATCATCAGATCTCCGCGCTAGCACCCAAAATTTAATGATCGATGCTCTAATGGATTTTAGAAGCACATGTGGATGATCTAGAGGGATCCTTCTATGGATCCTTCAAGAAATGATCGATGGCGGTAAGTTTCTGTCAAGTGCAACTTCAGATCCAAACTTTTATGTTTTTAATTTTAATTTATTTTCTCTTTTAATTTACATAAGATACTAGGACTATACCAGGGCTTATATCTTCAGGGATGACAAGTTCCATCATCTCAAAGATGAAAATTTTAAAACCCTTATCCCACCAGCTTCTACTGAGAAACCTGCTACCTTCATGTACCTAGGTTTTACACATACACACACATAAATATATATATAACATTTTTACATGTTTATGTGTGGTAAGTAGCCAACTAGCATGTACCAGAGTGGTAGAGGCTCATGATTGGAATTCTAAAGAACTAGGATCAAATCCAGGTGGGTGTGAATTACCAAGTTACTACAGTAGTCATTGTAGTAGGTATTGTATGGTACTATAGCATCTGAAACTATTTTTCTAATTTGGGCTTTCGGGACACCGGTTTGGGCCTATGGGTCTTAAGGCCTTCAAGCCACCAAAGGAATTCAGGCCACAGGGCCTTCGGGCCACCAAGGACCTTCGATCCATAGGGCTATTGGGACACCAGTGGTCTTCAGGCCACAAAGTATTTGGTTTATAGAGACCAAGTAACATCCTGGGAAGACCACACACGAGTAGGCCTAGAAGAGGATTCAAAGAAAGAAGAAACCACTAAAGTAGAGGTAATCGAATTGGAAGAATGAGAGGGTATGACAACTACCATCAGTACCTGGCACCGTACAGCTCTGTATGGGGTAATGCTAGTTGATCAACCAAGAAAGGTGGGGAGTTAGGCACCTTAAAAGATTCAAATACTGGGGAGGGTATGTTTTAAATTTAGTTAATTATTGGGCCTTCAAGGTTATGTATTGGGACTTGTTCCTCTAGGCCTTCGGGTCTTGAATGGGCCATGTTACTTGGGCCAACAGGTCATGTAAGGATTCCCCCTCAACCCTTAAATGGGGGGATTATCCAAAAAAATAAAAATCTAAGGCCTTTAGGATTTCAGAGTTTGTGTTGCATATGTAAATAGCTAATTAAACATTTATAGATATATAAAATGTTTTAAAAAAGGTATTTATAAAATTATAAATATATATATATATATAATTATAAAATTATAATAAATATATTTAAAGAATAAATATATCTATTATATTTATAATTATATTTAAATACATATATATATATATAATTATCTAAATATATACAATTATATAAATATATTTATAAATACATCAATGGGACTTCTTGGACTGCTCAAAGTGCGCTACCATGGTGAGATGGTGGTGCCCTTCTAGATCTTGGATCATTAACTACTTGTGAACCCCAATGATTGATCATGGTGGATTCTCTCCTTGGATCTTTTGTTTTACCTCCACCCAAAAAGGGTGTCACCTTCATGGAGGTTCTACACAAAGGATATGTATCGCGCAAAGGAGATGTGTCAGGAGATGTGTCGTCTGAATGTTCCCTTATTGAGCCTTGGATCTCTAGATCTGAAGATAGTAGATTATTCATCACGATATATCATGATATGGTGAAGGAGAAGTAGGATTTGTGTATATTATTCCTTATTGGCCATATGATATTGGAAAAATGAGATAAACCCTTGAATGGAGATGACCTGAAATCGAAGATTTCCAAAGTTTGGGGTTTTGAAAACTTGAAAATGATTCAAATTAGTAAGGGATATTTTCACCTTTATTTTCAAACTGAGCAACAACATTTGAATACATGTAACTTTAGTTTCAATAACCCTAATCCAGGTGTATTCTAGATTTCTACCTGGGAGGACAACTTTAATCCTATAAATCAAAAGCACACCAATGCTCATATCTAGGTTAGAATTTGTGGCCACAGCTGAGTTTTTTGGAATCCTTGAATCCTCAATAACATTTCCACCTACATTGGCATGCTTCTGAAATTATATGAAAACACCATTGATTGCAATATGGGTTATTACATGAGGCTAATGGTGGATGCTGATTTTATGAAACCCCTCCTGAATAATGATGTTATTGTTGTCAATGGAGATAGTTTTTCAGTTGATTTTTAGTATGAATCATTCCCTCCTTTGTGTGACTACTGTAAGATGACTGAGCATATGGTGTTGGATTTTAGTCATTTTAAAAACCTACTGGTAAAGAAAATGATTCCCCAAAAGTAAAAGGCGATAGGGAGAGCTGTACCAAAACCTCAAATGTATTCACATAAGAGTATAGAAAGGAACTTGGGTCCCCTGGAACGAATGGACTGAGAGGGATTGAAAGATTCTCATGGAAAGGTAAGGATTGATGGACCTATCAAGGGAAAAAAACATGATGAAAACAAGGTTTTTTCAATGATGAACAAGAATATTGATAAGGTGACCCCCGGGGACATAATACTCTGTTTTCCAAATCTGATGATTCATGGGTAGCGTTAGTCTCCTTTGAGGAAGCTGATTCTGATCATGATGACTCCAAAAAAGATCTTGTTGTGCATGCTGAAATTGATTTTCAGTTGAGGAAGGAGAGAATCTTGGCTACCCCTTCTGACTGAAAAGGTAATAAAATATATGAGTTTGAATCCAGTATTCTACTTAAATGAACAAAAGGATCTGTTAGTAGTGGGGGTCTTGGAGGAACTGACTGAGTCCCCTAAATCTACTAAGTTTCTTTAGAGAAAATGTGATGCATTGACAACCTATGAGGGGAGGACTTTCAATGATTTGGTTGATTCATCTGCCACAATCAACTAATGGAAGTAGACCACAACGTTTCTCCTATCTCAGCTGGTTAATGTTCCCCAGGCTTAGGCATTACAAAATGTGGTGATCTCACCCATCCCTTCCAATTCAACTTTCTCGCTTGATGAGCAAGGAAAGAATAAAGATAGAAGAAACATATATGACTTTCCTAATAACTCTCAATTAAGGTCACCTAGTTCTCTTGAAATCTTGAATAGTTCTAATAAAAAGGAAATTTTCCTTGAGGGATTCAGCAATGCTCACCAAGCTAAAGGCACTGAGATAGACAAGTCTGCATTAGGCTTTGGCTCAGCAGATCCAAACCCACTGAATGAGTTTGATAATGAATCTTGGAAATAAACCAAAACATGGAGGAGGGGCCACCATCTGAAAGGTAGGGGAAGTGGATATTTCCATCAATGAGTCTATTTTTGTGTTGTTAATTGGTTTCTCACTTTTTTTCATTCCTCATTTTCCCTTGTACATTGTCCTTATTTTATCTTCAATAAATCTTGTAACCATGGGCTGGCCCATGGTTTGCACCATTCTGGGTACTTATAAATACATAAAAATAGTTTTAAATATTTTTACTTATAATTAGAATAATAAATAAATAGTTATGTAAACAATTATAAAATTATTTTAAATATATTTAAATAATAAATATACTTATTATATTTATAATTATATTTACTTATATTTTGATATATATATATATAGTTGTGTAAATATTTTTAAATATATATTTATTTATAAATTAATTAATATAGATTTAAATAATTATAAAATAACAATAAATATATTTAAATAATAAATATATTTATTATATATATAATTATATATACTTATATATTAATAAATAAATTTATATAATTATATAAATACATATATATATATATACATATTTTTAAAGGTTGAGGCACTGAGGTCCCTTTATAAAATAAGAAACAAGTTACAATATAGTAACATGCAAGACAAAAGGTCCATGTACAAAATGGTATATAGAAGACATCAAGTGACTTTAGAGACAGTACTCATACTATGTTGAGAGGATCATCTACCCCGACTATGGGGATGTATTCCTCTTATCCATGTTTTGACTTTCAACCATGGTCGACCTCTATCATATGAGAGTCCAACATCAATAACATACCTTGAATATTTTACTCCATACACATGATCATTTTTCTATTCTTCCTCCTCACTACTTTCAGATGCAAGAAACTAAAATAAGTTATGCAGACTTACCTTCCTATGAAATTTAACCTTTTTCATCTAAACATGATTAGTAATTTATATCCAAGAGACATTATTTTCTCCATCACACATGAGAGTCTAAAAGACTAATTTATTGTTTATTTGAATCCTTGTAAGTCCCTTACCCTTCAATACCATCCATCATTGAAACCAAGTATTTCATGAGAATATTTTGAGGATGAACCAAGAACCAATTGTATCTTTATTCCACTGAATACAGGATCCATATGGGTATGTGTGCTACATTTTACACGCTTTGGATAATAAATACTACTAAAAGGTGGTTTCCCACCCACTGGTTCATCCCCTTTATGACCAGAATCAAAATGAGGAAAAGAATATGTCAAATAATCATTGAGAACAAGATACTTACCTAAAGAATACATAATGTGTCCAGTAGGAATTTAAGATCCATCCTGCCTGGGGGGGTCTACGCCCTTTCATTCTCCTTCTCTAAGGTAAACTTGCACTGCTCATGAAGCTAAGATATGTGAGTTCCTTCAGGATTGGGTTTCATTTTGGTACCATCATCTATTTTTTCTTTCCATTTGGACATTTTTGAAGAAATGATTATTTGTTCCTGCCAAAAGTTAAAATACACATCATCTTGTGTGGTAATACCCTTGGCATATTGACATTTTTCATATTTCTCACCAATAATATCTTTCATTATTACCCTAGATAAGGCATCCTTAAATTTAACTTCATCAATAGCTAAGTGACACTCATCATCAATGTCAACCCATGGATAGGGATTATCATTCACTTGATAATGAGAAAATAATTGGATACATTTAGAGGAGGATAGGTAGGTATGAAATTGAGAAATTTTTTGCATCCATCCTTTAGAGAAGGGTATACATGATCAAGACTTTTAGTACCCTAAGAAGGCCCTTCAGTCTTTACATGAGTCTCTCCTCCTGAGGTATTTAGTACTCTAAAATCAGAGGAATGTCCATCATTATCTTCAACATGATTTTTGGACTGATTATCAATACATTGGAAAGTTTCATAATTTCTCTTCCTTTGACAGTGCTAGAAATTATTGCCTTTAAGCTGACAATTAGAGTAAACAAGGTCTCTTCTAAAAATAGACTTTTCATGTCCAATAATATGACAAGAATCACATAAATAAGTTTTTTTCTAAAATTAAATTCTATGATTGATCACATCATGTGGTGTGGAGATAAGCACCCTATCAATAAAAGTATAACTTAAATCAAATTCGACCAAAACTAGTGTATAGTGACCAAAACTAACCATCTTGTTGGTATTATCCAGCCTAATCAGAATACCAATCACATATATTCTATCAATAAAAAATTTTGGATGCCATAAGACAAAGTTAATTTTGGAGTTGGTTCCCTATAACCAAATTCTATGTACTTTATGATAAACTTGTATTCATTGTTTTGAATATTAATAAACTACTTATTACATCATGATTGTTCTTCTGTGTGATATAGTATGTAATAATGTCTTAAGAGTATGTGTCTCACTAAAAGGTCATAGCATTTCCCTACTATGATGAGAACCTGGAAGTGCTATGATACTATTCTTGAATATATGTTCTATATCCATATAATATCATTTGAGTGGCACAAATTATATAGGATATCAAGGGTGGAGACTCATAGGACTTTCAGGCACCTTCTCATGGTATATGCCCTTGGTAATATTTAGTAGGATATTATGAGAATGGGGCCCTCTAGTAGGAAATCCACATTAATAAGTGTTATTGGATATTCCTATATGAGGACATGTGTATTGGTCCTTAAACTTTAAGATTATTATTAATGAATATTATGAGTCACGTACTTTGATATATTGATGAAAACCATGATGAAAGATGTTCGCGGTGAGGTAGGGTACGTTGGCTATGTCATGAGTAATATTTCATTAATGAATAGTGCGAGAAAGAATTTATCCCTTCCTTTAATTTATTGAAGTTACTATCTAAGGACCTTTGATGGAAATTATGTATCCTAAAGAAATCCATGTCCATGGTGTTCTATAGGCAAGTTCTATTTCCTAAAATTCAAACAAAAGACATATCGATCATATAGGTTGATGGAACTGACATTCAACTTGATCAATTAGAGATACTATGATAAAGGGATTATATTACATAGTAAGCTTCCTTATGAGGTAACATGTCATTGTGACATTAACTACTTTTGATATGGGTGCCTTGGCATGTTACTAGATGATGACCTTGGACTTTAGGATGGTTATCTTAATGCTACTGAGAAAGAGGCCTAGAGGGTCACACACTAAGTGTATCTAGAATCTCAGCTAAATAATATATTATTATTTATTATTTAAAAGTTTGAATAAATATTATTCCTGGATGTGGTTTAATAATTATTAATGTATGCTTGATCTCATATATTCCATCACTGGTTATTTGAGAGAATATATTGTGAGAAGAATATTTAATAAATATTTATTTTCTAATTAGTGAATATAATATTTATCTATTTATTGGAAAATAATATAGTAATATTTATTTAATATGTAAATAGAAATTATTCAAGGCCTAATAAATATTGTGGAGGAATGGAAGATCGAGGTTAATGGTCTGATGAGAAATAATAAATATTTAATATTATTTAATTAAATAATATTTAATTTTAATTTTCAAGTTAAGCACATGTTGAGAAATATTATTATTATTATTATTATTTGACATGGGGTTTTTCTAGGATCAAATAAATAATTAAGGGAACCATTGAAATTATTATATTTTAACCCTAGAAATATAAGTACTTAATTATGTTATTTTCTTAAGAGGGATAATTCATTTTTTGGTTATCCACAATAATCTTGGAGAATCCTATCTAGACTAGAGAGATACCATCTCCAAAAATGCTCCCAAGAATAAAGATCAATCCTCCTCCACCGGATCAAGGAGAACGCTTTGGAAGTGATTCTCGAAGCAATCAAAGGCGGATGATGCAAGTGCAAGGATCTGTCGTGATAACACAAAGATATTCCTTCAGCGATGCCTAAAGATTCTTGGAGCACATGTGGATCACCGCTAGAGGAAATATACACTTGGTTTCTACAATGTAATGATGGTGGACCGCATATTTTTCACTGAATTCATCAATAAATAAATAATTCAAAAAATTTGTATTCATTTATTTAATTAAATTAATTATAAATAATATGTGATGATCCTCTCTCTAGGTTTCGATGTAATTCTTCATTGTCTATTTCTTTGACTCAATTTTGTGGATCATGACATTCACCATTATAGAGATCTCAGATTAATAATTGATTATAGAAAAAATCAAAGTTAGAAACCAGCCAACACATGCTTCCACTATGCCCAGAACCTAAAAGTGGTATTAGATCCATGTAACATAATTATTTATAATTATTTAAATATCATTAGTGATTTTCACATTTTAATTTAGTTTTTCAATTCAAGTTTAATCATTCTTTTAATATGAATTGTGAGTTCTTCTTCTTCCTCATTCATTTCTCGTAGATCTAATCAAAACAATTAATTTTATGATTAAAAAAATCAAGGAACTCATATGGAGATGCCAAGGTTTCTGGATGAACAACACCAGAAAAAATGTAGTGTAACCTAAGTTACATGTCGTGTAGTCACATTCAATGCATCATAATTGATTCAAAAATCCATTCAAGATTATACATTGATTATTACATTAATTACACACTTAATTCACTACATGTTGTTCATAATTTAATGGTGCATGGTTAGTTAGACTATATATTGTGTATCCCACGTACACGGTGTGTAGTCCCTTTTGAGTCATAGATAGGCCATGTATTCCATACACGAATTACCTGACTGGTGACCATGTAACTCAGAGTTCACACGGTGTGTGGCCCATTGGACACACTGCGTACTTCAAATTTTCCAAGGTATTATTTATGCACTGAGTCCCTGGGCATTTACCTCATATAGATAGTGAGAGCCATACATTCCATGTGATTAGATATACATGCCATGTACTTATACCAAATTACATAGATTTAAAAATTTATTTATTTTACTATGTAATCCTTGATACATGTACTTTTGTGTGGTCATAAAGATAGGATGTTCCATGTGATAGGTTTTTTATATACATAAATATATAAATGTTTAATTAATATTTATATAATGTTTAGATACGTATGTCATGTATGAGTCATATTATAGTTTTTATTTTATGTGCATTGAAGCATAACACATGACCAAAAAATCATGTAATTCGTGTAATCATTAAATTGATAGTACATGTCATGAAAGTACATGATAAGTCATGTATGGAATATGTCACAACAGTAAACAAGTATACGAGTATAATATATGGTGGGTAGATTTGGACGGGTATTCACCATGATGCCTCTAAGGTACATTTATATACATAGTTAATTTTAAAATAATTTATTTAATTTGATTAAAATTATAAAGGATGTGAATCTTAAGTAAATTCATATAAGAATTAAGGCAAAAGAATTGATTAATTAAAGATAATAATTATTTTATTAAAGCATGATTTATCTTAAATAAAAACGATTAAGAATTGAATGATAGTTTTATTAAATGTACAATTTTTTGCATACATGTGGATGATCATGAGCTAGACTAGACCTTTTGTTTGTGATTGGTTTCATTTAATTGTTATTAAAATAAATTTTTGGCCTACGTGCCTTCTCTCCTTTCATTATGTAGGGAATGCATGCCCACAGTTTCTTTTATGTAATCCCCCCTTTCCCCTCACCTGTATGTGAGTAAAAGGAATATGTAATGGCTACAGATCCAAATCTAGTGTAGAAAGTTCAATTTTGAAGCTGAGGAGAAACCAATCCAAGGAGATACATAGGTGGATGGGTGGAAAGCTACAAGACAAACCTTAATTGGTTCAAGGTGTTTTCCCCTAGGTCAATGATTAGTTTATCAACCTCTAGATAATCTAACCATTAGTATAAGATCATGATCATGCCACATTATTGTTTTATTTCTATCAGTTTCATGGTTATTTTATTATGGATGTTTTGTCACAATCACATAAATTAATGAAATTAACAAGCACGCAAGATATAATTAAAATAAACTGGATTATGCATAAATATTATCTAATACATGGTTAATCGCTTAAGAAATCCCACTTAACATTAAAATCATGTGATAAAGATAATAATTTTAAATAAATACATAAAAAAGATAAAATCACTTAATAAAATATTAAGTCGATATAGCCTTCCATTACTTCGATTAAAATCAAACCATAGTTCAAAGTGCTTGACTATACAAAGTTGGGGTGATTTCAATTATCAAGGAATTCTAACATGAGGTTTTGGGTTGAATTAACTTGGTTCACATCAAGGGTTGACTTGTAAAGTAGGACATTTTGTAACTGAGAGGAAAATGTTGAGGAAATATAAATTAATGATTTCAGGTTTGGGGAGTCCACTTAGTAGATCAAGGAACTATGAATTAATGTAGTTGTAATTTGTAATTCCTACCTAAAACCATTCATGTTTCTTGACCAACCAATTTTGGGGTAATGAGAAAGGAAATATGTATCCTTTCCACTAGAATATCCAAGCAACAGGATATTCCAAAGCCAATAGTGAGGGATATTGGGCTTCAATAAAATAGTGGGAAACTAATAAATATAATATTTATTCATTTATCTAAATTTTATTAGATAAAGTAGTAAAATTTTGCTTATCTTATTTGTAGAAACAACAATAAAATTGCATCAAACATATCATTGTGCTCCATACTTGATAAGGAAAACCTTCTCACCAACACAAATTTCCAAGAGTGGAAAAGGAACCTACGTTTCATTGTTCACCATGAAAGGAAATTGTATGTGCTAGAAGAACCTTTACCAGTTTCACCTGGTAATGAGGCAAGTGATGAAGAGCTATATCTCTATTAGAAACATATAAATTATGATAAATTTGTTCAATGATTCATTCTATAATATATTTCCAATTATATTTTAAAGAAACATGAGGATATGGATGCTTATATCATGATGTATCACCTTTAGGATCTATATCAAGAGAAGGCGAGAAATGAGAGGTATGAGATCTCCAATGCTTTTTTCACAACTAATCTTGGAAATTTTGGGCCATCTGGGCCTCAAGTAGCCAAAATCATTAGCTACATTGAACACCTGTTTATCTTAGGGATTACATTCCCAGATAAGTTGCTTATAGATCACATACTTTCATCACTGCCCAAGACCTTCACCAACTTTATTGTTAATTAAAATATGAGAAATAGTGAGAAGAGTATTCCAAAAATTCTTACTTTAATTCTCCATGTGGATAAGGACATGGGGCATGAAAAACTAACATTCCTTATAGTGAATAAGAAAATAAAGGAAAAGGAAAAGGGTTCCAAGACTTATAAACAGTCTAAAGCTCTCGATCACCGTCATACCAAGAAGAAGAAGATCCAGAGGCAGGGTAAGGAAAAGGAGGCAGTATGTTTTTCATGTGGAAAGTCAGGACACTAGAAGAGGAAATTCACCTATAAGCAAGGGGGAGCTAAAAGTGAATTCGTTATTGAGTGTAATATTTCAATATCTACACATTGGGTATTAGATATATCTTGTGGGGATCACATCTGTATCTTGCCTGAATGGACTGAAGGCCTTATTTTTTATTTTATTATAGATAATCCCCCTTTTTAAGGGTTGAAGGGGAACCCATACATGACCTGTAGGGCCAGGGCACAAGGCCTGACATGACCCGTAATACATGACCCGAAGGCCCAAAGGCATACCATGCCCAATACATGAACCGTCGGCCCAGCCCACTAGAACTGCCCCTCCCCAGCTTCTGCATCATTGGTTGCCTTTAGATCCCCACCTACATTGATGATTGACTAGCATTTCCCCGTACAAAGTGGCATGGTGCCTGGTCTCAATGGCAGTTGTCATACCCTCTCATTCTTCCAATCCTATTAGCACTACTTCTGGTGACTGCTACTGGTGCTCTGATCCTCATCTGGGGCCTGCTCTTGTGTGAACTAGGCTACTTCATGGTATTCAATGGCCCGAAGGCCCTGTGACCCAAAGGCCATTGATGGCCCGAAGGCCCTGAGACCCGTAGGCCAAAACCGGTGGCCTGAAATCCCAAATCAGGTGAATAGTCTAGTTGTTACAGTACCAAATAGTTCCTGCTACAGTGACTACTATAGTACTTCTACAGTACTGCTATAGTACCCCCGGAAATTTTCCTCCACCCGATTTTGAACCTGGGTCTCTTGGATGCCAAGAAGGAGCCCTTACCACTTGGGTACGGACTCATTGGCTTAAATGTGGGTTGCTAACACCGACTCCCAATGCGGGGCCCGACCACACCCAGGTGCGCTCCACACTCCCCAGATAAGAAATGGATTTGAATCGCCCTGTGCATAATATGCACAGTGTCCGAGTCTGGCAGGACTCGAGCCTGCGCCAGTTCCCATAGAGAGCGAGGGGTACAACCAGCGGGTACCAAAATGTGGGTTGCTAACACCGACTCCCAGTGGGGGGGGGGCGACCAAGCCCAGGTGCGTTCCACACTCCCCAGATAAGCAATGGATTTGAATCACCCTGTGTATAATATGCATAGTTTCTGAGTCTGGTGGGACTCGAGCCTACGCCAGTTCGCACAGAGAGCGAGGGGTACAACCAGCAGGTACCACTCGACTAACACCCCATGGGCGTCACATCTGTATCTGAATATAGGAACCAAGTAGATGTAAAAATATTACTGAGGAGAGGTGGATTTGATATCTTCCAATAGATCAAGGATAACTGCCCTATCCATTGTTGACTACCACCTTTCATTGCTAACAAGATTTATTTTGGTTTTAAATGATTGTTATTATGTACCTAAAGTTACCAAAAACCTAATTTATGTATCATTCCTAGATACATATGGGTTTATTTTCAAATTTGGAAATAAAAGTTGGTTCTTTTATAATAAAAACATATGTTATGGTGTGGAAAATTTAAATAATGGTCTTTATGTATTAAATTATGAAAACCAAGTGTTGTAAATTGATAATTAATCATGTTAACACGAATCATATAAAACCTAGATATGGAATCACCATCTTGGTCATGTAAACTAGAATCTTTAAAAAAAGATATGTCAAGATGGTTATTTAGACTCTTCTGAGCTAAAACCACTTGATAGATTTCATGCTCATTTACAAGGGAAAAGGACCAAACCACCATTCGGTGGATAGGTTTAAAAGGACACAAAGCTTCTAGGATTGGTACACACTGAATTGTGTGGACCATTTCCAGTATAATCTAGAGGTGAATATTCTTAATTGATAACTTTTACTAATGACTTGAGTAGATATGGATATGTCTACTTGATGAGGTATAAGTCTGATTCCTTTGAGAAATTCAATGAATTTAGTAATGAAGTAGAGAATCATCTTAGTAAGAAGATAAATAAGCTTCAATCAGATCGAGGTGGTGAATATCTTAACCAAGAGTTTATTTACTTTCTAAGGGAGTTTTGAATTCTATTTTAATTCACTCCACCTTACACACAATAGTATAATGTTGTTAGTGAAAGGAGGAACCACACATTGTTAGACATGGTAAGGTCGATGATGAGTCATGCAGATCTTCCATTATCCTTTTGTGTATATGCATTACAAACTATAGAATACACATTAAACCAAGTACCAACTAAAGAGTAAAATGGGACTCCCTTTGAGTTATGGAGTGGAAAGAAACCCATTTTATCATATACATGTGTATGGGGTTGCGAGGTGTTTATTAAGGCCTTCTCAGGAAACAAACTAGAACCCTGATGCATGAGGTGTATCTTTATAGGGTATCCCAAGGAAACACAGGGATACTACCTATACAACTACTTGAACAAGAAAGTGATTATCTCCATACAAGTTGTCTTTATTGAGAAGGAGCACACCTTGAAAAAGGATAGTGGGAGTAAGATTGACTTTGACGAATTTGATGCTCAAGATATACAAGAGTTGGTATAGGAACAGATTCCATAGGTCCTCATGGAAGAAGTAGTTCCTAAAACACAAGTATTGCATAGGAGCGTAATAGAGATAAGAGAACTAGATAGATATGGTTTTATAGTCACCAAAAATGGTGAATCATTATTGGTTGATAATGATGAACCCCTCTCCTATAAGGCGGAAGTAGAGAGATCAGAAGCTACAAGATGGAAATAATCTATGAATTTTTAAATGGATTACATGTATTAGAACCAAGTTTGGGTTCTAGTCGATGTGCTAGTTCAGGTAAAGCCTGTAGGATGAAAATGGGTATTCACAAGGAAACTGGACAAGGAAGGTAAAATAAGTACCTATAAAGAAAGGATAGTGGCTAAAGGGTTTAAACAACATCACAAAATTTTCTGTGATGAAACCTTTTTCATTATTTTCTATGTTTAAATTGATCAAAATTATACTTTCCATAGAAGCTTATCATGACTATGAGATTTTACAAATGGATGAAAAATTGTATTCCTAAATGGGAACCTTTAAGAAGATGTCTATATGATATAGCTAGAAGGGTTTGTGACTCTATGTGATGAAAAAAACATTTTCAAGTTTCATAGATCCATTTATGGATTGAATTAACCATCTAGGTCATGGAACATTCGATTTGATGAATCCATAAAATAATTTGGTATCATTAATAAAGAATGTGAGTTGTGTGTTTACAAGAGGTTTAACAAAAATTCATTCATTATCCTTTTAGTATATATTGATGACATATTACTTATTGGAAGTGACATACCAGTCTTACAGTCAGTTAGGGACTAGTTAAACAAGTGCTTCTCCAATAAGGACTTAAGTGAAGTAGCTTATATTCTAGGGATCAAGATCCTTCATGATATATACAAGATTCTAGTTGGACTAAGTCAAAATACATATATTGACCAGATACTAAAGAGATTTAGTATGAAGCAATCTAAGAGGGGATTGGATCCAGTGTCACATTGTTTACGTCTTTCTAAGAAAATTTGTTCCCATACACAACATGAGAAAGAGATAATGAGTAAGATCTCATAAGCTTCAGTGATAGGATCAATCATGTATGTCATGTTATGTACTATAATTGATGTTTCCTATACATTGAGCATGTTAGGAAGATATCAAGAAGATCTAGGGGGAAAATATCAAACTACTATTAAGGTTATCCCAAAGTATCTGAGAAGAACTATGGATATGTTCATAGTGTATGGAGGAGACAAGGAGTTGGTCATTAGGGGTTATACTAATGATAGTTTTCAGACAGATCAGAATGATCTAAAGTCATAATCAATATATGTTTTCAATCTCAATGAAGGAGCTGTGAGGTAGAAGAGTTCAAAGCAGCTAGTTTTCACTGATTCTATAGTGGAGTCTGAGTATATAGAATCTTCTAATGTATCCAAAGAATCCATGTGGATTCATAACTTTTTCTAGGAGCTTGATGTGGTACCTAGAAGTAAATACCCCATCACATTTTATTTTGATAATACTGTAGCGGTGGCTCTCGAAAAAGATACAAGGTCACACCAACGGACAAAGCATATACTCCGAAAGTATCACCTCTTGAGGTATTTTTATCAAAGAGGTGAATTTTTAGTGAGCATAGTACCCACAAAAGAGAACATGGTAGACCCCTTTAGTAAAGGTCTATCTCAGTAGAATCATGAGTATCATGTGAGAGCTATAAGACTGAAGGTTGTTAGTAGTTGACTCTAGTGAAAGTGGGAGTTTGTTGGAGTTGGTTCCACATAACCAACTTTTATGTAATTTATGATAAATATGTATTCAATGTTTTTGATATTAATAAACTACTTATCACATCATTATTGTTCTTCTATGTGACATAGTATGTGATAATGTCCTAATAGTAGTTGTCGTACTAAAAGGTCATAGCAGTTCCTCCATATGATGAGAACCCAGAAGTTATATGAAAATATTCTTAAATATATTTTCTATAGCTGGATGATATAATTTTAGGGACACAAATGATATAGTCTATCAGGGGTGGAGAATCATAGGAATTTGAGGAACCTTCTCATGGTGCACACCCTTGGTCATATCCAGTAGGATATTATGAGAACGGGGCATGCTAGTATAAAACCCATATTAATACATGTCATTTAATATTCCTATATTTGGATGTGTGTATTGGTCCTTAGACTTTAATATTATTATTAATGAATATTATGAGTCACATAATTTAATGTATTGATGAAAACGGTGACAACAGATGTTCGCGGTGAGGTAGGATACATTGGGTGTGTCATGAGAAATATTTCATTAATGAATAATGCGAGAAATAATTTATCCCTTCTGTTCATTAATTTATATTAATATCTTAGTCCCTTTGATGGAAATTATATGTCCTAAATAAATCCATGGCCATGGTGTTCTATAGGGATGTTCTATTTTTGAAAATTCAAATAAAGAGATATCGAACATATAGGTTGAAGACAATGGCTGTAACTTGCTTGATTAGAGATATTGTATTAAAGGGATTATATTACATAGTAAGTGCCCGTATGAGGTAACATGTAATGGCGACATTAACTTCTTTCTATATGGGTGCATTGACATATTGTTAGATGTTAACCATGGACTTTAGGCTAGTTTACCTAATTCCACTAAGAAAGAGGCCTAGAGGTTCACATACTAAGTGTATCCAGAATCTTAGTTAAATAATATATTATTATTTATTATTTAACAGGTTGAATAAATATTATTCCTATATGTGGTTTAATAATTATTCATATATGATTGATCGCATTTAATTCATCCCTAGTTATTCGAGAGAATATATTATGAGCAGAATATTTAATAAATATTTATTTTCTAATTAGTTGATATGATATTTATTTATTTATTGGAAAATAATATAGTGACATTTTTTAAATAAATAAATAAACATTATTCAAGACTCGATAAATATTGTGGAAGAATGGTGGACTGAGGTTAATGGTCCAGTAAGAAATAAAAAATATTGATTATTATTTAATTAAATAATATTTAATTTCAATTCGCAAGTTAGGACTATGTAAAGAAATAATAATATCATTATTATTATTTGACATGGGGTTTTTTTAGACTAAATAAATAATTAAGGGAACTTGTGAAATTATTATATTTTAACCCTAGAAATATTAATACCCAATTATGTTATTTTCCTAAGAGGACCAATTCATTTTGTTGGTTTTGCACAAAAATCTTGGATAATCCTCTGAAACATAGAGAGCTCCAATATCCTAGAATGTTCCCAAGAAAGGAGAGAAATCTTCCTCCACCGGATCAAGTAGAATGCTTTAGAAGCATTTCTCGAAGAGATCAAAGGAGGATGACACAAGTGCAAGGATTTGTCATGCTAGCACCCAGAGGTTCTTTTAGTGACGTCTGAGGATTCTTGGAACATGTGTGGATCACCGCTAGAGGAAATATGCACTTAGTTTCTACAATGAAATGATGGTAGGTTGTTGATTTTTTCTCAGATTCATCAATGAAGAAAGAATTCGAACAAAGGTAATTTTTTATTTAATTAAATTAATTATAAATAATATGTGATGATCCCCTCTTGAGGTTCCAAAATAATTCTTCATTTTCTATTTCTTTGACTTAATTCTATATATCACAGTGTTCATCATCATATAGATCTCAGATTGATCATCGATTATGGAAAATAGCTAAGTTGGGCATCTCCCAAAGTATGCTTCCGCTGCACCCGAAACCAAGAATTAAGACCATTAATTTTAATCCAAACCTATACACATGTATCTTTGAAAACATTCAAACTAAATTTTAAACTCAAATTGTGAATCCTCAGGGTACCTAGCTGTAGATTGGTTGAGCCTGTACTCCATGTTCTCGCTTTCAATTCTGTAGAAGTTGGTAGGATGTGGAAGAATCCATAGCCTAGAGAGACACACTTGAAATATGAAAATCCACAAATGGAGGCTAATTAAGAATCAATATTGACTACATTCCAAGGTTTCATACCTTTTGAAAGAGAAATGAGAGTAATAACTCAATAGTTGCACAGATTGATCCTTTCTGAAATGGATCCATTAGAGACTGATATGTGAGTGGTAGAACATTTATTGATAATTTTTTGAAAATACCTATTCTTGAGTGAGACAAATGATCCTCCCAAAAAAACCATAGAAGAACAAGAATCCCTTAAAAGCTTCCTCTTGCTCTCCTTAATCTTCTTTGAAGTAGATGAACCCTATCAAACAAAATGATGGCTCGAGACATAGGATTAATATTGCAAACTCCTTGGATGTTCTAGGGAAACTCAATTGATGGAGAGTGTCGGGTGCAACTTTTCCCCTTCTTCTATCATATATGATTATATAAATACAAATAATTATATAATTATAATTATAATTATATACAAATACTTATAAAAATATTTATTTATAATTATAATTATAATTAAATACATATATTTAAATTATTACAAATTCATAATAAATATATTTATTATATTTATAATTATATTTATTTATAAATATATATATATATATACTCAGAATGATGTGAACCATGGGTTATATCCCAAGATCCTAAAATTTATTGAAAATAGAAAAAAAAAACACAATGAATAAAGGGAGATAGCATGCAGAAAGAAAATGACAAGACACTGCCACAAGTAAAGAAAACGGTTGCTAGGAAACAAAGGAAGAAAATTTATCTTGTTAACTGAGATCAGACACATCCCCTACCTCTAATATGATGGCCTATCCTCCATGTTTTTAGGATTTTTCCATGTCTTTTCTTTATTTAACTTGAGAGCTAGAGTTTTCATCTGCTGGGGTTGGATCCTCAAGAGGTTGAGGATCTTGTTCTCTAGTCAGACCTGAACCCTCTGATTATCCTTCGAATCAGATCATTCCATGAGTGTTTTTGAATTCCACAAGGAAAACCTCCTTGATATTGGATCTATATGAAATGTCAACTGAGAAAGTACATAGAACCTTTGTAGTTCATGCCTTTTCAGCTTCTTATAGGAAATCACCCTTCATATTGGCTCTGCCTGAATCGTCAAGAAAACTTGAAATACCCCCCCCCCCCGGGTTCATTGTCACACATGGAATCTTCTTAGCAATCATACCAAAATGGTCAAGCCTTGTGCAATATTACTAGTGGAACCCAGGTCCCTAACAATGGAATGATCTATAATAGATGCCTCCTCATCGCGGATTATAGGCTAGAGATAGAACTCTACAACAAAAAGGTTTTTCCAATCATCCTTACAATATACTAAAGTAATAGGACAAACCATGCCCACTACCCTAGGGACCTATGGAGTTAGATAAGCAATGTCCTTAGGTGTCGCAATATCAGCTGCTTCCTTATATTTTCTATTGTGATCATGTGTAGAGGCTGCAATAACTATAGCAGTTTCAACTCCAGATGTAATGCTGACATCCTTTGTTTAATAAATATATGTATTATATTTATAATTATATATATTGATATATTAATATATATATATATATAATTGTATAAATATATAAAATTTTATAAATATATTTATAATTATATATAAGTAATTTTAAAATATATTTATTTATAATTATATTTATAAATAATTAAATATATATTAAAATAATTATAAAATTACAATAAATATATTTAAGTAATAATTATATTTATTATATTTTTAATTTTATATATTTATATATTAATATATATATATATATATTATAAGTATATATAAATATATATAAATATATTTATAATTATATGAAAATATTTATAAATATATTTATGTATAATTATAAATAAATTTACATGTATTAAAATAATTATTAAATTAAAATAACTATATTTATTATATTCATAATTATATATTAATATATATATAATTATAATTATATAAATATACCCAAATAGTGCAAACCATGGGTTCTCAATGGTCTAGAAATTTATTAAAAATAAAAGTACAACATACAAGGGGAGACGGTAGATTAAGTTAGTAAAAAAACACAACTCCAAACATCAAATAGACCACTGCCCAAGAAACATGATTTTTATCATCTGTGGAAGTTTCCACAACCTCTTCGTCGTGCATGATGGCCCCTCCTCCAAGTTTTGGGTTGTTTCCATGGCGCATTATCCACTTGAGGTTCAGTTTTATCATCTGGTGGGATAGGTTCCTCAAGTGGTTGAGGATTTTGTTCACTAACCAGACCTATACTTTCCTTGACACCCTCAGTGCCTATAGATTGAATGTCAACATGAAAAGGCTAATGGGAATTTTCAAATTCTTCACAAAATAATTCACTACTTTTGGACTTATTTAATATATCAAGAAAGCTAACTGTGTTTTTACCAGAGTCTATAACAACCTATTTGATTCTGTTTGCCCCTTGACTAGGCATGAGCACATCCTTCAAAGGATCTACAACAGCACTTTGGGACTTTATTTCAAGATTTTGGCATCGATTATGATCCATTCCTTTTTCTCATGATATGGGAGTATTGATCACTTTCCTACCAACCTTCCCACATTCTGTAAAGATGATTTCTCCAAACAAGAGTCCACCCTCAAATGGAGTTACAACTTCTTGTGTCATGAATGTAAGATCTTAACTTCTATTAGGATCCATTTCTATTGATTATTATTTGAGGGTATCCAACAACTCTCCTGTAAACCTACCCATATCCTCATTAATTAAAACACCAGGACCATCCTTAAAACTCTTCATTGGGATAGGAGAAAAAATCTTCAATTTCACCATCTGGTTTCTGGAATAATTATTTTCTTCACACATCTACGAATTTTCATGTAATTGGGCTTGAACCTCCAAATTAGAGTCTTCAATATGATCCTCAATAGAAGAATCAATTTTTGTAACAAGTGCATTGTGAAAGGGGGAACTATAGTTTTTAGTTTCCTTTTTTTTTAATAGGGACTGAACAATGGGCATCACCATGAAGAAAAAAATGAAACAGTATGTAAGGTGTTGAAATTAATAGAACCTCCTTCCTGGACCTCTCCCTAGAAAACATTCCCAGGCCCCTCAATGGGTTGTTGTTAGCTTTTGAAATTTTTGAAACATTTCTTTTATTTATGTCAATGAGCATCATAAAAAATAACATGGAATATATCTTCTGCAATTTAGTTTTTCATGACTAATGACTTTGCAATCCATTCCAAAGTGAAGAAGTTTTCCATACTCAATTAACAGTTCAAATTTATCTTCATTAATTGAGAGAATCACATTATCAATCAGTGTGGAACTCAAGTCAACTTCAACCAGAAGACAAGAAAAATGGCCAAACCTAGACAATTTAGTCTCCTTATCCTTTTTAATTAGAGCACCAATTTCTTACACAACATCATATAAAATTATAGGGTTCCATAGAACCCAATTAATCTTGTGTACCTTGATATAGGTCTAGATAGAGGAGTTTTGATCCACTATCAATAGAAGTTTTAACCCCACTCTCGAATATGAATAATACCTAGTTTGAAGGAAATCAATTCAAATCCCCACACATGAATCTTCTGTTCTTTAGAAGGAAAAATGAAATGGAAGAAACAATAGCCAAGGAAGAATCATTTTTAGTTAGAAACACCCTAAATATCAAAGAGTCTCACCACCAGGTCTTAAATATTTATAATTATATACAAAAAATTGTAACTACATAAAAATATTTTTAAATATATTTATTTAAATAATTATAAAATTATAATAAATATAATTATTATATTTATAATTATTTAAATTAATATATTCATAAATATATATAATTATACTAAAAAAATTCAGATTCAATCCCCATATTATTAAAATAAATAACAAGAAATAAGCACATGAAAGATAGATGGATTCAAAAAAGGGACAATCCCACATCCATAAGAAAAGGTGGAAACTCAAGAAACACCATAATCATGATCAGAATTATGGATAGAAACTTCAACATCATTAATAGACTCTCACTCTATTTGTGGATTTTTCTGATTGAAATTTGCAATGCACTTCTCCTTAATCTTTTCCATATCTAGAGTGAGCTTAGTCAATCTAGAAGACATGTTTCACCCACACCCATGATTTGAATCATCACATCCACCCCAAACTTGACCTTTTGGATGCCTACCCCGTCTCTAGGTATTCTGATGCATCATTACATCATGGTCGCCCATTTCATCAAGTGTGTCTTTAGAAAAATAACTAACATCAACATTAAGAGAATCAAGTGCCTCAAAGCTATTACCCTCTGTGACATTCTTTGACTTATCGGATTTCTAATCAGAAACTATAGGTGACTTAGAATGAAAGCCCGTTTTCCTTGGAACCATTTGGAACCCTTCATCATCCACATTCTGCTTACTTTTATAGCTTCTCAAGATCATTCCCTCATACAAATCACTCATGGATTCCATAGACGCTTCCCTATCAATAGACTCCAATCTTTCTTACAAAACATAAGCATCTATAATTTCACTGATATTTTTTACCTTTAATGATTGAGGCATCCTCATCCATAGCTTGAATGTCAATCTCATTGATACCTTGCTCACCATGTTTTTCAAGATCAAAAGGAAAACTCGCTTTCCTATCAAGTGGAACTCTATCTATGTTCACTATTGCACTTTTCCCATCACCATAATGAGTTAAATCAATAACAATATCTAACAAAGCCTCTGCTTACCAGAGCCCTGCACAAGAATCTGTTAGGTGCCCTCCTAATCCACTTTCTTGAAGACATTAGCCGACTGTATTTCAGATTGATGACCATTATGTCCATCAATATTGGATACAATATCTAACTTCCCAGATTTTTGAGTATCAGCAGCACCATATTTCCTTCTTTTAAAACAAGAATCCTTGTTATGACTGTGAGTATGGAAAACCTCACAGATAGATGATCACTTGCAATTGGAAAGATCGTGACCAATAATATTACATTCCCTATAGAATTAGTAACCCTCTCAAACACAATTTTATATTCAAACTCATCTTCATTAGTAGACAGAAATACTTGTTCAATCAAATTTGAACCCAAATCAACCTCAACCAGAAAGTGGGAAAAGTGACCAAAACTAGTAGTCATAGTTTCTTTATCCATTTTAATAGGGATACTAATCGATATGGAAATGTCATATAGTATTTTTGGATGCCAAAGTATCCAATGAAGACCATAGACCTTTACCCATATTTGAGCAGAAGAATTACCTACATCCAACAGATTGATTTTTTTGTACCATTCCTTAATGTGAATAAAACCATGCTTAAGATATAGAGAACTGAACCCCCATGCCTGAATCTTCAAATCCTTAGAATGGAAGAGGATATGATGGAACCCGCATCCTAGTGAGACACATCTTCAATTACAAAATCACCAAATTTCTGATAACCGGTCAACCAAATTAGAAATCTTCACTAGATTGGATCCCCTAGGAAAAATAATCCGAGAAATGATAGAGTGTTTACCAGTTTCAAGTCTCTATAACACCATAGCCTAATATTACTTAACATGGGAAACACTTCCCTTATGATTAATGGAAAAGGAAGCTGACCCTTTATAGAGGGAGAAAGAGGTATCCGCATATTTCACTGCAGGACCCTAGTGACCTCGTTGCTTCATCAAACCATCACCGATCTTACCACATCACCAACCTCAAGCAGAAATCATCGATTAAACCTAGATTTAGTAACCAAATCATCATGATTCGGTCCAGTACCATAAACTGAATCACCCTCAAGAATATTTTTTTGCATCGATCCAATTCCATATGCATAATACTCAAGTGGATCTAACTTCGAACCAACAACAACTGCATCATCCTTCGATCCAGCAATGACAACATCATCTTCAAGTAGATCTTGCTTCAAATCATCACCATCCACATCTCGCATCAACCCAGTGTCGACTACATTAGATCCAGCACCAGAAGTATCAACACTCTTTGAACCAGTGCCAACCATATCAAATCCAGTGTCGGCAGCATCAACATGCTTCAAACTAGCACCGGTCGCAACATCCTTAATCAAATCTCGCTTCAAATTAGCGATGAACGCATTATCCTGGTGCAGATATCGATGCTCCGAACCATCCGCAAGGAGATCTCTCCTCTTCAAACCAGTACCAAAAACACCCATAATGAGCAGACCTTATCACCGCTTCGCCGATCCAGAACTAGTACCTGCAACCCGCTAAGCATCATCCCTCTGTGCAGCGTCCACACCGCCAACCCGTACATCACCAAAGAAATGAGTAATTGACATGGAAAACCCTATATCCACAACGAAATTCCATGGGAGCACCACAATACCCACTGCTCTTCCATCATCAATTATAATTCTATATAATTATATACATATATTTATAATTATATAAAAATATTTTTAAAAATATTTTTTTAATTATAATTATAAGTAAATATTTACAATTATTTAAATATTTATTTTTAATTATATATATTAAATTTTTTTAATTAAATTTATTATATTATTAAAATCAGTTCTTTATCAGTGTTTTTTTAGTGTTGATAATGATTTAGTTTTATCAGCACTAAAAAAGTGATGGTAAAACATATCTTTATTAGTGTTAGAATTTTAACACTGATAAAGATATGTTTTATCAATGCTTTTGAATTGCTGATAAAGATGCATCTTTATCATCACTGATAAAGATACATTTTATTAGTGCTAACTATTTTAACACTGATAAAATTACACTTTATTAGTGATTTTTTAAAAGCACTGATAAAATTATTGCCTGATATTTTAAATAGAACCCAAATTGAGTTCACCTCATTTGCGCCATTCAAGATTTCATAGAACTAAACCCTCACTGCTTCCCTTAATTGAGCTTCTCAAGGAATCGTTCCTCTCAAGATCTAAGGTATGTGATAATTTCTTCTCATCTTTAATCACAATCTTCTTCCATCTAGGTCTTTACCCACTCACTCCTCTACCCTATTTTAGATACTTAGTTTCCTAATGTTGGAGCTTCATTCATGATTCTTTGTTATTCTTACTGTCTAACCCACCATGTTTGTCTCTAGTTTTGGTCATTCTCGACTGTGTTCATAGTGGTTTGGGGTATACTGGATGTGGTGTTTGATTCTATATGGGGTTTTTCTATGGTTATTTCTCCATGTTGAACCCATCATTCAGTTCTCCCTCTACTCTTGTCCCCAAATCTCATGTTCTAGATCCCATCGTGGTCTTTTGCAATGGTTCATTCGAGGTTGTTTGGGATGTGTCGGTTGATCCATTATCAATGTATTAAGTGTGACTTGTACTAGTTTCATGTCCTTATTTGGGGTGTTGGTGGTGTTTTTATTTATCTGTGGTACATAGCGGCAGTTGCAATTAGTGGATGGTTTGTCTACACACCTGATCTGATTCCTCGCCCACCGTATCTCGTCATAACCGATCGAATTAATAATTTATATAAATAATTTATAAATAATTTTGAATTAATAATTAGTTTGAATTAATATTTTTGAATCAATATTTATTTTGAATTAATAATTTTGAATTAATAATAATTTTTAATTAATAATAATTTTGAATTAATAATTATTTTGAATTACTAATTTTTTTGAATAAATAATTTAGAATTAATATTTTTTCTTTTCTTGAATTAATAATTTTGAATTAATAAATTTATAAATAATTTTGATTACCTTGAATTGATAATTTTGATTATGTGCATATAAATAATATTGATTATGTGTGTATAAATAATTTTTATTATAAATAATTATATGTATATAAATAATTTTGATTATGTGTGTATAAATAATTTCTATTATTTATAATTATATGTATATAAATAATTTTGATTATGTGTATATAAATTTTTTTTCAACATAATTTATAAATAATAATAACAAAAAGTAATAAATATATTTTTAAATATATTTTTAACATATTAATATATGTATATATATTTATAAATTTATTTTTTGAATATATATGTTTATAAACACATATTTATATAATTATATATAAATAAATATATTTATAAATATATATGTGTATAATTATATAAATATATTTATAAATATATTTATAAATATATTTATACAATTATATAAATATTTTTTTAAGAAATATATTTTTTTATTTTTAATAAATATATTTATTTATTTAAAATTCAAATAAACTTTTAAAAATTATTATATTTTTTATTTGGAATAATTGAGTATTGGAAAATGATATTTTTAATAAGGGTTCTTTTTGTTATATTTCCAAAACATTTTTTTTCTTTTAAAAATTGTCACCAAATAGGATGGAGAGAAATTACAATCATATCTTTTTCATTTACTAAATTTCACATCGAAACAAAATGAAGTGAGATTAAAATTAAAATCATTTATTTCTTTAAACATTTTTTTTAAATTTTAAATTTTGTATCAATATATTTGTCTTAGTTTAAAGTTTATATATTTTTTTTTCATGAAATTATAATGATATATTAATATCAAGTATACGATCACTTGTGATCCCCCCTGAACATCTATGTTTTTTTACATTTCCCAAATAGTTTGAATAGTGTGTGAATATGTGATCTTATTTATCTTTGATCTACCTCACTGATTCTCCGCCATATCTCTATTTCCCCGAGCCTTTGTTGGTTCACCCTCTACATCACCTTCACATTCATTTTCACTCAGTCATCATTATTTATCACTATGGTTGCATGGAGCTCCTAGTTGTGCACCACAAAATCTCTACCCACTTATCATGTAAAGTAGTGACTGAAAATGACATGTAAATAAAGTTTTCTTGGTGCACAGCTAGTAATCGGCTCCAAGTTCTAAGTATCTATTCGGATCCCATGTTCCACCCAATCTCTTTTTCCTCAAGCCATTATTGGTTCACCCTCTCCCTCACCTTCACATTTATTTTCACTCATTCGTCATTATTTATCACTCTGATTGCATGGATCTCCTAGCTATGCACCATAAAAACACTTCCCACTTATCGTGTAAGGTGGTGACTACAAATGATAAGTAGGTAGTGTTTTTATGATGCATTGGTGGAAATCGGATCCAAGTTCCAAGCATCACTCCTACCCCATGGATTAAAATCAAACAATTTTTTCCATTTTCTTCCAATTATCCCTTCTCATCTCATTAATTGAAACCATAATTTCTTTTTAAAACATTCCATTACCTTGTGTATTTTATTTTTAGTGACCATTTGAATATCATATTTCAATGTTGTCTTCTTTTTAGGAAACCAAAATATGGAAAGTATGTTGTGCCAAATGTTAATAGAGAAAATTTTAAATCTGAATAATTGTAATTTATTTATAAAAATAATTATCAAAAATTGATATAGACAGCTATTTTTAAAGATTTGTATTAAAGGCCATATTTTTATCACCTCTATGTTGTGTTCTGATAGGGGATTGGTTTATCTTAGGACTCAAATTAGTGAAATAGATGGTATATTAGGTTCATATAATATAGAAAATATTAATGATCACCCATGTTAGTATACTCATAACAATTAATAAACCAATTTATATCTTTAAAATCATAACCATTAATAATTTTACCTTACAGTAATAATTTAATAATAAGATCGTATTTTTCTATGAAATGGTTTGTATGATTTATTTATTTTGTTAAATATTAATATTAATGAATCAAATAGGATGAATATGAATTGAAAATAAATGTACACCAATCATATGAAAAAATAGTTTGAGGATGGGGTGAAATAGTTCATCAATTTTGAAAAAGATCGTGCATATGAACCTTCTCAAATCCATTTTCCATGATTTTGGTGTTGTTATTCAAGATTAATTAGTCCAGAGGAGTTGTAAGAACACTTAAACTATCATAGAATATATCAAAGTTATAAATTTTGGACTAAAAATAAGGAAAAACTGAATGTATAAATTGATTGGGATAAGATTGTGTTTTACAGATCATATAATATGATTACAGGTGTTGTCAATGATGAATACCATATCGAAGATTCAACTACAAGTGTGAATGATGATGAAGATCATATTTAGGAATTGAAAAATATTGATGAAGATGAACATCATGATTATCCAAAAAAAATTATGAAGTTAAATAGTTGTGAAAAGACACCAATATATGTTGGTTGTACTAAATATACAACATTGACATCTATATTGAAGTTTCATAATTTAAAATCTAGAAACACATGGAATGACATCAGTTTTAATTTACTACTTACTCTCTTGAATGATATTTTCCTAGAAGATAATGAGCTTCCTTTCTGGACATATGATGCTAAACGAATACTAATTTCAATGGTCATGATCTCTAAAAGAATATATGTCTATCCAAATGAATTTATAATCTTTCACATGGAATAAAAAATAATTAAAAATGACCAAAGTGTGGTTCTTCTCGACACAAGAAAGATGAATCAGGTCCTAAAAAATTTTATGGTAATTTCCAATCATTCCAAGGTTTAGGTACCTATATGAAATTGAGGAGACTACAATAAAATTTATGTGGTATGTATATATAAGAAATAAACATAGGAAAATTCATCACCTAACATACTCTCCTCAATAGAAGAGAATTGATCATGATTATCCTGAATTTGGAAACGATCCAAGAAACCTTTTTCTTGTGTTATCTACATATGGAGTGAATCCTTTTAATTTCAAAATAAGTACACAAATTACATGGTCAGTTATGTTGAAAAATTATAACTTTACATCATGGTTATGCATGAAACGAAAATTCATTATGTCATATATGCTCATATCAGGACCAAAACAACTGGGTAATGATATTGATGTTTATTTGGATCCATCGATCAAAGATTTGAAATTATTGTGGGGTTTAGATGTTATGTTGTGTGGTTCATACAGTAATGAAGATTTCACATTGAGATCCATGTTGTATAAAATGATAAATTAATTTCCAGCTTAAGGGAATTTTTAAATATATAACATTAAAGGAACTGAAGGGTGACCCATTTTTTAATAAGGTATATAGTCAATTAGGTTGAAACATTCATCGAAGAATGTGTTTCTATGAAATAATAGATTTCTAACCCAATGACATAAGTACCAATCTTGGATGGAATCATTCTATGGGAGTTCAGAATAACATACAACACCATATCCACTAATAGGTGATCAATTGATTGAGAAAGTAAAAGATATGGACATTAATTTTGGTAAAACTTTTTTAAAAAAACCTTACAAAAAATAGTAGGAAAATAGATAGGTTTTATTTGAATTCCCATACTATAATTTTTTGTATGTTAAGAATTTTCATGATTTTATGCATATTCAAAAAAAAGGAACCTGATAATGTCATTAGTACATTATTAAATGAAGTCGAAAAAACAAAGGATGGAATTAAGGATACATTGGATATGATAAGACATCAGAATATGTGAAGAGTTAGCACCAGTGAAGGGTTAAAAATGAAATTTTCTTTCTATATCTTCTTACACTCTTTCCAAACATTATAGATATTATTTTTTCAACTTCTTGAATGATGCAAAGGCTCTAGAGGAGTATCCATCGAATATCAATAATATCATGTCAAAAAATGATTTAATGTTAAGTGGTATGAAATCACATGAATGTTATGTTTTGATGAAAGATCTAATGCCTATAGATTTACATTGATTTTTCCCTATAATTTCCATCATACATTAACCAAGATCTATTTATTTTTGAAATGTTATATACATCAATGTTATAGACCTGGAAAAATTACCAACTATGGAAAAGAAAATTGTTTTCATATTATGTGAATTGAAGATGGTCTTCTGGTCATAATTCTTTGATATGATGGTTCACTTAATGTTTATCTTGGTAAGAGAGATTCAACTATGTGGTCGTGTACATTATAGATGGATGTACCCCCATTGAATGCTATATAAAGATTTTGAAAGGGTATGTCAAAAATAAAATTTTTCTAGAAGGTTGTATTTTAGAGAAATATATTGTTATGAAATTTATTAAATTCCATAAATACTACTTTTTCAATGTGGAAATCATTGTTCTACCGAAATATCATCACATAGGGTGGCTTGTGGGTGAAGGAATATCCAGAATAGATGTTATTAAAATCATTATTATAAATCATAAGTATAAAACCTTTATGTTTTTCATAATAGTTTAGAGGTTTTACTATATGTTGAAACCCACAAATAAATCATTAAGAATTTGATTCCATCAAGGACCAATGGTTGGATATCAAATATAGATAATAAATAGTTTATAGGATGGTTTTGAGACTATAATTTTAAGGAGTCATCTTAAAATCCAGATGAAATTTTATAATGACTTTGATGGTTATCTAGAGGACCAAGTGTGCATATATTATCTTATAATGGTTATGTAATTAATGGTTATATGTTCTATAAAAATGAACATGATGAATGAAGTATGATGAAAAATAGTGGAGTTTTAATTGTGGATGAAGTGATACATGTATCTAGTACTAAGGACAGAAATCCAATTCATTTTAATATGTCATACTTTGGAATCATCAAAAAACTATGGGAGTTGGATTGTACAACATTACAAGTGTCAATTTTTCAATGAAAGTGGGTTGATAATAGGAGTGCTATTAAAATATATGAATTGGGATTCATGAAAGTGGATTTTAGTAAGGAAGGGTGAAAAGACAACCCATTTATAATAAAATCATTGGTAGCATAAGTATTTTATGTTCCAAATCCCATAAACCAAAAGTGGTCAATTGTTTTGTTATCGACCAAAACCATTGAAGGGTCATATGTCAATTCAACTAAGGATGAACCTCTCATTGGTATGGAATAGTCATTTCACAGTGGTCCCAATGTTGAAGGGGTATTTTATGTCATAGGAGACCATAATGAATGGATTTGGATACCTAATACAGGGGTCAAATCCCTTTAGCCTTTAAGAAAAGAGATTTCAATAATAATTTTATATATTTTTTATAATATACATTGTGTTACGTCATATTATTATCTCATTACTATTGTATTTATGTAATTTAAATTAAATATTCAACCACTTTTATAGGTAATGACTTCTGCATATGTCAACACTCTAAATCTTGAGGAACAACATGCTTCTCAATATTATGGTTCTCCCAATGTAGAGGAACAAAAACCTTATGCACATTTTGATGCTACCAATCTAGAGGAACAACATATTTATGACATTGAATCCAAGGAAATGGTAAATAATGAAAAATTAGTGTCCTAGAAAAAAAGGGCCATTGTAGCGTGATGGTGTTAGAAAAAATTAATAAGGCGAGAGAAAAGGCCTTAAAATCGAGGTTGGATGGAATGCACTTGCCTAGAATGTTAACCCCAATATGGCCATGTTCTGTAGTTATATTATGCTCACCACTCACATGTGTGTTCTGATTGATGTATATTCAGAGCACAATGTTGTACACATGCTTAAGACCCAAATTTGGGAAGATATTAGGGGAACATTATGATATATTTTCTTTATTTTACTAAAAAAACAAAATAATGAAATATTGACTTACTCATCATTATCCATTTAGAGTGCATTTATAGTAGATGAATCCTGAATTAGATTTGTATTAATGCTCCCAAGAAAGGTCCATAGAGATTGTTAATTTATAAAACAGAAACTGAGTGCTGAAAATAAAAAATGGGTAGAAAACCCAATGTAACCCTACCTTAAAGCAAGGATGGGGTACGCATCACTTGAAAAAAATGGTATGTATTTTAAATATACCATAAAATTTTTATGTGACATGAAACAACAACATAATTATGTTCATATATTTATATATGGATTGATGAATCCAAATCCAAATCCACTTCCATCCCACACCATTTTCTATGGAAGGAGGCAACGTGTAAATAAAGAAGGGATAATAATAGATTAAAACACACAAAAATTTTGGGAAGCATGTGTTAGTATGACATAATAAAAATTTGTTTTTATTTAAATAATTATTACATAATAATGATTACTTATTTTCCTATATCTTTTTATCCAAATTAGATATAAGATTAATCATCAGTTGTATCCAATGAACTGTTACTATTAGTGGAATTAAAGTGGCTAAAATAGTATGGCAACGTCAAAGGTGTGGGTTTTGGGGTGTCACCTTAAACATGTTTTGAGAAAATAAATGAAAATGGGGATAAAGATAAGAAAATAGAAGAGTTTTAGGCATGATTATCTACTCCTTATAAAATTAATTGGAAATTAGACTTTTTAAAAAATGTTATAAGAAAGAATCAAAGAGAAGAAACAACATAAGAACAACCACTATTTGAAGACCCCCACCCCACCATCTTTGAGGCAAGCCATTCCCATCAAATATTTTTCTTAAAAGAGTAAATAAATATTTTCATAATTGTTTCTGTGTAATTTGAATTAGGTAGACTAAATAGATCTTTGTTTTCATTAATTTCATTACATATCCCTTTTTTAGGCAGTGTTCCAAAGATCTATTTTATAGATTCAATGAATAGACATAAAAAACCTACCACGTGTGATAACGCTTATCATTTTGTAATACACTACATACAACATTTTACAACTAAACATTAATTTATAAATTTAATATTATGTTTTAATAAAAATTCTATTATGATATGGTGGTGTTTAAATATCATCAAAATCATGGCTTGAGGACAGTCCATGAAAACAAGGAGATTATCGACTTCTGTAAGTGGATAAGTATTATGGTATATATAATAAGGTTTCACTATAAAAACAAATATAAACAAAATTAATTATTTTTCTCAATCACTACTACAAAACAAACATTTAATAGCGTTGGGCTTTATTAGGGCAAGAATAAAATGGTGATAAAGGTACCCTTTATCATCACTAAAACAAGTACTAATAAATTTTACCTTTTAAGAGTGTTTTTTTTTTCTAGATCTGATAAAAGGCACCCATTATTAGTACATATTTTTAGCGATGATAAAAGGAAACCTCTATCAATGCATTTTTTAGCACTGATAAAGGGTTTCCTTTATCAGTGCTTTATGTTTAGTGTTGATAAATGAAACCCTTTATTAATGCTTTATTTTTAGCATCCATAAAGGAATCCTTTATCAATGTTTTTTTAGCACTAATAAAAGTATGAATAAAATTAAATAATTAAATAAAAAATGATTTTATTAAAATAATATTGGAAATTTTATTAATTAAATAATTATTGATAAAAATGAATAAATTGATTATACTATATATAAATTATAAATAGTATATATGAAAAATATAGATATATGTAAAATAAAAATGAAATAAATGAAAATTAAAAATAAGTAAATTGAGAAAAATATTAAACATTTTATTAATTCAATAATTATTGATAATGCTAATAAATAGTATATATTAAATATATAGATATATATGAATGTATATAAATATGATTTATATAATAAAAAATATTATTTATGCTTTACATTAAATAGTAATATATTTAAGGAATAATGGTTTATAATTAAAAATTAATATGAATTAAAAATACTGACTAATTACATCGAGTAATGGATATAAATGAATGTCGTTTGATTTTTCAAATTTACATAGATCAAACATATTATATTGATTTCACATATTAATAATTAATGAATTTTTATATACATACGCACACACACAAATATTTTTTGGGGAATTTAATCAATTTATATTATTTATTTTATATATATTTATTTACTATGTATTAATATTTTCAATATGTATTCATATTTATTTCAATATATATCCATTTTTTTAATGATTTATATTAATAAAACTTATCCAAATTTTCAATATTGTACTCATTTTTAATTAATCATTTTTACTCATTTTTAACATGCATGCACTTAAGATTAAATATTCATTAATAATGTTAAAAATACATTTGTAAAAAAAATTATAAATAAATATATTTATAAATGTATATTTACTATTTTTATACATTTATAATTATAAATAAATAAATAATATTTGTTTAAAAAGTATTTATATAATTATAAGTAAATAATTTTAAAATTATAATAAATTTATTTAAATAATGAATATGTTTACTATATTTATATATATATATAATTATATAAATATATATAATTATATAAATATTATTTTAAAAAAGTATTTATATAATTATAAAAAAATGATTATATATTCAATGAATTATAAAATGATTATTTTATAGAAAGTATTATTATAATTATTATAATTATATATAATAATTATAATTTTTTAAAAAATATTATTTTTTAAATTATTATAAGTATTTATCAGCGCTAAAAAAAGAACTAATAAAGATTCATTTTATCAGAAATTATTAACATAGCGCTGATAAAAGATATCTTTATCGGTGTTTTTTTAGAAGCATTGATAAATGTGTCACAATCTATTTTAAGAGCCCTAACCATCACGAACTAGTTCACAATATTCTAAGCTCTCCACAGAAGTGACCTATTGTTGGTGCTCCTTGTTGTCAAATCCAAGCTTGAATCTAGGCTATAATTAAGGCTCTAACTATTCTAAGGCTCGAATACAAGGATTGAGAGATTCAAGGGTTGAATAAAACCAAGGATTGAATGAAATATAAGTTTTTTGATATCTCTAATTTCCCTCGGTTGTCCACTAAACCTTCTAATCCTACATTTGTGTATCCCAACAAGTCCAGTTGCACTATCCTATAATAAAACAACAAAAAATTCATTTTTTTATATATAGTGAAGTATCATCTCCCCCTATAGCATGTGGATCTCCTTGTGACAATGTTAGTACTGTGTAAATTTAAATACATCAAAGCCGATGTTGTTTCATGTTTTTGTGAGGTATAATAGGATCCCGATACCTATATTCCATGATATATGCCTCTTTAAAATTGTCAAATTTTAAAAGATTCATCCATACAATGGGTTTTGTTGTTATTCGTTTAGAATATTCCATTAAAAATTACTTGGGAACCTCTTTTTCATATTTTGATTGAGAAATTAATGTGCTATTATATCCTTCCTTCACCTATAAACCAAGGAAAATGTTTCACTGATCATAGACATCTCAATATTATACCTAATATGATCCAAAAAAAATTGCATTATGCTTTGTCAAATCCTAAAATATTATGTCTTCGATGTATATGAGTATCAAGATCATTTGATCTTTATCCTTCTTTATATAGAGGGTGTGATCAACTCTACCTTTCTAAAAACCAATATTTCTTAGCTATTGATCCAACCTTAAATACATGGTCCTTAGTGATTTCATTATCTTATATAAAGAATTATTTAACTAGAACACTTTTCTCCTATTTTCATCCATAATAAACCCATATGGTTTCTCAATGTATACTCCTCCTTAATAACTCCATTGAGTAACATATATTTGACATCCATTTGGTATAATTTTAACTACATTTTCACTGAAATAGCCTAAAATCAAGTATTTTCCAGTCATAATATGGGATTAAATTTATCATAAATATAAATTTCTTTGATCTAGGAGTTCCCCTTGCACATTATCCATTCTTTATTTCGAGACACTTTTCCATAGTCAATGATTTTATTACTAAACACCCACTTGGTTCTGATAACATTTTTGTCTTATAGCCTTGGAACAATTTCCCATGTCACATTTTTCTTATTCAGATCAAGCTCCTCGTGAATAGATTTGATCCAAATATCATCCTTGTGAGCCTCTATAAATTATTTAGGATCTAATTGGAAAAAATTAGGTTTTTTGGAGTATTAACCCTTCCAGTTTTCACCAAAACTTTCCGATCACCAATGACATATTATTCATTGATTTTATCCTTGCTTGTATTTATTACAGTTGATAAAAATATATAAATATTTGAAATGATAACCCACTCATTAATAATTATTAAAAATAACTTCATTTCTTTAATCATGAATCTAATAAACACTATGTATGTTTTACTTTAATCCATCTAAAAATAGTTCATTCTTTAACATTGCCTTTTGGTTCCACCCTTAGGAATCTCTGATTACCATCCATGTAATTCTCACAAATGGGATACATTACCCATTTTAGAGAACACAATGGATTAAAACTATTATCCTCATCAGTTTAATCTCCTAAACAGTTATTATTCCATTTTTTTTCTTGGGACTCATCCCCCATCTCTTTTATGTTTCTTATAAAACTCTGAACATTAATCATCATATAGATGACTATTGCTTTGAGTATTTCAAAAAAAAATAGGCGCATGTCCACAAGAGATGGAGGATGAGTTCCAAAAAATAAAATAAAGTGATAAATGTTTGAAGTATGGGATGATGAGGATGAAAATTGTCTATAACTTTAACCTTTGAATGAATTCAGAGGATAACACTTACCATAGTGGGGTAATTCTTTTATTAAATTTAATTACCCATTTTCTTCAAAGCATACTGAAATTATTTAAAATAATCAAATGCTGATTATACCTTATTAGAATCATCTATAACTTTCACCTTTGATAATGAATATATTATGTGTATTTATTTATTTATTGTAGAAAATTAATATTTTATGAACCCAATAGGATATCTTTACTTTCTCTCAGACGATTCAAAGATTCAATATAATGTATCTTATTTTCTCTCCATACTTCTCACTCATTGATTGATTATTTGGAGAGATCTATTTGGGTTTTTTTATCATCATTCTTATTTTACCATTGGCATATCCCTGTGGTCAATAATGTTCGAACAATAAAATCATTATCCATAGAATTAATGTATTATTTCATATTTATGTTTAATTATTTCTTTTTAGAATTACTCATATAATAATTATTTTCTTATACAAGTGGATTATTTTGTTCGAGTTGGGGTGGTTTGTTCAAAGATACTCATGCTCATGAGGGATTGTACTTCAATCTTGTAAATGAGATAATAAAAATAAGGAAATGCATCAAGAATGCATACAACCATCAGGAAAAGGTGAATTCCTACTAATTATTTAATTAATGTTGTCATCATTTTATCTACTAATTGTAAGTTAATTTCCTTATCATTTTTATATAATAATTATTTAGTTTTTTTCATAGATCTTTTTAGAAGTCATATTTTTCTGTCAACTATCTACAAAAGCTAAAAAATAGATAAAATGATTCTTTCTTCCAATGTAACCAAGTTTTCTATTTTTATTGTCTTTATTTGTCCAACTTCCAACAATGCATATTGATTTGATGTTATTAGCTAAAAAACCATTCTATTTGTTTAAATATAGAAGAGTAGAGGAATCCCATGTTCCCATTTTGGTGACTTCTCATGATATAATGGTCACATCAGCTTCCCCTTCTCTTTTGACTTTTAATAATGAAAAATTTTTTACAACTAAGAACATCAATTCAATATGTAGTGTTGGTATTTAGACTCATAAATACAATGGAAATTTGGTTACATTAGAGGTTAGGATTTTTTTGAGACTTTGGGATATGTAGGAATCCACCGCATCTCAATCTGGCACACGGTGTGACTTGTATGACTCCAAGTGGTTATTTTTATTTAAAATTGTCATCAATTTTAGTAAAAAGGGAAACTGGCATTCTCAAAACTTATAAAAAATATTACAATTATTTTTATACTTTAATTAAATGATACATAAGTCAATTGGGATGTTTATTAATTATCCTCACATCAATTCGATACACAATGTGACCGCTATGACTCAATGTGTATGTTATCAGTTTAAAATCAACAGTTTAGTTCAAAAATGTCACTCACTGAAAAAAAAAAGAAATCACAGTTGGAATTTATTTATAATTTAGGAAATCGGTTTATAAGTCATTTTTGATTTGAAATAATTAGTCTCACATCAAACTAATACACGATGTGATCGGTATTGGTCAAAGTGCATGTTTCCAGTTTAAAATGTCATTTTAGTAAAAAAAAGTGACATACTAAAAACCAAGAAAATGAATTTATATTATTTTTATAATTTTAGAAAACTATTATTAAGTCATTTTATACGTGTAGGAATTAGTCGTACTACAATCCAATGCACGGTGTGACTAGTATGGTTGCAAGTGCGTCTTTTTATTTAAAAATGACATCAATTTTAGTAAAAATGACAACTGACCAACTCAAAACTATGAAAAAACATTCATATTGTTTTTATATTTTATGGAAATGATAAACAAGTCATTTTTTATATATAGGAATAATCCATATCTCAATATGATACATGATGTTTCTGGTATGACTCTATATGTCTGTTATCAATTTAAAATCGACAGTTTAGTTCAAAAAAGGCCACCCAATGAAAATTGATAAAATTCACTTTAATTTTCTTGATAATTTAAGAAATTTATTCATAAGTCATTTTTGAGGTGTAGGAATTGGTCTCACATCAAACTGATACATGATGTGATTGTTATAAGTCAAAGTGTGTGTTTCCAGTTTAAAATGATATTTCAGTAAAAAGAAAATTGATGTACTCAAAACTGAGTAAACACATTCATATTGTTTTTATACTTTATAAAAATGATCCATAATACATTTGGGATGTGTATTAATTATTCTAAACTCAATCTAACACACAGTGTGAGCGATAAGACTCAAAGTGCGTATTTTTATTTAAAATTGACGTCAATTTTAGTAAAAATAACAACTGACCTACTCAAAACTGAGAAAAATAATTCTTATTATTTTTATACTTTATTAAAATGACCTATAAGTCATTTGTGACATTTAGGATTCATCCAAACCTCAATATGATGCATGGTGTGACCAGTATGACTCCAAATGTTTCTTTTTATTTAAAATTGACATCAATTTTAGTAAAAAGGACAAATGACCTACTCAAAACTGAGAAAACATATTTGGAGTGTTTTGATACTTTAGGTAAATTATCCATACATAATTTTAAGAAATTTAAGAGTCATAAAAACCTCATTATACTACATTGTGTTCCCATTATTACTCAATGTGTCCGTTATTAGTTTGAAATCAACATTTTAGTTCAAAGAATGTCACTCACTGAAAACCTAGTAAAAACATTTAGATTTTATTTATAATTTATGAAATTGATTCATAAGTCATTTTTAATATGTAGTAATTTATCTAATATAAAACTAATATATGATGTGATCAGTATGAATCAAAGTGTGTGTTTCCAGTTTAAAATGACATTTTAGAAAAAAAAACAAATGGCATACTCAAAACTGAGTAAACACATTCATATTATTTTGATACTTTATAAAAATGATTCATAATCCATTTAGGATGTGTAAGAGTTATATACACCTAAATCAAACATACGGTGTGACCGATATGACTCAAAGTGCATCTTTTTATTTAAAATTGACATCAATTTTAGTAAAAAGGATATCTGACCTACTCAAAACCAAGCAAAAACATTTGAATTATTTTTATACTTTATGAAAACGATCCATAATTCATTTTTGACATGTAGGAATCAACCTCACCTCAATATGATACAAGATGTGTCTGTTATTACTCAATGTATCTGTTATCAGTTTAAAGTTGATATTTTAGTTCAAAAAGTGTCACTCACTGAATACCAAGAAAACATGCTCATATTGACTTTATAATTTAGGAAAATTATTCATAAGTCATTTTTGATGGGTAGGAATTGGTACCATGTCAAACCGACACACGATGTGACTGGTATGAGTCAAAGTGCATGTTTCCATTTTAAAATGATATTTTTGTAAAAATAAAAATGATGTTCTCAAAACCAAGAAAACACATTTGGATTATTTTGATACTTTTGGAAAATGATCTATAAGTCATTTGAGATATGTAAGAATCATCTACTCCTAAATCTGATACATAGTGTGACCAGTATGACTCCAAGTCCGTCTTTTCAATATATAAGTATCATTTTTTCTTAAAATATGCATCACATTGCCAAAATTGAGCAAACAAGTCTAGATTATTTTCTCATCATTCTATCTAATATTAATTAATTAATTTCCTTATAATTTTTATCTTATACTTATTTAGTTAATTTTCATAGAGGTAATGCTTGAAGATGAACAAGAAATGATGTGATGAGTAAGAATCAACCGTAACTCAATCTGATACACATAGTTCCTTATATGACTCAAAGTTCAGTTTAAAATTAACACTTTCTGTTAATTTATTTCATTATATTATTACTAACATAATAATTTTTTTCTTGTACAAGTGTTTTTTTCTCGATCAGGGGTTAGGATCAAAATAAAAAAGAATAATGCTATTTTTGAATGTATGTAATAAGTTTTACTTATGAAATTGTATAAACCAATGTTTGAAATGTATATAATATAGTGTTTTTTTCTTGAATTTGTGATGTAATTTTATTTCACTTAAATTATGTATTTGTACTTTATTTTTTTGATTTCATAGTGTTTTTGGTGTTGCGGTGTGTTGTTACAGCACACTGTACTAGTGTTGCAGTGTGCTATTACGACACACTATAGTATTCCCCTTTATCAGTACTTACAAAATTGCTGATAAAGGTGTCATTTATTAGTTCTTCTATAAGAACTGATAAAAGACTAGGCCTTTTAATCCTACTCCAACAGTCAGTGCTTATCTAGCACTGATAAAATCCATTTTATCACTATCAAAGGGCCATTTTTTAGTAGTGAATTCTCTTTGTAGTGTTCGAAACAAACCAATAGAAATGATTGTGGTTATTATTTTTGAAAATTTATGAAATATGTCATATGCTATGAATAAACTATCATCCCCAAAAAGGTATTTTTGAATATAATTATAATTTCATTTAAAATAATTATTCATCCTTTTTTATTTATATTTTTTCAATACTATTATAATTGTCAATAGTCCTCATATTCATAAGAGGAAATATATTTATTTAGAAATGAATGGGAAACATACCTAGTGTCAGAATGTATACAAACATCGTGAAAAAGAGACTTCCTACTACTTATTTAGTAGATTTTCTCAACATTTTATCTACTTTTTTAGATAATTTCCATACCATTTTTATCTTATATTTTTAGAAAATGATCCATAAGTAATTTATTAGATGTATTAATCAACCACACCTCAATTCGATACATGGTGTGTTCGGTATGATTGATAGTGTGTATTTTTAATTTAAAATTGACATTTTAGTTGAAAACACACATCACATACTGAAAATTGAGAAAACGCATTCAGGTTTTTTTGATACTTTAGAACAATAATCCATAATTCATTTGTGACATATAGTAATCAACCACACCTCAATCTAATACACGGTGTGCCGATTATAGCTCAAAGTGTCCATTATCAATTTAAAATTGATAATTTAGTTCAAAATGTGTGTCACTCACTAAAAACTAAGAAAACACGCTCGTATTATCTTGATAATTTAAGAAAATGATTCATTGGTCATTTTTAATTTTTAGGAATCAGTATCATGTCAAATCAACACATGATGTGATCGGTATGACTCAAAGTGTGTGCTTTCAATTTAAAATGACATTTTAGTAAAAAACACAATTGACATAGTCAAAACTGAGAAAACACATTCGTCTTATTTTTATAATTTAGTAAAATTAACCATAAGTCATTTTTGATGTATAGGAATCAACTGCACCTCAATCTAATGTACAATATGACTGGTATCCAAGTGCATGTTCTCAGTTTAAAATTACATTTTATTAAAAATCACAAGTGGCATACACTAAACTGAGAAAACACGTTCATATTATTTTTGATATTTTAGAACAACGATACATGAGTAATTTTTAATTTGTAGAAATTATCCTTGCCTCAATCTGAGTACGGTGTGGCCAGTATGACTCCAAGTGTGTCTTTTTATTTAAAATTTACATTTTAGTTAAAAAGAAAAGTGACATACTCAAAACTAATCAAACACATTTGTATTGTTTTGATACTTTAGTGAAACGACCCATAAGTCATTTTTGACATGTATGAATTAACCGCACCTCAATATGATACATTTTATTCCTTGTATGACTCGAACTTTTTGTTATCAGTTTAAAATTATCATTTTAGTTCAAAACTTGTGTTACTCACTAAAAACTAATAAAATGCACTCAAATTGTCTTGATACTTTAGAAAACTATTTCATAAGTAATTTTTGACATGTAGGAACTAGTATCACATCAACCCAACACATGATGTGACCGGTATGACTCAAAGTGCGTATTTTCATTTTAAAATGAATTTTAGTAAAAAACACAAGTGACATACACAAAACCAAGAAAAAACATTTAAATTGTTTTTATAGTTTATGAAAATTATCCATAGGACACTTTTGATGTATAAGAATTATCCAGAACTCAATCCGACACACAGTGTGACCAATATGACTTCAAGTGTGTCTTTTTATTTAAAATTGAAATTTTAGTAAAAAAGAAAAATGATATACTCAAAACAATGAAAATGAATTCTGATTGTTTTTATACTTTAATAAAAATATTTAGAAGTAATTTTTGTTGTGTAGAAATTTCCCACACCTCAATATGATACATGGTGTGCCCTCTATGACTAAAAGTTCCCATTATCAGTTTAAAATTTACATTTTAGTTCAAAACCTATGTCACTCACTGAAAAATGAGAAAAAAAATCAGATTGTCTTGATAATTTATGAAATCAAATCATAAGTTATTTGTGATGTGGAGGAATTGGTCTCACATAAAACCAAGATACGATATGACTAGTATAACTCAAGGTGCGTGTTTTCAGTTTAAAATGACATTTTAGTAAAAAAAACACAAGTGATGTATTCAAAACTGAGAAAAAATATTAAAATTGTTTTTATACTTTAGGAAAATGATAAATAAGTCGTTTTTTATGTGTATGAATCAACCAAACCTTAATTTTATGCACAATGTGACCGTTATGACTCCAACTATTTATTTTTATTTAAAAATGACATTTTAGTAAAAAAGACAAGTGTCATTATCAAAATAAAGTAAACACGTTTGGATTGTTTTGATACTTTAGAAAAACGATTCATAAGTCATTTTTTATGTGTAGAAATAATCATCACCTATATCCAATGCACAATATTTCTGGTAGGACTTAAAGTGCATGTTTTCAGTTTAAAATTGACATTTTAGTTGAAAACACATGTCATGCACTCAAAATATAGAAAACACATTTGGATTGTTTTTTACTTTAAGAAAATGATAAATAATTCATTTTTTATGTGTAGGAATCAGGCTCACCTCAATCCAATACATGGTGTGCCCAGTGTGGCTCAATGTGTCCATTATTAGTTTAAAATTGACAATTTATTTCAAAACATGTGCCACTTACTAATAACTGAGAAAACATGCTCAGATTGTATTGATAATTTAGTAAAATGATTGATAAATCATTTTAAATGTGTAGGAATCAGTCTCACATATAACCGACATACGATTTGACTGATATGACAAAATGCATGTGTTTTTAATTTAAAATAACATTTTAGTAAAAAAGACAACTGACATACTCAAAACTGAGAAAACACAATTGGATTGTTTTGATACTTTAGAATAACTATCCATAAGTAATTTTTAATGTTTAGGAAACATCCGTACCTAAAACTGATGTATGGTGTGACCAGTATGACTCCTAGTATGTCTTTTTATTTAAAATTGTCATTTTTGTAAAAAATAAAATTGACATACTTAAAACTGATAAAATGCATTCAGATTATTTTTATACATAAGGAAAATGAACCATAATTCATTTTTGGCATGTAGAAATCATTCATACATTAATCTGATGCACAGTGTGACCGATATGATCAAAGTGTTCGTTATTAGTCTAAAATTGACATTTTAGTTCAAAACATGTGTCACTCTCTAAAAAATAAGAAAACATGCTTAAATTGTCTTTATAATTTTGAAAAACTATTTATAAGTCATTTTTGATGTGTGGGAATCAGTCTCATCTAAAATTGACACATGATATGACTGATATGACTCAAAGTACGTGTTTTTAGTTTAAATTGACATTTTAGTAAAAAAACAAGTGACATACTCAAAACCAAAAAAACACATTTGGATTGTTTGGATACTTTATTAAAACAATTCATAAGTCATTTGTGATGTGTAAGAATAATCTGCACCTCAATTCGATGTACATTGTGACCGATAAGATGCAAAATGTATGTTATTAGTTTAAAATTGATTTTGTATTAATCAATTGTTTCATATTTATGTTTGATTTATTTATTTATAGTATTACTAACATAAGAATTATTTTCTTATATATGTGTATTGTTTTTCTTGAGTTAGGGTGGTTTGTTCTAAAAATGATACCATGATCAGACTTTTTGAGAGGGGGTCAGTTATTAAAGATAATGAAACAATTAATGTTTTTGAATGTTTGTGATAAATTTTACTTATTGATGTAATTGTATAAAACAATATTTAAAATTTCTATAATATAGTGTTTTTTTGTATTTGTGATGTAATTTTTATTTTAATAAAATTATTAGTTTTCCATATCCCATATTTGTTGGTGCTATTTGTATTTGGTGCTTATATTTGGTGTTATAGTGTGCTATAATTTTAACACCACACTAAAATACCATGACCTTTATCAATGTTTTTCTAGTGCCGATAAAAGGGACTCCTTTTAATGGATCTTAGATCCAAAATGTTTTTTTAACATTGTTGATGGATTTTTCTAGAACTATTAAAAGTATTTTTCTCTTGTAGTTCTCCCTCCTCTTACCTAGCATGCACTCTACTTTAAGACAAGGCTCGAAAAATTTATATAGGATGTTAGTCTTCTTCTTGTTTAATTGATAAAAAGGTCAATCCAAATTCTATTCATGAAATCTGCATCATAAATTCTATAAATTGATGCTCCAATGAATACGAGTGTGAAGATTCCAATTCTCTTCCATATATGAACAAATCCTAAGAGATTTGGGTCTTAAATCTTCAAATTGACTTCACAAAGCAACAAAACTTCACACAAAATAATTCCAAGACTATAATTTTCTCCTTGATTTTCAATTATAATCTCTGAAAAACTTGTGAATAATATTGTGCACCTCACTTTATCTCAATCAAGACCAGTTTTCAATAATATGCATTGCAGCTCCAAATGTTATCTTCCAGAATATTCACACAACACTTCTCTTCAAATACTAATTTTTCAATAAGATATATACCCGAAGAAACTCTATCCACTTCAATATGATATGAAATTATGTCACATGTTTCTGATACTCTCTTCTTGTTCTTGAAACACACAGTTACCCAAGAAAAAACCAGATGCTTTGAATACTTCCTTCATGCATGCAGTTCTTCATACGCTGTAGTTATTTCTACAACATGGTGATATCATCAAAAAAGTCCTCATTATGGCTTGGAATATCTCCATATGGTGTAGTTATATTTCATAACAATTTCTTTATAGTGAAACATACATCTTCTCTTCATAATAAACTATAAGCGTTGTCTTTTTTATCCTATTATCATGAGCTATGACTTCCATCTGTATGATCTATGGGTTTCTCCATACTGCAGGCTAAGTCATAGTATTCCATAATATGTACTCTAGTGTAATGCAAGACACTTCCATATTCTAAAAGAAGCAAATATTTATTCCTATAGCTCAACTAGGTTTGTTCGTGTTCTTATATATCTCCAGCTTGAGTGATAATGCATGCAGCTTCCTTTTACAGGTTCATAACACGTTCCAGTTTGTTTAAGGAAATCTAAGGTTGAATTTCATTTAGAGCGTGGATAATCACTTCATGGTACAACTCATAGCTTTAGGGAAAAATATCCAAAATTATCTTGATTCAACCCATCTTCATGGAAAAATATCAAATGCTTACACATATATCTCCTTCATGATTCCTTGCAATAATGTTTACATATTTTTCACCTCAAAGAACCATAAAACATGAAAGTAATCCAAAATACATATTTTCAACAAATCCAACACAACCTAATGGTTGCAACAGTAATGATATAAGGGGAAACAAAAAAACCGGGTCAAGGAAATCTAATGGATTATTTGATAGATCAAAGAAGTGGACTTAAAATACATTTTGTTTACTAGTAGAGCTAAAATAATTATTGATGTAAAAAAAATTTATGGATACAATGTTTTGAAATCATGACATTTATAGAATTGTTTTTCATGAAAACATATATAATAAAAAAACTCATCATATTCTTCATCTTGAGAGTGTAGAAAAATTCTTAAACATAAATTTTTATTATACTCCATTGTGAATGGATATATCATGTCACAACCCAACCCATTGGGGCTTGTTTGACCAGAGGTAAACCAAGTGTGACTACCCCAAACCCTCCTCCAATAGGACAGGGGATAACGACTAATGTAGAGTAGGCATAACACTCACATGGGAGATCTTAGCCTAAGGTATATGTACTCAAGCACACATAACCATGCACGCAAAGGCCATCTGCCATGGTCGTAAATGATGAGACCTATTTCCATGGTTTTCAAAACTGTAGCAATATCCCACCTACTACCATGATTAAAACTAGGGCAATAGGTCTGACCCTGCTGTCGCAGTGATAGTGCCCACGGTTGGGAAAAACTGTGGTCATAGCCTACAGACATGATTTTGGGCCCTATTACCATAATTTTCAATTGTGAAAATAGTCCAATTTTCTAGTTGTATATGATAGATTAACCCTCCTCCAGTCAACTGAGTCAGTATACTGACCCTCTACTACTCGTACCATACGCAGGCAATGTCCGAGAGCTGTAGTTGAAAGGAAAACAAGGAAATCCTAAGCCCAAGTAGCATGGAATTTATTTAGGATTCATTTTTAACTCATTGTTTATTTTAATTTCCCAAAAAAACCCAAAAAAACAAGAACTCAAGTCATCATGATGCATGTACCTTTCCTAAGGTCTCTACCCCTCAAACGGTGTAGCCTAACTTGGTCTTTTGGTAAGATCAGAGTCCTTGCATCAGATCATGGGGGGGCCTAAAATCTCGTGTCCTAGCCAGTCTTCCCTGGCCTACGTCACACACCAAGATCACCCAACATTGTTTCCCTACTAACCCATGAAATCATTACTGTGCCTAACTCAAAATTTCATCCTTCCTCTTAACCATCACTACTACAAAAATGGGCTTTATCAACGATCAAAACGGTCTTTAATAGTGCTAAAAAGCATTGTAAAGCTCAACACTGATAAAGGGGGTCCCCTTTATCAGTGCTCAAAAAGTTCTGACAAAGGTGGACTTTATCAGTGCTAAAAAAGCACTGATAAAGGTATCCTTTATCAGCGCTAAAAGAGAGCTGATAAAGGGATCTTATATCAGCGCTAAAAAGGCACTAATAAAGGATATCTTTATCAGTGCTAAAAAATCACTGATAAATGAATTATTTATTAGAACCTTTTTAGCACTGATAAATGGATTCTTTATTAGTTCCTTTTTAGTGCTGATAAAGTCTACCTTTATCAGTGCTTTTTTAGCACTGATAAATGCCATGTTTTCTGTAACATAAAAATCTGTAGCAGCACACCCAAACAAGACCTGCAAAAAAATCAGAAAATCAACAAGTATACCCATACAAAACTAACACATAATTCATAAGGTAATTACATGAAGTATACCCATACAACAAGTATACCCATACACTATTAACACATAATTCATAAGTTAATTAAATACATAAAGAATTCAATTCAGAATTCAAGGGGTTGGGGGTTGTTCAGGGGTTTGGGGTGGTTGTCCAAGGGGGTAGGGGGTGTCCAGGGGGGTGGGGGTGCCCGGGGGGATGGGGGTGTCTAGGGGGATAGGGGTGTCCAGGGGGTGGGGGCGGTCTAGGAAGTTTGGGGGTGTCCAAGGGGGTGGGTGGTGTCCAGGGGGGTGGTGGGGGTTGTCCATGGGGGGGGGGGGTTGTCCAGGGGGTGGGGGTGTCCAGGTGGTGGGGTGGTGTCGAGGAGGGGTGGGGACTATCTAGGGGGATGGTGGGGTGTCCAGGGGGTGGGGGGACTGTCCAAGGGGGGCTGTCCATGGGGGTGTCCAGGGGGGATGGGGGTGTCCAGGGTGTTGGGGGGGGGATTTCTAGGGGTGAGGTGTCTAGGGGTGGGGTGGTGTCCAGGGGGGTGGGGGTGGTCCAGGGGGTTGGTGGGGCTGTCTGAGGGGGGTGGGGTGGTGTCTAGGGGGTGGGGTGGTTGTCCAAGGGGGTGGGGGTGTCTAGGGGTGGGGGTGTCCAGGTGGTGGGTGCTGTCTAGGAGGGGTGGGGTGTCGTTCAGGGGGTTGGTGGGTCTCGAGGGGGTAGGGGTGTCTAAAGGGTGGGGGGCTATCCAGGGTGGGGGGCTATCCATGGGGGTGTCCAGGGGGGTGGGGTGGTGTCCAGGGGGTTGGGGGGCTTTCTAGGGGGTGGGTGTCCAAAGGGGTGGGGTGGTCCAGGGGGTGGGGTGGTGTTTGGGGGGTGGGGGCAGTTCAGGGGGGTGGTGGGGCTGTCCAAGGGGGGTGGGGTGGTGTCCAGGGGGGTGGGGTGTCCATGGGGTGGGGTGGCTATCCATGGGGGTGGGGGTGTCTAGGGGGTGGGGGTATCCAGGTGGTGGGGTGGTGGGGTGGTGTCGAGGAGGGGTGGGGCGTCCAAGGGGTGGGGGCGTTCAGGGGGTTGGGGGTTTCCAAGGGGTGGGGGATATTTAGGGTGGTAGGGGGGTTGTCCATGGGGGTTTCCATGGGGGTGGGGTGGTGTTCAGGGGGTTGGGGGATTTCAGGGAGGTGGGGGTGTCCAGGGGGTGGGGGTGTCCAGAGGGATGGGGGTGTCCAAGGGGTGGGGTGGTGTCAAGGGGGGTGGGGGCGGTCCAAGGGGTTGGTGGGGTTGTCCAAGGGGGCAGGGTGGTGTCCAGGGGGTTTTGGGGGTTTTCCAAGAGGGGTGGGGTGGTGTCTAGTTGTTGTTTTCACTTAAAATTCTGTCTATTTTAAACAAAAGAGAGACACTTTGAGTGATATCGGCCACACTGTGCCTCTTATTTAGGCGGGGTTGACTCGTTCATGTCACAAATGACCCATGGATCTTTCTCCTAAAGTATCAACACAATCTGAATTCGTTTGGTTGGATTTTTGTACGTCAGTTGTTGTTTTCACTTAAAATTATGTCCATTTTAAACAAAAGAGAGACACTTTGAGTGATACCGGCCACACCGTGCCTTGGATTGAGGCAGGGTTGACTCTTACACATCAAAAATGACCCATGGATCATTCTACTAAAGTATCAAACCAATAAAAATGTGTTTGGTTGGATTTTTGTATGTTAGTTGTTGTTTTATGTTAAAATTATGTCAATTTTAAACAAAAGAGAGATGCTTTGAGTGATACCGGCTACACCATGCCTCAGATTGAGGTACGATTGACTCGTATACGTCACAAATGACCCATGGATCATTCTAATAAATTATCAACACAATCTGAATGTTTTTGGTTGGATTTTCGTACCTCAGTTGTTGTTTTCACTTAAAAAAATTTCCATTTTAAACAAAAGAGAGACACTTTGAGTGATACCGGCCACACCGTGCCTTATATTGAGGAAAGGTTGACTCGTACACATCAAAAATTACCCATGGATAGTTCTCCTAAAGTATCAACACAACCCAAATGCATTTGGTCAGATTTCTGTATGTCAGTTGTTGTTTTCACTTAAAATTTTGTCCATTTTAAACAAAAGAGAAACATTTTGAGTGGTACCAACCACACCGTGCCTCAAATTGAAGCAGGGTTGATTCTTAAACATCCAAAATTACCCATGTATCTTTCTCCTAAAGTATCAACACAATATGAATGTGTTTGGTCGGATTTCCATACGTTAGTTGTTGTTTTCACTTAAAATTTTGTCCATTTTAAACAAAAGAGAGACACTTTGAGTGATACTGGACACATCGTGCCTCAGATTGAGTCGGGGTTGACTCGTACATGTTAAAAATGACCCATTTATTTTTCTCCTAAATTATCAACACAATATGAATGTGTTTGGTTGTATTTCTATACATCAGTTGTTGTTTTCACTTAAAATTATGTCCATTTTAAACAAAAGAGAGACACTTTGAGTGATACTGGTTACACCATGCCTTGGATTGAGGCGGGGTTTACTCTTACATGTCAAAAATGACCCATGGATATTTATCCTAAATTATCAACACAATTAAAATGTGTTTGTTTGGATTTTCGTACTTCGGTTGTTGTTTTCACTTAAAATTCTATCCATTTTAAACAAAAGAGAGACATTTTGAGTGATATCGGTCACACCGTGCCTCGGATTGAGGAGAGGTTGACTAATACACATAAAAAATTACCCATGGATCGTTATAATAAATTATCAACACAACTCGAATGTTTTTGGTTGGATTTCTATACGTCAGTTGTTGTTTTCACTTAAAATTATGTCCATTTTAAACAAAAGAGAGACATTTTGAGTGCTACCGGCCACATCGTGCCTCAAATTGAGGCGGGGTTGACTCATACACATCAAAAATGACCTATGGATCGTTCTCCTAAAGTACCAACACAATCCAAATGCTTTTGGTTGGATTTTTGTACGTTAGTTGTTGTTTTCACTTAAAATTCTATCCATTTTAAACAAAACAGAGACACTTTGAGTGATACCGGCCACACCGTGCATCTGATTGAGGTGGGGTTGACTCTTATACATCAAAAATGACCCATGGGTCATTCTCATAAAGTATCAACACAATATAAATTCATTTGGTCAGATTTACATATGTCAGTTGTTGTTTTCGCTTAAAATTTTGTCCAATTTAATCAAAAGAGAGACACATTGAGTGATACTAGTCACACCATGCCTCAGATTGAGGAAGGGTTGACTCTTATACATTCAAAATGACCCATGGATCTTTATCCTAAAGTATCAACACAATATAAATGTGTTTGGTTGGATTTTCATATGGCAGTTGTTGTTTTCACTTAAAATTCAGTCCATTTTAAACAAAAGAGAGACACTTTGAGTGATACCGGACACACCATGCCTCGTATTGAGGCAGGGTTGACTCTTACACATCACAAATGACCAATGGATTGTTTTACTAAAGTATCAACACAATCCTAATGTGTTTGGTCTGATTTCTGTATGTTAGTTATTGTTTTCACTTAAAATTCAGTCCATTTTAAACAAAAGAGAGACACTTTGAGTGATGTCGGCCACACCGTGCCTCGGATTGAGTCGGGGTTGACTCTTACACATCAAAAATGTCTCATGTATTTTTATCCGAAAGTATCAACACAATCTAAATGAGTTTGGTTGGATTTACGTATGTCAATTGTTGTTTTCACTTAAAATTTTATCCTTTTTAAGCAAAATAGAGACACTTTGAGTGGTACCGGCCACACTGTGCCTTGGATTGAGGCAGGTTTGACTCATACACATCAAAAATGACCGATTTATCGTTATCCTAAATTATAAACACAACTTTAATTCATTTGGTCAGATTTTCGTACGTCAGTTGTTGTTTTCACTTAAAATTCGGTCCATTTTAAACAAAAGAGAGACATTTTGAATGGTACCGAACACACTGTGCCTCAGATTGAGGCGGAGCTGACTCATAAATGTCAAAAATAACCCATGGATCGTTATCCTAAAGTATCAACACAATATGAATGCATTTGTTTAGATTTTTGTACGTCAGTTGTTGTTTTCACTTAAAATTTGGTCCATTTTAAACAAAAGAGAGACACTTTGAGTGATATCGGCCACACCGTGCCTTGGATTGAGGCAGGGTTGACTCATACACATCAAAAATAACCCATGGATAATTATCCTAAAGTATCAACACAACCCTAATGATTTTGGTCAGATTTACGTACGTCAGTTGTTGTTTTCACTTAAAATTTTGCCCATTTTAAACAAAAGAGAGACACTTTGAGTGATACCGCCCACACCGTTCCTTATATTGAGGTGGGGTTGACTCATACACATCAAAAATGACCCATATATAGTTCCCATAAATTATAAATATAACCTGAATGCGTTTGGTTAGATTTCTGTATGTCTGTTGTTGTTTTCACTTAAAATTATGTCCATATTAAACAAAAGAGAGAAACTTTGAGTGATACCGGCCACACCGTGCCTCATATTGAAGCGAGGTTGACTCTTACACGTTAAAAATTACCCATTGATTGTTCCCCTAAAGTATCAACACAACACAAATGTGTTTAGTCAGATTTTTGTATGTTAGTTGTTGTTTTCACTTAAAATTTTGTCCATTTTAAACAAAAGAGAGACACTTTGAGTGATACCGGCCACACCGTGACTCGTATTGAGGCAGGGTTGACTCTTACATGTCCAAAATGACCCATGGATAGTTCCCCTAAAGTATCAACACAATACTAATGTGTTTGGTTTGATTTGTGTACGTCATTTGTTGCTTTCACTTAAAATTATGTCCATTTTATACAAAAGAGAGACACTTTGAGTGATATCGGTCACACCGTGCCTTGGATTGAGGCGAGGTTGACTCTTACACATCACAAATGACACATGGATCATTTCTATAAATTATCAACACAATAAAAATTTGTTTATTCAAATATGAAGGTATTTTGGATATTTTACTGGTTTTTCTTATCCAAATACCAAAGAAAAGTGGTTCATCATTCTTGTATGTTGTTGGTGCATTTCATCTGTTAAAATGGGAAAATGGATCATTGGAGAAAGGATTTTTTATTTAATAACAATTAAAATTTTCCTACGAAAATTTACATATAATAATGTTTCATATTTTTATCCCCTTAACCCCTCTCAAAAATGACCGCCAATTGTACATGTCCCCACGTCAGATCTTCATGCTATTTGTGTACAATCTTCCATCAGGTATGTGGGAAACTCATTTCTGAACAAATCTATATCATCTTGTGAGTATGATGATTTTCGACAGTCATAGTAGTACTACAAAATATTTAAATAAATAATTAATAAATAATTTAAATTAAATAGTAGTTGTTTTTGAAAATACCTCTTTAGGGATGTTAGTTTGTTGATGAAAAATGATCTCTTTCATAAATTTACAAACATAATACCGCAATCATTATTATTTGTTTGTTTTGGATAGTGTAAAAAATTGATCATTAGGATAATAAGTAACTTGTGTTGATATGTGTTTGGATAGTGAAATTTTATTATATATACCCTGATATTTTTCCATATGTAGTACTTTCTCGCCTCCTTATGCTTATCCCCTATCCTAGTTCCTTTCTTTAGATGATAATCATACACCACCCTATCATAACAGAATCCTCAGTAAAAGATAATATAAATTATATTACTTGATGTTTAGACCTAAAATGTAGGATGTAGTGTCTTACAGATTCACAAACTCCATCATGTTTGGTCGGTTTGTTGGATATCCTTGCATTGAATCCAGAAAATAAATATTTCGAGTATCCAGGTTCACCGCAATTAGCAGCCAATGTTGCCTAAAAATAAAAAAAGGAATAAGTAATAAAAGAAGTGAAAATATAATTGATATGCTTTAATCGTAGAGTTTTACCCCTGCATGGTTAGTATTAGGAAGATTCTATCATCTATAATCTTGCTTTCAAATGTTTTCAGCAAGTCGTTCACTATTTCATCCTTTTTTGATGGCTCTAATTTTGTTAGTTATATTGATGTGGTATAAGGACTAACGAGTCTGAATTTTGGCTCATGGGAAAATTCCTTCAACTATTTTTCATATATACATCTTTCAATAATTAAAATGCATTTAGTCATAATTTTTACATTATACCATATTTTAGAAAATCAATTCATGAAAACATACCTCATATATATAAATTTACAGCTGTCACGCCTAGACAACTATATTCAAGGATCTCATTTACATTTTCAACAGTAATGAAATCTTGAATTTCCTCTCCATATATATTCTTTTCAAAAACCACTATATGAATACTACCACCTCTTATCTTCATATCCACATGAGTCTTCAATGCTAGTAAATCTGGATAGAGAACAGGTGGTGTTTTTGTGCTTTTAGTAGCTTTTTGGGATCGGTTGGTTAATCCTTTAGATGCTTTTGAGCCAACTTTTCTTTTCAGCCCCTTCCCTTTCTCCATCTGTAATAACATTAATTGTTTCATACCATTTTTTCATTAATTGTTAAAGGTTTAGCTATAAAAAAAATGGAAATAAATACCTCTTTGTCCACATGTACTCTTACAAGTTGTGACGGCCATGCAATGAATGTCCCAATACCCTTTTCAACTGTATGAATATCATCATCATCAAGTGTAATAGGTAGCTCTACATTTGGCTCATGAGCTATAGTAATCATCACTTTTAGATGATCTTTTGGAAGTGGTCTATTATGCAGCTTGTCCTCTAGGATGTTGAACACCGTAGCCCTCTCTACAAGGTGATGGGTGGGTGTTGACAGATATAAATCACAGTCATTATCACCCTGTAGAAGATCAGTACAGAAAAAGTATCAGTGTTTGTCTGATTCACATTTCATGGGAAAAAAATTTAGAATATTGATTACCACGGCTAAGACAGTTCTTTGAGGGGAATGGCTTGCCTCAAATCTGGTGGGGGTGGGGCGGGATCTTCACACGCTGGTTGTTCCTGAGTTGTGTCTTCTCCTTTATTCTCACCCATAAAAGTTTCTAGCAACTCTCCCTTCTATTGAAATCATTCTTCAAGATTTTCTAGTCTTTCTCTCATTTGTTTCATTTTTTCATCTCTATCATCTATTTTTTCTCATAATATACTTGGGGTGTCACCCCAAACCCCGCACCTCTGACATGACCGTATTGTTTTGGCCGCTTCAAAGTTGTTGATAATAGGTCTGCATCCACTACAGGAGTATCTAATTCCTGTGACTTTCGGATATAGGAAAATAACTAATTATTTTTATGTAATATCAATTTAAAACAAATATTTTTATAGTTTCATACTTATACATATTTCCTACACTTTTTGTGTGTTTTAATCTACTAGCTTCCCTTCCTTATTCACACGTTCCTCCTTCCATAGCACATGATGTGGGATGGAAGTGTCTTTGGTTTTAGACTCATCAATCTACATATAAATATAGAAAGATAATTATGATGTTGTTTCTTGGAACCTAACAATATTATTATAAATTTAAAATATGTAACATTTTCTTTTCTAGTGAAGCATACCCCATCCTTACTTTACGATAGGGGTATGTTGTTTTTGATGCATGTTCCTTATTTTTAGTATTGAGTTGTTGTTTCATAAATAAAATATTATTGATGAATACACATATCCTCAAACAACTTATTATCATCCACAATGTACCTAAAACTTCTCATCCCCACGGCGGCCAATAAATTCATCTCATTCTTCTTAGGATATCAGGTGAGCGTAGACAAGGGGTGGGTGTGGGTTTATTTTACCTTTGGAATCTTTCAGGTGACATTTTGTTAAAATAGTGCGAAAACCTCAATGAATACTTCCTGCAAGCCTTAGTACATAATTCTTGTGTGAATAATCTACTATAAATGTACTCTGAAAGAGATTAAGAAGAGTAATACATTGTTTCATTATTTTATTTGCTAGTAAATTAAAGAAATAATATCATAATGTTACCATAATTTATTCCCAGATCACAGCCTCCATCCCAGACACAACATGGTTTCATGAATCTATGTCAATCATCACGCGTTGTTGAGTGAAAATTCCAATGTAAATACTAAACATAGCCTTGTTGGGATTCACATGTTCGCCTCGTGCATTCCATCCGACATCAAATTTGATGCCTTTGCTTTTATCCTTAAGAACTTTGGCTAACACCATCAAACTATGACGCACCTATGTTTTCTGCGACGTCGGTCCTTCATCCCCAACCATTTCATTGATATCAACATAATTTATATGTTCATCTGATATTCTAGCAACGAAATGTGTTGATAGTTGTTGAACCTCAACACTAAGAGCAGCAAGAGGTTCATAAACTTGTTGTTGCTCTGCACTATGAGCAGCCGCAGTAGCAATAGCTTGAGAGACTTTTTTAGCCTCAAGGTTAGGAGCACCATAATGTGAAAAAGTCATTATCTTCAAAAGTGGTAGAACAGTTAATTTAGATTACATTAATTCAGTAATGATAAGATAATAACATGATATAACAATATCTATATTACAAAAAAAATATAACCTGTTTACTGAACTCTCTTTATTTTTTTCAAAGGTTGAAGGGATTTGAAACCTCTATAGATTATCTAAATCCCTTCATTATGGTCTCCTCTAACATATAAAACATCATCTATATTGGGACCGATGTGAAATGATTGCGACGTACCACTAAAATAATCATCCTCAACTGAATTTTCATCAGACCCTTTAGTAGTTTTGGACAATAACAGAACAATCAACCACTTTTGGTTTGCAGGATATGGAACATAAAATACTTGTACCGCTTGTGATGCCATTATAAATTGTCCATTTTTGTACCCTTCTTTACTAAAATCAACTTTCACAAATCCCAATTCATCTATTTTAACACCACTATTTTTATCAACCCATTTGCATTGAAAAATCGGCAATTCTAATGTCGTATAATCCAACTCTCATATTTTTTTGATAATGCCAAAGTATGAAATATTTTCATAAATTGGATTTCTGTCCTTACTACCAGAAACATGCATCGCTTCAGCCACAAGTGTAACTCCACTATTTTTCGTGGTACTATCTTAATTGTGTTCATCTATATAGAATGTATAACCATAAATTACATAACCATTGTAAGATAATACATACACACTTGGTTCGGTGACTAGTCATCAAAGTCTCTATGAAATTGAATTCATATTTTCATCTAAATCCTTAAAAATATGGAACTGAAACCATCCTATAAACTGGTGATTATGTGTATTTGATATCCATTTTTCAGCCCTTGATGGATTCAACCGCCTAAGAATTTCTTTGTGGGTTTCAATATATGAAGCAACCTCCCAATTGTTATGAAAAACATAAATGTGGGAATGCTCCCGATTTGTAATATTGATTGTCACTACATCTATTCCAGAAATTCCCTCACCCTTAATGCATCCAGTGTGACGAGATTTCGGGAGACCAATTCTTTCTACATTAGATAGGTATTCGATACAGAATTCAATGGCTTCCTCAAAAATATATTGCTCCACTATACAACTCTCTGGCCAACTTTGATTTTTGATATACCCGTTCAAAATATTCATATATTGTTCAACAGGGTACATCCATATATAGTGCAGAGGACCAAAAAGTTAAATCTCTCTCACCAAGTGAAGCATCAAATGAACCATCATATCAAAGAATGTTGGTAGGAAGAACATTTCTAATTCACATAATATGATGACAATTTCTCTTTCCATAGCTGGAAATTTTTCCGGGTCTAAAACTTTGCTACATATAGCTTTGAAAAAGAAACAAAGTTTTCTTAACGTATGATAAAAATTCTTGGGCAAAATGCAACATAAATCGATAGGAATTAAATCTTGCATCAAAACATGGCAGTCATATGATTTCAAACCTTTTAACTTCAAATCATCCATTAACACAATGTTCTTGATATAGGATGAATACCCCTATGGAACCTTTACATCATTGAAGAAGTTGCAAAATTGATATCTCACCTCCCTGGAAAGATTGTAAGCAGCTGGAGGAAGAAACATTTGATTTTCACCATTCACGGGAGCCAACTCTTCTCATATTCCCATGTCAACCATGTCCAACCTTTCCTTGATTCCATCCTTTTTTTTGCTAGGGGCATTTAGCAACATTCCGATAACACTGTCACATACATTTTTTTCCACATGCATCACATCAAGAAAATGTCTGACGTACAAATAATTCTAGTATGGTAATTCAAAAAAAAACTGATCTCTTTTTTCAACCGATTTTTGTAAGGTTTTTCGAAAATGGTTTACCAAAAACAATGTTCGCATATTTTACTTTCTCAAACAACTGATCACCTGTTAGTGGAGACGGTGTTGTGCGTTGTTCTGAACATCCATTGAATGATGTCGTCCAAGATCAGTACTTATGTCGACGAGGTAGAAATCTACGATGTCCTAGAAACACAGATTTTGATAAATGTTTCAACCTAATTGATTATGTATCTTCTTCGCACATGGGAACCCTTTAGTTCCTTTAATTCTATAGCCTGAAAATTTTCCATAAGCAGTGAAATCACTTATCATCCCATACAACGTCGCTCTCAATGTAAAGTATTCACTTTTATAAGCATCATACAACATAACACATGAATCCCACAATAACTTCAAATCCTCAATCAAAGGAGACAAATAAACATCAATATCATTACCTGTTTTTTTTGTCCTGATATAAGCATAGATAACATGATGAATTTTTGCTTCATGCATAACCAAGGTGGTAAGTTATAATTTACCAACATAACAGGCCATGTACTGTGAGTGTTGGTTTGAAAACCCAAAGGATTCACTTCATCTATAGATAATGCAAGATGAAGGTTTCTCGGATCTTTTCCAAATTCAGGATACTCATGATTAATTATCTTCCATTGAGGAGATTAGACCGAGTGATGTAATTTCCCATCTTTATTTATTTTATCTACATGCCACGACAATTGTCTTTCAATTTCTTCACTTCCATATAGATGCCTAAACCTTGGAATGATTGGAAAGTACCATACAACTTTCTTAGTACTAGATATATCTTCCTTGTATCGAGAAGCACCACACTTTGGAAATTCTGTAAGTAATTTTTTCTCCTTGAGAAACAGTATACAATCTTTCGGTCAATCATGTATTCTTTCAAAAATCATACCCATCGAGCATAGCATTTGTTTAGCTTCATATGTCTGGTTTGGGAGCTTATTATCTTCTGGGAGCATGTCATTGAAGAGAGAAAGTAGTTATATAAAACTGACATCACTCCATCCATTTCCTTCTTTCAATTTAAACAACTTCAGTATAGCTGACAATGCTGTATATTTAGTGCAACCAGCATACAATGGCATCTTTGCACAAATCTTTAAATTCTCAAAAAAATTTGGAAAATCATGGAGTTCTTATTCAACTGTCCTTGTTATTTCCTCAATACGATCTTCATCATCATTGACATCTGTAATCACATCCTCCATATGTTCTTCTTCATTATCCATATTTGTATTCATATATGATGATCCATAAAATGTAGTTTTATCCCAGCCAGTAGCTAAATTTTCTTTTTCTCTGTGTTTATTCCAACATTTATAACTTTTATTTGTTCCATGACATATCAAATGTTATTTAAACTCCTCTTGAGTAATTATTCTAGAATAACAACAATGTAAACATAGACAAAGAATTTGAGAAGAATCCTTTGTGTGATCCTTTGTAAACTTAATGAACACTTTCACTCCGTTCTCATACTCTATTGTCAAACGATTAGCATCCATCCAATATTTATTCATCTCCATCCTATTTGAATATCAAATATTAGTATTTATGATTCAAATACACAAAACAAGACTTCCAAATATAGTATAACAGAACCACTTCCTTATAAAAATAGAGATTAATAGAGCCTAACCATTTCCAATAAAGATTTGGAAATCAACAGAACCAGGATAGACCCCCCATCAAAATCAACACACTTTCCAACCCCCTTACCAATAATTCTAGCACCCACCACCCTTGCAAAAAAAACATTAAACATCCTTTTAACCACCCCTACCAGCCACCTCATTCATAATAAAATAATAACATTAAATAGCCCAAAACTAGTGACCAGACTCAAATAAAATGAAAACAAGGGGTTCACAGGGGAAACAAATAACCTAGGTTTATCCAAAATTACTATGGAATATCATAGGTTCTGTTACCCAAATTAACATAAGAAATAGAAAATTAAGGTTAGTGAACATAAATTCTATCATGAACATCTAAAGAATATGCAATAACTCTCCCTAAATAACATGGGGCTCTACCAACTCCTACCATATACCTAGAAAATAATTGAAAAAATTAAGAAAAATGGTTTCTTGTACCTATTTATAATAGTGCTACAAGAAAAGTATAATGAACATAGATCGTACCTCCAAACACTCTTGGAGCCACTTGGTAAAAAGACTATAGTGACTACAACTATCTGAGATTCTAACCACTAACTTCCCAATATAGGAGTAGTCTACTTAGGGGTAGTATTAGTAGAATCAAACCAAAGTTCCATCCACCTCATGCTACTCCCCGATCTCCTCCATCACTTTAGTGTTGTACAGACCTCCTTTCTCCAGTTCCTTCCTCTGCCTAGGCTATTCATCGACTGCCTCTTTGACTATAGAATGAATGTTAAGAAAATGCAATGTGATATGTCTATACCCATCACAATAATATTAAATTCCTTAGAGTAATGGGATATCCTAGAGGTAACTATGAATGACAGTGCCTCCTGACATGAGACTTGCATCACACACCTACTATGGGTGGGTGCTGCTAACCCTACATCCCAGAAGATCACTACCTTAAACAATTATGATATCAACTCAAATCATAGACATAATCATAGAACACTAATATAGCCATCCAAAGCTTAGTATTACATATTTAATTCCCCCAAACCACTAGAGGTTGGTCTATGAATTGATCAACATAAATTAATGGATTTAATAAAAAGAGATGAAATACAATCCAACCAAGTGAAATACATTTACACTCTCCTAAGAATAAATTCATCCCCCATCACGTAATCGTTTTCTCTATAGTGTAGGTGTACTTAACAAAAATCAATTGGCCTGACACACCAAGGGTAGTTCTTTACTAAAGCAGTATCCATTCAAAATAACAATCCCGATACCCATAATAGGTATCAGGGAAGAATCGCTATCTACCCAATGAAGTGCATGGTGTCTCCCCATTTTCAAGAAAAAACCTTATAGACTAGAACCTAGGAACAACTGGTCATAGAGGTTCACTAAGTTAACACCACACTTAAATTATCCTTGACATAAAAGAAAGATGTGTGGAATTTACCATTGATCGAAGTCAAGAAACATCCCACAATCCTAAAAAGAATTAACCACCCAAATACAACTTCTCACATGTTCATACCACTATCTAAACCCAAAGTCCTTTTCCAAAGAATACCATTCATCTTTCCATGGATGCGCTACTCTGATCTCCTCATCTTCTGTGGCCCTAGTGCATGAAGACTGGAGGCCATTCCATGAATCTTAGTTTAAAAATAAATGAACCTAAATGAATTATAGGCTCCACTATGAACCGTCTCAAGGAGATATTCAATTTAGAACACTATAACATCACAAAGACACTCATCATCTCTGGTATATGGGTTGATGCATACACCATATCCTTACCAAGAGTTAACCATAAGTCTCCCTTATATAGCATTCCATAATTCCACAACATTCATAGGGAAGAAAAGTATTCTTCTTGCACACATCACATAAAACCATGCTCACCAACTAAGGGAAATATAACTTAACATCCACAGGGTTGGATACACTTTCTATATTTGAGGGGTCCTAATCACTATCATAAATAGAACCTTCCCCATAAACACAATCACCAGTACATCATGACACCCACAAAGTGTAACCAACTAATAATGAGGTGGGTACTATCAAAACTCTTCTTTTTCATGAAGGGGTTTACAAAAAGACCACTTTCCCCAGTATAGATAAACCCACTCCACCAAAAGTATGAGGAAAAAACACTCAACATTAATATAATATTCATGTATAACAAGGTCTAGCTTGAGGTTTCATGAGAATATCAAACCCTCATACATATGACACTTGGTGAAAAATAAATTCTAGTTCTAAACATTATAAGGACCCATGGGGAATCATAAAAAAGTCATACTTTAGTTCAAATCATCTATTAACCAAGTATAAGAATCCACTACGTGTGTTATTTCATGACATAGATTGTTAGAACTCTATGTTAGTTAGAATCTAATCTAAGGGTGGTGATCATGGGGAAGAATCCAAACATCGCCCTAATGAAAACTACTCTCACAAAACCTATCCACCAAAAATAAACCTAAAAGGAGAAGAGGAAGACTTACCTAGAGTAGATCGCACCCACGATGGAGGGATAGAAGAAGAGTTGAGTGGTTAGGGAGCCTTCTATGCAATATCTGGAGGGGAAGGTGTGACTGCTAGAGGGGGAGGTGCACAGGAGGAGCTGCTACTGTTGACAAATGGAGAAGAAGGGTTCGCGGGGAGTAGGGTCTAGTGGAGAGGAGGAGAAGTAGCGTTTGCGGGGAGGAGGATCCATGTAAGGGGTTCGAGGGGGAGGATAAGGAGTAGGGCTAGCAGTGGAGGTCCGGCAAAGAGAAGATCAGGAGGGAGGGGATTTGTCACAGGGGTACAGCACCGTGAGGGCTTAAGGGTGTGATAAACAGAGGATATTGTGCACCCGATTTTATAAAATATGGGACTATGGTTCTATCAGCGCTAAAAAAGCACTGATAAAGGCTTCCTTTATCAGCACTTTTTTTAGCGCTGATAAAGGAAGCCTTAATAAACCCTTTTTTTAGCGCTCATAAAGTAAGCCTTTATCAACACTTTTTTAGAACTGATAAAGTAAAGATTTATCGGTGATTTTTTAGTGCTTATAAAGCGTACTCTTTATAAGCACTAAATTTTTAGAACTGATAAAGGAAGCCTTTATCAGCACTTTTTTATTAGCGCTAATAAAAGGTGGTACTTCCCTTGCCTGTTTTTGTAGTAGTGCATCACCTTTAATACCATTCTATCACAACCTGCCTTCTTCAAGATGAGGGAAGGGGTAGAAAGATGTTGATACCTTCCTTCCTCAATATGAGGGAGAGATAATGACCCCCGAGTTCCGCCTCCAATAGGCCCCAGGGTGGTGACCAGCACCAAGGGTATAGAAATCTCACAAAAATGGAAGGCATTAACCTTTTTATAGTACCCAATATTGTTAGATAAGATTTATCAACCTCAAACAACTCCAAGAAAAATATATATATAAGGAAACAAAAATCTATCCCACATGCATGTTCAAAGTAAAACTACTAGAAATATAAAGTAAACTCTAAATTAAGTATAAAAATAAAACTAAGCAGCGACAAAACAACCATCCCCAATGTCCAAGCTAGTAAGTTCCAGAATAGTCCACATAATCTCTTTGGAAACCTAAAAACAATTTTATATACGTAGGATGTGAAAAAAAGTATACTCAGTAGGGAAAAACCAAATTCGCCCATGCACAAGTGAGAGAAGCATACTAATGCCCCTGTGAGAAAATAGTAAAAACTCAAAAGCACCTAAAAAGGTATACTATCCACCCCAACCTCACCAAATAATGCAAGTCAAGTAAATTAAAGTAGTAAGCACATCGATATTTGGGTACCTCTCACCACTTCCCACTGGTTAACTGCTTATCACTAATAGAGAACATCTTGATGCTACCACGCTCTTCCACAAGCCCCACTCTCACAACCCACCCGCACACACCTGGGCCACAAACCACACACATCTTGCCCGCGGACACCTAGGCTGCAACCACCACACGTCTCACCCGAAAACATCTGAGCCTCATCCTGAAGACACCTGGGAAACAAACCACCTCTCACACATCCAATACCATAAATCTAGTATTAAACCTCAAGTTATTACAGCCTGCTTAAAGAGTCTTGGGTGATAAATGCCTAGAAGAGGGATCAAGGTAAAGTTAGTAACTAGCCATCCATCCACCCACCAGGATGTTGGGAAATACACTCTCCCCCATAACAATGGGGGTGTTTGGCATGAAGTGATCAACACGGGTGGGCGCGTATATAAATCACAAGGAACTACATGTGTGTATATATATAGGTATCAAACACTTAGCCCAACCTATGAGTTTTCAAAAAACTACCAGACCACACAAAATACCCTTGTTTCCACCTCTACATGCACATACCACCACAAATGACAGTCACATGAACGCTTCTTCACTACAAGATCCAACTCAAAACATACCCACAGCCAATTCATTTAACCAATTATCATTCTGCATTATCCAACCATTCATTTCTTTATTTTCATCCCTTCTTGGGCAACTACCAAACACTGCAAACGTTATAAGGTGAAGCAACCATACCAACCACTACAAAAGACAAACAAGTAAATAAGGGTCGATGGTAAAGGAATCCATTCTAACACTCATTTAGAAAAACAAACAGGAATCAACCAGCTTGCAGTCCCACTACACAACACTCCTCATTACTACCACACTTTGCATCCCCGCTGTGAAAAAACACCACACCCAACACACACATAAACATGAAATCATGAAACAACCCAATCCTACAACCCCATTGCCCAACCACTACCTAGATGCAGTCCCACTGCATAACAAATCCATCCATTCCACGGTCAACCAAACTCTCATCCTGAGATACCATCACACCACCTATACCGTCTCATACACACAATTACACCCCCAGTCACAGCACCAAACTACCAACATGGATGCAAAGCCAAACGTAACCACACAAAACACACAGCCACACTAACAAGGAAAAGTTTATTTAGATTTAGTATCACTTGTTCTTTAATTTCACTTGATAAAACATGGTTGATCCCAGAACATATTTAATCATGGGGCATCCATTTATTTAACCGAGTATACGTAATTAACCAGATTCAAATTCTTACAGTAGTGATTCACAAATCATACAGGTGCGAAAACAGAGGCCACCAATAGTCATGATTTTCAGAAGAACACAACCCATAAAATTCACAACATGGATCAAGGATAACATATAAAACAAAAAAATCATCACCATCATAGTCCCCCTTGTTTATTTCTTATTATTATCTTCTTTAAATTGTTTTCAACAGTATTCACAAGGATACATGAGTACACCCACCCCTCATGATACACAATTAAAAGAGAGATGAAGGAAATTTATACTTAGAACAATAGGCGACCAAAACTCCTCCTTGATCCAAAACAGAGGGGTCGCACGAAAAGGAGACTCCATGGAAAACTGAATAGGGGGGCTACAGCACAAGCTCACAACTTTTCTGGGGAAGAAAGGGTCTTGGAACACAAATAGAAAATGGAAGGGTTCAAAGGAAGAGAATATTCGACTTTAGAAAGGTCATATCCTAAATCTATGGGGAAACAGTTTCAAAGGCCATTAAAGGCGGATCACGACCAAGACCACGTGGTTTATGAGTCAAAGGAAGATTCAGGTTTTTAGAAGATAAATACCATTTGAAATGGCCCAAAAACTCATTAAATATGGAATTTAGATCATTTAACATCAAAGAAATCATCAAAGGGGTGGAACTAGAAAAACTGGAAAAAACTGAAAATGAGTCATCGATGGGTGAGTCACCGACAACAAGCCACCGGCAGCGAATCATCGATGCTAAGCTACCGACGATGAGCTACCGACACTGAGCTACCAACGTTGATCCACCAAAGTTGAGCTACTAATGATGAGCCACCGACATGACCTACCGATGCCTAAATCACTGAAGCACTGACTTACCGATGCCCTAACTCACCGACGCCTCGACCTAGTGATTCCCTCAACCTACTGCTGCCCTCAACCTACTGACACCCACGACCTAATGATGCCCTGACTAATTAACACCTCGACCTACCGACGCCCTCGACCTACAGATTCCCTAACCTACCGACACCTTGACCTACTAACTCCCTCAACCTACCAACGCCCTGACCTACCGACACCCCGACCTACCGACGCCCGGACCTATCGACACCCTCGACCTACCGATGCCCTGACCTAACGGCGCCCTAACCTACCAACGCCCTGACCTACCGATGTCCTGACCTACTGATGCCTCGACCTACCGATGCCCTCGACCTACCAATGCCCTCTACCTACTGACTCCCTTGACCTATTGATGCCCTGACCTGCCGATGCCCTGACCTACTGACACCTTCACCTACCGACACCCTGACCTACTGATGCCCTGACCTACCGATGGAAAAATTAGAAATTTGGAAAACTCTTGAAATGAGCTACCATTTTCTCCCAGAACACATCAAACACTGGATTTTGATAAAGTGATGGACCATGGAGGTATGAGCTATTACATATACACATGAACCATAATTTTCGTGATAAAACATGCATGAGAAAACAAAGTAATTAACACCCTAAATAATGAAAATAATGAAATTTTATTAATAAACAGGTGGTAAAATGTTGTAAGGGGATCATATAAGATATTATAAATATTAATATGATTTTTTATGAATTAATAAAATTCTTTAAACCATTATAAAGGAGGTTACATCATGTTCAAACAAAAGAAAGTGTGAGGTAAGGGACTTTGTCTCAATTTTCCTTCATTGAGGCATTGAAATGTTATACACCTAATTTATTTTATATAGTGTATATACTTATCCTTTGACATGAAATATTATGATTCATCAATAATTTATGTTATTTTAAGTTTCAATTTTAATTATTTCATCCAAATGGATTTGAATTGAAAATTATCAAGTTGCAAAGAATTTGATAAATAAATTTCTTTCCATTGGGTTATATTACTCCTCTATTGTCTTTGATATTATATGATTATGTGTGTATTAACTTTTGAATATATTATATTCTATATCCAAGTGTTTTGTGTGGATTTAAATTTTATACACATAATTGATTCATTGGTTAATTCTCACTTCAACGTTATGATCTATGTAAGTGTTTATTTCACAATATCATTTTAATCAGGATTGTTTATTCTTGAATTTTAATTGAAGGAAATTATTTTATCATTGTCTAATAAACCCCTATCATTTTATTATACTCTGTTTATTCATAAATTTTTCAATTAATAGTACCATTTTCCCACTCTTTAGTACTTAAAATTACTGATAAAATGTTTTTAATAAAATTCAACTTCATTTCTCTCTTTGGTTGAAAATCCTTTTTCTTCCAAAACCATGTTTTATAAAAATGTTTTCAAAAATGTTTTTAAAATTATCTAAATGATTTATTAAATAAATTTTTACACTTTTTTTATTTTTTTAAATAAATATTCATGTCATTTTCCAAACAAGGTCCATTTAGATTTTACTAAAAATTTAAAAGGAATCTTTTTTAACACATATGAAATGTATGTAATTTACCATTTTCATGACCAATAAATTTTTTAAAGCTTATTATATAAGTTTAAAAGGATATTTTTAATGAAAATTATTTTCAGAATAATTTGAGAACTTTTATTTTTTTTTTAAGTAAAAAAGTAAATTTTCCTCAAGAATGTTTTTAATGAAATTTTTAGGGTATTTATATTTGTCAATGAAAACACCCTTTATTTTACTTATATGGTATCTTCCTACATATTTCTTGTCTTATGAAGACAATGGATAGGTCGGTAGTGACTATAGAGGATCTTAGGGATACTTGGTGCTTTGAACTGTATATGGGGGTCATAGATTGGAGATCAAGAGCTAGGATCTCTCAGCAATTTTCTTTCTAGTTTTGTCAGGTTGGGATATATTTCTAGTTTTATGTGTATTTTTTCTCTTTACTTTTCAGTTTGTATTTTTTTACTCTTGTACACCCTAGAGGTTTTTCATTTTTTATTTACCTTCTATTTGTTGAATCTTTTTATTATTATTCCTCTTAACTTCTGCATTTTTATGGTTAGTTGTGTACATACAGGTACATTAGGTAAATACATCACCATGTTAAATATTCCTTTAGGTTCTTGTCTCTAGCCCCTTTCCTATGGAGGCGGGATTTGGGTAGTTTCAACTTGTGCCCTGGTTAGGGTTGGGTCATGACAGATTGATATCAGAGGTGGTTTGATCCTTGGGATAGTGTTTGGATTAGTCCCCTTATGAGGATTTGGTTGGGATTAAGGACGCAGTTTCAAATTGTATCAAGTGTTTCTATAAGTCCATAGAATCCATTGATAGTACTTGTGGTCAACATATCCATTCACAAGGACCTTGAATACCTATTTGACAACTCATCTTACAAAGACATTGGTTGTAGGGATAAATGTTGCTTGTATCATATAGGATTGAGTCCTTGAATATCCTTCATGATTCATCTCCCCATTGTTTATATATATATATATATATGTTCATATGATCATTGTACATCTTGATAACCTTCAGGATAACTCTACGATGTTAGCCATCTGAGATACCAGTTGTTGATCGTGATGATGATATAATGAGTTATGAGGCATCAATATAGGGTCCATCCCATGTGATCCTTCCTCTAGGTGTATAGGTAGCACCACCACCACTTATCGAGTAGTAAATTATACCAACCAAGAAGGTTGAGGATGCATATAGTCTCATCATACTCCGTAAGTTCTAGAGCCAGAGGCCACAGAGGTTCCATGGAGATGCAGATTCCCAGGTAGTGGAGGATTGGATAGAGTAGGTGGTATGTGTTTGCAGGCTCATCTTCACACCGACATATCTAGAGGTTGTGGTGGAAGCTATCCTTTTACAAGGAGCAGCTGGTAACTAGTGGAGTTTGGTTACCTAGATATGCGATGAGTCGACACTCTTGTAGCCCGACTTCAAGTAGCTATTTTGTGAGGAGTATTACCCCTCCTATTTATACTCAGTTCCGATTCAGGAGAATCTAGAGATTCATAAGGGAGAGATTATATTGGATGAGTATGTTGAAGGTTCATAGACCTTACATGGTACTCCCTTGACATGATCTGAGATGGATACTTCCAAGCATTGAAGTTTGAGCAAGGATACCATAGAGAGATCCTTTCCAATGTGGTTACCTTGTGCCTTTCCACCTATGTCAAGGTATTAGAGTGGGAAATAGTGATAAATAGATTCCTATGATAGGGATTACAGATATCTAGAGCTTAAAGTGGGTATTATAGAGTTGAGTCTTCTACAATAGCTAGTAGACACTAGTCGGTAGGATCTCGGCGTAGGAGATCCTATCAAGATCAGACTCAAATGTGTGGTCGTGTGGAACATAGACAACATAGAGGACCATAGAAACACCAAAAGGGGATTTTCCTTTATTGTGATGGTAGAGTTCACATAGAGTGTGTCTTCCTGGCCAGATTCACTGAGTATCATAGGTAGGTAGTTGACAAACCGCCATGGTAGAAACATCTCCATGATCAGGGATCACCCAGGTGAGGGTAGGGTGGACCCTATAGAGGAAGAGATGGTAGAGGATCATGAGTAGTTATGGGAGGTGGATGAATCTATGAGATCCTTCCACCATCACCACCAAGCGGCTCACGACAGGCTCAGGGTGCTGGTGGTCAGGGTCGCAGATAGTTGCAGGCTCTAGAGTATTATGACCCCACAACACATGATATGATTAGTGGTATGATCATTGTGTTTTCTAATATTGATCATGTACTGGTAGAAATAATTTCCAATCATTCTTTCATCTCTATAATCCTGGTGTGGGAGATGGAGCTCCCAATTGAGTCATTATACCAGCATCTTCATCTTAAGGTTCCTACATGGAATGATTCTTCTATATCTTTTATATTTCGGCAGTGTGAGTTATTACTTGGTAGAGAGAGGTTCGTGTGGGACCTTTTGGTTATCATTATGAAACCCTGTGATTTCATATTAGGTATGTATTGGTTTTAAATGGTTCTAGCCCAAATTTACTATCACTATATAAGATTCAAATTCCTACCCACTAATGGGATGAGATTTTTCTTTATGGGAGAGATAGATCTCATAGAGGGATGAGTGGGTTTTGTGAATAAGAGGTCGCATTCCATCACCCATCAGTTGGTGAGTATATCCCTTGGTACATTAGGCTCTTCAGGCATATAGATTCCTTTAGTTGTGGAGGATTTCATGGACTTTTTCCATATGGACATTTTGGGACTACCTTTGAGGTGATAAATGGAGTTTTGTATCAACTTGTATCCTAGTAAAGCTCTGATATCTTTTGTGTCATATTGGATGTCCCTTACCAAGATCTAGGATATTTGGTTACAGTTAGAGGACATTCGAGAGAAGGGTTTCATCAGGACCAGTGTGCCCCCTGGCTAGCTCCAGTGTTGTTCATGGAAAAGGAATACAGGAGTTTTTGGTTTTGTATGGATTATCATCATCTGAACTAGGACATGATAAATAATAAGTATCCCTTGTTGAGGATTGATGGCCTCTTTGACCAATTGTGAGGTGCGATATGGTTCTCAAAGATCTGTCTCAAGTCCAAATACCACCATTTGAGGGTTTGCGAGGTTTATATTCAAAAGTTTTCATTCTGATGTCGCTACAGACACTATGTGTTCCTATTCATTCCCTTTGGTGTGAAGAATACACCTAACATATTTATGGATTTGATGAACTAGGTTTTCCAGCCATGATTGGACTAGTCTGTGGTTTTCTATATTGATGACATACTTATTTACTCTACATCAGAGGAGGTTCATGCAGAGCACTTGAGAATAGTCCTAGATTTACTTCAAGAACACCATATTTATGGTAATCTCTCAAAGTTCTAGTTATAGATTCATGAGGTTTACTTTTAGGGGAATTTTATTTTTGGGAATGGTCTAGCTATGGACCTGGTGAAGATCAATGTAGTGTTTTATTGTGAGCCACCTAAGAGTGTGTTGGGGGTATAGATATTTCTTGGTTTGGAGGGGTACTATAGGAGGTTTGTGGCAAACTTCTCCAGGATTTCATCCCCATTGACCACCTTGATATAGAAAGAGCATTCATTTACCTGGATTGATAAGTGGTAGGGGCCTTTGAGGAGTTGAGGATGAGGATAATGAGATATTATATGTTGAGACTACTAGAGGAGGGCATGGAGTATGTAGTGTGTTTTGATGCCTTAGGAGATAGGATCGGTTGTGTGTTGATATAGCGGCATGTAGTTATCGCATACGAGTTGAGGCAGTTGATATCCCATTAGAAGAACTATGCGAATCATGACTTAGAGTTAGAAGTGGTAGTCTTCTCCCTAAGGATTTGGAGGAACTATCTTCTGGGAGAGTGATTTTTGGTTTACTCAGACCATCAGAGTCTCAGGTACATCTTCATATGGAGATACTTTAACCTATGATAGTAACATTGGTTGGAGTTCTTAGAGTACAATGACATCGAGATAGTATATAGTTTGGGGAAGGTAAATATATTAGAAGATTACCTTAGCTGGAAGTCTCGGGATCACTTTGTGCATGAGGCTTCTAAGTAGTTGGATTCTTGAATGTATCTTTGGTGGAGCAGGAGGGTGTAACTTTTCTTTAGTTGATGGTGTTCACTCCTCTGCTTCTCAAATGTTTGAGAGAGTCCCAGTTGGTAGACATCGACTGTGAGTTATTTCGTGACCATATATCTACATTATATTCATCATATGAATATTATAAATAAGGTATCCATGTCATCCTTTTCTAGGGATATATGTTTTTCCCAGTCAAGATATGGAAGGATTTGATGCGAGAGTTCCACAATTCTCCCCTAGATATACATCACGGTGTGGGGAAGATGTATAGAGACGTTCATTAGCGTTTTTTTGTGGTTCGACATGAGATGGAGAGTGGTTGAGTTCATCTCATGGTGACTCACCTATCAGTAGGTGAAAGTTGAGCACTAGGTTTCAATAGGTTTTTTACAGCCCCTTGAGATCCTGGAGTGTAAATGAGATAACATATCCATGGGATTTTTGATAGGGATTCTGGGAATAGAAAAGGTCCATGACTCCATCTAGGTGATAGTTGAATGAATCACAAAGTTAGAACACTTACTTGTTATCAGGGAGTAGATTTCGGTGGAGATTTTAGGGCAGATGTATGTACGGTAGATTTTTTTCCTTCATGGGGTGCCCTCTACTATTGTCTCTGATCGTGATGCTTGGCTCATGTCACATTTATGGAGATCCTAAAGGAGACATTCATAACCCAGATGAGGATGACCCCTAGACTGATGGGCAGACTGAGTGCACTATCCAAGTGTTGAAGGATATGCTAAGGGATTTCATGTTTTAATTTGGTCAGAGTTGGGAGGATCACATACCCTTGGTAGAGATTGCGTACAACAATATCTACCACTCTACCATCAACATGACACCTTTTGAGGACTTGTACAGTAGACCCTTTAGGTCATCCTTGTGATGGATAGATATTGGAAAGATATATATTATTGTTCTAAAGTTGGTGAAGATGATGATGGAGAAGGTACAGATCATCTATGAGCAGATGAGGAAGAACCATAGGAGGTAGGAATATTATGCAGATCGACTTTTTAGGCCCTTGTAGTTCGATCAGGGAGACCACATTTTCCTAAGAGTCTCCACATGATGAGGATTTCATAGGTTTGGATAGGGAGGTAAGTTATCCATGAGATTCATTAGTCCATTCAAGATAATCTAGAGGGTCGGTGAGGTTTCTTACCATATCACCCTACCCCAACAGTTTGATCGGATGTACGACATCTTCCACATGTTGTAGTTGAGGAGATATGTGCATGACCTCATGCACATCATCAATTGGGGTGAGCTAGACATTGAGGATAGAGCTAATTTTTCAGAGCACTCGATGGAGATCGAGGATTGACTGGAGAGAACCCTTTTTGGATGTTCATCCCCTTGCTTCACATGTTGTGGCCGTATGGGAATGTGCAAGAGAGCTCTTGGGAGAATGAGAGCCAGATGCAGGTTCAGTATCCCAAGTTTGTTGTTTAGTTTTTCTTTTTGGGGATGAAAATATTGATAGAGGGAATGATTTAGAGACCTAGTTTTTTCCTCATAATAATTTTAAATAATTATACATATATTTTTGGATCTTAATGCTAAGACAACAAGCGATTACAAGACCCAGTGTGACCAAAATTGATTTTATAATAATATTAAATATATTTTATATTACACACATGAAGTTTCTTAATGAAAATTGGATAAATATTAAATGGGAGATCAGATCAGAAATCCAAGACCACAGTTGAGTCTGTAATGTGATATTTTCCCTAGGCGCAACCTAAAACTGGTCAGCACGAGGCATTCAGATATGGAAGTCGTTAGCGGGTGCGTTTAGTTAAAATAAATAATTAAGTTTATTTATTTTAATTAAATTAACATATTTTAAATTTCTATAAGTAAATCCTTATATAAAATTCTCTAGGTTTATCTACTTTCACCTAGGAGAATTGAGAGCCTCTTATTCCTCCTTCCGTTGGAGAATCACATCCAACAACGAAAAATCTATGGATCAGAGCAGATCGGAGCACAGCGAACATAGTGACTGATTCTATTTGTTGGTGAGTGTTTTTTTTATAAATATTGATTCAATATCTAGGTATAACTTTTCAATTCATGGTTTATTCCCTTGCTGATTAAATTTTTTGAGGATGATCATCCCATCTATGATCCGCACAAATTAATGAACATTACATGTGCCTATGTAATGAAATTCAGTTGGTTAATCTTGTTTTCTAACCCTGTATATCCTTATTCTTCATTTTTCCAAAAATTCTTGGAAATTTTTTATTAAACCTTTTTTTGTGATTTTCTCCCTCGATCCTTCATGTTCTTCACTGATTGGACCCTACGGTCCTGGTTTGACATTTATGAGTAGTACCGAGCCTGATCAAACCCCACAAATCATGATGAATCCATGTGCAAGGGACAGATCAACAAAACTGAGATATTTTTTAGATATATTATGAGGTTGGGGTGATCATATTGATGATTGGAATCCAAAAAATCAATAACAGAAGAACCAGATTCATGCATGAAGCGAGGTGGTGCGTGTGAAGCTTCGAGAATTGGTTTTCTGGCCACCGAATGGTTGGAATCTACTAAATGGAGATAGATCCACCATTTTTAGGAATAAAAGAGGCCAAATATGAAGGTATAAACATCTAATATGTGGTGTGGAGAATGAATCTAAAGTTATGTGAATAACATGACTACACATTGTGTATCATGATGAACACACAGCATGTATCCCCTATGATGTTGTAGTAAGGGTTTTGGATGTTTATAAGGATGGAACATCATGTATCCCTCATACATTCCATTTACTCATTTTTTTAATGGTCGATCCATGTGGTGGAGCACACGGACATGACCTCCATGTGGAAGTACACATCCATACACACATTTGTGTACCAAAGTACATGGAAATGACCAAGGTACATGGGAAAGGACCCCGAGTATAAGGAAACACCATGTAGACAACCTACGTGCCATATAGTGATACATGGTCAGTGATCCATGTATCTTTAGGGACACATCCAGGTGATGGAGTGGGACTAGATGGCATGCGGGTCCCCTCACACATTGTGTACCCCTTGTTTCCTTTAGAGAAAACTTGAATCTCTCTTATCTCCTTCATTTGGACTTGGATTTTAGCCCATGAGTAGCCTATAAAGAGTGTTTTCCTATGTAGTGATAGTGGCCTCTGTTGTGGATTTTGAGATACAAAATTCGAGATATTATGAGCATGAAACTTATTTATGTGATGCTCGATGATGATAGTGATCACCTAGGATCGCCATAGTATTTTAGAGTGGAACCCTCTAACTAGGCTGTACATGGGTCCTCTATCGATCATCGAAGCGGAAGTTGGGTTGGGAATGGGTCCTCTATTGACTATTAGAGTGGAACCCTTCTATGGAATCAAGACATGGGTCATCTAGTATCATAGAGTGGAACCCTCCTGTGGCATTAGGAATGGGTCCTCTATCTACCTATCAGAGTGGAACCCTCCTTTTGGGATAAGGCATGGGTCCTCTATACATCATAGTGGAACCCTCCAGCTGGGCTGGGCATGGTTCCTCTATCGGTTATCAGAGTTGAACCCTCCTACAGAGTTATGGCAAGGGTGGTTTAGCATCAAAGTGGAATCATCCTACAGAGTCAGAGCATGGTTCCTCTATCATTAGAGTGGAACCCTCCTTCTAGGTAGTTCATGAGTCCTCTGTCGACTATTATAGTGGAACCCTCCTTTTGGAATAGGGTATGGGTCCCCTATCTATCCACTGAGTGGAACCCTCCTGTTGTACCAGGGAATGGGTCCTATACCTAGATATTATTTCCTCTTGATTTTACAGCACATTGATGAGGTGTGTATTGACATGGATGTTTTCTTTTAGGTAGATGTATGAGATGTTAGACACCACTGATGGACATCTGTAACTGATAGCGACACTTTTTCCCGGGCTGGGTTGTGATATAGAGATCCCCTTTCTCTCTCATTTGAGATTATTTTTACTAAGAAAATATATATTTTTATACATGTTGTTGAATTAAGTTACTATAACACCCTGATATTTTGTGAAAAAAATCGAATTAATTTAATATTTTTTATATTTAGCATTTCACTCAACACTAAAAATAGTTTATTTTATATTAAAGCATTATGTTTGTCTTTCATTATAGGCAAAAACAAGTTAATCATGCACTACACGCAACATAAATTTTATATTTCTCTACATGGAACACCGAGGATATCTTGTGTTGCACGCAACAATGACTTTCCCCGATGGCTTGTGTAACACACAAAACTGAGTTTTACCAAACAATAATATATTATATTTAATATAATAAGTTATAACCTATCTATTAAATTTTTGATTATTAATATTATTAACTAAATTATGAAAATATATGTTTTACACAAATATAATATTAATTCATAGGTTACCAATTAAATAGAAATGAAAATATAAGAACCAGTTGAATATAAAGAATATATTTTTATTTTCATGCCCCCAAATGTGTTTTTTATTAATATATTAAATTAATTACAATTAGTGAGTGATAATAATGTAATATATATTCTATATATTAAATAAAATATTTTTTTATATTCATCCAATATATTTGATAGATATAATAAAAGAACAAACCCAATTTTATTCTTAAAACCTATATTTTTATAAAGGCAATTTTACCGCATTTTAATGAAAATCTCATTTTAAATCCATTTTTTGGAACTTTTATATATTTAATATATCAAAATAAACTTAATAATTGAAATATAAACATAAAAATTAGGTTAGGATAAATTTTTTAATTTTTCTGTAAGGTTTCATTTTTTAATAAATAGTTAAAAATACTGAATTTTAATTCAAAACTTCTTTTTCATCAAACTTATTTATAAGGTTAAATTATATTTTAAATTGGTTTAAAAGTTTAATTAGATAATAATTTAATAATTTAATCCAATTTAGGTCATTATAATAAATTTCAAATTGAAATTAGGTATAAGAACTTAGAAAACTTTTGCACATTTTTACTTTTAAAACCCACATTGTTGTCTTGTGTGCAGGATTAATTTTAAATTAATTTATGCCACTTCTATCTTTGAAATTTGGAAAAAATGGATTCCATACTTTGAATCAACATAATTTATAATGTCTAATAATTTTATCTTAATTTTTGACCAAACATATTAGTGAATGTAGTTAAAATTAATTGTAGTTATTAAGGTAAAATTAAGCTTAACAATTGAATAAACCTTAAATTTAAGGGGACAAATGACCTAGAAACTTGTTCAACACACATTGTATGGATATATTTTGGCCATAAACATTCCATTATTGAGTTTTTTTGGTTTTTTATTACTTTTTATAGGTAAAAACGTGGGTACACCTAACTTGTTTTTAAAAATACCAAGTGTTTCCTTTCCCTTCCCTATAAAAGGCCACCACCTCTTCCTCTTCTTCAAACCTCTAAAACCACTTAGGTTCGGCCAAAATATACCTAATAAACTTTACAGAAACCCTACCTTCCTCCTTGAATCCTTCCTTTTGTCAGAAAGACTTTCAAGGAATCTCTTTGGTGCAAACCAAAAGAAGTTACCCAATTAAGCGGTAACACCCACCCTCAAGCACTTTTATTTTATTTCCATTCTCTACTCCCTAAACTCTTACTATTCCATAATTTTATAAAAACACCAGTATAATCAATATAATAGGATTATTTTATTCTATTTTTTTTTACCTACACTTACACACACTTCCATCTAATGGGTAACGAACATACTGTTTATGTGTATGGTGAACTACCGCCTCACAAAACGATGATTGTTCATTTTTCCTTTACCACCTCTCATGGTAGAAATTATTATGGAAACTATATTTATATATTAGATATATGATATTTATAATTTATTTATTCTTATTTAAATTTTATTTAGAACATACCCTTATGCTTTCCATCTTGTGTAAATATGATAATTTTGTTTGAGGAAGTGTGGACCACTGCCCCCTCAAAGCGATGTAATTTGTTCACACACTACATGGAATGTATTAAGGATATGTTTAGAGAAATTGTATGATATATATGACATAATAATTTTAATTTAATTATATTATATACATATACATATATGTCATTTATTTTCCTTATTTCAATACGTCAATAAAAAGGAAGCAGTGTTCATACATACGTACGGTCTACCGTCTCTATGAACAGTGTATTCCATTTCATACTTCTATATTCTATATATTATTATAATAAAAATATAATTAATATTAATTATATTTATATCATGGTTCACATTATATAAATAGTGATATAAGTATAAGGACCAATGATATAACAAATTAAGACACATGCGAAAAACAAAGTGAATATTACCCAAAATGTAACCTTAACATATAATTGTTAACAAGAGGGTATTATAAAGTCATAATAAAACCATATATGTAATTATATATAAAAATATGGTTCTATAAAATATTTATAATAAACTTATATTTATCATACAGTAGGTTATTACGAGTAATAAGAGAGTCGTGACAAAAGTTAAGGGATTTCATCTCACTTTTTATTTCCATGAGATACTTGCCTTATTCACCCATCACTTATTTAGTGTGGTGTATATAATGACCATGAATTTATTAAATTAATATTATAATTAAATTTATAGTTATTTACATATCCATTTTATTATCCTTCTATAATGGGGTTTAAGTTTCAAACGTTACTAAATCGGTAAAGTAATTTTTATCTCAGTTTTCCTTTTTTGAGACACAAGCCATGTTATGCACCTATATTTTTATATGAGGTGTATATACTGACTTTGAAATGTTATATCAAGAATAAAATTCTTTTCATGAAATTTAAGATTCATTTAATGTTATTATTTCCATTATATTATGATTCAAAGTTATCAAAGTGGTCGCGGTTTATTGCTACAATCTCATCATTTATTGAGATTGTTTTTTCATTGATGAAATCTTATGATCCATATCTAAAGAACACTCATGAATTTTATTACCCTATAGATATAAATTTTATATCCAATTAATGGTACCATTTTTACACTCTTTCGTACTTAATATAATTAATAAAATGTTTTTATAAAAATCTGACTTTATTTCTCCTTTCGGTAAAAAATATATGTTCTTTCAAAACCATGTTTTCTAAAAAAATATTCCAGTATTCTTCATAAGTTTTAAATATATTTTCAATAAAAAATGTTTTCAATAGGTTTTAAATAATTATTTGTAATTATTAAATTTATTTTTGAAGAAATGGTTTTTAATAAATTTTCAAGCTTCCTTTACAAGTTTTAAAGGAAAATGGTTTTCAAAACATTTTCAAGTTTTATTTATAAGTTTTCAAAGTGTTTTAAAAGAAATTTTTTTCAAAATGTTTTCAAGATTATTGTATATGGTTTCAAGTAAAAATGTTTTCAAAATGTTTTCAATATTATTTTATAAGTTTTAAAGGGAAAATATTTTCTATACGGTTTCAAGCCTTCTTTCTAAGTTTTCAATGCATTTTCAAAGAAAATAGTTCTCGAAATTTTTTATGTTTTAAAAATGATTTTAAAATAAGAAAGAATATTTACCTTAGGAAATGTTTTAAAAATATATTTATGAGTTATTTTATATATAAGATGAAATCTATTGATTTTACTCAATCCCTTATAGGAAATGAGCTAAAGGTTCCATTCATATTCTTTCTTGAATGGTTTATATTTTGATGTAATAATGCATATGACACCCATTTCTTTTCCATAGGTTATATACTTTTGAAACCTTTTTTCATGGGTTATTCTTTGATGAAATGATTTTTAAGTTTATCTCTTGTCCATAGGTTATGATGTGATTAAATGTTAATGATACCCATTTCATTTCATGGGTTATGATTTGATGTTTATAGAACCCATCTCTTTTCATGGGTTATGATATGATGAATGTTTTGTGGAGAATGCATGTATGATTCCATTATGTAACGGATGGGACCTATATATCCCTACAAAGCATTAGGTAATGATGTATGAATCCTGAGTATAAATTCTCTGCATAAACCTAATTACATTTTCACCATGTTATGCATGGACCTTGTTTCATGTATATAAGTTTATGCGTGAACCTGATTAAATGTTCACAATGTTATGAGTGAAACTTCTTATGTGTTCATAATTTTATTTGTGAACCTGATTACATGTTAAAAATGTTATGCATGGACCTAGTTACATGTCCATAAGTTTATGCATGAACCTGATTACATGTTCACAATGTTATGCGTGAACCTGATTGCATGTTCAAAACATTATGTGTTGACCTAGTTTCATGTCTATAAGTCTATTTGAGGGCATTATTTCATGTCCTTAACTTAATGTGTGAATCTATTTCTACTTATACATGTTCACTATGTTAAATGTGGATGTGTATTCCACAATTCCATCCTATATTATGATTTCATGGCATATGCTCTTGATCTCCTTATGATTCATGCCTTATGAAATGAAAATATTTATTCCATGATTCATGTTTATGATCTTTGATATGCAGGGTATGATCTTATAATAATCATGATCATGTTCTTATACACTTATGTTCATGATTTTTATACACATTTCCTTTATTTACCATTATTGAAAATTTGAGCTCACCCCTTTCTTATGTTTTCTTTCCCCGAATTATGAAGAAAGGTTATTAAATAGAAATACTAAAGGGTAAGATCTTTGTGGGAAACATTGAAGATATTTCACTAAGCTGGAATATTTTTATTTCATGTTTCAAAAGGCACTAAACTAATATGGTCGTTGGGAAATTGTTTTTGTAATTTTTTAAGTATTCTGCAAAAGGGATGTAATGTCTATGTATGTTGATGTCGGGTCTCTATAGTTGGTATCATAGAAAAGGTTTATTTATAATTTGGAATATAGGATGATAAAACTTTAGTGATATCCCTAGGTATATTTGTAAGGATATGTCTAGGGATGTATCTAAGGATAAGTATAAGGATGAGTTAAGGTTTAGGAAAATGTCTTTGAATTTTGGTAAAGGATGGAGTAAGTGGTTTCATAGAAATACATCATTTTCTGGATACTACAAGTGTATGTGGATCTATCAAAAATGTACCTATGGGTAACAACTCTGACAATATGTCCTGGGCCAAACTTAGGGTAATCTAGTACACAACAACGGGTCTTGCTGCACACATGGTTTGACACTCTCAGGGGATATGCTTTGGGAATTCACAAACTCATCATGAACCATCATTAAGGATTTCAATATATGTTTGATATGAATAAGCTAGGATAAAATTAAGGTGTAATTGATTAAAAATTAGGTGTCATGATTTAGACGTCCTGTAAGTAATTTTTCATGATTATGAGGTTTTCTTGTATGATATGTGTTTCTCACTCTATTCTTTATGGTTTTAGTCAATGGATAAAACTATAAGGAACATGATTAACATTGAATGTTTTAGATTTTTAAAATATGGGAATTATTAAAATTTAGTTCCCAATTGGAAATATCATAAATAGAATTAGGAATGTGGTATGATTATTGGTTATACTTCTAAAGATAAAGAGAGACAAAAAACGATATGTGAAAGGTATGTGATATTCTTATAGTATTTTTTACATTAAATATAAGAAGCATTATTATATTGAGGTTGAGGAACCTTAATAAATGATTTTTATTTCATATTATAAGAAAGAGATATTATGGAATAAGTTAATGAATCCAGAGTATTGGTTTAAGAATAAAGTCGGATGAATGAAGTATTTATATTTTGGAATTCAAATATTATGTTATATGAATCATGAAATATATAATTATTTTCAGTATAGGTTTTTATTAAGGAATTAAAATGATATGTTGGATGGTTATTTCATGGAAAGGTGGTATTTTGATTAAGGGAAGGTAACCCTTAATTAATGCCAGACGCAGAGATAATGAACTTTGGATAAATATATGTGAGGACCCGACCCCAGAATACCCGGAGCCAATGCCTTGAAACATGAAGTGTGAATTTTTACAAAAACCATGCACTAATATTTTACACATCATGTGACATACAGATGATCGATTCGGTTTAGGTTCTAGGAAACCAGCTACTTCTGTTAAAACTGATACCTGAAAATTTTATTTCAAAAACGTGGGGTGAGCATACAAATGCCCAGTAATGGGTTTTAAAATAACACAATATACCAAATATAACTTTTGAAAACATTCTTTCAAACTTTCCATAAAACATTTTTCTTAAGAAAATTTGTAACACATGTAACATATCATAATAATAAAAGTGCACAATTAAAATCATACTAACAGAATTACAAGGGAACATGATTTGATTATAGGCATGCTCATTTGGATTAATAAGTAAAATAAATTATAAATATGTATGACATATGAATATGAAAGTAAAAATTTAACAACTAATAGAAATACATAATCAGAGTTGCGCATAAAGATAATAACTTCAATTTCATACACTGGTTACTAAATCAGTGAGTGCTAAACAAACGTCAGGCCATATGCATTTACTTTTTTTAATACTCATAAGTCTTGGCTCTTAACCATGGATATTCTACTATTCGAATATCCACTTGGTTAATTAAGTATCATAAACATAATGAGGAAACGTATAATATCAGAACCTGTCAAGACCTTGTGTCAAGACTCTAAAATGTCAATGGCCTTGTGCCATGACCTGATTATCTCATGAGAACTATCGATGCATCGAGGGGATTTCATTAACCAGTCCCCAGCCCATTATACCAAGTCTATTACATTCCTCATATGCAACAAAGGGTCGTATATTCAAAATGTCTCATACCACTTTGAATATTTAATTTTCTCATTTCATATTATTCAAGGTGTCTCATACCACTTTGAATAATTTAATTCATAATTCCATAAAATTTCATAAGATTTCTAATTACATTCATTAGAATTTACATATATATAGTGAATCCGGTATATAAGTATTAATTATAGAACTAACAACTGTATGGATATGTCATTTACTGGTGAGTATGATAAACAGATTATGGCATATGTGATGACAACTAATGCACTAAAATAATTACAAGTTTTGTTACAAAAAATGATAACCTTAAAATTATAAGACTTTACTAATCAATACATATTGGAATTTCACCTGGATGAATAATCAATTAAAAATATAAAGAAAATATTTTAGGTGGTGTATTAAATTGATAGATTCTCATACATTTATACTGAAATTCTTTGGTATAACAAGGGTATACATAATGCTAAAAATGGATGTTATGAGATTCAACCATAACTAACACCATTTAATATATATATATATATAATTCATACAAATGAATATAAAAGTTTCAAACCCCAAATATTATACTCATGTACTCTCCATAATTACTAAACACATCATAAGTATAATATTTGGAATATCCACAATTAGGGTTTTGTAAATTGTTCATACAATAGGGTGTATATAAATAGTAGTGTTTTAAACAAAAACATATTTTTAAAACATATGTTTTATTATTTCTTAGTAACCCTTGGAAAATTCTAAGTAAAATTGAGGATCAAAGTTTATTTGCATTCACATACATTCACATATCTGAATACACATTATGTATTAAAGGGTTTAAACCAAAAATCTGTTGACACCCATATGACTTTGACATTTTATTCGTATTAACTAACAAAGTCCCTAAATTTTAATTCATAATATAAAATTTAAAAGGTTTATTTATTAAACAAATTTATAAAAATGTAAACCTTTATCACACATATAACTTATATGAATAATTGGGTATACCTATGGATCTTACACCAAAATCAATCGACACATAAATTTTTATCAAAAATGTCAATAAATCATTAAATTCCAATATTGAGAGACTCAAAATTGGTCTAGAAGGTGATCTATAAAAACTATATAGTTTTACATGCCTGTTTATACTCTCTCTCTATATATATATATATATATAATTCCTTATGTTTAAAACAAAAATCTACCTCTTCCTTGAAACTCAAAGTTTAGAGATCTTATAACCGAACATAATAGAGGTTATTTTAAAACTGTTTTTTTATATATATAAGTACATATATAATCATATATATAAAGTATATATATATAAATTGCATGAGGAAAATAACCCTTCAAGTTTAAAAATTACCTCATAACCCAAAATCCATAAGTCCTTGGACCGGGTATATGGGGATTTTCAACTAAACCACAAGGATTATAAATATACTTTTATGAGCATACATATATGTATATACTCTCAAAAACAAAATCACAAGAAAATTTAACCCTTACCTTAGTTCGAGGAGGAGGGGCTTGGGAAGACTCATGGGAGCTTGCTGGAGGTTTGAGTGGGGGAAGAACAGAGGGGTTCTTGGGGTGAAATGGGTGGTTTATAAACTATATTATGTATAAAATATAATGGATATTTTAAATGCTACTACTAGAAAAAATGAGCCCTATATGGTTTATTAAAAGACCGGGGGAAAGTCCTTGTGGAAAATGCATGAAAGGAGGGGGCCAGTGGGGTCACTGGTGGAAAATGAAGAGAATAGGAGATAGGTTTACTGGTACAGCGCATGCGAAGGAGAAGAAGAAGACGCCGCAGAAAGAGAAGAACCCAAAAATGAATAGATGGCTAGGATCTGATCTGGCCTTGATCCAATGGTTGGGGTGTGTCCACGAGATTTCAAATGACGGATGGTCGCGATTAGAACATATGAGATCCAACAGCTCAGGGTGATGTGGCATTTTAAAATGTCTCAAACGGTCAAGATTAGATCTTCATCAGATCGGATGGCACACAAAAATATGGTAATAAACCGTGGCCACTGAGGATCGAGCACTGGCTCGAAATTGATGGCCCAAATCACGCGCGGTGAGATCTAACGACCTGGATTCAATCACGGACGATTTTTGTCATCCCACATCGAAATGTAGAGACCCGCATGGATTCTTTATAAGCATGATAATCTAATCAAACACTCATAAATATCCTCCCTACCCTCTCGGTACCACCCCGTATCGGGATCTGCGGGCGCACTCTTGCGCCCACCCACACCTCTGTTCTGCCCCACACAGCGGTGCCACTGGTTCCCTCGTGCGCTCCTATGTGCCCTTCGGGGTAGCTATGCCCCCCTCTTGGGCCAGAATGTGTTGAGGCTGAGGGTTAGGCTCAGCCACCTAGTGTGTGTTGCCTCCCTCATCCTGGCTAGAGGGTTAGCCTCTAGTGGGGTTTATTTTTTGTTAAACTTTAATACTAAGTTTACACAAAAATAGGTGATTTCAAAACAAAAAATACTTTAGTTATATAAACACTAAAGTTTTAAAACACAAAGTTATAACTTTAATATATCTATATAAAAAAAATTTATACTAGTATTATATAAATCAAAATATAGTTTAGTTAAAACATTGTTTGAGCATTAAGAATGAAAACTTTTACAAGATATTTGAAATATTTGTAAGATGTTTGAAATCCTCATCTCATTTTAAAATAACCTAAGTTTAGTTCAAAATATTACACCATTTTCCTTCTAAAGTTTATAATAAGTGGTTATATTATAACTTCAATTCATAACTTAAATATTTTTGGGAAAACTAAATTATACTTAGATATTTTTTAATTAATCCACTAAAAGACCAACAGCTGTAATCATAGATGTTAGAACTCAACAGTCACAAGCATCTCCAATGGTCACCCAAGGGGTAACGGTTGGGTAGATGCCTTATAAAACCAAAAATTAGGGTATCCTAAACTCAATATAATTGAATAATATGGTGTTTTCTATACCACTGATTTTCAGTACGGTTTTTATGATTCTGGTTGTGATGTTCTTTGTTGTGACTGACCCGAAGGATCTTCTTTATTTACTGGGTCTCTCCGTTGTGTTAGGTGGTCTCCTTGTGGATTTGATAGGGTTTTTAGTAGGTGTTTTTGGTTAGTATATCTTTCCTTTTATCTTACTGTAATGTAAACACTTCGGTGTTTAATTTAATAAAATGTCTTTGTGTTTAATTTGCAAGTTTTTGTTTGGTTGACATGAAAATTAAACAAAATAAAAATATAATATTGTTATTAAATAAGAAATAAGTTTTGGGGCATCACAATATTTCCCTATACAAAGAATTGCATCCGCGAAATTCATTTCATACAACCACACTAAAAGAAACTCTCTGACGCTCTTTACCACATCCTTCATTGTGGAGGATCCTCAGGTGTGGCTAGATGAATACCCAAGTTGGTGTTCAACTCTTCTGCTTCCCTGGCCCAAACACACCTCAGATAGTATGGGTTAAACTCATTCATTGTACACTCAGGCTTCCAGAGGGAGGCTCGAATGGTAGAGAGTTCAAGGATGTCTGAATAGATAAACTTTCTAAGGACTCATCGGACCGTCTCTTGTCTGATAATGTCAATGACATCAACGTGGTTATACAAACTGATGATCAGAATTTGGTACATGTAGGTTGCGTGTAGGTCCCCTTCCAAGGTAGCCTCTTGAAACCTTACCCTGGCCATGAAGTTTTGTGATTGGGTGAAGTATAGTAAATGACCTTCATGGTACTTTCCCCTTCGTCTATACTTAGTGAGTTGAGCATTGGATATACGGTGGTAGATGTAGGCATTCCCTAGGTAGGAGCGGAGAATGTCCAGAATGTTCGATATCCTGTAAATATGTTTGCACGTTCTTTGTAGGTTTTTGAAGGGAAGGTATTCTTCCCCACTGGTTCTGAACATATTGGCCCCCAATACCTCAACAGGAAGAGATAAAATGTGAGTTTGTCCTTCCATCTATAAATTGAAATTTTTAATGAAAGTCCATTCTATGAAACACAAATACTGAAAATGTAGAATAAAGAACAAATTGTATTTTCATAAAACAACCGGTACACTTCACCCAGAACTAATGGTTTCCCTAGTTCCCAGTTACACAAATCCCCAAAACAATTTCAAAACTCTCAATCTCCCTGAACCAAATGCAACCCGAGCAGTCTGGTTCAATCTCGTGGGTTCACTTATGGTGTCTTGAGAGTGTGAAAAGAGGGGTGTATAACTGAGAGACATCAGTATGTACTTGATATCTGTATATAGAATGGGATACTTCAAATTCAAGGATTTCAAAGTCCATTACTTGACCATAATGGTCATAGGACAAGACTTGGAACATATACGTTGCGCGGAGGTCTCCCGTTGCTGCAACTTCTTGGAAATCCATAAGGGACTAGATGTCTTCCATTGCGGTGAAGCATCTAAAAATTCCTTCATAGTACTTTCTCCAACATTCGTAGGATGGAAATTGGGTTTTCATCATAAAGATGTAGTCCAAACCCGCTCCTCGGTGGAGTAGAAGTACACGGGGAGAGTTGGACACGTCGTAGAGGTGTTTGTATGTCATACAAATATGGGCATAGTTTACAAAGTTATCATGGATGGCTATAGAAATTATGGTTTATAGGGACTTAATAGTAATATACAAAAGACTGGTATTTCCATTTTCCATCTAAAAATTACTAAAACATCATACTTAGTAATGCTTAAGTAAATTTTTCTTTGCTCAGTTCTGGTTTTCTAGAGTTATCTAAACCGAACCCACTGATACCAACTGGGAGGACCCGACCCCAGAATACTCGGAGTAAGTTCCTTAAAACATGATGTGTGAATTTTTAAAAAAATCATGCATTGATATTTTACACATCATGTCCCATACAGAGGATCGATTCGGTTCTGGTTTTGGGAAACCAGCTACTTTTATCATGCATCTTCTGCTAAAACTGATACCTAAAAAATTTATTTCAAAAACATAGGGTGAGCATATGAATTCCAAGTAAGGGGTTTTAAAATTACACAATATACTAAATATAACTTTTGAAAACATTCTTTAAAACTTTTTATAAAATAATTTTCTTAAGAAAAGTTGTAACACATGTAACATATCATAATAATAAAAGTGCACAATTAAAAGTGTACTAACAAAATTACAAGGGAACATGATTCGATTATAGGCATGATCATTTAGAGTAATAAGTAAAAGAAATTCTAAATATGTATGACATATGAATATGTAAGTACAAATTTAACAACTAAGAGAAATACATAATCAGAGTTTCACATAAAGGTAATAACTTCAATTTCATACATTGGTTACTAAATCACTAAGTGCTAAACAAACATCATGCCATAAGCATTTACTTTTTTTCATACTCATAAGTACTCGCTCTTAACCATGGATATTATACTAGTCGAATATCCACTTGGTTAATTAATTATCATAAAAATAATGAAGAAACATATAATATCAGACCCTGTCAAGACCTCTTGTCAAGACTGTAAAATGTTAATGGCCTCATGCCATGACCTGATTGTCTCATGAGAACTATCGATGCATCGAGGGGCTTTCATTAACTGGTCCCCAACCTGTTATACTGAGTGTATTACATTCCTCATATGCCACAAAGGGTATTATATTAAAAATGTACCATACCACTTTGAATATTTAATTTTCTCATTTCATATTATTCAAGGTGTCCCATACCACTTTGAATAATTTAATTCATAATTCCACAAAAGTTTATAAGAGTTATAATTACATTCATTAGAATTTATATATATATAGTGAATCAGGCATATAAGTATTAATTACAAAACTAACAACTGCATGGCTATGTCATTGAATAGTGAGTACAATAAACATATTATGGCATATGTGATGACAACTAATGCACTAAAATAATTACAAGTTTTGTTAAACAAATTGATGACCTTAAAATTATAAGACTTTACTAATAAATACATATTGGAATTTCACCTAGATGTATAATCAATTAAAAATATAAAGAAAATATTTCAGGTGGGGTATTAAACTGATAGATTCTCATACATTTATTATTGAAATGATTTGGTATAACAAGGGTATATATAATGCTAAAAATGGAAGGTATGAGATTCAACCATAAATAACACCATTTAATATATATATATATATATAATTCATAAAAATGAATATAAAAGTTGCAAACCCCAAATATTATACTCATGTACTCTCCACAATTACTAAACACATCATAAGTATAATATTTGGAATATCCACAATTAGGGTTTGTGTAAATTGTTCATACAACAGGGTGTATATAAAGAGTAGTGTTTTAAACAAAAAAATATTTTGAAAACATATGTTTTATTCTTTCTTAGTAACCCTTGGAATATTCTAAGTAAAATTGAGGATCAAAGTTTGTTTTCATGCACATACATTCACATATCTGAATACACATTATGTATTAAAGAGTTTAAACCAAAAATTTGTTGACACCCATATGACTTTGATATTTTAGTCGCATTAATTAAAAATTTCCCTAAATTTTTAATTCATAATATAAAATTTAAAATTTTAATTTATTAAAAAAAATTATAAAAATGTAAACCTTGATCACACATATAACTTATATAAATAATTGGGTACAGCTATGGATCTTACACAAAAATCAATCGACACATACATGTTTATCAAAAATGTTAATAGATCATTGAATTCCAATGTTGAGAGACTCAAAATTGGTCCAGAAGGTGAGTTATACAAACTATATAGTTTTACATGCCTCTGTATACTATATATATATATATATATATATATATATTTCCTTATGTTTAAAACAAAAATCTACCTCTTCCTTGAAACTCAAAGTTTAGAGATCTTGTAACCGAACATAATAGAGGTTATTTTAAAAATGTTTGGTTATATAAATAAGTACATATATAATAGGATATATAAAGTATATATATATAAATTTCATGAGGAAAATAACCCTTCAAGTTTAAAAATTACCTCATAACCCAAAATCCATAAGTCCTTGGACCGGGTATATGGGGGTTTTCAACTAAACTGCAAGGGTTATAAATATAATTTTATGAGCATACATATATATATATATACTCTCAAAAACAATGTCACGATACAATTTAACCCTTACTTTAGTTCGAGGAGGAGGAGGGGCTCAGGAAGACTCGTGGGAGCTTGTTGGAGGTCTGAGGGGGGGAAGAACCGAGGGGTTCTTGGGGTGAAATGGGTAGTTTATAAACTATATTATGTATAAAATATAATGGATATTTTAAATGATACTACTGGAAAAAACGATCCCTATATGGTTTATTAAAAGACCAGGGGAAAGTCCTTGTGGAAAACGCGTGAAAGGAGGGGGCCAGCGGGGTCACGGGTGGAAAATGAAGAGAAGAGGAGATAGGGTTATTGGTGCAGTGCATGTGAAGGAGAAGAAGAAGACACCACAGGAAGAGAAGAACTGGAAAATGAATGGATGACCAGGATCTGATGTGGCCATTATCTGATGGTTGGGGTGCATCTGTGAGATTTAAAAGGATAGACGGTTGTGATTAGAACGTATGAGAGCCAACAGCTCAGGGCGATGTGGAATTTTAAAATGTCCCATATGGCCAATATTAGATCTGTTTTAGATCGAAAAGCACACAAAAACATGAGAATAAACCACGGCCACTGAGGATCGAGTGCTTGCTCGAAATTAATGGCCTAGATCGCGTGCGCTGAGATCTGACGGCCTGGATTCAATCCTGAACAATTTTTGTCGTCCCACATCGAAATGGAGAGACCCACGCGGCTTATTTATAAGTGTGATAATCTAATAAAATGCTCAGAAATATCCTCCCTCCCCTCCCGGTACTACCCTGTACCGAGTTATGCAGGCGCGCTCTTGTGCCCACCCACACCTATGTGCCACCCTGCATGGTGGTGCATCTGGTTCCCTCATGCGCTCCTGTATTCCCTTAGGGGTAGCTATGCCCCCCACTCGGGTTGTCCTGTACTGAGGCTGGTGGCTAGGCTCAGCCGCCTAGTTCATGTTTCCTCCCTCAGCCTGGCTAGAGAGCTGGCCTCTAGTGGGGTTTATTTTTTGTTAAACTTTAATACTAAGTTTACACAAAAATATGTGCTTTTCAAAACAAAAATTCCTTTAGTTATATAAACACTAAAGTTTTAAAACACAAATTTATAACTTTAATATATCCATATGAAAAAAATTTATACTAGTATTATAGAAATCAAAACATAGTTTAGTTAAAACATTTTTTGAGCGTTAAGAATGAAAACTTTTACAAGATATTTGAAATATTTGTAAGATGTTTGAAATCCTCGTCTCATTTTAAAATCACCTAAGTGTAGTTGAAAATATTACACCATTTTTCTTCTAAAGTTCATAATAATAGGTTATATTATAACTTCAATTCATAACTTAAATATTTTTGGGAAAACTAAATTATACTTAGATATTTTTCAATTAATCTGCCAAAAGACCAAAGGTTATAATCATAGTCGTTAGAACTCAATGGTCACAAGCATCTCCAATGGTCACCCAAGGGGTAACGATCGGGTAGATTCCTTACAAAACCAAAAATTATGGTGTCTTAAACTCAAGATAATTGAAGAAGATGGTTCTTTCTATACCACTGATGGTTAGTACGGTTTTCATGATTCTGGTTGTGATGTTCTTTTTTATGACTGACCAGAAGGATCTTATTTATTTACTAGGTCTCGTCGTTGTGTTAGGTGGTCTCCTTGTGGATTTGATAGGGTTTTTAGTATGTGTTTTTGGTTAGTATAGCTTTCCTTTGATTTTACTATAATGTAAACACTTCAGTGTTTAATTTAATAAAATGATTTTGTGTTTAATTTGCAAGTTTTTGTTTGGTTGACATGAAAATTAAACAAAATAAAACTATAATATTGTTATTACATGAGAAATAAGTTTTTGGGGCATTACAATATGTGTTGTATATGAATTAGTAAATTAGACGGTATGGATTACCTTGGAACTAATTATTGACAAATTGGTCTATGTCATCAAGGATGATGTTTAAAAATTCTTATATTTAAATAATGTATCCATTAATCATTGGAATAAGGAAGAATACATGATTTTAAAAAGGATTTATGGTAATTTAGGTTATTACCATGTTTCAAGGGAATATACAATGAGGGTATTTGCATGTTTGGAATGTGAAAACCAAGAGAAACTTTGTGATATATGGGGGATCATTGTTAATATTATTTCATGTGATTCTTTCTAAAGATTTGTATTTTCATATTTTGGAAGGGTTATAAGGTTAACCATTTATGGAAATTTTAAGTCAAACTTCAAATAAAATTTTTTGAGATTAATATATTATCTCACTAATGAGGACTTATGAATATTAAATAACCTATTTGTGTTGATGGTAACTGAAGATAGATGGGATGAATTATCATGGATCTCATGATCTGTTAGTACTTTAGGAATGAAAAAAAATGTTCATTTATTAGGGAAAGATATGAAGTGGAAATCTATAAATGAACAACCAAAGAGTGAGATTGTGCATATGAAAGGGAAAAATCAAGTAAATATAACTTCTCATGAAAATTATTCAACTCTAGGGAAATAATCATTAAACCTAAAAGGTTTTTCTAGTTCCTTCTTTTCTGATGAATCAAATGGCCCCTTAGATCATTTCCAATTTATAGATTTGTGATTGTTAATTTCCCCTGAACAAGTTCTCTATCACTCCCCTACAGGATTTGATAGTTATATTTCTCTCCCATGTCCATGTTTTCAATTTTCACCAATGTTCTCCTATGTGGAAACCCATCTATGTGTTACTCTGGGTAACCATTATGGTTCCAACTTTCTTTTTTAAGGGAAGTTTTAGTATTCATTTTTACAATGTGGGTTTCTATAAATTAAACTTTCAAGTATTAAACCTTTGATAACCTAGATGAATTTTGAGGGTGAAATTAATTTTAAGGGGGGTAAAATGTAACACCGTGAGATTTTGTCAATTTTTTCAAATTAATTTAATATTTTTGGTATTTATAATTTTACACAACACTAAAAATGTTTTATTTTATATTAAAGCACTATGTTTGGCTTGCATTATACACAAAACCAAGTTAATTGTGCAATAAACACAATATAAATTTTAGATTTCTCTACATGGAACACCTAGTATAGCTTGCATTACACACAACAATGACTTTCCCCAATGACTTGCATAACACACAAGACCGAGTTTTACCAAAAATAAAATATATTATTATTTAATATAATAAGATATAACCTAGATGTTAAATTAGAAATTATAAATATAATTACCTAATTTATGAAAATATACGGTTTACAAAAATATAATATGAATTCATAGGTTACCAATTAATTATAAATGAAAATATAAGAACCAATTGAATATAAAGGATATATTTTTATTTTCTTGCCCCCAAAGGTGTTTTGTATTAATAAATTAAATTAATTAAAATTATCGAGTGATATTAATTTAATATATATTTTATATATTAAATAAAATATTTTTGATATTCATCTAATATATTTTATAGATATAAGATAAGAAAAAACCTAATTTTATGCGTAAAAACCTATATTTTTATAAAGGTTGTTTTACCACCTTTTAACGGAGAAATCATTTTAAATCCAATTTTTACAACTTTATAAATTTAATATGTAAAAATAAACTTCATCTTTTAAATAGAAACATACAAATTAGTTTAGGATAAATTTATGGTATTTTTTTGTAAAGTTTCATTTTTTAATGAATAGTTAAAAATACTGAATTTTAGTTCAAAAATGCTTTTTCATCTAATTTATTTATAAGGTTAAATTATATTTTAAATTGGTTTAAAATTTTAATTATATAATAATTTTATTAATTAATCCAATTTATGTCATTAAAACCAATTTCAATTTTAAATTAGGTATAAGAACTTAGCAAACTTTTGGACATTTTTACTTTTAATTCCTGCATTGTCGTCATGTTTGTGGGATTAATTTTAAATTAATTTCTACCACTTGTGTGTTTGGAATTTGGAAAAATGGATTATGTATTTATAATAAGAATAATTTATAATTTCCAATAATTTCAACTTAGTTTTTGACCAAAATGATTTGTGAATGCAATTAAAATTAATTACAGTTATTAAGGTAAAAATAAGATTAACAATGGAATAAACATTAAATTTGAGGGGTTGAATGACCTAGAAAATTGCCCAACACCCATTAGATGGAAATATTTAGACCATAAGCCTTAAATTGTTGAGTTTTTTTGTTTTTTATGACTTTTGTTAGGTAAAAAAGTTGGTATACCTAACTTGTTTTCAAAAATGCCAAGTGTGTTTTTTCCCTTGCCTATAAAAGGGAACCACTTATCTCTCTTCTTCAAACCTCACAAAACACTTAGGTTCAGAAAATATATACCCAATAAACTTCCCATAAACCCTCAATTTCTACTTTAATACTCCCTTTTTTTATAAATACTTCCAAGGAATCCCTTTGGTGCAAACCAAAAGGAGTTACCTGATTAAGAGGTAACACCCTCCCTCAATGTCTTTTATTTTATTTCGTTTGAGGAAGTGTGGACTACCACTCCCTCAAAGCGATGTGATTCATTCACACACTACATTAAATGTATTAAGGATATGTTTAGTGAAACTATATGATATATATGACATAATAATTCTACTATAATGATATTATATACATATATACATATACATATATATCATTTACTTTATTTCTTTCAATACGTCAATAAAACGGAAGCAGTGTTCATACATACGTACGGCCTACAGTCTCCATGAACGGTGTATTACATTTCATACTTATATATTATATAGATTATTATAATACACATATACTGAATATTAATTATATTTATATCATGTTTTAAATTCTTTAAATCATGATATAAGTATAAGGACCAATGATATAATAAATTAAGACACATGTGAAAAACAAAGCGAATATTACCTGAAATGTAACCTTAACATAGAATTGTTAACAAATGGGTAATATAAAGTCATAATTAAACAATATATGGAATTATATATAATAATATTTTTCTGTGAAATATTTATAATAAACTTGTATTTATTATATAGTAGGTTCTTATGAGTACGAAGAGAGTCAAGACACAAGGAAAGGGATTTCATCTCACTTTTTATTTCCATGAGATACATGCCTTATTCACCACTCGCTTATTTCATGTGGTGTATATACTGAAAATGAATGTATTCCATGAATCTTAAACTTAAATTTATGTGTATTTACATTTCCATTTTATGATCCTTATTTCATGGGGTTTAAGTTTCAAAAGTTACCAAATCAGTGAAGTAATTTTTGTCTCAATTTTCCATCTTTGTGACACATGCCATGTTATATACCTATATTTTTATATGAGGTTTATATACATCCTTATAAATGTTATATCATGAATATACTTCTTTAAATGATATTTAAGATTAATTTAATGCTATTATTTCCATTATATTATGAATCAAAGTTACCAAAGTGGTAACAGTTTATTGTTACAATCTCATCATTCATCGAGATTGTTTTTCTATTGATGAAATATTATGATCCATATGTCAAGAAAACTAATTAATTTTCTTACCCTCTAGATATAAATTTTATATCCAAGTAATGTTAAAAATTTTACACTCTTTGGTACTTAAGATAATTATGAAAATGTTTTTATTAAAATCTGACTTTATTTCTCCTTTCGGTTAGAAATCTATGTTCTTTGAAAATTATATTTACTAAAAAAAATTCAAGTATTATTAATAAATTTTTTATTTATTTTCAATCAAAAAGGTTTTCAAAAATTATTTATAATGTTCAATTTATTTTCAAAGAAATGGTTTTCAAAATGTTTTCAAGCTTCTGTTACAAGTTTTTAAGGAAAATGGTTTTCAAAACCTTTTCAAGTTTTCATTATAAGTTTTCAAAGTGTTTTCAAAGAAATGGTTTTCAAAAAAATTTCAAGATTATTGTATATTTTTTTAAGGAAAAATTTTTTCAAAATGTTTTCAATATTATTTTATAATTTTTCAAGGTAAATATTTTCAAAATGATTTCAAGCCTTCTTTCTAAGTTTTGAATGCATTTTCAATGAAAATGGGTTTCAAAAGGTTTTATGTTTTAAAAAAAATCAAAGAAAAGAGGATATTTACCTAAAGAAATGTTTTCAAAATATATTTCCAAGTTATTTTCCATATAATATGACATCTGTTGATTTTAATCAATCCTGTCTAGGAAGTTATCCAAAAGTTTCATTCATATTCTTTCTTTAATGGTTTATGTTTTGATGGAATGATGATTATGAAACCCGTTTTTTTTCACAGGTTATATTCTTTTGAAACCCACTTCTATTCAAGGGTTATGATTTGATTAAATGATTATGAAACCTATCTCTTCTCTATAGTTTATGATGTTATTAAATATTAATGATACCCATTTCATTACATGCGTTATGATTTGAGGTTTATAGAACCCATCTCTTTTCATGGTTTATGATATGATGAATGTTTTTGTCACATGCATGTATGATTCAATTATATAATGGGTGGGACCTATATCTCCCTCCAATGCATTGGGTAACAATGGATGAATCATGAGTATAAATTTTATGCATGAACCCGATTACATGTTCACAATTTTATGCATGGTCCTGGTTGTATGTCCATAAGTTTATGCATGAACCTCATTACATGTTCACAATGTTATGAGTAAACCTTGCTATGTGTCCATAATGTTATGTGTGAACCAGATTACATGTTCACAATGTTATGAAAGGACCTAGTTTTATTTCCATAAGTTTATGCGTGAACTTGATTACATGTTCACAATGTTATGTGTGAACCTGATTTCATGTTCACAACATTATGCATGGACCTAGTTTTATGTCCATAAGTCTATGCAAGGTCCTGATTTCATGTTCTTAACTTAATGTGTGAACCTTTTTCTACTTATACATGTTCATTATGTTAAATGTTAATGTTTATTCCACAATTCCATGTCTTATTCCTATGTTATAATTTCATGGATTATTCTCTTGATATCCTTATGATTCATGTCTTATGAACTACAAATCTTTATTTCATGATTCATGTTTATGATTTTTTATATGAAAGGTATGATCTTATAATGATCATGATCACATTCTTATACCCTTATGTTCATGATATGCATATGCATTTTCTTTATTTACCCTTACTAGTAATTTGATCTCATCCCTTTATTATGTTTCCTTTCCCCAGGTTATGAAGAAAAGTTATTAAGTATATTTACTAAGGGGTAATCTCTTTGTGGGAAACATTGAAGATCTTTCACTGAGCTATAAGATTTTTATTCCATGTTTACAAAGGAACTAAACTAATACAGTCTTTGGGAATCCATTTTTTGTAATGTTTTAAGTATTCCGCAAAAGTGATGTAATGTCTATGTACATTAAGATTAGGTTGATATATTTTATCTCCTGTCATGGGTTACAAAGACATATGTTGTAGTCCATATACTTCATGTGATTAGCTTATCATGGTTGGATGAGATTACTCTCTTGTTATGGGTGGAAAAGACTCGATGTGTATTATATCTACACACCGTGTTGATGCCCTTGTGCTTGGATGAGGTTACTCTCCTTGGTTTGGGTTGAGATGAAACCTATTTACTATATATTGTCTTTTTATTCCTATGGTGTCTCTTACTACTCTCCCTTTCAGCTTTTGGGGTGTCCTACTGGGTATGTTTATACTCACCCCTACATGGGATATGCCTGCATGTGTCATGTCTTATGTAGAGGATGGATAGATCGGTAATGACTATATAAGAGATTAGGGATACTTTGTTCTTTGGACCACATGTAGTGTTCATAGATTGGATATAATGATTTGGGATCTCTCAATAGTTTTCTTTCTAGTTTTATCAGGTTGGGATATATTTATGGTTAGGTGTGTATTTTTTCCCTTTACTCTTTAGTTCTCCCTATCATACTCTTTTACTACCTAGAGGTTTTTCATGATTGGTTTATATTATAGTTGTTTCATATTTTTATTATTATTCCTCCACACTTATGCATTGATATGGTCAGTTTTGTGCATACATGTACTTTGGGTAAAGGCCTCCCCATGTTAGATATTCCTTTCAGCACTTGTCTCCAAACCCAGGCCTATAGAGGTGGGCTTAGGTTAGTTGTGGCTTGAGCCCTAGTTAGGTTTGGGTCATGATAGTTTTTTTATATAATAAATATACCTTGGTATGGTATTGATTCCAATATCCTTTTAAATCCATTGAATATGATCTCAATGTATCCTCAATTTTAGTAATCGATCTCTTGGATTAAACATCTATCTAAGAGTGATATATAGTTCTGAAACATAGATCTATCTCTAATGATCGCTGAAGGATTTTCTAGAACATCAAGGTAATCCTCATATTTTTATCTAATACAATGGAGATTGAAACTCAATTCAGCCTTACTAGTTCCCTTATATATATCTTGGTGAGTTGGTCAAGAGATAAATCTTATTTGATTACAATAAAATGTACTGAATTTTTAAATAAATAAACCATAACCCGAATTGAATTATGGCCTTTAGATGTCCTAGGGATTCCTATGATTAAATCCATGGTGATGTGTTTCCATTTCAATACTAGTATGGGAAACGGTTTCCTCATCACCTTAAACTTCTATCTTTTCTCTTTAACTTTTTCACATACCAAGCATTGAGATATGTATTATGAAATCTCTCTCTTCATGTTATCCCAACAAAAGTTTTTCTTTAGATATATATACAACTTCATGGTTACTAGATTAATGGAGAAGGATAAACTATATGAATCGTCCAAAAGATACCTATTTAGGTCTAGTTTTAATGGGACACAAATCTAGGTTCCAAATCGTATAACTCCTTGTTTATTAAATTTGATCTCTAGAATACTTGTTACTTTGTTCTGTAGCTCCACGTTATCCTTATGGGATTATTTGATCCTCACATGAATTAATGTTTGAATATTAATTTAGGAAATATTGTATCTCTCCCCATCCCTTGTGACTTCAAGATTCATCCTCTGTAAATCCATTAGTATTGGGTGTTTTTTAATCCTTATCATGGATAGGGTTTCATTCTCTTTCCTACTCAAAGCATCAACCAAAATATTTTCCTTCCCTGTGTGGTAATGTATTAAGAGGTCATATTATTTAATAAATTCCAACCATCTCTTCTAGAACATGTTTAACTCCTATGTGAATATATATTTCTAGTTCTTGTGGTTGGTATATGTATTACACTTCTCACTGTAGAGATAATGCTTTTAAATCACTGATGTAAATATCACTATTGATAGCTCGAAATAATGCATTGGGTAACTTTTTCATGATATTTTAATTAAATAATGGCATAAGAAATTACTATATCATTATGAATGAGGACACATCCAAATCACTTTAATGAATAATAACTATATATTACAAACACTTCTACTACATGGTAATGTAAGTACAGGTGCAATGACTAACCTCTTTTTTAGTTCCTTGAAACATCCTTCACATACCTTTATCCAAAGTAACTCCATATCCTTTAGTTTTAACATGGTTAGTGTATTTTATAACTATGAGAAATTTCTTACAAAGTGTTAATAATATCTAGCTAATCCAAGAAAACTATAAATAAAATTTATTGTGATCAGTCTAGACCGTTATTCAATATCTTATATCTTTAAATGATCTGAATATATTACCTTACTTTTGATTATATGACCCAAAAATGATACTTTATACAGCTATAATTCACACTTACTAAACATGGCATATAGTTTCTCATTTATTAAGGTCTTCAACACAATCTTCAAATGATCTTCATGAATTTACTTTCTTTTGGAATATATGATAATATCAAGTATGATGATAACTAAAAATTGATCAAGGTTATATTCAAATACACTTTTCAAAAAATCCATGATGATGGCTCTAGAAGTTTTAATTCCATATGGAATTGCTATAAATGTATTATTTCCACACCTCATTTGGAAATATTTTATGGAAATATCCTCCTTTTCTAACATTAATTTATTATTTCTAGAATGAACATCAAACTTTGAGAGGTATTAATCTCCTCTGATTTGATCAAGTAAGTCATTGATATGATCTAGAATACATTGTTTCTTGATCATCATTTTATTAAACACGTGATCATCAAAAAAAATATTCCTTGATATATTTTTATTTTTGATAAATAGTACTCGTGAACCCTATGGTAAAGTACTAGGGTATATAAATCCCCTTTTAAAATTATCCTATAATTTCTTCTTTAATTATTACAACTTAGTGAAGGACATTCTTTAAGTACTCTTTGAGATAAACATGGATCCATGCAATATTTTAATCAAAAACTAAAATTCATGCTCTATAAAAAAACCAATAATTTTATCTGTATTTACATATATATATTCCCGTATAATAGGAATGTCACCAATGTTGATTTCCTTGCTAATAATTTTAGATATAAGTCCCTCATTTCTAGGTATCATGACTCGTATTACTGAATTTGTTTTTAAAGGGATTTTATGGTCATCATTACATTTATATTTGATAATAGGATAAATTGGTATATGAAATGTTATTTATTTATCTAGAAAATCGATATGTGATTTATGTTGGTAAATCTAATCCATACAAAAAATTATATAAAATTATACTAGGGGGAGAATAATTATAATTGTAGTAATTATCTTCCCACAAATGTTTTTTGAAGAATAGTTATATATCTAAGACATGATCATTATTCCACTAGGTGTTTTCACAGATAGTTCAATATCTAATGCATGAGCTAGTGAATAAATATTATTATAAAACTCGCATGATAAAAAATAATGAGAATAACTATAATCAAATAAGGAATTCAAAACTATAGAATGGATAATGATTTCACCTTGCATCACTCCATTATTATGATCCATGTCAACGGTAGTAATAATATACAGTCTTCCTTGCTCCCTTGGTTTAGGTGTTTGTTGGGGACTATTTCTATTATTACCTATAGGGTTAGGGAATTGATTTGGGTAATTTCTAAACTCCTTGAATTTAAATAATTGAAGTTTGGGTGGTGTATTAGTTAGGTCCTTCTTCACCTACTATGTGTTAATTAGCCTCTTAGAATTGCTTCAGTAGTGGTGAGATAAGTGGCCTCCTTACCACTCTTAAAAAACTTACCTGATACCTTGAGTGAATTATCTGGGTTTTTCCTCTCACATTTTTAACATTTTGGTAGTTGAAAATTCTTCTCCCCATGTGACCTATCATCATAGATTCCATTGTATTCTACTTTCCATTTTCTCTCTCCATAAAAATAAGACTTTCCCATTTCCATTTTCAATTTCAGTGCACATTGTAAAAACTCTACATAGATTCCAAAGTCACTTATATCCAATACTATTCAAATACTTAGCTTTAAGAGACTAAATAAACAATAAATTTTACTCTTAGTATCGTAGATAAAATCAAAGGAATATCTTGCAAGCCTCGTGATGTTTTTTTCATAAGTGAAAATGGATTCATCCTCCTTTTTTAACTTAAAGAATTATCTCTCCATATTTGTAAAAAGTTTTATATGGAAATACTTGGTGAAGAGTATTTTATTAACCTACTCCCAATCCATATAGTCTAAATCCTCCCTTTTTATGTTATTCTTAATGAGGGACCACCATAGGACGACCTCATCTTCCAAACAAAAAAAAGCCAGAACAACCTTCCCATGTTCCCAGTACTAGATAATAGAAACTATATTTTCCATATCATTGATCTATTTCTTAGTAATAATTGGATTGGAAGATCTACTGAAGGAGGGTGGATATTGTCTCATGAATGACTTGATTTAAAGATTAACCTTCCTTAGTGTGTTTAAAAACTAAATATGGTATTATTTATTAGGAATATCTTAGGAGAGTTGAGTGAGAATTAGTATAATATTTTTTACTTTTGATCACATCCCATTTGGTTACTCATTGGTACAATCATCGTATTTCCCATCACACCAATTGTTATCCACATTTTTCCTTGATCTATCCATTTTATTAATAAATTAAATTCATGGATAAAAATAAATAATCTAAAAGGTAAAAATATTAACATAAAAGTGTTAAATAATAAATTACATATGTACCCTAACTGATATATTTCTAGGTTTCAATCTAGTTTATTCATTTTCTATCTTCTATTAAGTTATCTAACCATAACATAAAGATATGATTAAATTATTCATAATGGTTCATAAAGATCGAGTAAATTTCTAAACCATATCCCCTGGAATTTTCTAGTGTGATGTACAGTCATAGGCTCATTCATCATTCATAGAGTGAAGATCGAGTTGATACTTAACTAACCTTTTTCAAGATGATTACCCCAAAGTGCATCTATGCCACAACCACGTCCACTTTCATGCATCCATATGAGGATTTAATTGTTAAGAATGCCACATACTATAAAATTTACCCAAATTTCATGTTATTATCCTTTATATTGACTTATCCCATGTATTTTCACTATTTTTATCTAATAAAAATTTACCTAAAAGAAATAAACTAATCCTGAAAAATAACTAAACCTTTCTATGATACTAACTGACATGCCCCAAACCCGCACTTCCAAATCCAATGATAAAAACACATACTTTATGTGTAAGATTTAATACTAAGTTATATTAACCAAGTTAAACATATCATTATTTTACATCATTTACATAAGATAAACATTGCATATCATAGAGAACACACAATCCCAAGAATAGAAGTTTTAGTGTCTTTGAGAACTAGCTATATAAGCAACTTAATTTACAACACTTATGAATATTTCTTCATAATTGAGACACACTAGACTATATTCAAGACTTCTTATAAGTTATACTCATCTTCATAACCTAGGGAATGGAAACATAAGAAAGGAGTGAGTAAAAAATCTCAGTAAGGGAAACCTTATCAACATGTCATCAATGGTTATATCACAAGAATATGATAAAATATGACATGAGGAAAAATATCTTATTAAAAATAATATTAAACAATAAAAGTTGTACATAAATCATGATAAAAGGACATGTAATCTCAAATCAAAAAAACATATACTAGAAAAAATGAGTGTGTAATAATTATAAAATAAACATTATACATGGAGCATAATCATTGGAATATGGTATAAAAATCTAACATGACCTTGAAAAAGAGAATAATAAATAACTTTTTCATGAATACAAGAACATGGTATCATCACTTTTGTGTGTAACTACTCACACAAACACCTTTATGAGTCATTGCATGCACTCATGATTTTGGGGAAAACTTAATTAAACCCATCTATACAAGTTTAATAATAAATAAACTTCAAACCAATTCATTAGAAAATGATATAGGAACCCACCCATCAATAATCCATACAAATGTATTCCAATTTAAATCAATCATTCATAAAATCATAAATAACCCATGGAAAAAATGGGTTTCATTCATCACATCATAATGAACCCATGGAATGGAAATGAGTTTCATATCATTTCCAAATGGTATTTCCTAAAAAGTTTTTATAAATTAGATCGATTGATACAAATATTCAAACACCAAAAAGGAGTATTTCATAGAGGAATTAATATGGTGATTATCATAACTTAACTCTATATGATTAAGATATTTTAAAGAAGAATATATATTTGAAAACATGAGAAGATATTTTATAAAAAAATTCTTAAATTTTTTGTAAAGATGCACAATTTTGAATCATTTTTAAAAATATCATTTCAAGGGGGTATTAAGAATTTTTTTAAAACCCTAATTTAAAATAAATTCAAATAATGGGTCCTTGAAAATTTTAAATGTTTTCCATATGAAATATGGATTGGGATATAAATATAAAAACTTTAAAGAAAAATCATTTTTAATATTTTTGAAATACCTTTATTGAAACCCAAATCTTAAAGATAGTAAAAATTATTTCATTTTAAAAGAGTTAAAGAGAAATTTTAAGAATACTATAAATAAGACATATTTCCATTTCAAAATTATAAAGTAGAATATTAGAGGGAAGATTTAATATATACATGGAAGAAACATATCTCATTTGGAAAGAATGAGAATTATTCTTAACATTATCAACTTTTAGGAAGAAAGAAATTCATCATTATAATTCCCTATAAAATATGTAGGAAGTGTATCATAATATCATCATAAAATATAATCAAACATATTGTAATATAAATAGTAAAAAATAAATCATTATGACTCAAGAAAAATATGTTGAGTCAATAAAACCCTTTACCTTAAATACCTCTTACACGAACGTTCTCTAACCTACTGTATAAAAAAAATCTTAATAACCTACTTAAGAACCTAATTCATACCTATAACCTTTTATAAATTTAATTTATAATAATTTATTAAAATTATACTATTTAGTTTTATTTTATTTTCATAATCAAATGTTATTAGCTTCGATTGTTTGTTTAATACTAGTTTCATAATAGTGGTGTGGATTCTTGTTTACAGATTCAAAGTTCATCATTAAAATAAAATTATAGGTACTAGAATGGATTTTTTATAATTATTTAAAATGTTATAATTTCATTTTCATAATTATTATGGTTATGATTTGTGTCGATGAAGTTGGTGATGAGTTTTATTATAATTTATATCGAATAAAAATGTGGTAAAATAATAATATGATAAATATTAGTACGAAATTTACATAACCATAAACCAAACATTATTTAATAATTAATTTCTCATAATTTTAGTAATTAATTTTACATAATCATATTTGAAATAATTTATATAATTATTTAAATAGGTTGTTAAACTAACCTAAAGATGAAAAAAATTATAATCTATGGGTGAGTATGTTAAAAAAAGTGATTCTATTTTCATAATATCTTTATTAAATAATATTGATGATATTATTTAGATGATCTTAAGGTGGTGAATCATATTTAATGTTAGTTTTATAAAAAATAAGTTACTATATGAAGAATTTAATATGTCACTTTCGTTGACGTGATAGTCTGCACGTACACATGGGTGACATGTTTGTTTACATTGAACATAAAGGAGGTAAGATTTTTTTTATTTTCATAATATTAATAATTTTTTAAATATCATATTTATTCATTAAATACCCCCATTTAACCATACTTTTATGGTGGTTATGAAAAATATATGACATTGCTATTGGGGGTTATAGCTTTCAAGTAACACAATCAATGTTTTCATTTTTTGAATTATTGTGAGGAGGGTAGAAAACATATATCCCATAAACATAATAAAAATTTAAGTATAATTTTGATATTGATTTAATTATTTCAATATGGTTAGATTTTATATAAAGGTGGTAGAATAACAAAGAAAATAAAAGGAAGGAAAAAATGATTAATTGATAATTTTATCTTACTTCTTGGTAGATCTCCTTTGCAAAATAGATAAAGGATTTTAGAGGTGGTATTTTGAGAAGACTAGATTGTCTAGTAAGTTTAAAGAAGTGTTGATTAGTTATTTGGGTAAAGTTTTTATGAATCCAAGTGACCTTGGGTGTGAGTATAAGTAGGTTGGTGATGGATCCTTTTATAAGGGATAATATTGTCATCTGTAAATAATATAAAGGAAATGATACTATTAAAGTGTTAAAAGGATCTAATAATGGAAAATATTAGAGTTGGGGATGATGTAAGGTTGATAAGCCCTTAAAAATCATTTTTTCACTTGTTTTAAACCTATTTTTAAGTCTTATACTATTAGTTTTTCAATTTTTCCATTTTTGGTTTTTTACTAGCTAATGAATATTTTTAACTAAGTAATTTAATTATAATGCCTGAAAATAATATGGGACTTATTATTAATTTTGACACAATAATATAAATATGAAATCAATTTTATTAAATAAATTTTCAATGTGTAAGACAAAGTAATTTTAACATTAACATATATAACACATAAAAATTTGAGTTTTAAAAAAGTGTATTTTTAAGCATTAGAGTTGTATTTAGGAAACAATTATCAATTTTGTAGATTTTAATGATATTAATTGGTCTATTATTACCCAAATATGATTTAGGTGACATTAAAAGTAATAGAAAACCTAATTTCACCTATAAAACATATTTAAAATAAATAGACTAAAAAATTTTCATTAGAAAAATATTTCTTAATTTAAAATTTTTAAACATGGGTTTTCTAAATCCAACATGGTAATTTTAAATGAATCATTTAAATCTATAAATAAATTATTGTTCATTAAAGAATGTTTTATAATATTTTATGTTATAGATACTTTTTTATATAGTCATAAACATTGTGGTTTTAGTAAAAATTATACTTTTCACTATTCTCCAAAAAATAAATTATTTCAAAAAAGTACCAAAAATTCATATTAGGCTAATTTTTATATGTGTAATTAAAAAACATGTTACTTTTATCAAATTAATGTTCTGAGTGTGATAGTAATTACTTTTAATATGAAAACACACATGTATAAAATAAAATTATTTTTAAGAAAAATAAATGACTCCTGTATTAATGTGCCTTTTTTACTTAGTTTTTATAATGTGTTTACTTTTATTGATACCAGACAATTTAATAGATATAATATATAAATCATTTAAAAATAATTTAATTTTATTAAAGTTTCAAAATTTTCATTTTATTTTGGCATTGCATGTAATAAAATTCACTCAACATGATATTTATTTAATGAAAATGTATTTATTAATTTCATGTGTCGTTACACTATTAATTTGTTTTCTAATAAAAGCTAGTTAAAGTGTTGATATCTTATGAAAACTCATTTCCCACTGGAAACATGGATGGATAAAACCAAAATAGACGTACACTCTTTAATAAAATAAACTATGGATATTTCAAAGATTAGATGGTGACCTGAATTAAAAATACAATACTAAATTGTTGATTGGTTCTCTAAAATGACTATAATATTTTGAAAAATTCTCTATAAAAGGTTACTAATTATGAAATCAAGGCATTTATTCTAAACCAAAATTTAAAATGTATCTTATTATTTTCTATATCCTTTAACATATATATCATAAAATCCTTATTTAAAACTACTCATGAAATATAAAAAAACTTGGAGACTACCAACTTCTATACATATGAAATCTTATAAACAAAGAGGGAGATACTCAAGGTGGACTACCAAAGATTTTATGTCCTTCATGGTAATTTTATCCCTAAAAATTATTAGATAGTTAAAAAAATATCAATACTATATGAATTCATAGATAAATGGATATTACTAATTATAATCTTGTTATAAAAGTTTTAAAGATATTTAAAAGGGAATGTTAGTCAACATATACTATTATTAAAGATAAGAAATATATAACTCAAATCAATATTGATGAAATCATTGGAACATTAATAAAATGTGGGATTCAGATAAAAATTGATAATGATAAATATAGAGAAATGAATAGAATTAAAAGGCACCACAACTATATCCCCTTCTGGTAACAATAACTTATAGTTATACAAATATCAACTTTCTCAACAATCTAAAAAATGCCTGATGTTATGGAGTATAGGATAAAGAAATCTCAAATCTAATCAAAATAACTGGTATAATCTATCCAAACAAAAATATATTGAATATAATTAACTGAAATGATAATATATGAATTTAAAAATCCTAAAAATATAAATTCACAATATCCATGAAAAAATGAAGGATAAAAAGAAGTTTAAAAAGGGATAAGAGAAAAGTGGCTATAAAAATGGTAGATTATAGATTAAAAGTAATAAATATTCATCCAATAGTTATAAAAATAATAAATATTATAATTATATATAATATTATTTTCATATATATTAATAATTAATGTTATATGTCTTATTTCCAAGATAAATAAGAATTATCTATTGAATCATTAGATTTTTTTTCTATTTATTAGTTATTATTTTCAAGATTATTCATATTTAAATTTAATAAAAAATATTTTTGATGATATTTATTAAGATTATAATATTCAAAATAAAAATAATAGGTAACTGAGAGTTGATCTGGATATGGTGAGTGAGAGAATTTTAAATGTTACCTCCGACCTTACCTCAAGAACTAAAATTTGTAAACCTTATAATGGACATATTGATGTGATTTAGATAATTATTTAATATGATATCCTCATAAATAATTTAGAAATATTTATAAAATTTTGTAATAATGTATAAAAAAATTTAAAACAATAACCATCAAATCCTTAAAATTACATTATATATACCAATCCCACAAGATAAAAATTCTATTAGAGATATGTTCTAAAAAATCATTAAAATCCTAGATGTAAAAATATAATATTTTAATTTTTAAAAAAAATATAGACAAAATTACATTCAATACTACTTAAAGAAGCACAGATCATTTGGAATGACATCTCCTTTTACTTATAAGGGCCTAACTTCTATCTAATATCATAGGGTGAAGAAATTTTGGGTTCATAAAATTTTACATGTTAATATATATATACCCATGAAAATTTTGATACTAAATTATTTAGTATTCTAATTTTTAGGATAATATACAAGGTACTAATTATAATAATACATGGAAAATTAATAGTTATTTCATTCACTACATGACTGGTGAAAAGTTCAACTTCCAAAACATGAAGAACATGGAAGTAAAATGATATTATTTAGAGATAATTTATAAGGAAAAAATAGTAGGATGATGTGATGCTATCATCTAAGGAAAACCTTTAATTTTAAATATGAATTATTTTTTGGGTCTCAAGTATAATGTAATCAGTATAAGATAGTTATTTGATAAAGAACACAAGATGTAACTTATTAATAAAAAATTTATTATTCACATTTCACTAGGATATTCAATATTATTAATCAATTGACATGAAATTTTTTTTATAATAAAATTATCTGACCTGTCATTCCAAATTATTCCTTATCTTAGTGCAATGGAAGGTAATTCATGGATTTTTAATTGATGACTTTAACATTAAAACCTTCAGGCCTTGAATAAACTCTCTTAGAAATAATAAGTGAAGAACCTATTGTAATTAATGTTTTATTTCTCTAAATCCTATCATCTCTTGGAAAATGAAAATTAATATAAAATCTACAAAAAAATAGTAAGGCCTCAAATATCACACCTATATAGTTTGTTCATATGAAATTATTTAGACTTACCCAAAATGAATATAGTAGAGGAAAACACAATATATTTTTCTTAGTTAATGATCAGTCTTATTATATATAGGTTTTATATATTTTTAAAAATTCATAAGTACTTTAGCATTTTAAAAAAAATCAATATTTTAAAAAAAATGAAAAATGTTATTAATAACCACTATTTTTACTAATAATGGTAATGGTTTTGAATGTCTTCATTTTGGAACTTTAAATAGTTAAAAATTAAATGAAACACATATTATTAGTACCAAGAACTCTATAGTAGAATGGTGTAGTGGAATATTAGAGTTTAATCCTTCAAGATATTTCTTGAAATATACTGTGAGAATATTAACACCCAAATATTTTCTGATAAGGCTATGATTATTGAATGTTACACTATAATTAATGTTTGAGTTTGATCTATTTTGAAGAAAACCCCTTTTAGATAATGAGTATTTCTTGGATATTCAAGCGTTTTTTGATGTAAGGTTATTATCTTGAAAAAAAAAGATAATCTTGGATAGTTATATATAAAATTTGATGAAGGAATATTTCTTAGTCACTCTATTACAAGGCTTAACCAATATTTAATAAATATACACATACCAATAAGGAAATGGTGCATGTTAAAGTTTATAAAACAATATTTTTATAAAAAAATATTTTCTAAAATTATATATGATGACTCTCTAGATACTTTTTTTCAAATACTTCATTTGATTTAAAAAATTCTATTGCTGAATAGTTGAAATATGATAGTGAGAAACCAAAAGGTAAATTACCAAAACATAAGGGAGAATCCTATATTTTACCAAGAAACTAAATATTTTTTAAGGATCTTACTATCAATAATTCTATTAGTGATTTATATGAATGATCCCTATTATAATTTCTATCTAGATTAATGTTAATATTTAGCATTTTTGTTATAATTTTAAACAAATATGATATATAAGGCCTTAAGTGAATAAATCTAGTTAATGTCAATACAAGATAAAATTAATCTATTCTAATGAAACAAGGTGTGTTCATTGTTTAAAGATACCAAGTAATATATGGTCATAGTAAAAAATGGGTGTTCTAGAACAAGTGTGATGAACAATGTTTCATTATTCAAAATAAGGTTATTTTAATTTCTAACAGGTATAACCAAGATGGTAACATCAAAAATGAAGAAAACTTTAATAAAATAATAATATTTGAATATATTATGATCACACTAACCATTTATATATATATATATGGATTTAATTATATTTTAAATTGATATTAAAAAATCTTTTATAAATGGTTATGTTTAAACTAATGCTTTTGTTGAAAAACCAATAGATTTTCAAATTAGGACTTATTATACCTCATTTCCCAATGCAATAAAGGTCTATACATCCATAATTAATCTCTAAGAGATTTATTAGATTGTTTATAAACATTTTTGAAAAAAGTAATGATAGATTTTACTCTTTTTTATCAAAAAAGTTTTTAGTGTGGTTGATTTTGTCGTTATTTTTGTATAGTTTTATAGCTAATATTATATTTTTTATATTTATTTAGTAAATTTGAGTAATATTATTTTTATTTATAATAATTTTAATATATTAAAAAATAATTTTATTAATGGATTTTTATATGAATTTTTTATATTTTTTGTGTAATTTTATATATATTATAAAAAATAATATTTTTATAATTTAATTACATTTTAAAGACATTTTTTATTTACTATTATAAAAAATGTGTTGTGTAATATTTCATTTATTTTAATTTTTAATAATTTTTTAATAGTTTAAGTCTAAATAATTTATTATTACATTATTATAATAAAAATATTATTACATTGGTTTAAAATATAATTAATTATATAACATTAATATTTTCTTTAGAAATTAATATATATTAAATTAATCAATATGTTTTAATAATTTTATTCTTATAGTTTTTAATTTGTGTGTTATTAGTGTTCATGCATTTACTAATTTATCTATAATTTTTTGTATTTTAAATTTTTATTATATGTAAATGATATTATTGTTATAATTTTTTATTAATTTTAATTAATATAATTTAGTTATTAATTTACATATAATTCATTTAACATTTTAAATATTTAATAACTAATATTATTTTATTTATTCATGTGCATATGTGTATAGTATTCATTTTGTATTAATTTATATTATTCAAAAATTGCAGTTTCAATTTAGAATTTAGATACATTAATAAATGGGGTGGGAGATGATGGATATGAGGAAAATATTTATAATATAAATATAAAGTAAGTTGTAGGTCCATGTTGATATTTTTGAGAATAACCATCTAGAAAGAGGAGAATGCTCATTTCTTCCAATGAGTGTCATGGGGCTATGCTACTTAGGTATGGGGGCATGCTAACTTTATTAAATTAGATGTAATCACTGATGGATTTACTTAAAAATCAAGGGATATATAACACACATTAAATTGAGTTCTTGGATGATAAAAAATAAAATTCTGGTTATCAATCTTCCTAGATCGATATTTAGGTTTCATCATACTCTATTATAGAGTACTATTCCTTATGGATCAACCCTAACATCCATTGACATTTATGTTAGATTATTAGGGTTTAAAAATTGTAAAATTTGGTATGATTTCTAATGTACACTAAGTTTTTGGAACCATTACTAGAGAATGGTAATAAAACATTAATATATAAATCATTATTTTGATGGATGAAATGTATTTTCTTTAATCTAATTTTTTTAATTTTTATTTGATATAATCCAGGGTATTTTTCTAGTTTTAGTTTTAGGAATAAGTGGTGGTTGATTTCTAGAAAATCAACTTGATCACAATTATTATAGGAACACCTAGTAGGCAAGAGTCTTGAAATTGAAAAAACCTTGATAAGAAATTCTAAATGAAAATCACAAATGCAAACCAGACAACCTACAAGGAACAAGCTTCAGAAGGAGGATGAGAAAGGAGCTTTCACCATAGGAGAAGCTAAAAGGATTGCAAGAATGAAAGGGTATGGAACCTTCCATCAGGACAAGCCTGTGAATGCACAGGAAAGCCTAGCCGAACAGCCATGCGAAGGTGGAGAGCTGATTTCACGATGAAGATGCTGGGGAGGAGCGGTTCCAAGTAGTTATTCTGTGTTGTATGTAATGTTTGAAGCCTACGGGCATTGAATTCCTCTAAGGCCTACGAGACATGTAATACTTATGTCTACGGGCCTTGTAAGGGTTCCACATCACCCCTTGAAAGGTGGATTATCAAAAATCAATAAAAATGAAGGCCTTTGGTCCATTGGAGGAACATGGGACGATATCATTCAAAAATGTTTGGAAAAATACATTCCTCCTTCCAAGATAGTAAGGATGAGGAATGAAATTTATAATTTACAGAAATAGTAGGATTAATAGATTTATAAATCTTAAGATAGATTATAATCTCTTATTCATAAATCTCAACATCATGGTCTATAGTGGTTTATCCATATACATACCTTTTATATAGGTTAACATCATTAAATGATAATGGTGTTAAATTCATATATTGGGTGAATCATTTCAACAATTTCACAAGATGAAATTTTTTATTTTATTGATGATATGTACATGATATGTTTCTATTAATACATGGGGAAAAGGTTGTAGAATGGAGTAGTACATAAATATAATTCCTTGGGAATATGTGAATGTGATTATTTTGAGAATCCAAAAAAATCGTGATATGAAAAAGGTGGATGGAAGTAAAAAAATGAAAATATGATTAAAAGAATGATTGATAAGTGGATAAGAGGAGGGTCTTGTTAAAAATGAAAATGAAGAAAAATATACTAAAAATGTGAATAATAAAGAAATGAAGAAAGAATTAAATCCTTATACAACACCGTTTCTATTTCCCATGAGGTTGAACCAATAGAAAAAGTTTAATCCTAAAAATTCCTAGATATATTTAAGAAGTTAAGATGTAATATTCCATTTGCTAAAGATTTAGCTATGATGCCAAAATATAATAAGTTTTCAAAGAAATTTTCTCAAACAAAAGGATTCATGGTGAATTGGGGATGATAACTTTAAATAAATAATTATCAATAATCATTTAAATAACACTACCTCTAAAGCTAAGTGATTCAAGAATGATTATAATATATTTTGTGATTAGTGGTTTTAAATATGATGAAGAATTGTGTGGTTTTAGTGAAATAATAAATTTCATTCCATTAAAAGTGTTAGAAAAGTTAGAAGTGTACGGATTAAAGTTGATAAGGATGGTCTTATAACTTACTAACAATAATGTTAATTATCATTAGGATATTTTAAAAGATTATTTAATTAATGTTTATAAATTTTATTTTCCTATAGAATTTTTGTTTTAAATTTTAATAAGGATGTTGAGGTTCCACCTATTCTTAGGAGACCCTTTTTAGAATCCATAAAACCAATCATTGGTGTAAATAATGGAAAAATAGTATTCCAAATGCTTGAAGAAAAATTTTATTTTAGATAAAATCATAGAGAGGTGATATAATTGGTGTATTGAAATTTCATGAAAGAGATAGTACATGAGAAAAATGAAGAAGAATGTAGTTTTGATGAAGGAATTAAAAATATTATTAATGAAATCCATCTTTTAGAGTAAATTGAAAATGATAAAGGTCAAATATAAAATACCAAAAAAATTAAATGATGAAAATTAAATTTTAAAAAAGGGGAATTTTCAAATGTTTCTATATAAGATAGCACGATTGAAGAATTTAAAGAAGAAATGGAGTTAAAATATTATGAAGAAGTTGAATATAAATATTTTTTTTTGTTTTAAAATTAGTTGATAGATTTTTCTAATTTAAAAAATATCATATAATTATTTTAAGATATAACCTTTACCTATGTTTAAGAAAGGGGAGAAGAAGAAGAAGAAGAAGAATTCACGAGTTAAGGAAAAGTATATCTGGTAAAAAAAGGAGTCACTGGATAAAAATTCATATCATGAGTATAGCCAGATTGAAAATTTATTCTAATGAATCAAAAGAATAACTTTTTAGGAGGAAAACTAGGGTGAAAGGACAATTTTTTACTTATTTATGTTTAGAGAATAAAATCCATAGTTTACCTAGAATTTTCATTGAGTTTTTTCACATTGGCATGGTATTGTTCCACTCTTATCTTAATACACAACATAAATCCAAAGGAATAGGATATCAATGTAACACCTTGAGTTTTTGTGATTTTTTTAAAATTAATTAAATTTCTTTGATATCTTGTGTTACATGCAACACCATGTTAATCTTGTGCTACAAGAATCACTGTGATAGCTTGCGTTACACACAACCAAGATATATTATTAATATAATTATTTAAACATGATCATTATTACCTAGCCATTAAATATAGATATATGGATGGCAATAAATATTTTTTAAATATTATGTATAATGTTTTTATATAAAGAAAACATGATGATAAAAAAGTACTTAATTTTCATTAAAATATTTATATGTTTCAAAAATACTTCTTCTCAAAAAAAATGTTTTTTATCTTTATGAACAATAATAAAATCAATTTTTAAAAATTTTATAAAGTTAATTTTCTAAAATAAATTTCATTTTTAAAATCATAATGTCAAAATTAGCTTATGGTAATTTTTTTGTGATTTCTCTGAAAAGTTTCATTTTTTTATGAACAATGAAAAATAATGAATGTTAATTTAAAATGAATTTTTCTTTTAATTTATTTGTAAATGTAAATTATATTTTTAATTGGTTTTAGGGTAACATTATTTCAACTATACATCCATTAATTCAATTTAAGTCATTGGAATCAATTTCATATAGAATTATGATATAAAAACATTGTAATCTTTTGAACATTTTCTCTTTAAAAACGGCTTTCTCATCGTGTTTGAGGGATTAATTTTAAATTAAAATTTTTCAATTATGTGAATTGAATTTTAAAAAATAGATTCAATATTTGGAATCATAATTATTTATATTATCTAATAAGTTCAACTTAATTTTTTACCAGAATGAATACTAAAAATAGTAAAAATTATTTACTGCAGTTAAGGTAAAAATGCTTTTACCTGGGCATTAAACTAAAAAGATACAGGTTAAAAATAACCATAAAATTGTACAAAATCCATTTTTTGGATATGTTTAGACCTTATAACTTCTATTATTGATAAGGGTCCATTATTGGAGCCTTTTAACATGAAAAAATGCATGTGGAATTTCTTCTTTCAAAAAATTACAAGTATGCCACTCACCTCACTTATAAAAGGCCACCATCTTTCCTCTCTTATTAATACCTTCAAAACCTTTTTATTTTTCCAATATTTGAATAAATATATTCCCAAATTCCCTCCTATAATCCTAGAATTTTTATTTTTGATAGAAACCCAACCTAGGAAGGCTTTTGGTGCAAACCTAAGGAGTATACCTGAAGAAGAGGTAATGTTCATCAACAAGTGCATTTACTCGAATTGCCCGAAGGCCTTATTTTTATTTTATTATGGACAACTACCATTTTAAGGGTTGAAGGGGAACCCGTACATGACCCATAGGCCCAAAGAACAAGGCCCGAATGACCCGCAATACATGACCCGAAGGCCCAAAGGCATACCATGCCCATTATATGACTCATAGGCCCAACCCACTAGAACTAACCCTCCCCAGTTTTTGCGTCATTGATCACCTAGCTCCCCACCTTGCATTACTGATCGGCTAGCATTTCCCCGTACAAAGTTGCATGGTGCCTGGTCCTGATGGCGGATGCCACACCCTCTCATTCTTTCAATCTAGTTAGCTCTACTTTTAGTGGATGATACTCTTGTTACTCTGATCCTCTTCTAGGGCATGTTCTGTGTGAACTTGGGTACTCCATGGTATCTGTGGCCCGAAGACCCTATGGCCCAAAGGCCTTTTTGATGACCCGAAGGCCCTTGAGACCCATAGGCCCAAACTGGTTGCCCAAAGGCCCAAATCAGGTGAATAGTTCTGGTTGCTACAGTACTGAACAGTAACTGGTACAGTAACCCGTAAATTCACCTCCACCCGATTTTGAACCTGGGTCTCTTGGATGCCAAGCAGGAGCCCTTACCACTCAGGTACAGGCTCGTTGGCACAACGAGCGTATTTATTTTATTTATTCCTCCACCTCCTTAAGTTATTAAAATACAATGGTGATATAATATATTCATTATATTACATGTACTGAGATGTTTTTATGTTAATGTTATAACCTAAAACCATCTCCACTTCCATCAAATGGGTTATGAAATCATCGTTTATGTGTATAGTAAACTACAGCCTTGCAAAACGATGTCATTCATTTTTCCAATACCACCTTTCATGGATGAAATTAATGATGGATTTATTATTTATATATGGTATTTATGATATTATTATAATTTTTCAATCATTATATCACACATACCTTCATACTCTCCATATTTTAGGAATATGATAACGTCACCCATGTGTATGGCAGACTACTACCTCAAAAAAGCGATGTTATTCATTCAGGATTTACATGAAAGATAATAAGGATGGTTTTAATGAACATATGTGATATATATGACATAAAAATGATTATATAATGATATTATATCATTTACCTTTCTTTTTTTCAATCTGATAAGAAAATGGAAGCAACGTTCATGAGTACGTACGACCTACCATCTCCATGAACGGTGTATTTCATTTTCTAACACTAAATTTATGGATTAATATAAATAAATAAATAAATAATATATATAATATTTATATAATGTTTAAAATTGTGAATATTATCAATTCATGATCAATGTAAGAGGACCAAAAATAAAAAATCAAGACTTATACGAACAATAAAGCGGTTATTACCTAAAAAGTGACTTTAACAAGGAATTGTTAATAAACTTGTAATAGAATGTCATAAGAGAATTGTATATGGTATGATATATATAAATATTGTTCTGTAATATATTTATAATAATATTATATTTATTATACATGAGCTTTTAACGTGTATGATGGAATTCAAGACTCAAGGTAAGGGATTTTTTTCTCAATTTTTCCTTCTTTGAGACGTACGTTATGTTATACGTCTATATTCTTTCATGGGGTCTATATACAACCCCTTTGACATGTCATATCAAGAAATTTTTTACCATCATGATATTTTATGTTCCATTTTATTTTATTTCTTCATGGATCTTATGATTCAAAGTTATGAAAGTGGTAATGATTTTATGTTACAATCTCATCGTTTATTGAGAATATTTATAATTATGTTTTCGATGATTAAATATTATGATACATCTCTCAAGAAAATTATCAATTTTCTTATCCTGTGGTTATTCATGATATTTTCAAGTAATAATACAATTTTACACTCTTTGGTACTTAGAATTATTGAGAAAAATATTTTTAAGAAAATCTAAATTTATTTCTCACTTCGGTCATAAATTCATTTTCATCAAAAACCATATTTTATAAAAAATGTTTTCAAAAATGTTTTATTATTCTCCTGTTATTTTTAAAATAAATTTTAAACCATGTTTTACTTTTGACAAAAAAAATTAAAGGAATCTTCATGTTTTTTCCAAACAATGCCCATCTAGATTTTATTGAAAATGTGAAAAGAATATTTTTTTAACTTGTATGACATGAATGAAACTTCATATCATCTTCACCGTTATTTTCTTCTATGATTACATTATAAGTTTTAAAGTTTATTTTCAAATAAAAATATTTTCAAAAAAATTAGGTTTCAAAATGTGTTTTTCAAATTAAAAAATATATTTTCCTCCAAAAATGTTTTAAATGATTGATCAAAATCATTTTTTATCTAAGATGATTTCTATTGATGTTACCTATGTCTTATTGGGGATATGATCCAAGGATACCATTCTTATTATTTTTTTGGATGGTTTATGTTTATAATGGAAATATTTATATGGAACACGTCTCTCTTCCATGGGATATAACATGATAAAATTATTTTGAAACCTACTTCTTTTTCCATGAGTAATTCCATGATGAAAGGATGAAATTATTATGAAACCTTTCTCTTTTCTATAGGTTATGATAAGATGAAATATTTATGAAACCCATTTCATTTCATGGGTTATGATATGATGAATGTTTTATGATCTGGTAGCACACATAAATTTGGTTTTAATTATGTGATGACGGGGACCTATATCTCGCTCCAATGAATTGGGTAAAGATTTATATCTCTTGAGATAGACGGGACTAGAATAGGTAGTGAACTCAGTTTAGTAAGGGACATTGTCTACTATGATGGTCTTGGGAGTGAAACTTGACTACTATTATGGTTTTGGGAGTGAACCCGGTCTACTATGATAGCCTTGGAAATGAGGCTTGACTAATATGGAAATGATTTTCTATGCTTATTTGTATGCCAAAAATATATGTATCATGCCAATTTCATGCCCTTATGGCTCATTTTATTTGATTCTCTTATGATTCATGTCTTATGAACTGCCAATCTTTATTCCATGACTATATATATATTTTTATGTAGGGTATGGTTTTCAAATGTTATGCTCATGATCATATACCCTTATATTCATGGTATGCTTACATATCTCCCTTGTTTACCCTTACTAGGTATCTGATCTCACCCTTTATTATGTTTCCTTTCCCCAAGTTATTAATAAATGTATTACATAGGATATTTCTATGAAGTTCTCTAGTAATGAAGATCGTAGTGGGATAATATGTAGTTTAACTATAGACCAGTTGGTTGTGTTTCTAGGATTCCAAATACACTAAACTATTATGTTCATCAGGCATGTGTTTGTGTAATGTAACAAATATTCATAAAAAAATATGTAATATCTATGTATGATAAGACTAGGATTCCATAGTTGGAATAAGAGGATAGGTTTAGTTAACCTTTAGAAACTAGGATGAGAAAACCTTAGTGATATCCCTAAGTACTTTCCTAAGGATAAGTCTAAGGATGGGTCAAATTATAAGAAATGTCCTGGAATTTTAGTAATGGATAGAGTGAGTGGTTTCCATGAAATTACATCCATGTATGGATACTAAGTGGATATAGATCTAGAATAGACGGGCATAGGGGTATTAAATTTGAAAAGGGTGCATTGAACTAGACTTGATCTTCTCTTGGTGCATGAAAACAGGTCTTGTATCACACTTGGTCTGACGATCCCAAGGGATATGCTTTCGAAATTCTCAAACTCTTTAAAACCCATCATGAAGGATCAAAATATAATATGTCTATGAATGACCTAGGAAAAACCTAAGGTGTCATTGATTAAATAAGGTGTCATTATTTAGACATCCTATAATGATTTTTTATGATTATGTGGTACCCCATCATGATTACTATTTCTTAAAATATGATTTTTGGTTTTAGTCAATGTATGGAACCTAAAGGAACCATGTTAATGCTGAGTGAAATAGATAATGAAATGATTATCCTCCTGATCATCCAAATGTTCTGGGAGTTGGAATGAAAAATGTTGTTGTTATGTCCAAACAATTTTCTCAAGTAATGAATCATACTTGGTATCCAAATGAGCAAAGGAGGGAAAAACATTATTTTGAGTCCTTTATAAGGAAACATACACCTTCTTTCAGTGGGTATTCTAATCCAATAGTTATTGAACAATGGACCAGCACCACTAAAAAAATATTTTTTGTTATCTAGTGCTCAGAAAATAAAAAATTCATTTTTTGTAGTTTACCATTTGAAAGGTGAATCGGATCAATGGTGGACTCTTATCAAGAATACAAGGAAACATGATGAAATTGACTCCATGGTTTGGGATTATTTTAAGAACTTATTTTTTTAATAATCAATTTCCTTGTATTATTCATACGAAGATGGAGAAGGAGTTCCTTGATCTAAAGAAAAAGGACGATGAATCTGTTGGTACCTATGAGGCAAATATTACAAGACTTGTGATGTATGCTTCTAGTATTATCATATAACTTGAAAGTAAGGTTGATCGATTACTCATTATCTTAAAACCAATTCATCAAAGGGTGTTAGCCATAAGAGACTTCAATGGATATGAAGATAATGTTTGATGTGCTATCAAGGTGGAAATAGAGGTTAGAGTTACGTATCAATCTCATAGTTTTGATAAGAAGAGAAAAATGGAATTCAAAGAAAAATATAAGGACCATATAGAGAAGAATATGTTCTTTCCTTTATAATCAATGTGTGGGAAGAAGCACAGAGGAAATCTCCTTATGGGGACTAGTAAATATTTTATATGTGTAAGGGAAGTTCATTAGGCGATTGATTACTGAATTGAGGGGAGGAATTTATATAATGATACAAATAGACAGAAAGTTGTACAGAATGCTCCACCCACCCTCCATTTTTTCAAAAGCAAGGAGTATGGGCACTATGATAACCAATTCCAAAATCTGAAGGTTAATGATGATGATTGATTTCAGTAACTTTTTAATCTAAGAGAAAAAGTAAAATATCATGTGATCACCCTTTTTGATGAGGGGTGCGATAATGACATGGTGAAAGGTAAACATACCATAAACTCTATAACTATTAATGTCTTATTTGAATCTGGATCTACCCATTCATTCATATCTAAAGAATTTTCTAAGGATATCAATATGCCACCCAAATGATTAGATGTATATTAGTAGTGAAAACCCCTAATGGTAAGATGATCACATCTCAAGTCTATGATTCCTATCCGATTGACGTTGGTGGGAATGTGCTTCTTGTAAATATTTTCATTCTTCCTCTAATTGAATTTGATGTTATCTAGGGCATGGATTGGATTTCTATAAATAAATCCCACATAAATTATCGAGGAATTGATGTTACGTTTGATATTCCAAACCAACCTATGATCTTATATCAATGTGATTATAAGTACAAACTTCGGATGGTGATCACATCCATTGTATGGGCCTTAATTTAAATTCATATGGGGTGTTTGTCTCAAATAGTTGGGGAGAAACTCAATATCGATGGTATGCCTGTTGTGCATGAATTTTTTGATGTATCTTCAAAAGAGTTGCCTAGTCTTCTGCCAAAATGTGAAGTTGAGTTCTCAATAGAACTCATACCTAGTACCACACAAATATAAAGGAATCCCTATAGAATATCCCTGATTGAGTTACAATAATTGAAGAAGAAACTATAGTACAACCTTAATAAGGAATTCATTCATCCAAGTGTGTCACCTTGGGGTGAACCTATTATTTTCTTTTAAAAGGAAAGGTGGATTAATGTGACTCTACATTGATTATCGGGAGCTTAAAAATATCACAATTAAGAACAAGTATCATCTTCCCCATATTGATGACTTGTTTGATCAAATGCACGGAGATCAATACTTTTCCAAAATTGAACTTCATTCTGGATATCATCAATTGAGGTTCAATAGGGAGGATATACCCAAGACATCATTACGTGCAAGGTACGAAAACTATGAATATATAGTGATTCCACTTGGTCTTACTAATTCCACTGCTTCCTTCATAGATTTAATGGCTATAATCTTTATAGTTTATCTTGATCAGTTCATGGTTTTCATTAAAGATGATATTTTTATTTATTCAAAGGGTAAGGAAGAGCATGAAGATCACTTAATAATTGTACTGGATACCCTAAGGAAGGAGAATCTATATGGAAAGTTTACAAAGTATGAATTTTGGATGAAAAATGTTTCATTTTTGGGTAATATAATATCAAGAGAGGGTATATTAGTAGATCCACCAAAGATGGAGGCTATTGAATATTGTCCCATACCTACCACAGTGATTAAGATCCATAGTTTACTTGATTTAGTTGGATATTATTTACAGTTTGTTGAGAATTTCTCAAGAGTATCTAATCCTCTAACCAGGTTAACTCGGAAGGGATCTAAGTTCCGATGGAAAGATTAATGTGAGGAAAATTTCAAGGAACTGAATAGAAGATTAGTCAGTGGACCTGTTCTTATGTTTCCCTATAGTGGATAAGGGTTTTCAATCTATAGTGATGCATCTAAGAAAGGATTGGGATGTTTTCTTTTATAGAATGACATGTTTATAGCTTATGCCTCACGACAATTGATGATTAATGATAAAAAATACCCAAATATGGATTTGGAGTTAACTAGGATAAATTTTTCATTAAAGATATAGAGGTATTATCTTTATGGAAAAAAGGTGTGATATATATACCGATTATAAAAGTTTAAAGTATATATTAATAAATAAGAAGTTGAATATGTGTCAAAGAAGATGGTTGAAGCTCATTAATGATTATGACTGCTCAATACACTACCATCCCGAAAAATCAATCTAGGTGGTCGATGCATTCAGTCAAAATGATCATGCTAGCTTATCCATGATGAGGATTAAAAAATATCTAATATTTTTTTATATTCAAAGGGTGGATCTTGAAATCCTAAAGGAAGGAGAAAAATATTATTTTTCACAATTTAATGTTAAACTATATATCTATGTGAAGATTAAAGATTCCCAAAATGAAATGTAGAGTGGAAAAAGAATGTTAGAAATGTTCCTGAGCATACCCTTGATCATGATGGAATGATAAGGTTCGTGAAACGTGTATGTGTTCCCTCAAAACCAGATTTGAAGGAGTTTTTAGAGGAATATTGTAGTTCTTCGTTCTATATTCATTTGAGAAGTATGAAGATGTATAGAGATTTGAAAGAGTATTTATGGTGGTATGGCATGATGAGAGACATCGTAGATCTTGTATCTCAGTGCTTAGTATGTCATAAAGTTAAGGTTGAGAGACAAAACTCTAATGGAATGTTACATCCATTACTCATACTTGAATTAAAATGGAAAAACATGACCATTGATTTTGTCGTTGGACTCCCTAAAATGTATAATGGGCATAATTCTATATGGTTTGTAGTCAATCATCATACTAAGTCATCACACTTAATCACTATCAAAGAAGAGTTCTATCTAGATCAGCATTATAGGATATACATTAAGGAAGTGGTAAGGTTTAATTGAGTACAACATTACATTGTGTCTGATCAGGATTCAAGGTTTATCGTAATGTTTTGGTGAAGTGTTCAACAAGCTCTTGATACGGAGTTGAGTTTCAACTCTATATATCATCCTCAGATGGATGTTTACTCTAAGAGAACAATTCAAACTCTATAGGATATGTTGAGATATTTTTATTTTGATTTAAAAGATTTATGGGATCATCACCTTCCTCTAGTTGAGTTTTCTTACAACAATATCTTTCACTCAAGAATTCATATGGCTCCTTATAAAGCCCTTTATGGAAAAAAAATGTAAAGCTCCAACATGGTGGAATGAAGTTTGAGAAATAAATATATCGGGACCTTATATAGCTAAATAAATGGTACATAATGTTAGATCCATTAAACAATGCATTAAGGAAGATCAGAGTCAGTAGAAAAGTTTTGCTAAAAATCACTGACATGATCTAGAATTTGAAGTTGGTGACAAGGTTTTTCTAAAAAATTATCCATGGAATAAGGTTATGAGATTTGAGAAGAAATAGAAACAATATCCTAGTTATATCTGTCCCTTTGAAATTATTGATCCTATCAGGATGGTAGCCTATCGGTTGGTGCTTCCACCAAACCTCTCTCAAGTCCAAAATGTGATCCATGTATCTCTCTTGAGGAAATACATGTCTGACCCTTTACATGTACTGAGCTTAGAAGTCATACCATTAGAGAAAGATCATTCTTATGAGGAATAACCAGTGGAGATTTTTTATCCTACAGAGAAATTTCAATGAAACAAGACCACTCACCTGGACAAATTTTTATGGAAAACCCCACAATTTGAGGAATCTATATAGGAACCTAAGGATATGATGAGGCAAAAGTATCCTCATTTTTTTGTATCGGAGTGATGAATTTAAAGGTAGAAATTCATTTTTAAGTGGGGTGGAGTGTAACACCCCAAGTTCTTGCGAATTTTTTTTGAATTAAATAAATTTATTTGACATATTTCATTACATGCAACACCAAGTTAATCTTTCTCTACACGCAACATTGTGATATCTTGCGTTACACATGACACTAAGTATTTAACAAAATAATGATATGTTATTAATATAATTATTTAAAGGTGACCATTATTACCTAGCCATTAAACATAGAGTTATGAATAGTAATTACTACTTTTTAAATATTATTTTAATGGTTTTATATAAATAAATCATGTTGATAAAAAAGTACTTAATTTTCATTAAAATATTTATATATTTCAAAAATACTTCTTAAAAATTTTATTTTTTAACAATAATAAAATTAAATTTTGAAACCTTTAAAAAAATTAATTTGATAAAATAAACTTCATTTTTGAAATCATCATGTCAAAATTAGCTTAGGTTAAATTTTTTGGATTTATTTGAAAAGTTTCATTTTTTGATGAATATACTGAATTTTAATTGAAAAATAATTTATAATTTAATTTATTAATAAAGTTAAAATATATTTTAAATTTATTTTAAATTTAAAAAAAAAATCAATTATCATCTTTTAATCCAATTTAAGTCACTGGAATCAATTTCATATTGAATTTTGATAAAAAACATTTTGAACTTTTGAACATTTTCTCTTTAAAATCCCACTTTCTCACCACGTCTATGGGATTTATTTTTTAATTATATTTTTTAAATTATGTGAATGGAATTTGGAAAAATATATTTCATATTTGGAATCATAATTATTTATATTATCTAATAAGGTAAACTTAATTTTTGACCAAAATGAATAGTAAAAACTATAAAAATTATTTATCGTGGTTAAGGTAAAAATTGTTTTACAGGGGTGATAAACTAAAAAGATAAGGGTTAAAAATAACCAAAAATGTTCCAAATCCCATATTTTGGAAAAAATTGTCCCTTATACCTTCTAAGATTGATAATGGTCTATTATTGGAGCCTTGTGACATGAAAAAAACATAGGTGGAATTCTTATTTCAAAAAATTACAAGTGTGTCACTCACTTCACTTATAAAAGGTCACCCACTCTCCTCAATTATTAACACACTAAACCCATTTTGATTCATCCAAGGCCTACCAAAATCACATACCAACTTCCTTCATTTCATCCAAGAAGCCTTATTTTTTGACATAAATCTACCCTACTAAGGCTTTGGGTGCAAAACTAAGGAGGATAGCAGAAGAAGATGTAGCATTCATCAACAACCATTTTTGTTATATTTCTTCTTCCACCTCCTTAAATTATTATTATACCATGCTGATATAATAACAAAATTATCTTACATATGCTTATATGTTTTTATTTTAATGGAATGACCTATTGCACTCTCCACTTCCATCAAATGGGTTACGAAATCATCGTTCGTGTGTACAGAGCACTACCGTCTCACGAACCTATGTCATTCATTTTTTCATTACCAACTCTCAAGGATGGAACTAATGATTTATTTATTATTTATATATATATGATATTTATGATATTATTATACTTTTTTAATCACTGTATAACACATACCATCATACTCTCCATATTGTGGGAATATGATAACGTCGCTCGTATATACGATGGACTACCGGATCACAAAGCTATGTGATTCGTTCAAACTTTACATGGAAGGTATTAATGATATTTTTAATGAAAATATTTTATATATATTAGATAAAAATTATTTTTTAATGATAATATATCATTTATATTTATTTCTTTAAATCCGGCATGAAATGGAAACAGTGTTCATGCATACGTACAGCCTATCGTCTCCATGAACGGTGTATTTAATTTTCTATCAGTAAATTGTATGGATTAATATAAATACATATATACTTAATATATATTATATTTATATCATTTTTAACATTTTAGAAATTATGAAATCATGATCAATGTAATAGGACCAAAAATAAAAAATCAGAACTTATATGAAAAACAAAGCGGTTATTACCTGAAACATAACTTTAACATGGAATTGTTAATAAAATGTTAATAAAACATCATAATAAAATCATATATGATATGATATATATATAAAAATATTATTTAATATATTTATAATAAACTTATATTTATTATAAAGGAGTTTTTAACGTGTATGACGAAATTCAAGACTTAAGGTGAGGGATTTTTGTCTCAATTTGCCTTCTTTGAGATGTACATTATATTAAGCACTTATATTCTTTCATGAGTTATATATTAAACACCTTTGATATGTAATATCTGTTGGAACCACTTTGTGTATAAGGTTGTATTTGTTGTCAATAGTTGTCAATGAAGATCAAAATGAAGGAGATCAAGAAGTACTCCAATGAAATGGAGGAATGGAAGATCAAAATGAAGGAGATCATGAAGTACTCCGATGAAGTGGAGGAATGGTAATTCAGATGATTGTTGTACTGATCATAAGTTCAAAGAACATGTGTCAAAGGTGACGCATTGTTTACAACAATGAAGAATGTGAGGTGTAATCCATCTGAGGATGATTAAAGAAGAATGGGGTTTTTGATGAAGACCATGCAATTCCTCATTATTGCATGAAAACCATGGGTTTTGATGAAGACCGTGAAATTACTCATTATTACATGAGAACCATGGGATTTGATGAAGACCATGAAATTACTCATGATTGCATGAGAACCATGCAAGAGACTTCTTGAAGAATTGAATCATATGCTTTGCATGAAGTAGATAATGACGGCTAAAGAAGAAGACAATGTGCAAGGGATTGGACTTCTGAGATGGTCATGCAGAGATTGAAATTATGAGATGGCCATGCACATCACATTGTATCAGAAGATGATGATTCTAAAGCTGTTCCTTCAAAGAATACATATCACGATAGTGGAGTTTGTGATGACAGCAGAAGAGTTGCTGAAGGATTCAGATCACCGAGAAGAAGTGTTTTTGAGGTAATTGTTCTTGTTGACAAAGAAAACAAACGAAATACAAATTTGTTGACAAAAGGGATTTCATGATGGCATGTCGAGTTCAAGAGTTGTGGTCAATGATCTATGTTTGTTTCAAGAACTTCGACAGAGGAATGAATGATCTGGAGGTGGTACAAAAAGAGCAAATATAAGGTGGCGCCGTTTTCCAGTGTTTGCCAAATTTCATGGCCTCAAAATCAACAAATGAAGAAAAGTGATTTTTCAAAGGGACTTGCGCGCCGTACACTTGAAGGAGAGGAAACTTGCGCACCACATGTTTTTGAGGATCAGAACATCAAAATATGGCAAAGGGATAAGGGTCGCGCAAGTGTTGGTTAGGTCGCGCAAATGGACTTGCGCGCCGGATGCCTAGGAGGATTGGAACTTGTGCGCCTATTGTTTTCCAAGAACAGAACTTCAAAATATGGCTAAGGAAAGAAGGTCGTGCAAGTATTAGTTGGGTCGCGCAAGTGAGTTGCGTGACAGAGGCTAGGGGAGATGAGATGCGCGCCGAGACTTGCGTGCCAAGGAGAGACTTGCGTGCCACCGCGCAGGGGGTCCAGTTTGTCTATAAATAGAGGACCACCCCTCCTCATTTCTCACGGAGTTCAGCACTTAGAAAAATCAGAGCTCCCGTCGCGCAGGTGTGGAAATCGCACAAGTATTGTGTGGTCGCGTAGGTGGACTTGCGCGCCATTATCTAAAGCTGCGCACCGGTTGTTGGTTGCGCACCCAAGGTAGTTTGGGAGAGAAAGGAAGTAAGTCGCGTAGGGTAGAAGTTGAGGAAGGCAGTGTCACGCAGGTGGTTTGGTGATACTTGTGCGCCAGTTTGGACCTACGCGCCGAAGACTTGCACACCGTATTGAGACTTCCACGCCTGTCTTGGAGAAGCGCGACAGGTATTGCTGAAGCCCGCCGGTCTGTTTGGAGCTGCACGAAAGCCGGGAGATTACCCAATACATTTGGTCCGAAGTGAGATTGAAGAAGAAATCTAAATGATATATGCATGATCTCATGCATACATGGTGAACTTATTCTAATGATGAAAAGTAAGTTGAGCCTCATTTATTGAGCAATCACATAAGTGATTGTGATTCAGGCAAACGAGGACAAGGGGATCTAGTGCATTCAGTCATTGCACTAAAGAAGAAGGATTGAACCAAAAAGAGCATCAACTCTGAACCCTGATGCAAGCAAAGTCTCATGCTGAACAAGAGACAAAGAACTTCAATGCACATCTATTGAAGAGACCTTCACGTCTATAAACTGAGTGGAACTTCACCAATGGCAGTGAGCCAGGGGGAGTCAACGGGAGTGACCCGAGGGACACAGTGAGCTATCCCTGAACTTTTGTAAAGGCAGTGAGCCTGGGACAGAGTGACTATGCCTGAACCTTTGTAATCTACAGCTAGTGAAGCATATTGGATTTTGGTACGACCGACAACCTGTCGGCGTATGCTCCTTGGACGTAGCCCTTAGTGGTGAACCAAGTAAAATTGTTGTGTTATATCTTTGTATGTGAATGTTTCATTGTTGATCATATCCATCATACAGGTTTAAGTAGTTCCTACCAACGTGGGAACAAGATCCACAACTTTAAGAAGAAAAAGTTGACACCCTGATTCACCCCTCCCCTCTCAGGGTGTCCCGGGGTCCTACAAGTGGTATCAGAGGGAGGTTAACGTATGTTGGATATTCTCCAGTAATTCTATTCAGAAGAGGATTTGAGTTTCTTTCCTAAAGTCAATAGTGAAGACCAGTCTTGATGAAGATTTAGTCATTTCTGAGCAGAAGTCTACATCTAGCAAGACCATGACAAACAGGAAAAAGAAAGAGAAGAAGCAGCTAAAGAAGTCCCACATATCCAAAGAAGATTCAGTGTCTTGTTCTCCATGCCATTCCAATAAAGAAGAAATATCAGGCTTGGAAAGTATCGAGAAGGTGGCTCAGAATTCTTCCAGAGGAAAGGATGACACCCCTAATTCAAGCTTTCAAGAAAAACTCAAAACATATCTGCATGATATTCCTGAAGAAAGGGTTGCTGTTATTTGTAGCCTATTCCAATCTATGCAGGTTGAGATCACTCAATTAGACAGGGAAGCTGACAATATGGAAAAAGGATTGGAAAGAAAAGTTCTGGAAAGTATGAAGCTCACCAAACAGATTAAAGTCTTTGAAGAAAACGAGGAAGTCAATAAGACTCTAAAAGAAAAGATCCATGCACTTGAAGCTGAGCTGAAGAAGAGCACTGAAGTCAAGAGTTTTTGTTTGGAAGAAACTTCTATGAAATTCAAGGAACTTGACTCCTTGTTACAAAACAAAGTTAAGATGCATGAAGATGAGGTTGAAATATTGAAGAAGACTTGTGAAGAGAAGATGATCATGATTGAAGATCAGAAGATCATCCTCAATATTGAGGGTCAAAAATTGGAAGCCCAGTTGACCAAGATTGAGAATACACATATTGAGACTTCACAAAAGAATGAAATGAGTGATGCCTATACTCAATGTTCGTTGGAGGAATTTAAAGTTGAAATACTTCCAACAAGTGACAAGAAGATTATGACAACTCCTGATTATCCACATCAAGAATCAGTTGCTGCTGGTACTCAATGCTCACTAGAAGATTCTATTGTCGAAAGACCTCCAACATGTGATAAGAAGATCATGACTTCACTCATTGATCTATCACAAGCAACTGAGAAAGTGAAGGTACCATCCAAACCATCTTGTACTCATGCTTCTAAATATGTTCCTACAATCAGTGCAGGTTGGAAGAAAAGTTCTAAACAAGTATGGATGAGGAAAGGTGAGAAGAAGAAACCTAACACCATGGCTAGGGCGGATAAGAAGAAAAAGGAGGAAGTTGGTTCCCCAAATAGAGCACAAAAGATGAAGAAGATGGCCCAACAACCTCATACAGAAGAAACAAAGAAGAAAAGATTTGTGGGCTAATGTTGGTGCTGCAACAGATTTGGGCACTGTGCACTGGATTGTTTTTATAATCCCTTACATGGAAAAGCACAGAGAAAGCCTATATCAAAGGGAAGGAATCCAGAGAAGAAGAAGCAACATCTGCAGGTTCAGAATCATCTGTTTACCGCAAACAGATTTGGAATTCTTGATAACATCTGTGATGTATGCAACAGCAGCGGTCACAAGGTAGGCACATGTCCATATCAACATGATTTCACTGTTGATAAGAAAAGAAGACCTCTGATTCCGTCTAAGTATGAAGCAAGTACCTTGGGTAGAAACCAGAAGAATGGTGTGAGCACACATTTCTCCAAGAAGATATCAAGTAGGGAAGCTGAGAAGACCCAGGAGTTTAGATCCATCAAATTGAAGGGTCATTCATCCAAAAGAAAAACTAAGGGGGATGAAACACAGATGAACCCATGTGGAAGACCCAAACCAGCTGCAACAGTTCCAAATGACATATTGGTCATCTGGCCCGAATATTTGAAAAGAATGAAGAAACTTGAAGATGAAAAGGCCAAGGCTGGTGACAAAGGAAAAGAAAAACATTCACATGATGAAGACACAGTGCATGAGAGATTGCAAACCAAGAGAAACACACGTGTCAAAGGAGTTCTGTGTGAGAGATGCAAGAAATCTGGTCACATTGAAAAAGGTTGCCTAACCTTAATACCAGAGCAAGAATCAGTCCTTAAGAGGAGTAAGAATGTATCGTTCATGATGGCTGTTAAGCAGAACAATTCCTCACACAAAGTAGAAGAGAATGTGAAGCCATGCCACATCAACAGATGTCAGAACATATGTTCAAATGTGCAGGCATGAAGACAGGAGTGAACAGAGGAACTTGGTTGAGAAAAGAACCTCAACCATACAGATCATGTTGATGAAGCAAGGAGGAACCACCTTATTCCCTTATTCAGTTGTGTATTGTATTTGTGCTAATAATGTAGGGAATTGAAGGTGAAGCATGCTCTCAGGAGGAGAACCTGAGAAGTAGCGAATGTTGTCAACTCTTGATAGTCAAGCTAAAGAAGTTTCCATCCTTATTAGATTCTTCAAATTGATATTCAAATGTTAAGATGATGAAGGATCACTCTTGATAAAGATTATGAGGATTGTTTCCCTTGAGGGGGAGAAAAATGAAGAAGCTTCCAAAATCACTGTTTCAATCAATATCAACTCCAGCTGGACTCAAATGTAGTTACTCTGTGAATTTCTTGAAGAACATGTCAATGGAGAAGGTATGTCATTTCTCAATCTCTATCCCTTGGTTACTCAGATCGAAGATCATTCTACAAAGGGGGGGTAACTGAATTGATCAGTGACATAAGAAGAATGGATGTTCCCCAAGGTCACTTATCCTACCGATTGTACTTGAATGTTTTTGATCTGTTTGCTGATGTGAGTGCAGGAGTTTCGGGTTGATTATTCCCTATCACATTTATTTTTCTTCTACCTGAAATAAAAGTGGTAAACCCTTGAAGACAAAATACATGAGTTCTCATCTCATGTTGGTATCATGATCTGTGAATAATGGTCAGCCTTGTTGACTTAATAAAATCCTCTTGTTTTCTACATCGAGCATTGCTCAAGTAGACTTAGAGTGAAATGATTCATGAAACATTTCTTGAGTATGGATTGATACCCTCCCTACATTGCGCTTTGTATTTCTTGTCAATAAGGGGGAGAGAAAGTGAAATGAAAGTTTGAAAAGAAAAGTTGATGAAGAGAAGATTCTCATTTTGACATTGACAAATTCATTTCAGAAGATGTATAAGGTATTGACAACAAAATACAAAGGGGGAGATTGTTGGAACCACTTTGTGTATAAGGTTGTATTTGTTTTCAATAGTTGTCAATGAAGATCAAAATGAAGGAGATCAAGAAGTACTCCAATGAAATGGAGGAATGGAAGATCAAAATGAAGGAGATCATGAAGTACTCCGATGAAGTGGAGGAATGGTAATTCAGACGATTGTTGTACTGATCATAAGTTCAAAGAACATGTGTCAAAGGTGACGCATTATTTACAACAATGAAGAATGTGAGGTGTAATCCATCTGAGGATGATTAAAGAAGAATGGGGTTTTTGATGAAGACCATGCAATTCCTCATTATTGCATGAAAACCATGGGTTTTGATGAAGACCATGAAATTCCTCATTATTGCATGAGAACCATGGGATTTGATGAAGACCATGCAATTACTCATGATTGCATGAGAACCATGCAAGAGACTTCTTGAAGAATTGAATCATATGATTTGCATGAAGTAGATAATGACGACTGAAGAAGAAGACAGTGTGCAAGGGATTGGACTTCTGAGATGGTCATGCAGAGATTGAAATTATGAGATGGCCATGCACATCACATTGTATCAGAAGATGATGATTCTAAAGTTGTTCCTTCAAAGAATACATATCACGATAGTGGGGTTTGTGATGACAGCAGAAGAGTTGTTGAAGGATTCAGATCACCGAGAAGAAGTGTTTTTGAGGTGATTGTTCTTGTTGACAAAGTAAACAAACGACATACAAATTTGTTGACAAAAGGGATTTCATGATGGCATGTCGAGTTCAAGAGTTGTGGTCAATGATCTATGTTTGTTTCAAGAACGTCGACAGAGGAATGAATGATCTGGAGGTGGTACAAAAAGAGCAGATATAAGGTGGCGCCGTTTTCCAGTGTTTGCCAAATTTCAGGGCCTCAAAATCAACAAATGAAGAAAAGTGATTTTTCAAAGGGACTTGCGCGTCGTACACTTGAAGGAGAGGAAACTTGCACGCCACATGTTTTTGAGGATCAGAACATCAAAATATGGCAAAGGGATAAGGGTCGCGCAAGTGTTGGTTAGGTCGCGCAAATGGACTTGTGCGCCGGATGCCTAGGAGGATTGGAACTTGCGCGCCTATTGTTTTCCAAGAACAGAACTTCAAAATATGGCTAAGGAAAGAAGGTCACGCAAGTATTAGTTGGGTCGCGCAAGTGAGTTGCGTGACAGAGGCTAGGGGAGATGAGCTGTGTGCCGAGACTTGCGCGCCAAGGAGAGACTTGCGCGCCACCGCGCAGGGGGTCCAGTTTGCCTATAAATAGAGGACCACCCCTCCTCATTTCTCACGAAGTTCAACACTTAGAAAAATCAGAGCTCCCGTCGCGTAGGTGTGGAAGTCACGCAAGTATTGTGTGGTCGCGCAGGTGGACATGCGCACCATTATCTGAAGGTGCGCGTCGATTGTTGGTTGCGCACCCAAGGCAGTTTGGGAGAGAAATGAAGTAAGTTGCGCAGGTTAGAAGTTGAGGAAGGCAGTGTCACACAGGTGGTTTGGTGATACTTGCGCGCCAGATTGGACCTGCGCGCCGAAGACTTGCACGCCGTATTGAGACTTGCGCGCCTGGCTTGGAGAAGCGCGGCAGGTATTGCTGAAGCTCACCGGTCTGTTTGGAGCTGCACGAAAGCCGGGAGATTACCCAATACATTTGGTGCGAAGTGAGATTGAATAAGAAATCTAAATGATATATGCATGATCTCATGCATACATGGTGAACTTATTCTAATGATGACAAGTAAGTTGAGCCTCATTTATTGAGCAATCACATAAGTGATTGTGATTCAGGCAAACGAGGACAAGGGGATCTAGTGCATTCAGTCATTGCACTAAAGAAGAAGGATTGAACCAAAAAGAGCATCAACTCTGAACCCTGATGCAAGCAAAGTCTCATGCTGAACAGGAGACAAAGAAATTCAATGCACATCTATTGAAGAGACCTTCACGTCTATAAACTGAGTGGGACTTCACCAACGGCACTGAGCCAGGGGGAGTCAACGGGAGTGACCCGAGGGACACAGTGAGCTATCCCTGAACTTTTGTAAAGGCAGTGAGCCTGGGATAGAGTGACTGTGCTCGAACCTTTGTAATCTACAGCTAGTGAAACATAGTGGATTTTGGTACGACCGACAACCTGTCGGCGTATGCTCCTTGGACGTAGCCCTTAGTGGTGAACCAAGTAAAATTGTTGTGTTATCTCTTTGCATGTGAATGTTTCATTGCTGATCATATCCATCATACAGGTTTAAGTAGTTCCTACCAACGTGGGAACAAGATCCACAACTTTAAGAAGAAAAATTTGACACCCTGATTCACCCCTCCCTTCTCAGGGTGTCCTGGGGTCCTACAATATCATTAATTTTTTTATCCTTGTGAAATTTTAACTTCCATTTTATTTTATTACTTCATGGGGCTTACGATTCAATGTTACCAAAGTGGTAATGATTTTATGTTACAATCTCGTCATTTATTGATATTGTTTATGATTATGTTTTAAATGAATAAATATTATAATCCATCTCTAAAGAAACTCATTATTTTTCTTTTACTCTGGTTATTCATGATATTTTTAATTAATTGTACCATTTTCCACTCTTTATAATTTAAAATAATTAACAAAAATTTTAAGAAAATGTGACTTTACTTCTCTCTTATGTCAGAAATTATTTTTCTTCCAAAACCATGTTTTTTTAAAATGTTTTCAAAAACCTTTTATTATTATCATATTATTTTTAAAATAAATTTGTACCCATGTTCAAATTTTTAAATTTTTTTAAAGGATTCTTCATGTCGTTTTCCAAACAATCCTTGTTTGGTATTTACTAAAAATGTGAGAGGGATATTTCTTTTAATGTGTATGATATGAATGAAACTTCCCATCATCATGACCATTATTTTCTTTAAAGATTCATTTATAAGTATTCATGGTTATTTTCAATAAAAAATATTTTTAAATTATTTTATGTTTTAAAAAGTTTTTTTCAAAGAGGAAATGATATTTTCCTCAAGAAATGTTTTAAATGGTCGATCAAAATAATTCTCTAAGATAAAATCCATTTATGTTACCTATTCCTTAATAGGGATATGATCCAAGGATTCCATTATTATTATTTCTCTAAATGGTTTATTTTTATGATATCGTGATGTTTATGAAACTTTTTTCTATTCCAAGGGTTATACCATGATAAAATTACTATGAAACCCGCTTCTTTTCCATAGGTTATGCCATGATGAAATAATGAAATGATTATGAAACCTGTCTATTTTTTACTGGTTATGATATGATGAAATGTTTTTTAAACCCATTTCATTTCATGTGTTATGATATGATGAATGCATTATAATCTTGTGGAACAAATAAATATGGTTTTCATTATGATATCGGTGGGACCTATATGCATTGGATAAAGATTTATTATCTCATGAGATAGACATGACTGGAATGTAGAGTGAACTTGGTTCGGTAAAGGAATCTATTCGCTATGATTGTCTTGGGAGTGAACCATGGCTATTATGATGGTTTGGTAAGTGAACACATTCCACTATGATATCCTTGGAAATGATCCTTGACTAATATGAAAGTTATTTTCTATGCTTATTTGTATGCCACAAATCTATGCCTCATGCCCTTTTCATGCTCTTACGGGTCATGTTCTTTGATTCTATTATGATTCATGCCTTATGAAATACCAATATTTATTCCTTGACTAAAGATTATGATCTTTGATATGCAGGGTATGGTTTTCAAATGTTATGCTCATGTTAACATACCCTTATGTTCAATTTATGCTTACGTATCTCCTTTGTTTACCCTTAATGAGCATCTAAGCTCGCCCTTTCTTATGTTTTCTTTCCCTAAGTTATGAAGAAATGTATTGCGTATGATATGTCTAAGAAGGGTTCTAGTTATGAAGACCATAGTTGGAGAATATGTAGTTTACCTATAGACCAGTTGTTTGTGTTTCCATGTTTCCAAAGACACTAAACTATTACGATCCTCATGCGTGTGTTTGTGTAATGTAATGAATATTAATAAAAAATGGTGTAATATTTATGTATGATAAGCTTGAGTCGCTATAATCAAAACCAATAAATTTCACACCACCATGTAGAAGAGAACATCATATATATAATATATCATATGAATCCAAAACCATGTATACAGCCATACTAACTTTGCATGGTTTTGTACCAAAAACATAAATATATTTTTTGTTGGATCAATGCCTCGAGACTCGAACTGGCACTCCATTCTAGAATAAAGCATGGTATCATTCCATATTAACACAGTTACATGCATAATTTTCTAATTTTGATGATGATAATGGTGAAATGATGGAGGATTCCAATATAAAATAGTAGAAAATCACATTTTGAATTGGTAGCAATGACCACACCATTATCATGAATACTATTGTGGATACTTCATTCACCTAATTAAGGTAAAATTGATATCCCATAAAATCCTATTCTTAATGATACTTGGGGGATATTAATGGACCAGGATGTGTTTGATCTATGAAAGGAAAAGGCATAAAGGTTGAGATCAACAGTGCACCGACACCTCCCTCGGATCATGACGATGATGTTCTTTTTGAAAGGTGGTAGAATATGAGTTTTTGAACACTAATAAGATAAATTTATTCAGTACTTGGAGGAATGTCCCCTAGTCAACAATTCCTATTTAATTTTATAACATCTACATGGTGTAATGGTAAAAAAATAGAGGATTTATTCAGTACTTGGAGGAATATACCATAGTCAACACTACCTATTTAATGTTATAACATCTACATGGTGTAACAGTACAAAATAGAGGGTATATCTTGTTTGGAGGGTTCATCGCCTAAAAATGAAAGGCTTTGTGACATGAAGCTATGATGAAGACTTTCTTTCCCATTAGTTGATTGAGGTAATTGATGAGGTGTTGATTCGTAACTTGGGGATTAATGCATTGATAATCCATGAGAAACTTGATTTATAGATGGAGTGAGAGGAAGGTTTCATAGGAAATAAATTACACCACTAGAGGAGTATCCTACACAACATAAGGAGTCAATATAGTAGGCCTTGTTCACACCAAGATCAATTGATTACTCACCCAATCTCTTCAGGATGTTGAGTAAGATATAGTTTCTAGTACCTTCACCCTAGAAAGAATTCAAAGATGATCAAAAACAAACTAAGGGATGAATTTATTGGTAATATCCACATATTATGAGGGGGATATCCATGGCATGGAGGAAAGGCTGAAAAGGATTAAGGATAGTCAAATAGAACTATCATTGTAATTTAATATGCTATAGATGTGAATTCATGAACATATGGAAGTGTATCCTAGATGACCATAACCACCACTAATGGTTTGAGAAGCTCAATATAGGACCATAAAACATTGGAAATCCGAGAAGATATTCTGTAGTTTATTTTTAATAAATTAGTTTCTTATATTAGTGTTTCTTTGTCTTGGTGTTAAAAATTAACTAACTATTTTGATGATTAAATTAGCCTGCATACAAGAAAAAACATATTAATGGTAAAGTAATAAATAACATAAAATCATATCTACCATGAGAATTTGACATATCACTACATAATAAAAATTATTTGATCCCTTTTATTGCTGGTAAATTTCAATTAATTTAAGAATTTGTTTATGATTTTTTTTATTTTTGAAACCTTTAATGAAATCCATGCTCATCATTGTTATATAAAATTTAAAATTCCTAACATGAGATGATTGTGACCCCTTATCATTACTTTCCTTTCATCTCCTTCTTATGAGAATCTTAGAAAAAGGTATGTCTTATAGAACATGATTTGATTTTTCTATAAAAATTGTTAGAAATCATAACTATAGATAATGATTAAGAAAATTATTTAAACCTTTTTTGAACTATCCATAATTTTCATTACATAATAAGTAATAAACTACTTTTATTTCCACCTAAACTGTCCATTTTAAGTGTAAAAGAGTGGATACATCATTATAAAAAGGAAAATTGAATGAATGTAATTTGATAAATCTTATTATTTCTTTTACACAAAAGCTTATTTTAAGTGTGTAAATTTCATTGCAGAGTATACTTATTTTTGGTTATATTATTTAGTATATCTGTTGGTTAGTTATATAGTAACCCTCATATTAAAGATTATCTATAAATATAATATCTTATTACTTAAGGAGCTAGGAAATTTATCTGAATCAAATGAAATGAATTTGAGTTATTTGTTTCTTGTAATGATATATTTTGAGTAGGATTCATTTTTTCTTCTAAAAAAACAAGGATTTAAGTGTGGGTGAGTGATACATGAGGGGATTAATTATTTTTCAATATTTTATTAATATATTTGACCACTAATTAAATAATGAAATAAATTCTTCCACTATATGACCTCAGAAATTATTGAACTTTTTTACTATTCCTCATTATTTAAAACAATCATTGTATTTTCATCAGTTGAGATGTCAATTTCACTGAAAGACTGTGGAAATATTACTTGTTTCTGAGAATTGAGTGAATCTTTGAAAAAAAAATCAATCTTTTTAGATGAGAATAGCGATACAATGGGTTGCAATGAAGCATGGATGAAGATAGTTTTTTAAATGAATAGAAATGTATGAGTTTTTATTTTTAGAGATGTTATTCTAAATGAGAAAAGATATTATTTGTGTTAATAGATAAATAATTTTGTAACTAGTAATCTTGTTTCTTTCATTTACCTTACATTGAGAAATATTCAATCTTGAAATCATGAAAAGTGGATCAAAAAATATTATCATTTTTATCTATCTTCACTTCCAAAATAGTTATCTTTAGAGTCATGTGAAGTAAATTAAATGTAAAATTCACTATCATCAAAGATTACATATCTTGTAATTCTTTCATCACAACATTGTGTCATAATAATCATCATCCGAATAGTCAAATTTAAAAGATTCTTTAATTTTTCCTATTTAACTTTTATTAAACAATATATTATTAAATATTTTCAAAATTTTAACCCAAATAAAATAACCTAGATTTTCCAAACATAAAACTGGTTATGATTGAAAATAATGTCTGTGATTATGTTAAAAATTGTTATTTTTGTAAAAATGTTATTCATCCAAAAAAGGAATTTCTTCACAAATTAATTTTATGATATCAGAAGAAAATTTTCCAAATATTTTTAATGTAAAAAAATGGTAATTAACAAGTATAAAAATGAATAAGAAGTAAAAAAAGAAAAGCCTTTTTCCTGGTCACGAAACTAGACCGTTGTATCTCAATAAAAGAAATATATCTCCTTGGAAATGATTCTAAATGCATAGTAGAAATCATTGATCATATCAAATTTCATAATCTATAAACACTAATTCTGTAATACATGTGTATAATAGATGTTGTGGTCAATCCATAAGGAACAATCCTCTGTAATAGAGATTGGTGGAAACTAAATGTTGAGCCATGAAGATCGATAATTGTAATTTTATCTTCTTTCTATCTAAACACCCCTTTTAATGTATATTTTTCATCAAATTTACATTATTTTAGGATTTAATATTGCACTAGGGGAGGTAGATGATGTGAGGATGATGGTCATAGAAGTGTGTTGGGGAACAAATTTGTGTACTTGTTCCAAGATTGCACCAATGCTTAGAAATTTATAATCCCATTCCCTTCTAATTCATGGTACTCTTTTGGAATTTTGAGGTTAAATCACAAGAAATGATTTTATAGAGTGAGATTTTGTATGAAATTAATTTATAAGTGATAGGGATATGATTATTGATTGAATAATGAGAGAAATTTAATTGAATGGATTTAAGTAAAACCTAGACAAGTGTGATGTCAAGGCTTTAGATTCCGCTCCATTTTTAATTTTATAGATATTAATATAATGTTTTGATTCTCTCTAAAACATTTCCAATTATATGTTTGTAAAGAGAAAATGGGGCCAGATTCCCACAATATTAAAGATTCTCGACAACCTAAACACAGTTACACATTATTTCCTAGGCCCTGATGGTTAGCTTTATCAGGAATGGAACTGATCAAGAACACATTAAAAACAATTATTTATATGAAAATAAATCATAGTATATCCTCAATCCAATATCAAAAAAATAACTTAATAATGAGAATAACTTATTCAACAACCATTTGGAATAAAATAGCTTCTTTTTATCCTAGACATGAAATTGAATGTCTTAGTAGGTCGTCGATGAAGCCAAGACATAAAAAGTACATCAAGAAATAGAAACCATAATCTCAATCCCTCTCTGTTGATCCTCTAATGTTGAATCCTCTTATCCTTGGCATGTGCTTCCACCTTCCATCTAAATCTCCTCCTTCAACATGGATATGCCCAAAAATGACACCATAATCCAACAACTTGGTATATGACATCATTTTAAATCCATTTTCTTCATATAAATCATCTAATACCTCCTTGATCAATGTATGCAACTCCTAAATTAAAAATATGATGAAATGAAAAAAAAATTGAATAATATACACATGTGCACATGAATAAATAGAATAATATTTGGTATTAAATATTTATAATATTAATTAAATTATATTTTTTATAATAACTAAATTATATTAATTAATATTAATAAAAAATGAAAATTATAATATTTACATATAATATAAATATAAATTACTAATATTAACGAAACATAAGTGAATACATGCATATTAATAAAAAAATTAAATATATAAGAAAAAAATTATTTAGACCTATAAATTAATGTAAACCCTGATCCTCTAATAATGCTCCTCTATAGCCAAACCTGGTGGAACCTAAACATCAAGCTAGAAAGATCGATAATTAGAATTGTCTTTTCTTATCATCAAAGCTCCTCCTTTAAGATGTGTTCTTCATCCCTTGATATCAAGGTGAATCCCTCATTGATTTAATCTAATTTAATAAGGTTAGTGCAACCCTGTGCCTAAGTGGAACGACCCCTGTGCCACTCATTTAAGGATTTGAGAATTGTTCCCCTTCTTCATGGTTATGCCTATAAAATGACACCGTGACCCTACAACTTGTTATAAATGTTCGTTAAATCGTTATTTTTTCATATTAATCATTTCCTTCCCCCTCTATCAATGTATGTAACTCCTATATTAAAACTATTATTAAATAAAAAATAAAAAATAAAATAAAATGAATAATATATACATATACGCATGAATAAATGAAATATTATTAGTTATTAAAAATTTAAAATGTTAGTTTTCAATTACTCTAGTTTTGTAGATCATTGTGTATCATATGACCTTCAATTACACCCTAAAATCACTTGAGAAAAGTTTTTTAAAAATTTATTAAAATTGATTTTGAGATGAGCATGATTAGTTAACTTAAATTCTACCTTATTTTTCAAATTCCTTAAACAATGGAGGGGAAAATTTTAAATCATCACAAGTAAACCAAATATTTGTTAATGCGTATTTTCTTAAAAAACACATCAAGTATTAGTATATATCCCTAATATGGATTATGTTCAAAAACCATTATATCATAAGTTATATAAAGGTATGATTGATTATTTGTTATACTTCACAATAATTCATCATAACAACGCATTTTCAGTATGCTATGTGAACATTTCCAAATCAACCAATAAGAATCAAATTTAAAAAAAATTAATTTGATATTATAGTATTTATAAGTAACACTTGATCATAATTTATTCTATCCCTATGGTTATAGTTTCAATATGAAAAACAACTAAAATATGAAATTTAATTGATGAATATTTGATAGGAAAACTATATCCACAACTTATCACATTATTGTATAATTGCTGGTGTATTTTTCTAATAAGAATAACACTGTAGAACTCTCTATTGTGGAAGAAAAATATGTAACTTGTAGAAATTTATATGGACATTAATTTTGGTGAAATAAACATTATCTAAATTTATCTTCAATTATATACATGTATTAATAATGTGTGACAAAACAAAATCCATATCATCATATAAAATTTTTACCCATCATTCATGAGAAGAACATGTATGTAAGACACCACTTTCTCTATGATCGCATATAAAAATGAAATATCAATCATGGGTTCATAGGAACAAATAAAAAAATCAAGTATCCTTACTAGACCTATAAAATCTAAGAGGTTTGATTTGTTCTAATTGAGGTTGAGAATGATTACTCGTAATTGATTAAATTCAATTCTATGGATTCTCCTATACTAAAAAAAAATCTCCTTGAAAAAGTAGAATATATTTTTACAAAAGAATAAACTTTTCTATATATATATCTGTGAATACTATACAGAAGTAACTAGGAAAGGAAATTTTGAAATATCCTACTAAAGAAAATCCTACCAAGTAAGAGAGAAGATCATACTGAAATTTTCTTGCATTTCTCCCCCTCCCCCAACCATTGTAATAAATTTATTTTATTTAATATTTATTAATTACCCAATATGTCATTTTATTTTTCTTCCTATAAATATTTAATGGCTGATTAGACCATTAATTTGAAATTAATTCAATGATTGAGTGGGAGTTAACATTCCTATGAATAAGGGTCTCTATTAAACCATTCCTTCACCGATTCCCATCTATTGAATTGTTTCTAAATTCTCTTAAAATATTTAACTATTTTAAGCTTAGTCTCTCTTTAAAAACGTATACAAATACCCTATATCTCTTCATTAAAATTAAGTGCAATCCAGAACATGTTCATATGATTATCACATAGTAATTGAATTATAAAAGGTTGATAATGTTGGGATCACTTGAATATTTGATCAACCTTCAGAGGGGGTGAATTGTTGTTTAAAACTTTTTTCTATATCAATCATTGCCACGTTCATGGATATTTATCAAGAATCTCTTGACTCACTCTGTAGAAATTAAATGAGTAGCACAACACATTTAATGTGGTTCATCTCTAATATGGGTGATTACATTCCCAATGTATAGTGGTCGTTATCACTCATACACGCACAAATTCTCTTTTATGATCACGATGAATCCTTTGGAATGGGAATATCATTGAGATCCGTACAACAATGGAACCAACCAGCCCAAATAAGCACCAACTTATAATACATAATGTATAATAAAATAACTTTTTGTGGAATGATCACCAAAGAAATAATGAGTCTCTAATAAACTAGCAGAATATGATCTTCTTCCCACTCTACATAGCAATAATAATATATATGGATTCCTCTATCTATTCTATTTTTAAAATACAACATTGTTCACTTTAATATTTTCAAATATTCAACTGAGGAAACCCCGATGTAAATCATTAACGTTATCAGTTTTTTGAAACTTGTCCAATATTCAGTCCTAAAATTTCCAACTTCCATCCCAAAAAATTATATTTGAACATTAAGAATTTTCACACAACAAACTTCTCAAATATCCATAACCATTAGGCATGAAATCTAATTCATTTTAGATGTTTCTATTTATGTTTGGTTAAAAAAGCCATAACATCGTTGACTCTATAAATATCAGATTCTTCTGAGTATCTACCTTATTCAAACTTCCAAAAAATCCAAAAGTTCTTTTCCATGCCAGCATGCTGACATACAGAAAAAATTATGGTTCAATGTTTCAGATTAGGGTCAAATCTTCCTCTTTAAAACTCAGTACAAATAAACTTAGATTGAATCGTGATCATCATGAATTATCATTATGTTGAACACATGAATATCAACGTAGAATCATCCAAACAATCTTTAAACGTGTGCATACAAATAAAGCAGATAAAAGCACACAATATTCTTACAAGGTTTGATACAAAGACCTAATCATTGCCATGTTTTTTATACACCCCAACATGGATTCTCCACTATAATGATCTATATATAAATACAGTGATTTGATGTTTCCCACACCTACACAGAGTCTCACTAGGTATAAACTTGCCTACTTCTCACGAGACTTTCAAATATCCGCTTACTTCCACCACCAGATTCACACTGAATTCACGACTTCACACTGTGTTGTCCAAGCATACCCTAAGTCACACAAGTTCCACAGCATCCCACCGTGTATATGAAAGTGTTGCCTTTCAATCTCCTCCTTTGAAGTAGATCAGTTTTTCAGTACAAGATACTTCTGCATCCACAAGATCATATCTGCTACCACTCACAGTGGTGTCTTCGAATGCCAACAGGTCTTCAAGATAAGCACCTACAACCGTCACTATTCAACTAAGCTTCACAGACATCAACCTAATCCACTCATCCGACTCTCTCACTTATTCTCTCAAATAATTCAGCTTGGACACACAAAGAATTTTTAATTCTATAACCATATAGCTTCATCATCTTCTTCTTCTTCTCACTATAGCATGTGGCCAGTTCTTCATCTTCTTTTCTTCTAGAGATCTTGGATGCACACTCTCAGCTCCAGCTCTAGTTTTCCTTACCCCCAAGCAATAACATACGCTTCTTTTATATTTCTCCCTCCTCGATATTCACATTCACACGTGACATCATTTATGAGCATTAAATTAATTCCATTGAAATTAGAAAACATAAATAGAAAGTCGGGGGGAGCTTCTTACAGTCAGCCAAAAAGTTTCATCATAAACTACCCATTTTGGTTCCCACGATACTTCATGTGCTGCATTTTAAAATCAAGGGATGTTCCCAAAATACCCTCATTTATTGTTTCCTTTTTCAAACTCGGCCCAAAATATCTTCACACAATCTCTACATCAGGCACGACTTCTTCTTCCTCAAAACATCTCCACTTAAAATCTGCAGCTCACATTTTCCTTAATTGTATAAAATTTACTACAAATAGAGCTTGCGGTATGGAACTCATTTCATTGAAACATGAGAGCTTCCATGAAAACAATACAACCTATAAACACATATCTGTAAACAGTAGCAGCATCTCATCTCTATTATCAAGATTTAATTCGTGGGAAAATTCCCAGACTTCCATCTCAGTTACTCTCGAACACTTGAACAAACATGAATTAAAGGATATAGGCTATGATGTTCTGAACTCAAACTCACAACACCAACATCGGCTGATTTGTATTTCCATATAATTAAATAATTCTGGAAACTCTATTTTCATTTTTCTTTATTCTTCCCTTTCCATGGATGAAGACTAGCTTCTCTTTCTTCTCATGTTTGATACGCTATTCCAAGTTTTTATGATGTTTATACCATGATTGAACAGTTCTTCCATCATCCCAAATAAATTCATTTTCATCAAATTCAAAATCTGGAAACTCGATTTTTCATCCAGCGGAACTTTGAAATTTTATGTTGTATTGAATTCTTGCGTTGGGGTCTTGAAACTCTAACGCTTGGTAAGGCTTACATTCATAGACTTGCGCTCAGCGGTGGAAGTCTTATGTTCAGCTAAAAAATACTTATTCTCTTATCTTTGTCAATTTTCTACTTCAACCTGAAGTATTACGTTTCAGTAAAAAAGTCATTCGATGGGCTTAGAAACTTATGATGAAGTCTTACAATCAAGACATACATTGTGGCTGAAGTCATACGATCATGCCTTAATCAATTTTTAGTTGAATCCTAAGTCTTTCGATGAAGTCACATAGTAAGTAAGGACTTAAGATCGACAGAGTCATACGATGAAGCTCAAAGTCTTATAATCACCTCAAAGTCTTACGTTCAGCACCTGAAGTCTTACGTTCAATAGCAAAGTCTTATGATCACAGTAGGCAAAGCCTTACGCTCAGGACTTGGTCATCTTCTTGTGAACTCCCAAATGAAGACTTCTGTAGATAGCTTCGAATGGACTTGGTCTTTCTCCACGACTTCTCCAAACTCCTCAAATCATATCAGGACTACCTCAATTGATTGTTGGAATTATTATAATAATTCCAATCTCCATGCTCAGTTCTAAGGGATTGCAACATATAGAATACTCAAATAAGAGTATTTTAGCGATTATATCTACTAGCTTAGGTGTGGCTCCTTTTCAACCAATTTTGATCCATCTCTGATCACTTTGTTGTACCTCTCGAACCCCTCAAGGTTTTATTTTCATGATCACAATCACCCTCATATTTATCTAATCCTCTTTCAAGTGTTTTTGGTTAATAGGAATCAAATCAGGTGGCCAAGGAATTGGGCCAAGAAAGAAAGAAGGCAAAGTGGACTGAAATTCAGTCCACCGGCCAACCGGTGGCTTCACCACCGGTCAGCCGGTGGAGCCTGGACAGAAGGCATCCTTCTGTCCAGACCACCGGCCAGCCGGTGGCACACCAGCGGCCAGCCGGTGGCACCTGCATTCAAGAGGAAGCCACTGCCTCCCCACCGGCCAGCCGGTGGCCTCAGCACCGGCCAGCCGGTGGCACCCTCTCCAAATAGTGCCAGCTACTGCCTCACCACCGGCCAACCGGTGGCTCTGGCACCGGTCGACCGGTGGCCCCTGGACAGGAATCCAATGACTTTTTGCAAACACCGGCCAACCGGTGGCCCTGCACCGGCCAGCCGGTGGACACAGTCAAACTAGCCGTTGGGCTGTTGACCAGCCTGCCCACTTGGCTCCCAACGGCTCTTTAAGCCTCTCCAACGGCTCCGAAGCCTCCCCAAGGGTTCCATGCCTATAAATAAAGGCCAAGGAAGCCCCGGACAACTACCGGAACAATTGTGAAGCCAACGGACACTTTTTCCATCATTCGGCAATCCTCCGGCGGACTTCCTTCAAGGAACCCACCTTGCTCCAACAACTTCCACATCCAAGGAGCTCCATTCAAGAAGCTTGGAAGCGGCCTTCAACATCTCCAATCAATCAAAGGCGCCCAAGACTTCCTCCATTACGGGTTTTATTGTTTATCTCTTTTTGAGCTTTAAATTTGGGTTTGTGTCTACAAACCAAACTCTTTTCTCATCTCCCTTTCTTTGGGTTCTCACACCACCACTAAGGTGTGAAGAGGTTTCTTCAAGCCTTTCCTTTTAAAAGGCTTGTGTTGCGGTGAGCTAGCCTTCACCCGTTAAAAAGGCTAGTGGGTTCTTGCTAAACCATCAAAAGCAAGTGGGTTCTTGCTAAACCACAAAAAGCAAGCTGTAATAGGTCCTAGTGCTACCTCAAAGCCTAGTGGGTTTCTTGCTAAAACCATTGAAAAGCAAGCAGTAGGAATCTCTCAACGGTTGAGTTGGGAGCGGAGACGTAGGCCGGGTTTTGGCCGAACTCCGTTATCAATTTCTTGTGTGATTGCCTCTTTATTTCCGCTGCACTTTACTTTGATTTTTAATTTGTTAATCAATTTTTTAAAAGGCAATTCACCCCCCCTCTTGCCATCATTCCCCGTGTTTCTTCCGACCCAACACACTTTAACCATTATCCAAGAGTGTAGAAACACCATCTTCATAGAAACCATCATGCTTTGTATTCCTTGAATGGGTTCTACTCTTTAGATTCCTTAAGCCACTACCTAAAACCTTTCCAACCAGTTCTTCTTAGGCAGCAACTTCCACTTCATTTGGGTGGATCCTTTCTCGAACTCCTAAAATATCTCTTTCACATTATCACATTGACAAACCTAATTGACAAAAACTACAATCAAACACTACTTTTGGGCACTTCATATACTACGAGGACTCTCGTATTTCCCTTGATCTCTAGTGGTTATTGACTAGCACCAAAGGTGTACTAGTAATTACCGATAAAAGATTTATCTTTAAGAGAAAACATGCAATCAAAATGATAAAAAACAGTGACAATAAATAAGTAAATAAATAACTAAAATCTTCAAAGGAAAATACACCATGAGACCCCATTGGACACTCCATGATTATATATAATCCATACATTATAGCACATATCCCAATAATAAAAGTAACCATAAGTCGCATATCCCATATAGAGATATACAGGTGGAATACCATTGAACTCCTAGTGGAATAGGTAGTGTCTTTTTCCCATTGTCTGGGATCACTGGATTTTTAGTGATCCCCTATTGGACCTCTAGTATACACCTAGTGAGCCTTGGTTTATACACCAAGTACCTTTTAATTATACTACTCACCCATTGTTTCCGGGATTCCTCTATTTTCTTTCTTCATCAAAAATAGAAAGAAAAAAAAAACTAAACAAAACTGTAACAACCTATACCATCAAGTGTCAATGGAATCAGAGAAAGATTGTACTCCAGTGGAACTGGAATGAGTGTGGATTTAAAAATTTTAATTCAAAATAGAGAAAATAGACTATAGATATATTTAATAGGATTAAAAAGAAGTTTTTTAGGTGAAAATTTTGGTAGAAAATATCCAAAATTAAATTTTGTGTGACGTGCAAATGGGGTGAAAGAGAGGGTTGTAGCAGCAGCCACCAAAACCCTAGTGGTTGCCACCAAAGTTTCAATGGCCTTCTAGTGTTTGCAAACCCCTCCACCAGTGGTTTGGTGGAGGGTACCAGGACCTGGTGGTCTACCCCGACCCCCACTTTAACTGGGGACCTTTTGGTTATTTCAGGGTGGTTCTATTAAAATCCCCCTTAGGATTTTATTCCCCGGTCATCCAAATGAGTGGGGATACCCCCTCTTTACTTCCTTCTTCGTCCCCTTCTCAATTATTTGATCCAGAATCAATGAGAAAAGTTTTTTCAATTGGTGGTAATTATCCTTGCTTCTTCTTTCTTCCTTCTCCTCCCTGTTTCTTTCTTGATTTGGCCAAATTTTGTTAGGGATTTGGGAGCATTATTTCACTAGAGCATGGTGAAATCACACTGCAGTATGAAGATTTTGTATGTAGTGGATAAAGTATGTCGAGGAAGGATGCAGACATTATTGCACATCATTTAACTATATGTAAGTGACTCATTGAATTATTTTTAGATCGTCATTGTTTATGGGTGGAATTATTTGATTATTCAAAGTGGGTGATTGGAATTTTTTCTCATAGAGGGTCTGGGATTTGTCTATGATCCGTGCTCCATCATTGTGTTCAATTTGAGAATGGTTACACCACTTGGTGTGTTTGTTGATATTATGTCACTTGTAGATTAATTCTTAGAATTAATCATAAATTGGTTATAATTAATTAAATATCCATTTGATGAGTTAAGAGCCCATGGAATCCATGGTGATTGAGGAAGGATGATCGGGCATCATCAAAAGGGGTAACTCATTGGCCAAAATGGTTTGTCCCTAATTTTACCACTTTTATATGTGTTTACAAATGTTGTGTGTTATGATAATGGGGATAAGAAAATATAACCAACCCGAGTGAGATGATCCCACACACATCACCTTAGAGATTGAATCACTTTGTAACTCCAATTAAGTGAGATGCTTGGGATAGATAGTGAAGGAACTTGCAAGGGTTTTTATGCTTGTGCAATGGATCTAGTGATCTAGGGAGGTATGGTGTATTGGTGTGTGATGTTTCACCTAGATCATGGGGATAAGGTTATGTTGATAAAGGGTTTCTTAACCAACATTTTAGGATTTGGATTATCTAGAAGGGACAATTTGTGGCCTAAGATAAGAAATTGAGAATAGCCTTATTGTACTCGAATGAACTAAGAAGGGGGTTCTATAAAGGGTAGACCAGTGAGTAAATCACTCAGTTAATAGTTCATGTTGAGGTTTAGAGTATGAAATGAGTTAGTGATTATCCTTATGGCTATGTCACCGAGTGATAGGTGACTAGTGATATGGAAATGAGTTACTGGCATTGGCTAATTGTAATATATTATGATTATGAGTGATGACCTACCTAGGGTAGAGTATCATGTATTTTTCTAATTATGGGTTTATTCTGTGACCTTAGGCATGAGAATTGTGGGTTGGGGTTGAAGGGTCAACAACACCAAAGTGGTGTTTCTCAAAGTAATGTGTTGAGCCTGAGATTATCAAGCCTATCGAGGGTATGGGTTTTATAATGCATGTGATGCAATTATCAAAGATAATTAGGGTCCAAAAGATAAAGAGGCTAGGATATATTATGCATGAGGTTCTATGGGTTATTAGTTGAGGGTTAATAATTGGGTAGTGTGTTGTCGATGTTTGAGATTTTTTTCCTAAATTTTGTGTTGATGATGTGATATCACATTCACTACTTAGAGATAGTGACGTGTATACCGAAATAATCAGGAGGATGTTTTAAAATGGTACAAGGCTATATTTGGTCCTATTATTGTTGATCTTACTACAAGACATTGAGGCTAGATCTGAGCCAATCTTATGAGAGGAGACATGGGTTAGGAACAACGTCAACCTATCATGGGTGTTGAATGAAGATACTCAATTCACCTCCAAGATAGGTATGATCATCCACCTCATAAGAGACTAGTGATATTCCGTTCATTGCTAGAGAGTTATGAGTGCCTACCTCGTGTATTGACCGGTGATACTCCATTTACCATTGAGAGAGGTATGATTTCTCACTACATAAGAGAATGGTGATATTCTATTCAATATAATAGATTTAAGATCGTTAACCTCACATGTTAACTAATAATACTTTGTTCACCATTAAAAAATAGGTATGATTGTCAAACCCATTAGTTATTGGTAATATGCCATTCACCACTAAAAGAAGTATGATTATCTACCGCATAAGTGACAGGTTATGTAATGCCCGGGGGGTACGAACGAGTCGTGAAATTCAATGGAAACTTGAATTTTCAAAGTAGTGTTCGGGTCAGGTTTATAATCAAGTTCTAAGAGTTTGGATGCCTTTAAATAGGTGTTTTAGACATGGTTGGAGCCTCAAGAGACATCCCGAGGGGAGCTCAGAGGAGCCTTAGGAGAGGTCGCGTGGCCGTTGTAGTAGAGCCACCGGCTCACCGATGGCCTTTAAAGGGGGAAAATTTATAGTTTCTCCCTCTATTATTTAGATGGGGAAACTCTCTTTTATCCCCTTCTTTTGCTCACATGGACCGAGGGTTGATCCCCCTTCCCCTCTTCTTCCTTGACCAAGGGGCGGCTTCCTTGGGTGTTTTTTGTGACGACGCATGGTATGGACGCCTATCCCTCCTCCCATCTCTTCTCTTTATTATTCTTGATGGTTTGATATTATTTCAATTTAGGATGGAAATGGAGATATCACCAAAAAATGGTGAAATCGCCCAATTTCAAAGGGGCTTTGTACAACCTAGGAAGAGAACGTCTTGAGACGATGGCTGCCAATAGTCACTCATCGTTTCATCAAAGGTATGTTGTGTCGTGAGTTTTTTTATGGTTTTTCTTTAAAGATAAATTTATTTAAATATATAAATGTTTTGGAATTCAGGGACTTTCCTAGGAATGGTGTCGGGAGTCCCCAACAAACCTCCCGTTAGAATTTGGACTTGGTTTTGGTGCGGCGTGACGACCCTATGCTCTGGTTGCTGAGGCGAGCTCAGTTGAGAGGGGAGGAGGCTAGACAGGCATGGGAAGGCCATGGAAGGTATCGTCAACCCTTAGAAATAATTGAAAAATCAACAAAATTAGCTAGGTAGGGGTTTCAATATAATTTACCTATTTAATTTAATATAAACATTTAAGCCACAATGGTCCCAATGCACTGACTCAACGCCTCAGCAACTGATGACTGAGGCATTGACCGCTAAGATGTTTTGACCTCTACAACCCTTGAGTGGGGTGACCAAGCCTTGCCAGACAGAGTGGTCTTAGGGAAGGGACCTTGTCTTCCTCTTGAAAGAGATGTCCCGCGACTTAAGAAAACCATCCCAAGAGGGCCAGATGGGACCTTTGAGATACCTGGTGGCCTCCAGACCTCTCTGAAGGTGAGGTCGAACCTAAAGTGGCTTGATAACCCATGCATGGGACTAGGTGGACAGAACTTAGGTGGAATGGGACTGGGATGGGTGAACGGACCAAGAGTGGCCATGACGACTGAGATGGATCGTGGGCCATCTCTTAACTCATGCTAGTGTGGCATACCCCGTGTATCCAAAAGGGATGTGCTACCTTGATGATGATGTTGAGGGACATAGTATCCTATGGGAATTAGGTGTTGACCTGAGATCTTGTTGAGACTAAGGACGCGGCCGAGGGTACCTCTACTATATTGAGACCGAGGGACCCCTGTGGGTGCCCCGCTGACAGACCGTCCCTGAGTGGGTGCGTATGGTTATGGGTAAAGATGGTTATGGGTGTCACCCTATAACCTGAATTGATGTGGAAGCCTGATTAGGATGAGGTGTTGATGACGGATGTGGGCGCTCGACCATCCCTTGTTTCGTTTTTTTTTTTGTGTGTGGAAAGCACCCAAGGGGAAGTGACATTTTGTTGGGTTACCATGATTTGGAGTCGGATATGGATGAGAGCTACCACAAAATTGGAGCTCAATGATTGGAGCCCTCATGGAAATGGAGCTCATATATGGTTATGACTACCATGAATTGGAGTCGGATGCATGAACTATCATGGGACGGGTCCTCGACGGGATAATCCCTAGAAGACATGAGGATATGGTTATGGCTTCCATGATTTGGAGATGGATGCACGGTTGAGCTGCCATGGATTTGGAGCTCAGATGTTTGAGTTGTCTTGGGATGAGACCCCAAAGTTATGAGGCAGTTGGGGTTATCATGGATTTGGAGCTCGTATGTTACTTATGAGGCACAATCATCATGACGTGTATAGAGACACCTCATCACTAGATGAAACAGGTATAGTAGATCGGGGTCACAGACCTTAGTATCGATGGTTTGTTTATTTTTTTTAGCAATTATCTTTTTTTTAGCTGAGCATCTCACATGCACATATCACTACATATAATGGTTAATATGGGACCACATCGATGGTTCCCCATTGTGTTATGTACTCACGCCCTTCTTGGGCTGTAATTGCACATGGATACCTGAGCATTTCTCACAGGTTATCACTGGAATACGTTTGGATTGAGGCTCGAGATATCATGGTCGAGCAGGACGACTCAGATGAGGTTGGAGATTGGGGTGAGGTGAGGCTCAGTGTATTCATGGAGCCAACATATTTATTTTCGTTTATTCTAGTTTATAAATGCAATCGACCCAGTGGGTGGTCAGTTGTATGTATAGTATGACTGTTCGGGCACTGACTACAATTCATTTCTTATCAACCTTGTTTATGTTTATCTTCATCTGTTTTCAATTATATTTTGCGATGTATGATACTTAATTATTTCATCCATTACTATGTGCTTTGATAGAGAGAGTATGGTCTCTCCACAATACCATATTAGACACTCATTGCTAGTCGAAAGCATCTGATATACAGGGAGGTGCGCATGAGGTCATGTGACGGTTTGGTACGACTATAGTTTAGAGTGATCTAGACCGTGACATTGAAAAATGATATCAGAGAATTGTTTTATTTTGTATTAACGTTTCATGATTTGGTAGGCCAGAGATTAGGAATGTGTTGGAACCAATAATGGATATCAAACTGGCGCATCGAGAACACTTGTTTCGATAAGAAGTTCAGGTTATCAGGGGTATGGGATTGTTGGTTTGCCTTCTAATGTTACAGTTGTATATGATTTTCACCTTTAGTGACTCACATAGATGCTTGAGGTTTTTGATTTATTATAGCTTTTGGATTTTGGCTTAAAAGAAAAAGGCCAGTTCAGGATTTGATTCTTGTCCTATATAGGTAAGAGGGATCTCATGCATCATATCAGACACGTAGGATTCACATGACATATATGATTCATCATGTTAGTGTGCAATTTCACTAACGATTAAGACTATGTTGTTTAAAGTGTCAACAACTTGTTATACATCATTTTCCCTTATAAGTACTTGGTGGAATTCAACTTAGTTAGGTCGACTTGTATATATATTTTCTTCTGATGGTGGGTTATGTGAATCTATGATGAGATAGTTGATGATGAGGACAACGACGTAGTCCTTGCGCATGGGAGGTGAGGTGACCTGGGTGGGTCAGTAAGGCACCTTACTGCCTTAAGTGGAAAACCCCTTGTGGGTGTTTTTATTTAGGTTTAGTTATTTAAAGTGCCAATAACAACCTATATGGTGTTTTCCCACATAATTTGGAATGAAATTCTACTTAACTGGATAGTGTGTCTTTGTTTCCCTTGATACAGATCATCTAGGATTACATTATTTGTTATAGAAAGAGTTGACCAGTGAGTTTTGATCCTCCAAAGAGAAGTTCCTTACGTGGATGCTTGGAGAGACTCAGTTCCTAATAGTTGATGGTTTAACATGAGATGCCTGATTGTTTTAGTGGTATGTGAGACCCAATAATGGGTGGTTGGGCATGTTGGATGTCTCGGGTTGTGACCATCCGTGAGGTTTGTCCTTGGAAAAGGTGGTCGGACCTAGTGAACCTGATGTGAGACCTGATTGGTAGGACTAGGTGGGAGACCTAAAGGCCTTTAGTTGCGGATCAGACCATATTGAGTTAGGAATCGGTATGTTTGAGGGCGACCAATTAGAGGAGCTAGCCCAAGTTGGTGATTTTCTTATAGATGGAAGTGTAGGTTGGTGCTTCAAAGAAGAGATCATTGCATGTGAGTTGTTGCCAGGTTTGTAACATAGGCATGGTAATTACTTGGGGTTTCTTTTTTATGATAACCTTGAGTTTTAGAGACTTGGATATCAAGGTTTGGTTTCAAGGGCAGAACCGTTTGGGGGCCACAGCCTTGTCGGCTTAGGATGTGTTTTAGCAGTATGTTGAGAGCGTAGGTGGACACTTGCGACTGGAATGACATCAAATGACGACTAAGCATGTGGATGAGACTAACATGCCTTTAAGCGTAGGACACCTGCGGTGTTGGGGTGACGCTGTTAGTGGGTAGTGTGTGATGAATCATGGAACAAGGTGCCAGATTTTGTAGAGTGCCAATGGATTCTAGCTTGATGAGGCTAACACACAACAAGATCATGGTCATCCTGGTTTAGTGATGTGAACCCATTGGGTTTGCCTGGTTTAGTGATGTGAACTCATTGAACAGAGGTGTGTTGGGTCCGGTGGTATGAGATCGTACAACGATTATGTTTAAGGGCGACTAAGGTAACATGTAGTACCCCCGATTTGAGGTATGTGGACTTTGCTTATGCTTTTTTATGTGTTTAAAGTGCATGGGATGAGTTGGGAAGAGGTTGGGAGAGTTTGGAATGGTTTTGAATGAGTTTGGAGGCTTTGCATAGGAAGCACGGTTTGAGCACGGTTAGTGGAAAACGTGCGGATTCTCCAGGAAACCGTGCAAAGGGAGACAGTAGGCTTCGCACGGCTGGCGCACGGTTTGCCAAACCGTGCGGAGCCTTGCTCTCGAGGCAGTAGCGTGCGCACGGTTAGCGCACGGTTTGTCAAACCGTGCAGACTAACCGTGCGGCCACTTAAAAATAGGGTTTTAAAACCCGGGTTCACTCGGGCTTGCCTCATTCCTCTCCAAACTTTCTCCCACTCGAGCCTCACTCGGGATTTTCGGTTCTCAAGGGTTGGAGGGGCTCTCCCACTCATTTTGGAAGCGATTCAAAGAGGTTTCAAGGCGGTTTGAGGGTGGTTTCTCCCGGGTAAGTCTCTCCTCTTGATTTCCCTATGTTTTCCTCTAGATCTACATCCCTCCCTTTCTTGGTTTTCTAGATCTACACTTGTTGTGTGTAGATCTAGGGTTGTGGTTGCCTTGGATGATAATTTTAAGGCTTATGAATGTTAGGGAAAGAGATCTAGAGAGGTTTCGATGGTGCGTTCGCTGGATTTGAGGTGCGGTGGCTTGTGGGTCGATTTCTCGGGAACCCTAAAGGTAGGTGGCTTCTCTCTCGACTCCACTTGGTTAGAGCTAGTGGTTTTTTGTTACAATTAATTTGATTGGCTTGAAATTAATTGTGTGTGTTTTGATTTGCAAAGTTGGTTGGAAATCCATTTGGGGATTTTTGGGAAAAGGGGGGTTTTATGGTGAAATGTTTTTGCTGTAGATTTTAAAATGGAGATTTTAAAATGGGATGCTATGGTTGATTTGTGAAAATGATTGATGGAAAAGGGTTTTCAATAAAGAGGTTGTTTTATTGAAATGTGGTTTGTCATGGAAAATGATTTTCAATAAATGGGTGATTTATTGAAGTGGATTGATATGCAATGGAATTGGTTGATTGCATGTTGTTGTGACATTGGTGGGTTATATGCTTGGTTGTGATTGATTGGAATGTTGTGTGGAAGTGGCGAGAAGTACCACTATAAAAAGGGGATGGATAGTGGACGAAAGGGCCACCATCAAAGGATAAGTGGACGGGAAGTGCCACTAGGTGTGAATGGGTGAACGGGTTGGACGGAAGCTCCACCGTTTGGTTGTTTTGGTTGTTTTTTTGTGCATTGTTTTACAAGATGGAAATTGTTGTGCTAGTGCGTAAATGATGGAATGACTTGTGGCATGTTTGGTTGGCTTTCTCTTGGGTTCTTGGTTTGGGTATGATGGATTGGTAAGGGTGTGTTTGGCTTATGGAAATGGTTGCACTTGTAATTATTTTATATAAATTGTTTTATATAAATGTGCTAACGGTTTTATCCTAGTGGCATGTGTAGGGAAGTCATTTGGGGAAATCCTACTGAGTAGTTGTACTCACCCCCTGCTTTGGCACGTTGGTGTCTTTGCAGATGTTGTGTATCGTGACATGGGCAAAGGTAAGGCATCACCCTCCTTTAGTGGTGCATCGTGATCTCTGGGTGGAGCTTGGAGCATGGAGCTTGGTGTGGAGCCATGAAGTGTGCCTTGGCTTATTTTGGGTCTTTTGTTGAGTCTTCCGCATAGTACTCTGATATGGTATTGGTTGTATTGGTTTTGGGTTGTATTGTGGAACAACTTAGTTGTCCTTTGAGAATACATGCTTGAATGTTTTGGTTGACATGCATCATATAGTGGTGGTTAATGGATGGTTTGGTTGGTTTTATCTTAAGGGCAAATCGTTCCCCAATTTGATCTTGAAGCCCTCGGCATTTATTGTCATCCTTTGGCGTCTTGGGAACGTCGCTTAAGACCAAGTAGCCCTCACCGCCTCCTCAAGCCAATGAGGTAGGGGCGGGGTGTTACATAACACATGTCGTTGCATGTGGAACATATTGGAATTGGAATCAGCGGTGATTGTGAGCAATATGAGGACTGATGGAATTTTTATAAGTTGATTATGGGCATTGTAGCTTGAGAAATTGATGAGCGTGGCTTGGGAGGAGCGGCGTGCAATAGTGGAGCCTGGAAAGAATGTGTTTGAGGGCCATAGTGGTTGAATTCATGAGATGGGAAGTGCGCCAGTGGGTGGTTGAGGGTCGTGACCCTCATTATGGCTTGAGTTTGAGCGGAATTCCTAGACAATGTTCCTTTGGTCCAGGAACGGGCGGTGAGTTGGTGTGTGGGTTGGCGCTCGAGAATGAGTCGGTTTTGGCCACGCCAATCGTTCTGTCTGGTGATAAATGGGGTGTGGACCGCGGTGATTAGAAATTTTCTTTGATAGTGAGATGATAAGTATGATCCTATGGCGTGGAGTTGGATGTTGACCATGAGCATGTGACCCTCACATGAGAAGGGTCATAGGGGTGTGAGATTGATCGTTGGATGGTCGTTTTGGAATTTTGATATTGGTGAATAAATGGACTTGAGTACTACTATTGTATTTTTCCTCAATGAATGCTAGGTACAAATTCAGATATGGTATCAGCATGATTCCAAGCGTTGGCTTCAGGCTCGTGGTCATTTTGAAGGGTTTGAATGTGATCGGATTGGGAACACATCGGTGATTGTGTTTGGAGTAAGACAGTGGATTTTTTTTATTGGGGTTTAGACCACAAGATTGCACCGGAAGTCGGGTTGAGAAGGGATGTATCAGAATGATCTCAGCATGCCTTCAGGGAAAAAAGGCATCATGATTGGGTAATAGATAGTGTGTCGGTGTTAGAAGCTAGATAGTGTGTCGGTGGTAGAAGCAGAGTGTTTTTGGGAGAAGTCAGCCAGAGGAGGTTCGATTGTTATTTTCGTATATAATTGGATGAAGTCGGTTAGAAACCACATCAAGCATGTCATTTTAGACAAGATGGGGGTGTTTTAACAGTTGTCCGAGGTTTTTCAGGAAAAGTCAGTGTGCTCATGTTGTGCTTGGGCAAGAGGACTTGTCGATTCATGTCATAATCGAGATATGGGACTACTGTTCTTGTGTATGTTGGGCACGTTGAGTAGGGGACCACATTGGGCATGTTATTATAACACGGGTTAAAAGTTCGGTAGAAAATTTCAAGGGTGGAAACTTTATAGTATTGGAATTTGCCATTTGAGTTAAGTCCTGTAGTGGGGAGCACCATATGTCAGAAGATCAATTGAATGATGATGTGGGTGTGTATTTGGTTGGTTGAGCTCGAGGATGCATCGTCCTGGTGTTTCGGTAATAATTACGGGTGTCGACTCGTGGTTCAGTGACTTAAGTGCCTTAAATTTTGAGTTTGTTCATTGAGAATTCAGAGGTAAATCACATTCGTTTCAATGGGACTCGGCAATTGATGTATGTTGGGCTTTATGATTGGAATACCATTGCGACCTCTCAAGGATGAAAGTGTTATAGTGGGGAGTTAGTAACACTTGGTGGTATGGATGGGTCGTGAAATTCAATGAAAATTTTAATTTTCAAATTAGTGGCCAGGTTTTTTTTAGAGTTGAGATTCAAAATCGAGTTCAGAGGGTTTGGATGCCTTTAAAGAGGTGTTTTAGGCATTTTTGGAGGCACGGGATACATCCAGGGGGACTCATAGGAGCCTCGAGAGAGGTTGGGTGTCTGTTGCAGCCAAAGTTGTGGAGCCACCGGCTCGCCAGTGGCCTTCAAAGGGGGTGAATTTACATCCCCCCCCCCTCAATTATTTGGAGGGGGAAACCTTCCTCTATACCCTCTTTTGCTCACACGGACTAGATGATGAGCCCCCTTTCTTCCCCTCTTCTCCCTTTACCAAGGGGCAACTTCATTGGGTGTTTTTTGTGATAATGCAAGGTACCTAATCCTCTCTCTCCCCTTTTTCTCCTTCTACTTCTCATTGATTTAGCATTGTTTCAGTTTAGGCCGAAAATGGTGATTTCACTAAAGAATAGTGAAATCGCCCTATTTCAAAGGGGCTTTCATACATCCTAAGAAGAGGACTAGATGATGAGCCCCCTTTCTTCCCCTCTTCTCCCTTTACCAAGGGGCAACTTCATTGGGTGTTTTTTGTGATAATGCAAGGTACCTAATCCTCTCTCCCCTTTTTCTCCTTCTACTTCTCATTGATTTAGCATTGTTTCAGTTTAGGTCGAAAATGGTGATTTCACTGAAGAATAGTGAAATCGCCCTATTTCAAAGGGGCTTTCATACATCCTAAGAAGAGGACGTCCTAAGACAATGTCTACCTACCGTCGTTCATCATTTTGTCGAAGGTACATCATGTCGTGAGTTTTTCTATAGTTTATCATTAAAGTTAAATTTTTTTATTTATAGAAATGGTTCCAGTGTTTAGGGTCTTTTGCAAGAATGGTTCATGGAGTCCCCAGCAGACCTCCCACAAGTCGTTGGACTTGATTCTAGTGCAGCATGATGACCTAGTGCTTGGGTTGTTGAGGTGAGCTCGGTTGAGCATGGATGAGGCTGAACGAGCTTGGGCGGGCCTTGACACCCACTGTCAATCCTTGGAAATAATTGGAAAAGCTTCAAAATGAAGTAGGTGGTCTCGTGCACTATCCATATGGCTTATTTCTTTTGTTTATGTGGCATGTGATGTGTCGGCATGCCACTTCAGGCAATGCCCTTTTAGTTAAATGTTCTATTTAATTTAAGTTGAATGTCTACATTTAAAAAAATGGGTGAATTAGATTAAGACCATTAAATGGCCACACTAAAGTGCCTATGCCATGATGGACTTAATGCACTGAATTGATACCTCAACCAATGATGGTCGAGGCATTGATCACTCAGCTATTGCGACCTCTTGACACCTTGAGTGGGGTGATCGGGCCTTACGAGATAGAGTGGCATTAGGGTAGGGACATTGTCTGCCTCTTGAAAAAGGTATGTTGTGACTTGAGATGGCCAATCCAAGAGGGCTTGATGGAACCTTTGAGATACCTAGTGGCCTCCAGGTCTATCAAGAGGTGAGGTCGAACCTAAAGTGGCTTGATAGCGAATTCACATGCCTTGGTGGACATACCTTAGGTGGACTGGGACTGGAATGGTTGAACAGACCGAGAGTGACCTTAAGGACCGAGATAGGTCGTGGGCCATCTCTTAACTCATGCCAGTGTTGAATACCCCATGTAGTTGGAAATGACACACTACCTTGATGATGATGTCGAGGGATGTAGTATCCTCCGGTCATCAGGTGTTGACCCGAGACCTAGCCGAGACCGAGGACTCAGACAAGGGTGCCTCTACAATACTGGGATAGTGGGGACCCCTGTGGATGCCCTATTGACGTATTGAACCAGAGAATGTATTTATGGTTATGGGTAGAGATGGTTACAAGTGTCACCCTAGAATCAAAACCGATGTAGAAGCCTCACCCTAGAACCAAAACCGATGTAGAAGCATGATGAGGCTGAGGTGTTAATGACGAGCATTGGAGTTCAGCCAACCCTCGTTTCTTCTTTTGTTATGTATGGAAAGTTCCCAAAGGGTGATGAATTATTATCAAATACATGATTAGGCTGCCATGATTTGGAGCTAGATACGAATGGGAGATGCCACGAAATTGGAGCTCAGTGATTGGAGTTGCCGCGGAGATAGAGCTTGAATATGGTTATTGTTAGGTCCACTAGGCTGGATACCCTGAGAGGGGGGGTGAATCAGGGTATGGCTAATTAAAAATTAATGCCCGTTCTGATCTTGTTTCGCTGTTAAGCAAAACACTCTTCTCTCTTTTTCTTGCTGCACGATATAAACAGAAAGTAAAGCAAGCACAGGACGCAGCAATTTTACTTGGTTCACCGCTAAGGGCTACGTCCAAGGAGCATACGCCGACAGGTTGCCGGTCGTACCAAATTCCACTAATCTTCACTAGCTGTGGATTACAAGGTTCGGGCTAGATCACTTCTATGCCCAGGCTCACTGCCTTTACAATGTTTAGGGTCAGCTCACTGCTTTCCCAAGGGTCACTCCCTGTTTCTCTCTCTCTGGCTCACTGCCGGTGGAGAGGATCACCTTCTTCCTCTTCCTAAGCTCACTGCTCTTGGAAGGAATCCACTCACAGTTTATAGACCTGTAGGTCTCTTCATTTGCATGAATGAATGCATCTTCCTCTGTGTGTAGATGCTCTGTTGAAGTACAACTTTCACCCGTAGATGAATATTTCTTTGCACCGAAGGTATCGGGCAAACTTCCAGCTTCCACGCAGCCCGAAAACACTGCTGGAACAAACCTTACTTGGCGCGCAAGTCAATCTCGGCGCGCAAGTATCGGCGCGCAAGTCACAACGGGCGCGCAAGTCCTCCTCAGACACTTGCGCGACTCAAGCTTCCTCAACTCCAAACTTGCGCGACTCTCTTCCTTTTACGCCCAAAACAATATTGGCGCGCAACTGCTAACTGGCGCGCAACTTCTAACACTGGCGCACAACTTCAACCTCTGACGCGCAAGTCCCACCTGCGCGACCACACACACCACTTGCGCGACCACCACACCTGCGCGACGGGAGCTCTCGTTTGAACTCCGGTGAAGAATGAGGAGGGGTGGTCCAGTATTTATAGGCAATCTGACCACCCTGCGCGACGGCGCGCAAGTCACCTGCGCGACCCAGTCTCGGCGCGCAAGTCTTCTCTCCTTTTAGACACTTGCGCGACCAACTCCCAAACTTGCGCGAACCTACTTCCTTTGCCATATTTTGATCTTCTGATCTTGAAAAACATATGGCGCGCAAGTTTCCTATACTCCAAGTCCACGGCGCGCAAGTCCCTTTGCCAAAAACACTTTTCTTCATTTGCCGATTTTCAGGCCCAAAAATTTGGCAAACACTGGAAAACGGCGTCACCTTGTATCTGTTCTTTTGTACCGCCTCCAGATCATCCATTCCTTTTATCGACGTTCTTGAATCAAACATGGATCATTGAACTCAGCTCTTGAACTCGACATACCACCATGAACTCCTATCTGTCAACAAATTTGTAATGCATTGTTTTGCTTTGTCAACAATCACTACTCAGATGTCCACTTTGTCAACAAACACAATCACCTCAAAAATGCGTCAATGATACCTTGAGGGATTTTTGCCCAACAATCTCCCCCTTTGGGTTTGTTGACAACTCTTCCAAAACAAAGATACGTCGTTGAGTCTTCAGCCTCCATTCGCCTCATTGCGATTCTGATAGCGATCAAGGATTTACTCAACACATACTCTAAGCCCACATGAGCAATGCTCGGCGTGAGAAACAAGAGTAAATGAAAAGTTCATCAATGAATCACTTCATCTCTGACATCCACTGTTGACACCAAACTGATACCACTGTCCAACACCACTCTTCTGCTTTTATCACGATCCTCAGCTGTCGTGATATCTATTCTTTGATCGATCACTTCTAGCATCGTCAGATTTTTTAATACACTCCCCCTTTCTCATTGCTCCCCCTTTCTGGCTGCTCCACCTGTCAGCTTCTCCCCGTATCTTTCATGATTTCTCAAATAGTCACACTGTCTCTCAATCACTATTTTCTCCTCCTTTAACAAACATTTTTCTCCCCCTTTGTCAACGAACCCAAAGGACACTCCTTTGTAGTCTGTAACATAGTAGAGAACACATATCAGCATATTAGGAAAAACACATCATACCGCGGGGAGAAAGGGGGGAAGGTCCCACATCCACACTATTTCAAGTGCGGGGAATCGACTGAACTCTCAGAGCTAGTCGATGCCTCTCAAAAGCTTCCTTAGGTAAGGCCTTTGTCAGAATGTCTGCAACCTGTAGCTCTGTAGGCACATACTCCAACTTCACGATGCCCTGCTCAACCTTCTCCTTGATGAAATGATACTTGATCTCAATGTGCTTTGTCCTGGAATGATGGACAGGATTTTTGATAAGATTTATAGCACTTGAGTTGTCACACTGGATTCCGATCGGAGACTTCACTTCAACTCTCATATCTTCAAGCTGCTGCTTCATCCACAATAACTGTGTGCATGCTTGAGTGGCCGCAATATACTCAGCTTCTGCGGTGCTCAATGAAATGCAATCTTGTTTCTTGCTTAGCCAAGAAATACACAATCCACCAAGATAGAATGCACCACCTGACGTTGATTTTCTATCATCTGCTGAACCGGCCCGGTCTGCATCAGTATATCCCAATAACTCTGTCTGAGATTTGTCGTTGTATGTCAAGCCGAAGTCCACCGTGCCCTTGATATACCGAAGTATTCTTTTCACTGCAAGCATGTGACTTTCCTTGGGATTACTCTGATATCTCGCTGCTTGGCATGTGGCGAAAACAATATCAGGCCTTGTTGCGGTTAAGTACAACAGACTTCCAATGATTTGCCTATATTCTGTGATATTAACTGCTTTGCCAGCCTCATCTTTTGATAATTTCATCCGGGTAGCAATCGGAGTCTTCATTTCCTTGGAATTATCCATTCCAAACCTTCTTAGAACCTCCTTGGCATATTTGGATTGAGAAATGAAAGTTTCATTCCTTCCTTGTGTCACCTGTAGACCAAGGAAAAACGTTAGCTCTCCAATCATTGACATTTCAAACTCATTTTTCATGAATTCGGAAAACTGTCTGCACTGAGCTTCATCTGATCCGCCAAAAATTATGTCATCGACATACACTAGCACCATCATCCTTTGATTACTGTCATTGCTGAAATAGAGGTTGTAGTCAACTCCTCCACGCTGGAAACCAAGCTTCTTCAAGTACTGATCAAGCCTTGAGTACCATGCCCTTGGTGCTTGTTTCAGCCCATACAACGCCTTCTTCAGCCTGCAAACTTTGTTCTCATCCTCATGAATGAGAAAACCATCTGGCTGCTCAATATACACCTCTTCTTTCAAAACCCCATTCAAGAATGCGGATTTGACATCCATCTGGAACACTTTGAACTTTCTTTGCACTGCTATGGCCAAAAATAATCTGATTGTCTCCAGCCTTGCAACCGGTGCAAATGTCTCATCAGCATATATTCCCTCTATCTGGGAGTATCCCTTGCACACTAGTCGTGCTTTGTTCCGAATCACTGTGTCATCTTCATTCATCTTGTTGCGATAGACCCATTTTGTCCCGATGACATTCTTGTCTGCTGGCCTCGAAATAATCTCCCATGTCTGGTTCTTCTCAATCTGATCAAGCTCTTCGTTCATGGCCTGAACCCAGTTTTCATCTTCAGCTGCATCAGAAAAACATTTCGGCTCCACTTGAGACAAAAACGATGCTTGCTGTGATGATTTCATTCTTCGAGTCTGAACTGGAGCTGTTTGATCACCAATGATATTCTGCCTATCAATTTCAGCTCGACTCTTTGGCTTTCTCACAGACACCGACTTGACACTTTCCTCTTCATCATCAGTATCTTCTTCTGAGTCAGCTTCTGCCACTTCTGCTCCCCCTGGGTTGCTTACCTCATCATCACTTTCATCTAGGAACTGTTCACTGGATCGTTGAGTATTCTGCTCATTTTCAACTATAGTGACATCATTGCTTTCAATGATTTTTCCCAGCCTTCTGTTGAAACACTTATACGCTTTGCTTTTCCCGGAATAGCCAAGGAATATCCCTTCATCTCCTCGTGCCTCAAATTTCCTATGATGTTCTTTGTTGAGAATGAAACACTTACTTCCAAAGATTCGAAAGTACTTCAACGTTGGCTTCTTTCCGTACCACAGTTCATACGGAGTCTTCCCTTGCTTCGGACATAACAGGGACCTGTTTGAAACATAGACCGATGTCAAAACTGCTTCCTTCCAAAATTTCTCTGGCAGGTCCTTATCAATAAGCATTGTTCTGGCCATGTTGTTGATGATCTGATTTCTCCTTTCAACTACTCCATTCTGTTGGGGAGTTCTTACTGATGAAACTTGATGCCTTATCTCATGTTTCTCGAGATAGTTTTCAACCTGACTGTTTGTAAATTCCGTACCGTTATCAGTACGAATCTTCAGAATTTTCTGCCCAAGCATCTTTTCTGATTCCCTCCTGTACTGCTTTATGCAACTGAACACCTCTGTCTTATGGGTTATGATGAATACCCAGGCCATTCTGCTATAGTCATCAATGAAAAGAACATAGTACCTTTGCCCATTTATAGCTCGTGGTGAGATAGGTCCACATACATCAGCATGCACCAATTCGAGCACTCTAGTTGATTTCTGTTCCTTTGGCCTGTATGTCTTTCTGATGATTTTCCCTTGTTGACAAGCATCACACGTATGAGTGCGATCACGTGATAGTTTGGGAAGGTCTCTAGCAGCATCACATTTAACGAGATCCTCCATAGATGGTTGGCATAGATGACCAAGTCGCTTATGTCACAGCTGGTTTTCTTCCTCTCTGGATAAAAGACAAGTATATTCTTCCCCACCTACAAGATAGAGATTTCCCTTTGACCTTTTTCCCTGCAGAACAGCTGCTCCATCTTTTCCTTTCACAACACACATCTTTTTGGTAAATTGGATAGAGTGCCCAGAGTCACATAGTTGACTGACACTGAGTAGGTTATGACTGAGACCCTCTACTACCAAGACATCAGCACGTCTCATCTCTTTGCCCCCAAACTTGGCTTTCCCTGAGCCAACAATCTTCAGGCCTTCATCATTTCCAAATTTGACAACTCCTTCTTTATCATATTTGATTCTTGTAACAAGATCCTTATTACCCGTCATGTGGGATGTGCAACCACTATCAAGGATCCAAACACCAGATCGATCTGATGCTTTAAGGGCAATCTGCGCCACCACAGCCTTCTCATTTTTCTTCTTCTTGGTCCATACTTTTTCTTTCACACTCGGCATGGATTGAGGCTTCTGTTCTTTCTCAGAGTATGATGGACCACCCTCATCTTGCAGAGCTGCAAATCTGTTCTGAACTTTTAACTCACTTGTTGGTTTATTGATCTGCTGCTTGCGAACATTTTGATTATTCTTTGACACATTTCTCTGAATGGTTGAAGTGCAATACCTAGCCATGTGTCCAAATCCTCCGCACCAAAAACAGTGTCCTTTAAAATGTGTTCTGGAAAACCGTTCTCTGTTTGGCTGTCATCTCTGTTCATGTTCCCTTCTGTATCTCTTGGCTATGGAACACACATACTGTGAATGTCCCATTTTCCCACAGCAATAACACCTGATATAGGATGCATTCCCTCGTGATATTTCAGCACTATGATTTCCCCTTTGGGATCTCTGAATATTCTGATTCTGTTTTGTTCCCAAATCAACCTTCACTTTCGGGATGAGTGCTTGCGGTCTGACTGCAATTGTCGCAAATTTTTGTTCTTGACTAAGCCCAGAAACAACCTTAACATCTGAGCTCAATTGCTGCTTCTTCCCTACTGAACTGCTAGGCTCCGCTTTCATCTTCTCTGTCTTCTGAATGGCCTGCCTTTTGGATATCACATTGGGGGTCAAGAGTTTATCTTGATCCTTAAGTTTTTGTCGCAGACTGACCACTTCTTCTTCAAGCTCTTTGATACATCTAACCTGCTCCTTTCCTGTGTTAGTCAAACAATCAATTTCCTTCTTTTGTTCCTCAATTTTAAGCTTATACTCAACAATATTTTCTGAGCTCTCTGGTGTTGAGGATTTTAGTCTTTCAATTTCTTCTAACAGCTCAGACTTTTCTTCATCCTGTTGTTGCATATAGAGTTTGGCATCACGAACCACTTTATTGGCTTTCTTCGTTTTGGCTCTCCAAACATCTATCTCCTCAAGAGCTGCTTCCAATTCGGCTTCCATATCAATTCTCCCTTCAATTTCTTCTTCTTCTTTAGCATCAGCTTCTTCTCCCTTTTGAGAACTACCAACAATTGCCACCAAGGCATTTACCCCACGATCTCTGCAATTTTCTATTTCCTCAACTTCTTCATCCTCAGACTCATCTGAACTTTCAAATTCTTGTGAAAGAAGATTCTTTTTCTTAAAGAAATTTCTCTTGAATTGTTTCTTCCCTTTCACAAAAGCTGAAGTCTTCTTTTTGGGAATTTCAACGTCATCATCATCATCATCATCTTGAAACTTCTTGGGGCATCTCGCCGCAAGATGACCAACCTTTCCACATCTAAAGCATGCTAGTGGAAGTTTACCTTTAAACTTTCCTCTTCCTCTTTGTAGATTTGAAGAAAGGAATGACATCACCTCATCTGTCTCTTCTTCTTCATTAGAATCTTCAATGGTGAGCTTCTTCATGGCCTTAAATGCCACCTCTTTAGACTTCCCCTTTTCCACAGCCTCATTATCATCGTTCCTCATTTCATATGCAACCAAGGTACTGTGCAAATTGTCCAATGTCAGCTCTTTTGGATCTTTATCTTCTAGTACTGAAACTTTCGGATTGAACCGAGGTGGAAGTTTCCTCAAGATGCGCTTTACAATCTTTATGTCTTCAATGACTTCTCCAAGACCTCGCATATCTTCCACAACAATGTTTACCCTATCAAAGAATGTGTCAACAGACTCATTCGGGTTCATTTTCAGATCTTCATATTTGTTCCACAACACCTGCAGCTTTGCCTCTCTGACTTTTGTGTCCCCTTCATATATATTCAAGAGTTTTTCCCACATGGCATGTGACGTTTTGCATGACATCACCTTTGTATATATGGGATTGGAAAGGGCTCCCCCTAAGGCATTGATTGCTTTATAATCAGCATCCAACTCTTTATGCTCTGCTTCTGATAATGCACCACTAGTAATATCAGCTGTGATACCATGCATAGCTGCTGAAAACACATCCATTCCCAACGATCGGAAATAGTGTTGCATTCGATTCTTCCATATCTGAAAATTACATCCGTCGAAGATCGGAATCCCTCTATGATTAGTGACCTCCATTTGAGAGAAGAACAACTGTAAACCTCTTCCTCTGATACCACTTGTTAGGTCCACTAGGCTGGATACCCTGAGAGGGGGGGTGAATCAGGGTATGGCTAATTAAAAATTAATGCCCGTTCTGATCTTGTTTCGCTGTTAAGCAAAACACTCTTCTCTCTTTTTCTTGCTGCACGATATAAACAGAAAGTAAAGCAAGCACAGGACACAGCAATTTTACTTGGTTCACCGCTAAGGGCTACGTCCAAGGAGCATACGCCGACAGGTTGTCGGTCGTACCAAATTCCACTAATCTTCACTAGCTGTGGATTACAAGGTTCGGGCTAGATCACTTCTATGCCCAGGCTCACTGCCTTTACAATGTTTAGGGTCAGCTCACTGCTTTCCCAAGGGTCACTCCCTGTTTCTCTCTCTCTGGCTCACTGCCGGTGGAGAGGATCACCTTCTTCCTCTTCCTAAGCTCACTGCTCTTGGAAGGAATTCACTCACAGTTTATAGACCTGTAGGTCTCTTCATTTGCATGAATGAATGCATCTTCCTCTGTGTGTAGATGCTCTGTTGAAGTACAACTTTCACCCGTAGATGAATATTTCTTTGCACCGAAGGTATCGGGCAAACTTCCAGCTTCCACGCAGCCCGAAAACACTGCTGGAACAAACCTTACTTGGCGCGCAAGTCAATCTCGGCGCGCAAGTATCGGCGCGCAAGTCACAACGGGCGCGCAAGTCCTCCTCAGACACTTGCGCGACTCAAGCTTGCTCAACTCCAAACTTGCGCGACTCTCTTCCTTTTACGCCCAAAACAATATTGGCGCGCAACTGCCAACTGGCGCGCAACTTCTAACACTGGCGCACAACTTCAACCTCTGGCGCGCAAGTCCCACCTGCGCGACCACACACACCACTTGCGCGACCACCACACCTACGCGACGGGAGCTCTCGTTTGAACTCCGGTGAAGAATGAGGAGGGGTGGTCCAGTATTTATAGGCAATCTGACCACCCTGCGCGACGGCGCGCAAGTCACCTGCGCGACCCAGTCTCGGCGCGCAAGTCTTCTCTCCTTTTAGACACTTGCGCGACCAACTCCCAAACTTGCGCGAACCTACTTCCTTTGCCATATTTTGATCTTCTGATCTTGAAAAACATATGGCGCGCAAGTTTCCTATACTCCAAGTCCACGGCGCGCAAGTCCCTTTGCCAAAAACACTTTTCTTCATTTGCCGATTTTCAGGCCCAAAAATTTGGCAAACACTGGAAAACGGCGCCACCTTGTATCTGTTCTTTTGTACCGCCTCCAGATCATCTATTCCTTTTATCGACGTTCTTGAATCAAACATGGATCATTGAACTCAGCTCTTGAACTCGACATACCACCATGAACTCCTTTTTGTCAACAAATTTGTAATGCATTGTTTTGCTTTGTCAACAATCACTACTCAGATGTCCACTTTGTCAACAAACACAATCACCTCAAAAATGCGTCAATGATACCTTGAGGGATTTTTGCCCAACAGTTATGTCTACCATGGATTAGATCTGGATGCATGGACTCTCACGGGATGGGTCCCTGGAGCCATGTGCATATGGTTATGGATTGTATGCATTTGGAGACAGATGCACTGAATACCATGGGATGGGCCCCCGGAGCCATGAGGATATGGTTATGGATTCCACGGATTTGGAACCGAACACATGGACTGTCGTGGGATGGGTCCCCGAATCTATAAGGATATAGTTATGGTTTCCATGGATTTAGAGACGGACACACAGACTATCACGGGATGGGTCCATAGAGTTGTGAGGATATGGTTATGGTAGTTGTAGATTTGGAGCCGGATGTACGAACTGTTGTGGGATGGGTCCCTAGAGCAATGAGGATATGGTTATAGATGCCACAATTTGAAGTTGGACGCACAATTGGGCATATAGAAAAGTAAAGAGGATTCCCCAACTAGTTATCCTTCCAAAATAGTACCTCCCCTTTGTCGATGATCCATTTGCAAGTACCTTAGAAGAGTGTAAATGTGCTCTTGGAGATTACGCAGTAGCGGAGAAGCCACTGAGATCGGTCTTCAAGTGATATCCAAACCTTTCTTGTATTTTTTTCTCGTGTATTGTGCCCATAGCGAGGGGTTGCACCAAACATTTGTAACTCGTCCAATGAAACCACCCATTATTCTTGTATGATCTGTTCAATATATCCTTGAAATCCCAGATGGAACTACTCTTACCATTGATGAATGTTGGAGTCGGCATCCCACATCGGACTTGAGGTCCGGTGTGGTCTTTACTATTTGTTATAAAAGCACCCCAAGGGCTCCTTTAGAGAGCATACCTTGGGGGTTCGGTTTCTCTTATTTTCCCTTCCAACATGGTATCAGAGGGAACCTAATCCCGAACCCTCCTCTCAATTTTATTTCCCCCCGTTTAGGGTTTCTCTGAATTTTTCCCCCGTGGGGGGCGGCGGCCCCTCATGTAGGGCTACTTTTTTTTCCTTCAGCCGCCGCCCCTCCGGTCTCGATTCCAAGGCTGCCCCGGCGGCCCTCCCTCCCGGTGGATCTTCCTCCCTGCGCGACGGCCCCGCCTCCTGCTGCGGCATCCCGACGCCGGCGCCCGCCTCGTCCTCCTCCCGCCTGTGTGCGACGCCAACGGCGCTTCCGCCTCGCCTGCACAGTCCCGGCGCCGGCCAGCTCGTCACCGCCAGATCCCGCAGCGCCTCCTCCCGTCGCCCCTCCCCTCCCTTCCGAGCGCCGCTCGGCCCGCCTGGAAAGAAGGCCCAACCCCGACGAAGGCACGCGGCCCCTTCTCCGCGGCCCTCCCGGCTCCCGACGGCGTCCCTCCCCGCCGCACACTCCCAGCCGACGGCTTTCCTCCCGGCGCGACGTCCCTCGCCTCCCTGCGCGCGACCCCTGCGGCGATCTTTCCGCCTCCCCGCAACTGCCAGCACTCGTTTGCGCCCTTCCCGGCGATCTTTCCGGCTCCCCGCAACTGCTCGCACCGGCTCCCGAATCTCTCGGCGACTGAACCGGTCCGCAGCGCCTCTCCCGGCCGTCCTCCTGTGCGCGCAACATCTCCCTCTCTCCCGGCAGCCCTCTCTCCCGGCGCGGATCCTCAGTCGCAACTCTCTCTTTTTTTTTTCTCTGGCGTTTCTCCCGCACGGGACTCTCCAGCGGCACGCACTCCCTATCCTGCCGGCCTCTCCCCCTGCCGGCGCCTCCGACAGCCGGCCTCCATCCACCGGCCTCCACCCTTTCCGGCCCCTCCACGCCGGCGGCCTCCTCCGGCTTCCAGCTATGCCTCCCGCTGTCCTGCTCCCTCGCCGGCCTCCTCCTGCTCTCCTCTTCCGGCAGTCAGTCGGCTCCAATTTCTCCCAACGGCTGCCCAACTTCAGTTTCGACTCTCCGGCACCTCCTGCGGCATCCCCGCCTCGCCGGCATCTCCTGACGACTCCCGGCAGCCGCATCTCTATCCGCCGGCACGCCCATTCGCTGGCGCATCAGCTCGACCACCTAGGATTTGGGCCCCGTTGGCGCCGCCAGATCCCGCAACAATTCTGTGGAATCCCCGCCTCCCGTCGTCGGCCCCGCAAGTGCGGTTTTCCCGATTTTAGTTTGGATTTCCCAGCATTTCATTGACCGGCCCCACCAGTGCGGCATTCATGGCGCTCCGTCAACCGACCCGGTCTACGTGGTTTCTCTGTTGCACCCGCGACAACTTCTTCCATCCATCATCCAGAAGGGGGAGCTTCGATCGTGAGGGGGAGTCGCAGCCTTGCAGCTTTATCTCTTATTCTGTTTTGTCTTGTTTTGTCGTCAAGCTGGGTATATCCAGCTTGAGGGGGAGTGTTTGCAGCTTGTCGTTTGCTTTGTTTTTTCTTTATGTGTCCAAGCTAGGTACACCTAGCTTGAGGGGGAGTGTTGGAGTCTGCATCCCACATCGGACTTGAGGTCCGGTGTGGTCTTTACTATTTGTTATAAAAGCACCCCAAGGGCTCCCTTAGAGAGCATACCTTGGGGGTTCGGTTTCTCTTATTTTCCCTTCCAACAATGAAAAAGAGCATATCATCAGCACAAAACAGGTGGTAAATACCCACGGAATCATAGCTCCCTTTGAAAGGGATGATGAGGCCAGTGTTGATACTGTGATAGATAGCTCTGTTGAGTGAGTCTTGTGCAATCACGAATAACATGGGAGCGAAAGGATCGGCTTTTTGGAGGCCTCTGGTGTCTTTAAAAAACCCAAAACTCCTTCCCATAAGTGAGGCTGAGAACCCCGAGGTTCTAAACAAAAGCATAGGTCACAAAACCATTCAGAGAACCCAAATTATCACATGACTTTAATGATGAACCTCCATTCTAATCTATCATAAGCTTTTTACATATAACTTTGATCATAATTTTGGAAACCAGTTCTGTTGAGATTATGCATCATCTCTTGTGCTAGTCCGATAGCTCATTGGATGCACCTGTTCTGCATAAATATTCGTTGCTCCTCGACAATCATAGTGAGAAAATAAGATAACGATCTATCATTAGTTATTTTAGCCAAGATTTAATAGGAGAATATAAAAAAACTAATTGAACGGAATTGGTTCAAGAATCAATGCTGCTTAACTTTCAGAATGAGAACAAGGGATGTTGCACTCGTGGCTCTAGTCAATGAGCCTCCTTTAAAATAGTCTTGAATTGCCTTGACGATATCCCTTTGGATAATGTCCCATGTAAGTAGAAAGCACTAGGAAAGACATCAGGTCCCAGAGCGTTGTCTGAATTCAGGTTTTTGATAGCATCCTAAATCTCTTCCTTGCTTGGAGCCACTTTGAGGAGAGCATTTGTATTGTCGTCAATGACTTGAGGGATCGGGATGAAGAAATCATTGTCTTCCTATCTATCATGGTTCCCCCTATTGCCATGCCATGATCTAGATAGTAACTTGGAGAAGTGATCCACTACAAGAGGACCATTGATATTAATATCACTAGAAATAGACCCATCCCCCAACTGAAGGATGAGTAACCCAAAGAATTTCCTCCTTCATGTGTGCATGGAAAAATGTAGTGTTCCGGTGATTCTTTAGGCGTCTGAGTTTCCTTTAGAGAACATCCCATGCTTGACCATTCACTGATTGTTGCCAAGAGTTCAGAACCACTTGCATGAAGTCATCAGATTGAGTTCAAAGGTTCGACAAGCTAGTGGTGCTCTGCTCCTATATATCTTTTAGTTTCAGAAAAAGAGGTGCATGGCCAAACAAGGATCTCACTAGATGAGAGACAGAAGCATTCGAGAAGTTGATGACTTCCTGCAGGTTGGCAAGTCTTGCATGGTTTTCCTCGAGTAGCAACATCATTCTTTATTCTCATTTTGATCAAGAATGGAGTTGAAATCTCCTCTGATGAACCATAAATATGAGGCTGGACCAAAGACCGAGAGGTTTTCCAGAAAGGTTCCCTCCCCACTACTTCTCATTTGGCATAAACAAAAGAAACAAAAAGGCCATCAGTATTCAGAGTTACCTTTATAGTAATGTGTTACGTGGAGGAGTTGATGAGATCCACTGACGAGTTTTTCCTGAAAATCCATATGTGGTTGTAAGTTGGACTATCATGCGAAAAGAAACTGGCATGCAGCTTAGCCGCGTACTCTGGAATAGTTCTCACACTGTGTTTCCCTTCCAATATGGCTAGATGTCTATATTGAAAGATTTGATTTCATTATTAATATACTCACATTTTGCCCAGGGTCCTAAACCTCTGGCGTTCCAGATGAGTATGGAGTGTTGGAAAATAAACTTGTCTTCCTTGATCGGCACCAACCATCCACACTGGAGGTTGGGAAACTTCAAAGAAGACTGCTTCAACGTGTTTGGCGCTTGATACTTGGGCGGCACCTACTGCAACAAACATGGACTTTTATTTTCCTTGTAATTTTTATTATTCAACTTTCTATGCGGTTGCATCCCTATAAATAGGGTATGTTGTGTGCATTGTAATTTAATCCGAGTTGAAGAAATAAAAACCAGATTTCTTACTGCACCTATTTTTATCCTTGCAATCACCTTCAGTGATCTGCATCTGCATCCGCTTCCGCGTCTACATTCGTGTGTTGCTGCAAATCCACCTTCAGTGGTATCAGAGCCAACCAAGGACTGCCGCAACGGTCTTCTGGTGCGTTTTTTTTAATTGAAGACTGATTTTTTATTTCAAATTGTAGACAGCCATTTTTTTTTTCCTCACCAAATGAATGAAGAAATTTTTATTGCAGCAGAGGGCAAGAGGAAGCTTGGATGGAAATCACCTTAGGATGATTTTTTTTTTTATGGAGAGGTGAACGAGGAGGATGCCGAAGGGTTTTTTTTTAATTACTTTTTTTTCAAGCCAAGACGTTGGGAGAAGGACAAAGACACAATTGGAGAGAGATGAGACAAAAGAAACGTATGGGGAAAAGGAAAAGTAACCTTTCCAAGGTGGCCCTCTGTTTTTTTGTTGACAAACGAGGAAATCAAAACGTGGATGAGAATTTAAAAAAGATAGCAATACCGGCAAATAATTCCCCTCTGGATGAATAGTTTAACTATTCATCTTTGGCAGATCAGTAGCAGGTCCGGCAGAGGTCTCACGCAAAAAACAAGAAACACCTTCAACCCCTCTGAAGGTGATCATAATATAATTTGCGGCGGAAATACTGGTATTTATTTCTTTCAACTCGGATTAAATTACAACGCACACAAGATACCCTATAAGTTGATTTATTATGAGAAAAAATTATTTATTTTAAGGAAATCAAAAACCAAAGGAAAATACCAAAAATAGTTTTAATTAAAGTAACATTTTACTTTAGTTTTGAAAATGTTTTTTATATGTATTCTATGTTCAAAGATTAATTTAAAATGAATAATTTTATTCTTTAAATTCATATTGTATCACTGAAAAGGTTTTTTAAACTTATAGGTCATTCTTATATAATTATAAATTCATATAAATTACATGTTTGGTGTAAACCGTATTTTTCAACTAAAAACCAACATTCTTATAAAAAGCTCAAAAATTCATACTAAACTAATTTTGATATTCAGAATTAAAAAATATAGTTAATTTTTTCAATTTTAAATTCTAAAATTTAACTTTTAAATCAGTTAAAAATGATCTGTAGAGTGTGACAATGGATGCCGCTAAATGGAAGTAACTATAAATGATAGTGAGTGTCCAAAACCGACTTCCATTTTCTAGTTGTTGGATGGTCAATACAAGGCTTTAGCGACCGCTCTTGGTGATCTCTAAAGACCTTTTTTATAGTAGTGTTAAAATACATGGGTTATCAAAAATCACCTTCTCCAACATCTCTTGAAACTCACTTCATTTTATAAAATTCTTAAGTGGTTTTTATTTATTTTTTTACTGTAAATAATTTTCAACCCCCCTATCTTTGAGTTTGGTTTTATAAAACTCATTGAAAATTAACAATTTAAACCTCCAAAACTACTTGAGAGATAGCCTAGGTTATAACCTATACTATAAATCAACTTTAAAAACATAACTAATTGTTTGTTTCATGAAAACATGTTCAAGTACCCATATAAAATATCGAGACTATAAAAAATGAATATTTTTATTTTTTATTCCATGTTTGTGAGTAAAAATCCATGTAACTTCATTATAAGATATGTTTCCATGTATCATGTGAAGATTATAAATTTGAAAACAAGGTTTGGAAATATAATAATGGATTTATATGTTGAGTGGATCTTTTCCTATTATTTAATTTATTTGTTTTTGTAATTAAATAACCAACTTATGTTTCAAGTTTTATAAGTTCTCTACATTTTAGTCATAACATGATCTACAAACTATGGAATTGCATGCCTCTTGCTATGTTGGGTAGCTAATAACATTATCTGAATTTACTTAACTATAAGGAAGACTAAAATCTTAAGTCGAATCATGCATTACTGCAATATATAAATGTTATAGAATGTACTGAAGGGTGAACTAAAATTCATGACTTGACATGAAAAGATAGAAACGCAGTATGAAGATTGCCTTGACTTAAAGTAGATAAAATCACTTCATTCGGGAGCTCACATACAACATGTGTTATGAATTAGAGAAGAGTTAAGGAAGTGGATAAAATCACTTCATTCATGACTTGACATGCAAATATAGACATGTACGAGTAGATAAAACATCAATTGAAGAGAATTTCTTGCAAAATTGAGTATTGTTAAAAAGGAACATGAAAACTTGATAAACGATGCATATAACATATGTTCTTATGTAGTTTATGTAATATTAAAGAAGTTAAGGATATGTTGTGACACATTTCCTCAAGATGGGAATTATGATTTCAGAATGATGTAAGGATGTTTCATGTAGAATGACACAACATGCAGAATTTGTTTTATGACTTAGCTTGAGGTTACAATAATAGTGAAATAGAAGATGCGTTAAATCTATGTATATCACAATCTAGTGATTGTTTTTATAATTTATAAATCAATCATAAAATACTACTAAAATACTCAAAATTATGAAATTTGTACATCATAGAGATACACTATTATTCACAATATTTTTTTATATTTGAATGTACTTGAGTTTTATCTAGATTATTATGATTGGTTTATTTATTTAAAAATTATTCCTAAATTCTAATGAAGCTATTCCAAGTGGTTTTGGATAATTTTATGCAAGATTAAGATATTTATATGATCATACGATATTATTTTATGTGTTTTCTAAAAAAAATAAAATGTGCAGGTCAAAAAAATTAAAAAATGTGTATAAAAGGTGGTAGGCCCCATGTCGCCATTCGACTTAACCGAAAGGTGGTAGGGGGCCTACCACTTTTTAGAAAAAAATATTTATAAATGTTTTTATATTTATAAATATATTGGTTTTTATATTATGTTTTATATTTATATTGTTAGAAATAAATTATACATGGTTTTATTCTTCATTTTTTTAGTTAAATACTACTTTTTTTTGTCATTTTTAGATAATTATAATATTATTATTCTTTATAAATGTATACATTATGATGACATGTCTTATGTTTTTACCACACTTCATTCTCTCTTATGTTTACCATGATCTTATGATATTTGACTCTTATGCCATATTTTTAAGTGATGCTTTATAATCATTACCTTTTTGTTTCCATTCTATGATTATTGACTCCTGTGATATATGTCTCCAAGATATTCCATGTAGTAAGAGTAAGTTTAGGTCTAGGAGAAAGTATGGAGATGGGAATAAAAGACTATGTTATTGTTTTTATCATGTACCCAGTTCCCAAATATGTTGGACCTCTAGATTTTTGGGACTATTATATAGATTTTTATGAAAAAGATGATGTAATAATATGTATATGAGATATAGGTCATTATAAGAAATATTTGAATATACTTTATCATCACAACAGGTGAACATGTTTCTTCATAGTCAATACCATTAATTTTTTTAACATTTTCCACCAGGTGTTATTTATAGGTGGAAACCCTAATATCCATATTATTTTTCTTGTGAAAAACTAACTTAAACCCTATGGGTATCACCCCTTCATGCGCATCCACCAAGTTCCAAACTTGATTTATGTACATGGAGTCCATTTTAGATTCTATGGATTTTAACCATTTCTTAGAATTAGAACTCTCAATGTACTCTCAATAGGTAGTAGGTTTATTATCTATGAACATTAATTCATCATCATTTTCCATAATAAATTCATATATCTCAGGCTCTTGATGAATACTACTATAGTATTGAGGCTATTGTGTAACCTAAGTTGGTTCCTCTTCCATGACTCGTTATAGAACTGACTCAACTTCTATATCAAAAGAAATTCCTTTTTTTGTTTCTTAACTTCTCAAAGATCAAATTTCATCCCACTAGATCCTTAATTAATATATTAATTCTCAAGGAATATACTAGTTTCAACCACAAACACTTTGTGTTCTGTTATATTATAGAAATAAGCACTAGTACAAAAAACATTTTTTACGTCGTCATTTTTTACGTAGGTTATTTATAAACGACATGAAAAGCCATATAACTGATTTATAACGTCAGTTATATTATAACCGACGTTAAAAATGCATTATGTTGATTTATAACGTGAGTTATTTTATAACCGACGTGATAAATCAAATATATCACTTTCTCACGTCAGTTATAAAATAACCGACGTGATAAATCCATTATCTTTCTTTATCACGTCAGTTATAAAATAATCGACATGAAAAATCCAATTTTTTACGCCGGTTATATAATAACCGACATAATAAATGAGTTTATCACGTCGGTTTTAAAAAAACCGACGTGAAAGTTAAAATTTCGAATCGCACCAATAATGAGATCAATTTTTTTACAACGCGGCATTGAAATTTTCAATTTCCGCCTAATATTTCGTATACTACGAATTTATTTTCAAGCGATTTTTGCTGATTTTTCACGTCGGTTATTATATAACCGACGTGAAAAATAAATTCTTATGACTTTTTCACGTCAGTTATATAAGAACCGACGTGAAAAATACATTTTTATGACTTTTTCAGGTCGGTTATTAAATAACCAATGTGAAAAATCGATAACAAACATGTAGTTAATTTCCTAATCTTCTATTTGACAGGTCCCAGAGCTCAAACGGAGATATGGATCAAAAGTTATTGCCATCAAAATTTGATCACCTCTAAAATAAGTCTTAAAGAATGTCAACTTCTGATGACCATAACTTCTGATCCGTAACTCCGTTTGAGCTCTGTGACCAGTCAAAACGAAGCGTGGAAAATTATCTACAGGTTTGTAAACATTTTTCACGTCGATTATTAAATAATAGATTTTAAAAGTCATTTTTACATCGGTTATTTAATAACCGACGTGAAAAATGTTTACAAACATGTAGATAATTTTCCAATCTTCGTTTTGAGTGGTCGCGGAGCTCAAACGGAGTTACGGATCAAAAGTTATGGCCATTGAAAGTTGACATTTTTTAAGAATTCGTTTAGAGGTGATCAAATTTCGATGGTTATAACTCATGATCCGTAACTCCATTTGAGCTCTGGGACCAGTGAACTAGAAGATTAGGAAATTAACTGCATTTTTTTATTGATTTTTCACGTCGGTTATTTAATAACCGACATGAAAAAGTCATAAAAATGTATTTTCACGTCGGTTCTTATATAACTGACGTGAAAAAGTCATAATAATTTATTTTTCACGTCGGTTATATAATAACCGACGTGAAAAATCAGCAAAAATCGCTTGAAAATAAATTCTCGGTATATGAAATATTAGGTGGCAATTGAAAATTTCAATGTCGCGTTGTAAAAAAATATGAAATATTAGGCAGAAATTGAAAATTTCAATGCTGTGTTGTAAAAAAATTGATCTCATTATTGGCGTGATTTGAAATTTTAACTTTCACGTCAGTTTTTTTATAACCCACGTGAATGATAAGTTTTTTATCCTGCCAACGCGGAATTTCAATTTTTTACAGCATGAAATCGAAATTTTTGATTGCCGCCTAAAACATTTAATACCGAATTTTCTTTTACCATATAATTTATATGTTTTCATTATGCACATATGGTTAACATTTTTTACGATCATTTCTTTCAACCATCACCATCCAACCAAGTCGACTTGTTTGATCTTCATCATGAATCCATTATTTCTTCTTTTTGTGATCTTATCAAGGTATTTGTTATTATTTTTCCATGATTTATGTTTTTTATGATTATTTTTCTTAATTATTATACCATTTAATGATTCTTATTTTATTATAATGAATAATAATGTTTCGTGTCATGTTAAAACTACAATTCATCCTTCAGATTCAAAAAATTCTTTTAAGACGAAGTTCTTCACTCTGTAATCTCATCAAGGCATTCGTTATTATTTTCCCATGATTTATGTTTTTTTATGATTAGTTTTCTTAATTCATATACCATTTAATGATGATTATTTTATTATAATAAATAATAATTTTTCTTATTAGGGTAAAACTAAAAATCCTCTTTCGGATTCAAAAAATCCTTTTAAGACGAAGCTTTCGTTGGCTCATTCGATGTTTCCTCAGAAAAAATATATGAATCTTCTGGTAGTCATAAATTTTGAACCATAACTCCATTTTAGCTCTATGACCTATCAAATCAAAGCTCATGAAATTATCTACAATATGGTTAACATTTTTCATGTCGGTTATTAAATAACCGATGTAAAAAATGCCTTTTAATGACGGTCGTTTAAAAACCGACGTGAAAATAGAGTTCAATCATCAATTTTTTTAAACGAATGGTCTTTCACTTCAGTTTTTAAATAACCGCCATGAAAAATCACAAAAAAAATATTTTTCACGTCGGTTATTAAATAACTGACCTGAAAAAGTTTTTTTTTGTGATTTTCACATCGGTTATTTAAAAACCGACGTGAAATATAGAGTTTCAACGTCATTTTTTTTTGAAAAATGGACGGTCTTTCACGTCGGTTTTTAAATAACCGACGTGAAAAATCATGAAAAAAATATTTATAACGTCGATTAATAAATAACCAACATTAAAAAAATATTTTTAACGTCGCTCGCAAACAAATCGATTCAAAACCAACGTGAAAAAGAAAAAATAACTGAAAACCAATTTAGGGTAATGTTTATTAAAAACCAATTTTCATATAAGTGACTTAAAACCCTGAATATTAATAAAAGATATTTTGGTGAATTTACCAATGAATATATCATATAGTGTATTTATGACCACATTAGATAGAAAATAGTTAAGTTGAAATGAAACTATTTTCATAGTATACCCCCATAATGAAATAATAAGATCACACTAACTCATCATTGACTGAACCTTGTCTAACCAGGCATGATTCATTATCTTAGACACACTATTCAACTATGGTTTACCATGAGGAGTGAGTTGTGAAACAATTCCACAATATCTTATATGATCATTGAATTCCTAGCTCATGTATTCAACACCTTGATTTGATTAGTAAATCTTAATACCTTTTCCCAGTTGATTATGTAATTCATTTAAAAACTCTTTGAACTTTTCATAAGTTTCATACTTGTGACTCATCATAAACACATAAACATACCAACTAAAGTCATTAATAATGTTTAAGAAGTACCTAAACCAATATTCCAAAATTCATGAATGAGTAAAATCAATGTCTATGAGGAGATTCCATCCCACATGGTGGTATGTGAATGGTATGCTCATATTAAGATCACCGATCTCCGTACTGGGGTAGATTCTAATGACCTGGAGAGGGCTGATCCTCAGGCACTAGAATGTCGACTATCACATTCTCTGCCTATGTTTCAGTGGAAGGAGGTGTCAACTGGATGTCTTCATGAGCACCCAATCCTTCTCCCACTAGCGTCATAGATGGAACTTCCATCATCTCCTAGGGAAACCATATATGTTGCGAAGGATCTAGACCCCAATTTGGATAATACTATAGATATCCTGTCAAGAAAGATGGATCTCATGACGCCTGATGCACATCCATAATCAGCTAAGGATGGACTGATAGAGGGCCAACATTTTTCTATGAAATAGGTGAGGTCACACGTGTAGTAAGATGCGGTCTATGTCGTCATCATTGTGGATCCTCAGCATCAACATATACAGGAGGAGGTTCCTGAGCAGGAACCTACACTCTCTAGGGTGGATGATCGAATATTCTCTCGTGGATCACATGATAAGCTGGAATCATCCCCAATGTTGTAGAATGGATCATTGTCAGGCTAAAAACCTCCTCCTCCTTTCAATCAAACATACGGATAATCTGTTGTACTCCAATATGTTGCAAAGAGATTCAAAATGAATTAGAAAATATCACAATAAAAAAACTAATGGAAATTTATTGACTTACCATATTATGAATCCCTCTATCATATTTAGTGATATATAGTATAGGATTTAGTCTATACCATGGATCATACTTGACCTTCTCTGAAATATGGAATCGCATCATAGGTACACCCTGAATATGAAGCGATGCTCATCTTCCCCAAAGGTAGAGATACTCATGATGTTGTTGGTGCCAATCCTCATCTAACCTCCCTGTCAGCTTCAATTAATTAAGCTCCCATGTCTATCTCGATGGAAATGGAATGTGATGAACATAGGAAAACTGGCACATGACTCTATCAGGCTGGTGCCACTCAATAATATAAAAGTGAATGAGTGGCACTATAGCCATAGCATCATAAAGTCTAGTAGTGCAGTATGCTAGAAACTAGTCTAATAAAGCCCAATATTAAGTTCATGAAATCTAAAATTACATGCGATATTTTTCAAAAAAAGTTCCTTACTAAAAAACAATATTGATTCTATTGTTAATTTTTTTAGAAAATGATAGATTGTATATAATTACATCATCGGGTATAAGACTATCCAACTTGAGACAGTATACACCCAAATGGTGTTTCAGAATGCTGAAGGAGTTGGTTTTATGACTCCACTTGTAAGATAGAACATCCAAAGTGATACATAATAAGAAATTAAATTCAATAACTCCTACTATCATCAGAAACCAATAGAGATGGGTGATCATATCAGCATCCACACGGAGCGTCATGCAGTACCTCTATGGGCAGCGGCTAACCAATAAGATCAGGGAAGAGTGAGGGGATATGCTCCCATTCTCACATATGAAGAAGGATGATGCATCCCCCAAGATCCTTATGGTCTGTGTGGCATGTCATGAATAATGATCCATTTGTGTATGCCAAGTAGGAAGATCCCCAACTGTATGTATCGTCCAAATAAAAGTCCTCCAGTAGCCCTAGATACATCATGTGAACATGATTCCCTGAGTGATCAGCACACAGGGTCCCTCCAATGATCTGTAATATATATGCATGGGAATGATTCACGAGATTCTGGTCATCAGTGTTATCAGGTAAATGTGTTAAGTGCCTCTAAATCAAGCCTATAGATATCAACCCGCCATCCGTAGTAGCAGGGTCAACTAAAATGTCAACACCTAATAATCATAGAAAAATGTTAGGAAAGTATGCATGGGTGGGTCTAATAATGGCTTCCCCGTGCATAGGAATACTAAGAAGTACTACCACATCCTCAAGGGTGATGGTTATCTCTCCCTTGGGCAGGTGGAATGTGTGTGTCTCTGGTCTCCACCTCTCCAAGAGGGAAGCAAGTGGGTGATGGTAAACAAATGTGAAATCAGAAAATACAATGTCATAGAAGCCATCACAACATATGTATGGTATAATAGTGGGTGGAGGCAGTGTGTGATGAAAATGGTGCACTAGACACACCCTGATCTGTCGAACTTCTCCACCCTGTAGCACATACTGGGAAACATTTGTAACCTACTCAGTTAGTAGTCTAGTATCCTCCATATATATGTAAAAAAATGAAATGAGTTGTAAGTGTAAAATGTAAATATAACATTATGGTCAGCATAATGTTATGAATTTTATAACATAAGATATTCTGTGTTTATTCGCATTGTTTTATAAAGTTATTTTTTACCAAAAGAAAAGGGTATGTCTTCATGTTTCTCAAAGCATATTTCTAAATTGTTTTTGAGATATGTTTTTACCTATAAAAGGGTTTTTTTTGTAATATATGGTTATATATATATATATAAACATTTTGTCTTTGTTATCTAAAAGTATATTAGAAAATGGTGTACTTTGAAGTATTTGTATCATTTCCCACATGATGGTATGTTTCATGATTATTTTCTCATGTGATTTCTTTATGGTTTAGACATGGACAGGTTGATTATGCATTAATGTCACCTCAAATTCACTTTTCATATTCTTTTTAATGTTAATATAGAGATATTATTATTATTTTATAATAAATTATTTGTCGATGTCGTACAATTCAAGAAAATGAAGGATCTTATATTAATTCCATATAATTAACCATATTAGAAGATCACATAAGATACAACATATCATTATGGATGAGAGTGTGAACTCTATCTAACAATGTTAGGGAATCATTTATAATTATGAACTTCTTGATTACATATGGTTCATATTAAAATTTTCCCTTTTTCTTGAAGCCAGTCCATCTCATTCTATATTCTGTTGTACTTCGGTCTCCCTCGTTTACACAACCTTTTGATGTCAGGTATCACTATCGGCTGGCCTTCGGTAATTGGAAAATATCAAAACTCCCCAATAGGCACCCATGGTGTAGTATAATAGTTATAATTTTTTTCCAGTTGGTACAGTATATCAACATATGCTTCCCATGATATGTTTACAGAGGCACATGCTATGATGGAATGTGCGTATGGAAACTGGTAGTCCTAGAAGTTTCCACATTGACATTTCCTCACTTCCAATAATAGCACCATTTTTTCACTGATGATATTTGTGATGGGGTCTGAATACTCTTAAACTTCAAATCAAGAGTCTTCTCAATGGAAAAGGCATACATGATAACTAGAATCTTCTTTAATTTTCTTTTCAATATCTCATTGAAAGTGCATTCTGTACCTTATCCCCTACTAAATTTCATTTGAGGCTATTTTTTGTCTATCAATGATGTAATTCACACACCAATAAAATTTGTCCTGAACTAGGGTAGTTATTGGTAACTTATGAAGCCCCTTGAAGACACCATTGATGCACTCTACAATTTTTATGGTCATGTGTCCATACCTCTTACATTTTTCTTTTGGAATCCACATCATATAATCATACACTTGATTAGACTTTTGGATTTGTTCGAAATGTTATTCAAACCTCCATTGATCTGGATCATATGCTACATAGAAGTGATCATATTTCAAATAAATTGATTTTATCTTTATGTTGAAATAGTAAAAAATAACAAATACATTGCATACAAATCCTCGTAATTGCCTTATTCATAGGTTTGTTATAAATTTTTTTCCACACATTGCTAGAAATGTGTCTGATGTTGTACATATGATGTGCATTTGAGGGTCTCCATGTATCACGGTCTACATTGATTGCCTCATTGATTTCCTGATGTCGATCAGATATCAAACAGACACCACGAATGTGGGTGAAAAGGTTATTGATACATGCCAAAAACCAACTCCATGATTCATAGTTTTCCTTCTCTATAATGGAAAATGTAAGAGTAATGGGTGAACGGTTTCCATATTGGGTTTTCATAATCAACAATACGCCCTTGTATTTTCTGTATAGAAACATTCCATCAATCTGTATGAACTATTTGCTGAAGAAAAATGCAAAGATATAGGGGAGGAATTCCCAGAATAGCCAATGAAATTGAACATGAGATAGACCAAGTCGATTATCTAGGGACACATGTTCATTCATATGACAATGGAAAACAACTTGGTTGTTGTGTCTCGATATGGATAGAAATTGCGGTAACACCCGATATGAGCCATCCCAATCACCATAGACCTTCATAATTGTCTTCTATTTCTCTATCCATTCCTTATTATAGGAAATATTATACCATAAATTTTGTTGTATCCTCTCTTGAACAAGGGATATAGTAACATCTTGGTATGTACTAATCATTTAAAGAATAATAGATGACACAAATTCAATATCCAATGAGGTATGATCTTGTGTCGGGTTTGGATGAACGTAAGTATGAGTTTCCTTAATCTTCGAGATTCTCCAACCTCTAAATTAAATGTCTAGAATATCCCTCAAGTGGAATCTATAATCATCCCTATAATTTTCATACCATATGAGGTATTTTTTACATCCTAATTCCTGAACTATATATATACAGTGCCTCTTAATGTGAAATCTCTTTAGCATGTTTTTTAATGCATCTTTACTTGGAAAATACCTTCTGACATATAAGGTTTTTTTCATCTCACTAAACTTATCTGTTACAACTCCGAGAAACTTAGTTTCAGGTGTGAGAACATTGCATTCAAATTTAGGCACATGTGTTATTACTTCCGACCAAGTAACGAAGAGTTTTGGATAATTTATTATAGGTCATGGTTATTGTATAACTAATGGATTTCTAGAAACTTCCTTCCCAACTTTTGTTGCTCCCTCCTCATCAGCACTGTTGTCACCGTCTATTCAATTATTATAAAAAACGTCATTGGAAGTCGTATTTATATGTATATTTAGGATATCATCTAGGTTTTCATCTTCTTTATCATATGGAATAGCCTAAATTTCACGAGTCGTACAATCTTTAACCACTCTTGTAACTCTAAATATTTGTACAATTAGATGTTGTTGTTGTATAGTAGAAACATCAACATATAAATCCATAATGGTACCATTTGACCATTGGGAAAATAAATTTATTGCTTGGACCCACTGCGCATTAGAAACCAATGGACAAGTTAGATTCCACAGTATAGCCAGGAATTGAAAATGTCTATTGCTCATATACTTGATCTCTTGATCGGGTTCCAAATTTAAGAAACCATGAATTTTTTCTTGAAGTTCACTTAGGGTTACAAAATTATATGTATTAACCACTTTTTTTTGTTGTGTACTACAAGAAGTTCCTTTCTCAATTTGAATAACCTTCCCATAGTAGTACACACAGGAAAACATGACTCTCTATATTAAAAATATTTTTTGACCAAGATTATGATAGTGTAACTAATATTGACAATGATGTTAGACCATATAATATTTAATATACTAAAATTTTAAAATTCCTTTTATACCCTAAAATATGACACTAATGTTTCATTGTATAAAAGTTTATTAGAACATAAGTCATAAGATGTTTTTGAAACTGAGGTAAAAATAAGAGAAAACACCAAATCAGTTTATTTATCATTGATAAAATGAAAATTATGATCATATAAAGTGAATTAGAGAATAAAAAACACATTAAATAACACAATAATGCTTTACAACATAAAATAAATACCTTTAATTTTTCAATTGAACATGGTTTAGATAAGATGAGCCTGACTTCGGAAGTGAGCTAAAATCCAGCTTATTTTCAATTGGTAGCTTAATAACATCTTCTAAAGAGATGTACTTAACTTATGAATTTTCAAAATATTTTGTCTTTCTAATGAAATATTTTAGATGTTATCTTATATTTCATTATAAGGATGGAAACTTTTTAAAATTCATAAGTTAAGTACATACCTTTAGAAGATGTTATTAAGCTACCAATTAAAAATAAGTTTTGTTTTACCTTAGGTCCGAAGTGAGGCTCATCTCATCTAAACCATGTTCTATTAAAAAATTTCAAGGTATTTCATATATGTTGTAAAGAATTCATGTGTTATTTAATGTGTTTGTTCTTTTCCATATCACTTTATATGATCGTAATTGCCATTTTATCAATGATAAATAAACTGATTTGGTGTTTTCACTTCTTTTTACCTCGATTTCCAAAATATTCTATGAATACTATTTCTAATGAGGGTTGACCATATAATCTTTATGATACTAAAATTTTATAACATATTATTATATCCTAAACTATGATACTAATGTTTCTTAGTATAGTTTTTAATCATCCTAAAGTTATTTTAGTAGTTTATAAAGACATATGAATCATCTAAATCATATCCCCTAAGAGTGTCAAAACAGGTGTGCAGCAAGGCCTATTGTCATGTATCTGGTTACCCTAAGTCAGGCCTGAAACACCTTGTCGAAGTTGTTACTCCTAGGTACATCTATTCTAGAGCCACATATACTTTTTGTATCCAGAAAGAGATTTTATTTCTTAGATAACCACAGAATCATTATGCTGCCAAATTTTTATAATGTTTTCTTATATCCTAAAAGATTACACTAATCATTACTTAACCATTAGTTAATCATTTCTTAACCATTATTCAAACATTGATTAGCCATTAGTGAAACGTTGGTTAATCATTCATTAATCATTCCTTAATCATTATTTAATCATTATTTAATTATTATTTAATCATTGCTTAATTATTCTTTAATAATTATTTAATTATTATTTAATCATTACTTAACTATTCTTTAATCATTACTTAATCAATATTTAAACATTACTTAATCAATAGTTAATCATTTCTTCTTTATTTATTCCTTAATCAATATTTAATCATTACATTATCATAATTTTATCCTAATTTAATAAATATTTAATCATTATTTAAAAATTTTATAATCATTAGTTAAACATTAATTAATCCTTAATTAATTATGCCTTAATAAAAAGTTCAACATATGATATTAATTAGTTTATTATAATTAATCAGCTTCGCAAAAAATTGGGACTTCTTTTAGGCCACTGAATACATGGCACATGAAGAAGACTTCTTCTAGAGAGAGGGGACAGAATGAATAGAGAAGGGTGAATTTTCAAGTGAGGAGGATGGGGGAAGGTGACCTTTTATAGGGAGTTAAGTGAAAGGCGGAAGGGGGTTGCCTTTTTCCAGTATGTTAGGAAAAAGGCACCCCCCTTCCGCCTTTCATTTTCTCTTTAGGTGAAAGGTGACCACCCCCCCATCCACCTTTGTCGTGTCACTGATCTGGTGAAATGGTAGTAGGGTCTTGAAAGGCGGTAGTGGGCCTTCCACCTTTCATATACATTTTAAAAAAAATACCTACACATATTTTAAAAAAACCTAAAAACACATAAAAATATTTATTATCATCCCATTATGATATCCTAATATCATTTTATGATATGAAGTGGAGAATCCTAGTTTCAAAAAAATTATTGATTTACTCTTCCATATTCATATTTTGGTTAAAATTTTAGAATATTTAAATTTAAATTTTTATTGAGATAATTTCGGAAGAAGTTATTCAAATGTTTTTGAATAAATGGTTTTATAAAAATACATTTAAATCTATTTCTATTTTTCAAAGTAAGAGGAAATTTTGAAATGATGTTGTATTTTTCATGGAGGAATTAAAGGAAAATTTTTACTTATTTATTTTTTGGATATTTTTTTAAAATATATAATATGAAAATAGTATATGTTTTCTATTTATTATATACATTTTCTAGAAATATTGAGAATATCTTCCAATTGCAAGATAAACTCAAAGAAACAAAACTGTAATATTATATCATTCTCATGCCACTGCATTACAAAGATAAATTATATTTTATGATTTGGAAGAAATATGAAGTAATCCTGCATAGATAAAGATCATTTGTTGTTGTTGTGAACATTTAAAGATCATTCTATATCAAGGATCACTTTAGATCTGTTACACTTGAAGATTTATTCTCTTAAGAAATATTAATTTACTGCCAGTTTCTATCATTATGCAATTATGTGTTGAAATTCATTTAACTTCTACATATTGTCTATTTCTTATAAGTGAAAAACTTCTTGTACTTAGTTTTTGGTGAAGTGGTAATTACTTGTACTTAGTTTTGGAGTAAGTATCAACTACTTGTACTTAGTTGTTGAGGTTCCTAATAAAAGGATTTGAAGTCTCATAAAAATCCTTGTATCAAGTGTCAGCTGCTTGGACTCACGTGTATGATCCTATAGAAACAATATTATAATAGAAATCATCAAAAACATATCAAGTGTTAGTGGAGTTTACTAGATCATATTCTTATATCCTATAACTACTATAAAAATATAATATGCATCTACTCTTCACTTTATTCTATTGCATTACATAACTAAAGAGAGAGTATGGAATCAAACATATTTTAAGTGGACACTTTCAATTGGTGAAATATTTTTCAAATGACTCAATCCCCCCCAAACTTGATTTTTTGTCTGTATGAACCTTAGGACAACATAAAACTCATTATTTAAGAAAATTTCTTTCCTATGCACTGAACTTGGTAATTTGGGATCATATTTATAACACATCTATAATATCCTCAATTTTTAGTGACAATAAAAAAAAACTCTATTAATAATTTATCAGTATTTTTATGTAAAGATGTAATTTTTTAATAAAAATCAATTTATAAATGATTTAAAGTCTTTGTGTAAGGGTAAAAGCCGAGTTAGAAGCTTGGAATATTCCATGAAATATTTTTGGAGTTAGGCATTGAGTCTTTGTGAGATTAGGATTCCTATAGAGGCTCGGTATTCATAAAATAAAAATATTAAACATATTATATTGCACAAGTGAAATGTTTTTCCAAAATAATGGAATATATCTCAAATGGTGTATCAAATGGAAAATCTAAGACTACCATTAAATCCAAAATGAAAGATTTACCTTACATGTGACATAAACTATCTACTCATCAGGTGTTTGGTAACATTTCACGTGAGGGTAATTAATTTAATATTTTTATTATAATTTTTAAAGTGGTAAAATTAAGTATATCCCAAATGGTGTCTTGTATGAGAAATTTGATACCACACTTAGATTTGAAATGTGGGTTTTACCCTAGGTGGGACATAATCTTTGTATGCGTCGGGTTTTTGATTGAATCACATGTAAGGGTAATAATAATTATATTATTATTATTATTTATGTTGAAGAAAAAAATGGAAATTACATGTGTAATTAAATTTTCTTAATCAATGAGAGATATTTAGTCTTGGGTGAATATTTATTTATTGAGAGGTTATATAATAACAATGATATTATTACTTTGTGCTAAATAAAATAAAATGTGTGGTTAATGTTAATTGATTAACTATTATAGGCCTTTAATGTAAGTCTTGTTTAAAATGTTAATGGTGGAAATGATGTCAGATATTTAATAATAATAATAATTTTTATTTTTGTTATTATTATTATAAAATTGGGAAAATAATATTGGTGTGTGTATATATAATGTGTGTATATATATGGTGTAAATATATATGTATATATTTAAATGCATGGGTGTATATATTTATATACAGATGTGTGTATATATATAATGTGTAAATATATGAGTTACTTTTAGGTTTTTTTTAATGAAGGTTTAAATGGATTTAAGAAGAAAAAATAAATAAATATTTGAAAATAATTGAAGTGGGGCTATGGTGGGGCACTACACAGAAAGGAAGAGGGGAGTTTTTGTGCATGTGTAAACCTTGGAGTAATAAAAATTTAAATGATAATGAATTAAAACTAATTAATTGATTAAATAAGAAAATAACATTACAAAATGGGAATTTGGAGAAGGGTGTGGCGCATAGGAGGTCCCCTAATGCCTCTCACGTCTCTATCTCATCTTCTCTTTATTATTATTTTCTTATTTTATGTTATTATTATTTTTCAAAATTATCTATTTAATATATCCTTTGTTACTAATCAGATTGATGCACTGTCAGTGTTGTTGGGTTTGTCTTGATGAGAAGAACCTAAATCCTAATTTTTTTTATGGTAGCGAGGTATTTTCAATCTGATTTTTCACATTTTAAATGGATAATTTAAAATAAATTATCAAAAGATAATTAGAAAATTATAATTTATAAGAAATTATATGAAGATAATTATAAAAGGATAATTTATAAGAAAATATCAAAAGATAATTATTCTTGAAGAGAAAATTTATAACGCATGTTTTGGACTAAAATGATAATTTAGAAATTATCCAAGAGAGAGAAAATATTATCTCATGTAATATTTTATTTATTCTATTAATAAAATAACAGGTTTTGGATTTAGGAATCCTTGGAATGTGATCATATTTTTTGGTTGGTGTGCGAACGTAATTTAGGTGATGACACCTACAACAGTTCTTTCATTGATATCAATAATTATAAGGTAGGAAGTTCCTTACCATTTGGGTCTATCTATATGATGTTAGCATGATATGTGATTTATGCTGGACTAACCCATTTTTGTTGTGTGATGCATGTGGGTGTGTTTGTATCCATGAGACTTACTTGATTGGTACATTATGATTATACATGTTGATGTTCTTAGACCATGTTGTGTTACTTACATGTGTGTATGTATGGTTTTTCTCACACTCATGATATGTTATGTATGATGTCATTGTTGCCTTGTGATATTTTTAGTATATGCTCTATCGTTGTGTTATGCATGGTAACAAAGTGATAGTTGGGTCGTTGTAGCTCAGCATCCCTAAAGGAGAATGTGTTCAAATGCTGCATGTGACTTGATGATAAGACTGAGATGAAAGATGAGTAATGATGGCCTAGTGTGGCCTAGCCTAGGGGAAACACAGTTATTAATTATTAGAATTGTATGTGACATGACATGGTGATAGTATCATGGCATGATGACCTAGTTTCATTTGACCTGGAGTCCTAGGCCAATATAACTATTGAGCATCTTGAGGCTAGATCTAAAATTGATATGTTGCCATGATTGTTCTGATGTTTTCTTACATAGTGTTGAACCAAGTATAACTGGGGTTTATGGTGGTTTGGTTAGCACAGGAATGCTCAGCTTGATTGTTTCTTATGTGCGCATTTATTTATTTTTATGTTATATACTCTTATTCACGTGGACACTTTTTAAGTATGTATTGTTGGTTTCCTATTGAGTCTTTATACTCACACCCTAATTTGGTATTTCGGTACACTTGTAGATTTCATAACCCATGATCTGGTGAAGGGAAAGATACCTTTGGTGGATAGTTGAACAGTCGATCATGGAGTGGGAGTAGGCTAGTAATCACTTCATAGGACCCATAAATGATTATTTATTTTTTATCTCTTTATGTATCTGTTTCTTACCTTCTGGATAGGCTTTCCACATTGTGATATTTTTATTTATATGATATGTCTAGTTCATTATTCCTCATTATCACTCTAATTATTTATTTATATTGTTGTTTATTAATTATTTTCCTATGAATCAATATGGAGGGTATAATATCCCCACTATTAGACATATACCTTCACTACTAGTATGAAGCCTCTTGCACACGAGGAGGCGTGCATGAGGTCACGTAGCATCCATCTTGGACTCGGTTGTTCGGGTCAGGATGTTACAATATCCAACAAGTATGACTCATTCAATATTACTCAACATATGTATAACACATTTTTCCTTAGTAATGAAGGTTCTAGGTGTAGCGAAAGTGACTATTGTGAATAACCAACTCATCTTTTGTCTTAATCCATGAATAATCAGTGATGTACATAATGTAGAATCATCATGACCAACATAATTAATGAAAATATTTATTGATAAGAACCCAGAATCTTGAATAGAGGATCTTTTCACATTAAATTTATAATTAATTTATTTAATTAAATAATTGCCTTTCATTGAAATTCTTTCTCCATTTTTTATGATTGGTTTAATACCTATGGTCATACCATAATTGCATTAAAGTAATAAAGGATAAATCCCCTATAGTGTTAATCCACACATGCTTCACAAACCTCTTATAATCACTATAAAATCCTTTGGATGATAGCATGGATGAATCTTATGCTTGTGATAATCATTTTTATCATAATTGAATCCTTCAAGGGGAGAAGAATACATTATAGTGGAGGAGGGGAATTGTTTTGTGTTCTTCAGAGCATTATAATGATAGATCTCTATAAGGATTATGAGAATCCTCTATAGGATTCGTTGTTCACAGATAAATAAATGCAGCTCTCACATTTAAGAAAATTTCATAATTGGGTTTAAAAAATGATAGGGTTAAAAGATAATTATTGCAAAAATGTCCTTATTATTTTCTTAATCCCTAATAAACAGCATGTCTAAATAATATTATTATTACTATTTACTTACATGTTTTAAACTATTGGATAAAATAAATATTTTTTTAAAAAAGGTTGGGGACAAGGCACCTTTTTAATAATAATAAAATCTCACTTTTAAAATTGGGATGAGAGGTAACCTAAACATGACCCGAGGGCCCAAGTGATATAAAGACCCAAAATAAACAAGTCATGAAGGCCCAATGAACTAAGGGGAAAACGTGGCTCAAAATCCCATAGTTAAAAGTCAGTAACATACTATAACATAAGGAAAACATCATTCCCCCTGATAGTAAACATCACTCCAAGATTCCACTTTGAAAGTTGCATTACCCCCTTTCCATGAACCATTGCATCTTGTCTATTGAAGCATCGTGGTAGGGAACCCCTCCACCCCTTTAGTGGTGGGGGTGGATGATGGATACCATCACACCCATCTATATTTTTAGTCACCCACCCAGTGATTTCTACATAGTCCAGGATTGCTTCACCTATATAATGCTTCTCAACCTAAGACTAGTCCTAAGATAAGAAAGTTGCATGACAGGTCACCCCTCCATCCAACCTCAGTGGTCTAAGTATATAGAAGGATGGATGATAAGATTCAACACACCTATCCCTCTGATCGTGATCTCTCACCCGGTAGTTCCATATCACTACCAACCAAATGTGTCGAGCTGTTCACCTTAAAAATATCACACCGGCTTCTGCACACTGAAGTTGGCCCCAAGGTCATGTCCTGGAGGCCTAATAATCAAAGACCATAGAAACACATGGCCTAAAGTCCCAAACCCAAGATTAAAAAAACCTTAGGTATAGATAATAGACAAGAAATTAGGAGTGATTCCATGCCTCTGCGAAGCCACAGTGACATCACTGCCATCACTGTTAACTCCACCACCTACTTAAAACTATCATCGATGACGCCACTGCCTGCCTCGACCACCGCCTTCATGAATCCTCAATGGCATCATTATCTTCCCAATTGATTCCATCACCTATCTCATTCTCCATCACCATGAATCCCATATGATATCACTATCATTTTTTATAATGACACCAACAACCTCTTCCACCGCTGTCACAAAGCCCTAACGACATTATTATCATCTCTGTTGACGCCACCACCTACCCCTACCGCTATCACCACCATCCATGAATTCCTCCATTAAGGTCCACAAATACTAATCCAAATATACATAACCACCCAGATTCCACCCTTAATGTGACCATGTCAGTCACTGTTTCACCAGGGAAATGAGAATTGCCCACTGTATCGACACCCCGAATGAGGACCTGAATCTATAATGCTTCCTTGACACCAAGACTAGTATCTCACCTACTGTCACGGCACCCAAACACTATGATCTTCATCCCGATGTTGAGATAGGTATAGGGTAACAGAGAAAGTCAAAGAAGGTGATGACTGGTGGGAAGGTGTAATGAGATAACTATAGGGAGCACCGCAGATCACCCAGGTTCACTATATCTAGAAATGGAAGGAGAGATTGACGTTGTAGAGATGAAGCAGCAAAACCTCCCAGAAGAGGCCAGGCCACCTCATAGACTAAAGATTCCAGGGGAAAAGCCCTAGATAGGGCACCCCCGAGAGTGGATGTCCTGACAGTGCCCTAAAATAAATATTATTTCTTGAATAAATAAAATAATATTTATAAAAATAATATTTAATTTGAAATTTCTCATCAAACTATCAAACTTGTCCTACCAATACTCCTTAATATTTATCATTTCTTGAATAATGACTATTTTTTTAATTAAATATTTGTCACTGCATTATTCACTAAGAAATATATAAATATTATGTTCATGAAATTAGTGAATAAATATTTATTAAATATTCACATAGCTAAATAAATAAATATTTGGTTACCTTGTGAATAATATGGAATAAATAAATATAATATATTCATGTAATTAAATAAAAAATTTCTTGGTGAATAAATATTTATTAAATAATCAACTACCACAAATATTCTCTCAAATAATTGGTGATTGAATATTTTTTTATCAAACTAACATGAATAATTAATAAATATAACATGGGAATAATATTTATTCAACATGTTAAATTCATATAGAATTTAACTGATGTTCTGAATACACTTAGTATGTGGCCCTCTAGACCCCTTTCTCAATGGCATTAGGCTGCACTACCAAAAGTTCAAGATTAGAAAATAGAAACACACCAATACCCCCATAGTGAAACCAGTTAATTTCAAAACAACATGTAACCTCCTATGAATGTAAAATATGTAATATAGTTTCTTTATCTTAATATCTATAATAAATCATTTTTTATATTTGTGTCATCAACCAATTTACTCGATGTCACATTCTTTGACATTCCAGAAATGAACTTTCCAACAACACTATCATGGCCATGGAATTAATCTAGCAGTTCCATTCCCATAAAAGGGATTAGTATATCAACTTTCATTAAATAATAAAAGGGATAAATCTTTTCTTGTATTATTCATTAATACAACATCACTTGTGACACACCCAACATATCCTACCTCATTGTGGCCATATGTCATCACATTTTTAGTCAATACATCAAATTACATGAATCATGACATACATTAATAATAATTTTAAATTATAAGGATCATAACACACATCTGCATAAATTAATATCCAATGACACATATAAATATGGATTTCCTATTCGCAGGTCATGTTCTCCTAATCTCCTAAACTGAAGATTATCAAGGGTGTACACTATAATAAAGTGTCTCAAAGTCCTGTGATTATCCACCTCAGATAGCGTGTATCATTTATGACTCATTAAATGATATCATGCAACTATAGAACTTATATTTAAGAATACTATCATGGAACTTCTAGGTTCTCATCATAATGGAGAACAGTTATATCCTTTTAGTGTGACAAATACCATTAGTACATTATCACATATTATGTCATGTAGAGTAATGGTGTGATAAGAACTTTTATTAATATTAAAATACATGAATACAAGAAATTATAAATTACTTATAAGTTATTTATAAGGAACCAAACCTAATAGACTCCCATTTACACTAGAGTCAATTTCTAAAAACCTTTAGTCAGCTGGCTCTCATAATTCTCATTATTCTACTAGGATAAGGTTTTAGTCAATGGGTATGACACATTTTATTCCATGGAAACTATTATCACGACGACTTCACCCCTTTGATAAAATCCCTCAAAAGGTGATATTTGCATAGTGTGTTCTTAGTCTGTTGATGTAACCTTAACTCCTTTGTGTGATCCACCAATGTAGTATTATCACAATATAAGGTGATATGATCTATACTATTAAGCACCACATAAATCTCTTGGATGAAGTTTTGAATCCAAACTATATCTTTAGCTACATCATAAGCCATTATATACTTGGACTCTACTATATAATTGGTGATAGGTGGCTACTTTAAACTTTTATAGCTCACAACTCCTCTATTGAGACTATATACATATATGAACTACAACTTTAGATCATTCTAATCTATTTTGAAACTAGCATCAGTATATCCTCGAATAACTAGTTCCTCGTCTTCTCTATATACTAGGAACATATCCTTATCATGCCTTAGATACTTAAGGATAGCCTTAAAAATAGACCAATGTTGTTCACCTAGATCAACTTGATATCTATCTACCTTTCTTAAAGCATAGGAAACATTAATCATGGTACATAAAAATATATACATGATAGATCCTATCATTGATATGTATGGGATGTTACTCATTCTATCTCACTCTTGTTGTATATAAGGGTATATTTTCTTGTAGAGATGTATTCCATGTGAAACTAGATCCAATCCTCTCTTGGATTATTCCACACTAAATCTCTTTATAATCCAGCCTACATATGTACTATGACTTAGTCCAAGAAAACTTTTGGATAAAAAACAAATGATCTTGATTGTTAGGATATATGTTGATTCAACTTATTCCTTCATGGAGAAGTGATTATTTAACCATTCATTAACTAATTTTAATAGTATTTAATTTCCAATAAGTAATATTTCATCAGTATATACTATAAGAAAAATGACTAAAATTTCACTAAACCACTTGTAAACACATATCTCACATTCATTATTTATAAAACCAAAATCCCATGTGGATTCGTAAAACTGAATGTTCCATGACATAGACTCTTATTATAACCCATAAATGGATCTCTACAACTTTCATATCTTATTGGTAATTTCTACAATCACAAACCCTTCAAGTTGTATCATATATAAATCTCCCTAAAGGATCTAATTAAGGAAAGTTGTTTTGACATCCATATTCCAAATATCATAGTCTTGGAAAGATTCCATAGAAAGTAGAATTATGATGGATTTAAATATAAAAACTAAATAAAAGAATTCATCATATTCATTACATAGATTTTGTTTAAACCCTTTATCCACTATCCTTACTTTATATGCATTTACTCTACCTTAAAATTCCAGTTTTCTCATGAATACCCATTTTCACCCAACATGTTTTACATAAACTGGAGGAACGAACAGAGCCCATACTTGGCTATGATACATGGAATCCACATATAAATTTATGTATTATTTCTATCTTACATCTTTTGAGCCCTATATTTCCTCCTTTTTTGGAGATATGATCATTATTTTCAACCAATGATGAGTCGCCATATTTGTTGATTAGATTCGTGTTCTCTAATCCCTTTGGTTCTCCTAAATAGTACTTGTTTTCAAGAGCAACATCTTCCATGGGGGACAGTGGAATGTTTTCCTATACCAAATCTTGTTTTATTGAGCATAAACATCATTGAATCCAATATTTCTCCCACTATCCTTCTTGAGGATGTGCTCCCTCTCCAAAAAATGGCTTGTCTTGAGATAGTCACATTTTTATCAAAGAGGTTTTATAGATAGTATATCCTTGTTTTCTTGGGATATCCTATAAAGATACACTTTTTGCCTCAGGGTTCTAGTTTATTTCTAGAGTTTTTCTTAACAAGCATCTCATGACCACATGCATGAGTATGTAACAATACAGTTTATTTTAATACATTAACTCATATGGTATCTCATCCACCACTTTAGTTGGTACTTGTTTTAAAATGTGTTTTACAGTGTGTAATTCATATCCCCAAAAGTTTAATGGAATAATTTCATGGATCATAATTGACCTTACCAAGTCAAGAAAGGTGTGGTTCCTCCTTTCACTGAAACCATTACATTGTGGTGTATTAGAAAGAGCGAGTTGAGATAAAATCTAACAATCCCATAGAAATTTGATGAATTATCGGTTAAGATACTCACCGCCACAATCACATTGAAGCTTCTTTATCTTCTTACTAAGTTGATTCTCTACTTAATTCTTGAACTCTTTGAATGTCTCAAAGGAATCAGAATAATACCTCATCAAGTATACATGTCTATATATATTCAAAACATCATTAAAAGTAATAAATTAAGAATACCCACCTCTATATTCTACTATAAAAGGCCTAAAAACATCAGTGTATAACAATTATAAAATCACTGCAGCCCTTTCACATTGTCTAAACATTGGTGGCTTGGTAATTTTTTCTTTTAAACAAGTGTAACATCTGCAATGTGGTTTTAGTGAAAAAAAATCTAAGTATCCATCTAGATAGATCTTTTTCAAACTCTTCTCATTTACATGATGAATATGGTGATACTGCAACTAGGTGTAAAATGAGTCATGTGAAATCGATTAATTATCAATTTCTAATACATGGTTTTCATAATTTAATACATAAATACCATTATTTAAATGTGTCACACCATAACATATGTTGTATTTATAAAAGAAACAAATTTATTTCAAAACTTGAAAATAAAATCAAATGTATCCAATAAGTATACATAAATTTTTTCTTGGTAATAGTTGGTACATAATAAAAAACTTCTAAAACAAAGATCATATCAGTTGGAAATAGAAGGTGGTAGTCTCTAATGATTGGAGGAGTTATTCTCACACCATTGGGAACTCGTAAATCCACCTCTCCTATGAAAAAATTTCAAAATATACTTGTTTTATACATTTGAATGTAGATTTGAGCACCAGAATTTGTATCTAATGCCCAATGTGTAGATTTAGAAATATTTCACTTGATAATGAATGCACTTGAATCTTCCCCTTTCTTATTTAACTAGGTTCATTTCTTCTTCCAGTGGCCCAACTTTCCATATGAAAAACATACTATATCTTTTTCTTTTCCCTATATTTATATCTTCCTTTTCTTGGAAGGATGGTTCTTGGGATCCTTAGACTTGGAATAAATTTTGGGCCTATTTTAATTATTATTCATTTTCTTATTCACCATAAGGACCATGGGTTTTTCATGCCCTATATCTTTATCAACTTAGAGAATAAGAGTAAGGGGTTCATAAAGAGTCTTATCACTATTTGTCTCTTCAAAATTAAAAATTAAACTAGAGAAACTATTAGGTATTGAGGATAAAATGAAATATGTGTGAAACTCATTATGGATCTTAAATCCCATTATGTTCAAGCACTAAATATAGTCAGTCATCTTAACTACATGATCCCTAACTAGCACCGACTCTCCAAGTCTTCACATGAAAAATATATTGGAGGTCTCATACCTCTCTTGTCTCACCTTCTATTTATAAAGATCATGAAGGTGATACATGATTTTATATTAATCCATATCCTCATGTTTCTTTAAAATCTCAATGGATATGGATGATAACATGAAACATTGGACATTTGTGGAATCATAAAAATGTTTCATATAGAGAGATGGTTCTTCCTCAATAGCATATTTTCCAAGAACCTCTATAAGAGGGTTTTATGACACATATAACTTTCATTAATGGTGTAGTATAATGCACAAACTTCTATACCATTACTATAAATTTGATCTGGTGAGAAGGTTATCCCTCTCTAATATGGATCACAATGATATAGTCGAAGTTGTGTGGGTTTCCATTTCTATAATAAATAATAGTATAATTTTAATGATTTACCTGGATTAAAAAATTAGATAATAAATTAATTTGATTTATTAATCTCATACTAGTTTATTGAAATATAATATCCCTAACCATTAATTTTTGAATATTCTATCACATGAATATCCTAGTGGCAATGATCTAGATGTGACTTCTCATAACATAGATGGAGGTCAGATAAGCTACTCGAAGGTATTTGGGTAGGTGTAACTATCTGAATATATTAACTCATAGCTATTTGATCTATTGAGTGAACTCTACAATCCTGAAATCTTAGATTAAGATTACCTCAACACTTTTCCTACTAGTTTCACTAAGTATCACAGGGGAGATCCACCCTTAATGAAAACTAGGTTAAGTCAACCCAAAACTCAAGATAGATAATCCCCAATAATTGAAAGCACCTGAATAGTGGTTAGTAAATCAATTCAAAATATGGTTCTATTTCTACCCAAATAGTGGAAGTCGATATCGACATAATATTTTATTTGGAGGTATTTTTTATCTTTATGTGTAAAATGCCAATTTTATCTTGTTACATGCTTATTAACATTAAGTGGATTTTAATTTAGTGATTAACCATGTATAGATAAATCTTACACATACTATAATATTTATTGTAATTCCATACTTCATACTTGTTAATTAATTTTTTTAATAATATAAACATCCATAAATAATTAGCCATAAAACTGACAGAAATAAAATAAATAAAGTGGAATGACTATGATATTCTATAATGGTTGGTTTATCTAGTGGATGATAAACCAACTCTTAACCCTAGGGAGTAAACTCCTAGAACTAAGCATGGTTCAAGCTGTAGTATTTCACCTGTTCTCATTTGTACCTTTAGGATTGGTTTCACCTTGTCTCCAAAATTGAACTACCTCCACTCACATGGGGGCTCCATACATTACATAATTTTACTCATATTCAGGTAAGGGGAACCAAAGGATTTCTTAAATGGGTTTACCTAAAAGAAATCATGGGAATATAGGCCCTTACAAAATGAGATTAGTGAAATAACCCACATGCCATTAATTAATTTAATAAATTATTACAAAATCTATGCAATATTAAATTAAATAAACCAATCACATACACATTCTTGTCTAAGTTCATGGTCATCCACATATATGCAATGAATACACAAAATTACACTAGCTAGGATTCACTTTAATTTTTTCTTTATTATTAAGATAAACACACTTTATTTAATTCAATTAATTAATTCTCTTTATCTTAATGGTCATATGAAGTCTCTTGGAGATACCCACCATTAAATGCAACATGAAAAGTAAACAATATGATCATTAATTAGGGATAATTACATGGAATTAAGTGATTATTTATCAAATTTGTAAATATTATTACATAGTCAATATATCGTCTTCCAATGATGTAATTATTTTTTTAATTCTAAAATTAATTATTATTTATGTAATTTAATTCCATTATTAATTAGGTGACTAAACGACATGTACTAACAAGCTACACATTGTTTCCATTACTTGTTGTGTATCTGGGATAAACTTCTAGGGACTTGGTGTATATCTTGGTTGGGTTACATGGTGTGTACTAACAAGTAACATGCCATGTATTATTCTTTCTGAGTACCCACATAACATGCTAGTTGACTTGGCATGTTATTTTGATGTGGGAATTAATGAGTCACATGGTGTGTATGTTATCTACACATCGTGTATCTCATTAATGAATAGGTTTTCAGTCTCATGCAGTGTATGTCACATATTTGACTACACGAGTATCATGAATTTCTCCACTAAACTGTGTAGACTACACAACATGTATGCCAGCTACACATTGTGTAGTCCGAAAAGATGTGTTCCAAGATGGCATGGTCAATATACGGTGTTCATTAATTGCACCAAATTTCATTACTGATCAATTAATTGTGTATCCCATGACATGTACCCGTGTAGTGAACTTAGGTACATGATGTGTACTTCCAGTCACATGTTGTGTAACCATGTCCTCCATTGAGAATCCTTAGCACCTACCTATGGAATCTCATATTGTTCTTCATTTGTTGTTAATCTATTTAAGATGATATGAAATTTGAATGAAGAAAATTAATATGCTGAAAAGATGTTAATTAAACTTCTATATTTAAAGAACTAATAAATTAAAAGTCAAAACTAACAACTATAGAAAATAATCAACCAAATAATAATAAATTATTATAAATTATTATGTATCCTGGATTTGATAACACTTAATGGTTCTGATACAGTATAAGTGCCTATTGGGAATAGGAAACATGTTTTCTATTAGAATCCTACTCAATATTTATCAGACCTTGAATAATTACTATTTATTTAATTAAATAAATTTCATTACACTTTTCGATAATAAATATATAAATATTAAATTTTTGTAATTAGTGAATAATTATTTATTAAATATTCATGTAACTAAATAAATAAATATTTTGTTACCTTGTGAATAAATAAAAATAAATAAATATTACATAATCATATAATTAAATAAATAATTACCTAGTGAATACATATTTATTAAATATTTAACTCAAATAGATACTCTTGAATAACTAGTGATTGAATATTTTTGATCAAACTACCATGAATAATTATTAAACCATGTATGGTGAAAATATTTATTCCACATTTTAAATTCATATGGAATTTAAATGAGGTTCTAAATATTATTAGTGTGTAACCCTCTAGGTCTATTTCACAGCACCATTAGGATACACTACCTAAAGTCTAAGTTTAGCATCTAGAAATAAGTCAAGGCTACTATAAAGAAAGAATTTAATGTCACAATGATATGTAATCTCCCACTCTCTCTTATTTCATTGAAATCGATATATAACCTCCTACAAACATACACTATGTAGTATAATCCCTCTATATCAATATCTCTAATCAATAATATTGGCTTAGACCATCACCTCATTATTTTAATGATCCCAAATCATTTTTTAATGTTTAAAATAAGTTTAATGTTTTATGATAGTCAACTATATTCTAACTAAAATAATCAAATTTGGATAAGTGTTGATCTACCATCTCCATCTACCATAAAGTATGCTAAGATACCTCCAGTTAAATAACTATCTTTTTCCAGTTCAAATGATGTTACCGCAAGTTCAACACTACTTTTTTTGAGTGATGATTCCATTAGGTGGAGCTACTACTATTTTACTATATTGCTACTACTAACACTAGTACATTTGATTCCAGAAACCTACCATCAGATCATCTACCACTCATAGATTATACTATTGATATTTGATTCCTCTAGTTCAAGCTACTATAACAAGTGATACTACTTACAAAGTCTAGTACCGCCAGAAGTGATACCGCCAGTCATGTATGTTACCAGACCTTTTTAGAATTAATTTCAAATTAATTTCTCTAATGGCTAGTTTAAGGCATTCAATGAAATCAAAAACATGTGGATTTAATAAATATTATTCTTAAAAAATTATGTGGATGTCTTAAGCACAAATCCAGACTTTCCATCTATGTCTATTAGTATGAGGTTTTAGAATATATTATTATTATTCCATAATAGATAATTATGCCTCTGGGAATGATACAAATTTCTATGGAACTCCTTGTGTGCGAGTGTGGTTAAGAGTGTGGTCAAGTGTGTGGTGATACGGTCATATACACTGAGATACAGAGACATAAAGAGATACACATGTTTGTGGAAGAACATTAACAAAGAAAACAGTATTTTTGAAAACCTTTACGGCACTATTTTTTCCTTTATTTCTATGAAATCTCAATAGAATCTTATCTAGAAGATATTCAAAAAAATATGAGAAACTAGATAAATTCATATTCGGAAACACTACACTTTCTTATATCTCATTTCCTTCTCTTTGTGTTTAGCATGACTTTTTTAGCTATGTTTTTGTTTTACTATGTTTATCTATAAAACATAGTCTCATGTAATGGACTAGAGAGTTCTTGACACTCTCTTTCAAATATTTTCATTTGTAAGCCCATGTATAGTTTTGGAAGAGGTCAAGTGTGAAATGTATCTATTTTATCCCATGTATAACAATGGAAGAGGATTTATAAATTCTGGACATCCTTGTGTGTTGTTGTGTAAAACTTGATCAAGGTTTTAGATCATTTTATAATTTAATAAAATTCTTGGAAGCATGGGATTTCCAAGTGGAGGGGATTTGTTCTATGCTTAATACTGAATCCCTTGTTTATTTTCTCTATGTGATTTCTTGTTTTATAATATATGTTTTATATAAAATTAGTTTCTATTTTTAAAAATAATAACAAAGATTTACTTTGATATTTAATCTAAATTTTTCTTTTATATAAAATGTTTTATAAAGTAAATTAGCTTCAAAATATCTTTTAACTATGATATAGTTTCATTTAATGAACTTAAATTTATGTTTATACTAAATTTAAATCTTTTTGGATAATAATTGACAAGAAGGAACATCCACTAATCATCCTCCTTGTTTTAATGGAACTAATTATTCCCAATATAAGATTAAGATGAAAATCCATATTGAAAGAATGGGATTTTATATTTGAACTGTCATTGAATACAAATATGAAAAACCCAAAGATACTAGAGATGAGTGGAGTGATTCCACTAAAGATGTATATGACTTTAATTTTAAAGTAATTAATACTCTATATTGTGATTTATATTAATATGATTTTAATAGAATATCTACCTCCTCGAATGATTTTGAGATTTGGGATACTCTTTCTATATATTATGAGGGAAGATAAAATTTCCAAATGATGTTTTTAAATACTTATAATATTAAATATGATACATTTAAAATGAAATTTGATCAATACATTTCTAATATTCACTTTAGTTTCAATGAAATATTCAATATTATGCATGCACTTGGAAAAACAATTACTGACAAGGATCAAGTGATGTGTCTGCTGATATTCTTACCAGACACATAGAGAGGAACTTCAATTTCAATTGGAGAATCATGTAAAAAGTTACCAGTGAAGGAACTCATTGGAAAACTTATGACATATGAATAGTAATTACAAGTGAAAAAAATAAGAAGAAAGTAAACTCAAGAGAAATTCAATATCATTCAATACTTCTGACTTAAAGAAAAGAATAAAATATAAAAGCTAACAGTCCAAGTGATGAAGAATCAACTGATGATAGTGATAAAGAGTTTTCTTACCTAGATAGACAATTTAAGTAATTATAAAAGAATAATAAATTCTTCAAGAAACTTAGTTACAAAGGTAATTATGAAAATAGATTAAAATGGAGAAAAGAGTGGAAAAAGGATGATTCTACAAATAAAATAACTTTTCATGAGTATAAAATAAAAGGATGCATTAATGTCGACCATCATAATCTAAAATGTATGAAAAATTATGAAGTAAAATGTAGAAGGTATAAAAATGATATGAAATTCACCATGAGTGCCTCAGAGGATGGATCAAGTGATTTAGACTCAAGCAGAGAAAACAAAAATGATTGATCCAATATGTATTTCATGAAAAAACACATTTGAGATATTAAATATTTTTCCTTCATCACCTAAACATGTTTCAAATATTTTTGGAGATTAAAATGATGAATAAAATATGTCCAATGAATACTTATTTGAATATTGCAACATATTGGAAGAAACATTTAATGAATTGAAAGATAAATACAAAAGTTTAAAGAAGAATCATACTTTTTATACTCACTTTAATTTTAATTTTTCTATAGAGAAAGACAAAAATGCTCAATTTTTCAAGGAAAATAATAAACTTAAATTTTCAAATAAGAAATTAAATAAATATCTATAAATATTCACTAATGCTAAATAAACTTTTACTAGAATTATTGGAAATAAAACTACACCCAATTATACTACTAGAATTTGTTATTAACCTAGATAGAGAAAGATTTATAAAAATAAATTTATTCTTATTTCCAGTTATATCAGTTCTGAAAATACTTCATATTCTTCTAGACCTAAACAAATTTATTTATAAAACTTTCTAGTTTTCTTATTGTAAACCATTTAAATAGTTATGGATTCCTAAATCTATTATTACTAATGTTTCTTGACCCAAGAAAATATAGGTACCAAAGTCATTTCTTATTTAAACTATGTTTTAGGAAACCATCATGAAGAGTATCATTAATCACTTAGTATTTATACATTTTTTTTTCAGAAATAAGATTGGGGTCAACTCAAGTTTTAATAATCTTATCAAATTTAATGGTGTACATGTTTCCTTTAGTGACAATGCTGAAAGAAAGATAATTTGAGTCAGTTAAATAACTCTAGTACTATTTTAATCTCTAAATTAATATTTTTAGATGGATTAAACTATATTCTTCTTGGCACATCAAAACTATGTGATGATGGTTATCATTTTAATTATGAAAATAATTCTTGTAAAGTTTTTGATTCTAAGCATGCTTTAGTATTTATTTCCATGAGAAAAGATAAAGTCGATGCTATTGATTTGAATTCTTTGTTTTCTCAAAATATTTACTATTTGAGTGACTTCTATAAAGAATATTTGATTTTTAATAATAGGCTAGGCCACTGAAATATTCACTCACTTAGAAAGATAATTAGGAAAGGATAAATTAAGGATCTACCCACACTATAATTCCCATTGGACAAAGTCTGTAAACTTTCTCAAAAAGGTAAACATTATAATATTTCCTTCAAACAAAATAAATAAGTTTTGACTTATCAACCCTTAGAGTTAGTTCACATAGATTAGTTTGGATCTTCTAGAGTTTCTAGTTTAGTAGGAAAACATTATTTTTATGTTATAGTGGATAATTATTCAAGATACACATGGGTATTTTTCCTTTATTATAAAAGTGAATCTCTTTCCTATTTTTTAAAATATGATGGATCTATAGAAAATACTAGTGGAATTACCATAAAATAATTAATAAGTGATCATGGTTGTGAGTTTAAAAATTAGTAATTTGAATCTATATGATCACACCGTGGCTATATTCACAACTTTTCTACTTTGAGGATCCCACAACAAAATGGTGTAGTATAAAGAAGAAACCAAACCCTTCAAGAAATTTTTTGTACCGTGCTCAATGAGTATGATTTACCTATTTATTTTTGGGAAGAGGCTATAAATACATGTTTCTATATTATTAATAGAGTTTTGGTTAGACCACTATTAAGGAACACCCCTTATGAATTATGGAATGGAAGAAAACCAAAGGTTAACTACTTAAGAGTTTTTCGATGCAAAGTCTTTATACTCAATAAAAAATAAAATTTAGAAAAGTTTTATTCTAAAAGTTATGAAAGAATATTCCTAGGATATTCCACATCCATTAAGTCATATAGGTCATTTAACAAAAGGAACAAGATTATAGAAGAATATTTACATGTAAAATTTGATGAAACAGATCCACATGAAGCTAAGACCTATCTAGAGATACTTGAGGATGACCTTTATAATTTAGATATAAAAACCAAAACTAGTGAAAATCCTATTTAAATTGTAGAAAAATGTTCTAGATCTAATTAATAGTGTAAACCCGAACCTATAGAAGAAATTGATGTGTCAAATAATTCAATACCTAAATCAGTTGGGACCTATAGTATCATCCCTTAGATGTTATAGTTGGAGACCTATATAAAGGAACTAAAACTAGTGATTCTCTAAGAAACCAAGTTTAAAATCAGGTGTTATTGTCACAAATGGAACCTAATAACATTGATAAAGTAATAAATGATGAGTTCTCGATAATATCAATGTAAGAAGAACTTAGTCAATTTGAAATTAATTGATTATAGGAACTAGTTTAAAGACCCAAGGACTTCCTAACTATTGGCACTAAATGGATGTTTAGAAATATGGTTGATGAGTTAGGAACTATAATTCAAAATAAATAAATAAAATTTGCATAATGATATAGTCAAGAATAAGTTATTGACTATCAGGAAACCTTTTCACCATTATCTATACTTAAATCCATCATAATCTTTCTTTCTTATGCAGAATATTTGGATTTCTAATTATATAAAATGGATGTTAAGAGTGATTTATTAAATGTTTACATAGTTGAGGATGGTTTTGTTTAACAACACCCTATATTTCAAAACTCTCATTTTCCCATTCATGTTTTCAAATTAACAAAAGCATGGTATGGTTTGAAACAAGCTCCTAGAACTTGGTATGATAGGCTCAGTTCTTTTTTTATTTCAAAAGTTTTACTAAAGGAATAGTTGAGACTAATTTATTTATTAAAAAAACTTCAAAATATGTTTAGTAGTAAAAATTTATGTTAATGATATTATTTTTGGATTTTCAAGCAATTATTTGCGTACTAAATTTTCAAAAATAATGCAAAAGTAATTTGAAATTAGTTTGATGGGTGTGTTAAAATTATTTATTGGATTTAAAATATTTCAAAATAAGGAAGGAATAATTTAAAATCAAATAAAGTACACTAAATATATTTTAAAACATTTTGGTTTATACATTACTAAGAATATTGATACTCCTATGAGTACAAGTTGTAAGCTAAATCTTGATGATACTGGAAAACCAGTTGGAAAAAACTACTTACATAGGTTTGATTGGAAGTTTATTAAAATTAATAGGTATTTGACCTGATATTATGTTTAGTGTGTGTATGTGCACCCATTTTTAATAAAACCCAAATGAATCACATTAATTTCTCTGAAAATAATTTTCAAATACCTCAAAAATACAACCAGTTTCAGACTATTTTATTTTAGAGGACAATAATTTGATTTATTGTGTTATTAAAATACTAATTTTGGTGGTTATATGTTAGATATAAAAATCTCTTCTATAACATGTCATTTTTGAGGAAATAATCTAGTTTCATGGTGTAGTAAGAAACAAAACTCTATAGCATTATCTGCTACTGAAGATGAGTACAAAAATGCAGGCAGTTATTGTGAAAATATTTTATAGATGAAACACACATTTCTAGATTATGGATATCAGTTTCAACATGTCCCTATAAATTGTCACAATACAAGTGCAATAAAAATTTCCAAGAATCCTGGGTCTCATTCTAGGACAAAACACATTGATATAAGACATCGCTTTTTGAGAGACTATTTTTAAAGGATGATATAAATGTTAAATTAATTGTAACTGAACATAAGCTTGATGATATATACACAAAGCCTTATAATTTTGAGATAATAAACTCTATTAGACATGAAATTATTATGATGGATTTTGGTTAGTCTTTTATTATTAAAATTAATTTGGTTCTAGTATAGTAAAATCATGTGAATGGGGATATCATTAGACATAATATCATTGGTCTTACTACCATTAAACATGTTATCATTGGCTAATGTACCATTTTGTAATACCATTAGCTATTCTACTATGAGAATATGATACCATGAATCTTTCTACCATGAGAGTATACTATGTCTATGCTACCATTTGGTTTCTACCATGGTTGTGCTACTATTGCAAGACACCATAATAACTACCATTAAGATCTGCTGCTTGTGTTATACTTTTCCAAATTTCTACCATTTATATAATTTAATTAAAATTACTATTTCACTTTAATTTTATTGTATATATTATTTTTATTTAAAAATTGGTTTTAAATTTAAAATCCCTAAATGATAAGAAATTTCCTATTTAAAAGCCTGAGTAATTTCAATATCACATGCCTCCTTTTAATCCTCTATTTTCCCTCTAAACCTATGACCTTTAACCTTAATCCTTAGACCCTCGATCGAGTTTGAAAATGGTTAGAGTGAAGCGTCATGTTGTCTCACTTTATGAGATGTGTCCTTCGAAGAGGCCAGGAGGAGAGTCAATTTGGGATATGTAACTAAAGAATTTGTATATTTCATCTCATTTAGTTATAGTTGAGAAAGAAATATATTTCATGTGGTTAAAAACATGAAAGTTTCTCATGTGGGATGTGATCCAGGACATGTCCTTTGAAGAAATCAAGAGGAGATTCAAGTCAGGATATGGAACTAAAGAATCTATAACTTGCATCTCATGTAGTTATAGCTGAGAAGGAAATAGATTTTATAAGGCCCCATCTTTAAACATTACTTAATATTGATTTATTTCAAGAATACACATTGAGGATCTTTTCAGGTTTAGAGTTTTAGAGAATTAGATTATAAATCATGCATTACATTCCACATTTAAACAAGGTGGTTACATAAAAGACAATATTCACTTTTCCCATCAAAGGAAACATATTTAAAATAAAACATGGATTATTTCTTGACACTTCCTCGACACTATCATCACATCATGTACCTTTCCCTTGACCTGTGAAAAACATTTCAAAAACTTGGGATGAGCATAAAAAGCTCAGTAAGGGACATAAAAATACGGAAAGAAAACCTTAGTCCATGTATACATAAGAATCAATGAAATCATACTTCACTCATAAAACATAAGAACTTTAACATACATCATGAAATCATAAGATTTATGAATAACTCATAGAAAACATAGTACATAAAGGTAACTTGAGGCATTCATAACATTCTTACGTAGGGAGTAACCCTCATGGTTACGTTTGGAATACCCATTATGCTATATTCCCTAAATCTCTTCAGACAAACCTTAGTGTTTAACTCCTTTGCGTTACCCAATGCATTGGAGAGCTATCATGGGCTCACACGCCCATAGTTTATCATGGAACCACCCATCTTCATAAACAATTCCCAAGAACCATAACATAATCGTATCACATAAAACATGCATAAAGGAAACATAACATTTCCACATTTCAATCACAAGATATCAATACAACACATTGATATAATAAAAACATTATCAAAACCATTTTTCAATACCAAAATAAAAGAAAAGTAAAACATGGTATTTATTTTTCATTAAAAAAAAGTTATGGCTTGTAGAGGAAGCCGAAACTCAAATAATGGTCACGGTGGCGGAGAAGTCGCTGTCACCGCATACGTAAGACAAAAACATTCCATTTTGTAGTTTAGTAAAATTATTCATATAAATATATTACTTTTGAATAAAAGTAAAATTCAAAGGGGTTTATACACCATATAAAAGAAATTTGTGTATAAAACAAAATATACCTCAATGAAAGGAGATTAAGACGAAGTCTCTTACATCGTGTCCGACTTGACTAGATCATTCTTTAATCTAATGAATAATAAACTATAGTTAATTTATACTTGATTAAAAACCTTTTTCAAGTTCATTATTCCTTTTATATCACTTATTACCATGTTACAAACATTATATAATTATTTAGGTTAATAACGGTCGTTTTGTCGATCTTTGGTACTTGAGTAAAAAATAAACTTCTTATAATTACAAGTTGTTCATGTGGTAAAATATACATTATATACCGAATTATATTCATGATGTATATATCATATATATCATATATATCCAGTATATACATGTATTTATAATATTACATAACATTTAGAGGTAAGAAATGAAATGCATCGTTCATGGAGACAGTAAGTCGTACGCACGCATGAACGCTACTTTCATTTCTATTTCGTATTTAATGGAATGAAATCATAATGATATAAAGTTATATTATATTTACAGTATAATATCATATATAATATCATTAACTTCATCCTTTATACGTCCCACATATGTCATTAACGATTCAAATCACTTTGAGGGGGCGGTAGTCCGCACTTCCTAAAATGAAGATATCGTGTTTACCCATAATGGAAACCATAAAGGTATGCCATAAATGAAAAATACAGAAGCATAATGAAAACATAAAAATAATATATATCACATATAAATAGATTTACATCTTAATGGACACCATGAAAGGTTTTAAAAGAAGATTAAACAATCATCATTTCGTAAAGCAGTAATTCGCCACTCACAGAAACAGTATGTTCTTTAACCATTATACGGAAGTGTGTGTAAGTGTAAATCAAATAATTATCATAACAACATCCTAGTATATTGAAGATACTGTTTTTGTTACATAATAAAGGAATAAAAAAAGTTTAGGGGGTTGGATATGCAAAATAAAACAAAATAACATAAGAGAAGACATTACCTTCAAATCGGGTAACTCCCCTTGGTTTGAACTAAAAGGGTTTCTTGAAGAGCTTTCTGCCTAAGATAAGGCTTATAAGATTAATAGAGGGATGTGAAGAGATAAAATGAGCAGAGTTTGGTCAATCCAATGGCTTGATAGGTGTGGGTAAGGGGGTAGAGGTGGGTTCCTTTTATAAGAGGGACGAGGGGCACTCTTGGAAAGTCAAGAAATGTTACTTTATTATATAATGAGTTTCGGATTTTAAAGGTCCCGCAATGATATATTTCTAGGATAAGGTGATACGGGTTCGAAATCCACCCATACAATAGGTTTTTGACAAGTGTAATTCTTATATTGTACATTATCTTTTCATTTTATTTAAATCGTTCATTAATGAGGTAATCATTATATCATCACGATGTAATAAATAAATTTATTTATTTAATGTCTAAAAATTATAAAAAAAATACCATGATGTAGGAAATATTTTTATCTTTACAGTGATTATTTATAGTCTAAGATATCATTTATTTAGACAAAATTAAAATTGTTTTACTTAGGTGTTACATACTTTTGTTATATTTAACTTTCTTTAAAAATAAAAAGATAAAATGTCACTATCACACAAAAGTGATTCCATGGGATCCCAAAGTTGTCACAAGGAATCCCATGGTCATCCATGACATAACCAGTAGCATTATGACACATGTTGGGGTCATTTTATATTATTATGATATTATTTTATTACCCTTAACTACCTGATTACTAATTAATCACGATAATTAAAGATAATTACCGTCGTTACTATTCATAATGTCAAAAAACAAAAGAGTATTAAATAAATAATTTTGAACTTATGATTCCAAATATGGAATCCATTTCACCAAATTTAAAACACAGAAATTGTAGTAATTAATTTAAAAATAATTCCCGTTGTCAAAACAAATAGCGGGTTTTTTAGAAACAATTTCTATCAAAAGTTTGACACTTGTTTATGCCCAATTCCAAAGTGAAATTAATTACAATGACTAAAATTGGATTAAATGGTAAAAATATATTCTAATTAAACTTTAAAACCAATTAAAAAGATAATCTAACCATATAATAAAATTATATGAAAAAGCAGTTTTGAAGTAAAATGCAGTATTTTTCACTATTCATTAAAAAATGAACATTGTCATAAAAATACCAAAAATTTATCCAAAGTAAATTTCAATGCCCCAATTCCAAATAATAAGTTTATTTTGACAAATAAATCTTATAAAATTTTCAAAATATAGATTTAAAAATGGTTCGTCATCAAAAGGTGGTAAAACAATCTTTTAAAAATATTAGAGAATTCTATGCTTAAGATTGGATTTATTCTCATTTTAAGCCTCTAAAACACTATCTAATTCATAAATAGACATAGATATAAAAATCCATAATTCTTTACTTACTTGGGATGTTACATCCTTCCCCCCTTTAGAAAATTGCGTCCCCTCAATTTATTTACTTATCGAATAAGTGGGGGTATTTATACCTCATTGCATTTTCAGATCCTCATGTTGCCTCTTCAATCATGTGGTTTTTTCACAAAACACTTACTTGATGAATCATCTTATTCTACAATACTTGATCCCTATGGTCAAGAATCTGGACCGGTTGTTCCTCATAAGATAGATTCTCTTCCAGCTGAACTACCTCTGGACTCAAAACATGAGATGGATCTGGAATGTACTTCCTTAACATTGAAACATGAAAAACATTGTGTACCTGAGATAAACTCGGAGGTAAATCCACTCGGTATGAAACTGATCCAACTCTCTCCAGAATTTCATATTGTCCAATGAACCTTGGACTCAGCTTTCCTTTCTTAACAAATCGCATCACACTTTTCCATGGTAAAACTTTGAGGAAGACATGATCACCTACCTCAAAAGAGAGATCCTTCCTCCTGTTGTCCGCATAACTTTTCTGCCTACTCTGAGCTATTCTCATGTGTTTCTGTATCAGCTGAACTTTTTCTGCCAACTCTTCTACCAATTCTGATCCCATCAACTTCCTTTCACCCACTTCATCCCAAAAGGCTGGAGTTCGACACCGCTTCCCATATAATTCCTCAAATGGTTCCATCTGTATACTGGAATGAAAAGTGTTATTATAAGAAAATTCAACCAAAGAAAGATGTTGGTCCAAAATTCCCTGATAATCCATCAAACAAGCACGTAGCATATCCTACAATGTCTGAATTGTTCGTTCTGACTGCCCATCTGATTGAGGATGAAAAGCTATACTAAAATTTAATTCAGTACCCAACGACTTCTGAAGGTCTTTCCAAAAGTTAGAAGTAAACCTGGGATCACGATCAGATACAATGGAGAGGGGAACTCCATGTAACCTGACTATCTCTTTAAGATACAAACGAGAAAGTTGATCTAGGGATAAAGTATATTATATATCAAGGAAATGAGCAGATTTAGTCAAGCGATCAACAATAACCCAGATTGCATTATTACCTCGAGGTGTCTTCGGCAATCCCACAATGAAGTCCATGGATATATTTTCCCATTTCCACTCTGGCACTTGTAAAGGCTGAAGCATCCCTTTTGGTAACTTCCACTCGGCTTTAACCTGTTGACAAGTCAAACACTTCATAGTAAAATCAACAATATATATTTTTATTCCATCCCACCAGTAATACTCCTAAATATCTCTATACATATTAGTACTGCTAGGATGAACTGAAAATGGAGAACTATGAGCTTCACATAACAACTCTCTCTTGAACTGTGAATCACAAGGCACACACAATCTCTTCTCAAATCTCAAAACACAATCATTATCAATGTTGAATTCAGGTAACATACCCTTCTGAACCAGCTCTACCTTTTTCTTCAACTCACTCTCTTGCTTCTGAGCTTGCTTAATTCTGTCTGATAGAGAAGATTTCACTGATACCTGAAACAAAACAGAAGAACATCCTGCACCAACAACTTATATGACAAGGTTCATCAAATCCTTAACCAAAGGATCACGTTCCAAATGTAACATGGTTAATGAAGCATTACTTTTTTGACTCAAAGCATCAGCCACTTTATTTGATTTTCCCGGATGGTAATGAATTGTACAATCATAATCCTTGATTAATTCTATCCATCTCCTCTGTCTCATGATCAATTATTTCTGAGTGAATATATACTTTAAACTTTTGTGATCAGTATATATTTCACACTTTACACCATACAAATGATGCCTCCAAATTTTTAAAGCGAAAACAACAGCAACTAATTTCAAATCATGTGTAGGGTAATTTACCTCATGAGTTTTCAACTGATGTGAAGCATAAGCAATTACCTGATCATTCTGCATTAGGACGCAACCAAGTCCTTTCAATGAAGCATCACTGTAGATAAAAAACTCACCATTCCTAGAAGGTAGTGCCAAAAATGAAGCATTCACCAATCTTCTTTTCAATTCCTGAAAACAATCATCACATTCTTTTGTCCAGATAAACTTAACACCCTTCCGAGTTATCTTAGTCATTGTACTAGATAACCGTGAATTTTTTTTAACAAACCTTCGGTAATAGCCTTCCAAACCAATAAAACTATGACTATCGATTACATTTGTGGGTCTTGGACATTCTTCAACAACCTTTGTTTTTGTAGGATCAATAGTTATTCCATCTTTAGAAACAATGTGACCAAGGAAAGAAATTTGTTGAAACCAAAATTCACACTTGCTGAATTTCCCATACAATTTCTTTTTTTAAGGTTTGAAAAATAACCATTAAATGAATTTCATGATCCTATTTACTTTTAGAAAACACCAAAATATCATCAATGAAAACAACCACAAACTTATCTAAGAACTCATGGAAAATTCTATTCATAAGGTCCATGAATACAGCAGGTGCATTGGTTAACCCAAAAGGAATTACTAAAAATTCATAATGGCCATATCTTGTACGAAACATAGTCTTTGAAATATCTACTTCCTTTACCTTCAACTGATGGTACCCCGATCTCAGGTCAATCTTTGAAAAATACTGAGCTCCCTGGAGCTGATCAAACAAATCATCGATATGAGGCAAAGGATATTTGTTCTTAACAGTGATGCTATTCAAGGCTCTATAATCAATGAAAAGTCTCATTGAACCATCTTTCTTTTTAAAAAATAAGATAGGATCACCCCATGGTGATGTGCTAGGTCGAATGAAACCTTTCTCTAATAAATCTTGCAATTTCTCCTTCAACTCTAAAATTTCAATTTGAGCCATTTGATAAGGGGGTTTTGAAATTGGCTTAGCATCAGGAACTAAGTCAACAGTAAATTCAACTTTTCGATCTGGTATTATTCCAGGAAACTCATTAAGAAAAACATCAGGATACTCATTTACCACTGGAACATCATTAATCTGAACGGTTCCTTTGTTTTCAACAATATGTGCAAGGTAACATTCATTTCCATCTTTTACAAGTTTCTAAGCCTCTTGATATGTTATCATAGTAAGGGTTCATTCTTGTACACAAACTGAAAGTCTTTCTAAAAAGAAACTTCTTTAGCTCTACAATCAATCTTAGCATGGTAAACAGAGAGCCAATCCATACCCAGGATAACATCAAACTCTACTAGAGGTAAAACAATAAGGTTTTCAAGTAGGTTCTTTCCATGGATAAGGATAGAAAGGTTCTTATAAATTCTTTTTGCCTCAACATTTCCCCTAGGTGTTTTTACCACAAGTTTAGGAGTCATTTCTTGAGATGGAATTCCCAATTTACTATAAAATTTTTCAGAGATGAAAGATTATGTAGACCCTGAATCGAACAACACACTGACATAATCTGAAAAAACAAACAAAGTACCTAATACCACTTCATTTGATGGCCCAACATCTGCTAAAGTGGTTGCAAAGGATTTCACCACACCTTTCTGCCTGTAGTCTGACTGCTTCCCATCATTTGAGCTCTTTGTCAAACACTCGTTTTCATAATGACCCATCTCATTGCACTTGAAACATTTCACTAACTGTAAATCAAATTTGGTCTTACCATCACCCTGATATTTTTCAGTGCAATCATGAGCCTTATGTCCCATCTTACCACATCGGTAGCACTTTATAAATTCAAAAGACATTCCAAAACATTCTTTTTACCACATTTATCACAAACTGAAAACTTAGTTTTCTTACCATCAGACCTTTTTGAAGGATTCTTCCCTTTATCCTGCCACCTCGGTCTCTTCATATGTTGGTTGTTATAGAACACTCGATCATTGGCAAACTCCATTTCCACCTTCTCAGCACATCGAACAAGCTTTTCATAACTTTTGAAATCACAAGAAGCTAATTCCCTTCGATACTTTGGCTTTAATCCTGAGTAAAAATGATTGATTTTAATATCAAGGTCTTAGATAAAATTTGGAACATACTTTGCCAATCGAGTGAACTTTTCTTCATAAGCAGCCACTGAGTCGTCCTCTTGACTCAATTCCAAGAATTGTTTTTCCATCCTAAGTCGAACAACCTTAGGAAAATATTTCTCAAGAAACATACCTTTGAATTCATCCTAGTCAAGAGCATCAATCTCATCAGCGTCCCTGATATTTTTAACCATCTACCACCATTGATCTGCTTCATCCTCCAAATGGTAAATAGTAAGACTAACCTTTTGATTTTCTGAACACCCCATGACATCAAAAATCTTCTCCAGTGCTTTAATCTACACTTCAGATAGCACAGGGTTATATGATCCTTTGAATGATGGGGGATTTTGCCTCATGAAATGTTCCACCACTAACATGTTCCTCTGCAGTTGATCTGGCTGATCTTGTGCATGGATACCACCACCATTTATCGCTTGAGTCAACTACGCCATTACTACAACAAACTGTTTAGTTCCAATTCCGACCATCACAGGATGCTGATTTGGAAGGTCATTTCCTTTTGTATGCCTTCCTAGCACTGCTTCCCTATTTCCTCTGTGGAAAACCATTCTGAACAAACATGTCTTAGATGAAGCAACATGGTAATCTTCAAATGCTATATCATTTCAATTTGACCATTAAAAAAAATATTTTTGGATAATCATTTAATATAATTATAACTCTTAAAGTTATCTAAACCGACCTCTGATACCAACTATAAGGCCCCAACCTTAAACATTACTTAATATTGAGTTATTTCAAGAATACACATTGAGGATCTTTTCAGGTTTATAGTTTTAGATAATTAGATCATAAATCATGCATTACATTCCACATTTAAACAAGGTGGTTACATAAAAGACAATATTAACTTTTCCCATCAAAGGAAACATATTTAAAATAAAACATGGATTCTTTCTTGACACTTCCTCGACACTATCATCACATCATGTACCTTTCCCTTGACCTGTGAAAAATATTTCAAAAATTTGAGATGAGCATAAAAATATCAGTAAGGGATATAAAAATACGGAAAGAAAACCTTAGTCTATGTATACATAAGAATAAATGAAATCATACTTCATTCATAAAACAAAATCACTTTAACATACCTCATGAAATCATAATATTTATGAATAACTCATAGAAAACATAAGACATAAAGGTAACTCGAGTCATTCATAACATTCTTACGTAGGGAGTAACCCTCATGGTTACGTTTGGAAAACCCATTACGGTATATTCCCTAAATCTCTTCGGAGAAACCTTAGCGTTTAACTCCTTCGCGTTACCCAATGCATTGGAGAGATATCATGGGCTCACCCGCCCATAGTTTATCACAGAACCACCCGTCTTCATAAACAATGCCCAAGAACCATAACATAATCGTATCACACAAAACATGCATAAAGGAAACATAACATTTCCACATTTCAATCATAAGATATCAATAAAACACATTTATATAATAAAAACATTATAAAAACCATTTTTCAATACCAAAATAAAAGAAAATTAAAACATGGTATTTATTTTTCATTAAAAAAAGTTATGGCTTGTAGAGGAAGCCAAAACTCAAATAATGGTCACAGCGATGGAGAAGTCGTTGTCGCCGCATATGTAAGACAAAAACATTCCCTTTTGTAGTTTAGTAAAATGATTCGTATAAAAAGATTACTTTTGAATAAAAGTAAAATTCAAATGGGTTTATACACCGTATAAAATAAAGTTGTGTATAAAACAAAATATGCCTCAATAAAAGGAGATTGAGACGAAGTCCCTTACCTCGTGTCCGACTTGACTCGATCGTTCTTTAATCTCCTGAATAATAAACTAGAGTTAATTTCTACTTGCTTAAGAAAATTTTTCAAGTTAATTATTCCTTTTATATCACTTATTACCATGTTACGAACATTATGTAATTATTTAAGTTAATAACGGTCGTTTTGTCGATCTTTGGTACTTGAGTCAAAAATAAACTTCTTATAATTACAAGTTGTTCATGTGGTAAAATATCCATTACATCCAAAATTATATTTATGATGTATATATCATATATATCATATATATCTAGTATATACATGCATTTGTAATATTACATAACATTTAGAGGTAAGAAATGAAATGCACCGTTCATGGAGACGGTAAGCTATACGTACGCATGAACACTACTTTCATTTCTATTTTGTATTTAATGGAATGAAATCATAATGATATAAAGTTATATTATATTTCCAGTATAATATCATATATAATTTCATTAACTTAATCCTTTATACATCCCACATATGGCATTAACGATTCAAATCACTTTGAGGGGGCGGTAGTCCGCACTTCCTAAAATGAAGATATCACATTTACCCGTAATGGAAACCATAAAGGTATGCCATAAATGAAAAATACAGAATCATAAGGAAAACATAAACATAATATATATCATATATAAATATAGTGACATCTTAATGGACACCATGAAAGGTGTTAAAAGAATATTGAACAATCATCATTTTGTGAGGCAGTAATTCACCACTCACAGAAAGAGTATGTTCTTTAACCATTAGACGGAAGTGTGTGTAAGTGTAAATAAAATAATTCTCATAAAAAAATCTTAGTATATTGAATATAATGGTGCTATTACAAAATAAAGTAATAAAAAGAGTTTAGGGGGTTGAAGAAGCAAAATAAAACAAAAGAACATAAGAGAAGACATTACCTTTAAATCGGGTAACTCCCCTTGGTTTGAACCAAAAGGGTTTCTTGAAGAGCTTTCTGCCTAAGGTAAGGCTTCTAGGATGAAGAGAGGGATGTGGAGAGATAAAATGAGCATATTTTGGCTGATCCACTGGCTTGAGAGGTGTGGGTAATGGGGTAGAGGTGGGTTCCTTTTATAAGAGGGAGGAGGGGCACTCTTGGAAATTCAAGAAATGTTACTTTATTATATAATGAGTTTCAGATTTTAAAGGTCCCAAAATGATATATTTAGAGGATAAGGTGATAAGGGTTCGAAATCCACCCATACAATAGGTTTTTTACAAGTTTAAGTCTTAGATTTTACATCATCTTTTCATTTTATTTAAATCATTCATTAATGAGGTAATCACTATATCATTATGGTGTCATAAATAGATTTATTTATTTAATGTCTAAAAATTATAAAACAAATACCATGATGTAGGAAATATTTTTAGATTTACAATGAATATTTATAGTCTAATAGATCATTTATGTATACAAAATTAATTTTTTTTTACTTAGGTGTTACATACTTTTGTTATATTTTACTTTCTTTAAAAATAAAATGATAAAATGTCACTATCACACAAAAGTGATTCCATGGGGTCCCAAAGTTGGCACAAGGCATACCATGGTCGGCCATGACACAACTAGTAGCATTAGGACACATGTTGGGGTCATTTTATATTATTATGATATTATTTTATTACCCTTAACTACCTGATTACTAATTAATCACGATAATTAAAGATAATTACCGTTGTTACTATTCATAATGTCAAAAAACAAAATAGTATTAATTACATAATTTGTACCTTCTGATTCCAAATATGGAATACATTTTAACAAATTCCAAACACAGAAATTGTAGTAATTAATTTAAAAATAATTCCCGTTATCAAAACAAATAGCGGGTTTTTTAGAAACAATTTCTATCAAAAGTTTGACACTTGTTTATGCCCAATTCTAAAGTGAAATTAATTACAATGAACAAAATTGGATTAAATGTTAAAAATATATTCTAATTAAACTTTGAAACCAATTAAAAAGATAATTTAACCATATAATTAAATTAGATGAAAAAGCAGTTTTGAAGTAAAATGCAGTATTTTTCACTATTCATTAAAAAAATGAACATTGTCAGAAAAATACCAAAAATTTATCCAAAGTAAATTTAAATGCCCTGATTACAAATAATAAGTTTATTTTGACAAATAGATCTTATTAAATTTTCAAAAGATATATTTAAAAATGGTTCGCCATCAAAAGGTCGTAAAACAATCTTTTAAAAATATTAGAGAATTCTATGCTTAAGATTGGATTTATTCTCATTTTAAGCCTCTAAAACACTATATAATTCATAAATAGACATAGATATGAAAATCCATAATTCTTTACTTACTTGGGATGTTGCAAATTTTGTGTGGTTAACATCAAGAAAGTTGCTTGTGTGGAAAGTGATTCACAACTAAGGATGATCTGAATGGTTTTCAAGGAATGATCAACCACTCAACACTAGGTTGGTTCACATTTTATACTTGTTCATAGAGTATGAGTTCAAAGAGAAAAATGATGTTATAAGAACAATGGTGGATATAAAGAAGCTTGATTTTTCTTTGAAGCAGTGGGATAAATGTCTGAAGGTTCCTCGTCAAATTATTTATGAGAATTGTCAAGGATTGTTTCCCATTAATCATAAAAATTTCATGATAGAGGATGTTCTTAAGATTATTGGGAATGGTACTATATAAATTCCATTGATTTTATATTTTTATGGATAATTTCAATTATTTTTCAAGTTTATACAGTATATGTTTTGTCCCATAAATGGGTACTTCAACATTATGAGGTATCGGGATATCTTTTTCTTGTTTCTTATAAAAAATAGGAGATAAGATTAATTTGTGTAGATATTTGATTCTAAATATTATGGAACTTTACATTCCCTAATCAAGATAAAAATTTCATGCCTACCCCAAAATTATTTCTTCTTTATTAAAATCAAGAGGTCTAGTGCATGAAGGAGAAGAAAGGATGACTCTGTGTGGAGGTTTTTTCTTTAGAAAAATCACATTCAAAAGGATGAAAGTGAAATAGAACCCTTGGATGAGAATATGGGTAGAGGATAATGATAATTTTTATGAAAAATTCATCCCAATTGATTACCCTTCTAGACTAAGATATTTTTTGGCCCTAGATTGGATCCATATGAAGTTTTAGTATATTCTTCAAATGAAGAATGTGATGATTTTTTTAGTACTGAAGTGGAATAATGTGAATTTTTAGAGGAATATTTCTCTATTTCTATGTAAGAGGGGAGTGAACGAGATGTAGTTAAGAGCTAAAATTTTTCTTATGGATCTCCTTGTCCACCTATCTCCCTTCCTACTAGAGAAATCATTCTAAGAGAATCTTATGAAACTGAAGAAATAGAAATCTCTAATGGTGCTCATCTTGAGAGGTATTCTTAAAAGATAACATAGGATGTGATTGTGCTATATAATGATTCATAGTATAATGTTGATGGGTAATATGAAGATGATTAAATAGATCCCTTTTATACAATCACTAAATCTAATGGATCTTTCAGTGAAGAGTTGAAGGGGATTTATCTATCTCCTTTAGAAAATCAAGAATCTAGAAATAGAGATGATCAAGTGGATTTTGGAATCCCTATTGATCTAGTGGTTTCAGATATATTTGAAGTTAAATCACTATCTAAGGGGGGAATTCCCTAGGATCTAAGATGCTAAATATAGAATATAGCAATTCCTCAGATAATGATGATGTTGGTGATGATGAAGATAAGGCCAGTACACCTAAACATGGTGTACTTGACATATCGGTTTTTCCAAGAGATCCTAATGGATTCCTAGTTGAAATAATTGATGAGGAAAAGTATTTGCAACCATTTTCTACTGGAAGTAATGATATAGAAATTGGTCATGAGGGTGCTTTTGTGCATAGTCAGGATAGGACTTATCCTCCTCCTTCTTCTCCTCCTCACTCCAGTTATTTGAAAAGAACTTGTCTAGATTCCTTTTAAGAAAGGTTTGTTATCATAACTAAATAAGATACTTATATATTATTCTTTTTAGTATAGGAAACTCAATGAATATTATAGCTCTACTATATTATCCTTATTTTTGGCTCATATTCAACCAAATATTCTCTTAAAAATTCAAAATATGGAAATTGAAAATAAGATATTGATGGAACAGTTGAAAGTGACTCAGAAAACCCAAGAAGAAATTGAATCCACTGTGTCACGGAGGGACCTATCTCTTCTAAATAGGCTATATTACTTGCCTAATCATGGTTTTTATTATTCCGGATCTCCACCTCCCTCTCCACCTTCTTCTATTAATGCTGGTCTTATCTGATCTATTGTGAGAAAGGAGTTTCAAGCTCTATTGGGTGATGTTTTTTCTTCTCATATTTATTATCTTCATCAGATAAAGGCACATAGTGAGCACATTTACAAGTTAGTTATAGAGTACCTAAATGAGGCTAGAAGTTAAAGATAATCCATCATTGAAGATATTAAGTATTATCTCTCTAGGATTTATACCAACCATTAACTTAATTATCATTTTATGTTTTTTGCTGAAAATTTGAGAACGGATCCTATCACCAAGGCCTTAAAGAATAAATTGAATTAGTTTAAGGTTTTTCCCATTTTCTTAAAATTTTCATATAATAAAATTATGATTTATTCAAGGAAATGGAACATAGTGGAAGGATTATTACATATTTTATGTAGTTGTTGAATCCTTTTATCAATACCTCAAGGAATAAAGTTATATCACCTGAAGAAATTCCTCTACCATCATTTACTTCTACACATTTTTCAGTACCTAATCCAACCAATTCCCTTACCATTAGTCCCTTTTGACATTCCCATGTTGAGATTTTTAAGCATATGAGACCCATTATCATCATGGAAACTGCACCACATACCTATACTTTAGCCTCTCCTCTTGCTATTAGAAAGGTAAAGGACCCTATTGATCCTACCAATACCTGTGAGAAGGATGTTTCCTCAAATTTAGATTATGATTTTATAGGGATTTTATTTTTATTATCCTTTTCTGATGTACTATTTTGATGGTTAATGGAAATCCTATCTTTATCTGTGATTGTGTATTTCTTTATTTTTTAAGTTATTTTTATCTTTTTGATAATCCTAAAAGAGGGAAAAAATAATTTCATGGCATGATTTCATGGATATACAGCTATTAGTGGATGTTAATAAGACTTTAATCACTATATTCATCTGTTAAAAGTGTTTTTTATCTCTATTAATTAGTATGAATGCCATGATTTGTGATCATAAAAAAGGGAGAGATTTTTGGATTAGTCCAGCACCCCCTTATTTTTATGATCCCAAATCATGTTTTTTATATTTCTAATAATTTTAATGTTTTATGATAGTCAAAAATATTCTCACTAAAATAATAAAATTTGGTTATGTCATGTTCTACCATAGCTATCTACCATTGTGATAAGCTATCACCAGTTCAATGACTATCTACCTTTAGTTAACATAATAATACCACCAATTAAAGACTAATAGATTTAGATGGTGTTATCATCAGGTGAAACTACCACTAGTTCACTATGTTTCTACCACCAAAATGTATTGACCGTCAACAATATATACTACTAGGAGCTACTACTACCACCAATACATCAGCCATCAGACACCTACCATCAGAGCATCTACCACTCAGAGATGCTATCATCGATATGTGATACCTCGAGTTCAATATGATACCACCATTGATTCTACTACCAAAGTATGGTATTTCTAGAAGATTTATCTCCATTCATGTCTCCTACTATATCTATTCATAATTAATTTCAAACTAATTTCTACAACAGCTAGTTTAAGGCATTCAATGCAGTCAGAAGCACATGGATTTAAGAATGATTATTCTTAAACAAATCCATAAATGTATTAAATAAAAATTCATACTTTCCATATATGTATCTTAGTATGAGTTTTCATAATATCTTATTATTATTTTTTAATGGATAATTAGGTCTCTAGGAATTCTAAAAAGTTTATAGGAACTCCTCATGTAAGAGTTTGGTTAAGAGTGTGGTCAAGTTTGTGGTGATATAGTTATATACACTGAGATATAGATACATAAAGAGATAGACATGTGTGTAGAAGAACATTAACAGAGAATAAAGGATTTTCTATATCCCTTATGACACTCTATTTTCCTGTATTTCTATGAAAACTCAGTCAAATATTCTCAAGAATATATTAAAAGACATTTAAGGAACTAAAGACATTGATATTGAGATGCGTAACATTTTCTCATATCCCATTTCTTGATATTTTTATTTAGAATACCTTTTTGAGATGTTTTTTTTGGTTTACTCTATTTATATATAAAAAAAATCTTCTATATTGAACTAGATATTTCTTGAGACACTTTTAAAATATTTTTATTTGTAATCCCACATATAACTGTAGAATAGGTCATGTATGGCCTGTATCTCTTTTTATCCCACATAGAACTATGGAAGTGACTTTGTAAATCCTATAAATCCTTGTGTTATTTTGTTTAAAACCCAATCCAAGTTGTGGATATCATTATTATTTAATAAAATGCTTTAAATTAGATGATTTCCAAGTGGAGAGGATTAAGTCTTATCTTAAGACTGAACCCCTTGTTTATTTTCATTGTGTGATTTATTACTTTGTGTTTTTTGTTTTAAATCTAATCAATTTCTATTTTCAAACTAGTAATAAAACATTACATTGATAGTTAATATTAATTTGTTTTTTATATAAGGTTTTTTATTGAGTAAATTAGTTTCAAAAGTTAAAGTATTCTCATAAGTTATTTTAACTGATCCTTGATCCAAATTTTTAGAAACTATTTGAAAGATAAAATCATATATCTCTACAGTAATTAATGACTATGAGTTTTTACAAATTAGGGGATTTATATTTTAATTTTTTTAAATGGAAATTTTATTGGGAACTCAATTAACCCCTTCTCTTGAGTTACTCACTCTAACAAAAATTTGGTATCAACATTTCTATCAAAATATATTTTAACTATAATCTAGTTTCATTTGAAAATATTAAATTTATGATTATAATAAATTTTAGTTATTTTGGATAATAATATATGATAAGGAACTACCATTAATCTTCCTCCTTGTTTTAATCAAACTAATTATGCTTAATAGAATATTAAGATGAAAATCCATATTGAAAGCATGGAATTTGATATTTAGACTGCTATTAAAGATAAATGTGAAAAAACAAAAATCTTCTAGAGATGAGTGGAGTGATTCCACTAAGGTTTCATATTATTGTACTTGTAAAGTAATGAATACTATATATTGTGATTTAGGTGAATATGAATTTAATAGAATAATTTTCTACTCTACTACTTTTGATATTTTGGATACTCTTACTTTATCTCATGATGGAACCTCAAATGTAAAAGAAATGTGTTTAAATACTTATAATATTAAATATTATTCATTAAAAACAAATAATGATGAATCTATTTCAGATATGTACTTCAGGTTTAATGAAATAGTCAACATTATGTATGCACTTGGAAAAACATTATTGATATAGATCAAGTGATACATCTGCTGAGATGCTTACCAGATATATGAAGAGGAACTTTAGTTTCAATAAGAGAATCCTATGATATAAGAAATTTATTAGTGAAGGAACTCATTAGAAAACTTATTATGTATGAAGATGAATTACAAGTTAATAAATAATAATAGAGTGAACCCAAGAGGAATTCAGTAGCCTTTAATACTAATAACTCAAAGTAAAAAAGAAAAAATCAAAGCTAAAAATTTAAGTGATGAAGAATCACCTACTGATAGTGATAAATAATTGGATCACATGGAAAAATAATTTAATAAATTCTTCAAGAAACCCAATTATAAAGGTAATAATGAGAAATTGTAGAAAAGAGTAGAAAAAGGATGATTCCATAAAATAAATAACCTGTTATGAGTGTAAAATAAAAGATCACATTAAATCATACAATCCTAAGATAAAATATAATTAAAAGTATGAGGAAAAGGTTAAAATGAATAAAATATCTATAAAATATACCTGGAGTGCCTTAGAGGACAACTCAAGTGATTCAGACTCAAACAGAGAAGACAATAATGATAGAGCCAATATGTGTTTCATGAAAAACACATTTGAGGTATCAAATATTTTTCTTGCATCACCTAAACAAATTTCAAATATTTCTAAAAAATGATAAAGAAAATATTTCTAGTTAAGACCTATTTGAATATTTCTACATGATGGAAGAAACATTTAATGAATTGAAAAATTAAAACAAAAGTTTAAAGAAATAACATGTTTTTACTGCTCACCTTAAATATGATTTTTCTATAGATAAGGAAAATAATGCTCAATTTTTTAAGGAAAATAATCAACTTAAATTATCTAACGAGAAATTAAAGAAATATCTAGAAATATTTATTAATGGTAAATAAACTCTAACTATAATTCTTGGATAGAAAACTTTAGACAAGTATACTACTGTAATTCTTTATCAACCTAGACAAAAAAGGATTAATAAAAACAATTATTCTTAGTTCTAGTTCTGCTAGATCTGTAAATACTTCTTATTATTATAGTCCTAAAAAATTATTTATTTTTGAAATTTTAAAATCTTATTATAGGAAAGTATTAAAACCATTATGAATTCTTAAATCCCTTATTACTCACATTTTCAGACCCAAGAAAATATGTGTCCCAAAATAATTTCTTATTTAAATTATGTTGTAGGAAACTGATTGAAGAGTACCAATAAGAACTTATGGTATCTAGATATTTTTTTCCATGCATACAACTGGGTACTACTCGAGTTCCAATAACCTTATCAATGTTGATGGTGGACATGTCACCTTTGGTAACAATGCCAAATGAAAGATAATTAGACTTGGTCAAATCAATAACTCTAGTACTATTTGATCTCTAGAGTATTATTTTTAGATGAATTAAAGTATAATCTAATTTAAAACTCATAGCTATTTTATGATGGCTATCATGTTAAATTTTAAAATAATTCTTGTAATGTTTTTGATTCTAAGAATGATTTAGTTTTTATTGTTATGAAAAATGATAATATTTATGTTTTTAATTTGAAATCTTTGTTTTCTAACAATATTTCCAATTTGAGTACCTTCAAAAAATAATATTGTATTTTGAATAGGATACTAGTACACTATAATGTTCAATCACTCATAAAGATAACTAGGAAAATATTATTTAAGGATCTACCCAAACTATAATTCCCAATAGACAGACTCTACAACCCTTTTCAAAAAGGTAAGAAGTATAAGATTTTATTAAAACCAAATAAATAAGTGTAACATTCTCAACCACTAGTGTTTATTAACATGGATTTGTTTGTACCTTATAGAGTTTCTATTTTATCAAGAAAACATTATGCTTCTATTGTAATGGATGATTATTCAAGCTAAAAATGGGTATTTTTCCTTACTCGTAAAAGTGAATCACTTTCCTTTTTTTCAATATTCTAGATCTATAGATAATATTAGTAGAATTACCATAAAATCCTTAATAAGTGATCATGGCCATGAGTTTGAAAATTATGAATTTTATTCTCTATTCTCACAACATGGATATAATCATAACTTTTCTTCTCCTAGGACCACATAGAGGAATAGTGTAGTTGAAAGGATAAACTAGACCATTCAAAAAAATTCCCAGACCATGCTCAATGAGTATGATTTACTTATTTATTTTTGGGAGAAAGCTGTAAATATAGATTTCTATATAACTAATAGAGTTCAAGTTAGACCACTTTTAAATAAAACTCCTTATGAATTATGGAATGAAAGAAAACCAAAGGTTAATTAATTTATATTTTTTGGATGCAATGTATTTATACTCAATATAAAAGATAATTTAGATAAGTTTTCTTCTAAAAGTGATGAAGGAATTTTCTTAGGATATTCAACATCCAGTAATTCATATAGGGTATTTAATAAAATGAATAGTATTGTAGAAGAATATGTAGATGTAAAATTTAATGAAATGGATCCACAAGAACCTAAAAACTCTCTAGATATCCTTGAGGATGGAGTTTCAAATTTAGATATCAATGTCAAACCTAGTAAAAGTTCTATTAAACATGTAGAAAAATATACAATTTTTGATGAATAGTGTGAACCCAAACCTATAAAATAAATTAAATTGGTAAATACTTTAATCCATATAGTACTTAGTAATCATAGATATCATCTTATATATGTTATAGTTGGAGACCTAGATAAAGAAATACTAACTAGATTTTCTCTAAGAAACCAATTTGAACATAAATTTTTCTTGTCACAGGTTGAACCTAAGAACACAAACTAAGAAATAAATGATGGTTTATATGTAGTAGTAATGCAATAAGAACTTAATAAATTCAAAAGGAATAGAAACTGGGAACTAGTTAAATGACTCAAGGATATCCTAACTATTGGCACTAAATGGGTGTTTAGAAATAAGGTTAATGAGTCAGACACTATAATTAAAAATAAATAAATATTGGTTACACAAGGATATAGTCAAGAATAAGGTATTGACTATGAGAAAACCTTTTCACTAGTTGTTATACTTAAATCCATAAGAATGTTTAATTACTTATACATCATATTTGGATTTAAAATTATATCAAATGGATATCAAGATTTCTTTCTTGAATGGTTATATAGTTGAGGATGTTTTTTTAACAACCCCATAAATTTCAAAGCCCTCATTTTCCCAATCATGTTTTCAAATTAAAAAAATAGTTATATAGTTTGAAATAAGATCATAGATCTTGGTATGATAGGATCAGTTCATTATTTATTTCCAAAGGTTTTACTAAAGGAATATCTTAATCTACTTTATTTGTTAAAAGAATTTCAAAATATTTTTTAGTAGTATAAATTAATGTTGATGATATTATTTTTGGATCTTCAATAAATTCTTTGTGTATAGAATTTTCAAAAATGATGCAAAAGGAATTTGAAATGAGTTTGATGGGTGAGTTAAAATTATTTCTTGGATTTAAAATCTTTAGGGAAGGAATCATTTTAAACCAAATCAAGTACACTAAATATCTTTTAAGACATTTTGGATTAGATAATGATAAGAGTATTGATACTCCCATGAGTAAAATCTATAATTTATATCTTGATGAAACTAGAAAACTAGGTAATCAAAATACTTACATAGGTATTATTATAAGTTTATTATATTTAACTATTAGCCGACATGATATTATGTTTAGTGTGTGTATGTGTTCTCGTTTTCAAGAAAACCCAAAATAATCACATTTAATGCATGTTAAATTAATTTTTAAATACCTTAAAAATAAAACCACTTTTGAAATGTTTTATTTGAGAGGAAAAACATTTGATTTAGTGATTTATTAATATTCTTATTTTATCGTTGTAAATTAGAAATAAAAAATAACCTATGAAGCATATAACTTTTTGGGAAACTCTATAGTTTCATGATGTATTAAGAAATAGAACTTTGTGGAATTATCCACTGTTGAATCTAAGTAAATAGCTATAAGAGTTGTTGTTCACAAAATTTATAGATGAAACACACATTTCTAGACTATGGATATTAGTTTTTACATGATCCTATAAATTTTGAAAATAAAAGTGCAATAAAAATTTCTAGGAATCATGTGTCTCATTCTAGAAAAAAAACATGTTGATATAAGGAATAACTTTTTGAGAGACTATTTTTAAAAGGTTGATATGAATCTTGAATTCATTGGAACTGAACATCATCTTAATGAAATATTCACCAAGCCTTTAAATTTTTAGAGAATAAAATATATCGGACATGAACTTGGTATGATAAAAAAAATTAGTCTTTTATTCTTAAAATTTATTTGGTTATAGTAGAGGAAAATCACATGAACGGTGCTACCGTTTGACATACTACAGTTGGTCATGATACCATTATAAATGTTTTTGTTGGATGATCTACCATTGTTTACTATCGTTATCTATGTTACTATAATCATTTTCTACCATAGACATGCTACTGTTACTCTTGCTATCATGAGGATCTATTGTGGTTATGCTACCATTCGGTTGATACCATGGTAGTGCTATGATTTCATGACACCATAAGACCTAATATTAAGATCTAATACTTTCATGATACCATTCCAAATTCCTACAATTTCTATCCTTTAATTAAAATTATTATTTCACTCAAATTTTATTAAAAATATTTTTTTTTATTTAAAAAATTGTTTCAAATTTTAAATCCCTAAATGATAAGAAATTGCCTATTTAAGAGTATGAGGAATTTCTCTCTCACACACCTCCTTTAAAACCTCTCTTTTCTCTATCGACCTATGATCTTCAACCTTTATCCTTAATTCCTTGAACCATTTCGAAAATGGTAAGAGTGAATCATCCTATTATCTCACTAGATGAGTCGCATCCTTTAAAGAAGTTTATATGAGAGTCGAATCAGGATATGGAACCGAAGAATATGAATCTTACGTCTCATGTAGTTGTATCTGAGAAGGAAATAGAAGTCATGTGTTTAATATTAAGAAGTCACTCGTGTGTAATGTGATTCAATTCCAATGATGGATTGAATGGTTTTTAAGGAATGATCAACCATTCTACCCTACATTGGTTTATGATTTCTACTCGTCCATAGAGTATGAGTTTAAAGAGGAAAAGTATCTTATAAGAAAAATGGTGTATGGAAATACGCATACTTTTTCTTCAAAGTATTGATATAAATGTTTGAAGGTTCCTCATCAAGGTATTTATGAGGATTATCAAGGATCATTTCCCATTAATCGTGATAATTTCATGTTATAGGATATTTTTCTTGATCTTATTAGTAATATAACTATACGAAAACTAGTTACTGTAGAGTTATATAGAGAATAGAAATTTATATTTATGTTTATACATCATATTTTGTGTCCCAGGTAGGGGGACTTTAGCATTATGAGGTATCAGGAAATCTTTTTCATGTTTCTTATAAAAATAGGATAAAATATTAATTAGTTTATATATTTTATGGTGCATATGATGGAACGGTGCATGATATCCTCAAGATCAAATTCTCCTAGCTAACCCAAAATGATTTCTACTTTGTTAGAATCTAGAGTTCTTATTCCTAAAGGATAAGAAAGGATAACTAAACATCGAGGTTTCTATCTTAGACAAGTCAAATGAAAAATGATGAAAAGTGAACTAGAAACCTTGGCTGAGAATATGGGTAGAGGATAACTATTAGTTGTTTGAAAAGTTTGATCTGGTTTAGTACCCTTATAGACCAAGATAATTGGATGACCCTAGCTTGGAGCCATATGATGTTATATTATATTCTTTAGATGAAGATGGTGAGAATGTTTTTAGTACTAAAGTGGGAGAAGGTGAATTTATAGAGTAATTTGTCTATGTTTTAGTGGAATAGGGGAGTGACCCTAATGTATTTAAGATCTCAAATGTTTCTTATAGACCTCCTAGTCCACCTCTCTCTATTCCTACTAGATAAATATTTCTATGAGAAGCTGATAAACCTAAAGAAATATAAGTCTATAATGGTGCTCAGTTTTAGAGGTCATATTTAGAGGGTCCAGAGGATTTGGTTGTGTTATCTGATGTTCTAGAATATGATGTTAATGGGGAAGATGAAGATGATGAAATAGATCACTTTCAGACTATCAATTAATCTAGTAGATCTTCTAGTAGAGAGTGTCTAGGTATTTCTCCATCCACTTTAGTAAGTCAAGAATCTAGAAATAGAGATGGAAAAGTGGATTCTGGAAGACCTGTTGATCTAATGGTTTTATATATAGTTTAATTAAAATCACCATCTATGGGGATACGTCCCTAGGATCTAAGATGATTCATCTAGTTTATAGTGGTTCCTCAAATAATGATGATGCAAGTGATGATGAAGATAAAGGTAGTCTATCTGAGCATGGTGTAATTCCTATATAAGTTTCTACAAGAGATCCTAAGGGATCTCTAGTTGAAATAATTAATGAGAAATATCATTTGAAACCATTTCCTACTGGTGGTCATGATATAGAAACAGGTCATGAGGATGATTCTGTACATAGTCAGGAGATGAATTCTCCTCCTCCTATTTCTTCTCCTCCTCACTCCAGCTATTTGACAAGAGCTAATCTGGATGCCTTTAAGTAAGGTTTGTTATTATATCTAAATGAGATGTTCAGATCTTCTTCCTTTTAGTATAGGAAACTCGGTGAAGATGAAATCTCTATTATAGTATCCTTAGTTATGAATCATCTTCAACTGAATATTCTCTTAAAAATTCAAAATATGGAAATTTAAAATATTATATTTATAGAAAATTTGATAGTGACTCATTCAAACATGGAAGAAATGAATCCTGGTGTGTTATAGAGGGACCCATCTCTTCTGGAGATGCTGGAGTCCTTTCCCACTCCTATAGATTCTTCTTTCGGAGCTCCACCTCCCTCTACACCTACTTCTATTGATTCTAATCTTATCAGATCCATTGTGAGAGATGAGCAGCAAGCCATGTTAGGTGATGTTTCTACTTCTCATCCTGATGAGATTCGTAAGATAAATTCATATGGTGAACACATTTAAAGGTTGGTTAGAGAGTTATTAAATGAGGTTAGAAGTGATAAAGAAACCATTACTAAGGATATTAAGTATTATATCTATAGGATTTATACTAGGTATGAACTTAATTATCATTTTAAGTTTTTGGTTGAATATTTTGGAATGCCTCATGTCACCAGGGCCTTCAAGGATAAAGTGAATTAGTTAAAAAAATTTGCCGCTTTTCCCAAGATTTTCATAAAATAAAATTCTGATTTATTCAAGTAAATAGAGCATGGTAGAATTATTATTAAAAGGTTTTTATAGCCAATGAATCTTTTTCATTACACCTTAGGGAATAAATTTGTAACACCTGAAGTCATTCCTCTACCAGCCATTAATTATTCACCTTTAGTAGCACCTCATCCAACCACTTTCTTTACCATTAATCCCTTTGGACTTACCCATATTGAGGCTATCAGACATCTGAGACCCGTTATCATTAAGGAAAATGAACCTCTTACCTAAAATTCAGCTCCTTCTCCTGTTATTGGAAATGGAAAGGATATAGTTGATCCTACCACTACCCATAAGAAGAATGGTTCCTCATATTCAGATTAAGATTTGATAAGGATTATATTTTTTCTTATCCTTTTCTGATGTACTATATTAATTTTTAATGGTTAATGATAACCCTCTCTTTATTCATGATTGTGTATTTATTTATTTTTATGATATTTATATATTTTTCATAATCCCAAAAGAGGGATAAAATAATTATATGCAATGATTTCATAGATATACAACTTTTAGTGTATGTTAATAAGATTGTGCTCACTGTATTCATCTATTAAAAGTGATTTTGTATTTTTATTAGTTAATATGAATTCGATGATGTGTGATAATCAAAAAATGGGAGATTATTGGTTTAGTCCAGCACCTCCTTATTTTAATAATCCCAAATCATGTTTTTTATATTTCTAATGAGTTTAATGTTTTATGATAGTCAACTATATTATGGATAAAATAATAAAATTTGGCTAAGTATTGATCTACCATCTCCATATACCCTTATTTGTGATAAGATACTTCCAGTTTAATTACTATTTACCATCAGTTCAAATGATATTACTGCTAGTTCAATAATGACACTGTTAGTTAATTCTACAGTTAGGTAGATCTACTGCTAGTTCACTATGTTTCTACCACAAAAAATGTATCGATCATTGATAAGAGTTGCCGCCAGTGCATCTTTCACTAGAAACCTAATGTCATATCATTTACTACTCAGAGATACTACCATCAATATGTCCTACCAGTAGTCAAACCTAATACCGCTAGGGATGCTACTGCAAAATATCGGTACCAATAGAAGATCCACTGCCAGTTAATTCTGCTACCATAGTAATTCGAAATTAATTTCAAATTAATTTATTTAATGGATGGTTTAAGGAATTCAATGCAGTCAGAAGAACATGGATTTAAGAATGATTATTCTTAAACAACTCAATGAAATCCAAACATTCCATCTATGTATCTTAGTATGCAGTTTCAAAATATCTTATTATTATTCTGCAATGGATAATTGGGCCTCTAGAAATGATATAAAGTTCAGAGGATCTCCTCATGCATTAGTGTTTTTAAGAGTGTGGTCAAGTGTGTGGTGATATGGTCATATACACTTAGATATAGAGATGCAAAAAGATACATAGGTGTATGGAAGAACATTGATATAGAACAAATTATTTTCCAGAACATTTATGACACTCTGTTTTCCTATATTTTTGTGCAAACTTAGCGGAATATTCTCAAGAATATATTCAAATACATCTGAGAAACTGAAGCCAATCGGATTGATCTGCACCACATTTTCTCATATCTCATTTATTTCTATTTCTATTTATCATACCTTTTTGAGTTATGTTTTTTTTTACTCTATTTATCTATAAAACATAATCTCTTATACTGAAATAGAGAGTTCTTAATACTCTCATTCAAATATATTTATTTTTAATCCCATGTATAACTTTATAAGAGGTCATGTGTGACATTTATCTCTTTTTATCCCACATAGAATTGTGGAAGAGGATTTATAAATCTTGGATAGCCTTGTGTGATGTTGTGTAAAACCTAATATAGGTTTTGGATTTGATTATAATTTAATAAACTGATTAGTAGTAGCTAATTTTCAAGTGAAGGGGATTAGGTCTTTTCATAAGACCTAACCCCTTATTTATTTCCATTGTGTGATTTAATGTTTTATTTTCTTCATTTTAAATCAAATCAATTTCTATTTTTAAACTAATAACACAAATTTAATTTGATAGTTAATCTTAATTTTTGTTTTATATAAATTTTTTTATTAAATAAATTAGTTTCAAAAGTTAAATTATTTACATAAGTTATTTTGACAGATCCTTGATCCCGCTTTTAAGAAACTATTTTAAAGATCAATTTATATATATCTACGGTTCTGATTAACTAGGAATTTTTATAAATTGGGTAAGTTAGATTTTAAATTTTTATAATAGAAATTTTATTGGGAACTCAATTGACCCCCCATCTAGAGTTACTCACTTTGACCAACAAGGAAAGTTTCATATTGGTTTCATTAACCAATGTGTTTGATGACTATTTCTTTGGATTTTCATAAATGAACATGATAAAAAAACTACCATGGAAATGGAATTAATCAGGTAGTTTCATTACCATCAAAGGGACAAAGATATCATCTTTCATTAAAGAACATAAAGGATAAATCCTTTCTCACGTTATTCAATAATAAAACATCACTCATGATGAAACCAACATATCCTACCTCATTGTGAGCATATGTCATCACAGTTTTTATTAATACATCAAAGTATGGAATTCATGACATTAGTTTATAATAATCTTAAATTTTAAGGATCATTACACACATCTGAAGATAAGAATATCTAATGATGCATATAAATTTTTATTTCTTATTGGTGGTTCATGTTCTCGTAATCTCTTTCACTAAAGATTAGCAAAGGGAATAGACCATGAAAAAGTGTCTCAAAGTACTATAAGTCTTCATCCCTAATAGTTGGTATCATTTGTATCCCATAAAATGATATCATCCAGTTATAGAACTTATATTTAATAATACTTTAATGTAACTTCTAGGTTCTCATCATAGTAGGGGACTTTTATAACCTTTCAGTGTGACAAGTACCCTTAATACATTATCACATACTATGTCACGCAGAAGGACAACCATGATGTGATCAGAACTTGTGTTAATATTAAAATACATAAATACTAGTAATCATAAAGCAATTAAAAGTTGGTTCTAGGTAACCTACTCCAACAAGCGACACATTTGACCTTAGTGTATATATGACACATTCAACCTAACTCAACATACATATAGAATATCCAACATTACTGAGAGCACGTATGATACATCTAACCATAATCAGCATATGTAAGACACATACAACTGTACTCGATATAAATATTATACATCCAACATTAGTATATGTATGATGCATTCAATTTTACTCAATATACATACAAAACACACTATAGAAAAACAAGAATTGATAATTGGTTTTCAAAAACACCACTAAATGTTGTTTTAGTAATTTTTAACAGTTGTTTATTAAAAAAACTACTATTTAGCATTCTTTTAAACAACCACTAAAGTTGAAATTTATTTTTTTAAAATTATTTTTTTAATTTTTTCGGTGGTTTATTAAAAAACACCACTAAAATTAATTATAGAAAATTATTAAAATTAAATGATTAATTTTTATTTACTATTTAATAATAATTAATTATTATTTATAATAATTTATTATTAATATTTATTATTTATAATCATTTATTATTAATTATTTCCAATTTTAATTTATTATTAAATGTTAATCATTAATCATTAATTATTTATAATTATTTGTTAGTAATAACTTGAAAACTAAATTAATTCTGAATTCTTAATTGGTAATATTCAATTATTTATATATGTATATATTTACATATAAATGATCACACAAAAACACATATATACAGATTGTTGGCCTTAAAAAATTCATGTCATGCACTTTTCCGCATGACCCATGATATTATCCTTACTTAGACAATACATGTCGAGTTTGAATAGAAATGTGTCACCATGCTAAAACATGAATTGGATTGTATTTACATGTATCGTAAGAATACTCACACACTTAGGGATGGAGATTCATCATAAACTTTTCCCAATTCAGTGGTGTGGTGGTGAGAACCTCCCTCCAGGAGTAGGAAGTAGATTTCATAGATTACTGATAAAAAGGAATTAATGCCTTAAAACACATTTTTAAGGGCCATTCAGGAACTTTTTTCATTATAAAATATTCTTTTATTGTTTATACACCATATATAGGGGCATATTTCACTTCACATGCTTTTATTTGACTCCTCATGGAGCCCAAATGGATTTACGGACCAATGTTATGACTATTCTAAGACGGGTGTCATTTTAGCCCTAAAAAATTATCAAAGTCCAAAATACCACATATCATTTTTCCTGGTTCATAAATCACTTCAATATCTTTGTGAACCATGTGTCATTTGTGGCTCAAATATGGTGGTTTTATTTCCTTCGCATAACAATTCTCTATGAGCGCGTAGTGCTTCACACAATTCATGAAAGGCTCATCCAGCATAGAAATTCTCTCTGACCGTGTAGCACATTGCACAGTTCCCAAAATGATCATATCGCATAGAAAATTAATTTTTAGTATGAGTTTTTATTTGATAACCACTTACATAGTGGATAATTCACTTCATGAATATCCTATGTGGACTGCCCTATGTAAATCCCCTATGAGGACACCCCTTCGCAAAGCTCCCATGTGAACACCCCTTCACAAAGTGCAATATAGAGCTCTATATCTATGTGGCCAACTATTTCAAGAAATAAGTTATTATCCACTACCTATAAATTCCAACACCCACTTTAGGACTATGATGACACTATGAGAACTCATTGGGATGATCGGATTGGACTCACTCTCTCAAAACCACTTAGGTAAAATTCTCGAGTCCCAAATTGGGGAGAGCCTTTTCAATGTAATACCATGAAAACCCTCAATAAGGAAATCCATTTAGAAGGAATAACTCCATGAAGAAATCCCTCACCAGGGTAATAACTCCCCAAATAATCCTATTGCAAGTCACCTATGTGGATTCCACAATGCGGACTACCCTATGTAGGGATCCCTTGCAGAATGGTATATAGCCAATCCTATATGGGGATCCCTAGAGGAATGGTATGTGGACAACCTTATGTGGGGCTCTCTCACAGAATGGTATACAGCCATCCATATTAAAAATGTTATGAAGCCAACCCTATGTGTAATTCCTTTATAAGGAACCTATGTGAATGCCCCTATGTGACCAATCCTATGGGGAATGTCCTTTACATTCAATGTTATGTAGCCAATCCTATACGGAGCTTTTATATGGACACCCCTTCATGAATTACCATGTGAACACTCCTATGTGAGCATATGATTCTTCATGTATTTCCATTATTGGGCCTCCTCCTTAGGTGTAAGCCCAAACCACATCCATTAAGGCCTATTACTTGGTGACAACCCCAATCTTGACAATATCTTTTCCTTATCCTATTACCAGTAGATGGTGGAGGAAACTATACATAGGAATCCTCCTAGGTGTAATCCCCAGACAAATATTCAATTATCATTAAGTCAAGATACTCCTCATTCTTATCATTATTTACCTATAGAAGAGATACTTCTCTTGGTTCAAGAAACATGGGTATCCTCCTAGGTGTAATCCTCGACCAAATCTTTAGTTACCATTGAGTTGAGATACTCCTCATGGTTATCATTATTCACCTTGAGTCAAGATACTCCTCTTGATTACTGATACATGGAAATCCTCCGTGGTGAAATAATCAAAACATACTCTCACCTTACCCACCTACTAGATTAGGTATCTTAGGGAAACTCATGTGTAAGCCCCACCTTATATACTATCGTCACACCTTTCACAGTGCATGAATATCCTTAGGGTGACCTTAGTGCATAATCCCTCCTTTCAAATATAATAGTATGCTCTCATACAATGTGACTGATCTTATGTGGTCTCATGTTTCTCACACTGATCATGACTCGTGTGGGATTAGATATCTATGATGATCATCCCATTATCATGGTGAAAGTTCCTCCATTACAAACCTCCTTTTGAGTTTTAATCCCCGACCATTCAACTGAACTATGTGGGATCTGATTCCTATTCATAGCCGGATATGTAGGATTCCTATTTTAGGTTCAAACCCAATTTTATTTCTCAATTACCCATTTCATCTAAATATATGGTTTTTTTATTCCTATTTTCATAGGATATGTAGGATTCCTCTTCAGGTTCGATCCCAAATCTAAAACACACACCACCTCCCTAGACAAAAATAAACTTCAGAGATCCCAGCTAGTTATATTTAAACCAAAGCATCATTAATTAATAAGAAAAATATAGGGAACCTCTAATATATATATATATATATATATAGGTTTACATCAAATAAATGGTCTTGATTAGATCATTGGTATAGGGGTAACCAGTCCTACACTGGGATTTGGGAAGGATTCGCGAAAACATCTTAAATTTATAAGAGATACCCAAAGTAGGAAATAATTCTCCCCAAAAGAGTGTGAAGAGCCCAACCTCCTGTCCTCTTTAACAGTATGAGTTCCTAAGAATCATTGGAAAAATGACCAGTTATCTCCAGCCTTTGTAAAGAAGGTCTTTACCATAGATACGGTAACCATTAGGTGTTTTCAGTTCCATGAATAAACCCCATTGGTCACCTCCCAAAAAGGGGTGTGAAAAAAAATGGTGAACCTGATGTGAATCGTATTCCAATGTCAAGACTCTCACATATGAAAAAAGACCAATTTTCCATCCATTATTTGAAGTTTATAGATTGAAAATGCACTCTTATTTGTGATATTACACTGATGAGTGTCTTTTTTGTGTTTCCTCTTCAGGACATTCAATATTTCCTATAATCTAAATGGAATTTCTAAATGTTCCGGTGAATTCCAAAAATTTTGTAAAAGATGGTAATGCCTTTAGGGAACCTCAGTCAACTGTGAAAAACCAATAGGAATACAAAAAATATTCCTCGGCTACCATGGATACCAAGGTCGTGTGGCCTCAATGTACACTGTCACCAACACAGCACCTCCATCACTAAACAGTGAATGCCCTGGTGTGCTGGTATCTTTAAAAGGGTTCTATCTCAATTTTGGAAGTAGCACGTGAATGTATCTAGAGGATGAATCCTTGTAGTCCATCCTATCAGTAATGGGTTGTGAGGAAGAAATTGGTCCCCATCACCACATCTAATCATTACGAGATCCTATCCTCATATCAAAATAACAATTTTATTCTGTACCTTGGGGAGGTGGAGGAGGATGTCTTCCATGTCATGGAAACCACCCAGGAAATTCCTAGGAGGTTTCTTATCCACCATGGTCATCATCACAAACATTTGTCACTAATTCTCCAAGAAAATGTTTAGTAAACAATGTTTTTCCTATCCATCCAGATTCATACATCGAGAAGGAGATCCCACCAGGGGAAGCTACCACTATAACTCCAGAGATGTTCTATGTACCTAATATTTCCAACACCTCTGAGGCCCATAGATGCATCTCAATAGAGGCTCCGGTATGATTCCAACTTATTGTTATCCAAAATATTCAAATATCTACACATATAGCCTCAATAAAAAAAGAATCCTAGGTAAAAACCCATTCACAAGGATATGGGAATTTATATCATTTTTAACCCTCTAATAACCACCATTTTCATGAAGTTAGGTGGAATACACTATGATTCCAAATTATCCTCCAAGAAAATATATACATCTTATCATGTGTTTCACATCAGTAAATTTCATCACTATTAGACCAACTAATGATGTAAACCATGACACTATTGAAAAATATATAGGTGTGTCCACATTCACTACTCATATATATCCTGGCCATAGTGAAACTGTGTCACTAGAAGATGATATTTCTTATCTTGAAGCTTGAATATTATAACTTCAATGGGTTAATTTTAGGTTACTTAGTGGAAGAAAATCATTTGAGTACATTCATCATATTAATGATGTTATGCCTCCTTCAACTGAACATATTTAACATGAGAAGGTTTCTCAACCTGTAATGGCAGAATCGAGCAGCCCCACTAAACATAAATTACATAAATCAGCACATTTTACTACATTGCCAACAGATTTTCAAGTGTTGGTACTACTAAGATAACATAAGCTCCCAGTTCAGGAAACTCATCTTAGGTTAACTCATATGGGTATATCCCATGAATTACTAGATTCCCTCATTGCTCAGATGGATTCACTTGAAGGATAATGTGCATTATTAAAACCAAAGATAAATTCGGATATCCCATGAATTACTAGATTCCCTCATTTCTCAGATGGATTCACTTGAAGGATAATGTGCATTATTAAAACCAAATAGAAAGTCGTATCCTGAGTGGGTGGATTCGTCACCTCCCCCTCCCAACTTTAGGAACCCAGACTTCTCTACATCTGATGGAATGGGTGATCCAGAATAGAATCTTTCCCAATTCTCTTCCTCGTGTAGCCCAATGTTGGGAACCCCAAAATAACAAGAGACTTACAAGCTCTGATGCTTTATATGAACATTGGGAGGCCCTAACTTTTCTTGGTATAATAACCTTGCAACTAGTTCTATCTCATTATGGGAATATCTCTATTAGTAATTCACCTTCCAATTTAGATATACGCTAAGGAAAATGATCGTCCTTGACCTCTCCAATTACAAGCAGTGGTAAAATGAGAGTCATATATTTCATTACAATATGGAAGGGTATGACATATTCCATGGAAACACAACTTCCTTGAGAATAGTTACTATAGATATGTGTGAAAAACCTAGAGGATGAGTTTTCAACTATGCTTATTCCTTTGAGGTACCATGGTGGTTAATGAGAATTTGTGACTATAGGAGAACGTATAGAGTATGTTATTCATATAACTAAGGAAATATATTATCAAGAAACACAAGCATGAATATGGAATCCAGGGAAAGATAAAGCAGTTTTTATCTCACTCAAGATGAAAAGGATGAGGTAACATGACCTTGAAAGCATGAACGATAAAATTTATTATTTCCATAATGATCAAGTTATCAAGAACTTCACCTTTTCTTTATAAGTAAACCTGGTCATACTTCTAGAAATCAAGAATCTAGATGAAGTAGGGAAGGATGACCATACAAGTTACTTCCCTTACCATCGTATGTTGGGTCACATGATCTAGGATTGTTTCATCTTCAAATATATAATATAGAATACAATCTACGAGGTTCAAATTCCAATAAATGATGTTGTTTCTGATGCTTTTCCACTGGGGATCACCTCATCGTGCTACGTGTGTGGGACACTTCGGCCGGACGGGTCACATTGTCGCCTCACATTCTCATTTTACAAAGGCATGTGGAATCTGTTGCCTCTTGAGAGATGTTTTCTCCTTGATTGAAACGGGATGACGGGATGTCGGTCTCTCCTTCCGTGGATTCCTCCTCAGAATTTTTCACCTAGTTCGGGTCTCCCTTAAAGATTAAGACATTGTTCTTGAAACTCTTCTCGGTGCCATGTCTTTTGTGGATGCTGGTTAATTACATTGTTTCTATCATGACATTCCAAATGGGTCAAGTAAGGGCAGTGTCCTTCGTTCAGGAGAGTAGTCATGTTGGGCATCGATGGCATGTCTGGATGCTAAAACACTTATACACCTGGTGTTTCCCTTATCATAGGGCTTCTCAATGGTTCGGAAGCCCGAGGCATCCCACGTCAAATGCAGGGAATTGTATACAAGAGACATGTCTCTAAGGTTTTCCTCGGCTTCCCATGTTTAACACAGGGTGTGCCGCGAGTTTAACGTCTAGAGAAGATGGATTAGAATGATCGAAACACTGATGGGATTGGATCAGATGGGTACATACCTAGGAGGGAGAACCTATAAAGTTTACTAGATAGATGGGTCATAATTCCCAATAAGGTCAGACCCAGGATGGCGTGTCCACAAAGGGGGAGATTTCACACCGTGAAGGTTGATCTGGACACCACAAAGGGAGGATCATATGATGGGGGGTCCCAATAAAGAGGACACAAAGGTTTACCATTGGTAGGGATTGAACCTCGTAGAGGCTTCCTACATACCCTATTTAGAATACAGGGATCAAAACCCATGTAGTTTGATAGGGTGAGTCATGGGATCAGGTTGTACACAATAGACAACGACCCAGAAGCATGTTGGGGATTACGCATGGTTAGAGGACTGAGTGCTACAAGGAGAAATGAGATGAATGGGGATTACACATTATTAGTTTCTCATATGAATGGCATGATTTCACCGGGATGTGGAGGCCTAGGTAAAATTAGGATGGATATGGATGAAGTGTCGAAGGGTGGAATGAATGGGGATGGAACTAAGAACCTGTGTGAAGGTGACGGTATCAGGATTGAACCTCAAAGGGGTTTCCTACATATCCCAGTGTAAGGGAATAAAAGTCAACATAATTCTAGAATGGGGATATGAGTTGTTTGAGGAGGCATCTCATGAGAATGGACGTGTGGATGGGGACTCAAAGGAAATGGAACTAATGGATGAAGTCATGATCTTCCTGAGACACAAAGTCTTGAGGGAGAGACTAGGATGAGGAGAATTTTGGGATTACACCTCAAGGAGGATTCCTATGTACATTGCTCAAAAAGGTCAAAGATCAAAGTCCACGTAGTTTAAAAATGGGTCATAGAATCAGGGTATACACAAAGAATAGAAACCCAGAGACATGCTCGGGGCTTATGAATTAGCAACCCATTGCAAGAGGGACACTCTTGGTTGGAGGAGTATGGATTGAGTGTAGGACTTGCGCACTAAGACATCCCAAGAACTAGTCTTACACCACTAATGGGTAGACCAAGGATGTGGATCCCAACAAATGGGACACCAAATTTTACCAGGGTCTGGGGTTGAACCTCAGGGAGGCTTCCTACATACCCTATCTAGGAAACTGGGATCAAAACCCCCATATTTCGAAAGCATACAATTTAACGTCATGCGGGATGAGAGGAGAATATAGTTTAACATTATGCAGTATGTGGGTGGACTAACATGAAGTGTTCAGGACTGATGGGTGATGGGATTGAACCTCATAGAGGTTTCCTATATAGCTTTATTGAAAAGGGGTAAGGATCAAAGTCTATATAGTTCAGTGGAGAGGGGTATGGGACTTACATGCTAAGGTGGACCAAAGAAAATTTCATGGTTGATGCTTACTCTAAACCCATGTGAGTCATTCTTGGTGTGAGAAACAAGAGGCAGTAATAGACTTGATGATCACATCATGAAAAGTGTTTCAGTGAGGAGGAGAGTGGGGATTACATGAGATTAGCGGCCCAAAGAGGAAACAAGGGATTACTCCCAGAGGGAAGCCTGAGAAGGGGTCCAGATATACAAGGAGTATATGACCACCATACATGGATCACCCTATCAGGGAGTGTCGAGGCTTACCCAAGGGCTTCTTGAGGCGCACATGGAAATATAGTGCAGTGGGACAGGAGGAGTGAGAGGGTGCTAGTGCCCATCCTCTTCACAGTCCTCTCAGGCTTTTCACTCATGCGGTTATCACAGTTTAACACCATGTGTTGAGGATGTGGGGTTTCTTGTTATTTTAACATCCTACAGCTCAGATAGTGAGGACTCACTCCCCACCCCTAGGACTTACATAATTTGTACCAACCCGCACTTGGGGAAGGAAAGGTACAAGCATGGCCATGTATTAACGGGGTTGTAGAGTGATCCATTGGGGGGTCCACGTTAGTGTGGCTATGTGAAGAAGAAATATCCATTACTGTGCCTATTAAAAGATGCACGAAGCATGGTAACGCAACATGAATCACCACTCGGGGGACCTTGAAATCACTTCATACAATCCTAGAGGGCCGTACAGAAGAGGGTTTTGCAAAGAAGGAGACCTTGCGATGAAAAGATTCGTGAATATTTGGTACTTCTCAAAGGGGGTGTTCTTCACGAAGATCTGGTGCTTTATGAGGAGGATGTTCTTCATGAAATAATGGGTATTCGTGAAGGAATAATGCTTCGCAAAGTGAGGTTTTCAATGGAGTAGAGCTTTGCCTTAGAAAAAGACTCTTTATTTGGAGAGTGCTTCGCGAAGGCATAATGATTCGCGAATCCTTGAGCACCCTAAAGGGGATCCCTCCTTTGTGAATGGAATAGGACTTCGCCCGAATGGCCCGAAGGCATTCTTTTTATTTTATTATGGATAATACCCCTTTTAAGGGTTGAAGGGGAACCCGTACATGGCCCGTAGGCCCAAGGCACAAGGCCTGACAAACCCACAATACATGACCCGAAGTCCCAGAGGCATATCCACCATTGGTGGGGGCCATGAAGAGCATAAGGAGGCATGACTCGCAGAGGCCAAGTACCTTTGGTGAACCATTTTTTCGACTTCGCAAAGGTCTTTGCAAAACGGGTGCTTGGAAAGTGAATGTACAGAGTAACCATGGTTTCAAGGGGGTTGAGCCTTCTATTTATAGGTAAAGAAGGTCAGAGGGGATCATAGAGCTCACCATGTAGAAAATATGGGTGGTGCGAAGAGGAAGGGATGCCACAGAACCAAAGGGGAAACATCAGACTCAGTCAGACTTGCAGAGGGTTTGTCAAGGTGACGATCGTAGAGCTGGCCACAGAGAAAAAGTCACATCATGGAGAGGTAGGGAACCATTGAGTCATGTAGGGAATCTCTGAATCTTCCATCATGGTCTATGGATAGAATGTTATACCACAAAGGTTTTGGGATTCGTTGTACTCACAAACGGTCTATCACAGATTCTTGAGATCGTAGAGGAGGGATAGCCCTGCGATGTTCTTCACAAACCAAGCCCTTTGGGATAGTTTTGATGGATTTTAGGTCCATTTTGAGTCTATATTTACTTTGAACTAGAGGTGAATTTATTCATGCCTCAAGTGGAATGAATTTCAGCTGCCAAAAATCCCCCCCCCCCTCAAAATGGGAGCTGAAGGAAAAGAGGGTCAAATTCTGAGGAAAAGTCATCGAAAAATTATAAGGATCTCAAAAAGGAGAATCACGAAGCTGGATCACAGAGTCAGATCTCAAATTACAATCATGAATCATCACCATGAATTGTAACTACAAACTGGAATCTTGAATTGGCACCTCAAATCAGTATCATGAAGGGGCCTCACGAAGTGGTATCGTGAAGTCACAACAATATAAGGGTGCTATGAAGTGTGGGAAATGACCATCGCGAAGCCCAAGAGCAGGTCGCCAAAAATCCTGGGCTGACCACACCTATAAATAGGTGAACATGGGCCTTTTTTCCTTACTTATATCTCCATGAAATACTGTGTCGTTTTTATCTCTTCATGAAGCAATCCTCCCCGTGAATGGGACTACACAAATCGGGTTCTCTGTTCTGGTGATCCATAAATGCTTTATAGAACTAATGCATCATGATCTGCTTCTTCCTTTATGACATAGGATGAGATCAAGGATACTTAATGGAAGGTTTTCTCTTTTTGAACCATCTTTTTGAAGGGTCTCTGTGACTGTCTTCGTGACCCGACCAGAAAAGTTTTTCTAAACCTCAGTCCAATGGTTGCTCAGGTGGCTACTCGAGAGGTTTGTATCAATGTTGATCGGAGGGCGGCCATGGAGAAAAATATTAAAATTGGGGAATACATATAGAGAAACTCTGATCACCAATCATTGATAGTATTTTTAATGGAGGTGAAGAAGGAATATCTGATGTGCAAGAACCTTCCACTGTACGGCTTCGACTTGTGGGATGACGTCTTCATCTTAGAGGAAAACAGAGAAGAACTAGCTCACTGGTTCAGAAGCACACCAGAACAATATCAATGGTATAGGGATGTAGATGGCCATTATAGAAAGGATCATACTCCTATCATAATGTACTACCTCCACAACCACATCAACAACATCGGTGGAAAGGAGATAGAGTCAAAGACATCTCGAACTCTATACAAGACAATTATCAAGGTGGGGCTCGGGAATCTAGATAAGGGACGGATCAAAATCTAGAATCAGCACTAGGGTGGTAACTTAACCGATGAGTGGTCCTGGGCCTACTAGGCATGCACATAATGTGAAGAGTTCAAGACTATGCTAAGGCAGTTATGTCTATACAAAGCATCTTGGGATTCCTAATTTGGTGCTTCCCAACCAGAGGAGTTCATACTAGAATTGTTATGTCAGTGGTTGCCGGATAGCAACACATTCCACCTACACCACGGGGAGGTTAGTATCAGCCTCTGTAATACACTATTGACTAGAAATTCTGAATGTTTTATGGATCTCCCCACTGAAACTAGACACATCAGCCATGTTGGGTAAGCTGGAGCAGGCAGAACAATTCATCTCCCATCCATTTCCTTTTTTGACTAGAGCATATAATGATGATGGAACAGACACCATCGAGAAACGATCATACCTACTGTCCTTATGATGTGGTTTACTGGTGGTGTGGGTAGATTATGAACCCATATGTGATCTATACACTCCACATCGGTTTGCGAGACAATTCAGATGCATGAAAAGGCTATCACTGAAGGTGTATCTGGGGTGTTCCATGATAATCACCCATGCGTGATGAGACAGTTGTGGATGATGTTTACATGAGATGATGGGAATATGAGGAATGATTTTCCACCAATAAATTCCTCATTCGGATTGGTTCATGGATATGTATTAAGTTGGGTAGCTAGATACTTGAGAGAGATGCTGAAGCAATCAACCATATGGGATAGTAAAGAAGTGGTCCCCATGCCTCCACTTCAGAGAGTGATGGTGGGGGGACATCATGAGGGTGGTTCTAATGTATGCCAAGGCGATGAGTCTATAGCAGCAGAGGAAATCTACCATGAACCTACTCCAATGGAAGGTGAATAAAGGTAAGAGCCAAGGCTGAGTCCAGCTGCTCCAACTGGAGGAACCCAAGAGAGAGGGTAATCGTCAAGGGGATTCTATTAGTGATCACCTTAGGCCCTAGGGAAATAGGTTTTCCAACCAGTTATTTCTTTTGATTTTGTTTATCCAGAGGCCTAGAAAGAATGGGAATTCTGCAAGCGTTACCTCAGTACTGAAGACCTCTGTGCGAACTTAAACAAGCATGGAATTGATTTGGGGGAACTCGGTCTTGAGAACAATGGATTTAATACAGTCATGCTTGAGGGAAGAAAATTTCTATGGGAACTAGAGATACTGGGGAACTCTGGAGGTACTCCACAACCATTGATAGAGTAGGTATGGGTGTTGTTGAACAATACCATCCAACGAATGGAGTCGGCGGCTCAAACTAGAAGAATGATTTCCCCTTCCTGATGACTCAGAAAACTCTTGGGGGGAATATGTTGGTGAGTAAGACCTCTAGAAGAGTGATGATGAAGAATATTCAAAGGGTTTATCTCCATAAGAAGGTGAAATAGTGGCCTCGGAGGGGACTTCTCTTAGCAAGTCTGTCGTGACTCTTGAAGTAAGCTCTAACTCATATTTTTTGTGTAATTTACCTTTTTGATTTATTTTGATATCTCAAATGACACCTATCTATGTAGGAGGATCTTGAACCAAGTGCTCCTGTTGATGGGAATGAAGGTAGGAGGATAGGTATAGATAATTGAACACTAGGACCTGCAACCAGTGAGATGATAGTTGCATAGTCAAGCAGTGTTAGGGAAGCGAGGGTGGTCTCCTTGTAACCTTCGGATTCGATGACCATTTATGGAGGATCACACCCTGGAATCCTAGCAATGACATGCCTGAGGCAAGATCGTGTGGCTGATTAACATAATTTTCTCATCTTCAGGGACACATCAATTGTTTTTCTAATCAAACTGGCTAACATGACCCATATCTAAACAGTTCTAAAGATGGCACACATGCTTCTAGTAAAAATGGTTGGAGGAATCGAGTCTCCTCTCCAAAGAGAGACACCGGTCTATATAGAATAGGGTGCCCGAGAAGATCAGGATATAGTTCCTTATGGGTGACCAATGGTGATGAGCGATACCGCTAGTGGGACAAAGTATAGAGTTGGTCGGGTGGACATCATTGAATTAGAATCAAGCGATGAAGATCAAATCGAATAATATCTTACTACTGAGCTCTTGGAGTTATTTATTGAATATGAACCTACTGTCCTAGAGGAGTGTGATGAGAATGCTTCTGATGAAGAGGATAGCAAGGATGACCATCGTCGGTTGCGGAAACTGATCAAATGATTCTTTGATAACACCACACAATCAGAGTGGATAAGCCATATGGGAAAAATTCATCCCAAGCTCCTAAAACTATGTGTTTGAGGAGTGTATGTATGATGCTCTCATATTCTCATTTGAGATTACCTTGCTGAGAAAGTGTGGGAGGACCAGAGTGTCCTCAGTGCTGGCTGGTAGCAGAGGAAGGCAATCAACACCCAAAAGCTTCAGGAGGCTGAACAAGAGATCATGTGCTTAGGAATGCGGCAAGATGAGTGATCCTCCTTCAAGTTAATAAGGATTAGGCACTGACTAGGGATAATGAGCTGTGCCCCACGATTGGAAAATATGAAAGTGAGCTTATCATATGAAAACAAATCCTGGAGGCCACACACCAAAGATTAATGGAGTTGAGACATTCAATTGAAGAGGTCAACCCATCTATTGGAGGGGCCAATCCATGGGGGATTTAATTTTCATGGACTCACAAACATACTTTCATGCTCAATTACTTATTTTGGTTGTGTGCTTGAGTTTTTTTATCTACTTTGATTACTATATCTCAATAATATCTGTGAAATAATCAGTGATCAATTCCTAAGATCATGTGGGTCATTCCTGATGTGAGAAACAAGAGATGACCGCATAATCATTCACCTTGAACATGAGAGAACCAAACAATTACCGGACACATAAGGTCTGAATGACCACTCATAGTTTCCATGATAAGAGATGGGGGCCATGAATAGAGAACAGAGTTCTCAAAATAGTGAAATTTCCCTTTCCCAACATGCTCTATCTTACGAACGGAATAACTCAAGGGGTATTGGAATAAATCTGAACAGAGGGGAATGAGAAGTGTGAATCATGATACCCAAAATTCATAACACAATGAGGGTTTCATGATGATGGAGTATAACTATTGACCTATGTTCGAAACATAGTATCCATATCGTGTTATCCTGAAATGGGGACAAACAAACTAGGGTTGACTGCTGACTAAATTCGAATCATGGGGCCAAAACTCAAAGTGTTGTCGATGTCTTCTGGAACCTTGTCACTAAATGGAAGGTGATACTTAAAGCTGAAAATCCATACCACTGGGGGTCCTTTTGGATTTGAAATAGGATGAGGATCCAAATAAGGGGCATGAAAAGTGTAGGAATGGAATTATGGGATATTCAGATAGATTCCAACACTCTTGAAATTACACCACTGTGACGAAATCATAATGAGAGAGCATATCGGTCTGAATAGAGATCAAAACTATTCCCAAATAGGACCCCTTTATTGAGGACCTAGGATTCCTTGTAGTTTTACACCATGAAAATGAGGATGATAGACACATAGTTTAGATTCATATAGTCAGGAAGTTATACATAGTTTAAGGTTGTGCTGCCTGGACCCTGGTTAATAGTTTAAAGTCGTGTTACATGGAGTAGAGACTCCTTGTTTAAGGTTATAGAGTTTGAACCATAATTATAGGTAATGATATAGTAAGGTTAACAAACTTGGGCCTAGGCCCAAGATGAAATTCTCAGGCATCGCTACGTATCATGCGAGGCTATGAATCAAACCGTACATAGTTCTTGAATTTTGTACAGTGTAACATCATATGATAAGGATGTGGGTACCCTAAAGGAGAAATGTGCGGTGTGGTACATAACCCAGTGTGAATGGGGAAAAAAGGATTCCACACCACACAACATGTTCTTGAAAGGGGTCTAGGGCCAAGAGGCCAGAAAGATGAAGGGGGTTGTGACTGGACTATAGATGAGGAGTCTAGGTGTCACTACATATCCCATGAGAATGAGGATCAATACATACATAGTTATTGAGGAAGGTATGGTAGATGTCCAATACCAATAGGATCAATATCCTCTTGGGCAAGGAAACTGTAGTTATTACACAATTTAATGTCATGTGAACTAGGACACTGGAAGTCTTAATTTAAAGGTCATAGGGTTTGGACCGTATGGCGCGGAGAGGCATAGTATAGTGTCATGAGGAAACCTAACATGAATGAGGGTAGAAGAAGTCCACACAAAATCGAACCTTTCCAAAGAGGAAAACCCAGGCCAAGAAGGGGGTAAAAAGGTTCATGACTTTGTGTCTGGACTCAGAGGTAAAGTACCTAGGCGTCACTACATATCTCAAAGGGGTGAGAATCAAGCCATGCGTAGTTCTAGAATGTGGCATGGCGGAGGTCCAATGCCAAAGAGGTAAAATATTCTCAAATGAAGATGTACTACAGCTAGATAGTCTATTAGTATACATCCCATATATAAAAGGAGTAGTTTAACATCGTACGATAAGTACGCAAGTGATCCTATTTTATGGTCATAGAGCTCGGACCATAGGGAAGTGTGGTTCTTCCATGCAGGTACAAACCTTACCCAAATCCCTAATCCCACGTGATCCATGCTCAATGTTGGAAATAAGGGTGGATAAGATATTTACAACACATGGGAGTACACAGTAGTAAATGAAGGCTCATAGTCAAGGATGACCCCATGGCATTGGTTCATCCTCTCAACGCATAGAGGTGCATGGAGGAATAACACTGAGGGTATCAAAGTCTCATCAGAACATGATGACATTTAAATGGATGTGAATTACGGATCTAATGTTTAGGGTATAATGTGGCTAGAGTAACGATGGAGGAAAACTATTGACCATATTCGAAACACATCATCCATATTGTGTGACCTGGGATGGGAATAAATAAGTGAGGGTTGGCTGCTGACCATATTCGTGATGCGGGACCTGTCTCAAATGTCATTCTAGATCTTTTGAGACATTGGCCCAAAATGGTAGGCAAGTCATAAGGCTGAGAATCCATACCACTTGGGAGTCCTTTCAGATGTGATATAGGATGGATACCCAAACAAAGGGAAGTATGAAGCGTGGAAATGGAATGAGAGCATTTCCATAAAAATATGACACTCTAATCCCTACACCACAGTGTGTGTGAGTGCATTGATGGGAATAAAAGAGGCTAAGGGGCCCCATTAATATAGAAAGACTTGAGAAGAATAGTGTAGTAATGGGGAAAAGATAGGTTGATATACCCAGGTCTGGACCCGACGAAAAAGTGTTCGAGCGTTCCTACATATCCCATAAGGATGGGAATCAAGCCATATGTAGTTCTTAAAGAACATTGTTATTAAAGAAAAACACTTCTAGGGGAAATCCTCTTTGATAACGAGGAAGTTGAAGCATCCAAAAAATATTACGGGGCATCCTGGATTTCATCAGGGTGTGGTTGTAGCTTAAAGTCATGTGCTAAGGAAGAAGAAAAGGGGCAATAATACCGAGGCTGGAACCAAGATTGATGATTCGGGTGTCACTATGTATCATGATAGGGAAGGAATCAAGCCACACATAGTTCTTAAAGATGGCATGGTAAGGTACCAATGCCAGGGGAAATATTTTTGTGCAGGTCTAACCCATGCACATAGAAGAGGCATTAGATATTTCTTGTTTGTTTGTTTTTTGAGCAACCAGCCCAAGATGAAAAGTTTGGGTGTTTCTATGGGAATCAAGATTAGTGTAGGTCTTAAAAGGTGGCATGGTGGTGGTGATTAGTTCTAAGGGTGATTTCCTCTCAAGTAATAACACCACAATGCACTGATGTTTTTCATCGTGTGTCCAGGATGATGGTGTTGTGGTTTAAGGTCATGTGACAGGACCGACCCATGCCTTTTAATGTCATGCAGTAAAGAAAAAACTTGATGAGGTCCTGAAGGGGATATGCATGTCATGGTAAAGTGATCCCAGAGTGAATAAATTCAAATAAGTCTACATCATACTACACACCAATCCCAGAGATCACTCAGGCCAAAAATGCTGAAAGAGAGGGAAATTGAAAAATTATTGTGTGGTTTAACACTGCGCAGAATGGATGGGTTCTTTACTTTTAAGGTCATGCGGGAAAGACCATAAATTCCATGCAGTGTAACATCTTATAGGTAGGAAATAATAGTTTAACGTCATGTGGGATGAGAGAGATCTTAGTTTATGGTCTTAGAACTCGAACCATGAGGTAGGGTTCGAAAGGGATGAAAAGGTTGAGGTACCTAGGGATGGACCCAAATACTAAATTCCTGGGCATTCCTACATATCCCATAAGTATCAGAATCAAGCCATACATAGTTCTAGAATGCCATTCAGTTTAATGTCATGAGGTAAGGATGTAGATGTAAGGGGAAATTCTATAGGGGGAGTACATGGTGAGACTATTATAAACCCAACGTGAATGAGGATAAAAGAATTCCACTTTCCACACCATGTAATCACATAATAATCAGGGCCGAGGGTCTGAACAAAAGCGATAATTTGTAGATCCTAGGATGGACCTGAGGAAAAAACTTTTGGGTGTTCCTGTATATCCCATATGGATGGGAATCAATCCATATGTAGTTCTTTAATTCCATGAGGTTTAATGTCATACGGTAAGGACTTGGAAGGAATATAGGTATTCCTAAGGGAGGCACATGGTGTGATAAAGCATATCCAATGTGAATGTGGACAAAATAGGTCCACATGGCATCTCATGCTCCGATATACTTAGGCTGAGAGGCCAGAAGGAAGTCATAATCCATGGTACCTGGGGCTGGACCTAAACAAAAAATGTTTGGGCATTTCTACATATCCCATAAGGATGGGAAATCATGCCAAAATTAGTTATTAATATTCCATTCATTTTAATGTCATGCGTTAAGGACTAAAAAGATCTTAGTTTAAGGTCATAGAGCTCGGACTGTAGATGCCCAGTTTAATGTCGTGTGTGTGGGACAAAAGGGAAGAAAAAAAGGTAAATCACTACACCTGATATTTGGGACACCAAGGGGATGGTGATAATGATAGAGGATAACTACTGACCATGTTCACAACACAGTATCCATATCATGTGACCTGGAATGATAAAAAACAATTGAACATTGACCGCTGACCATATTCACAATGTGGGACAAATGTCATTCGAGATTTTCTATGATGTTGGCCCAAAAAGGTAGGTGATCCAAGGTGTCATGAGACCAAGCCGCTAGGGGGTCCTTTCGAATGTGAAAGATGATGAACGCCCAAAAAAAGTGATGTGTGAAGCATTGTGGTACCCATGTAGTTTAACATCTTGTGGTAAGGATGAAAAAGATCTTAGTTTAAGGTCGTAGAGATCGGACCATGAGGTATGCTTATTGCTTGAAGTTTATCATCATGCAGGATGAGGGTTCACTCATGTGAAGTACTTCTTGATAAACTTGGAATTGGTAGAAGTAATGAGCTCACCATCCATGGAGACCATAGAGTATGCACCATTGGGGTAAACCTTCTGAATGATATAAGGTCCCTCCCATTTGGGTTCTAACTTTGGTAGCTTCCTTCCAGGCATCATTGGTGTTCTCATAAATAATACCATGTCACCTTTAAGGAAGGAACAAAGACATTGTTTCCTCTGGAATTGGGGATGACCTCATTGATTTAAGATTCAAACATTCCAAACGGTTTCTAATGGGTTTGTTCGTAGAACCGGAAACATCCAATGATTCCATATCCATTTGAACCTACTTTCCAAAGGTAGGCGCTCATTAGTTGTGGACTGATGAGGCTTAAGAATTTTCATTGGTCGAGAGGATGGAAGGTCGGACTCATCACACCTTTTTGAGGGGAATTATTGTCTACTCTGGGAATCTCTTTATAAATTTAAGTTATGTTCGTGAATCTTTATTACATTACCCAGTATAAAATGTGCTTTCCTTTAGATCTGACAATCAATGATTGATATGTAGGAAATTTAGAGAATCTTTTATATGTATTTGAGGTTCTTCATCGATAGAGAATCATCTGTATTTGTTTAGAGATTCTTAGTCAATGGTATCCTTTAATACATAAAAGTATCTTGGTCATTATGATGACTATACTGTTTTTAAAGCCACTCAGTGGGGCACTTGAAGTTTATTGTCATTCAGAAGGACATGGATTATTTCAGAGTTGGGATCGTACCCACAAATGGGCTACCTACATATCCTTTGTTTAGGAAAATGAATCAGAACCCACGTAGTTCGAGTAAGGGAATATGATGTTTATGATTGATGGCTCAAAGAAAGATGTCATAATTACTTTTACACTCTAAGCTCATGTGAGTCATGCTTGGTGTGATAAACAAGAGGTATTGGTAAAACCAGACAGTTGTACCATGAAAGATGCAATCATAATAAATGATGTGGGGATTATATATGTATGACTTCCCAAATAGATGAAGATTAGGATTTACTTCAGGGAATAAATCCAGGAACAGGGTCCATAAAGGTATATGTACTTTATGGAGATTTGGATACTCTAATTTGGGGCTTACTCCTGAAAAGGAGGCCCAAATTAGGAGGGGACTTATGATTGGGTTTTAATCTTGAGAAGGATATCTAGATCAAAAGTAAATTAGGACTGGTTAAGAGAAATTAAAACTGGGGGCTTACTCCTGAGAAGGAGGCCCAGGTTAAGGAACTTTGAGAAATTAAGGGACTTGGGGCTTACTCCTAAAAAGGAGGCCCATATTTGAGACTAGGGATTACTCTTGAAAAGGAATCCCAGGTTAATAGAATTATAATTGGGGCTTACTCCTGAGGAGGATGCCCAAATTAATGAGGACTTGGAACTGGGGATTACTCCTGAAAAGGAGGCCTAATTAAGAGAACTTGAACTAGGGATTACTCCTGAAAAGGAGGCCCATTGTTTAAGGATTCTCTCATCTTAAAGGATGAGTTTGAATGAATGAACTCTCTAAATTTAGTGACATAAATATTTGTGAATCACTAAGAGACGTTCCATAGAATTCCTTTCAGATAAGGAAGTCAATCAAGAAAACATTCAAAAAATGGCTTTGAAGAGTGTCTTGAAGACTGAATCTTGAATAGGAGAGGTGGAATGGCATAAGAGGGGTTAAATGGGTAGGAAGGGCACCCAAAAATATAAGAGCGCGCAAGTCCTGGGGAGTCTCTCAAGTACTGCGTAGGCGTGCAAGTCCCTGGTCGCGTAGGTATACCTGCGCGGCACATGGTTACTTGCACGATTGTTAACCAGTAGGGTAATACTTGGGAGATCCTTGACCAAAGCCTTTAGAATTATCCTGAGGTACTTCCAGAAGATGGGCGTGCAAGTTTTAATGAGTAGGTAAGGAGGCGCGCAAGTATGTTCATTTCCCTTAAGGGTAAAACACCTTAGGCGCACAAGTGTCAGTGAATTCTAACACTTAGACCTTACTCCTCTTGTCTAGACCTTCCATTCTAGGTAAAGAATTACCTTAGAAGTGTTCGGAAGACCTGAAGAAGAGACTTGGGTGTTCAGAGCTATGTATCTGAATCCTGGAAAAATTCCTCCTCAAATGGGGGTCCCACCGGGGGTATTTATAGGCTGGAGAAGACCCCGGGCGGTTATCACTTAGGGTGCGCAAGTGACTTGCACGACCAACTGCGGCGCGCAAGTGTACTTGCGCGACCATTGTAGAACTTGCGCGACCCTTGCACAATGTTCTTCTTCTTCCTTCCTTTGTCAATTTTTGATATATGTCCAAAGGTTGAATCAATTTGAGATAAGATATTCTCCTTTTCCAATATTTAGACTCTGTGACGAAAGGAGTGTCAACAAAAGTCCCCCCTCAGAGTTGGATCCAAAAGAAATGAGGATTTGACTCTGAGGAAATCAAGAATCAAAAGGAAATTGGGGCACGCAGGGTCTGGCGCGCAAATGAGCTTCGGGCGCGCAGGGTCTGGTGCGCAGGGTCTGGCGCATAGGGGTACGACCTTGTCTATAAATAGGGGGTTCCATTCCGCGCAAAGCACTAAGTTCTCACAGATTTATTGCTCTCAGCGAGCAGCTTGGCTCTCGGATTTCGCTCATCCATGCAAGTGATTCCACTGTTTTGCGCTTCTTGTTTCTTGTGTCGCGCTTCTGTTAAGGTATTTAGACTTTCGCGGTGAAACCTGCGTGCCCAATACTTGTGCGACCGAAGGAGACTTGCGCGCCAACTATGGGTCTTGCACGCCTTAATGACTTAGAAAATTTCTTCAAATCCTTCACAAATTTTATGAAAAATTAACATACTTTAAGAGTTAATTATTCAACTTTTGTGCAGATCAAATGGATCCAAAGAGAATCGGAACGACTGATGAAATGGAGAGAAAAATAATTGAGGATATGATGGAGATCATTGTCCATGATTACTATACTATCTACGACAGTACTCTCCCAGAATTAGCTAAGTATCTGAAGAAATATCATCGTGATTTCCCACACAGCATCTATCTGCCTCTGTATGGCCATGGTAATCTGCAAGATGTCAATGTTCCAGATGCAAAGAACTATATGCCTGAGATGCAGCTAAACTGCTACTCCTCTATTTCGGTTATGCTATGCATTAAGAGAAACAACATTGGTATGAACTTTCAATTTTTTCCTGCATGCCATTTCCTTGCAGATATGAAAATGGAAAACCCATGGGTTGAAATGTTTTCGACTGTCAGTTGGTGGAGAGAAGACAAATATGGTATTAGAACAATATTTTAAAAGAGTACTCTCTCCAAATGGCTCTTTACTTCCAATGCTTCATTCTCAAATCCATGTATCCATCTTCTAAGTCTCTTGGACAGAAACAGAGTCACTGTTTGATCAGCAGAAATTTTTTCTCAAACCGCACTCAAGAACATTCTTTTACAATTGTTCCAAGAAGAGCTGGTATCACTGCATCTCTTATGGTATCCAGTTGAATGAATGAATTCCAGTTGGCTACTGATGAAGCTCGGGATGCCGTAAATCAAATGAAGAGTTATGTTGAAAGTCTTTTGTAATTCCTGAAAAAGAGAAGAGACTCCAGTCTGTGGATGTCCTTCTAACTCTTGTGCATCAATGAAAACACTTTCACCTTCAATCATTTGTACCTGGATTCTCTTTTTCTATCTGCTTTAAATTTACTTAAGCCAATGGGCCTAGTGAGCATAGTTTGATTTTTACTAGGATTAATATAAATAAACCTACAAACTTTGAATCTCTTAATTGCTCAATATTACCTAAATCATACAAAATGTATGTTTAGTGAGCTTGAACTTGACTTTTATTCAGAGTTCCTTTGTCTTTTTTGGGCAGTTTAAAGTCATGCACGTCGGACATAAAAAGGATAATTTTTAAGGTCAAAATAGCTTTGACTGAATGAATTAGAATTGACTCAATTCCTTGACAATTTATCTGAAAACATATTATCATACTCAAGTATAAGAGAAAATATGTAAACTATGACTTAAGAATATTTGAATTTGAGGAATGATATGAAAAAGAGCTAAAAGGCATTAGAAGAAGTGGTTCCCAAGAATGAAGTTACCATTATTTAACAAAATCGTTAGGGGGTTGAATTATGCAGGGCCACCTAAGGGAATTGGCTGCATAGTCAAATAAATAGCATCTTTTGGCTGATAGGTCCGTTATGTAGACTACTTATGCAAGGCCACCTAAGGGCACGTGCTGCATAGTCAGGCAAAATAACTCTCAGAAATTTACTTTCCTAGTGCTAAAAATCCAGTGAAAGTTTATGGAGATTCAAATTTTCCAAAGTATAGAGTTTGATGTATGGAAAGAGGTACTTGAATATGGAGAAGATATTTCCAAACAAGATTATCGAAGAACTGGATGGATATCACTCCTACGAAGGTCTGACCCAAACGTGGGGAAGGATAATATAAACCATAGACTTGAATACTTTCAGATCATGAAAAAGGATATGGGACAAATATGTTAAGGATGGCTATTTTTTCAGATCCCTACATATTTTCAAGACAAATAAAGAAAAAAGAGGTTTTCCTCCCAAGAATGAAGTTACCACTATTTAACAAACCCGTTAGGGGGTTGAATTATGCAGGGACACCTAAGGGAATTGACTGTATAGTCAAATAATAGCATCTTTTGGCTGACAGGTCCGTTATGTAGACTGTTTATGCAAGGCCGCCTAAGGGAATGTGTTACATGGTCAGGCAAAAGAACTATCATAATTTCAGGCCTTTTGTGATTAGAAGTTAAGAAAAGGGTTATGAAGATCTGAAAATATTTAAGGTTAGGATTATGACACATAAAGATGGGTATTGTCCAATGTATGCAGAGATACACAGATCAATGCTAACCATAATCATGTTGTGGCTGGGTCCTGAATGGAAATGTTGGACTTCACTACGTATCCCATAAGGATGGGAATCAAGCCATACGTAGTTATTGAACTACAGTTTAACATCGTATGGGACAAATAGAATTGGAGATCTTAGTTTAGGGTCATAGAGCTTGGACCATTATAAGAAATACATAGTGTGTGTTTTCATGGGGACTTTTCAGCTAGGGGACTAAAAGATGAATTTGGGGTTAGGCCCAAAAGACTTGGGGCTGGATTCGAGGGATACTCGAACGTTCCTATGTATCCCATAATGATGGGAATCAATCCCACATAGTTCTAGAAATACCCTCTGTACAAATTTGGTTCGTACAAGTGAAGGGTGAAAGGGGACTTTAGTGCAATGATGGTTTAACCCAAGATAAAAGGTTCAGGTATTGCCATGTATGCACGTAGTCTTTGAAATGAAACATGATTGAAAATCAATGTAAATAATGATTCCCTCTCAGGTGAGGATATCAAAGAATATTGTAGTTTATTGTCATACTGGACAAAAGTTTTGTATAGTTTAATGTCGTATAGAAAGGACGAAAGTGAACCAATGTAAAGATATTGATTCTAGGGGCGGTTTCACGAATCAACATTGTATGAGATGGAGGTGAACCGATGTGAAGAGATTGGTTTTGGGCTTGAACCTTGTGATGTTTCCTACGTACCCAGCCTAGAAGGCAAGGATCAAAGTCCGCATAGTTCAATTCAACTGATGAATTAGCAATCAAGTTGTTCTTGGGGACAACGACCTAAAAAATAGTGTTGGGACTTACACGTGATTAGTAGCCCAGAGAGAGTGTTATGGTTGAAGTTTTCTCTAAGCTTACGTGATTCATACTCGGTGTGAGAAACAAGAGGTAACAACAACCTTAACGATGCGTAGTTTAATGTCATGTAGGACATATGAAGGGACTATGCAGTTTAAAGTCTTGCAGTTAGGACTATTGGTGCTGCACAGTTTAATGTCATGTAGCAGGGACAAAGTACAGTTTAATGTCATGTAGGACATATTAAAGGACTTTCGTACAATTTAGCATCATGTAGCTAGGACGATGGGGACAATACAGTTTAATGTCATGTTGGAAAAAAGGGGGACTGTGCAGTTTAATGTCATACTGTAAGGACAAAAGAGAACATATTTTAACATTATGTTGGACGTATTAGGGACTTTTTCACAGTTTAATGTCATGTTGGACGAAAAAGGGACGATACAGTTTAGCGTCATGTTGAACGAAAGTGAGAATAGTTTAAGGTCATATGCATGGACCATTGGTTATGCAGTTTAATGTCTTGCGAGATGTAAGGGACTTCTGTACAGTTTAGCGTCATGTAGCTAGTACGTCACAGTTTAACGTCATGTTGGATGAAAGTAATACAAATAGTTTAAGGTCATATGCATGGACCGTTGCTGTATGGTTTAACGTCATATAGCAAGGATGATGAAGGGGACACAGTTTAACGTCATGTTGGACGGAAAATGATATATTTTTTGTTTATACAAAATACTTCTTCAGAAATCTGGCATTGGTTGGAGTAGTGATGAGTTCTCCATCCATCGAGATTAATGAATATGCTCTATTGGAGTAGACCCTATGTATTGAATAAGGTCCTTCCCATTTTGGCTCAAGCTTGGGAGGTTTCTTTCCTGGTATCATCGTAGTTCTGAGAACTAATACCAGTTCTCCCTGAACGAATGAACGAAGACGAACTTTTTTGTTGAAAGCTCATGCTATTCGATTCTGATAGACTTCCAAGTGGTGCAGTGTACACAATATTTTCTCATCTAACAGTTCCAATTCATTCAATCGCTTTTGAGATTGCTCATCTATAGATGACTGATCAAAAATGGATACTCTGAGTGAGGGTAATTGAACCTCAATTGGCAAGACTGCTTCTGTTCCATATACCAATGAGTATGGAGTTGACCGTGTTGCAGTGCGGGTGGTGGTCCAATAATCCCATAAAGCTTGAAAGAGTTTATCAGGACATGACTTCTTATCTTTATCCACCATCTTTTGCAGTATATTTTAAAGAGTCTTGTTGAAGGCTTCTATCTAGCCATTGTCCAATGCATGATACCGATATGAATGGTTGGATTTGATGTTGTATTCTTGATACAACTTCTTCACCTCTTATGAACAGAAGTTGGTGTCATTGTCTGTCAATATGGTATGAGGGACACCAAATCTGGTAATGATGTTAGACTTGACAAAGCTAACAATGCATTTTGAACTGACTTCTTTAAGAGGTATTTCCTCTACCCATTTGGAAAAGAAATCAGTATCAGTAAGAATATACTTAAATTGCTTAGCCGTAGTTGAAGGGTAAGGTCCCACCACATCCATTCCCCATGTGGCAAATGGCCATGAGTATTTAGCTGTATGAAGAAACTCTGGAGGTTGATGGATGAAGTTGTCATGTACTTGGCATGAATGACACTTCTTTGTGAAATCAAAACAATCTTGTATCATTGAATGCCAAAAGTATCCAATCCTTCTAATCTGATCAGACAGTCTATGTCCAGACTGGTGGGCACCACAGACTCTTACATGCACTTTTTTCATAACATCCATTGTCTCTTCACCATCAATGCATCTGAAGAGAACTCCATCAAAACCCCTTTTGTATAGGAATTTCTCTAAGTGATCTGAGCTATCATAAAGAGTGAAATTGACCACATGTCTCTGGACTTGTTCTTTCCCGGCTCTATTAGGTGGAAGTGTTCCATTTTGAAGGTATTACCTGATAGGTGTCATCCATCCTGTAGTATGACCATATGGTTCAGGAATAGGACTAATTTCCTTGATCTCCTCTGTTCTGGTTCGAACATAAGGTGAAATTGTACGACGGTGGGCAATACTGATGGTTGTCTCGTCCCGATTTGGATCTGCCAGAGCTGTGGCTATATTAGCCAATGAATCAGCTTGGGCATTTTGTGATCTCAGGATATAAGAAAATGTCAATTCTGTAGGAAATTCCGCCATTAACTCTTTGACGTAATCATACAAAGGGATCAATTCTTCTTTTATGATTACATAATCCCCATTGACTTGTTTGATTACCAGGTCTGAATCACCTTTCACCTTTAAGTGACTCACTTGTGCTTGAAGTGCCAACTCCAAGCCTGCGATGAGAGCTTGGTATTATGCTTCATTATTGGTACCAACTTCCCATAATAAGAAGGAATAAGGTAACACTACCTTTTCTGGAGAAATGAGCACAATTCCTAAGCCAACTTTGTTGAATTTAGGATTTTCCATTTCCTTCCCTGTTGGACTTCTGGAAGTACCATCAAAATACATTTCCCATACTTGAGGACAATCCTGAATAGAGAAGACTTCCTCATCATGGAGTTCAATATCTGAAGATGTATCTTCTACTGAAGGATGTTCAGTAAGGAAATCAGCCAGATCTTGGCCCTTTATTGCCTTTTGAGACACATACTGAATGTCGAATTGCTGCAAAATAACTGCCCACCTTACCAGACATCTTGTAAGCATTGGACGACTAAGGATGAATTTGAGCGGGTTATTCTGAGATACAAATTGGACCTCGTGATGTTGCAGGCAGTGTCTCAACTTATGAACTGCAAAGATTAATGCCAGGCAGCACTTCTTAATATTTGAATACTGGGTTTCTGCTTCAAGCATAGTCCAACTGAGATAGTATAGGCTGTTTTCATTCCCAGCATCATTCTTCTAAGCAAGAAAGGCACCCAATGATCGCTCTAAAGCTGTCACGTAGAGGATAAGTGGTCTTCCTTCAACAAGTGGAATAAGTACCGGTGGACTCAATAGATACTTCTTGAGAATATCGAATGCTTCTTGACATTCTTCAGTCCACTGGTAAGTGACTCCCTTCTTCATCAATTTGGTGAAGGGTAAACTTTTTCCTGCCAAATTGGTGATAAAACGCCGAATATAGGCTAAGAATCCTTGAAGTCCTCTCAATTATTTCAAATTTCGAGGAGGTGACATACCAAGGATTGACCTTGTCTTCTCAGGATCGACTTCAATACCACGATGGCGTATGATGAAGCCGAGAAATTTTCCTGAGGTTGCCCCAAAAGCATATTTTAAGGGGTTCATCTTCAAATTATGTTGCTGAAGTTTGCAGAATATGACTTCCAAATCAGCCAAGTGATTAGAACATTGTTTGGATTTGACCACCAAATCTTCCACATAGCATTCAACAAACTTCCATAAAAAGGGTTTGAAGATACGATGCATGGCATGCTGATATGTTGCGCCTGCATTACTTAAGACAAAGGGCATTACCCGGTAGAAAAACACACCATGAGGGGCTCTGAAGGCCATGGATTCCTCATCTTCTGGGGCCATTCGGATTTGATTATATCTAGAATATCCATCCATGAAGGAAAGTGCTTCATATCCAGCTGTTGCATCAATTAAAAGTTCTGTAATCGGAACTGGGAAATCATCCTTAGGACAATGCTGATTAAGATCTCTGAAATCAATGCAAACTCTAATTTTCCCATTCTTCTTTTTCACTGGGATAATATTAGCCAACCATTTGGGATATTGAACTTCTTTGATGAAGTTATCTTTGATGAGCTTATCCACTTCAGCTTCAATTTTGGAAGCATAGGTTGGGTGTGTTCTTCTAGCGGCTTGTTTGAATCCTCGATGCTCTTCTGGTAAACCCAAATGATGAGTGGCAACATCTGGATCAATCCCTGGAATCTTTGTATAGTTCCAAGAAAATATATCTTGATTTTGATTTAGAAAGGAAATATACATCTCTTGCTCTTCAAGAGTCATGGCCGCACTAACTAAAGTGGGGTGTGGATCTTCTTTTGTACCGAGATTTATTTCTCTGAGTTCATCTACAATGGTAGAGATACCCTCTTCAAATGCTAGAGGAGCATCTCTAAGATCTTTCTCTTCTTCTTCAACATGTGTTATTTCTTCTGTTTCTACTTGCATAGTGGATGATGAAGCAGAATTTCCATGATCAGAAGACATGTTAAAATTTGAACATCTTGAAGAAGAAGCTTCCATTTCTGACCCAATTGATGATGAAGGGTCTTCCATGGGTAATAAAGAGGAGATGATGGATTGAGAATAGACATCATGATTTACCTCTAACATTGATATAACTTCTTTTGGCCTAATTGGCGAAGTATAGACTTGCTGGATTTCAGGGGATGAAATGAAGACATCTCCATTTGGGCTTTCATCACTGCTTGGTGGCTCACAAATTTCTCCCATGTTGTCTGGCTCGATTTCCATAATTGACATTATGGATCTTTCCATAAGAGTATTTTGATTTGGGTCTATCTTGTCAATTTGACTGATAGGAAACACATAATCTGTACTCACACGTGTAAATGGATTTATTGGAATCTTCTCCATACCATATGGAGCATTAACTTTGGTAATCTCCCTTGTTGTGGATTTCTCCTTTCCTTTCATGTGATAGAATTCTGCCTCAATGTATTGAGATTCACATGTCTTGAACGGGGCCTTATCACCATACAAAGTCCCAACTTGACCATCAAAACAATATTTGAGACATTGATGGTATGATGAAGGGATATCCGCATGTTGATGTAGCCAGGGTCTTCCAAGCAATATGTTGAAGGCTAAATCTTGGTCAATAACCATGAAATCTGAATTAGATACAAGATCTCCAAACTGAGTTCTGAGTGTAATCTCTCCCAGTGGTTCTTGTTCATTTTTATCATATCCTTGTAACATCATAGTAGAAGGAGATAAATTAGATTCCTTGAGGCCCAATCAACAAAGTGTACGAATGGGGATGAGGTTGACTCCTTAACCATTATCAATGAAAGCCCTTTGGATGTCTACACCATTGACCTTTCCAGATAAATACAAAGGTATAATGTGTCCATGCACGACATCATCTTCATCTTCATCTATGAAAGATATCACTGCATGGAATTCTTCAGGATTATTCTCTACATGGTATACTTTAGTTGCAACAATTTCAGTTTCAAACTTCTGAGGACTAGACAAAGCCTCAATGAGTGCCTCCCGAAGATCCTTTGACCGATTCAAATCATCCAAAATTGATAACTTGGCTGGTACTTAGGCCAGGTGTTTCAATATATCATACTTTTGATCCAAAGGTCTGCGTTTCCCAACAGGAACATGTGGTTTAACAGGTGCCTTGGAAGTTGATGTTTTGGAAGTTGATGCATCTTGTATCAGGGTAGAAGTTGGTAATACTCCTGGTTTTGGAAGATTAGACCGATTAGGTCTATTTACTTGATGAGAAGAAGAAAGTGGAACCTTCAACCGATTTTCCAGTATAATTATGTCAGGACTGAGTTTGTTATTGGTGGAAGAACTTGTTTGTTCTTGTTGAGCTCGCTGAAGGGCTCTACCACAAGTTTCTGCCACATATACAGTTCTAGCAGGAGTAGAATTGGAATAGTGGCCTCTAAAAGATCCACATCTTCCCCTGTATCCTAAGCCTCTGGAACTTCCTCTGATTCCTCTGTTTGATACATGGAATTTAGGCTCATCAAAAGTGAAACTGCGACTAGAATATGGATCTGTTAATTGAATCATATTAACAGAACCGAAGATCAAATCTTCATCCGATGAAGACTCTGCCTGATTAACCTATTTAGTCTGTTCTATTTGGTGGGGCAGTGCCCGTGGATTCGAAGTAGATGGCATGAAATATTCCAGAGTCAAAGACAGCTTAGGCTTTGACACATACTCATCTTCTTCCGATTGTTCCACTTTCTTGGAATTGTGCTGTTTCTTTGAGGATTTTCCCTCTAATGAAGAGGGTTTTGCTGCGGCATTTATGGAAGAAGGCACAATTGGTTTCTTCAATTGTGTTCACAAAATAGCATGAGTTCGGTTGATCGTCTTTCTGACCATCCAATCATCATATTTTTGTGCATTTTTTCTTTTGACTTCTTGCCATTCGCCTTCCTCCTCTGGAACTGTAGCAGCAACACATGCTACCTGAGCTGAAGAACCTTTCAGTTTGACTTGTCCCAAGTCGACCATCTTTTTCAGGAGTTCTTTGAAGACAAAACACTCCTGGATGGGATGCCCCAACATTTGATGAAAGGGGAAATAATTAGGACGGTCTTCATCTCCTTCCTTGTTTGGCCTCTTGGGCCTTGGCAATTGAACCAGATTATTTTCCAGAGCCAAAATGAAGTAGCCAGGAACTTGTTCATTTCGGAAAGAGTAAACTTTGCTCTTCAGATCCTCAAATTGTTTGCATCTTTGATCTCTTTGATCATCTTGATGAAACGGTCTCTATTGTTGGCACTCAGTAGGTGGAGCCCTTCGAGAAGATGAAGGTTTTGAAGTAGAAGCAGGTACAAGTGCTTGTTTAAGCATAACTGTAGCAGTCTCTGCTTTACCCATTCTTCTTCCTGGAGATGATGGAATTGCACGAGATTTAGCCTTAGTCTGTATAAGAGAATCTTCAATCTGTTTAGCGATTGAAGTAAGGTCTCGAAACCCTCCTGCGTATTTCACAGGGATCAATGGCATGTGTAATTCGTCACGTAGATTTGCCTCATAGATTGGCAATAGTTCCTCTTGAGGTAGTGCTTAGCTCTTGGAATATGTTAATCCTTTCTAGCGAGCAATGAAATCAGAGACTCTTTCATTCTCCCTTTTCTTACAGTTTGTAAGATCGAAAACTATTGTCTTTGGAAAAGCTGAGCTGAATTGAAGAAGAAATCGTTGACGGAGATCTTCCCATCCAGTAATTGACCGGGATTGCAAGCTTGTATACTAGACAAAGGCTGGTCCTTGCAAGGTTCGCACGAAGCATCTGAGTTTCACTGCTTCTTGTTGCTCCGGAGTTCCCATCATAGGATCGCAACAAGGAACGTAATGCGTCAAATGCTGTTCAGGATAGCCTGATCCATTGAAAATAGGGAATATAGGGTTTCCAAAACTTGATGGGGGAGAGATTGAATCTACCCATTCAGGGTAAGCTCTCTTTTCTGGTTGAACCTGCACACGCTTCCCTTCCATAGTATCTAACCGAGCTGTTAATGACTCAATGGTAGTTATTAAATTTTGAGAAACATCCGGTTGAACTTGGACTTGGGAAGGTGCAATGACTGGAGCTTGAATAGATGTGGTGGTGGGTGCTGCAACTGATGGTAGCACTACCAACTGTTGTTGCACTTGACCCGTAAAATTAGACCTGTGAGGGTGTACTAATAGAGGAGGATATTCTTGATCCATATTATTAGCTGCAACAAATTCCCTTGGCTGACTGACTCCAGCACACTTAGGAAGAAGACTAACCTGAAGTAGTTATGCATTCAACCTCCTCAATTCCTTCATTTCTTCCTCCTGTTGTGCAAACCTTTAATCTAGTGAGAGCGATTGGCCTTCTCCAGAGGAAGGATATGTAACCTGATTCTTTCCCCTCCCTTTGTTGGATCCTTTTTGGAGATGGGGAAGTGGGTTACTTGAAGGATTACCTAGGTTCTGAGTAATCCTTTGATTTTGTTTACGCACACCTTCTTCATTTGTGTCTGTGCATACATCTTCTTGAGCAGGAACCTCTTCATTTGAATCCCCTGAGTGAGCCTCATCTGGTGGATCAGCAACAATGGAATTGATGACATTGATTTATGCATAACGTATCGCATCCCTTCTATCAGCATTTCTGTGATATTGTATTCTTCCATGTCTTTGATGAGACATTGCCTTTTGTTGATTCTATCCCTTAGGAACTTCTTGAAAAACCATAATTTGGAGGTAATCTCCTGATAATTTGTCTCTTCGTTCCTCCTGTGGCTTCTTCCCCAATTGAGAGAAGACCAACTTTTGCTGAGGAGGGGATTGATGATTTGAAAAATTCCCCAGTCCGGTGGATTGGGGCTGTTCCTGCTGCCTTTGCTCAACTCCTCGAATCCTATTTGTTGATTCTGAGTGTTGGTTTAAAAGAGTCCCCAGTCTGGAAAGCTGGGGTGGCTCTTGACATGCTATGTATGAGACTTTCTTAAAATCTATCCTGATCTTGCGGACCTTAGTCCGGAAATTAGCTGGATGCATCAACCTGCATCCACTTTTATCACCCGGTTCAAAAGACCGTTAAATGATTTCTGACACTTCTATCACTTGGTGATGTGCTTGCTCTAAATGAGAGGACTGTTCAATATTCTTGTTCACTTGATGCAGGAGTAATTCAACAACTTGTTCTCTGTATGCTTGATTTTGAGAGGAACTAGTTGAATCCTGTTCTTGGGCAAGCTTTTGATTACAAACAAAGCCCATTGACTTTGGCTGGCCATGGGAAATAACATTGCATGAGACCATTTTCGGCAGGCTTTGCTGACTGGAGAGTACAATGAAATGTAGTGCTCCATGAACACCCCATCCTCTGATATGAATACCAGATGGGGCATTGGCAATTAATTGGCGCAATCTTCTTAGTGCACCAAGGCATGAACATTGAAGGGATCTTTGCTGCTTTTCAGCCTTCGGATATCGAGAGACTGATAGAGATGCCAAATCAATCTGACATTGTAACCCTTCTATTATCTTAACATGATTTTCATATTCATCATAAGATAATACTTTCTTTTTCAACTGACAAAGATTTTTCCATATATTGAGACACATATCATGAATTCCATCTTCCGTCAAAATCTCTGGAATGTCATACTGAGAGTCATCCAGAGGCCAAAACATGACTGACACTTCACCTTTCGCCAGTTGTTTTCTCATGTTCAACATTTCCTCTTTATCATTCAATGAAGATTCTTCTACCTGATTTGACCAAAGCTAGTGATTCCTTATTGATTCATCAGATTCAACAATATTGGTTAATAAATCACAGATCAAACTAGAAGATGCATGACTTAGGGGTGGTTCGGAGAATGACTTACACCCTGGGCTATCTTCCGATTGAGAAAGTATTTCACCTGCTAGCGATAAAGCATCAGACATGACTGGTTTCACATTTGCAAGTGCCTCAAGATAAGAGGGATTTCTCAGTACTACATTGTCCACTAGAGCATTTTCCGGGCAATGTGCATCACTACTGCGGAGAGGAATTTCGCAGCGAAATTCATCATCATGGGTAGGACCACCATGGTGGGTTACGGTAAAAGATGATATCTTTTGATCCTTGGTCTTCTGACCACACAGAGGGTTCCTGTGGCTCTCATCTGAAGATGAAACTTCGAGATCGACCGAATTGTCATGAAGCAAGCCTTCATGAGGAAGTATCTGATGCAGACCTTCAGAATTAATGTTCCCACTATTAGGAAATGAGGGAGTAGAATCTTGGATTCCAACAGATAACTGTCTGAGGGCTTCAAGAACTCTAGCATCGAGAAAGGCCTTGTGACAGATTGGCTCTTGATTTCTTGAATGTGTTGGGCGGGTCTTCTTTTTAGATGCCTTCTTACTCAATTTAGCATGTGTGTGTGCCTGCTTAGGATAAATGATCAGGTTAGGCTGATTATCTCCGCTCAAACCAGGTGTATGTGCCTGACTTGGTTGTCCGTATGATATGGGGGAGTACGCCACACAACCCTCTTGGACTGGAACAGATGTGTGTGTCTATTCCGGAGTGAACTGTTGATGTGTCACTCCACTTGTAGGGATAGATTTTCATTTCTTTCCCTGTGATGTTGCTGAAGCCGTTATAATATCCTGGCAGGCATCCAGAATATGAGCAGGGATTTTCTTCTTCTCTTTCACCATTGAAAGAATATTCTTGGTGACTTCAGCTGTCGGAATGGGGATATATGTCCATTTCATGCTTGGAGTAGGTGTATGTGCCTGCTCCTATCCTCCTTTTCCTGTCAGTGAATCCTGACAATACTCAAGTGTGGGGGCAGAGAGTTGAGTCTGCCTCCTGTTTGTCACCGGAGCTTTCCGACTGACTTCTCCATGTGCTACCAAGCGAGACTATTGGTAGGCTTGATCAATACTAGAAGGTGTATGTGCCTGCTGATTACACTTCGCCGAACGTGTTTGACGAGCTCCATCATATGTAGTCAGACGAGCCTGCTGACTAGCTGATGATGTATAAACAGGTATATGTTCCTGCCTATAGTACTCCGCCGGAATTTCCCGGTGGTATTGGCATGATGCTGCCAGACGATTCTGCTGGACAGCGGAATTAAAATGGGTAGGTGTGTGTGCCCATTCATTGCTTTCCACCAAGTTAGGTTGGTGGACTTCTCCGGAAATGGCAGAGATAAGAACCTGCTCACTGTTAACCGGATTTCGACTTTGGTGATTCATCTTGCCTGCTCGGGTTTGAGGAACCTGAGCCGAACACCTGGAGTCGGTACCCTCATCGTGTTGAGGGAACACTGCCGCACGAATCTGACAGTGATTGTTAATGGGATCCCTCGAGAATGACTCCTGTCTTCTTGAATTAATGCCCTTAGGGACCTGCTCATTCACCTCCTCAGAATATGGGAGTGAATGGTGATTGCATTCTGGGGATAATGACCCGAAACGGTTGGAGACGGTGGTTAGCATTGCATGCTTCTTGATCACTGGTCATCGCTGTCTGGATGAACAGGGTGAATTGTTCACTTGGAGGGATCGTCGAGCAGCCTCCAGAGTTGGAATGGTACCATGTTGACGGTACTCCTTAACCAACGCGTTTGATACCCAGCGTTGAAGACGCTGAGTAGGTGATATCATCCTCAGAGCGGACGATGATCCAGTAGGAGTAGCAGCAGTGGAATTTGCAGCAGAAGTTTTCATAGCAGATGTATTCATGGATGTGAACTTAAGAGAATCCATTCTGGAAATGCAGAGGATCTTGGAAAAGAGTGCATGTTTGATATAATAGACATAATCAAGATAAGTCAGGCCACTACATCTTTTGGATGATCAAATATGTTATTGATTGTCTTGTTGGCCCTCTCATTGAGTTTTAAATAGGGTCCTAACAAATAACCAAAACATCATTTTGACTTGGTTAAGGATTCACGTCGGGTTCACCATTTTTTTGTTTCCCTCTGGAATTGGGGGTGACCTCATTGATTTAAGATTCAAACATTCCAAATAGTTTCTAACGGGTTTGTTTGTAGAATCGGAAACATCCAATGATTCCATATCTATTTGAACCTACTTTCCAAAGGTAGGTGCTCATTAGTTATGGACTGATGAGGCTTAGGAATTTGCATTGGTTGAGAGGATGGGAGTTCGGACTCATCACACCCTTTTTAGGGGAATTATTGTCTAATCCAGGACTCTCTTTATAGATTTAAGTTATGTTCATGAATCTTTATTACATTACCTAGTATAAAATGAGCTTTCCTTTAGATCTGACAATCAATGATTGATATGTAGGAAATTTAGAGAATCTTTTATATGTATTTGAGATTATTCATCGATAGAGAATAATCTGTATTTGTTTAGATATTCTTAGTCAATGGTATCCTTTAATACATAAAAGTCTCTTGGTCATTATGATGACCATACTAGTTTTAAAGCCACTTAGTGGGGCACTTGAAGTTTATTTCCATTCAGAAAGAAATGGATTATTTCAGATTTGGGATCGTACCTGCAGATGGGCTACCTACGTATCCTTTGTTTAGGAAAAGGAATCAGAACCCACTTAGTTCGAGTAAGGGAATATGATGTTTATGATTGATGGCTCAAAGAAAGATTTCATAATTACTTTTACACTCTAAGCTCACGTGAGTCATGCTCGGTGTGAGAAACAAGAGGTATTGGTAAAACGAGACAATTGTGCCATGAAAGATGCAATCATAAGAAATGATGTGGGGATTATGTATATATGACTGCCCAAATAGATGAATATTAGGATTTAATTCAGGGAAGAAATCTAGGAACAGGGTCCATAAAGGTATATGTACTTTATGGAGATTTGGATACTCTAATTTGGGGCTTACTCCTGAAAAGGAGGCCCAAATTAGGAGGGGACTTATGATTGGGTTTTACTCCTGAGAAGGAGATCCAGATCAAAGGTAAATTAGGATTGGTTAAGAGAAATTAAGACTGGGGGCTTACTCCTGAGAAGGAGGCCCAGGTTAAGGGACTTTGAGAAATTAAGGGACTTGGGGCTTACTCCTGAAAAGGAGGCCCATATTTGAGACTAGGGATTACTCCTAAAAAGGAAGCATAGGTTAAGAGAATTATAATTGGGGCTTACTCCTGAGGAGGATTCCCAAATTAATGAGGACTTGGAACTGGGGCTTACTCCTGAAAAGGAGGCCCAATTAAGAGAACTTGAACTGGGGCTTACTCCTGAAAAGGAGGCCCATTGTTTAAGGATTCTATCATCTTAAAGGATGAGGTTGAATGAATGAACTATATAAATTTAGTGACATAAAGATATGTGAATCACTAAGATACGTTGCACATAATTCCTTTCAGATAAGGAAGTCAATCAAGAAAACATGCAAAAAATGGCTTTGAAGAGTGTCTTGAAGACTGAATCTTGAATAGGAGAGGTGGAATGGCATAAGAGGGGTTAAATGGGCAGGAAGGGCACCCAAAAATATAAGGGCATGCAAGTCCTGGGGAGTCGCGCAAGTACTGCGTAGGCGCGCAAGTCCCTGGTCGCACAGGTATACCTGCACGACACATGGGTACTTGCGTGATTGTTATCCAGGAGGGTAATACTTGGGTGATCCTTGACCAAAGCCTTTAGAATTATCCTGAGGTACTTCCAGAAGATGGGCGCGCAAGTTTTAATGAGTAGGTAAGGAGGCGCACAATTATGTTCATTTCTTTTAAGGGTAAAACACCTTACGTGCGCAAGTGTTAGTGAATTCTAACACTTAGACCTTACTCCTCTTGTCTAGACCTTCCATTCTAGGTAAAGAATTACCTTAGAAGTGTTCGGAAGACCTGAAGAAGATACTTGGGCATTCAGAGATATGTATCTGAATTTTGGAAAAATTACTCCTCAAATGGGGGGCCCACCGGGGGTATTTATAGGCTGGAGAAGACCCTGGGCGGTTATCACTTAGGGCGCGCAAGTGACTTGTGCGACCAACTGCGGCGCGCAAGTGTACTTGCACGACCATTGTAGAACTTGCGCGACCCTTGCACAATGTTCTTCTTCTTCCTTCCTTTGTCAATTTTTTATATTTGTCCAAAGGTTGAATCACTTTAAGCTAAGATATTCTCCTTTTCCAATCTTTATACTCTGTGACGAAAGGAGCGTCAACAGACATACTTTCTTATTGAAGGTTCTTGTTATGTTGTTCTGATGTCTCTCCAGATTATGCAAGGCACGAAGCCTGTTCTCATAGAGGGCTTTCAGCTCAGCCAGATGAACTTCTAATACCTTGTCCTAAGTCTTCTAATCGTTGACGACTGTGTAGAGTGATGAAAACTAAATCTCACTGGGTAGTATTTCCTCTGTTCCGTACACCTTGGAATATGGGGTCACATTGGAGGAATTGCGAGTCATCTTCCGGTAATCCTAGAGAGTGTTGGGAATCTTTTTCGGCCAAATATTCTTATTCTAACCAACCATATTCTTCATGATTCTAGAGAGGTTTTTGTTGAATGCCTCAATTTTCCCATTTTATTTTTTGTGATAGTGATAGGTATGATTAGAATGGATATTTTACATGGCATTCAATTTATTTATATTGGCTGCCTGGAAGTTGGTGTCGTTATCGGTGAGGATGGCATGAGGGACTCTGAATCGGTGGATGATATTGGATGTCAAGAAATCAATGATATCATGGTCCTTAACTTCCTTGAGTAAAATTTCCTCTACCCACTTATAAAAGAAATCCATAATGGTCAGGATAAACCTACACTAACGAGTTGTTGCTAGTGGATATGGTCCCACGACATCGATTCCCCAGACCACAAAGATCCAAGAGTATTTGGTAGTATGGAGAGGCTCTTGTATCCAATGCACAAATTTAGCATGGATCTAGAACATGTGACACCTATTAGATAACTAAATACAGTCATGGACCATGGTGGGCTAGAATTATCCCAACCTTTGGATCTGATGAGAGAGTTTTGACCCTTCTTGGTGAGCTTTAGAGGAACCATCATGAAATTCCTACATAACCTGGGGAATCTCATATCCTTGAATGCAATGGAGGATAACCCCACCAAACCTAGGTATGTAGAGGAGTTTCTCAAGACTGGGACCACTCTGGAGGGTGAACTGCACTGCGTGCCGACAGATTCTCTCATGTTCGTCTCAGTCTGTTGGGATATTACCATGTTATAGGTACTTAACGAAAGGAGTTGTTCAATCAAGGGTCTCCTCCCATACTGTGGCAGGGGGACAAGAGGTCCTGATGTAGAGGTATCAGTGTTAATGTGGCTTACTTTCTAGCTATCGTCATTGTATGAAGTGATGGGGTGATGACTCTTCGATGTACCACATGGATGATCAAATCGTCCAGATCAGACTCTACGAGAGATGCAGAAAGGCTATCTAAGGCATCAAATCAACCATTCTACGATCTAGGAACATGAATGACCTCAGGCTAGGAAGGGAACTAATCCATTAGCTAGCGAGTGCGCTTTAACAGGGGTAAAATCTCTGGATTCCTGATGATGTAGTCACTATTGATTTGTTTGATGACTAGTTCGGAGTCCCCTTTCACATGCAAGTGGAAAACATCAATCTCAAGGGCTATCTCAAGACCAGTGATGAGGTCCTGATACTCGATCTCATTGTTGGTGTAGCCTTCTAACAATAAGAACGAATAAGGTAGGATTTCCTATGTAGGTGTGGTGAAGATGATACACATGCCCACTCTGTTAAGCCTGGGATCATTAATTATTCTATCGATAGGGCTTCAAGAAGTTCCATCAAAGTGCATCATTCAACAAGATATGGCATGAACCACTGAAAGGATGGCTTCATCTAGGAATTCATGATCTAGAGACTACTATATGGGGGATTAATGGGTGGTAAGAAAGTATGCCAACACCTAACCCTTGATAGATTTCTGTGAAATGAACCTGATGTCAAAATACTGAAGAATCACTACCCACCGAGCTAGACGAGTGTCAACATGGGGTGGTTCAAAATATAATTTAGTGGGTCTATGAGACACACCATCTATATCTCATATTGTGGTAGGTAATGTCACAATTTCTAGACTGTGAATACCAATGCAAGATAGCTCTTCTCAATGGAGGAATATATGGTCTCCGTATCGACAAGCATGCGGTTGATATAGTATAAACTATTCTCTATCCCCTCATTGTTCTTTTGGGTGATATGGGAACTGAGGGACCATTCCAGGGCGGTCACATAAAGGACCAGTGGCTTTCCAGAGATGGGTGGCATCAGAACTAGTGGTTGTAGCATGTACTACTTGATCTCCTCAAAAGTGGCTTGACACTCTTCATCCCACTAATAATCGGAACCTTTTTCATGAGATGGGAAAATTTATTACACTTTCCAGCCATATTCTCAATGAATTGGTGTATGTAGGCTAAGTGTACTTGAAAGCCTTGGAGCTCTTGAATGTTGTTCAGAGGAGGAATCTGACTGATGGCCTTGATCTTATATGGATCAATCACGATGCCTCTATATCTAACAACAAAGCTAAGAAACATTCCATAGGTAACCCTGAAGGCACACTTAAAGGGGTTCATCTTCAATTGGTGGGAGTAGAGGAAGACAAACACCTTCTCAAGATATTTGATACAATACTGACACTGATGGGATTTGATCACCAAATCGTCCACATAGCATTCCACTAATGTCCTAAGGATCGGCTTGAATATGCAGTGCATGGCATGCTGGTAGGTGGAACCCACATTCATCAAACCAAAAGGCATCACCTGATAAAAAAAAGTACCTTGTGGTGCTCTAAAAGTAGTATAATCTTCATCCTTGGGGTCCATTTGGATTTTATTATATCTGGAATACCCATCCATGAAGAAGATTGCTTGGAATCCAATGGTAGCATCGATCAACAGCTATGTCACAGGAAGGGGAAAATCATCCTTCAGATAGTGACAATTGAGATCCCGGAAGTCAATGCAGACTCTGATTTGTACATTCTTATTTTATATGGGAACAATGTTGGCCATCCATTTTGGGTACTGGACTTCCTTGACGAAGTTGGATTTAATGATCTTATCAACTTTAGTCTCAACCATGGCATCATGAGAAGGGTGCATCTTTCTTGGAGGCTATTTGGACCCACGATGGTTTATCGGGAGACCAAGGTGGTGGAAGGAGACCTGAGGATCCAATCCTGGCATCTCGTTGTAGCTCCAAGATAATACATCTTGATACTACTTCAGGAAACCCACATATTGTTGCTGATCCTCTACAGACATGGATGTGCTGAATAAGTTTGTTTTCAGATCTGTCTCAGTGACGAGGTTCACTTATAACAACTCATCAACGGTGGTGGATACACCTTCCTCAAACGCAGGAGGGGTTTCCTCCAAATCATCTTCATTTTCTGGAGTGAGATAATCATCGATATGGAGAAATTATTCAGATTTGGCCGATTCCAACGGAATGCTAGTTCCGACCTGAGTGCCATTGGAATCTTCATTGGGGGACTCCTGTGCTGCTGAAAACATGGTGATGAAAGCTATCGATCTGATTCCAACATGACTTCAACCCAATGGGCCATGCTTGATAATATCAAAGTATTAGTGGTGTTTCGGCTTGAGATGGTTCAACCCAGCCCAGAGAAACAAGAAAGTGTGACATATTTTTGTTTCCATGGAGCGAACATCCCAATACCTTATGGGGGTAAGGGGTTTTGAGATCATTCCAGCATGATTCGTATAAGAGTACGAAGTGATATTCCTATGCTCCATGCACCTAGGAATGTGATTTCCCTTTGTCCTAGAGATGATAAATCATTGTCCCATGTATGGGGTTGTGGCCTCCAATCGGTGAATTGGGAGGATATAAGCATCATCCAAGTATGTCCATGGGTCAGCCACAATGGTAGTATGCTCAACCTCATTGGCCTGAACTTGTTTTTCCTTGCTCCTATAATAGTCAGCATCCAAGTAAAGGGCTTCACAAGAGACAAAGGGAGATGCATCACCTTGGTGCATTCCCACTTGACCATTAAGGGAGTACTTGAGGCATTGGTGATATGAGGAGGGGGTTAATGCATGAACATGGATATAGGGTCTACCCATCAGCACATTGTAGGAGGTTTCATGTGCAATAACCAAGAAATATGTGCTAGCAATCAGGCCACCGAATTGGGTATTCAAGTAGATTTTTCCAACAGGCGTCTGTTATGTCCTATCATAACCTTGAATCTTTAGTTCATATGGATCCATATCTTCTTTAAATAGTCCCATATTGTAGAGCATCTGGGTCAGGATAAGATTGATCCCAGAACCTATGTCAACAAGATAGTGGCAGACTTCCACACCGTTAAACTCGATAGTGATGTACATTGGTCGGATGTGCCCCTATATGGGGGAACCTTCATCTTCTCCAGAGAATGAAATAATGGACTGACATTCTGTATGCTCGAATTCCTTAGCATGGAAGGCTTCTGCGGCCGCTACCTTTGTTTCAAACTAGAGGGGGATTCTTAAAGCCTCTACAAGGGATTCACACATGTTTTCAGATATGAGGAGATCCTCAAGGATCAAAAGCCTTTTGGGAATTCTAGCAAGGTGATTAAGTACATCATACTTTCGCATGAGGCACACACTTCTTCCAACAAGAGGTTGCTCCGTGGTAGGAGGTATGGCGGACACTATAGGTCGGACCGGAGGATTTCGTCTTGTTCTAGGGACATCCCATTAATCACTATTTGAACCATGAAAAATGACTATCGGTTGATGGTCGGACGACTATATTATGGCCTCAACTACACACGGTCACGATGGATCTTCTTGGTCAAGTAGCACAAACGACGAGGGAAGTGGATTTGATGAAACATGGTGAGTGGATTATGTATGATAAGTCTTTTGATGAGCATGTTGTCTAGTCTCAGTGGCATTCATAGTTTGGTCAGAAGCATTTTCCAGCACAGTTTGATGGTTCACATATCCATGGTTTCATCGACGTTGGCATCGGCTTGGGAGATTATGAGGTTTTTCCTGGAATTCATCATCTTTAAGAACCATATATAGGTCAAAGAAGTTATACCTAAAAATATAAGTGGACTCTAGTATAATCAGTAGTACATTAAACTATGATTATAATCCTTTAAGGATATCTACATATGTGATTTTGGTATCTACATCCATGTCAAGTTTTAGTCCTCGCCCTTGCCCCTATGTAGATCACTTCATTGTGGTCAAAGTTGTGTGACCTTATACTTTCATCACCCATCTGTCTGAGCACTATAACATTAAACTAAGTGTACTTATCCATGAGATAATTTATACTAGCATTGATCTCTCTATTCATGTTGGTTTTCTTCTTTCTCTTGCTGTATAGACTAACTCACCCACATTTTGTGTCAAAGTTATGTGACTTTAAAATATAACAGTATGTGATCAATGTTGTTTGAACTAAAATATCATTAACTTATAGTCCAATAATTCTAAATATAAAATACATGAACCAATCCTCAATTTTTCATATAATCATGATGTTGGGCACTCAATTCATGATGGGTTTGTTCCACCTGTGTTACTATGAAAACCTCTTCACTTTTGGTCAAATTTTTTGGACCATAAACACACACTACATTATTCTATCTTGCAAGACCTTAAACTGTCAATAGAAAGATTCATAGTACTCTCCAGGTTGAATACCTGCAAAGGGTACCCAGGAAAAAAGTTTATTTTCCACTCACTGGGTATGCACCCTACATAACCTAGGCAAAACATGAGAATTTGAAACAAAAGGAAAATGCATAAAACTTATCCAGACAAAAACCATCAAAGGTAATCCTAATTAAAAGTCAGGTTCCTTACCACTAGGCCTCCCCATTAATGGATTAGGAAAAAATTAGCTTGAAAATGAAAGATATAAATCTCATAGAGACCACCATTCGGTCCTAAGAAAAATCGATCTTTTCTCGCTAGGTCTATCAAACTTGAAAAGAATTAAAGAACATAACTTCTCTTCATGACCAACCTGGTGGTACTAAGTCCTCATAGCATGACTAAAAATCTATGTGATATATGGTCTATCCTATATTACCTTAAAATTCTTAGATATCCTACCCCGTGTGGCCATAAATTTTGGCATGAGATTCAAATTCATGCAACATCCCCAAAGAAACATGGGCCCCTACCCATAAATACATGGTAAGGTGATGATATCATATCTCTCTTATATGTAATATAGATCTATGTTGGATCTTTCATCATTTAGTTCTTTATAAATTAACCTATGCTAAAATTTTTATCCCTCTATGTGTGACATTGATCTACATAGGTGTCCCTTTATAAGAACTACATGTGACTTGATTTCTATTTTCATAGGATATGTAGTTACATATAGATATCGTATCTTGGATCTAGTAACAAATCAACTTTCATTACTCTCATGTTTTCCATCCTAGAATCTATACCTTTCATGATTTAGGATATATGTTCCTTGATTTGATATTAATCCTATTAGAAATTTTAATACTTTGAGTCGATATTATTTTCTTAGTGTCATTCAAAATCCCTGAGTAGAGATCCTACTTTTAGAATGAATCCTCACATTAGTGAGATAGCTTAAAATACCACCAGATGATTTAATAATGTGTCAATGTACCCTATATTTACCTTAGAATCAAATTTTGTTCATTCTGAATGAACTCGGTTCTGAGGGAGGGGTATTTGGAATTGAAAAATTAATTCCATGTAATTTTTCGCATGATCCATGATATTATCCACATACAGACAACACATGTCAAGTTTGAGTAGAAATGTGTCCCCATTCCAGAAGACAAATAATAATGTATTTCCATGTGCCACAATACTGATCACAGGTCAAGGGATGGATATTACTCAAAAATGTTTCCCAATCTGGTGGTGTGGTGGTGAGAACCACCCTTTGGTAGTAGGTAGTGGATTTCACATATTATTGATAAAAGGGTGTCAACGCCTTAAAACACATTTTTTGAGCATCTTACATGAAAATTTTTTCATCATAAAAAATCCTACTAGGTTGTATACACCATATCTAGAGGTTTATTTCACTTAATATGATTTGATTTGACTACTCACAGATCCCAAACAGACTTACAAATCAAACGTTATGACCATTCTAGTTGGGTTTCATTTTATCCCTAAATAAAATTATCAAAGTCCAAAATAACGCATGGAATTTTTCCCAGTTCTCATAGAAATTAAATCACTATAAAAAAATGTCATTTTCTGCATAGAGGCGGTGGTTTTATGGCCACTACATAATAATTCTCTTTGAACACATATCTCTTCACCCGATTTTTGAAAGGCTCATCCTGCATAGTAATTCTCTCTGATCTCATAGCACTTCACACGGTTCTTGAAATCCTTATATCGCATAAAAAATTCATTTTTGGTATGAGTCATCACTTTATGACCTCCCTCATAGAGAGAAATCACTTCGTGCATCTCCTATGTTGACTCCCCTATGTGAGGCACCTATGAAGATGCCCCTTATCAAAGATCCTATATAGGCTCTCCTTCATGAAGTGCTATGAAGATGCTTATTTCTATGTGGTCGACTATTTTATGAAAGCGGTTACTCACTGCTACTTATAAATAATGTCACCCACTTCAAGACTAAGGGTGTATAGGGAGAACTCATTGGGATGATTGGATTGGACTCAATCTACTAGAACAACTAAGGTAGAATTCTTGATGTCCAAATTGGGGTGAGACTTTATAATATAATCTCATGAACCCCCACCTCCCCATAAGGAAATCCCTCTATAAGGAAATACAAACTCAAGGAAATTTAACACCCCAAATCCATGTTGTACTTGTAATATTATTATTATTATTATTATTATTATATTTATGCTAATAAATGTTGTTAATTCATAATAATTCAAAAATTAAGAACAAACAAGGAATAATTTTAGTAATAAACCACTAATAACATTACATCTTTATAAAATCGAGATCATGACTAATTTATAAAAATCATTAAAATCCCTAAAAACTCCACAAAAGCACCTCCCATAAAAATAATAAGGTCCAACATGTATCCTTCTTCTCTTGGATCTTCCAAAATAAGAAAATAAATAGTAAGAAGAATAATAAATATGATAAGAACAAGAGGAATATATAGCACCATTTTAAAGCAATAAATGGACTTCGTTGAATCTTGTGTTTTTTATGAATGTCCTTAAACATAGTATTTATAGGACCCTTTGTGACCATCAAAAAAAATGTAGATGTTAGAGTTTTTTCTAGCTGTTTGGTGTTTTAAAATTTTAAAATGGAATTAAAATAATAACTGAAAATAATAAAGATAATGGAATCTAAAAAAATGTTTTAATAAGTATAAATTTTAAAATTATAATATAACTTTGAGTCTTTAAATAAATATAAAATATGGTTCCATGAAATTGGTTTCACATAGTAAATTAATTTTTAAAATGGTGAAAAATCTGATGGAAGTGATTAAAAAATATTACTTTGATATATTTTTTCTATTTTTACTGGTTTTGAAATTTTTCTACAAAAAATAATTGTTAAGTTCTCACACAACACACCAAGGGTAGCCTATGTAGGGCCAAGCCCTTAATTCAGTAGATGAATAGTGAAAGCTGAGCTCGAGCAACCCATTGGTCGGGCCTGTGTATAGGGACCTCAAATATCGATCTATGTATGGGTGGGATGAAGCTCGGGTAGGAGACCGTGTATAAGGATCCCAGTGTCGTGTGTGTTTGTATAATCAGGTGATGGTTCTCATGTCTAATCTTATAAAGCAGGCCCAATTTCTTCCCCAATTCTATGTGGGACAAGATTTTCACTGGAAGATGTGATTTGAGGCTTCTGATCAGACTGAACCCATCCTAGTCATTTGTACCCTTCCCCGATCGAGATCTCCTTTAATCCTTCTTTAAAATGTCGAGATTATTTTCAGCTGTCCAATCTACTCGGGCTCATCTGAGCCATTCATCCAAATCCTTATTGTCTTCCCTGGTCATCCTTATCCCACAACCTTCGAACCAGTAGGTCAATCCACTAGGTACACCTCCTTGGTCAAATTCCTCTTCCACTATGTCCACATATTAGATTTGATTTCCTCAAATAATGATATGGATTGTATTTTAAATTAAACTAAAACCCTTGAATAATTAACCTCCAAACATGGATTCTAAAAGAAGCTTTGTACATATATTTATATATTGAATATAAAATCTTAAAAGTCTATATAAGATATAATTAAGAAAACCTAAACACCAATATTGAATCTAATGTGTCCATTTTTTTAGTTTGCTGGGTGAATCAACTTGAAAGAATAACATGTATATATATTATATTTTATCAATCAATTAAAATTAATAGCACCACTTGGCCGATTTAATAACCTATATGCTTGATGCATAGTATTTACCATATTTTTTTATTCATGAATGATTAATTATATTGGAAAACCTTATTGTATTAAACCCTCCTTTGCACCCTTTGAAACACCTAAATTATTTTCTCCAAGTTGCACTCTCCTTTTTCCTTACCTTATGTCCAGCATCCAGCAAACTTCTAACTCATTTCATATAAGGGTTTAATTTTATTCTATCAATTTATGTTCGATTTACAAATATATATATATATATATATATATATATATATATATATATATTTAATAACTTATGATGTGAGGCATTAGTTTTAAATTTATTTCTAAACCTATCAATTTATTTTTTTAAATTATGGTTTGTAAGGATTTAATTTTATTCTATTAAATTATGTTATATTTACAAATATATATATATATATATATGTATATGTATATGTATATATATATATATTTATTTCTATTAATAATTTATAATGTAAGGGTTATTTCTGTTTTAAAATATATATATAGATATATATAGTATATTCACAGTCTAAAATTTTATAAAATCATGTAAGGGTTAGATTTATTTTTATCAATTTATGTTTAATTTATAAATATATATAAATATATATATATATGTATGTATGTATGTATATCTTTATATCTATTTATATGCGTTTTCATAACTTATAATACAAGGGATTGTTTTTATCTATCAAATCATGTTTTAAACTATCGTTTTATAAGGGATTTGTTTCTTTTAAATATTTCAAATTTTTTGTTTTTTTAAGGGTTATATTTTGAATTAAATTTTATATGTATCTATATGTATATATTTCGAAATTCCATAAGAATGTTAGAAAATTCATAATTTTTATCAATCTTTGTTTTAGAAATATAAAGTTTCTATTTTATTTTCAAACATTGGTTGGAATTTAATATCTTCCGAGAAATCCAATCAACCATTTAATTTCAAAAAATTATATATATTTATATATGAATATATATAATACCATGATTTATTTTATAACCCTTGAAAGAAGATAGGTCTTATAAAACCAATTTGTATTAGTAATTTTATTTTCTAATCTACAACATAAAACAATAACAAAACCCTGTTTTGTTATGGTTTGACTTAAAATTTTAAAAGGAGTATTTAATTTTATTTCAATGTTACAGTTATCATTTCATGTGTATATAATTTATCATTTTATGTATAATTTATATTTATAATGACTTTAAATAAATTCTATCATTTTATGTGCTAATTCTAAATAAAAAAAATATTATTTTATGTACAAAAATGACCCTGCACATCTATGCATTTCAATCATAATTTAGTTATGGCCACTATCTAAGTTATCATCAACATTCCATGAATTTTTATTCAAGTATTCATTTATTTTATCATGAATTTATAATTATGGATTTTTAATAAGAATAGTTGTTATAAGCCTTGATTTCTCCTAAATGTGATTTTAGAAATTCTCAAATTATGCCATATTGAGATATATGTGAGATTATTTTCTTTTAAAGAAAATAATTTATGTATGTATTATTTTGAAATGGTTTTGGATTATTATTGAGAAAGGAAGGACCATTAAAATGTTTTCTTAAAATTGGCACTAGGGTATCGAATGTTAAGTTATGGTATGGGGAGTGAACCCATGACCTTAAGGGGACATTATCCCATAAGAGATACGTCTAGTTGTCCTTAAGGTTTTCTCATGGCCAACTAAGTATAATAATTAATACTTCAAAAATTATTATTTTCAAATTCATAAATCCAAAGAATCATTTAAAAGTATTATTATTTTGGAAATTTATGGATTTCAAAATTGTATGAAATTTATTATATTACAATTTTTTGAAAAACTATTTATAAGTATTTATTTATTCAAAATAAATATTTTAAAATTATTTACAAATGGTTTTAAAACCCCTTAATGGTAAAAATATTTTCTCACCCTATGTTTAAAATTTATTTATCATTGGTTTAGTAGAGTTTTTTTAGATGTGTATTTCTTTGAGGAGGCAGTGCTTTTGAAGACTTTTTTTATTTCATTTTATGTTGTATATTTTTGTTGAGATGTAAGGCATGTGTCTAATTCTACAAAACCTAGACCTGAAATGCTCCTATTATGTATTAAATGTTTTGTATTTGTTCAGTTTCTTTTATAAAAAAATAATACACATCATTTATATGTACTGAACCCGAAATCATGGGTTTAGGGATTCACAGCTGGTATCATAGCAATGGTCTAGATAATTTTGGAAAATTAGAACAAATTAAAAACATAAGTATGACTCCTTTATAAAATTATTTCCTAAATATTTTTAGATTGATGGAAGAATAACATGAACAACTCTTTTGTCTCCTCCATATGAGTTACTTGAAAAGATAATTTTAAAATCATTCCCAAATGAATTTGAACCCTTCGAAAACCTTTTTCTATATTGTAAACACCTTTAAAAAATATCCAATACTTCTAATATACTCTCATTCATTTGAGGATTGGTATTTGTTTATTTTCTCATGGTACATGCACAACTTCCATTCAATACACGTTGAGGAAAATATTTTGAGGGTATTTTCAAATTCTTTACCCTATCTAAATAGTTTCAGTCTTTAAGGAATTTTATAGAAGATTTAAGAGAGGGTGATCTCTGCATAGCCTACCTATGTCAAGTTTTGAATTTCAGTTTATATGGACAACTTAAAGACTTTAAAATACTAGAAGTCGAGTCATTTCATTTGTTTTATAGAAATAAAGTCTACTCAGATGTCTCCAATCTTTACACATCTCCTGGATATCTCTCATGGTCATATAACTTTATACATGTGTTTGAACCTAGTTTCTCGAGTTGTGTTGGGGAAAAATAAATTGAAGAATTTAAAACTACTTTGAGGATTAATTTGACTAGAAGAAACCTGCCTCTCCCAGAGAATCTCCAACACTGGTGAATCTGGTGAAGGTATGAATTAATTGTTATAATATAATTTTTAATAAATATTAATAAATATATTTGTCTAGGAACACCAAGTTCAGAATAAAAGATTTAGGATGTGTGTACAAATGGATTAAAAGGGTGCAATTTAGTTAAGGGGGAAGAATATAACACCCTGAATCCATGATGTACTTATATTATTATTATTATTATACCTATGCTAATAAATTTTGTTAATTTATAATAATTCAAAAGTTAAGGACTAACAAGGAATAATTTTATTAATAAACCACTAATAACATTACATCTTTACAAACTAGATATCATGACTAATTTATAAAACTCATTAAAATCCCTAAAAACGCCACTAGAACACCTCCCATCAACACAATAAGGGCAAACATGTAGCCCTATTATCTTGGATCTAATAAAATAAGAAAATAAATAGTAAGAAGAATAATGATTATACTAAGAACAAGAGGAATATATAGCACCATTTTGAATCAAGAAATGGGCTTCGGTGAATCTTTTGTTTTTTTTGAATGTCATTAAACATAGTGTTTATAGGACCCTTTGTGACCATTGGAAAAAAATGTAGTTGTTGGAGTTTTTTTAGCCATTAGGTGTTTTAAAATTTTAAAATTAAAATACAATAATAATTTAAAATAATAAAGATGATGACATATAATAAATTTGTTTCAATAAGTATAAATTTTAAAATTATAATATAAATTCGAGTCTTTAAATATGGTTCCATCAAATTGGTGTCAAATAGTAAATTAATTTTTAAAATTGTGTAAAATCTAATGGAATTGATTAAAAAATATTAATTTGATATATTTTTTCTATTTTTCCATGTTTTTAAAATTTTCTACAAAAAAAATGTTAATTGCTCACACAATACACCAAGGGAAGCCCATGTAGAACCAAGATGTCGGTTCAGTAGAGGCATAGTGCAAGATGAGATCAAGAAACCCAACAGCCGATCTCGTGTATAGGAACCTCAAATATTGTTCCATGTATGGGTGGGCCAAATCCCGGGTAGAAGCTCGTGTATAAGGCTCCAAGTGTGGTTTGTTTTTGTGTCATCGGGTGATGGATTCCATGCCTAATATTATAAAGAGGCCCCGATTTCCTCCCTAATTCAATGTGGGTGATATTTTCACCAGGAGATGCAATTTGAGCCATCCCATCAAACCAAACCCATCCTATTCATCCTTCTTTTCCTTGATCAAGATCTCCTTTACTCCTTTAAAATGTCAGGATTATTTCCATCCATTTGATATACTCAGGCTCATCTGACCTGTCTTTCCAAATCTCAATCATCTTACCTAATCATCCTCATCATACGACCTCCAAACCAGTAGGTCAAGCCACTGGGTACACCTCCTTCATTCAAGTCCCCTTATACCACATCCCAATCTCGGATTTGATTTCCATAAATAACGACATGTATGGTATTTTAAATTAAACTAAAACCCTTTACTAATTACCCTACAACCATGGATTCTGAAATAAAATTTGTATATAAATTTATATATCTCATATAAACTCTTTCAATTCTGGATAATATGTAATTAAAAAATCCTAAACACTACTGTTGAATCTAATGCGTCCATTTTTTTAGTTTACCGGGTGAATCAACTTGAAATATTGACATGTATATATATTATATTTCATCAATCAATTAAAATTAATAACACTGCTTGGAGGATTGAATAACCTATATGATTAATGCATATTATTTCCCATATTTTGTTATCCATGAATGATTAATGATATTGAAAAACCTTTCAGTATTTAAACCCTCCTTTACACACTTTAAAACACCTGAATTATTTTCTCCAAGTTGTGCTCTCCTTCTTTATTGCATTATGTTCAGCAGTCAGTAAACTTATAACTCATTTCAAGTAAGATTTAATTTTATTCTATCAAATTATGTCTGTTTTAAAAAGATATAATTATATATATTAAGAATTTATTATTTAAGGGATTAGTTTTAAATTTATTTCTAAACCTATCAATTTATGTTTTAAAATTTATGGTTTGTAAGGGTTTAATTTTATTCAATAAAATTATGTTTGATTTAGAAATATATATATGTATATATATATATATATATATATATTTATTTCTATTAAGAATTTATAATTTAATGGTTATTTATATTTTAATATATATATATATAGTATAATCATACTCTTAAATTTTATAAAATCATGTAAGGGTTAGATTTATTTTTATCAATTTATGTTTAATTTATAAAGATATATATACATGTATATATATATGTGTGTGTGTGTGTATCTTTCTATCTATTTATATGTGTTTTTGGAACTTATAATATAAGGGATTATTTTTATCTATCAAATCTTGTTTTTAAACTATGGTTTTATAAGGGATTTCTTTCTTTTAAATATTTCAAATTTTTAGTTTTGGCAAGGGTTGTATTTTGAATTACAATTTATATGTATCTATTTTTTAATATTTTCAAAATTCCATAATAATGTTAGAAGATTCATAATTTTTATCAAGATTTGTTTTAGAAATCTAAAGTTTCTATTTTATTTTCTAACATTGATTGGAATTTGATATCTTCTGATAAATCAAATCAACCATTTAATTTCAAATAATTATATATATATATATATGTGTGTGTGTGTGTGTGTGTGTGTGTGTGTGTGTGTATAATACCATGATTTATTTTATAACCCTTGAAAGAAGATTGGTCTTATAAAACCAATCTGTATTAGTAATTTTATTTTTTGATCTACAATGTAAAACAATAACAAAACCCTATTTTGTTATTATTTGAATTAAAATTTTAAAAGGGGTATTTAATTTTATTTAGATGTTATAGTTATCATTTCATGTGTATAGCAGTTATCATTTTATTTATAATTTCTATTTACAATGACTTTAAATAAATTATATCATTTTATGTGCTAATTCTAAATAAAAGATATTATTTTATGTACAAAAATGACCTTGCACATCTATACATTTCAATCATAATTTAGTTATGGGCATCATCTAAGTTATCATCTGCATTCCCTACATTTTTATTCAAGTATTCATTTATTTTATCATGAATTTATAATTATGGATTTTAAATAAGAATGGTTATTATAAGCATTAATTTCTCTTAAATGTGATTTTAAAAATTCTCAAAGAAGTGATTATGCCATGTTAAGATATATGTGACATTATTTTCTTTTAAATAAAATAATTTATATATGTATTATTTTGAAATGTTTTTGGATTATGATTGATAAAGGAAAGACCATTAAAGTTTTTTTCTTAAAATTGGTACTGGAGTATCAAATATTAAGTTATGGTATAGGGAGTGAACCCATAGACTTAAGGGGACATTATCCTATAATAGGTATGGCTAAGTGGCCTTACAATTTTCTCATGACCTTCTAAGTATCATAATTAATCCTTTAAAAATTATTATTCTCAAATGGATAAATCCAAATAATCATTTAAAAGTATTATTATTTTGGAAATTTATGGATTTCAAAATTTTATGAAAATTATTATATTATAATTTTTTGAAATCCTATGTCTAAGTATTTATTTATTCAAAAGAAATATTTTAAAAATATTTACCAATAGTTTTAAAACCCATTATTGGACAAAATAATCTCTCAACCTATGTTTAAAATTCGTTTATCACAGGTTTAGTATATTTTCTTTGAGATATGTATTTCTTTGAGAAGGTAGTACTCACAAATACTTTTATTTATTTCATTTTATGTTGTACAATTTTGTTAAGTTGTAAGGTGTGTAACTAATTCTCCAAAACCTAGACCATAAGCATTCCTGGTATGTATTAAATGTTGTTTATTTGTTCAGTTTCTTTTATAAAAAAATACATAGCATTTATATGCGCTGAACTCCGAAGTGTGGGTTTTAGGCTTCATAGAAAATCCCTCACCAAGGAAATCCATCCCCAAAGAAGTCCTTTTCAAGGAACCTATATTAATTCCACTATGTGGCCAACCCTATGTAGGGATCTCTCATAGAAAATTATGCATCCAACCCTATGTGGGGTTCCCTCATGGAATGGTATGTGTCCAACCGTATGAAAAATACTATATGGACAACCCTAGATGGAAGTATTTTATAGGGAACCTATTTGAATGACCCTATGCAGCCAATCCTATGTGTAAATTCATTTTCGGCTAATGCTATGTGGAGATCCTATGCAGTCACCCCTTCATGAAGCACCATGTGGAAACTCATATGAAATCATGTGATCCGTCATTAATTTCCATTTTTGGGCCTCTTCCTTAGGTGTACACCCCAACCACATCCATCAAGGCCTCCAACTTTGTATAAGACCCAATATTAACAATATCCCTTCCTTATCCTATTACTAACAATGGGGGGGACTATACATGGGAATCCTCATAGGTGTAATCCCTAACCAAGTATTCAATTACTATTGAGTCTAGATACTCCTCATGGTTATCATTATTCACCTCAAATTAAGATACTCATCATGGTTTCAGAAATATGGGAATCCTCCTAGGTGTAAGCCACAACCAAATATTCATATACCATTAAGTTGATATAATCCTAATGGTTATCATTATTCACCTTAAGTCGGTATACTCTTCTTGGTTCCTAATACATGGGCTTCCTCCTAGGTTTAATCCCCAAAATATACTCCCACCTAACCTGCCTACTAGGTTAGGTATCTCAAGGTGGCTCATGTGTAAGCCCTGCCTTATATCCTATTTTCAACCCTTTCATGATAAAGGAATCTCATTAAGGTAGCCTCAATGTGTAATACCTCCTTTCAAATATAATGGTATTCTCTCATGAAATTTGACCAGTATTATGTGCTCTCTTGTTTCTCACATCGATCATGAATCACATGGGATTTGAGATCTACGATGATCATATCATTATCATGGTGAAAGTGCCTCTATTGTGGGCCTCCTTTTAAGCTGTAATCCCCAAGCATTCAACCTAACAATGTGGACTTTGATTCCTATTATTAGTAGGATACATAGGATGCATATTTGAGGTTTTCATACAATTTCATTTCTCCCTTACCCATTTCATTAAAATACATGGGTTTTGATTCCTGTTTTCACAGGATACATAGGATGCCTCTTTGGGGTTCAATCCCAACTCCAAAACACCAACTGCATCCCTGGATGGAAATAAACTCCATAGAGCATAGGTAGTCATCTTTAACCTAATGCATCACAACTTAATAAGAGAAAGATTGGGAAACTCTAATATATATAGATTTTTACATCAAACACATGGTCTCGATCAGGTAATTGGTATAAGGGTAACCAATCTTGAACTGTGATTTGGGAAGGATTCAAAAATAAATCATAAATATATAATAGACTCTTGAAGTAGGAAATAATTCCCCCAAAAGGGTGTGATGATCCCAACCTCCCATCCTCTAGACCAATGTGAGTCCCTAAGGATCATTGGAAAAGTGACCAATGATCGTCTGCCTTTGGAAAGCAGGTTTGTACCATGGATATAGGAACATCTTGGTGTTTTTGGTTCCATGAATAAACCTCATTAGACACCACCCAAAATGGGATGTGAAATACATACATGCATTAATACATACATACATACATACATACATACATTCATGCATGCATGCATGCATACATTTCTATTTGATTGTTTTCTTGGGTTCCATGACCATTTAAATCGAAGCTTACAACTAGATATACATCATTTGAATAGGGGGAATAAAAATAATTATTTTTTCTTAGTCAAAGAAGGCCTCAAAGAACTCAAAAACTGATTTTTTGGTTGGGATGATCTAATTATTGAACATTTTATGAAATAACAGCTTTGTTTAAGATGATATTATTATGCTTGTTGAGTGATCTATGGTTTATTCCATGAGTTTACATTCTTATCGATATGATGTAGTTACAATTGTAGTGATATTCCTTCTTTTGGTGATTTTTTATTTATTATATATATGCATTTATGCCCCCAGGGGTGTATCCTAGTGGTTACTCCTTTGAGGAGTCTCGCGGGAGATCTCAGGTTCAACTCTTCTCAAGTAATTGTAGGTGTTGTAGATTTTTTTTGTTTCTTGGTATCCCCCTCCCCTAAACTATTGTAATATATATATGTATTTATATATATGTGTGTGTGTATTTATTTATAATTTATCTATATTTATCTATATTTATTTACAATTATATATATTTATATATATTTATATATATATATATTTGTGTATTTTTGTGTATTTTGTTAATCCTCTCTACCTAATATAGATGTATGTGTGTGTGTTTATAAATATTTATGTAAATTCAGTTATATTTATGTATGTTATATTGGTGTATGTATGTATATATATGTTTTTCTATGTGTATTTTTATATATATTCATATATTAATAAATTTATATATAATTTTATTTAAATAAATTGATATCTAATTATATTTTTATGTGTGTATATTGTATTTTCCTGCCCCATGTTTCACTTAATGGTTCCCTGAGACAGTGGAAACAAGACCTCAAGAGCACCACCATGAACTCCAGAGGCTACTGACTATTAGTGAGGGTCTAGGTTGTATTTGTAGGGAGATTATTCCTTCATAGATCAGAGTGATAACAATAGAAAACAATAGATAAAAAATAGTTGAAGAAAAAATAATAAGCTACATAAAAAACAAAAGTAAATCAAGAAAGAGAAATAAATAATTGTAAGAGGCTAAATTGAATTGATATCAATTATAATGATGGTCATGATACTATAAAAATTAAGATTTTACAGGGAACATGGGATACAAGCATAATCTACATGCAATACAAAAATAACAAAAATATAAAAAATTGTTACTACAAGCATATCAAGCATAGGCTTGGTCCTCTGCCCCCATAATTCATCTTAATGTTGTAAATAAAACATCATAATTTGGACTCTTCCCTTTTTCTATACTTGAAATCATGAAGTCTGCTTGGGTACCAAAGGCGGCCCAAGCAGGGTGTGAGATACAATCTTAGTAGGTCACCACCAATGGTGTCTAGATAAAATTGTTTCATACAATATTTAAGTAAGCAATGTACCATAATAAATAATAAATGAAAGAAATTAAATAAATAAATAAACACTTTGTTTCGAGATCCTAAATGGACAGCTGACTAATACCACCAGATCGGCCTAAGATGTTTTTCTGAACCAAGGTACTTGTACAAGTGACATGGTATGTAAACATGGGGTGTCATGAATTACATAACAAGTGTGAAATGACCCTAATCATGTGGTTTGTCTTGAAGTATGCATCTCTAGAATATAAATAAATCATCCTCATAATTAAATAAGAGGCATCACATATAAAACAAGCATGGAAATCTATCAAATCCAAATACAGTATCCTGATACTATCCAAGGTGATCAGTATGAAATCTTGAGGATCACTGCATGAGCCTTTGATATAACCAATGCCACTGATTCCTTCTGAGGTGACCTATAATGGAGTCCCTCATATCACTCATGGCATGGTAACCTCTAATCATGTACTAGGTATCCCACATAGGGGACCGAGTATCACCTGAGGCATGGAATAGCCATATTTCCAATGAGCACACCACAGTTGCACCCCTAGGGAACTAGTGTCACCCAAGAGTATAAGTAAACCACCTGGATAGCCCATACATGGAAATCTAAGGATCACTCCTATCATGTCAAGTAGATACAATCTAGGCATAGAGAGTCCATCCATGGCATCCTTAAGTAGGGACTTATGTTCTCGCCCACCCCGCAAGTAAATAAGGCATAGAATTTACAGTCACAAGTCACCAAATAAGGAATGGAATATACAACCAATTAAGAAAGATAGCCAAAACATTTTATTCAAGACAATAACCTATGTCATAAGACAATAAGAACATGGAACTAAGTGATAAGAATATGTTATATAGAACATGGAATCAGGCATAAATAATAAGTGTGAGTAATGAAGCATAAGGCAATGGTACAAGGCACATGGAATAATGAATAAGTAAAGAGGCATAATCACAATAAGTGTGACATGAAGCATAGTGAATAATACATGAGAAAAATACATAAAGAATAAATATTTAAAATGAATCATAAGTAATATATCTCAAAGTACTAACTCATAGAAAATAATTCACCCAATTTCAATTTATAGATCTTAGGAATTTATCAAAGGTGAAACTCACCCACACATGGTGGTTAACAACTCAAGGCATGGTAAATTAGGTTGTTAAAGTGGGAATGACCAAAGGGGTGTCTCTGGACAAGGAGAACACCCTAAGGATTGGTTTCACCATAAGCTAAGGTCATAAACAACATAACGAAATATTTAGATTAATTTATTTAACATCTTTGAGGCACCACCGGAAGGTTCTGACATGTGGTGCAATGACGCACCATATAAAAAGAAATGAAACTATGGGAAATAATCTTGGCCACCTACCTTGATATACCAGTGCTCCACTATTCCTTTGTCGATTCTTGAATCAATCTATAATGATAGAAATCAAAGAAAATTTCCAATTCCCCGAAAATAAGTAAAAATTGATCACACCTAAACAGAACAACATAGGAGGTAAGTAAAGAGAAATATAAGGGAGAGGAATGTAGATCTCACATCTAGATTTTTTTTCTTACAATGGAAAGATATTTGGATGAAGAACAAAGTAGATATCTAAAACCCTAATGGGGATGAAGAGAGGAACCTTGGGTAGCTACTGTTGGAGAAAAAAATGAGAGGGAGAATAGAATTAGGAGTTTAAAACATTTTAAGGGTAAAATCTTAAAAACACCCACGTAGGAAGGTGTGCATGGATTGGCCTTAGGGTTTTACAAACCGTGCTCCAACTGTGCGGAAGGACACTATCAAGGTGGTCTATAATTTTTTACAGCTATGCATCTGGGGTCATATAGTTGTGGACAAATCGTGTGGCCCCTAGTACCCCACTACCTCAATTCACATGGTTAGAGAAACCGTACGGTCTAGATGGCATGGTTTCTACTAACAATATGAACTATCCTGCTTCTTCAAAATTTGGGGATTTGGGCACTAAACAAGCCCCGACCCCCCCCCCCTAAACCTCCATGACTCCTTTAGGCATCATTATTAGGGTTGAAAAAAAAATAAAACCAAAAACTAATGGTCTGTACCTTTGAGAAAAGTCAGGATGTTAAAACCACCACTCCTTAAGACAACTCGTCCTTGAGTTTCCCTTCCAAGGGTGGTAGGATGTTGTTAGGGAGAAATTTTGGTCGCTGCGCATGTACATCAGCTTCCTGCTCCCAGGTCTCATCCTGAATGCATCTGTGTTACCATAGCACACAGACCAGAGGAACTAACCTGCCTTATAGATCCTTCGTGCTCTAATCAACGATATGTATCAGATTCTCCTCAAATTATGAATCCGCCTCTAGCTCAATATCTTTAGGGTCAAATGAATGATATGGTTCATCATGATACCGTCGAAGCTACGATGCGTGGAATACATCATGTATGGAAAGTGATGAGTCTGGAGGTCTTCACGGCCCTCCAAATTACATTTATTAACCTACACTAGCACAGTGGAGCAAGTTCAATCCACAGAGAAGGAATGTGAGTGAATTCTAAGGTTTAACAACTAAAAACCTCATTGTTTTCAACAGTGAGGTAAACATCTCTATAGTTTTTTTTTTACTTTTCAATTTTTTTGTATTTTTTTTAAGAAAGAAGTAAAGATAAAAATGTTGAAAAAGAAACTAAAACATATACAAGGATATTGATAAACTAAGAAATACAATAAGATAATATAAATAAAACCATATACTAAAATAAAACAGCAAGGTCAAAGGAGCTCAAGTCAACAAAAGTCACTCGGTAAATCTAATCTACTGGTTAAAATAGTTGACTTCTTCACAACTTTTATTGAATAACTCCTCAAAGACATGTGGAGAATCCCCCTCGCCAGGAAATTCAACAGGTAGAGGATTAAGTCTTGGAATTCTCCACACCAAAACTTAATTTCACTACAAAAAAGTTTGAAAAATATAATGTCTAGAAATAAACTCACTGTAAACATCCAAATTAATGATATTAAAGTTTTGATAGATGCATTCAAAATAAACCTCACCAGTCGATATTGAAATTGTAAATTTTGAAATCAATTGAGAGGTGAAACAATTAAATGGAGAATCATAATTCAATATCACTGATTGATTATGATTCTGAAAGATGTAAAGTATGTGAAGAAATTCAAATGAAAATCCAGAAGAATCAAATTCCCAAGCTGAGAAAATATTATCCTATGATCATATTGATTTTAACACTAAAACACACAAAAACAGAGTAAAAAAATATTAAACATGGAGGAAAGAGAACTCCCCAAGTGTTGCTCTTCCTTCGGGCTCCTTAGCGTCCAGCTCATCTCCAGTGCTACTCCCGGGAGTCTTTGATCTCAAATAGTGTGATCATCAGAAGTTCGAATGAGGGTCTCCCAAATAATTCATGCTGCTATGCTTTTGAATCCTGCTATCATAAGCTGCACTTCACCCTCTATTTTCCACGGACTTCAAATGTCCTTCACTTGTGCATCGCACACATGCGTTTTTTTTCGAACCACATGTCGCACTAGCTTTTCCCTTGTAAAAACTTCCGATGAGTTAGTTGAAAGCACTTGGATGTGTTTCTAACTTTGTTATGAACCTGCACAGTTAAAACAAAAAAATAATAAATGAATCAAGGTTTAAATGTTGACTTTTATAAATAAACAAATGTTTCATTAAAGAATGATTAAACATTGTTAAATATAAATTAATAATTATTAATTAATTATTTAATTATTTTATTTGTTAACTAACTTATTTTATTTAATGTTGTTACATGTTATTTTTTATATTTATTTAATTATAAAGGTTATTAATTAATAATTATATTAAATTAAAAGTTTAGTATTTATTAAATTATTTTATTAATAATATTAGTATTTATTAAAAATTTAGTATTTATTAAAAGTTTAGTTTTTGTATATTTATGTTTTTGGATTATTATTAATGAAGATAATTTAATTATTTTATTTTATAAATTTTATAATTTTAATTATAATTTTAAATATTCAATGTTAGATTATAAATGATGAATTAATTAAAATTTATTTATTTTAGTTTGATTTATAAGTTATTATTAAATATTTTAGTTAAAAATATTTTGTTTAGTTAGTTAGTTTGATAATTTATTTTATCATTAATAATGATTTGTTTATTTATAATAATTTTATATTATTATTATTATTTAATTTTAATTTATTTTGTTATTATCATTTTTTTAAAATCCATATTCCTCCCCCAAATCATGTTGTGCAACCAAGGAAGAGCAGGGTTCAACTCCTTTAGCTCCAGCACGACCTCTTAGCCACCACAGTTCCTCCTCCAGTGGTGCATCCCAGTAGCGGCGTGACTTGACTCAGGGTTCACAACACCAGTGGACCATCTCAACACGGTGACAACCCTCCTATTTGAATCACAACATCTTCTTTAACCCGTATCACAGTGGCGGTGACTTGTGAGTTCATTCAGCTTGTCTCCTCCTCGCGACGGAACACCGGAATGATTCCTCTCCCTTCCTCACAATGACAATCTTCAGGGGTGACTTCGAGTTCTCCTTAAAATGGAAACAACAGTTTTGGTCCCTATCTCCTTCTTCGGTGTCGATGGGATCGGCTTCGCCTCATATCAGGAACTTAATAAGGAAATGGAGCGACTAAATAGCAAATATGGCTCAGGTTTGCGGTGGATTTGGTGACTATCATAGGGTTAATTTTAGATCTGGAATTTTTTCAGAATTGACCTCGGTTGGGTGTGGTGAATGTGAGGCTTCATCTTAGATCTGCAAGAGAGAATTATTGATGAAATTGATTTTTGGATGACTGTTGAATTTGGTTTTTGAAAATGGATGTTGAATATTTGATTTGATTTTATTATGTGAATGATGGTGGAAATGTGTAGAGTTGCAATAATTGAGCTATGGATTTGAAGATTGGAGTCGTTGGTAGAAGATGTTGGTGGCGAGAGTCGGTGTGATGAGATGATAATGACACTGTTGCAACAACGGTGTGTCGGTATGTCGGTATGTCATGGGTAGAAACATCGGTAGAAGAGGAAAGCATGGATGAGTAGAAGGATCGGTGAGTGGTGAGAAGAGGGTTGCGGTGATGGTGAGTTGGAACCGTCAGTGGCACCGAATATGGTTGATCTGTGAGGGCTTGAGACACTGATGGAGCAAAGGGTGACGGTGAGACAAATCAGAAAAGGATATCGGTAACAGGGGATGAAACCAATGGAACCGACACTGATGAATGGTTTCAGTAGAAGGGGATAAGGCAGTCAGTGTGAGATGGAGAGACCGACACCGATGGACATTGGTGTCGGTACATAAATAAAAAAAACTATTGAACTAAAATAAATTAAAACTTAATTTGATTAAAAATGTATAAATAAATGATTAATTAAAAATAATGAATTGAAAACTAAAACTAATTACTTAAACTAAAAATAAAAACTAAAAAGAATAAATAAAAAGAAACTTGATTAATGATTAAAAACATAGAACTATAATAAACTTAAACTAAAACTAAAATAAGTTAACTAAAAACTACATTGGGTTATTAATTAAATTAAAGTTAATCATTGAAATTACAAAGTTAAATTATTAATTGAAAACAATTAAATTAATAAATTTAATTAAGATAAAACTAAATTAATAAAAAATTAAACTTAAATTTTGTTAACTAATTTTGTTATAGGGATAACGGTGAGTGAGAGTGTACCACGTCGGTGACTAAATGAGTCACCATTAGTGGAAAAAGAAAGTAGGGGGGTGTAACGGTGGAACTGTTAAATTAAAATTTAATTTTCAGACAATGAACTAATGTATTAAATTATTAAAATACTAAATTACTTAATTAAATAACTAAATTAAAAATTAAAATTGAAAACACATTAAATTATTTAACTTATTAAATTATTAAGAACTTAACATAGAAAAAAGTTGATTAATTTTAATGAATCTAAATTAATGGATAAATTATTAAATTAAAAACTAAGTAATATAGATACAAATAAAATAATTAAATGATAATTTGATAATGATGTCAATTTATTAAAATGCGAGCAGATTTAAAATAGCACTACAAATTGATGAATTAAAAGTCTAGAAAAATTAGTAAGTAATAATTAATCATTTTAAGGACTAAAATTACATAATTAATTATAAAAATTGATTAATTAACAAATTTAATTATAAAAATTCAAAAGTACATATATTTAGTAAAAATTGAAAAAAAATTAAAACATTAAAAATTAAATAAAAAGATGTGAAAAAACTATGTAAAAATAAGGTCACATCAGCAAGGTACCTTTGAGGTAACCACAACCGATAGGCTACCGGCCTGACTCTCTATACTATCACAAAAGTAATAACATAATGAGTAGATAAATTTACCTGTATCTGAATTCATCAGTGACCCAATCTAGGAAATACACGTAAAAAGACCCAATGACCCACCTCAAATTCTAAAGGACTATGGTGAATATTGGTATAAGACTTCTGCCTGGATTGAGATGTAGTCATACACTTCTAAATTAGCTGGAATTGCTCTGAAATCTCCTAAATGAGATGGGGACCTGATAGATCTACCTCACCGGCCTCTAACCAGCATAGAGATGAATAGATTGGCTTACCATACAAGGACTCATACTGATCCATATAAATTGTTTCCTAAAATCATTTTTAATAGTAAAACTCAACTAGAGCGATATGATTTTCCCATTAACCTTCAAAATCAAGGATACATGCTCGAAGCATATCCTATAGCACCTGAATCGTCCACTCGGACTGCCCATCGGTCCAAGGGTGATAAGTTGTACTCAAGATCACCTATGAACCCAGTGCCTTTTGCAACCCTTTCCAAAAACAGGAAGTGAATCATCCATCTTTGTCACTATTACTATGCCTTCACTGGCTGATAGGTGGAGCATCGAGTGATAAATCATTTTATCTGCTTCTTTATACCTATCCACCAATACTGATGATGTATATCTCTATACATATTGGGAATCCCAAGATAAACTGCTCAAATTGATGCATGTGATTCCCACATCAACTCTTCCCATATATTCACAGGCACCCATACACAACCACATAAGAGTAGGGTTTCATTCTCATAAACAACCCAACCAAGAGGTGAGTTATCTCTTGTGAAGCTATCCCTCAAGATGAGGCCTTTAGAATCAGATAACTGCCTCATCCGGACCTCCTCTAGAAGGGAGGATTTCACTTCTAGAACTACTAAGAATAGTTTCTCATGTCATTCTTGAACCTCTAGGTGAAACTTAGAAAATATATCCATCATATTCCACTCACTTCTGGCCTCTAGGATTTCCTGGGTTTGAGTTTTTTGGCTCAAGGTTTCATTCACTACATTTCCCTTTCCCTACATGTAAGCAAGCTAAAAGTAGAACGATTACAAGTATTCCAACCATCCACACTTCCTTATATTCAAGTCTTACTGCATGGAGATATATTTGAAACTTTTTTTTATCCGTGCAAATGATGAATCACTCAACCAATAATTAATGCCTCCAACAGCATAGTACATGAACCATAGCTGCTAGCTCGAGGTCATGTGTAGGGTAATTTCACTCATGAGGTCTAAACTAGTGGGACCCATACGCTACAACCCAATATCTTTGTATAAAAACTTCTCCTAGCCTGACCCATGAAACATCACAGTAGATAGTATATCCTCTTCCTGGCTCTAATAGAATCAGGATCGGCACTGAAGTCAATCTTACCTTTAACTCCTAAAAAGTTGTCTCATAAGCCTCGGTCTAAATGAATTTCACACCCTTATTAGTAAATCCCATAAGCGACACTTCCAGGAGTGATAAATTCTATATGAATCACATATAATATCTAGACATCCCTAATAAGATACATATATCAAACACATTCTTGGGCTTCTCCCAGGAAACCACAGTGCTCACCTTCTTGGGGTAAACAAATACGCTAGCCTCTGAAATTATATGACCCGATAAGTGAACCTTACTGATCCAAAAGTGTCATTTACTGAGAGTTTCATATGGCTGGTTGTCTCTTAGTGTACTCATCATGATCTAAAGATGGGTACCATGGTCTTTTCTAGTTCAAGAATACACTAATATGTCGTCTATGAATACCACCGCAAAGGAATCAAGATACGAGTTGAAAATACGATTCATCGGATTCATAAAGACTATCGGTATGTTCGTCAGACTAAAAAGAATAACCAGATACTCATACAATCCAAACCTAACCCATAATATGGTATGTGGTGTGTCTGTTGGTCTAACATGAACATGATGGTAGCCCGACCTCAAATTGATCTTATATAAAATAGTTTCTCCTGGGATCTGGTTGAATAGGTCGTCTATAAGAGTTATTGGATATCGATTCATTATCGTAAGCTGGTTCAGTCAGCGTTAATCCACACAAAATCTAAGGGTATCATTATCCTTCTTGGTGAAAAGGATAGGTGAACCCCAAGGTGATGTGTTGGGTTGAATAAAACCCTTTTCCTCTAGATCTTTAAGCTACTTCTTGAGTTCTTGGAGCACTGTAGGTGTCATCCTATATGGAGGAATGGATACCAGTTCCACGCCTAGAACTAGCACAATAGTGAACTCAAACTCTCTCTCCATATCTCTTGGGAAGTAATTCAAAGATATTTTTAGGAAGGATATCCCTAAAATGATTCAAAATGGGAGGGAATTCCACAAATTTTATCCCTTTATCGCTCATAAGGAGACTCTCCATCTTGCCTATTACTCCACCTAGCACCCTCTTGGGTCTAGCTTAACTTTCTTATATATCCCATTCTCCCTTATGAATATAAATTCTACCCTCAGGTTATGTGAAGGACAACCAATGACGATATCAGTCCACTTGGACATGATAAGGCACAAGCCAGTCCATACTGAGAATGACATCGAAGCCAGTAATCTCGAAGAAGAAAAACTCCAAAAGAAATGGTACCCACCTATCTGAAGAGGGCACTCTTATAGCTTCTATATCCCCTCTAATCTAACCCCTAGAAGTGTGTTGAGATACATTATGCCATATAAGTACTCAACTACAAGGCCAAGAATTTCCAAAACCGCAACAGATATAAAAGAGTGTGATGAACCTGTATCAAAAAAGGGTAGAAAATAAAGTAGAGGCTACTAGAATAGTACCTCTAACCATAGATAGACCTGGACTCTACTCCTTAGTCGTAGCATGCACTACATAGATATGGTATGAACCATGTCCCTGAGGTGCTGCTTGACTATATCTGGTAGGTCCACTCTACTGACATTGAATCTCTAAATACTGACTACCTCATCCATGACCACAACCACCTCAGCCTAATCAGCCGGTAGAAGACCAAATCCCATCCTAACATGGAGTCTTAGATCTTGTACCTAATAGAGGTTTCAGTACAGATCCTCGTTCTCTAGGGACTATAGGAATAGATCGGCAGAAGCGCTGAGGGTGAACCATCCTACAACAATATCAACACTCGATCGGGTTTCTCATGCATTGGGGATTCTTATGTTCTAGCCTACTACACTATTAAAAAACTATTGAGATGTCATTTCATGTTACCTGACTAGCACTACCCCCACATGCACCCTCAAAACGGTGCTTCCTACTGCCAGTTGAGTCATTGCCATGCCTCAGAATTGAACCAACTTGGCTCACATTGTTGGCCTCTATGAGACTCTATTTTTTAATCAGGGTTTAGTTAACTATCTATATAATGGTATCTAATCAAAATATGTTCACTTGCAAGTGGAAAACATACATAATATTTTCCTCAAAACACCTCACAATTGTCAACTCGTCACGGGTCAGAGACGAAGTGAAATGCTGGAGCTTGATGAAGCGAACAGAATACTCTAGTATAGTCATAGTTCCATGTTGAAGGTGTATAAACTCTCTATAATGTTCTTATCTTATATTATATGGAAATAAGTGATCATACAAGGTTTTTTGGAATTCTTCCCAGACCATACCCCGATGATGCTCAGCCTGAGAGATGATATCCCACCAACTCTTGGTAGAATCACGCAATATATAGGTTACGAGATTGACCATCTATTATGGAGGCATATCAAGATAGTTTAATATTGACACCATAGCTTATAACCATGACTCATATGGCATTCCAACTTTTTATTACATAACTTTTCATAACATTGTACAAATAGAGGATCTTTTAAAGTTTAGTTTCTTATAAAAAGGTACATAATACATGAAAACTAAAAAAATTATTCTAATTCACTTGGAAGGATTGATAATAGTTTCATCATAAGTACATTTACTATATATCATAACCTGGGGATGTACATCAAAGTAAAGGGTGAGCATAAGGCTCATTAAGGGAAATAAATGGAAACAGTTTACATGTGAACATGGGAAATATCAATAAGAACTTGAGAAATACCATAAAGGCATGAGAAAAGTAAAAATGGGAATATCATAATAAAAATAAAATTAATAATAAAATGGAAATATGGATTCAAAATTTAAATGATTAATTCATAAGCATATCACCAAGGTTTTACACTGAGGTGTCATAAAAATTACCAAGTTTATTCACCAAGGTATTGTAAAACATGTCATCTCTAGAGATTAAATTATTTACCCAATTTATTGGATAACTATCAAGGTGGAACCTTAATATGTATTAATTAATGTGAGACACATAAATCATAATAAAAAATTTTATAAATAACTCATGGAAAATAAAAGAAATGGGTTTTATATAAAAAATCATGGAGTTTTAAAAAGTACTTAAAGACAAGATCATTATGGAATTTTTAACCCACCGAAAGGGAATGAGGGTTTCATGTAAGTTAATCCCAGGATTAAATAAATAATTTTTACATATAGGTTAATAACCCTAGAAAATAAATAGTTTTGGGTATTCAAAAAAATATAACATAATATAATTTCTTGAGAAGAAGAGAGAAGTGTTGAGAAGTAAATTCGGTAGCATAACAGGTATAAAAATTTGTTATAGAAATGGGTAAAATGAGAGGGAAAAGGGTCTCTAATTCATAAAATAATTTTATTAAAGTAATGGGATAAAATAAATTGGAAAAATAACTTAGTTTAGAAATTGGAGGATATACCACATAAAAAAAGGGAACTTGAATAGAAAAGAGAAGTGAACATTTCCCTTTCCTTAATGAGTTGTTCCTAAAACTTGAGGATTGGGACCTTAGAGGCTTGAAGACTCCTTGAGAGGACTCCGTGGGGGGTAAAAATACCATATATTTGTGTATGATGTATTGGGAGTGAAATAAATAGATAAATGGGTGGGTATTTATATCAAAAGTGGAGGATTTTTTTAATAATTTTCAAATATAGGCCTTAGAAATCTAGGTTGTGGAAAATAAAAAACCATGGGATTGACCATGGTATTTTCCCATGGTTTTGGACACTTGGGTCATATTTTTATGTTATTTTAATCCACAAGAGTATATCATAATTTTATATTATTTCTTTTGTCATGGGAAAGTAATGTTTCCCCAAAAATAATGTTTTTAATGTAAAAGTTTCCATTTTAGAATTTGGAAAGTAAATTATAGCTTTGTAAATTGATTAAAATATGTTAAAATACTTGATATTAATAAAATAACATATTTTAAGTCATTTATTGCAGTTAATTAGTTATTAAATCATTATTACATAATTATGAATTCATTAAACTCACCAAAAAAATTAAACTGTATTTAACTATTCATGAAAATATAATGAATTTTAAAAAATTATCATAAATTCACTCAATCCTAATTTTGACATGTTGATTTCAAAAATGATATTTATTTTTTCAGAAATATGATAATTCTAAACTTTAAATATAAAAATCCTTATTTATTAAAAATAATAGCAGATTGAAAGTGTATAGTAAAATTTCTAACACTTGAAAAAAAATCATTTATATTTAAATAAGAGTGTTTTTATTATACTATTTCATTAAAATAAGTATTATTTATAATACATTAGTTTATTATAAAAATTTATATCTTTTAAAAAAAATTCAATTTCTGTCTGAAATTTTATTTATCAAATTCCATCTCGATTTTATTAAGAAAAAATATTCTTAAAATAGAATTGATGGAGTAACAATTTTATTTATACAATGGAATTACACTTTAAGTAACTATAGCCTCAAAACATAACCCCTTATAATACCATCATATGACATAAGGGTAAGGTGTGTGATGGTGATAGATTCATGGGGTGGCTCGTCTAACATTGCTCGAGTGGTAAATTCTACTAACTTGAACTTCTCTCATATGCGATTTCATTATAGTTTCACTTGTTGAAGCTCAACTTGGGAATGGTCAAGAGAGAACTCCAGTGATGTTACCTCCCTCACAAGCTCTAGTAAATGGGATTCATATAGAATGACTCTACTGGATGAGGTCGCCATTTCTTTTTTCTGCGTTAATTATTCTTTATCATTTATACTTACAAATTATAACATAAAAAATTATTACCAAGAGTATAGTTTCAAACGGTCATATTGACAAATACTCATATTTAACAAATGGTCAAAAAATGGTCAAATCCCAATGGTCACATTTCCATTTATACTCACTTAATTATCAAATAGATATGTATTTTTTTGTACAAAATAATATAACACACATTTTCGCAAGAAATAAATATCATTTAAGAAAATTCTTGGTCATTACATTCTTCCCCCTTAATAAATTTCATCCTCGGAATTTCAAATAGTTATCTCAATAGGGAAAAGGTGTGGGTACTTCTTTCTCATTGTCTCCTCTAGTTCCCACATCGCTTCTTCATATTTATGGTCCCTTCACAACACTTTTATGAGGTGGGTAGTCTTGTTGTGTAGAACCTTGTCTCCATAGTCTAAGATCTCCATCAGCTACTCCTCATAAGAGAGTTCATGTTCCAGTTGCACCACCTCTAAATCCAATACATGTGAAGGGTCAAGTATGTACTTCATCAATAGATATACATGGAATACATCATGAACTTGAGCTAGATTTGGTGGAATTGGAATCTGATAGGACACTGCTCTTATGTGATCAAGGATTTTATAGGGGCCAATGTACCTTGAGATAAGTTTCCTTTTCTTCCCAAACCACAAGAATCTCTTCCATGGTGATATTAAAAGGAAAACTTTGTCAATAAAATCACACTCTAAGTCCTTTAGATGGTTGTCAGTATAGGTTTTCTACAGACTCTGAGTATCCTTTATGTTTTTTTGGATGGAATGAACCTTTTCTGTTATATCTTGCACAAGATCAGGCCCAAGATATTTTCTCTCACCAACTTCATCATAAAAAATATAATTTATACATCACTTCTCATATAAATATTTTATAGGACCAAAGGGAATTTTTATTTACCTATGGGTATATGCAAAACAAAAAATTATAAAACTCAAACTATGCTACTTAATTAATTAAAATTAGTATAGTAGTAGGTTGAGATCAATCCAAAAAGATGGTGAAATTAGTTTGATTAGGTTTTTAAAATATTTAATTTTATGAGATTGAATAAATAGGTGATAAAAGTTTGGTTTGATTTAATTATAAGAAAGCATAATTAAAATGAAGCAGATTGATTGATTGGTTTGAAATCAGATTTTGAAAGCATGCTTGGGTTTCATAATTTTAGGGTTTGGGTGCAATTGGATTTTAGAAAATATGATCATTAATTCATGATTGTTTTTAGATTCGAGACAATTAAGATTAAATGGTCATGGTATCCCCTCCTCAATGTGGAAATACCCTATTTCCCTTAGTCTGGTAATATATGGTTTCTCTGAATCAAGTTTGTCTTGATACCATATTCAAACTTGATTTCCCCTAAAGTTAAAAATAGAAATGACTTCTTTAGGGTTATCAGTTGTGAAATTATAAGGTTCATTTTAGATTCAAATATCAATTTTCATGATAAAATAAAAATAAATGGATTGTAATTTTATTAAAGAAATCACACAAACCAAATACACGAATAAAGAAAAATAAATAAATCCAACACACCTTACACATTCTATTACATAACCCTAAAACAAGGTGGGTTTACCCATTTATCCTAGTGATTATATGAATATAGGGAAGGAGAAAATAAAGTGAAATCATAAATAAAAAGAAATATGAACTCAGGGAGGGCCCTGCACAATACAGCTTCTCACTCCAAGATTTGGTATTCGGATCTCCTCAATAGCAGCGGGTAGACCCTCCATTTATAGGATTCATATGGGATACTATATTAATTAATTTCATAAATAAATGGTCCAAAGGTGGTATGGGTAGGGTCCCATGTCACATATTTTGTCAAATGTCAAAGATATGGTGAATATGGATCTTAAAATATCATCCTGTGAATTTAAACATAGTGTAAATTATTACACCACATGTAAATTTTCATGATGATTTATTTCACTTTACGACATGTCCTTATTCTCAATAATTTCACTGTTATATGATGTTTAATGATTACATGTCATGTAATGTCATTTTTCTACTCTATAAGCCTCATTTTTTCTTGGTTCTTCAGTTTTATGTCCTGAAGTGCTCTATGATCATCCTAAAAAAATTGTTGTCTCATTTTTATCCTTTTTTATAAATCTGTTGTATAGTTCCATAAAACAAAAAACAAGTTAAACCATTCAAAAAATGGAAATAATAATAAATTAAATATATAAATTAATACATTAAAATAGAATAAAATATATGCATGATATATAGATATCAAGATTTATAGGTTGCCATTTGAATACTCGAATGTAAGATGTTACTGTATGAGAACTCAAATAATGGAAGATGATGATCCCATACACCTTTAAATTCCATTGAACATGTTCTCAAGTGTTTTAATAGTCCTTTAAAATTTTCCATTAGTTTGGGGGTGATAGGTCATACTAAAATTCAATTCAGTATTTAGAGCATGTTGAAGACTTCTCCATAATTTTGATGTGAATCTTAGATCATGATTAGAAATGATAGAAAGTGGTACCCCATGAAACTTCAATACTTCTTTATGTAAATATTACCAAGTTGTTCAAGAGATAAATCTTATTTAATAGTGATAATAATGGACATTCTTGGTGAGATGATCCACTATAACCCATATTGAATTGTTTCTTTTAGATGTTTTTGGGAGACCCATGACAAGGTCCATAGTGATATTGTCCCACTTCCATGTTGGTATGGGTATTGGTTTTAATACCTCTTTAGAAATTTATCACTCTGGCTTCACTTGTTGATGCACCAAGAACCTTGTAGTGTAGTCGACAATCTCTCTTTTCATGTTATCCCACCAATAATGATAACAAAGGTCCTTATATATTTCCATGCTTCCAGGACATATAGAGAAGGTAAATCTATAAACTTCATCCATCAGCTCCTTATTTATTTATGGAATAGATGGAACACATATCCTTGTATAAAATTTCAGTACACCTTCTTGATAAATATTGAACTCTAAAAAATTTTCATTCTTCGCAGTCTCCATCTTCTTCTGTAATAAAGGATCTTCTCTTTGAGCTTTCTTGATCTTCACAAGTAATGATGGTTGAGAAATAACTTGGGATATGGTTGATGATTCCCCTTCCCTTATGATTACCATGTCCAATTTTACTAGTTCCTTGATCAAATTATATCATTGAATACTTATCATTTATATAACAACATGGTCTTTCCTACTTAATGCATCAACAACTTTTTTCTCTCTTTCGGGGTGATAATGAAAGGAACATTCATAGTATTTAATAAGTTTTAACCATCTCCTATGTCACATGTTCCCTTTTTTGTGAAAATATACTTCAAACTTTGGTGGTATTTGTATATATCAAATTTCTCCCCATAAAGATAGTTTCTCCATATCTTCAGAGAAAAAATAACTGTAGATAGATCTAAGTCATGTGTAGGATAATTTTTCTCATGAGGATTCAACTATCAATATGCATAATTAATCACCTTTTCATTCTACATGAGGATGTACCCAAACCCTTTTAGAGATGCATTGGTAAAAATAATGAATCCTTCTCTATTAGTGGGTAAAGTTAACATGGGTGCATTAAACAATCTCTTCTTCATCTCTTAGAAACTTTATTTACACTCCTTTTTCTAGTTGAACTTAGCCCCTTTTAGAGTTAACTTGGTTAGTGGGTTAGAAAGTTATGAAAAATTATTCACAAACCTCTAATAATATCATACTAAACCAAGGAAACTACAAATCTCAATTACTATTTTAGGATGAGGCCACTCATCCACAACCTTTGTATTAGAAGGATCAACTAAGATTCCTTCATTGGTTAAAATGTGCCCCAAGAAATAAACTTGTTGTAACCAAAATTATCATTTGAAAAACTTTCCTAATAGCCTCTCCTTCCTCCAAGTTTGTAATATAACCCTTAGATGATCCACATGCTCCTCAATGATTTTTGAATATATCAGAATATCATCAATAAAAACTACCACAAATTTATCAATCTAGTCCTTAAACACTATATTAATAAAATCCATAAATATAGTAGGGGAATTAGTCAAGCTGAAGGTCATAAAAACAAACTCATAATCCCCATATCTTGATCAGAAAGAGATATTTAGAATATTTTCTTTATTCAACCTCAATAGATGATAACTATATCAAAGATCAATCTTGGATAAGAATTGATCCCCATGAAGTTGGTCAAATAAATATTCAATCTTTGGAAGAGGTAAATTGTTATTCACTATGATCCTATATCTATAGTCAATTCATATCTGCATTGATCCATCCTTCTTCTTCAAAAAGAGAACATGTGCTCCCCAAGGAGACACACTTGGTTGGACAAAATTCTTCTCCAAAAGATCTTGAATTTATTTATTTAATTTCTATATCTCTACATTTTCCATTCTATATGGGGTCTTTGATATCATCTTGGATCCAGGTAAGAGTTCAATAGAGAACTATACCTCTCTTTTTGGGGGAGTTCTGGGTAACTCTTTAATAAATACATCAATGTATTCCTAAATGATGGGGAAATTTTCTATTCTTATACTTTCATTTACTTCTTCTTATTCATTGATCATCTCTATAAATACGGATATGGGTGGTGCTTCTAGACAAATCTCAGGTCGGGATATCTCTCCTTTGAAAATAATTATAGGTTGTACATTTCCTTGATTCTGCAGTTGATCTTAGAATTATACTTTGAGAGTCAATCCATACATAGTATAATTTTTAATTTAAACATGTGAATTAATACTAGATTTCTTATGATATTGTGCTCTCTAAATTGATTTCTAGAGTTTCTATACATTGTTAATGCTTGGATAATCCCTCTAGGAGTCTTGAATGATAACACTACTTCTAGTAGTTCAAGGATTGATTATATATTCTTTGAAAACTTAGAGGAAATAAAGGAATGCGTAGAACCATAATCAGATAAATTACTTCCTAGATTTGAGAGAACAATGACATTACCTACCACCACGTCATTTGGAGACTCTACTTCGGTCATTGTGATAGAAAATTCCTGAAATATCTCCCTTGACTTAAGCTGAGGTTGATGGTAATTCCCCTCCATTTCCTTATAATTATAAAAACGATTATAAAAGTACCCAAGCTATCTACACATGAAGCATTAGACTTCAGGTTGGGCCTGCACAATCTTCTCATTTTCATTAGTGTTGAGAAGTTAAGGCTTCACCTCACTAATATAGTTCTGATAAATATGGTTATCTCTTCCACACTTGTAACATTTACCACTCCCAAGAAATAATTTCCTCAAATTCTTCTTCCCACATTTGTTTAATGTGGGAAGTTTTGCTTGCTTTCCTCCTCTTCCATGATCAAAGTTACTCCCTAATATTGTCTGTATTGATCTATTAATTTCATTTGATATATGGGACCATTGTATCTCTCAGAATTCTAGTTCAACCTTCATATAACTCCTCACTATATCCTCATAGTTTTCATAGTATAGATTGGATAGATTATTCCATGGATGGGGTATTAGGCCACTAAAGGATCTATCAACCTTTATATTAGGATCCATGACAAAGTTAGAGTTTTAACAAGAAATTCTTGTAAAGTTAATCTCATATCTTCCCACTGATTCATTTTCCTTTCACTTCAACTCTAGGAATTCCTTCTCCATTTTCATTCTCATCGAACAGGGAGAATATTTTTTGAAAAAGGTTCCATTGAATTATTCCCACTATATAGAATCAATATTTATTCTTGGATTCATGTTTTTAATCAGTTTCCACCACTGATCAGATTCTCCCTCTAAGTGGTACATAGATAGGGTGACTTTCTCTTATTACAAATAATGAAGTACATAAAATATCTTTTCTATATATCGTATCCATTGTTCAGTAATAAATGGGTTGGTAGATACATTGAAAGAATATGGTTCTGGAAGCATAAAGGACTCAATGGAAAGTTGTTATCTTTGAGGTGAATCAGATCTCTTAGCTTGATTCAAGTTATTTCTCATAACTCAAGCCATTTGATTTATCATTCTCATGAATTTTTTCATTCTGGATTCCATCGAAGGGTCGTCAATGCATGGTTTGTTGGGCTCACTATTTTTGTGGTTCCTTCTATTTCTTTCCATTTTCTAAAAGAAGAAAACCTTAGTGAGAAACATGTTTCTTTTAATAATATTATAATTATAAAATAAATATATTTCTTAAAAGATCATTCTTCAATATGTTATTCTTTAATTACATTTTCTATAAATCCTTCATAGTTGTTCATAAAAAGCTTGTGATTGATCAAACATACCCCCCGGGCTTGTCAAACCGGGAGTGAATCAAGGACCATTTTCATCCACCTGTTCCAGTTTGATTCTATATCAAATAGGTGTTTTGGGTTTTACCCCTAGATACATCTTTTCTAGAGCCACATCCACGTGTTCATATCCAGATAGGGATTTCTTTCCTCAGAAACCAATTACTTAATACTTCACCAAAATACCATGATGTTTCCCTAAATTTTAACTTATCTATAAGGTTCTTCATAAATTTTTCAAATCCTAATTTACATAAATAACTAAACCATCCTTTTATACCAACTATGTAATACCTCCTTTTATTACATAACTTTTCATTACATTGTACAAAATAAAGGATATTTTAAAGTTTAGTTTCTTAAAAAAGGTATATAATACATGAAAACTCAAAAAAAATCTAATACGCTTGAAAGGATTCATAATAGGTTAATCCTAAGTAAATTTACTACATCTCATAACTTGGGGACATACGTTAAAGGAAAGGGTGAGCATAAGTCCCAGTAAGGGAAAGCAAGGGAAACAATTTACATGTAACCATGAGAAATATCAATAAGAACTTGAAGAATATAAAAAATCTATGAGAAAATGAAAAAGGTTAATATAATAATAATAATAACATGAATAATAACATGGAAATGTGGATACAAAATTTAAATGATACATTCATAAGCATATCACCACGGTTTTCCACTGAGGTTTCATAAAAATTACTAAGGTTATTCACCAAGGTATCGTAAAACATGTCATCTCTAGAAATTAAATTCTTTACCCAATGAATTGGAGCACTATAAGGGCACACCCTTCATATGTATTAATTAATGTGATCCACATAGATCATAATAAAACATTTCATAAATAAACTATGTAAAATAAAATAAACGGGTTTTATATAAAAAATCATGATGTTTTAAAAGGTGCTTAAAGACAAGATTATTATGTCATTTTTAAACCATGGAAAGGGAATGAGGATTTCATGTATGTTAATACCATAATAAAATAAATAATTTGTACATATAGTTGAATACCCCTGGAAAATAAAGATTTTTGGGTATTAAAAAAAAGATAATTTCTTAAGAAGAGAGAAATGTTGAGAAGTAATTTGGCACCATAACAAGTATAAAAAGTGGTTTTAAAAATGGGTGAAATGAGAAGGAACAAGGGTCTATCATTTATAATAGAATATTATTATAGTAATGGGATAAAATACAGTGTACAAAAGAACTTAGTTTATAAATTGGAGGACATACCACATAAAAAGGGAACTAGAATAGAAAAGGGAAGTGGAGATTTCCCTTACCTTGAAGAGTTGTTCCCAAAACTTGAGGATTGGGGCCTTGGGGTATTGAGAAAACTTTGGGAGGACTCCTTGTGAGGTAAAAACACCATATATTCATGGTTAATTGATTGAAAAAAAAAGTAAATATATAAATTTATGGGTATTTATAGAAAAAGTGGAGGATTTGTTTAATAATTTCCAAATATAAACCTTTGAAATCTTGGTTGTGGAAAATGAAAAAGCATGGAAATTCCCATGGTATTTTTCCATGGTTTTGGAAACTTGGGTATTATTTTATGTTATTTTAATCCACAATATTTGATCATCATTTTATATTATTTCTTATGGCATGGAAAAGTAAAGTTTCCACAAAAATAATTCTTTTAGTGTTAAAATTTTCATTTTAGACTTTGAAAAGTGAATTATAGGTTTGGAAATTGATTAAAATATATTAAAATACTTGATATTAATAAAATAACATATTTTATGTTTTTTATTTTTTTTAATTAGTTATTACATCATTATGAAATAATTATGAAGTCATTAAACATAACAAAAAACTCAAACTGTATTTTTACTATTCACAAAAAAATAAAGTATTTTATAAAATTCTCATAAATTTACCCAATACTAATCTTGATTTTATGATTTCAAAAATGATATTTATTTTTTCAAAATAATTCTCTAAATATTATAATTCTAACTTTTAAATATAAAAAAACTTATTTATTAGAAATAATAGCAGATTGAAAGTGCATAGTAAAATTTATGACACTTGAAAAAAAATATTTTATCATTTATATTTAAATAAAAGTGTTTTATAATAATATTTCATTAAAATAATTATTATTATTAATAACTTAGTTTATTATAAAAATTTATATCATTTATGAAAATTATAATTTATATCTGAAAAATCAATTTATCAAATTCCATATCAATTTTATTTAGAAAAAACTATTCTTAAAACGAAATTGATGGAAAAAAATTATTTATACAATGGAATTAAAATTTATGTAACTATGGCCTCAACACATAGCCCCTAATAACTCCCTCATACAACCTAAGGATAAGGTGTGTGATGGTGATAGATTCATAGGGTGGCTCAGCTAACATCGCCCGAGTAGTAATTTCCACTAGCTTGAACTGCTCACATAGGTGATTTTGTTCTAGCTTCACTTTTTGAACCTCGGCTTGGGATTGTTCAAGAGAAAACCCTAGTGATTCTACCTCCCCCCCAAGCTCTGAAAATGGGATTTATATAGTATGACTCTACAGTTTGAGGCCATCGTTTCTCCTTTCTATATTAATTATTATTTATCATTTCTAATAACAAATTATAACGTAAAAAATTATTACCAAGGGTATAGTTTCCGATGATCATATTTGACCAATGGTCAAAAATAGTATAATACCTATGGTAAAATTTCCCTTTATACTCACTTCATTATCAAATATATATGGTTTTGTTGTGTACAAAATAATATAATAGACATTTTATTAGAAAACAAAAATTATTTAAAAAAAAGTATGGGCCGTTAACTATCAGCAACCTGAGGTCTTCCATCCCCTAAGAAGGTGGGAGGATAATACTATTGGAAATCCCAAGTTAGATCTTCCATAGTCAGGGTAGGCTGGGTAGCACCCTAAAAAAATGTATAAACCAAATAAAATTGTCATTAAACCGAGCATCAGTGCCCAATGGAAGATCTGTAGGAGGTGCCTCAGGTGTCACTACAGAAGGTACTATGGGTGGATCAGGGCCCACCACCTCTGGAGTGTCCCCATCAACACACTCTTGGTATACATTATGAGTATTTAATGGTGTCATATCTCTACAATTTCCAAGTACACTCCTCATTCAGGATTTATAACCGATAGAAAAGGTAGATAAGGGAAGTGATAAAGAAAGGGTGGGTACAAAGCCTCCTTATAGCATGATTTAACCCTCAACAATCTATTAAAGATAGGTCTAGGTAATAAGATAAGGTCTCAAAAGGATCTTAAGATACACATCCTACTACCCACTGCTAAGGTTGGGTCAGGTTCAAGGTCTCAAATTACACATATAAGTTTCCCATTTCATTTTAATGGTTGTATTCATTTTAATTCCTTTATAAATTTAAATCCCTTTAAATGGTTGAATTAGATGGATCTCCATTTCCAATTTATAAGGGATCAAACACCTTATAAATTGAAATATTTTCTAATTAATCCTAACCATAACATGTTTCAACTCATGTGATGAATGGTTCATGGCTTAACATTCCATAATTGACTACTTAAGGTGTCTACTTTAACCTATAAAGGAAAACACTTTTAGGTTAAGTCAGACACCTTAAGAGTCAGTTATGTTTCCTTAGTACTATAATAAATATCAACATAATTTCATTTATATATAAACAAAGTACTACAACAAGCACATGCATCATAGGCAATGCACGTAGAAAGTAGATATGGCATGGCATAATGCATGGAATTTTAATCCTATGGTGCCTAGTATGATGAATAATTTGATACACCCTCATATCCTTGGTCTAGGGTAAAAATCCCAGAGTAATAACATCAACTCTAATAATAACACAAAACAAGTGTCTCGCCCAACGGTGAAATCCATGAAACCGTAACAGAGCAAGCAATAACAACATTTACCCATCCCTAGTAATTTGGGTTCCCCCTATACGTGGGTTAACTACTCCCAAAAACAAGCTTATTACCAAATTTCAATATCCTAGTCTCCTGTCTAATCCCAAATAGTAATACAAAAGAAAAATAACATCTAATACCACTTTGTAGCATTCTGCCCTGGGTTCCACTTAACGGTGCCCTGAGATGGTGGCCGCAATACCTTAAACACACCTCCCCAAATGCCAGAGGCAACCAACTAGTAGAAAGGTCCTAGGGTGTTTCCATGGGGATATTATTACCTCGTAGATCAGAGTGATCATAGTATAAAACAATAGATACTAAATTGCAGAAGCATAAATAAGAAGAAACAGAACAATAAAATTAAATCAAGGAAGATAAATAAATAACTAGTAGAAGCTGAACTGAATAGATATCAATTATAATGATGTTCATGATGCTATAGAAATTAAGAGTACACAGGGAACAAGGGATATAGGCATAAGATATATGCTATACAAAATACCAAAAAGATAAAAAAATTGCTACTACAACCATCTCGATCATAGGATCAATACTTTGCCCCATAATCTATCCTAATGTTGTAAATCAAACATCATAATCTATCTATTTCCCTTTTTTATACCTGAAATCATGAAGTCTTATTAGGTACTAAGGATGGCTCGAGTAGGGTGTGAGATACAATATCAGTAGGCCACCACCAATGGTGTCTAGGTCAAACTATTTCATGAAATATACAAATAAATAGTGTTATATAATAAATAATAAATGAAAGGAATTAAATAAATAAATAAATACTTTGGTCTAGACTCATTAATGGACACTTGACCGATACCACCTACTTTTATCTAATCCAAATGTCTAAACTAAGGTACATATACAAGTTACATGGTATATAAACATTTTGCATCATGAATTACATTACAAGTGTGGATTGACCCCCAAGCATGTGGTTTGACTTGGTATATGCATACCTAGAATATCAATAAATCATGATCATAATTAAATAAAAGTCGTAACTTATAAAACAACCATGTAAATCCAACAAATCCAATGCGGCATCTTGAGTGTAAGAGTTGGTGTCCTAGAACCAACTGGTTTTACTTTGATTACATGGATATTTAACGTATTATTACATATTGTTCATTGTTATGCATGATTATGATGTAATAATGTCCTAGAGTATTTTTTGCATTGATAAGGTCATGGTAGTTCCCCACTATGATGAGAACCTTTAAATTCTATAACAATATTCTGAAATATAGTTATGCGATTTGATGGAATGATATGATAAGACACATAGCATGAAGATCATCAGGTGCGAGTACTCGTAAGCATATGAGACTTCCTCTCATGAAGTTTGCACTTGGTAATCTCCAAGATAGAAGATTTTAAGAACAGAACCGCTAGTAGGAATTCTGCATGTTTTGGTGTCATCAGATATTTCTATCTGCAAGCATGTGTAATGATCCTTAGACTTTAAGATTATCATTAATACGTGTCACAACTTATGCACTTTGATTTACTGATGAAAACTGTCACGCAGACAGTTGGCGGGAATTAGGGTACATTGGGTGCATCCTGAGTGGCATGTTATTAATGGATAAGTCGAGGAAGGATTTTTCCCTTCCATTTATGGAAGTTGATATCTCGACCCTTTTATTTAAATAGAACCATCACACAAAATTCCATGGTCATGGTGTAACGACAAGTTTATTTCAGGTAGTCAAAGAATGATGTATCAAGCATAAAAGTTGATGACACAGTCATGAAACTTGGTTGATGAGATATTGCGACAAAGGGATTATATTACACAGTGAGCATTCATATGTGGATGTTGTTGTTGTGACTTTACATTCTTTCTCTTGGGTGCAATGACCCATTGCTAGATAGTACTCTTGGACTTTAAGTAAGTTCGCCTAATGCCAACAAGAAAGAATCCCAGAGGGTCACACACTAAGTGTTTTTGGTGGTCACGGTTAAATTCTATTTGAATTTAATTAATGAAATAAATATTATTCTCAAGACCATGGAATAATTTTATTCAAGTTAAAATGATTTTATAAATTAAATTAAATATAATTATTCATTTTATTGATCATTTAATAAATATTTATTTACTAGTTTGTAAATAAAATATTTATTTAAGAGAATAAATTATTTATTTATTTATTCAGGTGTTCAATAAATAGAAGTGGAGTTCGAGCGGACCAAGGTTGGTTCGGTAGTAAAATAATTATTTGCAAGATGGTAAATAATTATTTAACTAGTTGGCACAAATTAAAATAACGCTGCTATTATTTTGTGACGCGGAATTTTATTTATAATTCCGTTTCGTGCAAGTTGGTGCACCATAAATAATGATGCGGTATTATTATTAAATGCATGGGTTTTCTCTAAGTTCATGAATGTATTTTATTGTTGCTATGCAATTAAATATTGTAACTGAAATTCCATGTATATAAATAGGAAAGTATGCTTATTGTTCCATACACCACACCACACACCAGGTGAATTGAGAATTGTTGAGCCAAACAATTTCTCTCTCAAATCCTCTTCTCTACCCTCTCAAGAACAAGAGACATTCTTCAAGGCCAAAGAATAGGTGGTCAAGAACAACTGACACAAGACACTCCATTCGTCGTGCTAGCACCCAGAGAATGAGCAGTGTCGATCAAAGGTCATAGGAGCATGTTTGGATCACCGCTAGAGGGATTCTAGTTTGGATCCTTACAAGCACATTGAGGTAATATAGAAGGGTCATTCCGGACGATCAACATCATCAATGAATAAAAATACCAAAGATACAGGTATTATTTTTCTTTATGAAATTAATTAAATTAATTATAAACATGATGTGGAAGATTATTTCTAAAGGTTTCGGGCCTCTTTCTTCTTTATCTAAATCTTTGATTATATTCTGTGGAGACTGGCATTCATCGTTGTATTGATCCCAGAATAATCATTAATCATGGTAAAAATCAAAATTGGGTGTCATCCCAACCATGCTTCCTCTAGGCCTGGAACCTTCAAGTGGTATCAGAGCAGTTACATCATAGTTTATAATTATTTAAAATTTTCATTGATTACTTAAACATTTCGTAATTTAGTTGTTTCAATTCAAGTTAATCATTCTGAAAATCTGAATCTCGAGATCTATTCCTCCTCTTTCATTTCTCGTTCACCTTACAGAAATGATCTTTTCTTTTAATTTTGATTAAAATAAAATAGAGGATCTCATCTGGAGGTGCTAAAGCTTCTTGGACGTACAACACCAGAACACACGGCGTGTATTCGGCAGTACACACCGTGTAGTCAATATTCAATGCATCAGACCAGTCTTCCAAACCAAGTCGTGTGTTGTATTCTTTCTAAGTATTAAATGACACTATGTGTTGACCAGGAATAGGTGGCACATGGTTTTCGGATTACATGTCGTGTGGCCCAATGGACACAGCGTGTAGTCCCTTCGGATTAGGGTTGAACCATATACCTCGTACATGGATTTCCCAGCTAGAGACCTTGTAATGAGGAACAACACAGCATGTGGCCCACTGTATACGCCATGTACTCCGAATATTTCCAAAGTATACTCACACGTCGTTTCCCCGGGCGTATACTTCAGATAGATGATGAAAAATAGTACATGTCGTGTTGTTGGAACTACATGTTGTGTACTCATCCAAATTACGCAGATTTATTAAAATTTATTATTATATTATACAAACCCTTGAGATGTGTATCATTGTGCGGGTGTAAAGCTGAGGCACAACACGTGATAGTGTTTTATATATATGTGTTTAATTCAACATCTGTGTAATGTTCATTTCTACTCATTGGGTAGTTATGAATAGGAATTCACCGGGTTGCCTCCAAGGTACAAGTTACGTACAAAGATAATTTTAAATGAATTTATTTGTTTAAAATTATGATGTATGAGAATCTCAAGTAAATTTAGAAAAGGGTTTAAGATAAAAGGAATGATTAATTAAAGATGATAATTAATTGATTTAGGCGTGATTTATCTTAAACAAGAATGATTAAATAATTGTATGCTAGTTTTATTTATGCATAAATATCATTGCATGTATGGCTGATCATGAGATAGACCAAGACCTTTGTATGTGGATGGTTTCTGTTGGACTCCTCATGTATTAATCACGTTTTAATGATCACAAATCTTATTCAACCTAGTTAACTCTTGTAAATTATATCAAATCATGTGTATTAATGTTTAAAGTATTATCATGCTTTAAGAAGAGCCATTCAAGATCTTAATTTATCTATATTAAGTTTACTTACTTTATACTATCTTTGATCTACTCTCATAATATCTTCTTTGACAAATGCTTAAGTCTAATCCATTCTATTATCATCATTGCTTAAGTCTGAACACAGTTACTTTGAAAAGTCTGAGACACCGTGAGTCTGCCACTGGTTATGTCTTTCTGGAACCGTGAAGCAAGACATTGTGAAGCTGATACCGTGAAGTAGACACCATGAAGCAAGACATCGTGAATCAAACACCCTGAAGCAAGACACCGTGAAGCAGACACTGTGAAGCAGACACCGTGAAGCTGACACTGTGAATCAAGACACCGTGAAGCAGACACTGTGAACAAGACACCGTGAACAAGACACTGTGACCCTGAGACACCGTGAAACTCAGACACCATGATCAATCAAGACATCGTGTGAAGGAGACATCATTTACATGACTTACTATGACACCATTTCTTAAACTATTTTTTCGTCTTTCAATTTAATTTCTAATGGTCATATTTGAATATTTTAATTCACTGACATAATTAATGTTTCTTTGTAGACATATCATCAGACAGTACGAGGTATGAGGTGCATAATATATGCAACCTGTCGGATCCAACATATGCATTCTAAGATAAAATCAAAGTGTGTCCAAGAATCAAAGTGCGTGATACAAAAACAAAAAATCAAGGTTGTGAGCATGATAACAAAGGACACACTTAGAGCAAGTTTCAAAAGAAAGGCTTAATGCATGCAACTCGACACTACTAAAGAACACACGAATCATATTTGAATCTTAGAGAACATATTCTCTTTGTTGAACCTCACGATGAGCACAAGATGAATTGCAACACTCTGTTTTACAGACAAGGACTCGAGATCTGCATCTGCTTCATCTCAAGAAGTCCAAATCTGCAAATACTAACACTCAGAGCACTTCTAAACCCATCTTCATATTTCTGCTCTGTTCTGTATCTGTTTATTACATTTCAAGAAGAGTGTGTACCTTTAGAACAACACACTCCGTCTCATGCATTAAACTGAAGGATACAAGATATCCTTACTCAACCATTCTTTTACTCTTGTGTATACCCACTGATAAGTGTGGAAGAGGTCCCTGTGTGGCCTGATATTTTGTCCCCATGAAAACTGTAGAAGAGGTCCTTGTGTGACCTGGACAGTTTGTGTACTATTGTTAACCTTGATCCAGGGTGTGGATCAAAGTTTATTTATATAAAATGCTTAGTGTCAGGTGATCACCAAGTGGAGTGGATTAGGTCTCGTATTGAGACTGAACCACTTGTTTCATATCCATTGTGCTTCTTAATTTAGTTTTCTCAGTTTTATTGCTTTACTGTATAATCCAGAAATCACTAATTTCACTTTGATAGTTAGTCTTGGAAAGAATTTATAACTGGCTTGTCTTAGTAGAATAACTTCAAAAGTAATATTAATAACACAAATTAAGATTACTGAGAATTAATCAATCTTCTATGAAGTTACTTAAATAGTCAAACTCTTATAATAGTATAACCTTGATTAACTGGGCTGTATTTAATCTTTGGGGAAACCTTTTTAGAAATACTTTTTACATAAATTTTTATAGTTACTCAATTCACCCCTCCCCTCTTGAGTAATCTACTCCGACCAACATTTGGTATCAGAGGTTGTTTATTAGGACTCTGTGTAATCTTATTCAACTGTGATTATAGTTGAACCTTAAAGATCTCTAAATTTCTGTTAATTATAAATTTCTAGATCTTTGAAAGTAATAATTTATTATGGATAATATATTGGAAGGTGCTGCAACCAATAGACCACCATTCTTTAATGGAACCAATTATTCTCAATGGAAAATTAAAATGAAAATTCATTCAGAGAGTATGAGTTTTGAAATTTGGTCATCCATTATAGATGAATACATAATTCCTGCTACTGATAGAATCACATGGGATGAACCAACCAAAACTGCCTACAATAATAACTACAGAGCTATGAATTCTTTATACTGATCCTTAGGATATGAGAAATTTAATAGAATTTCTGCTTGCAAAACTACCCATGAAATTTGGGATACCCTGTCTGTCTCACATGAAGGAACATATAGTGTAAAAGAAATGAGACTTAATACTTATACTATCAAATATGATAATTTTAAAATGAAACCTAATGAGCCTATTTCTGACATGTATCTTAGGTTCAATGAGATTGTCAACACAATGATTTCTCTTGGAAGAGAAGTCACTGCCAAGGAACAGATCATGAGAATCCTTAAATGTCTACTGACAGATGGAGGGGAACCTCTGTCTCTATTAGATAATCATGCGACATCAGCAAAATACCTATAAAATAACTCATTGGGAAACTGATGATGTATAAGGAATAGCTAAAAGTCAATAAAGAGGAGGATGAACCAAAAAGGAAATCTGTTGCATTCAAGACCACCACCTCTAAGCACAAAGACAAAGGGAAACTGGAAGCTTCTGTAGAAAGCTCCACCAGTGAACAATCATCATCTGACAGTGATGAGGAGATGTCTCAACTAGCCAGAAGATTCAAATGATTTTACAAAAAGAAGAACTTTTTCAGAAAGCCTAACTTCAAGGGAAAACATGACCAAAAAGAAAACTGAGAGAAGGACTGGAAAAGAAGTGACAAAACTGATGAAATTGTCTAATATTAATGTAAACACAAAGGACATATAAAGGATGACTGTCCAAAGCTCAAGTATAAAAAGAAATATGAGGACAAGGATAGGAAGTACAAAAAGGAAATGAAATCAACCTGGAGTGCTTCTGAGGATAGTTCAAGCTACTCAGAGACATCACATGATGAACATGATAACAAAGACAATATTTGTTTTATGACAAACACATATGAGGTAACACTAGACTCTTCTGTACATAATTCATATTATTCTAAAGATGAAAGTGACTCTGAAAATATGACTAATGAAGAAATGTTTGAATACTGTAACATGCTTGAGTAAACATGAAATGAACTAAAAGACAAATATAAATCATTAAAGAAACATCATGCTCTTACTGTAAATTTTAAATCTGAGCTCACAACTGAAAAGAATAAAAATGTTCAACTGCTCAAAGAAAATAATTAATTAAAAATGTCTAATGAGAAATTAAAGATTTACCTAGAAAATTTTACTAATGGGAAAAATACCCTTACCCAAATGCTAGGAAAACAAATTTACCCTAAATACAACACTGGAATTGGTTATCAACCTGGTAAAAGAAACCTTAGTAGAACAAATTTTGTTTCAAAATCTAGGACATACAGTTTTACTCCCAGTTCTGGACTCAAATCAACTAATTCAGTCCATGATACATATTCTATTGTTTCAAGTTTTTGTGGACCAAATAAAGTTTATTTTTCAAATACTTTACACAATGATTATAGGAAACCTATGAGACAAATATGGGTTCCTAAAGCACTTAGGACTAATATTACTGGACCCAAACAAGTATGGGTACCAAAATCTGTTTTTTATTAATCTTTTTGAAGGAAAGCTTCTTAAAGAGCTCCTACAAAAGTCTATGGTACTTGGACAATGGATGTTCAAGGCACATGACCTGAGACTGCCCATTCTTTAAGAACCTCATAAAAGTATATGGAGGACATGTCACATTTGGTGACAATGCCAAGATAAATATTATTTTCCTCGTCCAAATCGGTAACTCTAACTCATTTTTAATTTCTAAAGTACTGTTTGTTGATGGTTTAAAATATAATCTTCTTAGTATCTCACAATTATGTGATGATGGATTTCATGTTATATTTAAAAATGATGCTTGTAATGTATTTAATTCTAAAGATGAATTGGTATTTTCTTCATTAAGAAATGAAAATGTTTATTCTGTTAATTTATATTATTTAGCTTCTAAAAATGCTTCATGCTTAAGTGTATTTCATAAAGAATCTTGGATCTGGCATAGGATACTGGGACACTGTAATGTTCACTACCTTATGAAACTAACAAGAAAAAACCTAGTTAAAGACTTACCCAAACTTGAGTTTCCAAATGACAAAGTGTGTAATCCCTGTCAAAAGGGAAAACAACACAAAGTTTCCTTCAAACCAAAGAAAGAAGTGTCAACTTCTCAACCTCTCGAACTGGTTTACAAGGATTTTTTTGGACCATCTATAGTTTCTAGTTTAAATGGGAAGCACTGTGTTTATGTTCTTGTATATGACTTTTCTAGATATACTTGGACCTTCTTTATGGCTCACAAAAGTGAAGCCTGCTCTTACTTTACCAAATATGCCAAGTCTGTCAAAAATATTAGTGGACTTAGAATTAAATCATTAAGAACTGATCATGGCTGTGAGTTTGAAAATAAAGAGTTTGAATCCTTTTTCTCGCAAAATGGTTATAGTCACAATTTATCTACCCCTAGAACACCTCAGCAGAATGAAGTTGTAGAGAGAAGAAATAGAACCCTGCAAGAAATTGCTAGAACATTGCTTAGTGAATATGAACTACATATTTATTTTTGGGCTGAAGCTATCAATACAGCATGCTACATAATCAATAGAGTATTGATCAGACCTATTCTTAAGAGGACTCTTTAAAAATTATGGAACAATAGAAAACCCAAGGTTAGATACTTCAAAGTTTTTGGTTGCAAAGTCTATATTCTTAATACCAAATACAATCTTGAAAATTTTGCATCCAAAAGTGATGTAGGTATCTTTTTAGGATATTCCATGTCTAGTAAAGCCTATAGAGTGTCCAATAAAAAAACTAAATGTGTGGAAAAATCTGTTCATGTAAAATTTGATGAAACGGATCCACATGATCCTAAAACCATCCTAGAGAATCTGGAGGATGATGTATCAAATCTGAACATCAATTCAAAATCCTAAAATTCTTTTGTGAAAGAATCTATGAAAAATTCCAACTCTGGAAATTCCTTAGGATCAAGTCACGATGAACCTGAATCTGTTGATGAACCTGAAATTACTAGTCCCTCTTTCTCTAGAACTGTTAGAACCCTTAAGAACCATCCCTTAGATGTTGTTGTAGGAGACTTAGACAAAGGAACTCAAACTAGAGCTTCTCTTAGAAATTAGGTTGAACATCAAGTATTCTTGTCACAACTTGAACCTAAAAACATTAATGATTCTATCAATGATGAATTTTGGGTGATGGCTATGCAAGAAGAACATAATCAGTTTAAAAGGAACAAAGTTTGGAAACTTTTTGAAAGACCCAAGGACACATTCATCATAGGCACTAAATGGGTGTTTAGAAATAAGGTAGATGAAGTTAGTAACATAGTTAGAAACAAGGATAGATTAGTTGCACAAGGCTAAGGAATTGACTATGAGGAGACCTTTGCACCAGTAGATAGACTTGAAGTCATCAGAATCCTGCTTGCCTATGCTGCACATCTGAATTTCAAACTATATCAAATGGATGTTAAGAGTACATTCTTAAATGGGCATATAGATGAGGATGTTTTTGTTGAACAACCCCCTAGATTTACAAACCCCCATTTTCCAAATCATATTTTTAAACTATCAAAAGCTTTATATGGTTTAAAGTAAGCTCCAAGAGCTTGGTATGATAGATTGATTACTTTTCTTATTTCCAAAGGTTTTACAAAAAGAATATCTGATACTACCCTTTTTATAAAACAAATTTCTAATGATGTTTTAGTTGTTCAAATCTATGTAGATGACATTATTTTTGGATCTTCAAAGAATTTGTTATGTGTTGATTTTTATAAAATGATGCAAAACGAATTTGAAATGAGTTTAATGGGTGAACTAAAATTCTTTCTTGGATTTAAAATCTTTCAAAATAATGAGAGAAATGTTTTAACCCAAAGTAAATATACTAGATATCTTCTAAAATGTTTTGGATTGGATAGCACTAAAAGTAGTGACACTCCCATGAGTACCACATGTAAGTTGGATCTTGATGAAGATGGAAAATTTGTTGATCAAACCACTTATAGAGAAATTATTGGAAGTTTACTCTACTTAACTGCTACTCGTCCTAACATTATGTTTATTGTGTGTATGTGTGCTCGTTTTCAAGCAAACCCTAAGGAATCTCATTTAAATGTTGTAAAGATAATTTTCAAATACCTCAAGCATACACTCAATCTAGGACTATTTTATCCTAAAGGACAGTCATTTGAATTAGTTAGTTATTCTGATACTAACTTAGGTGGCTGTAAGTTAGATAGAAAAATCACCTTTGGAACATGTCACCTTTTAGGAAAGTCACTAGTATCATGGTGTAGTAAGAAACAAAATTCTATTTCATTATCTACTGCAGAAGCTTAATACATAGCTGCTGGCAGTTGTTGTGCGCAAATTTTGTGCATGAAACACACATTACTAGATTATGGATATCAATTCAGACATGTACCTATAAATTGTGACAACAAAAGTGCTATTAACATCTAAAAAATCATGTTTCTCATTCTAGGACAAAGCACATTGATGTAAGACATCACTTTTTGAGAGATCATTATCAAAAAGGTGATATCACTTTTGAATTCATTGGTATTGAATATCAAATTGCTGATATATTCACCAAACCATTAAATTCTGAGAGAATATACTACATCATACATGAACTAGGCATGATAAATCTCAAATAGATACCTTACTTGTTACTGTTTCAGGTCTTACTGTTCGATATCTTACTGTTTTATACTTTACTGTTTCATGATTACGGTTTCTCAGATAGTGTTTCGTATTACTGTCTCACCGTAATACTCAGTTACTGTCTCTCATGTTTACTGTCTCACCGTAAAGTTCATGTTTATGGTCTCACAGTTAGTATTCTGTGATTATTGTCTGACGGTTACTGTCTCACCATAACGCACACTGAGAAGTTCATTCACTGTCTCGCCATGAAGTTTGTTCACTGTCTTACCGTAACATGCACTTACTGTCTCACCGTAATGACCAGACACGGTCTCACCATAAAAATTATTTATAATTTTTTTTTGTAAAAACCTGTATCTCGGTAATTATTCTTTTCCCATCCTTATTTTTTCCGCATTTTTATTTTTGTGACGTTTGGTATTCCTAAATGATAAAATAAAGAAAGTATCACTCGATTCTTCACTCGAGGTTTCTTCTACTTACTCATTTAGAACCCTTTTTCATCCCTGCAACCCTTGTCTCTCTCGAACCTTCATTGAATTCCAATAATGAAATGTCTGTCATCGTCAACACCTTAGAAGCGTAGCTCAAAGAAGAAGAAGATTGCACCTAAGCTAACACCAGAAGGACCTTTAAATCCAAATCTGGTAAATCGCGTTGTTGTACATGAGAAATAGATTTACCCCAAATGGATTCTATCTAGTAATTCTCTGGTATTGAAAGTGTTAGGACAACAAGGCTGGTTAGAGTGGTTCTTAAAGGAAGATAGACCCATCTACCCTAAGTTAGTGGCTCAGTTTTACCAGTACATACAATTCTCTTTTGATTCTGGTGGTAGTTATGTAGTAATAAGTTGGGTTAATAGCCAGAGATGCTCATTCTCTTCAAGGTTATGGGCTTAATGCCTTAAGATACCTCATGAAGGAATCTGTGAGTATTATCAGAGAGGACTGTTGGATCTGAATCTACAGATTATACACAAGAGGGGGGTGAATTGTGTCTTTCAGATTTTTCGGTAACTCTTTTGATTGAACGAGTCCTATCCTCTATGCTTTATCAGGTTTGATCATGCAGCAGAAATAAATAAAAGCAGGGACACAAATATGTATAGTGGTTCGGGGAACAGAAGGGCCCTAGTCTACTCCACCAATGCTCAACTCCACGAGCTTGGTGATTTTCACTATTTGGTCCTCTTTTCCACAGACCGGTTCACAACTGAGTACAGCCAGTTTACACCTTTACAATCCAAGGAAAAACAAAGCCTTCTAGTTAAAACACAAACCTACACAGCTTAAAATGAGAATCTGGTTACTCAAGAATAAAAAGAATTTCAGAAAGAAGTTTTCCAGTTGATCTTCACAATTGCAACAGAATGCAATTGACAGCAGATGGATCATCGTCTCTAGAAATATTGATTTTCAAAACAAAGAAATTCTGAGTCGATCCTGTTGCAGTAGATATAGAGATATAGTTCACAACTTCAGCAGTAGTAGATCCACAATAGATATTCGATGCAGAACAATTGAATCTTCTATCGAGTTCCTTCTTCTTAAACAAACAGAGCTTTGACGCTCCTTTTGAATCAGCAGAACTGGATGCTTTTTGAAGTCTCTGTTTTCCACCTTTTTTATAAAATATTGATCACCATACATGCTTGTACCTAGTGTTTCATAGAGAACATATATAATAAAGCTGAGCATATCTCTTGCACATTTAGATCCATAAAAGTCACCTATTTATTCGCGATATTCAAAAATTTGAATTTACAGAGAAGTCGTAACTTCCCTTAAGACTCGGCATAAAAATATCCTTTTAATTCGATCTTAAATCCATTGATAAAACGGCTATGAATCAGTCAAATTCATAGTTTGAAAACGACTTTAAATCTGGCTTGAAATCAGCCCAAAAATCAGCTTGCTGACCGCTGCTTAAAAATATCATCTGTTAAAATTTCTGACGCCAAACGTAAGGTTGATGACGTGGCCTCCAAACGTAGGGTTGATGACATAGTCTTCAAACGTAAGGTTGACAACGTAAGGTTGAATTATAAATGTATGTTTGAACATCCATACTTTTTCTTTAACTCTCAAACGTACGGAAAAAGATCCATACTTTTACTTGATCCATACTTTTCCAAAAACGTAAGGTTGTTTACAAAAGTAAGGTTGATGAACCATACTTTTGAGAAACAAACGTAACGTTTCGTACTTACGTACGGTTCTCCTTCTATACTTTTCTGATAACCAAAATGTAAGGTTCCTTCCTAACGTAAGGTTCTTCTTCCATACTTTGCTGAAAACGTATGGTTGTTTAACCATACTTTTCTCTTATCTCAAAAAATTATACACGCTTTTCATTCTTACGCTACGTTTATCCACGTAGGGTATGAACAGTGATTCTAGGATGCGCTAAAGTAGATTTCGCGCTACATTTATCCACATAAGGTATGAACAGTGATTCCAGGACGCGCTAAAGCATATTCCGCGCTAGTAATAAATTCTCGTTATTTCAGGAGTAAAATAAATTACTAAATTCCTACAAAATACTAAATAAAATCATTAGAAAATAACTAAGGGTATTTGTGATCATCAAAATTATCATAAATATACAGAGTATTATTTTCAATAATCTCCCCCTTTAAATAACATTATTATGTATTTTTGAAAACAATACTTTGCTCAATAATCTCCCCCTTTTTGATGATCACAAAACCCATAAGATAATAAATTTATTTAAATGAAATTAACTTTCAAAATTAGTTACATAAAGTTTTAGAATTTTGAGAGAATGAAATAATATTTAATTTTAGAAAAATTATTTTTAATAAAAATAACTCCCACATAAAAAAAATCTTTAGAAATAAAAGGTTAGTTTTATCCAAATTTCTCATGTAATTATCCCCCTAAATAAAAATATGATGTTGTATGTGTCCAAATTCTTTTTCTGAATAACCTTTAGAATAAATAATCTGGATAAGTATCCAAAACATTAAATATACAAAAAACCATTGAAATAAAGTTTTGTAAAATAAAATGTTGTGGTTATCCAAATTTTCTCCCCCTTTTTGTGATATCAAAAAGAATGATAAAGCATGTATTTTAACACATTTAATGTTGCACTGAACTATAGGTAAATGCTATAATGAACTGTTTAATAGTAAATGTATCTGATATACTGGCATATATTAACTTAAAACAGTAATAAACAAATAGAGAAAGAAAAAGATAAACAATGAAGGAAATTTTAATTCAAAAAACAGAAGTATATACACGACAATGATATACACAGGAATCAAGGTTTGGGTAAGATAGGCAACAGGTTCTATCTCCTATGGATTGAGACTTGATTTCTGTAAACTGTTCCTGAAGTCTCTTCATCATCCCATCTCCAAGTTTGATAATGATCTCTCTGTTCTCTTGAGTCATATGAATATCCCCGACTAAATTGAATCTGAAAAACTCATGCATCCTTTCCTCTTTTTCAAAGAACACTGACAGCTTCTCTGACAACTGATTTAACAGGATTCTGATCGATGGATCACTAGATTTTAGTTGATCTACTAAAAACTTATGATTGTCCAGCAACACTGAAAAAGGAGCACTGTTACATTGAAGATCTTGTAACCTGTCATTCATGTTTCTCATCACAGTTGTGATAGCTTGAAATCTTCTGATTAAATCAGGTGAAGTACCTGATTCACTAATAGCATTATTCGCAACTGATGTAAATTGGTTCTCCATAAACAACTTTAGATCTGATAAATCTGACTTTATAACCATTTCAGATTTCAATTGTGCAACTGCAGTCAGCATATCCTCTTTAAACATTTCAACTTCTTTCCTTGAGACTGTACACTCCTTCAGCTTTTGAAACTTCAAATGTTCTAAGTCTAAGTCATTTCTCAAAATGACATTCTCAGATTCCAACTGAGATACTTTTCTGTTCAGTTATTCAATTTCTTCTTTCCTTGAATCAGACGCAACCTATGCTTGATTCATATTCACATGTTCTGGTTGATGTAGCAGTACTAAAGGTAATGATTCAGCATCATATTTTTCTTTTTCTCTGTCCTGAGAAGGTTGATCCACAGATTTTTCCTTAGAGTGGTTAAACTCCTCCATAGAAAAATCCTCTTGAAGTACCTATGTTTGAGATTCATAAGCATGCTCACCACAGACATTAGCATCTTGGACTTCCACTGGGTTTTCAAGAACAATATCTTCAGTAGTTTCCTGAGGTCTGGCCACTTCTTCACCAGGCACTGCCTCAGACTCTTGTTCCCGTTGAAGTGCAACTTCAAAATCAGCTTGAATTTGTTGCTGAGTCTCCCTTTGAGCTTCTTCTGGAACTCCTGATCCCTCTACTGGTGATGTTCTTTTAGCAACATCTTCCATGACCATATCAACAACAACCTCTCTTACAAAAGCATAAGAAAATAAAGCTTCTATTGTTGTTTCCAATGCAAGGGAAGTAACTTCCTCATTAACAGGTCTCTTTATTTTTGATTGAAGTTCCTCCTGACTTCTGTATTCCTCAACATCTTCCACTTCAAATCGAATCCTTCTTGCTACATTGCTGACTCTGGATTCAGCTTGTCCCTCCTTGGACTTAGAAGGTTGAGCCTGAGCACTCTCTGAGTCTTCCTCAGATCCTACAGGCAAAAGTTTTCCTTTAATGGTGCTCCAGAAATATCCAATGCCAGCATTAAACATATTAATATGATGACAGTTCACTCGGGCATCCACTAATCTCACCATGTCTTTCTTAAACAGCAGTTTAGAAATAAATCGACCGAAAAGGTAGAAATTCATCCGGGCATCGCTTTGACAGCAGTAATTGAGATACCTTATCATGTACCTTGGTAAGTTTAACTTAATATCGCTTAATAGAAGAAACATTATATACATATCAGGGTACAAAATCTTTTCTATTTCTGCCATTCTTGGAGCTATTCCAGTCTGAATAAATTTGACCAAAATTTTCTGATCAGATTCCAAATCCTTGACAAACATTTTCTTTATATTCTTAGTACCAAAAATAAAAGACATGATGTCCTTTGATTTATGCACAGAATCGCCAATATTTTTCAAATCGAAATGAAAAACTCCCTCATGAGGGCATTTGAGAATCTGACCAATCTCTACTGATGAGATTGAGAAATCACTATCCTCTATCTTAGCCAACATACTGTCCTCGGTATCTCCCAGACTAAACTGTACAGATTTGAAGAATTATCTAAGTTTTACTTCATACAGAAATTCTGTATTTTCACTGTTGAACATCTGTTCAAGATTCTGAAATGACAGTGCTTGGTTCAACAATAGATTTGTCTGAAATAACCAGTCGAGATCAATTACCTTGCCCTGTAAGATTTTTCTTCCCTCAGAGCGTTGTCTCTTGGCATTACTTGGCTCAGCTTCACTGGAACTTTTAGTTCTTACCATCTCTATGAGAATCTCTGAAGGTTAGAAGGTTAGGGTTTCATAGGTTCAAAGATTAGGGTTTAGGATCAGAAGTGTGATTTTCGGATTTCGAAAGGGTTTCGATAGAAGTGAAACGGTTTAGAAGTCAAAAAGGCTCTGACAGCCTTAATTCCCGTGTAATCACTAATCATTACATATTTTTAAATGAAATTTTCATATGGCGAAAAAAAAATCGTAAACATTATTTAATAAACAAAATAAAATTTACAAAAATAAAATTAAATAAAAATAAATAAAAATAAAAATTATTTAAAATTAAATAAACCTAGCTCCCCCTTAATAAAATTAAACCTTGCAGTGGGAAGTGGTTTAGTAAAAATATCTGCTAATTGAATTTCAGTATTTATAAATTCTAAAAATATATCCTTTTTAATAACATGATCTCTTAAAAAGTGATGTCTTATATCAATGTGCTTAGTTCTAGAATGACTAATAGGATTTTTTAAAATATTAATTGCACTTGTATTATCACATAAAATAGGTGTATTATTAAAATTCAATCCAAAGTCCATAAGAGTGTTTTTCATCCACAACACTTGTGCACAACAACTGCCAGCAGACACGTATTCTGTCTTGGCTGTTGACAGGCCAACTGAATGTTGTTTCTTACTAGACCATGATACTAAAGACTTTCCTAAAAAGTGACATGTTCCTGATGTACTTTTTCTATCTGATCTACAACTTCCAAAGTCTGCATCTGAATATGAAATCAAATTAAAATCATAAGTTTTAGGATAAAGAAGAGATTGAAAAACAGTTCCTTTTAAATACCTAAAAATTCTTTTAACAGCAGTTAGATGAGATTCTTTAGGATTTGATTGAAATCTAGCACAAAGACATACTGAATACATTATATCTGGCCTACTAGCAGTAAGATATAACAAGCTACTAATCATACCTCTATATAACTTGTTGTCAAATGACTTCCCAGTTTCATCCAAATCAAGTTTTATATTAGTACACATAGGAGTTGTAAATTTCTTGTTGTTTTCAAGTCCAAATTTCTTAATTAAATCAGTAATGTATTTGCTTTGATTCAAAACATTTCTAAAATCTTTTTGATAAATTTGAAGTCCTAAGAAGAAATTTAGTTCTCCCATCATACTCATTTCAAATTCTTCTTGCATTAACTTTGAAAATTCATGACAAAGAGTTTTATTAGTTGATCCAAAGATTACATCATCAACATAAGTTTGAACCAATAAAACATTATTTTTTACAGTTTTCTTAAAGAGTGTTGGATCTTCCAATCCAACAGTAAAATCATTTTTCAAAAGAAAATAACTTAATCTTTCATACCAATCTCTTGGTACTTGTTTAAGGCCATAAAGAGCTTTAGTAAATTTAAAAACAGAATCTGGTTTTTGAGAATTTTCAAAACCAGGAGGTTTCTCAACATAAACTTCCTCCATTAAATAACCATTTAAAAAGGAAGATTTAACATCCATCTGAAATAATTTAAAATTCATATAAGATGCATAGGCTAATAGGATTCTAATGGATTATAACCTAGCCACAGGTGCAAAAGTCTCATCATAATCTATTCCTTCTTCTTGATTATATCCTTTAGCTACTAATCTTGCTTTATTTCTAGTTATTGTGCCTTGGTCATCTTATTTATTTCTAAAGACCCATTTAGTTCCTATTACAGGATAATTCTTAGGTCTTTCCACTAATTTACAAACTTCATTTCTTTTAAACTGGTTTAATTCATCTTGCATTGCTATTGCCCAGCTTTCATCATCTAAAGCTTCTTCTATAGTCTTGGGTTCTTTTTGAGATAGGAAGGCAGAGAATTCTACTAGGTTTCCTAAGTTTCTTCTAGTTTGAACACAAGTTTCTAGGTCACCTATTACAGTTTCTAAAGGGTGATTCTTTAGTGTTATAGTCTGTCTAGGTAATATATTTAAATGTTCTTCAGTATCATGTTCCTCTAAACTGGACTGAATTTCTTTTATATTATTTTTAAAATCATTCTTTAAGTTCTCAAGTCTAATGTTATCATTAGAGTCAAGTTCATCCACTTGATTTGTCCTTTTCTTAAAGGGATCAGATTCATCAAATTTCACATGAACTGATTCTTCAACAATCCTTGACTTCTTATTATAAACTCTATAAGCTTTGGAGGTAGCAGAATATCCTAAGAAAATACCTTCATCAGATTTTGGATCGAACTTACCAAGATTATCCTTGGTGTTTAAGATGTAAACCTTGCATCCAAAAACTTTAAAGTAATTTACTTTAGGTTTTTTGTTATTCCATAGTTCATAGGGTGTCTTTTTTAAAATAGGTCTAATTAAAACTCTATTAATTATATAGAAATCTATATTCACAGCTACTGCCCATAAATATATAGGTAGACTATATTCATTTAACATAGTTCTAGCCATTTCTTGAATTGTTCTATTTCTCCTTTCTACAATCCCATTCTGTTGAGGTGTTCTGGGTGCATAAAAGGTGTGTTTAATACCCATGTTTGAGTAAAAGGAATTAAATTCATGATTCTCAAATTCTCCACCATGATCACTTCTCAATGAGATTATATTAAAACATTTTTCATTTTGAAGAGATTTGCAGAAACTTTCAAATAAGGTAAAAGCTTCATTTTTAAATTTCAAAAAGAAAATCCATGTAAATCAAGAATATTCATCAAATAAAACATATAAATATAATTTACCAGCTAAGCTTTATACTCTTGAGGGTCTAAACAAATCCATATGAATAAGTTCTAGAGGTTTAGATGTAGCAACTTTATTAATGGATTTGAAGGATGATTTGTGTTGCTTGTCAAGTAGACATTCATCACAAAATCTGTCACTTTCACATTTGAGACTAGGTAAATCAGAAACTAAATGTTTCTTAGATAATTTATGTAAAACATATACACTGCAATGTCCAAGTCTCCTATGCCAGATCCAGGATTCACTTAATTTAGCATTCAAGCAGTTTACTTGTTGTTTACACAAGGAATTTAAATCCAAAGTATAGACATTATCAGTTCTTGGTGCTTTAAATTTAAAAAATTTATATTTTGAAACAGTACAGCAATTGTCAGTAAAATCAACAATATATTAATCATCACAAAGTTGAGAGATACTTATCAGATTGTGTTTTAATCCTTGTACATAAATTACTTTGTTGATTGAGACTATTTTTGGATCTCCAATAGTTCCAATGCCAATGATTTTTCCTTTGGCATTGTCACCAAATGTGACAAGTCCTCCTTCCTTTTGAGTGAGTGAAGAAAAATTCAATGAGTTTCCACTCATATGTCTTGAGTAGCCACTGTCCATGTACCATATATCTTTTCTTCTCTGGTGGCCTGCTATCTGCAAAGACATTCAAACAAATTGCTTTGGTACCCATATTCTGTTGGGTCCAGATGTGTTAGCTAGTAATGATCTGGGTATCCAGATTTGCTTTGTTCTTTTAAAATCAGCTGAATCATATAATTCTTTTGAAACATAGGCTTTCTTAATACCACAAATTTGAGGTTGTTTTAAGAAACAGTTTTTAGCTATATGTCCCTTTGTCCCACAAAAATTACAATTAACCTTTTTAGAGCTAGGAACAAAATAATTTTTGTATGGATTAGGTTTTTCTCCTTTACTCCCAATTCCAAATCTTTCCTTTTTAATGACAGTTTTTCCAAGAATTTTATTTAAGGAATTCTCTCCTTTTGTAAAAACTAATGCAGCCTATTTGTAAGATTCTACTTCATCCTGCAGTGTTTTTATTCTTGATTCAAAATTAATATAGTTAGTGGTAATCGAATTGTATTTATCAGTTAATTCCTTATGTTGTTTCAGCATTGTATCTCTTTCATCTGAAACGGATTTATGTTTGTTTTTTAGTGACTTATGGTTCTTAAATAGTGAGTCATATCTTTCTTCAAGAATATTGCAATAGGCTGCAAGTTTTTCATTTGTGTAGCTTGATTCAGAATCTGATTCATTGTTTGAGTCAGAGGAATAATATGAGTGTACCTCATTAGTTTCTACCATGAAACACATGTTTTCCTTTAGATTGACTTCTTCTTTTTCTGATCTTGATTCAAGAGAGCTACTGGAGTCTTCAGATACACTCCAAGTAGCTTTCATAGCTTTCTTGTCTTTCTGCTCATAGTCATTTATTTTAAATAATTTCTTCTTCTTTGCATCCTTCAATTGTGGGAAATCTTGTCTGATATGTCTCATCTTCTGGAATTCATAACATCTTACTTCCTTATCATCCCTCTTAAAAGATTTTTTGAAGCCTCTTTTCTTGCTGTATAATTTCCTAAATTTTTTGGCTAGCTGAGCCAGTTCTTCATCTGAGTTAGATGAGTCAGAGCTTTCTGATTTAGCTTTGACTTCTCTGTTCTTCAGCTTTCTATTCTTTTGTTGTGAAGTTACTTTCAAGGCAGTATCTTCTCTTTTTATAAGCACTTTATGTTCATTAGCATCATCTTGCATTTCAGCTTCATACATCATCAGTGTACCAATCAGATCTCTCATGGTTAGATCTTTGACAGGAGTTGATTGTCTGATTGTAGCAGAGATACCATTCCATCGAGTAGGAAGTACCCTTAGAACTTTTAATGCTTGATCAGCATTCTTGATAGGTTCTCCTAGAGCTGTTATATTATTGAAAATTTCTGTCAATATCCCATTCATTTGGGTAATGCTTTCACCTTCAAACATTCTGAAAGTATCAAATTTTAATTTGGCAGTTGCATATCTCATTTGTTTCACATTATCTGTTCCTTCATATGCCACGGCTATTGTTTGCCACATCTCATATGTTGTGGGGCATTGAGATACTCTATTAAATTCATCTGGTCCTAGACCGCAGATAATTGTATTCATAGTCTTTGAATTCATATCGTACTCTGCCTCTGTAGCAGCACTCCATGTCTCAGGATTTTCAGGAATTTCATAAGGAGTCAGAATCTTTGAATAGACTTTATATCCGAGATTTTTCAGATATATTATCATGCGCGATTTCCAGCAGTCATAGTTGTCTCCATTAAAATATGGTGCTCTGACCATTGACATCCCTTCTCTTATATCAGTCATGATGCTCTGTTGTATAATCTTTAAATGCTTATAGCTTGCTAAGGCTCTATCAGAAGCTCCACCTCTGATACCAATTATTGGATCTGAATCTACAGATTATACACAAGAGGGGGGTGAATTGTGTCTTTAAAATTTTTTGGTAACTCTTTTGATTGAACGAGTCCTGTACTCTATGCTTTACCAGATTTGATCATGCAGTAGAAATAAATAAAAGCAGGAACATAAAGATGTATAGTGGTTCGGGGAACAGAAGGCCCCTAGTCCACTCCACCAACGCTCAACTCCACGAGCTTGGTGATTTTCACTATCTGGTCCTCTTTTCCACAGACTGGTTCACAACTAAGTACAGGAAGTTGACACCTTTATAATCCAAGCAAAAACAAATCCTTCTGGTTCAAACATGAACCTACACATCTTAGAACAAGAAGCTGGTTACTCAAGAATAAAAAGAATTTCAGAAAGAAGTTTTCCAGTTGATCTTAAAAATTGCAACAGAATGCAATTGATAACAGATGGATCGTCGTCTCTAGAAATATTAATTTTCAAAAAAAAGAAATTCTGAGTCGATCCGGTTTCAGTAGATATAGATATATAGTTCACAACTTCAGCAGTAGTAGATCCATAGTAGATATTCGATGCAGAACAAGTGAATCTTCCATCGAGTTCCTTCTTCTTAAACAAACAGATCTTTGATGCTTCTTTTGAATCAGCAGAACTGGATGATTTTTGAAGTCTCTGTTTTCCACCTTTCTTATAAAAGATTGATCACCATACATGCTTGTACCTAGTGTTTCATAGAGAACATATATAATAAAGCTGAGCATATCTCCTGCACATTTAAATCCATAAAAGTCATCTTTTTATTCACGATATTCAAAAATTTGAATTTACAGAGAAGTCGTAACTTCCCTTAAGACTCGGCATAAAAATATCCTTTTAATTCGATCTTAAATCCATTGATAAAACGGATTTGAATCAGTCAAATTCGTAGTTTAAAAACGACTTTAATTACGGCTTGAAATCCGCCCAAAAATCAGCTTGCTGACTGCTGCATAAAAATATCATCTGTCAAAATTTCTGACGCCAAACGTAAGGTTGATGACATGGCCTCCAAACGTAGGGTTGATGACATAGTCTTCAAACGTAAGGTTGACAATGTAAGGTTGAATTATAAATATAGGGTTGAACATCCATACTTTTTCTTCAACTCTCAAACGTACGGAAAAAGATCCATACTTTTACTTGATCCATACTTTTCCAAAAACGTATGGTTGTTTACAATAGTAAGGATGATGAACCATACTTTTGAGAAACAAATGTAACGTTTAGTAGTTATGTATGGTTCTCCTTCCATACTTTGCTGATAACCAAAATATAAGGTTCCTTCCTAACGTAAGGTTCTTTTTCCATACTTTGCTGAAAATGTATGGTTGTTTAACCATACTTTTCTCTTATCTCAAAAATTATACACGCTTTTCATTCTTACGCTACGTTTATCCACGTAGGGTATGAACAGTGATTCCAGGACGTGCTAAAGCAGATTCCGCACTACATTTATCCACGTAAGGTATGAACAGTGATTCTAAGATGTGCTAAAGCAGATTCCACGCTAGTAATAAATTCTCGTTATTTCAGGAGTAAAATAAATTAATAAATTCCTGCAAAATACTAAATAAAATCATTAGAAAATAACTAAGGGTATTTGTGAGCATCAAAATTATCATAAATAAATAGAGTATTATTTTCAATAATCCCCCCCCCCTTTAAATAACATTATTATGTATTGTTGAAAACAATACTTTGCTCAACAAGGACCTCCACCTTCAACCAGATTCTTTGATTTAGAAGATGCCCTGAAAACCTTAACTAGAAATGGCACCCAGAGGAGAGCCATTGCTGCTAAATTAGATGGAGAATCAAGGCTTCTGTTCAAGTTTATACAGAATTTGGTTAGTCCAAGAAAAGGTGATTTCGCTGTTTTGAAATATCAAGATGTGTTTCTGATTCACCTTATGAAAAATGGGAATAATATCAATCTGTGCAAGTATATCATACATCATATGTGTGAGCTAATCAAAGTCACATCTAAGTCAACTTCCCTATTTTACTCTTGACTAATCTCAACCATGCTTCTTGCCAAAGGTATGGTTGGACCCAATGAGGAAGTGATTAAGGATTGTGAATTTTGTCTCTCAAAATCCACTATCAAAAGAATGAAGATAAACTAGAATCCTTGGAAAATGAATGGGTGGAAGACAATGATAGAATTTATGAGAAATTCAATCCGGTGGATTATCCCTCAAGACCAAGAAATATTTCTGATCCTGTTTTGGAACCAGATGATATTGTTGAGTATCCTGAAGAAGAGGAAGAAGTGGTTGAAGTTTCACCTAGGGAAGTTGTTATTGTTGAGGAAGACATGACTACTATTCCTCATGAATTTCTTGAAGAAGAAGTCCCTGCTCCTAAATAAGCTGTTAATCTGGAAACTCAACCCGAGGCTGAAACAGAATCAGTTTTCAAAGAATTTGAATAGCATGCCATGGAATAGCCTATAGTGGAAGAGCCACCTATTTTTCAAGAAGTCAATCTTTAGGAACTCCCAATGGAACAATCAGTTCCTGAAATCATCCCTTCAGCTGAAGAACGGATGGAGATAGCTTTTCAGCTGGCTAGAGAGGAAATTAGTGAGGAACTTAGAGCTGAGTCTGTGGAATTAGACTGAGATCCTAAGCATCTCAGTCCTGAGAAGGAGGTACCTGTTGAGGGGGAACAAACCCCAAATCTCGAGTCTATTGAATCTTCACATCCAACAGAGTCAAGTCCTGTATACACTCAGTATAAGTTTCCTAGTTTCTATGATGTGGATGACTCTCAACAGGTTACAGCAACCAGACGTGATATTTCCTCTATATTCCAATTAAAATCAGTCTCCAATATCACACCTGAGGAGGAACCAGAGCCTATACTAGTCCCTATTCCTAAACCTTTATCTGAACAACCATATTTTGTATGTAAGGATGATCTGAAGGAAATTGGTGCTACCCTCCTGTCTGGAGTTGAGAAACTCTTGAATACCCAACCTCTTCCTATGACCAATTTAAGTGATAGAGATGCCTCACTATTATTGGAGAAAGTTATTTGGAAAATACAACCTAAAATGATTCATGAGATTCAAGAAGTAAGAGTTAAAAATAAGTTGCTCAGTAATGAAGTGAAGACCCTAAGAAGTATGGTTGAAGACATGTAAAGAGAGCTGCATTAAAGATCTGAACCTATTGCTCCTCCTATAGAACTTGTTGCTCCTCAAATCCCATAGGTTGTTGTGTCTCGGATTCAACCTTATCTAGCTTCCTTAGATGAAAAGGTTGCTGAAAGAAACAAACAAATTGTGAAGGAAATGAGAGAGCTTGTTGTCAATCTTAATAAACTCACTGATGCGTATACAGGGTGTCTTCAAAAGGTGCTGAATCAAATCAAATCTCTGACCACAGCTGTCAATGCCTCTAAAGCATCTGGTAAATCCTCTAAACCCTCCTTAGACAGTTGTCTGCTCAGAACTGTAGTCAAAGAAGAGCTTCAGAATGTACCCAGTGGTTTCAATACGGCTTCTCTATCTGAAGTTGTCAAGAATAGTGATAGAGTTCTTGACCTAGTACAAATCCACTCCAAAATTGTTAATGATGCTCAGCAAGAGATTTCCAAGAAAGTGGATTTCTACTTCAACATAATCTTCTCCAAGACCGATATGATAAACCATTTCAAGTATCTTGTAGAAAATCTGTGGATTCCTCCTGTGACTCAAGCTTTCAAGACCCAAGTCCAAAAGCTCACAGAGTTTACTCGATTATTGGACAAGTTTATAGAGAACAAGGATGATTTTGAGAAATCCATGCAGTATGGTGGAGAGATCATTACATATTTCATCAAACTCTTAAGGGCCTATCATCATGTCCAGAGTACAGCCATTGTTTCTCGAGTGACTTCACCTCTAAGACCTGGGATGCCTACCTTCACCTCTACCCTAGCCTCAACCACTATGTCTGTCGACCAAGCACTAAGTCAGATTAGGCCTGTGATTCTTGATCAACAACTACATAGATCTTCTACTGCTCCTACTTTGGCTCCATCAGTATTTGAAGGCCGACCTTTACCCTCTTTATCAACCACCTCACTCCCTTATTCTACCTCGACCTCTGCCCCTATGGCTTCCTCTTCTACCACTACAGCTAAAGGAAAAGAGAAGGCCAGCCCATGAAGTAGAATAGTGATTACTTTTTTTTGATAGGGATGATATTGCTTTTGTATTGCTTTTTTTTGTACTGAACCTTATTTGTTATTAATGGAATGTACATTTTTGACTTCTCTTATTCCATCTTTTTTATAATCCCAAAAGGGGGAGAAATTTATATTTGTATGCCATCTATCTCTATAGTTGAATCCAATATACACTTTAACTTTACATGATTTGTGATTATCAAAAAGGGGGAGATTGTTGGACTCCTCGTGTATTAACCATGTTTTAATGATCACAAATCTTATTCAGCCTAGTTAACTCCTGTAAATTATATAAAATCATGTGTATTAATGTTTAAAGTATTCTCATGCTTTAAGAAGAGCCATTCAAGATCTTAATTGCTATATATTAATTTTACTTACTTTATACTATCTTTGATCTACTCTCATATTATCTTATTTGACAAATACTTAAGTCTAATCCATTATATTATCATCATTTCTTAAGTCTGGACACAGTTACTTTGAAAAGTCTAAGACACCATGATTCTACCACTGGTTATGTCTTTCTGGCACCATGAAGCAAGACACCGCGAAAAAGACAACGTGAAGCAGACACCGTGAAGCAAGACACTATGAAGCAGACACCGTGAATCAAGACACCATGAAGCAGACACCGTGAAGCAGACACCATGAAGCAGACAACGTGAAGCAAGACACCATGAAGTAGACACCGTGAAAAAGACACTGTGAACAAGACACCGTGAACAAGACACTGTGACCATGAGACACCATGACACTCAGACACCATGATCAATCTAGACACTGTGTGAAGGAGATACTGTTTCCATGACTTACTGTGACACCTTTTATTAAACTATTTTGTCATCTTTCAATTTAATTTCTAACGGTCATATTTGAATATTTTAATGCATTGACATAATTAATGTTTCTTTGTAGACATATAATTGAATAGTACGAGGTACGAGGTGCAGAATACATGAAACCTGCCGGCTCCAACATATGCATTCCAAGATAAAAGCAAAGTTTGGCCAAGAATCAAAGCGCGCGATGCAAAACAAAAAGCAAGGTCGTGAGCATGATAACAGAGAACACACTTAGAGAAAGTTTCAAAAGAAATTCCTACTGCATGAAACTCGTCACTACTGAAGAACACACGAAGCATATTTGAAGCTTAGAGAACACCTTCGCTCTGTTGAACCTCACGATGAACACAAGCTGAATCGCGACACTCTGTTTTACAGACAAGGACTCAAGATCTTCATCTGCTTCATCTCAAGAAGCCCAAAGCTACAAAGACTAACACTCAAATCACTTCTAAACCCATCTTCATATTTCTGCTCTGTTGTGTATCTGTTTATTACCTTTCGAGCAGAGTGTGTACCTGTATAACAACACACTTTGTCTCCTGTATTAAACTAAAGGATACAAGATATCCTTACTCAACCATTCTTTTACTCTTGTGTATACCCACTGATAAGTGTGGAAGAGGTCCCTGTGTGGCCTGGTATTTTGTCCCCACAAAAACTATAGAAGAGGTCCCTGTGTGACTTGGACAGTCTGTGTACTATTGTTAACCCTGATCCAGGGTGTGGGTCAAATTTTATTTATATAAACTTCTTGGTGGAAGGTGATCACCAAGTGGAGTGGATTAGGTCTCGGCTTGAGACTAAACCACTTGTTTCATATCCATGGTGCTGCTTAATTTAGTTTTATCTGTTTTATTGCTTTACTGTATAATCCAGAAATCACTCATTTAACTTTGATAGTTACTCTTGGAAAGAAGTTATAACTGTATTGTCTTAGTAGAATAACTTCAAAAGTAATATTAATAACACAAATTAAGATTACTAAGAATTAATTAATCTTCTAAGAGGTTACTTAAATAGTCAAACTCTTATAATAGTATAACCTTGATTAATTGGGCTGTATTTAATCTTTGGGGAAACCTTTCTAGAAATACTTTTTACAAAAAAAATTATAGTTACTCAATTCACCCCTCCCCTCTTGAGTAATCTACTCCGACCAACAGTTTCTTTTAATTTATTTATTTGAATTAAATTTGTTGGCCTGTGAGCATTATCCTCATTAATATGTAGGGTCTACATGCCCAAGGTTTCTTTTATATAAAACCCCTTTTTACCCCTCAACTACAAATGAGTTAAAAATGGAATATGTAATGGATGGAACTCCCAAGCTATTGGAGTTGGCTCAAGCTGGAGCTAAGACGAAACCAATCCCAGGAGATACAGAGGTGGACAAGTGGAAATTGTCTCACCTTGAAGTTCATTCACCGTCTTACCGTAACATGTTCTTACTGTCTCACCGTAATGACCAGACACTGTCTCACCATAAAAATTCTTTATAACTTTTTTTTGTAAAAACTTGTATCACGGTAAATATTCTTTTCCCTTCCTTATTTTTCCACGTTTTTATTTTTGCGACGTTTGGTATTCCTAAATGATAAAATAAAGAAAGTATCACTCGATTCTTCACTCGGAGTTTCTTATACTTACTCGTTTCAAACCCTTATTCATACCTACAACCCTTATCTCTCTCGAACCTTCATTTAATTACAAGAATGAAATGTCCTTCATCGTCAACACCGGAGAAGTGCAGCTCGAAGAAGAAGAAGATTTCACCTAAGCTAACACCAGAAGGACCTTTAAATCTGAATCTGGTAAACCGTGTTGTTGTACCTGAGAAATAGATTTACCCCAAATGGATTCTATCTAGTATGTCTTTGGTATTGAAAGTGTTAGAACAACAAGGATGGTTAGAGTAGTTCTCGAAGGAAGATAGACCCATCTACACTAAGTTAGTGGCTCAGTTTTACCAGTACGTACAGTTCTCTTTTGATTCTGGTGATAGTTATGTAGTAAGAAGCTGGGTCAATGGACAAAGATGCTCATTCTCTTCGAGGTTATGGGCTGAATGACTTAGGATACCTCATGAATTCATCTTTGAGGATTATCAGAGAGGACCTCCACCTTCAATCGAATTATTTGATTTAGAAGATGCCCTGAAAACCTTATCTGGAAATGGAACCCAGAGGAGATCCATTTCTGCTGAATTAGATGGAGAATCAAGGCTTATGTTCAAGTTTATACAGAATTTGGTTAGTCCCAGAAAAGGTGATTTTGCTGTTTTCAAATATCAAGATGTGTTTCTGATTCACCTTATGAAAAATGGGCATAAGATCAATCTGTGAAAGTATATCATACATCATATGTGTGAGTTGATCAAAGTCAAATCTAATTCAACTTCCCTATTTTACTCTCGGCTAATCTCAACCATGCTTCTTTCCAAAGGTATGGTTGGACCCAATGAGGAAGTGATTAAGGATTGTGAATTCTGTCTCTCAAAATCCACTATCAAAAGAATGAAGATAAACTAGAATCCTTGGAAAAAGGAATGGGTGGAAGACAATGATAGAATTTATGAGAAATTCAATCCGGTGGATTATCTCTCAAGACCAAGAAATATTTCTGATCCTGGTTTGGAACCAGATAAGATTGTTGAGTATCCTGAAGAAGAGGAAGAAGAGGCTGAAGTGTCACCTAGGGAAGATGTTATTGTTGAGGAAGACAGGACTATTATTCCTCATGAAGTTCTTGAAGAAGAAGTCTATGCTCCTAAATAAGATGTTAATATGGAAACTCAACTTGAGGATGAAACAGAATCAGTTGTCAAAGAATTTGAAAATCATTTCATGGAATAGCCTATAGTGGAAGAGCCACCTGTTTTGCAAGAAGTCAATCTTGAGGAAATCCCAGTGGAAAAATCTGTTCCTGAAATCATCCCTTCAGCTGAAGAACGGATGGAGCTAGCTTTTCAGCTGGCTAGAAAGGAAATGAGTGAGGAACTTAGAGTTGAGTCTGTGGAATTAGACCGAGATCCTAAGCCTCTCAATCCTGAGAAGGAGGTACATATTGAGGGGGAACAAACCCCAAATCTCGAGTCTATTGAAGCTTCACATCCAACTGAGTCAAGTCTTGTAGACACTCAGTATAAGTTTCCCAGTTTTTATGATGTGGATGACTCTCATTAGGTTACAGAAACCAGACTTGATCTTTCCTCTATATTCCAATTAAAATCAGTCTCCAATATCACACCTGATAAGGAACCTGAGCCTGTACTAGTCCCTATTCCTGAACCTTTATCCGAACAACCATCTTTTGTATATAAGGATGATCTGAAGGAATTTTGTACTACCCTCCTGTCTGGAGTTGAGAAACTCATGAATACCCAACCTCTTCATGTGACCAATTTAAGTGAGAGAGATGCCTCACTATTATTGGAGAAAGTTATTTGAAAAATACAACCTAAAATGCTTCATGAGATTCAAGAAGTAAGAGTTGAAAATAAGCTGCTCAGTAATGAAGTTAAGACCCTAAGAAGTATGGTTGAAGACATGTAGAGAGAGCTGCATTCAAGATCTGAACCTGTTGGTCCTCCTGTAGAACCTGTTTCTCCTCAAATCCCACAAGTTGTTGTGTCTTAGATTCAACCTTATCTATCTTCCTTAGATGAAAAGGTTGCTGAAAGAAACAAACAAATTCTGAAGGAAATGAGAGATCTTGTTTCCAATCTTAATAAAATTACTGATGAGTATACAGGGTGTCTTCAAAAGGTGCTGAATCAACTCAAATCTCTGACCATAGCTTTCAATGCCTCTAAAGCATCTGTTCAATCCTCTAAACCCTCATTATACAGTTGTCTTCTCAGAACTGTAGTCAAAGAAGAGCTTTAGAATGTACTCAGTGGTTTCAATGCGGCTTCTCTATCTGAATTTGTCAAGAATGGTGATAGAGTTCTTGACCTAGTACAAATCCACTCCAAAATTTCTAATGATTCTCAGCAAGATATTGCTAATAAAGTGGATTTCTACTTCAACATAATATTCTCTAAGACCGATATGACAAACCATTTCAAGTATCTTGTAAAAAATCAGGGGATTCCTCCTGTGACTCAAGCTTTCAATACCCAAGTCCAAAAGTTCACAGAGTTTACTCTATTGTTGGACAAGTTTATGGAGAACAAGGATGATTTTGAGAAATCCATGTAGTATGGTGGAGAGATCATTACAGATTTCATCAAACACTTAAGGCCCTATCATCATGTCCAGAGTACAACCATTGTTGCTCCAATGACTGCCCCTCTATGACCTGGGCTGCCTACCTTCACCTCTTCCCTAGCCTCAACCACTATGTCTATCAACCAAGAACTAAGTCAGATCAGGCATGTGATTCTTGATCAACAATTATCTAGATCTTCTACTGCTCCTACTTTGGCTCCATCAGTCTTTGAAGGCCTACCTTTACACTCTTTATCAACCACCTCACTCCCTTCTTCTACCTCGACCTCTGCCCCTATGGATTCCTCTTCTTCCACTGCAGTTAAAGGCAAAGAGAAGGCCAACCCATGAAGTAGAACAGTGATTACTCTTTTTTTATAGGGATTCTATTACTTTTTTATTGATTTTTTTGTACTGAACCGTATTTTCTATTAATGGAATGTGCATTTTTGACTTCTCTTATTTCATTTTTTTTATAATCCCAAAAGGGGGAGAAATTTCTATATGTCTTCCATCTATCTCTATAGTTGAATCCAATATATACTTTAACTTTACATGATTTGGGATAATCAAAAAGGGGGAGATTGTTGGAATCCTCATGTATTAATCATGTTTTATGATCACAAATCTTATTCAACCTAGTTAACTCCTATAAATTATATCAAATCATGTGTATTAATTTTTAAAGAATTCTCATGCTTTAAGAAGATCCATTCAAGATCTTAATTGCTCTATATTAAGTTTACTTACTTTATACTATCTTTGATCTACTCTCATGATATCTTCTTTGAAAAATGCTTAAGTCTAATCCATTCTATTATCATCATTGTTTAAGTCTGAACACAATTACTTTTAAAAGTCTGAGACACCGTGAGTCTGCCACTAGTTATGTCTTTCTAGCAACGTGAAGTAAGACACTGTGAAGCAGACACCGTGAAGCAGACACTGTGAAGCAAGACACCGTGAAGCAGACACCGTGAAGCAAGACACCGTGAATCAGACACTGTGAAGCAGACACCGTGAAGTAGACAACGTGAAGCAAGACACCATGAAGAAGACACCATGAACAAGACACTGTGACGATGATACACTGTGACAATCAGACACTGTGATCAATCTAGACACTGTGTGAAGGAGACACTGTTTCCATGACTTACTGTGACACCTTTTATTAAACTATTTTGTCATATTTCAATTTAATTTCTAACTGTCATATTTGAATATTTTAATGCACTAATATAATTAATGTTTCTTTATAGATATATAATCGGATAGTACAAGGTATGAGGTGTAGAATACATGAAACCTGTCGGCTCCAACATATTCATTCCAGGATAAAAGAAAAGTGTGGCCAAGAATCAAAGTGCGCAATACAAAACAAAAAGAAAGGCAGTGATCATGATAACGGAGAACACACTTAGAGAAAGTTTCAAAAGAAAGTCCTACTGCATGCAACTCGACACTACTCAAGAACACACAAAGCATATTTAAATATTAGAGAACATCTTCTCTCTGTTGAACCTCACGATGAACACAAGCTGAATCGCGACACTCTGTTTTACAGACAATGACTCGAGATCTGCATCTGATTCATCTCTAGAAGACCAAAGCTACAAAGACTAACACTCGGAGAACTTCTAAACCCATCTCCATATTTCTGCTCTGTTGTGTATCTGTTTATTACCTTTTGAGTAGAGTGTGTACCTTTAGAACAATACACTCTGTCTCCTGCATTAAACTGAAGGATACAAGATATCCTTACTCAACCATTCTTTTACTCTTGTGTATACCCACTAATAAGTGTGGAAGATGTCCCTGTGTGGCCTGGTATTTTGTCCCCACGAAAACTGTGGAAGAGGTCCCTGTGTGACTTGGACAGTCTATGTACTGTTGTTAACCCCGATCCAGGGTGTGGATCAAAGTTTATTTATATAAACTTCTTGGTGGAAGTTGATCACCAAGTGGAGTGGATTAGGTCTTGGCTTGAGACTAAACCACTTGTTTCATATCTGTTGTGCTGCTTAATTTAGTTTTATCTGTTTTATTGATTTACTGTATAATCCAGAAATCACTCATTTCACTTTGATAGTTAATCTTGGAAAGAAGTTATAACTAGATTGTCTTAGTAGAATAACTTCAAAAGTAATATTAATAACACAAATTAAGATTACTGAGAATTAATTAATCTTCTAAGAAGTTACTTAAATAGTCATACTCTTATAACAGTATAACCTTGATTAACTGAGATGTATTTAATCTTTGGGGAAACCTTTCTAGAAATACTTTTTACAAAAAAATTATAGTTACTCAATTCACCCCTCCCCTCTTGAGTAATCTACTCCGACTAACAGTTTATTTTAATTTATTTATTTGAATTAAATTTGTTGGCCTACAAGCATTCTCCTCATTAATATGTAGGGCATGCATTCCCAAGGTTTCTTTTATGTAAACCCCCTTTTTACGCCTCAACTATATATGAGTTAAAAATGGAATATGTAATGGATGAAACTCCCAAGATATTGGAGGTGGTTCAAGCTGGAGCCAAGAAGAAACCAATCCCAGGAGATACATATGTGGACAAGTGGAAGTTGTAAACACAAACCCAAAAGGTTCGAGGTGTTTATAGCTTCCACTCCCAAGCCATAATTAATGAATTAAACAAGTATGCAAGATGGAACTAAAATAAACCAGACTTATGTGTAAATATTATCAAGACATTTTTAATAACTTAAGTAAGTTACACTTAATATTAACAAGCATGTGATAATGATAATAATAAATTCACACATAAGAGATAAAAATCCCTCAAATAAAATACTAAGTCATAAAAAGCCTTTCGTTACTTGATTAAGGAAAAAACTCAATGAAATTATGTGTTTGAGAAAACCCTGTTGGGACACTTACTTTTATATAGGAATCCCTTATAAAAGGTTTTGGGTTGACTTAACCATATTACATCAAGATGAGTAGCCCTTGATAGACTTGGTGTAATATTGGAGGCAAGAGTTGAGGAAATCCAAATTCATGATTTCAAGATTGGGGAGTCCACCCAACATATCAAGGAGTTTCAAGCCCGCAGTTGGTAAAGACCTGCCTACCTAAATACCTTCTAATAGCTTGACCAACCCTTTTTGGGGTTATGTGAAGGAGAATATGGATCCTTTCCACTAGAATGTCATGGAAAATGGACATTCTGAGTTCAATGGTGAGGGATATTGGTACTTGATAAAATAGAGGGAGACTTAATAAAATTTATTATTTCTTATAAAGTGTAATCAAGAAGGTACTAATGATATTCTCTTTTAATTGTAGAATAACAATGAAAAACTCGTCAACCACACTATCCCTATGATCAATTATGGATAAATACAACATCCTCACTGACATTAACTTCCAGGAATGGTTTAAACGCCTTCGGGTTATCCTACACCATGAACAGAAGTCTTACGTACTGGAGTTAGCATTACCTGATCCGCCTGCCAAAGAGGCAAGTGATGATGATTTCCTGGTCTATGAGAAATATATGAACGATGTGGTTGACATTCAATGTTTGATGCTATCATCAATGTCTAGTGAGCTCATGAAGTCTCATGAAAACATGGATTCTTATAGCATGATCGAGCACCTTCGTGGTCTTTACCAGGAGAGAGCAAGACAGGAAAGGTTTGAGATCTCTAAGGCACTCTTTCAGAGTAATCTTGGAGAAGGTTCCCTAGCTGGACCTCATGTAGTCAAGATCATTGGCTACAATGAGTTCCTGGAGGTTCTAGGGTTTAAAATCCCTGAAGAATTGGGCACTGATCTCATTCTAGCATCACTATCTCAGAGCTTCTCTAACTTTGTTGTCAATTTCAATATGAACAACATTGAGAAGTCTCTATCTGATCTTCTTATCCTCATTCGCCAAGTGGACAAATATATGAAGCACGAAAATCCTTCTGTCCTTATGGTGAATATGAGGAAAGGGAAGGCTAATATCTTTAAGCCCAAAGATTCTTCACGGCCTTCCAAGAAAAGGAAGATCAAAGGGGAGGCAAGGGAATAGGAGGTTGTTTGTTTTGCATAGGGCAAGAAGGGCCATTGAAAGAAGAACTACACCCAGCCTAAGAAGCAAGGGGAAGCATCAGGTGTGTTTGTTATTGAATGAAATCTATCTGTTTCTAAAAATTGGGTATTAGATACAGCTTTTGGTGCTCACATATGTATTCAAATACAAGAACCAAGTAGATTCAGAAAGATTGATCGAGGAGAGGTAGATCTATGAGCAGCCAACGGAGCCAGACTTGTTATTGTAGCTATTGGGGACTACCACCTCACGTTGCCAATTGGTATGATATTAGTGTTAAAGGGTTGTTTTTATGTGCCTTCTGTAACCAAAAACATAATTTTTTTATCAAGACTAGATATAGATGGATTTTTTTTCAAGTTTGGAAATGAATGTTGCATCTTTTATAAAGATATCATTTGTTTTGGTAGGGCACATTTATACAACGGTCTTTATGTGTTGGATTACACAAACCAAGTAATGGATATCGATGACAAAGATACTTCACATGACTCATACCACACCCAACTTTGGCATCACCAGCTTGGTCATGTAAATGATAAATGCTTGACAAAGTTACATCAAGATGTATATTTAGATTCTTTTGAACTAAAACCACGTAGCGTATGTCATGCATGTTTACAAGAAAAAATGACCAAATCCCCATTTGGTGGGAAAGATGAAAGGGCTAAAGAACTTCTCGAATTGGTTCATATTGATGTGTGTAGACCATTTCTAGTTGAATCAAGGGGAGGGTACTCATACTTTATAACTTTTACTGATAATTTTAGTAGATATGGATATTTCTAAATAATGAGGTATAAGTCAAATTCTTTTGATAAGTTCAAAGAATACAAGAATGAAGTTGAGAACCAGCTTGGTAAGAAGATTAAGAAACTCCGCTCAGACCGAGGTGGAGAATATCTTAATAAAGACTTCATTGATTACTTACAGGATTTTAGGATCCTATCCCAACTCACTCCTCCAAACACACCCTAGTGGAATGGTGTGAGAGAAAGGAGGAACCGCACCCTTTTGGACATGGTGAGATTAATGATGAGTCATGCGAGTCTTCCATTATCCTTTTGGGGATATGTGTTACAAACAGTGGCACATATACTAAACCAAGTACCAACTAAATCGATAAATGGTATTCCATATGAGTTTTGGAGTGGAAGAAAATACATGTTATTGAATTTACATGTGTGGGGTAGTGAAGCGTTTGTTAAGGCCTCTTCAGGTAACAAACTCACACCCCGAGGCCCAAAATGTACCTTTATAGGAACCCTAAGGAAAAAAGGGGATATTACATGTACATACCCTTAGAAAAAAAGGTTATAGTGGAAAGACATTCCATATTCCTTGAGAGGGAGAACATCTCCAAAAGAGATAGTGGGAGCGAGATAGACTTCGATGAAGTCGAGGCTCAAGGTACACAAGACTTGGTACAGGAACAGATTCCACAAAGCCCCGTGGAATACGAATCTATTCCAGAGACACAAGTACTGCATGGGAGTACAAGAAAGGTTAGAGAACTAGAACGGTATAGTTTTATAGTTACCAAGGATGTTGACTCATTATTAGTTGATAATAATGATCCTCTAACCTACAAGGAAGTAGTAAGTGGCACAAATGTTTCCAAGTGGCAAGAAGCCATGAATTCTAAAATGGATTCCATGTACATAAACCAAGTCTAGATTTTGGTAGATCCTTCAATTGATGTAAATCCTATTGGTTGCAAATGGTTATTCAAGAAGAAACTGGACATGGAAGGATAATTCAGTACCTATATGGCATGACTGGTTGCAAAAGGTTTTAATCAGCGTCAAGGAATTGACTACAATGAAACCTTCTCACCAGTTCCAATGATGAAATTCATCATAATTCTACTTTCCATTGCGGCTTACCATGACTATGAGATTTGGAAAATGGATGTCAAAACAACATTCCTTAATGGGAACCTTCAGGAAGATGTCTATATGACACAACTTGAAGGGTTTGTGACTCCATAGGATGCCAATAAGGTATGCAAGTTGCAGAAATCAATTTATGGATTAAATCAGGCATCCAGGTCATGGAACATTTGTTTTTATGAATCCATAAAAGAATTTGGTTTTATCAAGAATGAATGTGATCCTTGTGTCTAAAAACAGTTTAGTGGGAGTGTAGTCATTTTCCTAATAATATATATTGATGACATATTACTTACTGGAAATGAGATACCAGTCTTACATTCTATTAAGTCATGATTGAATAAATGATTCTCCATGAAAGACTTGGGTGAGGCAGCATATATTCTTGGGATCAAGATACATTGTGATAGATCCAAGAGATTTTTTTGGCCTAAGTCAAAGTACATACATTGATAAGATACTGGAGAGATTCAGTATGGAACAATCCAAGAGGGGATTGTTTCCAGAATCACATGGCATTCATCTTTCTAAGAAAATGTGTCCTTAGACACGTGAGGAAAGAAATATAATGGCAAGGACTCCATACGAATCGGCGATTGGGTAAGTCATGTATGTCATGCTATGTACTAGGCTAGATGTCGCCTATGCATTGAGTGTGGTAGGCAGATATCAAGTTGACCCAGGTGACCACCATTGGATGGCAGTCAAAACTATCCTAAAGTATCTGAGGCATACTAAGGATATGTTCCTGGTTTATGGAGGAGATGAAGAACTAGTCATTAAAGGATATGCAGATTCTAGTTTCTAGACTGATCAAGATGACATGAAGTCACAAACATGATACATCTTCAATTTGAATGGAGGTGCAGTGAGCTGGAAGAGCTCAAAACAGAGTGTGGTTATAGATTATACAGCAGAGTCCGAGTATATCGCCGCTTCTGAGGCAGTTAAAGAAGCAGTTTGGATGTGAATATTCATCCAGGAGCTAGATTTGATACCAAGCAGTAAAGATCCCATCACAATGTACTGTGATAATACTACAATGGTGGCTCTCACAAAAGATCCAAGGTCACATCAGCGAACGAAGAACATACTTCGGAAGTATCATCTCTTGAGGGATTTTTCTCAGAGAGGTGAATTTGAAGTGAGAATTATTTCCACGGAAGACAACGTGGTGGACCCCTTGACTAAATCCTTGACTCAGCAGAAACATGATCATCATGCGAGGTTTAGTAGATTGAAAGTCGTAGGCAATTGGCTCTAGTCCAAGTGGGAGTTTGTAATAGTTGGTGTCTTAGAACCAACTGGTTTTACTTTTATTACATGTATATTTAATGTATTATTACATATTGTTCATTTTTCTGCATAATTATGATGTAATAATGTCCTAGAGTATTTCTTGCATTGATAAGGTCATGGTAGTTCCCCACTATGATGATAACCTTGAAATTCTATAACAATATTCTTAAATATAGTTCTGCGGTTGGATGACATGCTATGATGGGACACATAGCATGCATACCATTAGGTGTGAGTACTCATAAGCAGATGAGACTTCCTATCATGAAGTTCATACTTGGTAATCTCTAATATAGGAGATTATGATAATAGACCTGCTAGTAAGAATTATGCATGTTTTGGTGTCATCGGATATTTCTATCTGCGAGCATGTATAATGATCCTTAGACTTTAAGATTATCATTAATATGTGTCACAACTTATGCACTTTGATTTACTAATGAAAACCGTCACGCAGACAGTTGGCGGTAAGTAGGGTACGTTGGGTACGTCACGAGTGGCATGTTATTAATAGATAAGTCAAGGAAGGATTTTTCCTTTATATTTATGGATTTTGATATCTCTACCCTTTGATTGAAATAGAACCGTCGTGCGAAATTCCACGACCATGGTGTAACGATGAGTTTATTTTAGGTAGTCAAAGAACAACGTATCAAGCATAAAAGTTGATGACAGAGTCATGAAACCAGCTTGATGAGATATTGAGACAAAGGGATTATATTACATAGTGAGCATTCATATGTGGATGTCATTGTTGCAACTTTAAGTTCTTTCTCTTGGGTTCATTGAACCGTTGCTAGAAAGTACTCTTGGATTTTAGGAAATCACACCTAATGTCAATGAGAAAGAATCCTAGAGGGTCACACACTAAGTATTTTTTGTGGTCTCAATTAAATTCTATTTGAATTTAATTAATGAAATAAATATTATTCTCAAGACCGTGGAATAATTTTATTCAAGTTAAAATGATCACATAAATTAAATAAAATATATTTATTTATTTTATTAAACATTAAATAAATATTTATTTACTAGTTTGTAAATAAAATATTTATTTAAGAGAATAAATTATTTATTTTTTACTTGGGTATTCAATAAATGGAAGTGGAGTTCGAGCGGACCAAGGTCGGTCCGATAGTAAAATAATTATTTACAATATGGTAAATAATTATTTAACTAGTTGGCATAAATTAAAATAACACTGCTATTATTTTGTGACGTGAAATTTTATTTATAATTCCATTTTGCGCAAGTTGGCATGCCATAAATAATGATGTGATATTATTATTAAATGAATGGGTTTTTTCTAAGTTCATGAATGTATTTAATTTTTTCTATGGAATTAAATATTATAACTTAAATTCTATGTATATAAATAGGCAAGTACGCCTATTGTTCCATACACCACACCACACGCCTGGTGAATTGAGAATTGTTGAGCCAAACAATTTCTCTCTTGAATCCTATTCTCTCTCCTCTCAAGAACGAGAGATGTTCTTCAAGGCCGAAGAACAGGCGATTAAGAAAGACCGACACAAGACACTTGATTCTCTGCACTAGCACTCAGAGAATGAGCGGCGTCGATCGGAGGCCATCAGAGCACGTGTGGATCACTACTAGAGGGATTCTAGTTTTGATCCTTACAAGTGCAATAAGATAATTTGGAAGGGTCATTCCAGACGATCAACATCATCAATGAAGAAAAATACCAAAGATCCAGGTATTATTTTTCTTTATGAAATTAATTAAATTAATTATAAACATGATGTGCAAGATCCACTCTAAAGGTTTCGGGCCTCTTTCTTCTTTATCTAAATCTTTTATTATATTCCATGGAGACTGGCATTCATCATCGTATTGATCCCAGAATAATCATTGATTATGGTAAAAATCAAAATTGGGTGTCGTCCCAACCATGCTTCCGCTGCACCCAGAACCTTCACTGAGCCCATCCAAGGTGATTCATCTAGAATCCCGAGGGTCACTACAGGAGCCTCCGATATAACCAGTACCATCGATTCTATCCAAGGTGACCCGTAACAGTGTCCCTCATATCAATCATGGAATGGTAACCTCTAATCCCATACCAGGTATCTCACATAAGGGACCAAGTATCACCCAAGGCATGGAATATCCATCTTTCCAATGAGTTTGTCCATGATTTCTCCCCAAGGGAACTGGTGTCACCCAAGAGTATAAGTCAACCGCCCAGAGATCCCATCTAGGAAATATAAGGATCTGTCCCATCACGTCAAGCAGATCCAATCCAATCACAGTGATTCCATCCATGATGTCTATAAGTCGGGGCCCTTTCATCTCTCCCATCCCGTAAGTATATATGGCATAGTATTTACAATCACAAGTCACCAAATAAGTCATGGAATGTATAACTAATTAATAAAGCTAGCCAAAACATTTTATTTAATCCAATAAACTATGTCATAAAACAGTAAGCACATGGCACTAAGTGATAATCATATGGTATATGGCACATGGCATCGGGTATAAACAATAAGTGTGAGCAAAGAATCATAAGTCATAGGCACAAGGAACATGGAATAATGCATAAGTAAAGAGGCATAATCATAAGCAGTGTGACATGAAGCATAAGGCATAATGCAGAAGAAAAATTCATAAAGCATAACGATGAAATATAAAGCAAGGCATATATCTTAATGTCCTAACTCGAGGCCAATAATTCACCCCATTTTAATTTATAGATCTTAGGAATTTATAAAAGGTGCAACTCACCCACACATGGTGGTTAACAACTCAAGGCATGGGAAATTAGACCGTTAAAGTGGGCACACCCAAAGGGGTGGATCCCGACAAGGAGAACACCCCAAGGATGGGTTTTTCCATAATCTAAGGTCACAAATGACATGAGGAAATATTTAGATTAATTTACATAAAATCTTAGAGGTTTCACTAGAAGGTTCTAACGTGAGGCACAATGGCGCAAGATATAGAATGCAAAGAAACTTTGGAAAATAAGCTAGACCACATACCTTGATGTAATAGTGCTCCACTCATCTGTTTTCAACACTTGAAGAAAGCTAGAATAAGAAATTGAAGAAATCATCCAATGCCATGAAAATAGGGCAAAAGCGATCACACCTAAATAGTGAAATAGAGGAGGGAAGCAAAGATAAATAAAAGGGAGTAGAATGTAGAGTTTACCTCTAGCTTTTTGTTGCTTCTGACAGTAATATATTTGGATGATGAATGAAGGAGATATATCAAACCCTGAGGAGGAGTAAGAGAGGACCCACAGGCGGCTACTGCTAGAGAACAAAACAAGAGGGAGAAGAGAATGAGGGGCTTAAAACGTTTTTAAGGTAAAACCATAAAAACACCCACACTGGTAGCACTGCCACAAATCGGTACAAGGGAAGCACCTACTTTTATCAGTTCTAGCTAAAAGCGCTGATAAAGGTAACTTTTATTAGTGCTAAAAAAAGTGATGATAAAGTTGTATCCTTTATCAATGCTTTTTTTAGCGCTGATAAATGTTATCTTTAACAGCACTATTCTTAGTGCTAATAAAAGCTTTTAATAAAAAATATTATTAATGTATGTAAAATTATTATATTTATATTAAAAAATAATGTTTATTTATATACATTAATTAAAAAATACGTGTTTATAATTTATATAAATATGATATATTAATATATATTTTTTAATAATTCAAATATATATATATATAATGTTATAAAAAAGTATTTATAAGATTATAAATAAATTTATATATATATATTTAAATAATTATAAAATTATGATAAATTTTTTAAAATAATAAATATATTTATTATATTTATAATTATATATAAATAATTTTTAAACATATTTATTTATAATTATAATTATATATATATATATACCTCCAATGAATCGGGTATATATATATATATATCATGAGATATATATGATATTCATGGACATGTAGATGGGGGCGCTTCCAAGTGGTGTGGCACGCCCCGTTGCATCTAGGGTAGTTGGGCTCGATTCCCAGCCGATGCATTTCTTTACCCCGCATTTAAAATGTAGGGGGTTGATTTTGGTCTGTGTCATATGAAACCAGTTGATGGTGGGAGGGCGGCGGGTGATGAAGGTAGAGGCAGGTCTCGTTTGACCAGCTGGTGGGTGGGCAATGGGTGTCGGAAGAGGAGGTGAGGCTCGTCGGTGGTACAGGTGGTACCTCAGTGGTCGGACGATCGTCTTCAGTGGGGAAGGAGGGTAGCAGGTGTCGAAGATAGAGGCGGGGGGCTCATCAGTGTAGGTGGTGCCTCGGGTTAGTGGGTCGACGTCGCGATGATAGAGAGGGAGCAGCAGGCGGCTAGCTCGGCGGGAAAAATGGGACGGTAGCAGCGGCTAGGCAAGAAAAGCATGGCATGCCAAAAAAAATAATAGCAGATCCAAATGTGGTTCAGTGCTATTACTCTCATCTTCATAAAGGCTATCAGATTGGATGAACAAGATGGTATGACATCTTCCATTGGTACCAGGCATCGTGCACCTCTGCACGACTAGTTGTGATGCCTTGGAGAGTTTGAGAGTTTGTACTAACATGTGTGTGTGTGTGTGTGTGCTGGGTAGGGCCTTCTCCTACAGTGTCTTTCCTGAGCCTTCATTGGTCATGTATCAGGCCTAAAGTGCCTCATGGGCTTACGAGCCATGTAAGGGTTACCCCTCAACCCTATTAAAAAAGAGGGGGAATAAATAAGAAAATTAAGATCCTTCGAACTTGGCGGAGTCATGGACATGTTTATATTCATATATTGATATGTGGGTATAATTAACACTAGATATGATCATGATTTTATTTTTGGACATGATTGTGGGTTGTTATATATGTTCCAAATGGTATATTACCTATTCTTATGATGACACATGCATATGTTATGTATTCACAACTCATGAAATGTTCATTTATACATTAACATCCTTATTATTCATGCTTCCGTGTATGTGATGACTCGTTTTTTATGATCTATACTTTTCATTCTTGTTATACACATGAACTTGTTTATGTTCTCAGAAAAAATTATAAAATTATAAAAAATATATTTAATATATTTATAATTATATATTTAAAATTATATATAAATACCTTTTAAATAAATTTATTTATAATTATAATTATAAATAAATATAGTTATTATATTTATAATTATATAGATTTATATATTGATATAAATATATATAATTATATAAATATGTCAAAGCAGTGCAGACCATTTGGTATAATTATATAAATATATTTATAATTATATATAAATATATTTATAATTATATATAAATGTCCTTAAATATATTTATCTATAATTATATAAATATATTTATAATTATATTGAAATATTTTTAAATATATTTATTTATAATTATAATTATAAATAAATATATATATATTTAAACAATTATACAATTACAATAAATACATTTATTATAACTTTATAAATATATATTTATATATTAATAAATATATATATATAAAAATATAAATATAAAAATATTTTTAAATATATTTATTTATAATTATAATTATAAATATATATATATAATTATAATTATATATATAATTATAAAATTATAATAAATATATTTATTATATTTATATTTTTATAAATATATATAATCATATAAATATATTTATAATTATATAGAAATATTTATTTATAATTATAATTATAAAAAAATAAATATATATTTATATATTTGTAAATAATTATATATATATATAAAATTATCAAATTTATATTAGTCAAAATGTTTAATATTTTATTTATATACATTGATTAAAAATGTGTATATAATTAAAATTAAAAATATATATTAATATTTTATTTAAACAGTTGTATAATGTAGAAATGAATATATTTATTTAGGTATATACTTTTTAAATATATTCATTTATAATTATAATTATAAATAAATAAATACATATTTAAATAATTATAAAAATACATTAAATATAATTAAATAATAAATATATTCATTATATTTATAATTATATATAAATACTTTTTAAATGTATTTATTTATAATTATAATTATAATTATAATTATAGTTACATAAATATAAATTTATAATTATAATTATAATTATATATATATTATATATAATTTTATAAATATATATAATAATATAAATAAATTATTAAGATTTGACCATTATCAGTGCTTTTTTAGCACCGATAAAGATAACTTTTTATCAGCGCTAAAAAAGCACTCATAAAACATGTCTTTATCTACGCTAGAATTTTAGCACAAATAAAGGCACATTTTATGAGCACTTTTTTAGCGTTGTCGAAGGGTTCTCTTTATCACCGCTTTTTGGAAAGCACTGATAAAGGCTTTATGGGATCATATAAATTGAACCCTAACAGTGCTCTACTGCTACTCGTGCCTCAAGATTTCACAAAACCAGAGCTCTGCCCGTCGTTGCCAACGGAACATACTACTATCGTCGTTCTACATTCTTGACGAATCTAAGGTATGTGTGGATTTATCTTTCTAGCACCTCTGAAAACACTGTTTTTTTCATTTGCACCTCATCTAAGCGCGTCTTCACTTCTTCTCGACGAACTGAATAAATAGCTCATATCCTTGTTGTATCTGGTTTGAGTAAGAGTCTCTGGTCCTCCTCCTTCTATTTTCTTCACTTTCTTGACACCCTAGCTTCATATCTAGTGGAAATTTTATCATTGATGGCACTGGTTTGAGGTTGAAGGTCTTAGAAAGTGGTGTGTAGGAACATCTCCACTTCAGATCAAGTTTTTCTTGTCTTAAATCCAGTTCTACCCATTTTTTGTCGATCATACCCTATGGCGTGTAAGGTGACACTTGACTTTGAGGAACTGTGGCACATGAAGTGGACCTCTAGCCGGATAGCTCTAACTTTCTCGAATCCTCCTCAGAACAGTCATTCCCTAAACTAGTCCTAAAATTTGAATTTCTAGTCATTTCACTCAGCCAGATCACTTCTCATTATGGCTAATTAGACTAGGGAGATTAAATTTTATCATAGCATTTGAAAGAACAACTTAAGCAGTGTTTTCTTTAACATTTTGACCTATAGTTATTATCATGCCATTTTTTCTTATGTGTTGTTTTCTCATTTTCATTCATGGACATTTCCAATGATTTCATATGTCTTATATATGTGTAATTATTCTTTCTTTTATGTTTTCCTATATTTATTCATTCATTTTCATATCATATTAGGGTATTTATATCTCTAATGGTTTTGATTTAAATAGACTATTCTAGTATGTAATGTATGGTGAATATGTAGTGTGTCTGACATTAAGTATAACACCTTCATGGGTCTGATAGAACTTCCCTTTGATACAATAACAAAAATGAAATTTTCATAATATTCGAAGGAATATATATATTAATGTGATTATGATTTATAATAGAAAATTGGATCATACATGTATTTTCAAATGATATAAGTTTATTTTATTACAAAAATTTTGATAATGAAAATTGACTAAAATATATCTCATATAATTTTATAGATCAATTATTAAATTTTAAATATTTCTAAAAATATTTTTTTTTCATTATTAGAAATTATGTGATTTTTTAATTTAAATACATCTTGGGGGCCCAATAAAACTAAATATGAAATTTAAATAATTAAAATCATTAATATTATAATTTATATTTTAATTTATAATGCACCAGTGTATTTTATATAGTTCATTACAAATATCACTCTCTCCATAGAAGAGTATTTCATATAGATATTTTGAAGGATGGAAATTCAATTTATATAATATTTCTATTTTATAATTTTTTATTAATGATCTAGTGTTCGGTTACAATGAATATATTTTCATTATCCATAATTTATAAAAAATCCATTTTATATTAAATGAAGTATTTTTTAACACCAAAAAGTTTTCTATTAAAGTATTTTATATGCATTTAATAAGGAAAAACATTAATAATTATTCTGTGGACTCTCTATCATATTTAAAAAAATTAAAGGAAGCACTAAAAATGCATGGTATGCAAATGTATTTTGACATATTCAAAGTGTTTCAAGTTTATAATTTTATAGTTTTATATGAATTTAAATTTACATAATTTTATAAATTTTATAGTATATCATATTATACTAATATAATTTAATAATAGTTTTTTATTAAATATTTATACTTTTATAGTTTTATTCATTTATAAACTTGTATACTTTTATAAATTTTATAGTATAGCATATTTACATATATAGCTTAAATATAAGATTTTATTAATTATTTATAGTTTTATAGTTTTCTATATTTATAAATTAATATACAATTATAGTTTTATTTGTTATAAATTATTTTACTTGTATACTTTCATAAATTTTACTTTTATATATTATAATTTTATAGTTTTATAAATTTGTAAAACTATATACTTCTATAAATTATGTATACTTTTATAACATATATGAACTTTTATATAGTTTTATAAATTTATATAAATTTATAAATTATGTATATTTTTCTAAAATGTATATTATTTTATAAATTATATATAATTTTATACTTCTTTATATGACTATAATTTTATATACTAATATAAATATATATACATTTGTAATTTATAATTTTATACCTGTATACTTTTTTCAATTTATCAACAGTTTAATACTTTTATTCTTTCATAAAATTTATTTCTATAAATTATAATTTTATATTTTTTTTTAATTTTATAATATGATTATTATCTTTTCAACAAATTTATTTGGCTAATTAAGAGTTATTTTATTATATGCAATATTTTATGTTTTAAATCATAATGTATAGAAGTTGGATATATACTTTTAATTGACTGTTGAATGAGTTTCCAAATTAGCTTTTTTTATTTCATGTTCAACAATGTATCTAAGGGTAACTTATTTGATTCCTTTTTATAATTTCATCAGTAGACCATGGTTTACTCATAAAGAATTTTATCTATATTTATATGATCATGTTAACTTCCATATACCTCCTAGATACATAGAATCTCACCTCCTAGATAATATAGATTGATAATAACACCATGGCAAGGGCATGTCACTAACTTTGTCCAACCCATAGGATATCCATCATGACTCATCACCTGTATGTTTTAAATTAGGGGGGTTCTCTGAAACCACATCTTCTCTCTAATTTGGTGTTAGCTTCTAAGGGGGTGATTCTCAAGCAACAAAATGCAACAATTACTATCATCCTCATCAGATTCATCTTCTAAATAGGTATTATTGCATTTTCTTGCCTAAGACACATCCCCCATCTCCTCTGGATGAATTCAGAGGATAAAACCTACCACTAATGGAGTAATTACTTTCTTAAATTCAATTACCCATTTCCTTCAAATCATGATGAAATTATTTAAAACATTCAAATGTTGGGTTTCCCTTATTTGAAAGGCCCCTTTTATGTATTTATTTTGTTAATTTTTAATATTAATGAATCAGATAGGATGGATATGAATAGTGAATGGATGGGTGTTAATTGTATGAAAAAAGAGTATAAAGATGGGGTGAAAGAGTTCATCAAGTTTTCAAAAGATCATGCATATGACCCTTCTCAAATCCTTTGTTAGTGTTTATGTTGTGGTTATTCAAGTCTAATTAGTATATAAGAGTTGGAAGAATACTTGATCTATCATGGAATATATCAAAGTTATAAATGTTGAAATAAACATAGGGAAAAGAGAATGTAGCTTGTGGTTGGGATAACACTGTGTTTTATGGATCATCTAATATGATTACAAGTGTGGAAAATAAAGAAGACCATATAGAGGATGTGATTATATATGTGAATGATTATGTAGATCATATTGAGAAAATGACAATGACAGATGAAGATGAACTTCTTAATTGTCTAAAATTGTTTGAGAAGTTAAAGAGTTGTTAAAATATGTCATTGTATGCTGGTTTCACTAAATATACAGCATTGTCAGTCATACTGAAACAGTATAATTTAAAAGTTGGCAAAGGATAGAGTGATGCAAGTTTTAATAAACTACTTTCTCTCTTAAATGATATGCTCCCAGAAGATAATGAGCTCTATATCCTAACATATGGTGTTAAATGAATGATACATTTGATGGGTATGATCTCTGAAAGAATACATGCATTTCCAAATGACTGTATACTATTTCACAAGGACCAAAAATCACTTAAAAATGACCAAAGTGTGGTGCTTCTCGATATAAGAAAGATTAATCGAGTCCTATAAAATTTTTATGGTACATTCCAATCATTACAACATTTAGGATCCTATATGAAAGTGAGGATATTTCAAGACAATTGACATGTCATACAGATACAAGAAATAAAGATGGGAAACTTCATCACCTGAAAGACTCTCCTCAGTGGAACAGAATTGATCATTAGTATCCTAAATTTGAAAATGAGTCGAGAAAACTTCATCTTGTATTATTAATAGATGGAGTGAATCCTTTTGGTTCTCAAAGCAGCACTCACAGTACATGGCCGGTTATGTTGGTAAATTATAACTTTACACCATGGTTATGCATGAAATAAAATTACATTATTTTACCTATGCTTATATCGGAACTAAAACAATCGGGTAATGATATTTATGTTTATTTGGATCCATTGATTGAATATTTGAAATTACTGTGGGATTCAGGTGTTATATTATATGATGCTTACATAAATGAATATTTCATGTTGATAACCATTTTGTATAGGAAGATAAATGGAATTCCTGCTTATGGAAATTTTTTAGGATATAGCATTAAAGTAACTTAAGGGTGTCTCATTTGAGAACAAAGTACACAGTTAATTAGGTTGAAACATTTATTAAAGACTATGTTTCTAGGACATCACATATTCCAACCCCGATGACATAAGTATCGATCTTGGATGACATCATTCAATGGAAGTTTAGAAGAATGTACAACATTGTATCCACTAATAGGTGATCAACTATTTGAGAAAGTGAAAGATATGGACACTTATTTTGGTAAACCTTTGTCAAAAAACCTTATTAAAATCGGTTAGAAAAATAGATTGGTTTTTTTAATTACCATACTAAAATTGTTTGCACAGCAAAAAAATTCTTGATGTTATGCATGTTGAAAAAAATGTATGTGATAGTGTCATTGAAACATTACTAAATGCACTCAGAAAAACAAAGGATGGAATAAGTCTAGGTTAGACATGATTGACATGGGAATATGGGAAGAGTTGATGTTAGTGAAGGGTGAAAATGAACTTTTCTTATTCTATCTGCTTACACTCTTTCCAAGCAGGAGAGATATATGTTTTTCAACTTCTTGAATGATGTAAAGGTTCTAGAGAGGTATTCGTCAAATATTAGGAATATCATTTAAATGACTGATTTAAATTTAAAGGGTCTGAAAATCACATGACTTTCATGTTTTGATGCAAGATCTAATTCCTGCAGCTTTACATTGAATTTTTTCCAAGAATGTTCATCATACATTAACCAAGCTCCATTTCTTTTTGAAAGCTACATACTGCAAAGTTATAGACCTGGTGAAATTACCAACTATGTAAAATTAAATTTCTATCATATTATGTGAATTGGAAATGTTCTTTCTGCCAGCATTCTTTGATATGATAGTTCACTTGATGGTCCACTTGGTGAGAGAGATTCGACTATGTGATCCTATACATTATAGATGGATGTAACTCATTAAATGGTATATGAATATTTTGTAAGGGTATTTCAAAAATATAATTCAACTAGAGGGTTTAAGTTTAGATCAATATATTGTTGAGAAGGCCATTGAATTCTATATTGACTACCTATCCTGTGTGGAAAGCATTGTTCTATCAAAATATCTTCATACTGGGCGACTTGTTAGTGAAGGAATTTTTTAATATATGTTGTCACAATAAATATTATAGATCAGGAGCAATCCTACCTTTATGTTTTACATAACAGGTGATAGGTTTCCCCATATGTTCAAACCCACAAAAAAAATAGGCATTTGAATCCATCAACGACTACAAGCCGGATATCAAATACACATAATCAATAGTTTATAGGATGGTTTTTGAGACCATATTTTTAAGAAGTCAGATGATAATAAGAATTCAATTTTAGAATGACTTTGATGTATAGCTAATGTGTAACATCCCCAACCCGAAATACACTAAACCAATAATCGATTTGGATCACTATATGACCTCAATCACGCCTCTCAGTACACTAGGGGTTTGCCGACTAGTAGTGAGGGCATAATGGATTACATGGGGATACTATACCCTATTTATCAAAGTAAGTCACAATAGATAAACTATAAAATAAACAAAACAATAAACTAGAAACATTAATTACTAACCATTTTCCAAAACGAGGTACAAACCACAACCAAACGATAAATATTCCATGTCATGCTAACAGTTCCAAAAGTGATGGAAACACAAAATAAATAAAACAAAAAAAAACCCAAAGTGGATCCGGACTCCAAGTCCAGATCCTTATCCATGAACATCCCAATCCCAACTCAACTTCCCAGCATAGGTCCCTTTCCCTTATACAGGCCTACAACCATGAAATTTTTTCAGGTACCCAATGGCATCCCAAGTAGGGTGTGAGTACAACTCAGTAGGCCACCACCAACGGTGTCTAAAAAATATCCATTATAAACAGATAGTGCATGAAATTAATAAATAAATGACATGATAAACAAAAGAAAACTTAGGTTATATTAGGTAACAATATTTACTTTATCTGATTTCATCATTTGTTTCATGGGTTTGGCATTTACATCATTTACACAACAACCCAAGCCAATAAATTACCAATCATAAGAAATGAGTCAAGTTGCCTATCTCACTAAGGAAATCCATTTCACAATCATTTACATTACACTTACCTCAGAGCATCAGTCTAGTTAGTTTCATCCAATGCAACCATTAGGGCCTAGAGCATCAGTCAAGCACTCTAACCCATGCATTCTAGGGATGGGTCAGAGCATCAATCCAACTTGACCCATGGGAGGAGCCTCAGTCCTTTATCCCACACCACCAATCCATGTTCATATTCTTATTCATCCATTTACCACATATACCATATCAAAATCCATACACAAACATTCACATATCAATAATCATTCAACAAGTAAATCATCACCAAGCCTTAACCCATTATCACATTTTCCATTTACTTAGCATATCCCGTTTAATCCATTTTACCTTTTTGTACCTTAACCAATTTAGAATAATAAACAATTCTCACACATTATCCCATTTAACATATTTGTTAACTTCCCAAGCATTAACTCATTTAACACATTTATCATTTCATATGCCTTAACCCATTTTACGCATTTCCATTACCATTTCATAAGCCATTTGACACATTCACATTAATCTATTTAACCCTTTATCACCTCATTCCAAAAAAACTCTTAAGACCTTTCTAAAAACTAGGCACAACCATAATTGGTTCCACTTGATAATTGAACCTACATGTCAACACATTAATCATGGTACCTATTTCAATATAAGTCAAATTCATGCTTAACATCACCATACTCCATGTTCAGAAATGTTGGCACACCCCATGGGTGGCCCTAAACTATTCAAATCATCCTCAATGAATCCCATGGGAATCATAAGGGGTTCATTTTATAATTTATCTAACCATTTTACCAAACATTATCAAATTCATCAAATTCACAATAATAGAGAATCAAGAACACAACCGCACATGCACAAATCAACTTCAAGACTATAGGATATAACTTGTAGACTACCTACCTCAAATCTCAAGATGAACACACCCTTAACCTTAAAATTAGATCCAAATTCAAGCACCCCTTGAATCCACAACCTATGATCCATCGGAAAAAGATGGTTTTAGGGCTTTGGAAGAAGAATAACAAAACCACAATCCCAAATTCAGAAAATATAAGCAAGAGGAGTGTTAGACTCACCCGAAGATTTGATCTACACCCAAAGATACTCCAAATGGACTAGAATCAAAGGAGAACCACCCTTGGAAAGATTGGGTCGTTTTATTTCATCACTAGGGTTTTAAGGGGGAGAATGGGGAAGAAAATCTTGAGGGGGTAAAACCACAAAACCCCACTTTCAATGAGGCGCATGGTTTTCCATATGGTTTTTCAAATTGTGTGCCAACCATGCCCCATCCTCTATCCAAGAGGGGATAATTCGCATGGTTTCCTAGGGATTCCATATGGTTTGAAAAACTGTGAACCAACTGTGTGGAATTTCTCTATCTAAGACTACACGGTTTGGCCTCCCCCTTGCATGACTTGCTTAACTATGCACCTACGCCACTTTTCTAGAACGATTTGGGTGCACAGTTTACTCTAACCATGCACCAACCATGAAACATGTATAGGATGGCCAAAATTCCCTTTACTTTGGGTCTCAAACCCCCAGGACACCCCCGAGCCTCCTTGTACATTCAATAAACATCCCATTAAACAAATTTAAGAGGTTTAAACCAAAATTTAAGTGAGTAAATACCTCCATGAAGTCTGGGATCTTAAAAACTCCCCACTTTATAATGTTTCATCCTCGAGCCACACTTCCAAGCATCACTAAGCTCCCAAAGTAAAGAGATTTGGGCCATTGAGACTGCATACCTGACTCCCCCTCCCAAGTTTTTTCTGGAACATTACCATGTTACCACAAAACTCAAACCAAAGGCACAGTATTTACTCACAAGACTTCCTCATTATGATCCACAATATGAACTAGATACACCTCAAAGGATGCATCAACCTCAAACCAAACATCAACTACAAGAACTCCTTAGGGAAGCCTAGGCACATTGCCTAAATCACGACATAAGGAGGCAACGTACATATCATCATACCGTTGAGGAAGAGTCAATCGGCACTCTACCAGCCTGACCTTCTCCCCAAATCCTGGCCCAATTCACTTGGCACCATCTTACACCCTTTTAAAAATTCCAACGTGACCCATGCATGGACTTACCCAAGGAAAACAAGGTTTTTACACCACATTTCTCAACCTACATCAATCCCCAACTTGAGTCCCAATGGCCTCACTCCATATTCAAATATCTGGAGCAAAATCCAAGAACAACCTTCATCTCAAGGTACTCATATGGTCAAAACCCAATCCAACACTTGTTATCATGGCCAAATTACCAAAATGGTACTTACTTGAGTCCCTTCAACTCAAAACACCAGTCACATCGTCAACCAGCCACCTTCCCATAGTGGTGACCCCCACCACACACTTTAGCTTACCCCCACCACCTTCCAATGTATGGAACTTACACTATAAAAAAATACCACCAGTACATCAACTCAACTTTCACAATATACCTGACATGTTCCCAACTTACTATGACCAAACATTCATAAGGACATCACCCCATACTGGTATCCATCCTTGCCGATGAAACCACCCAAGAGGCCATCCCTACACCATCCATTCACAGACTAAGAACAACTTGACCTCACTCAAGTTATCCTTCATTTTTGAAAATCCCTTTCCGCTACAAACACCAAACCGGAGGTGGGTCAGAACATACCACATTCATTCCTTTTACCATATCATATCAAGACACCCCTGAATATATTTTCACATAATATCCATCTTTCATTGTTGGCATGATATCCCTTTTTCATCTTTCCAAGGCACTTACTGACTTAAGGCCTATCACCAACATCCAACACACCTACCGGGGTCTCTCCCTAACTCTCTGTAAAACTCCACCGTCAAGGCATCCACTACTCTCTAATCCATCATCGTAATCTACCATAACCATAAACATTCTTAACACAAGCACTTTCAATATCCATACATTGAATAAAGATGACTAGGTTCTTATACAACACCCATTTTTAAACTTTGAAATGTACTTTTCACCCCAAAATATTCACCGAAGGTGGTTTTCAGCTAACCGCTTTTGTACCTTATTCCTAGCCAAGTTAATATTTTCCTTGGATGGATCATCTAGGAAACGATCGACTTCACAATTTTCACACCACCACATTACTTGAACAAGATTCCTTCACACCTAAGGATGCTCCATGGTCACCCAATCATGCCTACCAAAGTCAATGCCTGACCTCCAAGGTGGTTATAGAACCCAACCGCCCTTGGCACGAACTGCTGTTATGTCTTACCACACCCTTTAATGACTTTAACATGAGAATTTTGAATTCCATTTGGAACCACCCTAAGCCCAATCCAATGCTTGGATCACTTAACCACCTCATCCAAGGCCCATCTGACCTTTTTTATAAGGAACTCAATGTGCACCTCACAGGTTTCCCATTAGTATCCTGATTCCACCACATCGACTCCACACTCTGCTCCACACATTTAGGACTGACTCCTCACCTTAATAGTTTTGTTATTACCACTTTACACAAGAAAATCCTACCACCACTTCTCACACTTAGATCATAAGTTGAACCCCAAAACTTAGATGTAGTCTTCAAGATTTTCCCAGAACAAAAAAACCCAACATCACTTGATACCCATTCATGGTTTCTGTGGATGGAACCCACGGCATTCATCAACACTCGTTCCATCTTGAGTACCTCACCCGTAAATGGTTGATGGTGTACATCCTACCATACATGTCCCCCATACACCGCTCCATGAGTGTGACCTCCAAGATGCACCACCTCCAACCAAGACACATTTAAGTCACCATGCATAAATCCATAGCTTGTTCAGCATACTCGGGATGATATCAAGATATTGTTCATGATCATATCTAGATAAAAGTACGCTAAGAAGTCATCATTTAACACCACCACAAATTATGCATCATCGTTTTTACCTCCCACTGTAGGGACACCTTGACCTGTCCAAATTCTCAGGCTTCCCTTCCCATAATGTATCATCAACACTTAGTCACCACCAATCAAGTGGGGTTACAAACCAAACTCACCACCACTTCATGAATCTCTACTAAGAAGTCACAAACCAACATTTCCTTTGACCCTTCCATTTCCAAACCTCTCGGTTTCTACCAGAAAGACTCTAGAGATTCGAAATGGGAACACAAAGAACCATCATACCAATCCAGAACCAAATAGTCCCTCGTATAACCATCATTTTCCACTAGTTTCAAGGGAAAAACAGGCACTTACTTCTAATCCACCTATATACATATCCCAAACAACATTGTGCTTTCCTAGAATGTTCCCCCATCTGGACCTCCACAAATCCCTCAAGGTCTTGCAATTTCTTGTGATTATAGGCTAAAACAAACTCCTGATCACACAATACCACCAAACCATTCATACAAACAAGACCCAACATGTGACCTCCCTCACATAGAGTGTCACCTTAATAACAAAATCATACATCCACACTTTGCTCACCCTTGTATCGCATGCCCAAAATCATCATCGAGGTCTCTATTAATCATTGTCAAAATAGACAGTTCGGACATCCAAATGATCCAACCCTTTGAAACCAACCTTATAACCTCTACCAACACTAAGGTGTCTCCCTAAGAAATAAATTAAGGTGTAACAATTCACTTCTACCAAAAACTTGATGATACTCACCATGATTTGATTCCACCTTTTAAGTCACCACCTATGCTTCACATCCTAAGGCACCTTCAACACTGGCCAACTTCCCTTGAGGCTACCCTAAATTTCCCCAAAACTATCAATGCATAACCACAGCTCAATTCACATTTCTAAAACTTTCAACCTTACTACTTATCCCTCTAGTCCAAACCCACATTAATAAACACCCTCTTTGTTCCACTACCAAAGTCCAAGACATCCACTTGTACGATGCACACCCAAAAGCACTAGAAACCTCATCTGACTTCTCTCATAAGTCACCTTAAAGGTTGAATGATACCAACTCTCTAAACTTGAGTCATAACAAGAAAAATCCATTGGCCCTCTCTCTAAGATATACACATCAAGCCACAAACAGGTTGTTTCTCATGGGCATCACTCTTACTCCTGTTCCAATACACCTAGTACCTAGTGCACCAAGTGAACATTTACTCTAGGTTCCACACTAAAGATACTCGTACACATACATCAAAATTATGATCCAAACACCCTCTCTGAGGTCTAAAGCACAACTCGCAAGGCCCCAACCCCCAAAGGTTACCATAATCCTCGATACCATCCTTAAGGTCCAATATACACCCTGCACAAACATGACCCACAAGGGTTTCTACACTCACATTACCACACAACATCTCACAAACCTAAGGCTATAGCCCTACTAGGGGTACAATAAGCACATCTATTTTACCCTACATCATACTCATAAAGGCCTAAAAACCCAAATCCAAGGTCTTAAACTAGGGAACTCCTACTACCCAAACCACCCATTAAAAGGGACAGATAAACAAGATAAAGAATACTAAATACTCAAGTCCCCCCTAAAGTTTCATCATCCCACATCCTTCTATAATTAACTTCACTATTTTTGAAACTCAAGCATTCACATTTTAAAATTACCATATTCCCAACATTTCAAAATTCCCTACCTTACTTGAATCCATATTTCAAAACATTTTTCTCAAAAAACACTTAAAAGGATGATAGACAAGTCCAAACCACTGGTGGAAAAATTATACACCATCAACCTTAAATAACCCACTCCACATATAATATCCCAATGGTCACGATCACACCTCTAACACTACCATAAATAATCTCTACCACAGGACATGGTCAACATGGGGTAAATCGACTGACATATTCACAAGTCTTTCACTAGATTCCCCCTTTATAAAACCATTCCCCAACCTCACAATGCAAATCTTTCTCTTTTAGGTACCCTCATTATTTCACAACTTATTACAACCAACATTTTAACTCATTTACAAAATTAATTAAGCATAATTCTTTAACCATTATTTAACATTATTTCCATTTTCCCATTTGAATCATCTTTATTAGACACCATTTTCTTCAAATTTTCATGAAATTAAAATTCAGTCTACCCTTCATGTCCCACACACACACCTCGTGTGTTCTTGTCATGATGCATGATGCCTATATCCCTAGGTGCCTATAATTATGCATGAATGCACAACCTTATGTCATTATAGTAACGATAAAAATATCATAAAATAGTCACATCACACAATAAGTGCATCACCCAAGGGTGAAATGTCATTTAATTGTAACAATATGCATCAAGAACAAAAAATCCCCCCTGGGTGCTTGGTTTTTCCCTCATACATTGGTTAACTACTCCCATGCATGAGCTCATTTCCAATTCATGACACATTATAATATCCCTTATACCATTCCAAATAATAAGACCACAGAAAAGAACCTACCCTGATACCACTTTGTAACATCCCCGACGCGGGATCCACTGAACTGGTGCCCGAGTTGGGTCGCCACATGACCTCAAGCATGACTCACCGTACTCCATAGGTTGCTGACTAGTTTCAAGGGCCTAATGGATTACATGGGGAGACCATACCCTCTTTATTAGAGTAAGTCACAACAGATAATATATGAACTAAAAGAAATAATAAACAATAAACCAGAAACACTCATTACTAACCATTTCCCCAAATAGGGTACAAACCAAAACCAAACAATAAATATATCATTTAATGCTAACGATGCCAAAAATTAAGGAAACCCAAAATAAAAACAACTACCAAATCCCCAAAGTGGATCCTAACTCCAAGTCCGGGTCTCCATCCATGCACATCCCAAGCCCAACTCAACTCCCCAGGATAGGGTCTTTGCCCTTGTCCTGACCTGCAACCATGAAATCTTCTTGGGTGCCCAATGGCAGACCGAGCAAGGGGTGAGTACAACTCAGTACACCACCCCAAATGGTGTCAAAAAAATATCCAGACTAAACAGATAGTGCATGCAAGTACTAAATAAATGACATGATAAACAAAAGATAGCTTGGGTGTTATTAGGTATCAATATTTACTTTAGCCGATTTCATTATTTGTTTCATGGGTTTGGCATTTACATCATTTACACAACAGCTCAATCCAATCAATTACCAAGCAAAGGAATAAGTCAAGTTCTCTATATCACTAAGGAAATCCATTTCACAATCATTTTGATCACACTTACCTCAGAGCATCAGTCCAGGTAGTTTCATCCAATGCAACCATTATGGCCTAGAGAGTCTGACACCCTAACCCGTGCATTCTAGGGGTGGGTCAAAGCGTTAGTCCAACCCAACCTATGGGGGGAGCCTCATTCCTTTATCCCACACCACATAGCCATGTGAACATTCTTATCCATCCATTTACCACATATACTATATCACAAGCCATACACAATCAATAAACATAACATTCACATATCCATAATCATTCAACAGGTAAATCATCATCAAGCCTTAACCCATTAGCACATTTACCATTTACTTAGAATATCACATTTAACCCATTTTCCTTTTTTGTACCTTAACCCATTTATCATAATCAACCATTCTTGTACATTATCCCATTTATTATATTCATCAACTTCCCAAGCATTAACCCATTTAACACATTTATCATTTCATATGCCTTAACCCCTTTTACACATTTCTAATACCATTTAATAAGCCATTTGACACATTCACATTAATCCATTTAACCCTTTCTCACCTCAGGACAAACAATCTCTTATTCCCTTACTAACAACTAGACGCAACCACTATTGGTGCCTCTTGATAATTGAACCTGCATGTCAACACATTAATCATGGGCCCTACTTCAATATAAGTCAAATTCATTCTTAACATCATCATACTCCATGTTTAGGAATGTTGGTGCACCCCATGGGTGTCCCTAAAACAGTCAAATCATCCTCAACGCATCTCATGGAGTTCATGAGGGGTTGATTTTATCATTTAGCCAACCATTTTACTAAAACCTATTAAATTCATCAAATGCACAACAAGAGAGAACCAATAACACAACTACACATGCACAAATCAACTTCAAGACTATAGGATATAACTTATAGACCACCTACCTCGAATCCGAAGATGAACGCACCCTTAACCTTAGACTTAGATCCGAATTCAAGCACCCCTTGAAGCCCCAACCTAAGATCCACTGAAAAAATAGGGTTTTAAGGCTTAAAAAGAATAATAATGAAACCACAAGCCCTAATCCAGAAAAGAGGATCAATAGGATCATTAGAATCACATAGAGCTTTGATCTGCACCCAACGATGCTCCAAATGGACTAGAATCAAAGGAGAACCACCCTTGGGAAGCTTGGGTCGTTTTAGTTCCTCACTAGGGTTTCAAGGGGAAGAATGGGAAAGAAAATCAGGTAAGAACCATAAAATTCCAAGGGGGAAACCATAAAAAACCCACTTTTAATGAGGCACATGGTTTGGTAGCATAGTTTTTCAAACTGTGTGCCAATTTTGCACCATCCTCTATCCAAGAGGGGCTAAGTCACACGGTTACCTAGGGATTCTACATGGTTTGGAAAACCACGAACTAACTGTGTGGAATTCCTTTGTCCAAGACTGCACAGTTTGGCCTCCCCCCTTACACAGTTTTCTTAACCGTGCACCCCTTCCCCTTAGCTAGCATGGTTTGGGTGCACAATTTACTCTAACTGTGCGCCAATCGTGCAACATGTACAGGATGACCAAAGTTCCATTTCCTTTGGGTTTTGAACCCCTAGGACACCCTCAAGTCTCCTTGTACATTTAATAAACATCCCATTAACCAAATTTAAGAGGTTTAGACCAAAATTTAAATGAGGACATACCTCCACGAAGTCTGGGATCTTACACAAAGGACCAAGTGTATATTTATTATCTTACAATGATTATGTAATTAATGGTTATATGCTTTATACAAATGAACATGATGAAGGCGGTACTATGAAAAATAGTAGAGTTACACTTGGGGCTGAAGTGATGCATGTTTCTGGTACTAAGGATAGAAATACAATTTATGTGAATTTTTCAAACTTTTTCATCATCAAACAAATATGGGAGTTGGATTATACAACATTCCAAGTGATCATTTTTCAATACAAGTGGATTGATAACAGAAGTATTGTTAAAATAGATGAATTTGGATTTGTGAAAGTGGATTTCAATAAGTAAGTGTAAAAAGAAAAACTTTTTATAATGGAATTATAGGCATTACAAGTATTTTATGTTCCAAATCCCACAAACTAAAAGTGGACATTTGTTCTGTTATCGACAAAAACCACTGAAGGGCTAGATGAAAATTCAATTGAGTATGACCCTTTCATTGGGATGTCACAATCATTTCATAGAAGTCCCAATATAGATGGGATTTGTGTATGTCATATGATACCACAATAAAGGGATTTAGATACTCGATAGAGGGGTCAAATCCCATCAACCTTTAAAATAAAGAGAGTTCAATAATAAGGTTATATTTTTTTGTAATATACATTATGTTACCTCGTGTTATTATCTATTCGTTGTTGTATTTATGAAATCTAAATTAAATGTTAAACCACTTCTGTAGATAATGACTTCTGCACATACTGATGCTCTCAATACTAAGGAACAACAAGTTTATCAACTAGATGCTACTCCTGAAGCATAGAAACAACAACTATATGCACATGTCAATTCTACCAATATAGATGAACAACATATTGAAGATGTTGAATGCAAGGAAATGGTAGATAGTGAAGAACTGATTCTCCATAAAAAACAAGAGTTTCATAGTGTAATGGTGTTAGAAAAAATTATTAAGGTGAAAAGAAATGGTATCAAATTCGAGGTTGGATGGAATGATAACGACCATCCTATTAAACCCAATAAGGACATGTTCAGTAGTTATATTGGGCTCATCACTCCGCAACACGTTCTGATTGATGTAGATTCAAGGAACCATATTTTTCTCATGCTTAAGGCACTGATTTGGGAAGATATTATGGTAACATTATCATATCCTTTCTCTATTTTACTAAAAAATAAAATAATGAAACATTGAATTACTCTTCATCATCCCTTATAGTGTGTATTTATAGTATATGACTCTCATAATAAATATGTATTAATTATTTATGGGAATATTCACAAATTCATTCGCACAATTATAATGAGATTTCATCTTAAATATGCTGAAGGGAAAATAAACATGTGCCCACTGATTATGTATGAACACCTGATAATCCAAGCAGTGTGGGATGCGTTTATTAGCCATTGTGTGGAGATATGTTTTTAGGTACATTGTGGCTGGTAATACATTCTTTGAAAATACATGTATTCAACACTTTGAGAATTTTTTATTTATGAAACAGAAAATGAGTGCTAAAAATAAGGAATGGGTGGAAAAACCAACATGCCCCAACCGTAAAGCAAGGATGGGGTATGATTCACTTGAAGAAAAAAAATTGGTACATATTTTAAATCTACCATAATACTTTTATGTGAAATGAAACAACAACATAATTATGTTCCTCTGTTTGTATGCAGATTGATAAATCCAAATCTAAAGCCACTTCCATCCCACATCATGTGCTATGGAAGGAGGAACATGTAAATAAAGATGGGATACTAATAGATGAAAACACACACAAAATGTGGGAAACATGTGTAAGTATGACATAATAAAAAAAATATTTAAATCACTATTACTTAACAATGATTACTTATTTTCCTATATTTTATATCCCACTTAGACGTAGGAATCACGAACACATGTATAGGATGAGAACCTACTATCAGTAGCCTTTAACTGGCCAGAACAGTATGGAGGCATCAGCGGTATGGATTTTAGGGTGACACCCTAAACATTTTTTGAGAAAATAAAATAACATGAGGATAAAGTTAATAAATGGAAGAGATGAAACAAATATTAGCTACCCTTGAAGAAAAATTTCACTGTAATTATGAGTTTCTAGAAAATGTTATGGGGGGAGCAAAGAGAATAAACAACTCAAGAATAACTATTAAATAAATATCAACCCCCCCCCCACCCCCACCAAGTTTGAGTTAATCCATTCCCCTCTAAGATATATCTTAGATGAGGTAATAAGTATTCTAATAATTGATTTTGTGAAATTTTAATCAGATAGACACCAATACCTTTCATGTACTAATATTATATAGGGTGGAAATGATTGAAATTTATATCTATGAACACCCTCCCATCACCTTTTTGTGAGGGCTACCGTGTTCAATATCCAAGAAGACACTCTGCAAAACAAACTACTTCAAAAAAAGTCATGTGAGGGTGGCGATTAGCATAGCTCATGAGTCAAGTGTCGAGCTACATATTCCACATTACAATGTAGATATTCATATAGTCGACCAAGTTATTGGAACATTTATAGCATTTTCATAAGATCTTGTAAAAAACATGTTGAAAATGTGGTATTCATTTCCAATTTATTTTTCATGCTAAACCTTTAACAATTAATGAAAAAAGGTATTAACTGATGAATGTTATTACATATGAACAAAGGGAAGGGGTGAAAAGAAAGGTCAAATCAATACCATCTAAAGGATCAATCAACTGATCAAAAAGTTCTACAGAAAGCACCTTTACCCCCCCCCCCCCCATTCAATATCCATATTTACTAAAATTGAAGGTTCATACGGATACAAAGTTACAAAGTGGTGGTAATCACATAGTTTATTTTGAAGAACAAATGTACAAAGAGGCCGTTGTAGACTACATTGCTCTTGATAATGTAAATGAAATCCTCAAGTATGATTGGTTAGGAGTATCGGTAATAAATGGATACATGAGGTGTGTTTTCATGATTTATTTTACCAATAGCTAATATACTATGTTAATTATTAATAATTACATTTCATATTTTTTTAGGTATATGTATGAATAAAAATTGAAGTTATTAACCCATTAATATAAATTTGGACTCATTATTCTTCACATCACTTCTACAGAACAAAAATAAAAATAAAAAAATGGATTAAATAGTGGCAGAAATGGTCAAATACTTTGAAAGAAAACTTACAAATGATAGACTCTTCTTAATACCAACAATTTAGGGGTAAAACTCTACAATTTAATCATATCAAATATATTTTTATTTCATTCATTACTTGTTCATTTTTGTGTTTTTAGGCAACATTGGATGCTCATTGCAATCAATTTAGATACTATAAAGATTTATTTTATGGATTCACTGTATGGATACCCAACAAACTAACCACACATTATGAAAATTTTCAATTTGTAATATATTACATCCAATGTTTTAGAACTAAAATTAAAGTTATATATTTAATATTATGTTTTAATGAGAATTCTATTATGATAGGGCAGTGTTTAAATATCATGAAAATCATGGCATGAGAAAATTCCATGCACACAAGGAGCCTGAAAAGTTATACAAGTGGACAAGTATTAGGGTATATATAATAATATTTTACTATCCAAAAATATATCAACACAAATTACTTATTTTTCTCAATGTTTCTGCAGTGCCTGAAACAAACAAATAGAAAATATTGTGGTTATTATGTTAATAAATTTATGAGAGAGATCATATTCCATAAAAAAAACTAGCATCCTAAAAGAGGGATTTTTTAAGATAATTACTATTTCATTTAAAATATTTATTAATCCTTTGTGTATTTATATTTTTCTAGTACTGCTATGACTGTCGAAAATTCTCATATTCACATGACGATATAGAGTTGTTTAGAAACGAATGGGTAGCATACTTGATGGTATAATGTATACATATATCATGAATATATGACTTCTATATAAGTAATATATTTTTTCATATTTATGTTTAATTTATTTCTTTTTAGTATTACTTGCATAAGAATTGTTTTCTTATATAGATGGATTCTTTTGTTTGAGTTAGGGTGGTTTGTTTGAAGCTACTAATGCTTGTGAGAAATTGGACTTCGAGGCTGCAATTGAGATAATGAAAATAAGGAAATAGGTCAAGAATGTATATAAACATCATTAAAAGGTGAATTACTACTACCTAAAGTGTGTGTTTTTAGTTTCAAAATGCGTGTTTCCAGTTTCAAATGTCATTTTAAGAAAAAAACACAAGTGACATACTCAAAACTGATCAAACACATTCATATTATTTTGATACTTTAGGAAAACAATCCATAAGTAATTTTTGATGTGTAGGAATCATCCACACATCAATATGACGCATAGTGTGACTATTATAATTCCAAGTGTGTATATTTATTTAAAATTGACATTAATTTTAGTAAAAAGAATAGGTGACATACTGAAAACTGAGCAAATGATTTCAGATTGTTTTGATACTTTATGAAAATGATCCATAAGTCATTTTTTACATGTAGGAATCAACCTCACCTCAATATGATGCATGATGTGACCTGTATAACTCCAAGTGTTTCTTTTTATTTAAAATTGACATTAATCTTAGTAAAAAGAACAAATGACATATTGAAAACCATGAAAACATATTTATATTATTTTTATAATTTATGAAAATGATTCATAATTCATTTTTGACGTTTAGGAATAAACTTCACCTCAATCCGACAGATAGTGTGACCGTTATGACTCTAAATGTATGTTATCAGTTTAAAATTGGCATTTTAGTTCAAAACGTATCACTCACTAAAAACCAAGAAAATTCTCTCTGGTTATCTTGTTAATTTATTACAATGATCCATAAGTTATTTTTAACATTATGAAGTAGTCTCACATCAAACTGACACACAATGCGACTGATATAACTCAAAGTGCGTGTTTTCAGTTTCAAATGACATTTTAATAAAAAACACAAGTGACATACACAAAATCAAGAAAACATACTTGGATTGTTTTGATACTTTGTGAAAATTGTCTATAATCCATTTTTAACATGTAGGAATCATATTCACCTTAATCCGATGCATGGTGTGACTAGTATAATTCCAAGTGTGTCTATTTATTTAAAATTGACATTAATTTTAGTAAAAAGAATAAGTGACATGCTAAAAATCAAGTAAACACATTCGGATTGTTTTGATACTTTAGTAAAATAATCCATAAGTCATTTGAGATGTGTAGAAATTAACTGCACCACAATATGATGCATGGTGTGACCGGTATAACTCCAAGTGTGTCTTTTTATTTAAAATTGTCATTAATTTTAGTAAAAAACAACAAGTGGCATACTGAAAGAAATAAAATGTATTAGGATTGTTTTTATAATTTAGTATAACAATCCATAAGTCATTTTTGATGTGTATAAATCAATCTCACCTTAATCCAATGCACGGTGTGACTGATATGCCTCAAAATGTCTGTTATCAGTTTAAAATTGACATTTTAGTTTAAAACATGTTACTCACTAAAAACCAAGAAAACATGCTCTGGTTTTATTGATAATTTAATAAAACAATTCATAACTCAGTTGTGACATGTATGAAGCAGTCTTACGTCAAGCCGACACACGATGCGACCAATATGACTCAAAGTGTGTGTTTCTAGTTACAAATGATATTTTAATAAAAAACACAAGTGACATACTCAAAACCAAGACAATTCATTCATATTATTTTGATAATTTTAATATAATGATCCATAAGTTATTTTTGATGTGTAGGAATCAGTCGTACCTCAATATGATGCACAGTGTGACCGATATAATTCCAAGTGTGTCTATTTATTTAAAATTGACATTAATTTTAGTAAAAAGAACAAGTGACATACTAAAAACCAATAAAACACATTTGGATTGTTTTGATACTCAATGATACATAAGTCATTTTTGATGTTTAGGAATTAACTACACCTCAATATGATGCACATTGTGACCGATATAGCTCCAAGTGTGTCTTTATTTAAAGTTGACATTAATTTTAGTTAAAAGAACAAGTGACATACTAAAAACTGAGAAAACATATTTAGATTATTTTGATAATTCAAAAAATTATACACAAGTCATTTGTGATTTATAGGAATCAATCTCACCACAATCTGATGCACGGTGTGACCAGTATGACTCAAAATGTTTGTTATCAATTTAAAATTGACATTTTAGTTCAAAACATGTCACTCATTGGAAACCAATAAAATGTGATCTGATTGTATTGATAATTTATGAAAATTATTCACAATTCCTTTCTGATATGTGGGAAGCATTCTCACATCAAACTGACACACGATGCGACTGATATGACTCAAAGTGCATGTTTCCAATTTCAAATGTCATTTTAATAAAAAACATAAGTGATGTACTAAAAACTAAGAAAACACATTCAAATTGTTTTTATACTATATTAAAACTAGTAATAATTCATTTGTGATGTGTAAAAATTGGTCGCGCCTCAATCTAACACACAGTGTGATCGGTATAACTCCAAGTGTGTCAATTTATTTAAAATTAACATTAATTTTAGTAAAAAAAACAAGTGATATACTGAAAATCAAGAAAACGTATTCAGATTGTTTTGATACTTTAGTACAATGATCCATAAGTCATTTGTGACATGTAAGAATCAACATCACCTCAATATGATGCACAGTGTGACCGGTATAACTCCAAGTGTGTCTTTTTATTTAAAATTGACATTAACTTTAGTAAAAAGAACAAGTGACATATCGAAAACTGAGAAAACATATTTGGATTATTTTTATAATTTAGTAAAAAGATCCATAAATCATTTTTTGATGTGTAGGAATCAACCACACCTCAATTTGACGCATGGTGTGACAATATGACTCAAATTGTCCGTTATCAGTTTAAAGTTGACATTTTTAGTTCAAAATGTTTCACTCACTAAAAAACAAAGAAAACACACTTTGATTGTCTTGATAATTAATGAAAATGATTTATAAGTCATTTTTGATGTGTAGGAAGCAGTACTATGTCAAACCGACACATGATGTAACTGATATGACTCAAAGTGTGTGTTTCTAGTTTCAAGTAACATTTTAATAAAAAACACAAGAGACATGCTCAAAACTGAGAAAACATATTCATATTGTTTTGATACTTTAAAAAATGATCCATGAGTCATTTTTGATGTGTAGGAATCAACCGCACCTCAATCTGACGCACGGTGTGACCAATATCATGTCTAGTCTGTTTATTGATTTCAAGACATTAATTTTAGTAAAAAAAACAAGTGGCATACTGAAAACCAAGAAAACACATTCAGATTATTTTGATACTTTAGGACAACAACCCATAAGCCATTTTTAACGGGTAGGAATCAACCGAACCTCAATATGATGCACGGTGTGGCCGGTATAACTCCAAGTGTGTCTTTTTATTTAAAATTGACATTAATTTTAGTAAAACGAACAAGTGACATACTGAAAGTCAAGAAAACGTATTCGGATTGTTTTGATACTTTAGTATAATGATTTATAGGTCATTTGTGACATGTAGGAATTAACCTCACCTCAATATGATGCACAGTGTGATTGGTATAACTCCAAGTGTTTCTTTTTATTTAAAATTGACATTAATTTTAGTAAAAGAACAAGTGACATACCAAAAACTGAGAAAACATATTCGGATTATTTTTATAATTTATTAAAAAGAACCATAAGTTATTTTTGATGTGTAGGAATCAACCACACCTTAATATGACGCATGGTGTGACAGTATGACTCAAATTGTCTGTTATCAATTTAAAATTGACGTTTTAGTTCAAAATGCGTCACTCACTAAAAAACAAGAAAACACACTTTGATTGTCTTGATAATTAATGAAAACAATTCATAAGTCATTTTTGATATGTAGGAAGTAGTACTATGTCAAACCGACACACGATGCAACTGATATGACTCAAAGTGTGCATTTCTAGTTTCAAGTGACATTTTAATAAAAAACACAAGTGACATACTCAAAATTGAGAAAACATATTCAGATTGTTTTGATACTTTAGAAAAATGGTCTATAAGTCATTTTTGATGTGTAGGAATAAACCGCACCTCAATCCGACGCACGGTGTGGCCGACATCATGTCCAGTGTGTTTATTGATTTCAAAATTAACATTAATTTTAGTAAATAGAACAAGTGACATACTGAAAACCAAGCAAACACATTCATATTGTTTTGATACTTTAGGAAAACGATCCATAATCCATTTTTGACGGGTAGGAATTAACCGAACCTCAATATGATGCACGATGTGGCCGGTATAACTCCAACTGTGTCTTTTTATTTAAAATTGACATTAATTTAAGTAAAAAGAACAAGTGACATACTGAAAACTGAGAAAACAAGTTCATATTGTTTTGATACTTTAGGAAAACGATGCATAAGTCATTTTTGACATATAGGAATCAACCGCACCTCAATATGATGCACGATGTGACCGGTATAACTCAAAGTGTGTCTTTTTATTCAAAATTGACATTAATTTTTGTAAAAAGAACAAGTGACATTCTGAAAACCAAGAAAATACATTTGGATTGTTCTGATACTTTAGTACAATGATCCATGAGTCATTTGTGACGTGTAGAAATCAACTACACCTAAATCCGATGCACGGTGTGACCGGTATGACTCAAACTATCCGCTATCAGTTTAAAATTGATATTTTAGTTCAAAACGTGTGTCGCTCACTGAAAACAAAACAAACACACTATGATTGTCTTGATAATTTAAGACAGTGATTCATAAGTAATGTGTAATGTGTAGGAAGCAGTCTCATGTCAAACCGACACATGATGTGACCGGTATAACTCAAAGTTCATGTTTTCAGTTTGAAATGACATTTTAGTAAAAAACACAACTGACATACTGAAAACTGCGTAAACGCATTCAGATTGTTTAGATACTTTAAAACAACGATCCATAAGTAATTTGTGACGTGTGGGAGTAGTCGCACCTCAATCTGACACACGGTGTGACCGGTAAAACTCTAAGTGTGTCTTTATTTAAAATTGACATTAATTTTAGTAAAAAGAACAAGTGACTTATTCAAACTCGAGCAAACACATTCAAATTATTTTGATATTTTATGACAACGATCCATAACTCAGTTGTGACGTGTAAGAATCAACCACACCTCAATATGACGTACGGTGTGACCGGTATAACTCTAAGTATGTCTTTTTATTTAAAATCAACATTTTATTAATGTATTTTTTCATATTAATGTTTAGTTTATTTCTTTATAGTATTACTAACATAAGATTTGATTTCTTATATAGGTGGATTCTTTTGCTCGGGTTGGAGTGATTTGTTCAACAACTAATACAATGGGCGAACTTTTTTGAGAGGGGATCGCGAGTGCCAAAAATGATGAAACATTAATATTTTTAAATGTTTGTGGATGGTAATTGTAAATGTAATTATACAAAACATTGTTTAAAATGTATATAATAGTGTTTTTTTTGTATTTGTGATATAAAATTTATTTCAATTAAATTATATATTTTGCATATAGGTTACAGGTATTTACTATAGTGTGCTATTATATAAACAGCACACTACAGCAGGTTGGGTCTTTATCAGCGATATTTTTAGCGCTGATAAAGCCCCCTATCAGCGCTAATGAAAGCACCGATAAAGGGGCTCCTTTATCAACGCTTTTTTTAAACGCTGATAAAAGCTCCCCCTTTTCAGTGTTTTTTGAGCGATGATAAAGGGGACCCCACTTTAACAACGCTGAAGACAAGAGCATTTTTTTAGCGGTGTTAAAGACCTTTTTGCGTGCTGTTAAAAGGCATATCTGTAGTAGTACAGAGGTGCACGGTTTGGCTGTACAGTTGGCCAAATCGTGCGTCAATCGTATGGAAGGCCGCTGTTAAGGCGGTCTGCAGTTATGCACGGTCGTGCACCCGGGGTCGTACGGTTGCAGACAAACCGTGTGGCCCACAATACCCCACTACTTCAAGTCACATGATTAGAAAAATCGTACGGTTTGGGCGGTATGGTTTCTACTAACCGTGCGATTTAGTCCGCTTTTTTAAAATTCGGGGCTCCGAACAAGCCTCAAACACTCCCAAAATCTCCACTACTCCTTTAGGCATCATTATTAGGGCTGAGCAAAAGAATTAAAACCGAAAACTAATGGTCCGTACTTTTGAGAAAAGTTGGGATGTTACATATATATTTACAAATTATGAATAAATATATGTATTCATATGTATTTACATATATTTATATTTCTATATATAATTATATTAAATTATTTAGCATTTATTTATTATTTATTATTTATTATCTATTTATTTATCGGGTATTTGAGGATCGGAAGATGGGTAGGTCGGGAGGGCACGATCTCGGCGATGGATTCTAGAGTTTCGAGGGATCGGGACGGTGGATTTTCCTCTGAATCTCGAGCTTGAATTGTTGGCAAGAGGCCCTCTCTCTAGCTTGGCTTCCTCAGATGATGCCTCTTCGAAGTCTATAACTAGCATGCTTTCCATCGGTAGCACTACCAAAGCAGAAGGTGCCGACTGCAATTTTACCTCTCTGAAAGCGGGAGCGCCAGATCCTATCATCAAGAGAGGTAATACAGCGCATATTTTCACGAATCAAGATGTAATTTCTAATAGATTCAAATTATGTGAATTTTCGATCATCGCTCGAATGGTTTTGCCTTCGGTTAGCAAACCGTGGAAGGTTAATGACTTATTCCGTCAGCTTTCCACTATTTGGGGTTTAGCGGACTGGAAATGTTTCTCGGTGGGTAGGGGTTTCTTCCATCTGGTGTTTCCAACTGAGGATTTGAAAATGAAGGCATGGGGTTTTGGTTCGATTTATCTTAAACATGGGTCGCTTTGCATCCAAGAATGGGATCTGAGGTTCAACCCTTTTTCTTTTAGGAATAATAGAATCCAGGTTTGGGTTTGGGTCTTTGGCTTGAATTGGATCCTTTGCCATCCCAGAATTTTGTACGATATTGCACCTGTTATAGGAGTTCCCATTAAATTGGATAAAGCCACACAAGAGGCTCAATTTGGTTACTTTGCCAGGTTCCTAGTTGAAATTGATTTGAACACCACGCTGATTTAGAAGGTAGTTCTCTCTACGTCTGAGGATGATCTGGATTTGAAGATAGTCTATGAGTATCTTCCTTTCGAGAGACTTATCTGTGAGACTGTCTGTAAGGTCTGTTCTTTGAAAGGACATACTTCTGATAACCGCCGTAAGAGGAAGAAAAGGTTGGAAACGATGTGGTAGAGGCTGTTGAGCAAAGAGTAATGGGAAATCCTGCTTTGGCTGATGTTGCTGGAACCTAATTGGGCAATGCTCAAAATGTCATTGATACTGTGAATCGGGGACCTCAGAACCTTACAGGTGTGGAAAATATGCTAGTGGAAGGCACTGTTGCTGCCTTGGATCTTATGAAAGTAGGACAGGGGCACACAAATGATGTTACCTCTTCTGGGGTGCGGGCCAAAGGACAGGGGCTGCTCCAGACAGACTTGCAGATAAGGGGGTCTCTTCAGATGCTCCTTGCAATGGTGAGAAAAATCCGCTTGGTAAAGGCCTGAATCGGGCTCAATGAATGAATAAATCTGGGTTTTCCCATAGGGGGATTCAACCAGTTGGGGCTGTAGTTATGATAAAAGGGGATCTAGTCCATGAACTGCATTTTGAAAAAACTTGAAGAGGATTGCATTTTGAAACCCAAATCCATAAAGGGCTCTGTCCGGGCACCTTCATCTAATTGCTTTCGAGTGCTTGCCTTGCTTGATGATCCTGTTGGTCATGAAGAGGGAGATGAGCTGGGCGGCAAAGAGCCAGTGCAGAATGTGATTCACTCATCATTGGAGTATTATCCACAACATTGTTGTTGTTTTGAATGGGCTCAATCAGGAGGAAGGGGCCCCTTAGCAAGAAATCAGGAATTAGAGATGAGGTCGTCGCCCTCGTGGCCATGGAGGTCGGGGGCCTTTCATAATATGAGCCTCTGCTCTCAAGCTCGGCCTCATCCCATTCATCGTGTTGGTTGGGTGGGGTCGTAATAATATGAGCATTCAGGAATAGAACGAGTATTTGGAGAAAAGCTTGGTCTCTACATTTAGCTTATTCTTGCTTTGCTTTTCGGCTTTTCTGGATGAGGGCGGTCTGTCATTCATCTTCTCTCTAGAACTTTTTGTTTTTCAACAAGGTCTTCGAACCTGAACTCATTATAAATTTTTATCAGTTTTTATTTATTTATTATGTATTATTTATTATTTATTTATTATTTATTATTTATCTATTTATTATTTATTATTTATTTATTATTTATTATTTATAATTTATAATTTATAATTTATAATTTATTTATTATCTATTTATTATTTATTATTTATTATTTATCAGTTATTTAATATTTATTTATTTATTTATTATTTGTTATTTATTTATTATTTATTATTTATTATATATATGCACACATTATAAATAATAAATAATAATAATATAATAAATGATAACTAATAAATGATAATAAAAATTAAATAATAAAAAGAACAATAATAAATAATAGATAATAAATAAATACATGCATGCGTACGTATTTATATATATTTATCTGTATATATATAAATATATTAAAATCTATTTAGTCATCACGTGAAGTGTTTGTTGAAGTGTAAAATGTTTAAATCCCAACCAGCATATATATATATATATGCATACTTTTTGCAGGGTGTAATAAATAATAAATAATAAATGTATTAAGTTTTTAATCACAGTTTAAACCATCGTCAAACGTCAACAAAACCAACGCAAAATGGTTCCATGATGCTTTTGCAAAAGTGACACGAAATGTTTCCATCTTGCGGTGGTTTCGAGAAGCATCGCGAAACCATTTAGCGATGTTTTAAACTGTCGATAAATGAGTTTTTTGGCGCAGTGACATGCAATCTTATTCAACATACATATGACACTACATATGATACATATATTGTGGGGCCCGATGTGGTGGCCCGATGTGGTGGCCCAATGTGGTGGCCCTCATGAAGGAGGTGTGGGTTGGAAGAGCTGCTCTTGAATCCCTGAATGAAACTCTTATTACTCTTATCCCCAAATCCCAGTGCCCTCAGAAAATCTCGGAGTTTCGGCCAATCAGTCTGTGTAATGTTATTTACAAAATTTTCTCCAAAATAATGGTGGCCAGACTTAGGAAATTTCTCCCGCTGCTTGTCTCAGATAACCAAAGTGCCTTCGTTCCAAAGAGATCTATTACGGACAATGCTGCCATTGCCTTCGAATTATTCCACTCTATGAAAACTCGCATCTCATCCAAGCGTGGCACCATGGCTATGAAACTTGATATGATGAAAGTTTATGACAGAGTTGAATGACCTTTTCTCGAACTTGTTCTATCCAGATTGGGTTTTGGGATGAAATGGATCTCTAATGTCATGAATTGTGTTACGTCTGTCTCCTACAGAATCAACATTAATGGGGTCCCTTCAGCGAGCTTTAAACCGTCAAGAGGCTTGAGACAAGGGGACCCCCTGTCACCTTACCTCTTCATTCTGGTGGCAGATGTCTTTTCTCATCTCATCCTGAAGGCGGCTGATCAAGGAGTTATCCATGGTGCTACGGTATGTAGAAATGACCCCCCTATCTCTCATATCTTCTTTGCAGATGATAGCCTCCTCTTCGCGCGTGCTACCCCACAAGAATGCAGTGCAGTGCTGAATATCATCAATCTGTACGAAAAGGCCTATGGGCAACGTCTTAATGCTTCGAAATCAGAGTTATCTTTCAGTAAAGGCATCCCACAAGCTAAGAGAGAGGAGTTGCAGCGAATGTGTGGGTTTCTGCTGGTTGATAAACATCCCAAGTACCTGGGCCTCCCGACCCTGGTGGGTAGATCGAAGAAACAAGTTTTTGGCGCGATTGTGGATAGGGTGGATAATTTGATTTGTCTGTGGTCTAGTAGGAAGATTTCTAAGGCGGGGAAGGAAGTTCTTGTGAAGTCAGTGGCCCAAGCAATCCCTTCTTATGCTATGTCACTGTTTAAATTCCCAGAAACTCTCGTTGATCAACTCCACTCCTGGTTGGCCAATTTTTGGTGGGACTCTCAGGAGGGCAAACATAATTCCCATTGGATGTCATGGGAGAAGTTGTGTGTTTCAAAATTCGGTGGCGGCCTCGGCTTCCGCAATCTTAAATGGTTTAACGAGGCTCTTTTGGCGAAGTAAGGATGACGCCTTATTTCCCACCCAAATGTCATGTTCTCAAAGGTGATGCGAGCTACGTACTTCCCTCATTCCGACTTCTTGCATGCCCAGCTGGGGCCACGACCGAGTTTTATGTGGAAGAACATTTGGGGAGCAAGATCTCTCCTTGATTTGGGCTGCGTGTGGAGAATTGCTGATGGACACAATATTAACATATGGAATGATCCCTGGCTGGCAGAGGGCGCCAATCATAAGGTTTCCTCACCGGTTGTCCCTGGCTTCGAAGATGCAAGGGTACGTGACCTACTCGATGACTCACTTGAGGAGTGGGACCGGGAGAAGCTTTGTTGCTGGTTTAATGAAGTGGATCGTCAGCTCATCCTGGGTTTACCTCTCACACCAGGAATGGGGATTGACCAGATTTGCTGGACTGAGGAACCTCATGGGAGATATTCTGTTCGTTCGGGTTACAAAATGAGGGTTCAAGGTCTTGCCCCGACCTTTACCGATAATCGGTGGAAATGCCTCTGGTCCCTCACCGCTCCCCCTAAGGTGAATTTTTTTTGGTGGCAGGTCTGTGCTGGGGTTCTTCCAACCCGTGACTTTCTGGTGCAGCGACATTTGGTGGAGGACGACACTTGTCCTTTGTGCCTCCATGATGTGGAATTCCCTCTGCATGCAATTCTTTCCTGTAAGGGGGTGGAAGGGGTGTGGAAGGCTTGGAGGCCGGATTTTGGTACTTTCTTTGATCCTTCAACTGGGTTGGTCTCAAACCTTACTAAATGAGTGTCTTCTCTGGAACCAAGAGTGGTAGGCCTGATTTGTACAATTGCTTGGTTGGTGTGGACTAGACGGAATGAATGCATTTTCCATATGAAGGTGACCCCTGATCACCTCTGGGTGGATCGCGCTTTGGAGTGGATGAATGGTTGGAAGAAAAGCGATGCAGGGTATTCTTTGAGCCACACTCGACGAGCGGCTCCCTCTTGGTCGCCCCCCCCCCCTGAGGGTTTCTTCAAGATTAATACTGATGCTGCCGTCTCTGCTAATTCAAGGATCGGTATTGGGCTCATTGCTCATAACAGTTTGGGCCAGATTGTGGAAGCCCAGAGTAGGACAGTGCCTAACTCATGGAGCCCTGTGGTGGCAGAGGCCTCGACTATCCTCCAGGGGCTTCTCTTTGCCCGTTCAAAATCTTGGCCTAAGATTCTGGTGGAATCCGACTGCCTCGAAGTGGTGAACGCTCTGTCAACAAAAGATGAGGATTCCCAGCCTTATGGCCTCATCTTGAGGAAGATCTGGTCCCTGACCGATGGATTCGATGCATGCAAATTTTCTTTCATAAAAAAAGATGGTAATTCAATGGCCCATCGTCTGGCTCGTTTTGGGAAACATTGGGGTAATCATTGTTGGGTGAACTCGTTCCCTGATTGGCTTTGTAATCCCGACTTCTTTGATCAGTAATTTATCTTTCCCTTAAAAAAAATATATATTATACATTGAGCCATACTCAACGTATGTATGACACATTAAGTCTTGCTTATCACACATACCACATTTCTAGACTTGCTTAGGCGGTGTCATATTTCAAAAATTCAATTTCAACAAGAAAGCACTAGTAAAAACTTCAACACCACCAACAAGGCTTCAATCATCTCAAACAATTGAACAATCATCCAAAAACTTTCAAAAACGTCATCAACAAATTTCAAAGCTCCAAGATAACAATCTATTGGCTGGGGTGTCATGGTTGTTATCCTAGGTAAAGATGGCAAGAGGGTGGGATTGCCCTTTTAAAAATTAAAACAAATGTACAAGGCAATTTCAAAACTAAACGATATTGATATGATAAAGTAATAATTTTGATACGTATTAAAAGGTTAATTTCAATATTAATTAATTGAGTATGCACAATGGAAATGAATATATTGAATATATGCAATTACGCGTATCGTGTCTGACACATAGTGGAAAATAAATAATCGATACATAAAATAAAAGAAGCAAACACAATATGATAAAGGAGTCCAATAATAGCTCGGTGTGAGCCTTTACGTCTCCTCCCCTAGGGTTGAGAGGTTTGTATATTTCTCCCTTGATTTTAACGTAGATCAAGAAATCAAGCTCTCATTTTTTTTGGCATTAGTAGTAAGAAACCAAACTCCCTCACTTTGCTAATTGTGATCACTCGTCCCTCACTTTGTGGTTGTGAGCATCCTTTGAAGAAGAGGTGGAGAAAAGAGAGAGATTTGCTTGATGCAAATCCATTACAAAGCCTCTCCCTTATCCCTCAAGAAGTATAATACAAGTTGAGATGAGAGATAAAGAGGAAATGGTAGAAGGGAGCCTAAGAGATTGAGAATTGCAATTAGCTCTTGAGAGGATTTGAGAGTGGAGAGAATTTTGTTATTGACACACCCCAATTTGATTGTTCAATCAACCGGTTGAGAATTGTTTTTTGGAAAGCCTTCGAGGTCCTCTATTTATAGCCTCCAAAAGAGCTAAGAACATTCTAGAATTCAAAGGAGTCATTAAGGCATGTCAAACGCCAATTGAAAGTTCCAACATCCACAAAAAATTGAATCTTTGACATGTTGTTTGAACGCTTCCGGGTAGTTGATATACACCACTGGGTAGCCGATATTACTACTAGGCTCGACCTATTCTCAAAAAACTCCATCGGCTAGCTGCTACTGGCCAGTGGACTTCTAGCAATGTAGTGATTCTGCCTGCTTCTGTCGGCTGGCCAGTGGACTTCCCGCATGTCTGGCCTTCTGTCCATATGGCACCGATTAGCCAGTGCCCTGCACCAGCTAGCCGATGCAGCCTGTAAGTCTTCAATCTTCAGCAAGGCCCTTCAAGATGCTTCCAAAGTCTGCGGCAGGACTTGGAAATTCATTCCATGATTTCATCACATCCATCAAGACTTCAACAAGATCTTTAATGCCTCTTCATGGTCTTCAAGAAGGATCCTTAAAGCCTTTGTATTTCATCACAAAACCAAGACTTGATATGCAACATAAACACTGAAACTGACTTAAATGATACCATTAGATACAAAGATGAGTATTTGTGATCATGAAAACATCAGGAGAGAGAGAGAGGTACAACAATCTCTCTCTTTTTTTATGATCACAAACACTTAATATAAAAAAGCTATATTAAGAGCGAATCAAGAGTGAATCATATAACATTGTATTCAAGATATTTTCAACATGATATCCTATATGCTCAAGTGATAAACATAACACAACTCAACCATATAAATATATATCCCCCTTTGTGAATCAATGCAATGTTTTTCTCCCACAAAACATGATATATTACAAACTTCTCCCAATTTGAAAGATATATTCAATAATTTCTCTCCATTTGATACATGAAAAACTTCTCCCCCTTTATGATTATCAAAAATAAAATGAAAAAGAAAAGACTAACATTTAAGGATATTCAAAACAACTTCAAAGAGAATTTAAAAAAAAGTAAAAGATAAGATTTAGATTCAAGATTTAAAAGAAACTTAAAAAAAGATTTGAAAAAGAAATAGTCAAAGATTTTAAAATGAAGCCCAAGATGGAATTCAAAAGAGTTTGAAATCAAGAGAAAAAGAGAAAATCAAAAGATTTGAAAACTAAAAATTTGAAAAACCAATTTCTCCCCTTTTTAAAGAATAAAAAAATATAAATGAGAGGGAGAGAGAGAGAGAGTTGGGAGATTTAGAAATGGAGTTCAAGAAAGAAATTGAATGTTTAAATCATAGAAAAACCTGACCCCCATGTTGGAAGTGGATCTGTCCAAACTCCACTGGATGACAATGAGCAAGGATCCCCCTCAAATGGTGCATTTAAAAAGGAAATGGAAACTTCACCATAAGAGTGAGTGAGAGTGAGAGAGTAATAATAATAATAATAGCAATGATTTCAAGAGGAAAGATTTAATGATATATCATTGATTTCAAGAGAACATTTGAAGATATATTAATAACTTCAAGAGTTAAACCTAAAAATAATAATCTTAAAAATAAAATATATCAATCTCCCTTTTATAAAAAAATAAATTTTAAAGAGATAAAAAGACATTAAAAAATTTCAAGAAAAAAGGTTTTCAAAAAATATTCAAGAGGGTAATTAAAAATCACTAATGAAAAACACTTTCCAATTTAAAACAAAGATGCTGAATTTTTTTCAAAAAAGGTGAACTTCCCCAAAGTAAAATATTTAAAGGGAGGAATCACGATATCATTTAAAAGAAACTTCAAGTAATAAGATTTTAAACCATGCCAATAGGTATGACTTTCAAGTACATGTTAAGCGATTAAATCAAATAGAACAAATGATATTACAATAAATCACATGCTCTACTTATAGAATATAGGAAAAAGAGATAGAGGGATAGAAGATAAAATCATTATTAGACTACTCCCCCTACATAAAATAGTTAGTGCTTATTTATCAATTGAAAAAATGAAAATAAAAAGAAACACTTTCGAGATTGATGATCATCCCCAAAATACTTTAGAGTTGATTGATCCAATTGAACATTGAAAAGCCACCATATGATATGATAATGAAGTTCGGTGTTGTAGTCCTGCAAAATATAAATTGCGAGTGCCTTTTGGTACCCATGTGAACTTGGGACCAGTTGTAGGTTCCAGGCGCATCAGAAGTGTGTGATGGGTCGTGCCCAACTTTGCTTTTTTTCATGGTTGATGATCAATCAAAGATTTACACAATGATAAATTTCGTGATCTACGGAATTGAATCAAAGAAAAAAGACAATGGATAGAATGTCAGAACTAGAGAGAGGATCATCACATATTATTTATAATTAATTTAATCAATTAAAGAATTATCTTGTTGGAATTATTTCTTCATTGATGGATCTGACAACATATCTGCATTATACCATCGTTGCATTATAAAAATCAAGAGCAGATTCTCTCTAGCGGTGACCCACACGTGTTCCACAAATCTCCGAACGTTGTCGTAGGAATCTCTGAGTTCTAGCACGGAAGATCCCATCGCTTGTGTCGTCCGTCTTTGATCGCCTCGAGAACCACTTCCAAAGCGTTCTCCTTGATCTCTCTCGACTTGAGAGTGGGAGGTGGAGGAAGACCAATCTCCATTTTTAGGAGCGTTCTTGGAGAAAGGAGCTCTCTAGGTCTTGAGAGGATTCTCTAAATATGTTGTGCACAATCAAAACAAATGAATTGCCTCTCTAAGAAAATAATATAACTGGGTTTATATATTGTTAGGGTTAGAAATAAATAATTGCACAAGTGACCTTTATTATTTATTTAATCCCTACAAAACCCCATGTCAAATAATAATAATAATATTATTATTTCTCAACACGCGCTTAACTTGCGAATTAAATTAAATATTATTTAATCAAATAATATTCATTATTTATTATTTCTCACCGGACCATTAAACTTGGTCCACCATTCCTCTACAAGATTTATCAGGCTTTGAATAATGACTATTTATTTATTAAATAAATATCACTACATTATTTTCTAATAAATAAATAAATATTATATTTACTAAATAGAAAATAAATATTTATTAAATATTCTGCTCACATTATATTCTCTTGAATAACTGATGACATAATATATACGATCAAGAAAACATTAATAATTATTAAATCACATGTGATAATAATATTTATTCAGCTTGTTAAATAATAAATAATAATATTATTATTTAATTGAGATTCTGGATACACTTAGTGTGTGACCCTGTAGGCCTCTTTCTCAGTGGCATTAGGCGAAGCAGCTTAAAGTCCAAGGTTAGCATCTATCAACATGTCAAGACACCCATAGAGAAAGAAGTTAATGTTGCAATGACATAATACCTCGTACGAATGCTTACTATGTAATATAATCATTTTATCACGATATTTCTAATCAAGCTGGTTGCATACCAGTGTCATCAACCTATGTGCTCGATATCTCTTTCTTTGATTTTCCGAAAATTGAACTTGCCTATAGAACATCATGGGGCCATGAATTTATTTAGGCTATATCATTTCCATCAAAGGGACTGATATATCAACTTTCATTAAAGAACAAATGGGATAAATCTTTTCTCGCATTATTCATTCATGCAATATTACTCGTGACGTACTCAACGTATCCTACCTCGCTGTGAACATCTTTCATCACAGTTTTCATCAATACATCAAAGTACACAACTCATAATACTCATTAATAATAATCTTAAAGTCTAAGGACCAATACACACGTCCGCAGATAAGAACATCCAATGACACATATAAATATAGATTTCCTATTGGTGGGTTTCGTTCTCATAATATCCTACGCTGGATATTACTAAGGGCATACACCATGAGAAGGTGCATCAAAGTCCTATGAGTCTCCACCCCTAATAGCTTGTATCATTTGTGTCCTCCAAATGATATCATCTAGCTATATAATTGTTGGGACCAAGTTGGATGGATAAGGAAGTAAGAAGAGTTTGCTGTTACAGAGTGTTGTTTTTTGTTGTCAAAGAAGCTAAATCAATTCACTTTGTAAAGGACTTGTAAACTATGACGATGCTTTGCTGATTTGTATTTCACAAATATCATAAGTTTGGAGAACTTGTGATGCAAGCCTTATGAAGAATAGAGAGAGTAAAGAAGTGATTTTTGCAAAGGAAAGAAAGCAGCGTGCAAGTATTGACGCGCAAGTATTGGCGCGCAAGTGTAAGTGGCGCGTAAGTCATATTTCAAGATCATCCCATCAAAATATGACAAAGGAAATAAAGTGGCGCGCAAGTTAAAGATTGGCGTGCAAGTCAAAAACTGGCACGCAAGTATAAGGGGCGCGCAAGTGTGTCGCGCAAGTGTATGTTACTCGCAAGTCATATTTCAACATCATCATATCAAAGTATGAAAAAGGAAAGAAAGTGTCGCGCAAGTGCTGGAGTGGTGCGCAAGTGCTGGAGTGGCGCGCAAGTGTATGTGGCGCGCAAGTGCTGGAGTGGCACGCAAGTCACCAAAATGCCTATAAATAGACGACTAGCCTCCTCATTTTTTAAGGCTCAACACTTAAAGAGAAAATTAGAGCTCTAATCGCGCAAGTAGTGGAGGGTGCTCTGATCGCGCAAGTAGCAGAGGGCAGCGCGCAAGCTGAAGTGGCACGCAAGCTGAGTGTTATTTATAAGGCGTGCAAGTAGGGTGTTGCGCAAGTTTTGTCGCGCAAGTTTCTAGAGGCGCGCAAGCAGAGAGATGCTTTCAAGAAGTGGGTTGTGTATAAGCCAAAGGTGGCGTGCAAGTTGTGAGCTGTGCTCAATGGTGGCGCGCAAGTAGTGAGTAGGCGCGCAAGCAGGTGACGCGCAAGCAGGGAGGCGCGCAAGCAGGGAGTGGCATGCAAGCTGTCTGCACCAGGAGGTTCTTACCAGCTTCTGGGTAGGAAAGTGAAGAATTGTTTTGAAAGATTTGATTTGTGAAAGTTCATTAAGAAGCACAAAATTATTACATTACCCTATTTGTGCTAAGAGGGAGCACACACACTATTGGATTGTTTTCAAAGTGCTACACGAGTGTAAGGGTATATCCTACTCATTGTATTCTACATCAAAGGATTGTTTTCTAGTGGATTGTGTGGTACTGGATTGTTTTCGTACCATACCAAGGATGTAGCTACTCTTGTTGAGTAGTGAACCTTGTAAATCTTGTGTTCTTGTGGTTGTGTGTGTTCAGTAGGGAAGAAACTCTTTAACAGGAGGCGAATGTTGTTTCAAAAAGGGGAAACTTAAAAAGAAAAAGATATCACTGATTCACCCCCTCCCCCTCTCAGTGATACTTGGATCCTGATTGGGAACTTCAATAACATATATTTAAGAATAATGTCATAGTACTTCCGGGTTCTCATCATAGTGGGGAACTGCTATGACCTTTTAGTGCGACCGTTACTCTTGAGACATTATCACATACTATGTTACATGGAAGAACAATCATGATGTGATAAGAAGTTTATTAATATTTAAAACTATGAATATAGGTTATCATAAAGTACACAGAAGTTGGTTCTAGGGCACCAGCTCCAACTGACTCCCACTTACACCAGATATGACTGCTAACAACCTTCAGTCTTCTATCTCTCACATGATACTCATGCTTCTGTTGAGATAGTCCTTTAGTCAAGGGGTCCTCTACTTTCTCTTTTGTGGGTACTATGCTAACTGCAACTTCACTCCTTTCATAAAAATCTCTCAAGAGGTGATACTTTCAGAGTATATACTTTGTCCATTGGTGCGACCTTGACTCTTTTGTAAGAGTCACCACTGTAGTATTATCACAATACAATGTGATAGAGTCTTTACTACTAGGTGCCACATTAAGCTCTAGAACAAAGTTCTGTATCCAAATGGATTCTTTGGCTATATCAGAAGCCGCTATATACTCAGACTCTGTTGTAGAAGTAGCTACAACTGGCTTCTTTGAACTCTTTCGGCTCATAGCTCCTTCATTGAGACAGAAAACATATCCTGACTATGAATTCATATCATTCTGACCTGTCTGAAAACTAGCATCAATATAACCTTTGATGACCAGCTCCTCATCTCCTCCATACACTAGAAACATATCCTTAGTTTTTCTTAGACACTTAAGGATAACCTTAACAACAAACCAATGATGTTCTCTTGGATCTGCTTGATATATGCCTACCATGCTTAATGCACATGCAACATCAAGTGTAGTACATAACATGGAATACATGATTGATCATGTCACAGAAGCGTATGAGATCTTACTCATTGTCTCTTTCTCCCGTTGTGTCTGAGGACACATTTTCTTAGAAAGATGTAAATCATGTGACACTAGAACCAATTACCTCTTGGATTGTTCCATACTAAATCTATTTAGTATCTAGTTAATATATGTATTTTGACTTAGTCTAAGAATCCTCTTGGATTTATCACAAATGATCTTGATCTCTAGAATATAGGTTGCTTCACCTAAGTACTTCATAGAGAAATGTTTGTTTAACTAGTCCTTAATAGACTGTAAGACTGGTATGTCATTTCCAATAAGTAATATGTCATTAACCTATACTACTAGGATAATGACCGCATTTCCACTAAACCTCTTGTAAACACATGAATCACATTCGTTCTTAATGAAACCAAATTCTTTTATGGATTCATCGAATTAAATATTCCATGAACTGGATTCTTACTTCAATCTATTAATGGATATCTCCAACTTGAAAATCCTTTTGGCATCACCTGGAGTCACAAACCCTTCCGGTTGTGTCATATAGACATCTTCTTGAAGTTTCCCATTAAGGAATGCAGTTTTGACATCCATCTTCCAAATCTTATATTCATGGTAAGCTGTTATAGCAAGAATAATTCTGATGGATTTAAACATGGAAACTGGTGAAAAGGTTTCATAGTAGCCGATTCCTTGACGTTGTTTAAACCCTTTATCCACTAGCCTTGCTTTATAGGTTTTTACTTTACCTTCCATGTCCATTTTTCTCTTGAATACCCATTTTCATGCAACGAGCTTTACATCAAATGACACATTGACTAAAACCCAAACTTTTTTTTAATACATGGAATCCATTTTAGAATTCTTGGCTTCTTGCCATCTTGCAGATTCTGATCTCTCTACTGTCTCTTTATAGGAGATAGGTTCATCATTGTGAACCAATAATGAGTCACCATCTTCGATGACTAGAAAATCATCTCTCTGGTTCTCTTACCTCTCTTGCGCTCCTACACAGTACTTGTGTTTCAAGAACTGCTTCTTCCACGGGGACCTATGGAATCTGTTCCTATACCAACTCTTGTGTATCTTGAGCATCATCTTCATCGAGTTAATATTTCTCCCACTATTCTTTTTGAGGATGTGATCCCTCTCAAGAAAGATAGATTCTCTGGCAATAGTCAGTTTTTTATATGAGGGTTTGTATAGATAATATCCCTTTGTTTCCTTGGGATACCCTATAAAGATACACTTTATGCCACAGGGTGCTAGTTTGTTGTCTGAGAAGGCCTTAACTAACACCTCGCAACCTTATACACATGTATGCAACAAAACAATTTTCTTTCCACTCCATAACTCGAAAGGATTCCCATTTTCCACTTTAGTTAGTACTCAGTTTAATGTGTATGTCACAGTTTGTAATGCATATTCCCAAAAAGATAATGGAAGATCTGCATGACTCATCATCGACCTTACCATGTCTAACATGGAATGGTTCCCCCTTTCACTAACATCATTCCATTATGGTGTGTAAGGTGGAGAGAGTGAGATAGAATCTCAAACTCCTGTAGAAAGTCGATGAACTCTTGGTTAAGATAGTCACCACCTCGATCTGATCGAAGCTTCTTTATCTTACTTCCAAGTTGATTCTCTACTTCATTCTTGAATTCATTGAGTTTCTCAAAGGACTAATACTTATACCTCATCAAGTAGATATAGCCATATCTACTCAAGCCATCAGTAAAAGTTATGAAGTAAGAATATCCACCTCAAGCTTCTACTGGAAATGGTCCACACACATCAGTGTGTACCAATCTTATAAGCTCTGTGTCCCTTTCACCCTATCCACCAAATGACGATTCAGTCATTTTTCCTTATAAACAAGCATGAAATCTTTTATGTGGTTTTAGCTCAGAAGAGTCTAAATAATCATCTTGACATAGCTTTGTCAAACACTTCTCATTTACATGACCAAGATGGCGATGCCATAACTGGGTGTTATATGATTCATGTGAACATGATTCATTATCAATTATCAATACTTTGTTTTCGTAATTTAATACATAAAGAATGTTATTTAAATATGTCATACCATATCATATGGTGCCCTTATAAAAGAAACAACTATTATTTCTAAACTTGAAAAGAAACTCATCTACATCTATGCATGGTATAGAAATTATGTTCTTGGTAACCATCGGTACATAATAAAAATATTTTAAAACCAAAAGCATTCATGTTGGCAATGAAAGGTGGTAGTCACCAATGGCTAGGGCAGCTATCCTCACACCATTAACAGCTCTCAGATCCACCTCTCCTTTAGCAATCTTTTGAAATCTACTTGGTTTCTGCATTTGGATATAGATGTAAGCACCACAAGTTGTATCTAATACCCAATGTGTAGATATTGAAAGATTACACTAGATAACAAATGCACATTTAACCTCCCCTTACCTCTGGGTGAAGTTCTTCTTCTAGTGGCCTAGCTTGCCACATGCAAAACATATTGTCTCCTTTTCTTTACCCTGCCTTTGGATCTTTCTCTTCTTGGGAGGATGATGCTCGGGAACTTTAGACTTGTTATGAGTCTTGGGTCCCTTTGCCTTGTTCTTTATTTTCTTGTTCACCATAAGGACCACGAGTTTATCACACCCCATGTCCTTATCCACTTGGCGAATCAAAGTAATAAGTTCTGAAAGACTCTTCTCATTATTACTCATATTCTAATTAATAATAAAAATGGATAAAGCCTTGGGTAGCGATGAAAGTATGAGATCTGTATGCAACTCATCCGAGAATTTAATCCCTAAGATGTCTAAGTGTTGAATGTAGCATATAATCTTGACTACATGAGGCCCAACTGGCACAGATTCTCCAAGATTAGTTGTAAATAAAGCATTGGAGATTTCATACCACTCTTGTCTTGACTTCTCTTGATAGAGATCCCAAAGGCGAGACATCATGCTATACACATCTATGTCCTCATGTTGCTTCAAAATCGCATTAGTCGTGGATGATAACATGAATCATTGAACATATGTAGCATCATTCAGATGTTTTTCATACAGAGATAACTCTTCATCACTTGCCTCATTACCAGACACATCAAGAATAGGTTCTTTCAGCACATACAATTTCCTTTCATGGTGAAGGATAACGCATAAGCGCTTTTTCCACTCTTGGAAATTTGATCTGGTGAGAAGGTTATCCTTCTCAAGTATGGATCACAATGATATTTTTGAAGTCATTTTAATGTTGTTTCTACAAATAATATGAGCATAATTTTAGTACTTTATCTGATAAAATTTAGATAAATAAATAAATAAATATTATATTTATTAGTCTCTCACTATTTTATCGAAACCCAATAGCCCTCACCATTGGTTTCAGAATATTTTGTTGCTTGGACATTATAGTGGAAACGATCCATATTCCTCTTATCATTACCCCAATTTTGGTTGGTCAAGAAACTTGAATGGTTTTAGGTAGGAATTCCAAATTCCAACTGCATTAACTCATAATTTCTTGATCTATTGAGTGGACTCCCCAATCCTAAAATCCTAAAATCATTAAATTATATTTCATCAACCCTTGCCTCTCAATTACACCAAGTCCTATTTTGGCAGTAAACCCTTGATGTGAACTAAGTTAAGTCAACCCAGAACTTCAAGTTAGAATTCCCCAATAATTAAAAGAACCCCAACTTTGGACGGTCAAACACTTTGAACTATGGTTCAATTTTAACATAAGTAGTGTAAGGTTATACCGACTTAATATATATAATTGAGGGATTTTATCCTTTATGCGTAAATTGTCAATTATTATCTTTATCACATGCTTGTTAATATTAAGTGAATTTACTTAAGTGATTAACCATGTCTTAGATAGTATTTACACATAAGCCAATTTATTTTAGTTATGTCTTGCATGCTCATTCATTTCATTAATTCATGTGATCATGACAAAACATCCATAATGAAATAACCATGCAACTTGATAAAAATAAAATAATAAAGCGGTATGATCATGAGCTTTTACTAATGGTTAGTTTATCCAACAGTTGATAAACTAACTGTTGACCTAGGGGAAAAATTCCTTGAACCAATTAAGTTTTGTGTTACATATTTCCACTCATCCACTTATGTATCTCTCTTGGATTGGTTTCGCCTCAGCTCCAAAATTGAACCACCTCCACTATCTTGGGATCTTCTTCTATTACATATGATTTTACTCACACACAGGTGAAGGGAAAAGGGTTTACATAAAACATACCATGGGTACTCGGACCCTTACATAATAAGAGGAGAGAAGGCACACAAGACAATGATTTAATTTAATAATAAATTAAATGAAACCAATCGCATACAAAGGCCTGATATATGCTCATGATCATCCACATGCATGAAAAGAATTAGGCATTTAATAAAACTAGCATTCAAATTTTAATCATTCTTATTTAAGATAAATCATTCTCAAATCAATTAATTAAATTCTTTAATTAATCAGTTCTTTTATCTTAATTCTCATCTGAATTTCCTTGAGATTCTCATCCATTATAATTTTAAACAAATTAAATAAATTCATTTAAAATTAACTGTGTGCATAAATGTACCTTGGAGGCAACACGATGAATACCCATCCGAATATACCCAACATGTATTATACTCATATATAGTTTATTCTTTGTGACATAATAGCATACACGACTTATCACATACTTTCATAACATGTAGTATCAACTTAATGATTACACGAATTACATGATTTTTTTGTAACGTGTCATGGTTTAATGCACGTAGAGTAACAACTGTAATACGACTCATACATGATATGCAAATATGAACATTACATAAATATTAATTAAACACACACACACACACACACATATATATATATATTAAAACCCATCACATGGCATGTCCTATCAACTTAATGACCACATGCAAGCACATGTCGATAAGGTTTACACAATATAATAAATAAAATTTAAATATATGTAATTTGGTATAAGTACACGATGTGTACAAGAATGTTACATGGCATGTACATCTATCACCGTGTATCTGAGGCACACACCTAGGGACTCAGTGTGTAAACCATGCCTCAGAAAATTGGAGTACACGACGTATGCTCTCCGAGTTACACGGTCACCGGTCAGGTAGGTCGTGTATGGTAATACACGGCCCGTCTATGACCCAAAGGGACTGCACATTGTTTATGTAGGCTACACAACATATACTCTGGTTGACCATGTACCACCCTAGCCCGATCAACACACAATGTAAGAAATAAATACACTGCGTTTTATCAATGTACATGGTTTGAATTAATTTCTGAATTGATTCTCGATGCATTGAACACAAGTACATGACGTGCAACTCCGGTTACACAGTGTGTACTCCTGTATTATCCATCCAGAATCCTTGGCACCTACGGATGAGTTCTTCAATTTTTTTCATTCATAAAATTAATCATTTTGATTAGATCTATGAGAAATGGAGGAAGAAATAGATCTCAAAATTCGGATTAAAATAACAATTAAACATGAATTCAAAACTAATTCACAAATGTGTAAATCAATCAGTGATCTTTAAATAATTATAAATAATTATGTGACTGCTCTGATACCACTTGTAGGTTCTGGGTGCAGTGGAAGCATGTGATAGGTCATGCCCAACTACTTTTTGTCATGATTGACGATCAATCCAAGATTTACACAATAATAAATGCCGCAATCTATGGAATTGAATCAAAGAAAACAAAAAAGGGATAGAGCTCCATAAACAGAGAGTGGATCATCACATATTATTTATAATTAATTTAATCAATTAAAGAGTTACCTTGTTGAAATTGTTTGTTCATTGATGGACCTGACAATAGATCTATGTTATACCATTGTTTCATTGTAGGAATTAAGGGTAGATTCCCTCTAATAGTGATCCGCACGTGTTCCAAAAATCTCTGAATGCCACTGTAGGAATCTTCGGGTTCTAGCACGATAGATCCTATCACTTGTGTTATCCGCTTTTTATTGCCTCAAGAACTACTTCCAAAGTGTTCTCTTTGATCTCTTTTGACTTGAGAGTGGGAGGTGGAGGAAGATCACTCTCCGTTCTTGGGAGTATTCTTAGAGAAGGGAGCTCTCTAGGTCTTGATAGGATTATCCAAATCTATTGTGCACAACTAAAACAAATGAATTGTCTCTCTGATAAAATAATATAATTGGGTTTATATACCGCAAGTGTTAGAAATAAATAATTACACAAGTGACCTTTATTATTTATTTAATCCATACGAAACCCCATGTCAAATAATAATAATAATAATAATAATAATAATTCTGGAAATGCGCTTAACTTGTGAATTAAATTAAATATTATCTAATCAAATAATATTCAATATTTATTATTTCTCATCGGACCATTAAACTCGGTCCGCCATTCCTCCAAAATATTTATCGGGCCTTGAATAATAACTATTTATTTATTAAATAAATATCAATGCATTATTCACCAATAAATAAATAAATATTATATCCACTACTCCAAATCCATATATATTTTTTATTTTATAAAAGTCACAATAAATATTATATTCACTAAATAGAAAATAAATATTTATTAAATATTATGTTCACATTATATTCTCTCGAATAACTGGTGGAAAAATATATGCGATCAAGCAAACATGAATAATTATTAAACCACGTGTGATAATAATATTTATTCAACTTGTTAAATAATAAATAATTATATTATTATTTAACTGAGATTTTAGATACACTTAATGTGTGACCCTCTAGGCCTCTTTCTCAGTGGCATTAGGCGAAGCAGCCTAAAGTCCAAGGTTAACATCTAACAACATGTCAAGACACCTATAGAGAAAGAAGTTAATGCCACAACAACATAATACCTCATATGGATGCTTACTATGTAATATAATCCCTCTATCATGATATCTCTAATCAACTTGGTTGCATACCAGTGCCATCAACCTCTGTGCTTGATGTCTCTTTCTTTGACTTCCCAGAAATTGAAATTTCCTATAGAACACCATGACCATGGATTTACATCAAAAGGCCTGAGATATCAACTTCTATTAAAGAACAAAATGGATAAATCCTTTCGCACATTATTCATTAATTCAATATTACTCGTGACGCACCCAATGTATCCTACCTTTCTGTGAATATCTATCATCACAATTTTTGTCAATACATCAAAGTACGTGACTCATAATACTCATTAATAATAGTATTAAAGTCTAAGGACCAATACACACATTTGTATATAGGAACATTCAATGACACATATAAATGTGGATTTCCTACTGGTGGATCTTGTTCTAATAATATCATACATTGGATATTACCAAGGGCGTACACCATGAGAAGGTTCCTCAAATTCCTATGAGTCTCCACCTCTGATATCCTATATCATTTGTTTCCTTTAAATGATATCATTCGGCTATAGAACATATATTTAAGAATAGCATCGTAGCACTTTCAGGTTCTCATCGTAGCGGGGAACTGTTATGACCTTTAGTACAACAACTACTCTTGGGACATTATCACATACTATGTTACGTATAAGAACAATCATGATGTGATAATAAGTTTATTAATATTCAAAACTATGAATACATGTTATCATAAAGTACATAAAAGTTGGTTCTAGCGCACCAACTCCAACACCAACAATGTAAGCTAATAAACATTTCGATTATGAAACAAACTTGGGTCCACAAATGTTGGCTAGTAAGGATTGAGGAACCAAAAAATGTTTGGTATGATATTTCTTATTAGAAATCACTACAGCAAAAAAGGTATTTAGCGGCGGTTTAAACCGCCGCTAAATCGATTGGCGGCGGTTTTGAAAAACCGCCGCGAAATCGTGCGTCGGGAAACTATTCGCGGCGGTTTTCAAAACCGTCATAGAACGTTTCGCGGCGGTTTTTTTAAAATTTAAATTTTTGTTATTTTTTTTTATTTTTTTTATTTTTGTTATTTTTTATTTTATATATTTATTTATATATATATTTATTTATTTATATATTTATATATTTATTTTTCGTATTTATTTATATATTTATTTCCAATTTATTTATATATTTATTTCGTATTTATTTTATATATTTATTTCGTATTTATTTTATATATTTATTTTTCGTATTTATTTTATTTATTTTATCTATTTATTTTACGTATTTATTTTATTTATTTATATATTTATTTTTCGTATTTATGTATTTATTTTTCGTATTTATTTTATTTATTTATTTTATTTTATTTATTTTATTTATTTATTTTATTTATTTATTTTATTTTATTTATTTTATTTTCGTATTTATTTTTTATTTTTTTTATTTCGTATTTATTTTTTATTTATTTTATTTCGGATTTATTTTATTTATTTATATATTTTATTTCGTATTTATTTTTTTTTCATATTATTTTATTTACTTTATTTATCCATGCATGCACATCCCATCCACATGCAATATAAAGAAATTCTGCGTTAGGTGAGATTTGAACCCCTAACCTCTTGCATATTTTCCAAAGAATTTACCACTCCAGCAAGCTCGCCATGTGGTTAATAAACAGAATTTAATATACTTATATATATTAATTGAAAAACAAATAATACATAAATAATAGATATAAACTCAATAATAATAAATAATAAATAAGGAATAATAAATAATAAACAATAAATAATAAATAATAAATAATAAATAATAAATAAAGAAAAATAAAAAATAATAATTAAATATAAACAATAAATAAATAATAAATAATAAATAAATATAAATAATAAATAATAAATAAATATAAATAATAAATAAATATAAATAATAAATAAATATAAATAATAAATAATAAATAATAAATAATAAATAATAAATAATAAATAAAGATAAATAATAAATAATAAATAATAAATAATAAATAATAAATAATAAATAATAATAATAATAAATAATAAATAAATATAAATAATAAATAAATATAAATAATAAATAATAAATAATAAATAATAAATAATAAATAATAAATAATAAATAATAAATAAAGATAAATAATAAATAATAAATAAAGATAAATAAAAAATAATCAATAATCAATAATAAATAATAAATAATAAATAATAAATCATAAGTAACCATAAATAATTAATAAATATAAATAATAAATAATAAATAATAAATAATAAATAATAAATAATAAATAATAAATAATAAATAATAAATACATAATAGATATAAATAATAAACAATAAACAATAAATAATAGATATAAATAATAAATAATAAATAATAAATAATAAATAATAAATAATGAATAATGAATAATAAATATTAAATATTAAATATTAAATATTAAATATTAAATAAATAAATATAAATAATAAATAAAAAATAAAAAATAATAATAAATAAATAAATATAAATAATAAATAATAAATAATAAATAATAAATAAATAATAAATAATAAATAGTAAATAATAAATAATAAATAATAAATAATAAATAATAAATAATAAATAAATATAAATAATAAATAAATATAAATAATAAATAAATATAAATAATAAATATACATAATAAATGTAAATAATAAATAATAAATAATAAATAATAAATAAATAATAAATAATAAATAAATAATAAATAATAAATAAATATAAATAATAAATAATAAATAATAAATAATAACTAATAAATAATAACTAATACATAAATATAAATAAAAAATAAAAAATAAAAAATAAATATAAATAGTAAATAATAAATAGTAAATAATAAATAATAAATAAATATAAATAATAAATAATAAATAATAAATAAATATAAATAATAAATAAATATAAATAATAAATAATAAATAAATATAAATAATAAATAATAAATAAATATAAATAATAAATTAATATAAATAATAAATAAATATAAATAATAAATAAATATAAATATAAATAATAAATAAATATAAATAATAAATAAATATAAATAATAAATAAATATAAATAATAAATAATAAATAAATAATAAATAATAAATAATAAATAAACATAAATAATAAATACATATAAATAGTAAATAAATATAAATAATAAATAATAAATAAATATAAATAATAAATAATAAATAATAAATAATAAATAATAAATAATAAATAAATATAAATAATAAATAATAAATAAATATAAATAATAAATAATAAATAAATATAAATCATAAATAATAAATAATAAATAAATATAAATAATAAATAATAAATAAATATAAATAATAATTAATAATTAATAAATAAATATAAATAATAAATAAATATAAATAATAAATAAATATAAATAATAAATAATAAATAAATATAAATAATAAATAATAAATAAATATAAATAATAAATAATAAATAATAAATAATAAATGAATATAAATAATAAATAAATATAAGTAATAACTAAATATAAATAATAAATAAATATAAATAATAAATAAATATAAATAATACATAAATATAAATAATAAATAATAAATAATAAATAATAAATAATAAATAATAACTAATAAATAATAAATAATAAATAATAAATAAACATAAATAATTAATAAATATAAATAATAAATAATAAATAATAAATAATAAATAATAAATAATAAATCATAAAGGAAACACATGAAAAAGTATGAAAAGACGTGATAAGGGATGAAAAATCATGAAAACGCATGAAAAATGATGGAGAAGCATATGAAGAATGAGGCATTAGAAATAATGAGAACGCATGAAAACTCGTGACAACTCTGGAAAACTCCTTAATAATTCAACATAATAATCATAATAACCCACAAAAAACCATTGATAAAGATAACAAGTCATGGAAACCCAAATAAACAGTAATAAATGGAGATACCGTTAAAACCCGTCAAAACGGTCATAAAGAGACAAAAACATTGGACTCACATTAACGGAGATAACTTATGATCCGAGAGTCCGTTTTAGATCCGCGACCTGTCAAATCAAAGATCCTGAAACGATCTTCGACCTGAAAGGTGAAAGAGTCCGAATGGACAGACGGATCGGAAGTTATGACCATTTAAAAAAAAGTTGACGGGGAACGGGTGCTAGAAACGAGGCATTGAAAAACATAACAAACCCGATACCCACTAAAAAGGCCATAACATATGATCTAGGAGTGCATGTGGGCGCCGCGACCAGTCAAACTGAAGCTCATGGAACGATCTATGATCTGGTAGGTGGAGGAGGCCGAACTGACACGCGGATCGAAAGTTAGGTCTGTTTGAAGACAAGTTCGACGGGACACCGGTGACGGAAACAGGGTTTTGGAGGCCTTCAGAGGGGTTTTTGGGGTTGAAAACACGACAGAAGCTTGCTTCTATGAAACTAGTGCGTAGCTCTCTTCGCTGGCTTCGATTTGATATGTGGTAGAGCCCAAACGGACACCCGGAGCGAAAGTTATGGCCGTTTGAAGTTGAAGAACTTTTTTCAACTTTCTTATAACTCTAATATCTTCCACACCTTAGACCGTCTCACGGTTTTGATTATATGTGCCTCTAGATCTCTTCATGAGCTTCGATTTGACTGGTCGTGACGCTTCAACGGACGCCCGGATCAAAAGTTATGGCCGTTTTAGTGATTTCGGGGTTAGTCGTGTTTTTTTATTTTTTTCATTTTATTTCGCAGCGGTTTTACCGAAACCGCCGCTATTTCGCGGCGGTTTTTTAAAAAACCGCCGCTAATCCTCGAATAAAATAAAATAAATAAAATTAAAAAAAATAATTTTTTTTTGCTGTTTGGCGGCGGTTTTAAAAACCGCCGCGAAATGGCGGCCTGAAACGCGTTTCGCGGCGGTTTTTAAAACCGCCGCTAAACGACGGTTTTCTTGTAGTGAATTTTTGAATAAATATGGATTGATTTTCATCTCCCATATCTTTCATTTTTTGCAATTGCACTCGTAAATAATGTTGGAGGTTGTGCCCTAGAAGTGAATTTCTTTGTACTTGATCACTTGTTTTATTATTAACAAAGTTTTCTTATCACATCATTATTGTTCCTTTGCATAAATCTTTTATGTGATAATTTCTTAAGAATATATATCACACTGAAAGGTGATAGATGTTCCCCGATATGATGAGATCCTGGAGGTGCCACGACAGTATTCTTGAATATTGATATTGTATGACATGACATTGATGATACAGGCTATCAGGGGTAGGAGGGTCATAATACATTGAGACGCCTTCTCATGGTGGTCGCCCTTGGTAATCTCCATAATTGGAGGTCATGAGAACAAACTCGTTAATAAGAAATCCTTATTTCCATGTGTCATTTGATGTTCCTATTTGCAGACGTGTATATTGATCCTTATACTTTAAGATTATCATTAATGGATATCATGAATCGCGTACTTTGATGTATTAAAAAAACCATGATGACATATGATCATGTCTAGGTAGGATGCATTGGGTACATCACAAATCATATTGTATTAATAGATAATGCGAGAAAATATTTATCCTTCATGTCCCTTAATGGAAGTTAATATCTCAGACCCTTTTATTAGAATGGAACAACCTGAATAAATCTATTTTTGTGGTGTTCGATGAGTGAGGTCATTTCCAGAAATTCAAATAAAGAGATATTGAGAATATAGGTTGATGACACTAACACGAAACCTACCTAATTTGGGATATTGTGATAAAGGATCATATTACATAGCAAGCATTTGTAGGAGGTTAGATGTCATTGTGACAATAATTATGTTCTCCATGAGTGTATTTGCATGTTATTAGATGTTAACCTTGAAATTTAGGCAGTTATGCCTAATGCCACTGAGAAATAGTCATAGAGGGACATACACTAAGTGTATCAATAATATTAGTTAAATTTAAGCATTGAATTTAATAAGTTCGAATAAAAAATATTTATTTGGGTTTGGTTGATCGTCATAATTTAATCTCAAGTTATTCGAAAGAATACGCGAGTTAAATGATAATAATAAATATTTATTTTCAAGTTTGGATAATATAATATTTATTATATTTATCGTAGAATAATGTAACAACATTTATTTATTAAATAGTCATTATTTGAGGATTGGTAAATATCGACGAGGGAAAACATACCGAGAATAATGGTCCGATTGGAAATGGTGTAAATGATATTTATTTATTTATTTATATTCTTAAAGTATTTCACAAGTCAAAAAATTAATAATAATATTATTATTATTATTGTACATGGTCTCAATTAAAAATATTAAACTTGATAAGGGTCTTGTGTGTGATTTTCCAACCCTAAACCTTTATTAATAAATATCTAATTATATCACTTTCTAAAAACACAATGGGTGTGCACAATGGATATAATGAGACTCTCTCAAACCCTATAGAGTGATCAAGATATCTATAGTGCTCTCCTCCCTTCCTCTCTCAAGCCATCAAGAGAAATTCAAGATTTATTCCTCCCACGAAAAGAATTCTACTGCGATCAACCACGAACAACACAAGCAATTAGGATCGACCGTGCTAGCACCAGGTGATTCTATGATGATGTTCAATGACCATGGTGCACATGTGGATCACCGCTAGAGGAATTCTTCACTTGGATCTTGTAGTGCAATGACAATTCGATGAGATATAATCATCCATATCACCAATAAAGACAAAATTACAAGATAAGGTAATTTTATATCTTCTCATAAATTAATTATATATTACATGTGAAGATCCTTTGCTTCTCGTTCTGGTGTTTTAATCTAGTCAAGTAATATATTGTTTTCAGTGGACACAAAGTTTTGATCATATAAAGTAATGATTACACGTGATTTAAGACTAAAAGTTGAGTTGGTCATACCATCAAAGGACAATTTCACTACACCAAAAACCTACAAGTGGTATCAGAGGGTTCACATGGTTAATTTATAATTATTTCTTATTCATTGATTGATTTCATGTGTTTTCATTTTATTTTACTTATATTGATTCATTTAAATATTTGAACATCGTCGTATCTTCCTTTCTTCATTCTCACTATCATAACTAGTAATCGGTTTGTAATGACCCACTTATTCTCATTGGCTTAAAAATATCATCAATCATTACTAGGCCTTAAGCAACATCCCCAAGACGCCAAAGGGTAGGAAATGAATGAAAAAGGGTTTCAGATACAAGTTGGGGATGATTTACCCTTTAATAAATAAAACCATTAACCAACAACATAACTAACCAGACATTATATAATGCATGAACTAATATATACAATTCAACAACTTATTTTATAACAAAAAACAAACCGAAGTATGCTATAACAGAAGACAAAGCAACTATCAAAGTAAACAACAGAAAGACAAATAAAGACTTTAATAAAACCACAAGACTCTATGCTCTAACATCAACGAACATCCTAAGTATCATGAGGTGGTGCTAAATACGTGTGATACTTTACCTTTGCCCATGTCCTGAAAGATTGCATCTACAAAAATACCAAAGACTCATTAGGCTTTCCCCAATGACTTCCCTACTCACACCACTAGTATAGAGAGGTTATCCACATTTATATAAAACCATTTATATAAAACAATTCTGCAAAACAGTTTACAACATAATATAAACAAGTTCAAAAACTGTTTGTATCCAAATGAAAACAAGTGTTATTTAAACTAATTTTCCAACAATTCATATTTCTAGTAAAACAATCCAAAAAGGATTTAAAACCAAATATTAATATCATTTTAGCATACCCATTCCATTTTTCACAACACACCCACACATGCATGCAAATAAAACTCCCTATACTCGCGAGCGGTGAGTTATCCTTCCACTAAGCCTTCACTTAGTGGAATACTTTGACGGGGGTACTTCACGCCCATATCCATCCTAACCTTTTTATGGTGGTCCTTCATGCCCTTATCCATCCCTTTCTAATGCAAATGAACACACACCATGACCCATGCTAAACCCATGCCAAATCCAAGTGTGTTCAACCAATTCAAACCCTTTCAATAAAACTATTCTTTTATTGAAAACTATTAAGAAAGACAATTCAAACAAACCAATTTATTTCAATAAAACATTCCTTTTATTGAAAAAATCTTAATCAAATCCATGTTCCACTATTCTATAAAATCCCCATTTTAAAACCAAGATCAAAAGCACTTTATTCAAAACACCCGATTTTCCAGATTTCCACAATTTACCAAACCATAACAAAAGAGGGTTTACAATAATTGTTCAACAACCAAATAAAAATCAATTCAACACAATATATTCAATTTGAAAGCATTAAAATCAGTTCTACTAAGTGGAGTCAAGAGTGAATCCACCTACCTCGAAGGTTTTGATGAAAACTGAAAGCGGACAAAGAACGCTCAAGAAAACCGGGTCGATTCTTCACGAACCCACCTTAGATCTCTTCACCTAGAAAGATCAAGGCCAAATATCAACTTATTTGGAATCCAAACTCATATATCTACCCATAATAGGCATAGATATGAGAAACCAAGAAGAGAGGAGAAGTATATATAAGTAGATCTAAGATAACGTGACAAGAATGATGAAGAACATCACTTACCACAAGAATCAGGCTTGAAAACGCCAAAGGAGGGCTTCATATTGACTCCAAAATTCTCGGGAGAGGTTCTCCTACTTTCAATGAAGAGGAATCTCGAATTAGGGGCACATAGGAGCAAAAACAAAGGTGTTATGTTAAAAATGAGTGAGATCCTATTTTTAAGGATCTAGATTTTGACTTGTGCATGGTTAGACCGCACAGTTTGACAAACCGTGAACTAACTGTGTGTTATCTACCGCCTTAAGGAAACCCCTGCACGGACTCCTCACAAAGTCTCCCTAACGGTGCATACACTGTGCCGAAGCTTCTGTCCAAAATATGCTAGTGCGTATGGTTTATCTTGTGATTTTTACGCGGTTTGGTCAAACTGTGCACAGACCATGCACCTCTCCTTTATCCCAAAAACTTATTTAAAGTTCTCCCAACTCTCCCAACCTTCACCCTTACACCTTATAACCACAAAAATCACAAATGACTACATGCCAGAAACTGAGGGTACTACATTCTCCCCACCATTGGTCTTTCCCTCCTTGGAAATTAGAAAACCATGATTTTCCTGAATGAGTTCCTGCCATTGTTCTTTCATTTCCTTCTTGTGCTCCCAAGTCTCTTCCTAGATCTGACCATGTTTCCATAAAACCCATACTAGACCGAAGATTTTTTCACGCAATACTTTCTCTTACCTATCCACAATCCGCACTGGGATATGTACCAATGAAGTATCCAACTCTAGGTCAACATGATCTCATCTGATCACATGGTCAGGATCAGGTTGATACTTTTTCAACTGAGATACGTGGAACAAATTATGTACTGAACTGAACCATGGTGGAAATTCCAACCGATATGCCACTTATCCAACCTATTCCAGTATCTCAAAAGGGCCAATATATTTAAGAGATAAATTTACATGCTTCCCAAAACGATGACGTCAAAGCCTTGGAGAGATCCTTAACAACACATGATCACTCACTATGAATGACAACGATCTTTGGTGATGATCCACATATGATTTATGACAACTCTGAACCATATCTATCCTTTTTCTGATTAACTAAATCTTTTCCATTGTTTCTTGGACAAGGCTTGGTCCAACTAGTGACGTCTCACCTGTTTCCACCCAACACAGTGAAGAACGACAAAGACTCCCATACAAGGATTCAAAAGGATCCATATGTATCAAGGCATGATAACTGTTATTATACGATAACTCCACTAATGGCATGTGGTCTTCCCATGGGCCACCAAAATCCATTACACAAGCCCACAATATGTCTTCCAAAGTTTGCATCATCCTTTTGGATTTCCCATCCATCTGAGGGTGATACGTTGTACTCAAAGTCAACTGAGTCCCAAGGCTTTGTGTAAGGATTTCTAGAAACGAGATGTGAACCTCAGATCTCTATATAAAACTATTGAAACTGGTATGCCATATCTCTTTACCATTTCTTGGATATAGATTTTGGACAGATACTCCACCGTATGAGTTTCATGAATAGGAATGAAATGGGACAACTTGGTGAGCCGATCTACTACCTCCCATATGGCATCATGTTTCTGAACCATTCTTGGAAGGCCTGTAATAAAATCCATCGCTATCTTCTCCCATTTCCATGCAATAATAGGTAAAGACTACAACATACCTACTGGTCTATGATGTCCTGCCTTAACTTGCTGACAAGTTAAGCACCTTGAAATGAACTCATCCACTTTCTGTTTCATACCAATCCACCAAAACTGTGCCTTCAATGACTTATAAATCTTCTATATTCCTGGATGTACAACCCATCTTGAATGGTGGTAAGCATGAAGAAGTTGTTCCTAAAAATCCATAGGTACAACCATCCGATTTATGAACCACAACACTGAACTTCCTTCAAGTTTCCAGCCCTCAATGGTCTCCCCACCATTGAGTTTTGAACTCATAACAAAGTATTCTGCATCGGATGTTTATGATTTTTTGACCATATTTACCAAATCAAGAACCATGGATACTGAAAAGAAAACTGAAACATCACCTCTATCTTCACATTCCACATTCATGTCAGTTAGGACCGACCTCAACTGCCACTCATCTAAAGCCTTTTTCACCAACTGAGCATATGACTTTCTACTTAATGTATATTCCACTGTATTTCCTTTTCCTGGTGTATACATCAAGTCAAAGTCAAACATCTGAAAATACTCCATCCATCTCATTTTCCTTAGATTCAAATCCCATTGTGAGAAAATATGTTTCAAACTCTTACGATCCGTAAACATAGTAAATTTCACACCAAAGATATAATGGCATCAAGTCTTCAAATCATGAATGACTAGAGCTAACTCCAAGTCATGTGTTTGGTAGTTCTTCTCATGCACTCTCAACTGCCTTGAACCATAAGCAACTGCATGGTCTCCTTTCAGAAATTACATGGCCAAGAAAGTGTTCCTCTTGTATCCAAAAATCACACTTTGATAATTTGGAATGCAAATAATGATCTCTCAAGATTCCAAAAACTGTCTCTAAGTGTTTCACATGCTCATACCTTTTCCTTGAATAGACCAATATGTAATCCACAAACACTACAACAAAAGAATCCATATATCTCTAAAATATCTAATTCATCAATTCCATAAAGACCGATGGTGCATTCATGTGACTAAAGGCATTACTACATATTCATAGTGGTCATATCTACTTCTAAAATCTGTATTTGGAATATCCTCATTCTAAACTCCTAAATGATGATATACTGATCACAATTCAATTTTAGAGAACCACTGAGCTCCCCTAAATTGATCAAATAGATCATCAATGCATGGAAGTGGATATCTATTCTTTATCTTAACTTTGTTAAGCTTACAATAATCAATATAGAGTCAAAGAGTTCCATATTCTTTCTTTATGAACAAGACCAGTGCTTCCCACAGAGACGTACTTGACTGAATGAAACCTTTGCTTTCTAGCTCCTCTAATTGAACCTTCAATTACTGTAATTCTGTTGGTTCTATCCTATAAGACGGAAGGGAAATAGGACCGGTCCTCAGGAGGATATCAATCGTAAACTCCAATTCCCTTATAGGTGGTAACCTTGAGAAGTTCTTGGGAAATACATATGGAAATTGATTCACCACTACTGAAAAATTGGTAAAATTGATCTCTTCCATCGATTCCATAGTCAACACCACCAACTGATAAGATATTGTTCCCACCACTGGTGCCAACAAGCTCGTTTCACCTTTCTTTATAACCCTATCTCCTCTGAACTGATGCTCGATGCCGTCTTCAGTTGAAAAATTAACCATTCTTCTATAACTGTAGTTGTGATACTTGGACATTGTTAACCAATCCATACCTAGGATTACATCAAAGACATCCATCTCCAACACCGAGAATTCCCACTTTAGCTCAGCTCCATCAACGGTTATAGAACATTCTCTACACAGTAAGGCTCTACATTATCTTTCCCTAAGAGGAGTTTGAAGTTTTAACAAAGTAGGCATCATATCTACTTTTAAACTTAGAAAATCAACAACACATGAAGAAATGAAGGAATGTGATGCACCGATATCAAACAGTACTTGCATAAGGGTAGAATTCAAAAGAATCATACCTCTCACTATATATGGCCTAGCTTGATCATCCACAATCATATGCTCAGCTCTATAAAACTACTTCGTCACTACACTCTACTCCTTGTTTCCTTACTGATATTTCCCTTTCTGAGGAGTCATGGTTTTCCTAGAATCACCATGGCTAGCTCTGCCCTGCTGATGAGACCAATTCTTCTATCCTTGCGACACCTGAGAAGTGTCTCAAGCACTTAACCTTAGAGCGATGTGACAATAGCACTGAAGATGACCCATTTTCTTGCAGTTATGGCATGCTCTAGGTTGTGATGTACACTCTCACTTCATGTGGTCAGGCAAGCCACATTGGAAATATCCCGGTTCGCTTTTGGGTAGTGGAGGAAGGTTCATTGATCCAGCCGTATGATTCTGAGTCCTGCTCCCATATTGTAAATAGGTGTCCCTCTTTCGCTTTCTCCTGACATTAGAGTTCCCCCCATTTCCCATAGGTATCATCATACTTCCTCCTCCCACATATCCTGAGATATCACATTCATCCACTATTTCTTTTTTCACTATCTCTGTATAATCCATAATATAGAGCACTGTAATCTTTGAGCAAATCTCCTACCTTATCCTTGATTCAAAGATGTGTGTCTTCAAGGCCGCACTCGCTGCAACTTCTGGTGAAAAGTGCACTAAATGCATGAATCTGTGATAGAGATATTTTCCTACTTCAGGTTGAATAAATTCATCGTTTGCCGGATCCTGAACGTGTGAGGGTAGAATTTTTTGTTAAAAAATTCTTCAAAATCCTCCAAAGTAAGGCCTTGATCTAGTTTAGCTTGGACTACTAGATCCCACCACTGGCATGAAAGATCCTCAAGCATATAAGTTGCCAGATTGACTTTTAGTTCCAATGGTGTGCTAATGAAATCGAAGATACAATTCATCCTTTTCAGCCGCACCTCCACCTTTTCGGGTTTAGAATCACCCTGTAAGATGGGTGGATTTTTTTTCATGAACTGGATGGAATGATCCACATGCCTTGGCTCATCCCTCTGGTTTCCCATATCCACATCTTGAAACACTTGGATGATACTTTGAACCAGTTCTTTATTCACCTATGATTCTAGTGCAACCACATTCTCCATAGTTTCTTCTGGTTGGTTTCTACGACGCCTACCAGGTTTCATTTACTAAACAACAACAAACTCGATAAGTCTCACTCTCTGGCAACTAATGAATTAGTATTTCAAATTCTAGCACATTAACTATCACAACATTCCTTTCCAAAATTAAACATTTTTGAAAACTTTAATCATTCTTTTTGAAGGTCAAACCACTTTCAAAATACATCAATCGTATTCTTTTCAAAATATTTCATTTGAAAATGATCTCATACTTTTTCAAAAATCATCACTTTTGCAAAAAACATAAATCATTACTTCCAAAATGAAATATGAGATCCTAGTGAGAATTAATTCCTCTAATGTATGTCATGCTCATCTCATTGGATAAACCCATGACAATGAGATTTACATAATCCTGTAAGTGTATCCAAAACACTTATGTACCCAATTCCCTAGTAACTTGAATTTCAGCATAAAAAGGTTAAATGCGTCTTTTTATGCTCTAAATTTCAAGTCCCAAAAATCCTCCTCCTTTCTAATATCACAACACAAGGAATAGACAAGAATGAATTTCAACTCCAAGACCAAGAAAACTGATGACTACTTGTTCCACAGAGAAATGACCAAACTGATACTATTTGTAATGACCCACTTATTCTCATTGTCTTGAGAATACCAAGAATCATTACTAAGCCTTAAGAGACATCCCCAAGATGCCAAAGGGTGGGAAATAAATGCCCAAGGGTTTCAGATACAAGTGGGGGATGATTTACACTTTAATAAATAAAACAATTAACCAACAATATAATTAACCAGACATCATATGATGCATGAACTAAGACAGACAATTCAACAACTTCTTTTATAACTAAAAAAACTGAAGTATTCTACAATAGAAGATAAAGAAACTATCAAAGTAAATAGTGGAAAGACAACTAAAAACTTCAATATAACCACAAGACTCCATGCTCCACAAGCTCCATTCTCTAACATCAATGAACATCCCAAGTATCATGAGGTGGTGCTAAATACATGTCATACTTTACCTTTACCCATGTACTGGAAGATAACATTTGAAAAAGCACCAAAGTTCCAAAGAAGGGTTGAGTATAAAACTCAACAGGATTTCCCCAATGACTTCCCTACTCATTCCACAAGTATAGAGAGGTTAGGAACATTTATATAAAACCATTTATATAAAACAATTCTGCAAAACAATTTACAACACAATATAAACAAGTTCAAAAACCGTTTGTAACCAAATGAAAAAAAGTGCTATTTAAACCAATTTTCTAGTAAGTCATAGTTCCAATAAAACAACCCAACAGGGCTTTAAAACCAAATCTTAATATCATTTTAACATACCCATTCCATTGTTCACAACACACCCACACATGCATGCAAATAAAACTCCCTTTACTCGTGAACGGTGAGTTATCCTTCCACTAAGCCTTCACTTAGTGGGCTACTTTGACGGGAGTACTTCACGACAATATCCATCCTAAACTTTTTATGGTGTTCCTTTACACCCTTAACCATCCCTTTCCAATTCATATGAACACACACCACAACCCAACCCATGCTAAATCCAAGTGTGTTCAACCAATTCAAACCCTTTCAATAAAACTATTCTTTTATTGAAAACCATTAAGCAATCCAATTCAAACAAACCAATTTATTTCAATAAAAAATTCCTTTTATTGAAAAAATATTAATCAAATCCATGTTCCACTATTCTAGAAAATCCCCATTTTAAAATCCCCATTTTAAAACCAAGATCAAAAGCACTTTATTCAAAACACCCGATTTTCCAGATTTCCAAAATTTACCAAACCATCACAAAAGAGTATTTCCAACAATTTTTTAATAGATAAATTGAAATAAATTCAACACAAGATATTCAATTTGAAATCGTTTCAATTGGTTATACTAAGTGTAGTCGAGAGTGAAGCCACCTACCTCAAAGGGTTTAATGAAAACCAAAAGCAGGTGAAGAATGCTCAAGAAAACTGAGTTGATCCTTCACTGAACTTCCTTAGATATATTTTCCTAGAAAGATCATGAAAAAATTTCAACTTATTTGGAATCCAAACTCATAGATCTACCCATAACAGGTGTAGATCTGAGAAACTAAGAAGATATGTGAAGTAGATCGAAGTAGATCTAAGATAACATGATAAGAATGATGAAGAACATCACTTACCGCAAGAATTGGGCTTGAAAATGCCAAAGGAGGGATATGGAATGACTCCAAAACACTTGGGAGAGGTTCTACTAACTTTAATGGAGAGGAATATCAAATTAAGGGTGCATAGGAGAAAAAAATAAGGTGTTATGTCAAAAAAGAGTGAGGTCCTATTTTTAAGGATCTAGATTTTGACTCTGCGCACGATTAGACCGCACAGTTTTAAAAAACATGCACTAAATGTGCATTAGCTAATTCCTTAAGAAAAAACCTTCATAGCCTCCTCACATGGTCTCCCTAACCGTGTGTAAACCATGCCAAATATTTTGTCCAAAAACTGCTAGTGCGCACAGTTTCTCTTGGGATTTCTGCACGGTTTGGACAAATTGTGCACAGATCGTGCACCTCTCCTTTATACCCAAAACTTATTGAAAGTTCTTACAACTCTCCCATCCTTCACCCTTACACCTTATAACCATAAAAATCACAAATTAAGGGTTACATACTAGAAACCTAGGTTACTACATGGTTAATTATTAAAAATGAAGAAGCATTAAATTTATACCATCTGGAGGTGTCAAAGGATATACCTAGACAAAACTAGAGTATACGCTATGTACTTCCAATATACATGTCATTTACTAATGATTTTCACATTTGTATCTATTTTTATTGGGTCAGATATGAAAATATCAGATCTAAGATCTGAATAGATTAGATTGGCATGTAAATCCAGACAGAATGGCACATGGCATGAAGAGCTATACATCGTGTATCCAATATACACAACGTGTAGTCCTTGTTTCTCACAGCCAAGAACATGGGGTGTCTCGAGCATGTCGTGTATCAGATACACAACACGACGACTGACATGTCATGAAAATATGAGGTCATGCATAATGTATGTTGGACAACATGATCTGTACCTCAAGATTTTCCATGGTAGGGAATATGCCCAATCCCAAGGCATGTGCTACAGACATGGTCAGAAGACATGTACACACCACATAAAAATACTACACGTTGTGTAGTCTGCTGTAGATAGTGCATCTAGTTTTTCACAAATCAAAATTAAATATATAATAAAACCTATTCACATTTGTTTCATGTGTCATTTATTTGAAAAACAACACACAATGTTTTATTATTTATAATTATATATTAAATATATCATGTGTTAAAAAAAACTGGATAAGTATATGAAGTTTCCTCCAAGTAAACCTATGTACTTTATTAATTTTAAATGAAATTAATTTTATTTAAAATAATAGATGATGGAGGGTTACAGATGCTTAAATGGAATTAAGATAAATTGAAATTTTTGGATTAATTCATGGTGCATTATCTTAATTAAAGAATGAATTGAAGTAATTGATAACAAGATAGGAAATGTATGCTCATTTCTTGATGTGTGGATGATCATGAGATTAGAACAGCCTTTTGTATGTGATTGATTTATTTTAATTTATTTTTATTAAATTAAAATGATGGAATGTGAGTCATCCCCTTCCCCTTATTATGTAAGGGTTTGAGCACCCTTGTCTTGTTTTATGTAAACCCTCTTTATCCAATCCATTAGATCCCCTCACCTATGTGTGAGTAAAATATTATGTAAGGATGGAGCTCCCGAGTGAGCGGATGTGACCCAAGTCAAGGAGCTGAGGTGAAACCAATTGAGGCCATACATAGGAGCCAAAGGTGGAATGCTGCAACACGAACCAAGCTACGATTCAAGGTGTTTTTACAATAGGGTTAAGTGTTAGTTTATCATCTTCTAGATAAAATAACCATTATAGAATCTTATGATCATGCCACTTATATTTATTTTCAGTTGCATGGTTAATTATTTATGTTTGTGAATGTTGTACGGTCACCTAATAAATTAATTAACAAGCATTCAAGATGGAATAAAATATAACCAGATTATACATGAATGTTTTATCATACATGGTTAATAACTTAATTAAAATCTATATAATATTAACAAGGCATGTAAAAAGATAAAATTGGTTTTATTCATAAGGATAAAAATCCCTCAACTAAAGTATCAAGTCAGTATATCCTTCCAATACTTAAGTTATAATCGACCTCATAGTTCAAAGTGCTTGACCAACCCAAGTTGGGGTGCTATCAATTATCATGTAAATTTTAGTTTGAAGTTTTGGGTTGACTTAACTTGGTTTACATCAAGGGTTGACTACCCAAGCAGTATTTGGTGAAACTAAGAGGAAATTATTAAGGAAATATTAAAACATGATTTCCAGATTTCTAAGTCCACTCAATAGATTAAGGAACTATGAGTTAATATAGTTGGTAAGTTACGCCTAACTAAAACCATTCAAATTACTTTTTAGGCCCAAATTTGGGTTATGAGAAGGGGAATATGGATCTTTTCCACTATAATTTCCAAGTGATAAGATATTCCAAGACTGATGGTGAGGGATATTAGGTTTTGAAGAATAATTGTAGATTAATGGAATTTAATTAAATTATTAAATTTATTAATCCATTTTTATAATTAAAACAAGTACTAATTATTTTCTCTTAATTTATAGAAATGGAAAATCAAACAACTTTGAAAATATCACTATGATCCATACTAGAGAAGGATAAACTTCTCGCCAATATGAATTTACATGAATGGTATAGGCGCTTACGCATTATACTACGCCACGAAAAAAATTATACGTGCTAGAGACCCCAATTCCTGAGTTCATTTCCAAAGAAACTAATGAGGAAGAGGTATCTCTCTATTTGAAACATGTGGATGAAACAATGGATTTCCAATGTTTCTTTCTATCCTTTATATCCAATTAGCTTCTAAAGTAATATGGGGATATGAATGTGTATCTCATCATTTCTCTCCTTAAGGATCTCTATCAAGATAAGGTGTGATCAAAGAGATATGAGATCTCCAATGCATTGTTTACATGAAAGCTTGGGGAGTCAGTGCCAGTTGGAGAACATGTAGTCAAGATGATTGGATACATTGATCACCTAAACATCTTGGTTTTTAAGATCCCCAATGAGCTATGCATAGATCACATTTTGTTCTCACTACCCAAAAACTTCTCCAGTTTTATTGTGAATTATAAAATTAGAAATAGCGAAAATACACTATTTAAACTTCTTTATCTTATTCATCATGTCAATAAATACATGGGGCATGAAAAACCCATGGTGATTATAATAAATAAGAAGAGTAAGAACAATAAAAAGGGTTCAAAGACTCATCCCAACTATAAAGCTCCAGAGCACCATCCTTCCAAGAAGAAGAAGATCTTGAGGCAAGGAAAGGAACATGATGTGGTATGTTTTGCATGTGGCAAGAAGGGACACTATAATAGGAATTGTAACTAGCCAAAGAATCAAGGAAAATCTTCAGGTTTTTTCATTATTGAGTGTAATATTTACATATATAAAAGTTGGGTATTAGATACTGCCTGTGGTTCTCACATTTGTATCCAAATACAAGAGCCAAGTAGATTTTAGAAGATTACTAAAGATGAGGTGGATATATAGGCCACCAATGGAGCAAGTTTGGATGCTCTATCCATTGGTGACTACTATCTCACTTTTCCAACAAGATTGATTTTGGTTTTAAAGAACTATTATTATGTGTCTAGTGTTACCAAAAACATTATTTTTGTTTCTTACTTAAATATGGATGGATTTATTTTCAGATTTGGAAATAAAGGTTTCTACTTTTATAAAGATAGAATATGTTATGACATGATGCAGTTGAATAATGATCTTTATCTATTGAATTACAAAAACCAAATATTGGCAATTGATAATGAAAAAATACACACAACCCATATAATACCCAGTTGTGGAACCACTATCTTGGTCATGTAAATGAGAAGCGTTTGAAAAAGCTCTATCATGATGGTTACTTATACTCTTTTGAGCTTAATATACTTGAAAGATGTCATTATTATTTAAAATATAAAATGACTAAACCACCATTCAATGGTCAAGGTGAAAGGGACATAGAACTTCTATATTTGGTACACGCTAACATGTGCATACCTTTTCAAGTAGAGGCTAGAGGTGGATTCTCATACTTTATTACTTTTACCGAAAACTTAAGCATGTATGGTTATATCTATTTAATGAGGCATAATCCTGAATCCTTTGAAAAATTTAAGGATTTCAAGAATGGTTTTGAGAATCATCTTGGTAAAAAGATGAAGAAAATTTTATTGGATCAAGGTGGTGAATATATTAACCAAGACTTGATCAAATTTCTATGGGAGTATGAGATTTTATCTCAACTCATTATACCTTACATACCACAGTGGAATGATGTTAGTTAAAGGAGGAGTTGTACCTTGTTGGACATGGTAAGGTCAATGATGAGTCACACAATCCTTCTATTATCCTTTTGGGGATATGAATTATTGAAGACATATACTTACTAAACTGAGTATCAACCAAAGAAAAAAATGATATCCCCTTTGAGTTATATAGTGGAAATAAACCTATTTTATAACATGTTCATGCATGGGGTTGCAAGGAAATTATTAAGGATAGCTCAAGCAATAAACTAACACCCAAAGGGATGAACTGTATCTTTATAGGGTATCCCAAGAAAACAAGGAGATATTATCTATACAACCCTTCAGATAACAAATTAATTGTCACAAGACATGTCATGTTTCTTGAGAGGGATCACATCCTCAAGGGGGATAGTGGGAGAAAGATTAACTTCGATGAAGTTGATGCTCAAGATACACAAGAGTTGGTACAAGAACTAATTCCACAAGTCCCCATGTAAGAACTTCCTGAAACATAAGTACTTTGTAGGAGTGCTAGAGAGTCAAGAGAACCATATAGATATGGTTTTCTAGTCACCGATGATGGTGAACCATTATTAGTTGACAATAATGATAATATCTCCTATAAATAGGTAGTATAGAGCTTAAAATCTATAATATGGAAAGAAGTTGTGAATTATGAGATGGATTCCATGTATTAAAACCAAGTTTGGGTTCTAATCAATCTGCTGGTTGATGTAAAACTCATTGGATGTAAATGGGTATTCAAGAGAAATATGGACATGTAAGGTAAAGTAAATACCTATAAAGCATGTATAGTGGATAAAAGGTTTAGACAATGTCAAGGAATTCACTTTGAAAGAACCTTTTATCTAGTTTTCATGTTTAAATCCATCAAAAAATTTCTTTCCATAATTGTAAGGACCCGACCCCAGTTTCCCGGAGTCAGTGCATTATTTTATTACATTGGAATATAAACAAGGAATATTCATCCCAAAGGACCGAGTAGTTTAGTAGATTTGGAAACAAGATACATACATAAGTTTAACATTAAGACTTGAAATGGAATACAACATATAAGTTTTATTGGGAACATCAGTGACTATAAGTTTATCCCTACAAGTCATTCATAATAAACTTCTTTATATCAAGAGAAAATGAAACATAAGAAAGGGGTGAGATAAAATGCTCAGTAAGGGTAATCAATATAGTATAAACATAAATAATAAGTCAAGGTGAGTAACTAAAAGTACACTTTCCATTAAAAATAAACTTAAACATAAAATGGAAAGAATAAGATCTGAATAAATAATGTCATAATAAAACATAATCATGGGTATTATACTAGTCTAATAACCACATAAACTATCAATTACTAGTTTTATAATGAGGGAATGAATAATGAAGGATATAATAACTATAACCTTAAGGCCTCATGCCAAGACCATAAATAACCATTTTGTCAAGGCCTCATGTCATGACCTAGTTTGTCTCATGAGACATACTGATGCACCGAGAGGATATAGCAGGACCCAAACAACTCTTTCTAAGTCCAATTAATTCATTATATGAATGAGGATAAATATAAACAACATATACATTCATATTGAAACTAACATGTGAAATGTAGATAACTTTCCCCGAATATTAAGCATAAAAACTAACCATTCAGAGTAAATTGGTGAATGGTTTTAAGATAGTACATCCACATTCAAAATAATCATAAACCATTAAATTAAATATTTTATATGACATAATAAAATATTAATCCCAATAATAAATAAGAATCAACAAGAGTGTTGAAATAGATGAAGACACTCTTATAAAATCATTGAGTAATTCTTGAGATAAATACTCTTTTACTTTGAAAAAAAGAGTTCTTTTGGAAAAATATTTGTATAAAAATAGAAGTGAAGTAATATAGTATTTTCATAATATAATTATTTATTTTATAAATATAATGGTTTCCAAAAAAATATTATAGAGCTCCCTTGAAAATAGGTAAGAATATGAGAAATTCCTTTGAATCGGGCTTGTATTTCGGGAAGAATTTTTGAAAGATCCTTTTAAAACATATAACTCACCATAAATGAAAGTAGGATTCTGGTTGGTACATATATATATAACATTATCAAAAAATATATGAGGATTACATATGAATAAATAATAATTTAATTGATATAAGTAGAGAATAAGATTAACTTAAATGAAAATGGAGGTTCGGGTAGAAAACCCTTACCTTAAGTCTGAAGGTGTTCCTCACTTGATCTTAATGACCTGAATAATAAAATTTAGGTTTATAAATTAATGATTTCAGAACCTCCTCTACCTATAATTGATTTATTATAACCTTATTAGTTTTATTCATGGCCTTCTGATGGGTTAAGAGATTCAATTTCATTGTTTGGGAGTGTTTTCTTCCTTGGTTTTCATGATCAGTTTACTTATATTTATGTATGGATAAACATGTAGAATGATAATTTTTGTCCAGAATGGAAGTTGTATGTTATTAGTGAACAACCAGAATATTACATGGTCATAAAATTCATTTGGTTATTGGGAGTGAAGATGAATCGTTATATAAAAATTTTAAGGACGAATGCCTGGGTTAATTGGTGGTCCTTGATCACAACGAACATATGGTTAAACCATCAAAATGATTTCATGACCATAATTGAATATGGTAATAGAAATTGAAAACTCGTCATCCTTTAATGTGATAAATTAACACATCTCAGATGATGTTTTCATTTCTAGTATAAAAGAATGCGAAAAGAGAGATGTTGGAGAATTATTCCTTTATCATAACAACATTATAGTACATTTAAGGTACTGGATTCATCACAACATTTGGATAAAATGAGGTGAGTAAAGAAAAATAAAAGAAATGAACTTGAAATAAAAGAAACGAGAAGAGGAATTTACCTCTTGAAGTAATCTTCCTTGATAGCCTCTTTAGGGGAGAGGTTTTGGTCTTTTTATGATACCAAGGGCTGCTGGACATGGGGGAGGATCTTGGGGAAAGATTTTATCAGAATTTAGACAATTCACAAGACTTGAGTGGAGTGAATAGAAGAGCGAGTGAGGGGAGGGGTTATAGTTGAGGAGAGGATTAATTTTTGAATATCTTAATCATTATTTTATTATTTTGCTCAAGACCAACAATAGTATTGATTCTTCTGACCAAGAATAGTAATATGTGAATGTGAGTTCAAACCAAGTGGTCTTACATCATCCTTAAATCACATATGACTCAATAAATCATGTATTCAGTATTTATCATAAATTATTGTATTTTACTATTCACTTAAAATTGATGTATTTTAGAAAAATATAAAAAAATCACCTTACCCATTTTTCAACATGTAGAATCCAAAAATGAAGTCCATTTTATCCAAATAATTTTTTAAATATGTGAAATTTATTTTTTAAATAAAATAATTATTTAATTGAAAAATACATATTTTAAATTTAAAACCGATTTTATAATACTTTCAAAAATTGACTAAGGTCTTATTAAATTATCCTAAAATTATTAGACAAAAAAATATTTATTTATAAATACATCTTATGAAAATGAATTTTCTTTTAAATCAATTTATTAATTTAAAATTGTAATTAAATATTTATTACTCACAAAAATACCAACACTTAATTATTAATTTCTAAAATACTCTATTTCACTTATAAGATGTCTAAATTTTATTTATACCTTCATGAGTGTGGATACTATTCATAAGGGTTATATTACTATTAATAAGGGTACATTATTATTCATAAGGCTCAAGTTACTATTCAAAAAAAATGTAAGTTGATCTTATCAGACTCTAAATATCTTACTGAACGCAACCGTGTATGTCATTTTTTTGAAATTCAAATCATAGAGGTGGTAAAATTTTGTTTACTCACTAGGTTATAATAAAGTGGTGTTTTATAGAGACTCAATGTTTCATGCATTCAATATTAAATTTAATTTCAAAATCTTGGGGTGTTACATTCTCTCATCCTTACAAAAAATTCATACTCAAAATTCACATAATGTTACCTCATAAAAATATTTGGGTAGGTCTTTATCATAAGCTCATCAGGCTCCCATGTTGCCTCTTCGATGTTATGATTTTTCCAAAGTATCTTTACCAGTCGAGTTGTCTGATTCCTCAACACCTATTCTTTAGTGTCCAGAATCTGGATAGGCTCTTAACAGTATGATAGGTCAAGTTACAATTCTATTCCTTCATAAGTGAGGATATGTGTTGGGTCTGGCATGTACTTCCTCAAAAATGAGACATGAAACACATTGTGTACTTTTGACAAGTTAGGCGGTGACACGTGCCTATCATGGGGTGTGGAAAAAAATTATTTACTAAGTTAAAATGAAGTATAGTGATTAACCTAGGTCCTCTCTAGAGAGGATTGCACAACAATCAAGTTGTCACCTTAAAATTAGAGAAAGAAGTGAGGTTGTTTTTTTAGATTGTTTGATTTTGAAAATACAAGAAAGAAACTAAAAAAAGGAAAGAAATTAAGATCAAATTTATAAAACAAGTGATTGGAAACTATTATATGAGATGATGATTAATTCAGGGCCAGTTTTCCAATTTTAATTCTATCATAGTTCAACTTATCCAATTTTCTTCTGCTAAGTTGATAAAAGTGAGAATCCATAATCGTTTCTTCTCAATACATTGGTCAAATTATAATGGTGCGAATAAAACTTACTAAAATATTAGATTGGTCTACTATAATTCCATTGTGTGATAGATTTGCAGAAAATACGCTCAATTTAATTAGGCAATTCCCAACCGGGTCTTGTTTATCCCAAACAATCAAGAACATTCACTACTCCCCACACACGTATCAGCGATCACCGAGTACTTCACTACTAAGACCTAATCTATTCCATCATATATTGATCAGAACCAAGTGGTAGGAGAAATTGATCATTGACCAAATAAATAAACATAATAGAATCTAAAATCAAAATACAATCGTATATGATAATAAAAACCGTTATAAGAAATTGAAATTGATTTCATAGAAGAGAGAAAAGGATCTTAAAACATTAAGTGAAAGAAAACATGAATTAAAAAATGGAAAAACATATCCTTCCCCAATCACATAGAAGTTTACCTCACCATGGTAAGGTTAATTTTGAGTAAGGGGTAATAAGAACTCATTACAAAACTAAGAAGAATAAAAGAGAGAAACAAATAATAGAAACTTTACCCCTCCAGAATCTGTTTGCCAGAAGTTTTCTTATGTACTGCCCAATAGATGGCTGAAACTCACTGAGGTCTCTTCTTATAAGATGTTTGGAATGAAGTTTTATATCAAACCTAAAAATTGAAAATTATTTTTACTGGTGTAAAGAAAGATATGTCCAAATCAATAAACATTACTTTTTCTGTCTTCCAAACACTGTTTCACCCACTCCACTTGGACTCGATCAAAAGATGCCTTAATGAAATCCTTAATTTATGAAATTTAATGTAAACTATTGTAATTCCCTGACCCCAGTTACCCAGAGTCGGTGCATTATTACGTAACATTTGCATGATCACAAAAGATCAAGTCTTGAAAGACCGATTAGTTTAGTAGCCTTGGAAACACTAGATACATTCATAAATGTTACATTACATCATAAAGTGAAAAAACTACAATAACATAGTCTCCATAGTCTACACTCATATCCCCTTCAGACTATCCCTGCAGGTCAGTCATAAAATATTTCTTCACATCCTGGGAAAAATAAAACATAGAAAGGGGTGAGCTCAGATGCTCAGTAAGGATAACAATATAGCGGAAACTTTCATAAATAAACATAATCATTTAAGGTAATGCATAACTAAAACAAAATACTTTTAAACATGAACTTCAGTATAATATGGCAAAAATAAAATGAAATAATTCCATTTACTTACTCACATGGATATTCTATTAGTCGAATAATCACATGTAATATCAATAACCACTTTCATAATGATGGAATTCATAATGCCAGACTATCATAACCACGTGGACAAGGCCTCGTGCCAATACTAAGCTGAGGTTGATGGTAATTCCCCTCCATTTCCTTATAATTATAAAAATGATTATAAAAGTACCCATGCTATCTACACATGAAGCATTAGACTTCAGGTTGGGCCTGCAAAATCTTCTCATTTTCATTAGTGTTGAGAAGTTAAGGCTTCACCTCACTAAGATAGTTCTGATAAATATGGTTATCTCTTCCACACTTGTAACATTTACAACTCCCAAGAAATAATTTCCTCAAATTCTTCTTCCCACATTTGTTTAATGTGGGAAGTTTTTCTTGCTTTCCTCATCTTCCATGATCAAAGTTACTCCCTAATATTGTCTGTATTGATCTATTAATTTCATTTGATATATGGGACCATTGTATCTCTCAGAATTCTAGTTCAACCTTCATATAACTCTTCACTATATCCTCATAGTTTTCATAGTATCGATTTGATAGACTATTCCATGGATGGGGTATTAGGCCACTAAAGGATCTATCAACCTTTACATTAGGATCCATGACAAAGTTAGATTTTTAACAAGAAATTCTTGTAAAGTTCATCTCATATCTTCCCACTGATTCATTTTCCTTTCACTTCAAATCTAGGAATTCCTTCTCCATTTTCATTCTCATTGAACAGGGAGAATATTTTTTGAAAAAGGTTACATTGAATTATTCCCACTATATAGAATCAATATTTATTATTGGATTCATGTTTTTAATTAGTTTCCACCACTGATCAGATTCTCCCTCTAAGTGGTACATAGATAGGGTGACTTTCTCTTATTCCAAATAATGAAGTATATAAAATATCTTTTCTATATATCTTATCCATTGTTCAGTAATAAATGGGTTGGTAGATACATTGAAAGAATATGGTTCTAGAAGCATAAAGGACTCAATGGAAAGTTGTTATCTTTGAGGTGAATCAGATCTCTTAGCTTGATTCAAGTTATTTCTCATAACTCAAGCCATTTGATTTATCATTCTCATGAATTTTTTCATTCTGGATTCCATCAAAGGGTCGTCAATGCATGGTTTGTTGCGCTCACTATTTATGTGGTTCCTTCTATTTCTTTCCATTTTCTAAAAGAAGAAAACCTTAGTGAGAAACATGTTTCTTTTAATAATATTATAATTATAAAATAAATATATTTCTTAAAAGATCATTCTTAAATATGTTATTATTTAATTACATTTTCTATAAATCCTTCATAGTTGTTCATAAAAAACTTGTGATTGACCAAACATACCCCCCAGGCTTGTCAAACCGGGAGTGAATCAAGGACCATTTTCATCCACCTGTTCCAGTTTGATTCTATATCAAATAGGTGTTTTTGTGTTTTACCCCTAGATACATCTTTTCTAGATCCACATACACTTGTTCATATCCAGATAGGGATTTCTTTCCTCAGAAACCAATTACTTAATACTTCACCAAAATACCATGATGTTTCCTTAAATTTTAACTTATCTATAAGGTTCTCCCTAAATTTTTCAAATCCTAATTTACATAAATAACTAAACCATCCTTTTATACCAACTATGTAATGCCTCCTTTTATTACATAACTTTTCATTACATTGTACAAAATAAAGGATATTTTAAAGTTTAGTTTCTTAAAAAAGGTATATAATACATGAAAACTCAAAAAAAATCTAATACGCTTGAAAGGATTCATAATAGGTTAATCCTAAGTAAATTTACTACATCTCATAACTTGGGGACATACGTTAAAGGAAAGGGTGAGCATAAGTCCCAGTAAGGGAAAGCAAGGGAAACAATTTACATGTAACCATGAGAAATATCAATAAGAACTTGAAGAATATAAAAAATCTATGAGAAAATGAAAAAGGTTAATATAATAATAAGAATAACATGAATAATAACATGGAAATGTGGATACAAAATTTAAATGAGACATTCATAAGCATATCACCAAGGTTTTCCACTGAGGTTTCATAAAAATTGCTAAGGTTATTCACCAAGGTATCGTAAAACATGTCATCTCTAGAAATTAAATTCTTTACCCAATGAATTGGATCACTATAAGGGAACACCCTTTATATGTCTTAATTAATGTGATCCACATAGATCATAATAAAACATTTCATAAATAAACTATGTAAAATAAAATAAACGGGTTTTATATAAAAAATCATGATGTTTTAAAAGGCGCTTAAAGACAAGATTATTATGTCATTTTTAAACCATGGAAAGGGAATGAGGATTTCATGTATGTTAATACCATAATAAAATAAATAATTTGTACATATAGTTGAATACCCCTGGAAAATAAAGATTTTTGGGTATTAAAAAAAAGATAATTTCTTAAGAAGAGAGAAATGTTGAGAAGTAATTTGGCACCATAACAAGTATAAAAAGTGGTTTTAGAAATGGGTGAAATGAGAAGGAACAAGGGTCTATCATTTATAATATAATCTTATTATAGTAATGGGATAAAATAAAGTGTACAAAAGAACTTAGTTTATAAATTGGAGGACATACCACATAAAAAGGGAACTAGAATAGAAAAGGGAAGTGGAGATTTCCCTTACCTTGAAGAGTTGTTCCCAAAACTTGAGGATTGGGGCCTTGGGGTATTGAGGAAACTTTGGGAGGTCTCCTTGTGAGGTAAAAACACCATATATTCATGGTTAATTGATTGGGAAAAAAAGTAAATATATAAATTTATGGGTATTTATAGAAAAAGTGGAGGATTTGTTTAATAATTTCCAAATATAAACCTTTGAAATCTTGGTTGTGGAAAATGAAAAAGCATGGAAATTCCCATGGTATTTTTCCATGGTTTTGGAAACTTGGGTATTATTTTATGTTATTTTAATCCACAATATTTGATCATCATTTTATATTATTTCTTATGGCATGGAAAAGTAAAGTTTCCACAAAAATAATGCTTTTAGTGTTAAAATTTTCATTTTAGACTTTGAAAAGTGAATTATAGGTTTGGAAATTGATTAAAATATATTAAAATACTTGATATTAATAAAATAAAATATTTTATGTTTTTTATTTTGTTTAATTAGTTATTACATCATTATGAAATAATTATGAAGTCATTAAACATAACAAAAAACTCAAACTGTATTTTTACTATTCACAAAAAATAAAGTATTTTATAAAATTCTCATAAATTTACCCAATCCTAATCTTGATTTTATGATTTCAAAAATGATATTTATTTTTTCAAAATAATTCTCTAAATATTATAATTCTAACTTTTAAATATAAAAAAACTTATTTATTAGAAATAATAGCAGATTGAAAGTGCATAGTAAAATTTATGACACTTGAAAAAAAATATTTTATCATTTATATTTAAATAAAAGTGTTTTATAATAATATTTCATTAAAATAATTATTATTAATAATACCTTAGTTTATTATAAAAATTTATATCATTTATGAAAATTATAATTTATATCTGAAAAATCAATTTATCAAATTCCATCTCAATTTTATTTAGAAAAAACTATTCTTAAAACGAAATTGATGGAAAAAAATTATTTATACAATGGAATTAAAATTTATGTAACTATGGCCTCAACACATAACCCCTAATAACTCCCTCATACAACCTAAGGATAAGGTGTGTGATGGTGATAGATTCATAGGGTGGCTCAGCTAACATCACCAGAGTAGTAATTTCCACTAGCTTGAACTTCTCACATAGGTGATTTTGTTCTAGCTTCACTTTTTGAACCTCGGCTTGGGATTGTTCAAGAGAAAACCCTAGTGATTCTACCTCCCCCCCAAGCTCTGAAAATGGGATTTATATAGTATGACTCTACAGTTTGAGGCCATTGTTTCTCCTTTCTATATTAATTATTATTTATCATTTCTAATAACAAATTATAACGTAAAAAATTATTACCAAGGGTATAGTTTCCGATGATCATATTTGACCAATGGTTAAAAAATAGTTAAATACCTATGGTAAAATTTCCCTTTATACTCACTTCATTATCAAATATATATGGTTTTGTTGTGTACAAAATAATATAATAGACATTTTATTAGAAAACAAAAATTATTTAAAAAAAAGTATGGGTCGTTAACTATCAGCAACCTGAGGTCTTCCATCCCCTAAGAAGGTGGGAGGATAATACTATTGGAAATCCCAAGTTAGATCTTCCATAGTCAGGGTAGGCTGGGTAGCACCCTAAAAAATGTATAAACCAAATAAAAATGTCATTAAACCGAGCATCAGTGCCCAATGGAAGATCTGTAGGAGGTGCCTCAAGTGTCACTACAGAAGGTACTATGGGTGGATCAGGGCCCACCACCTCTGCAGTGTCCCCATCAACACACTCTTGGTATACAGTATGAGTATTTAATGGTTTCATATCTCTACAATTTCCAAGTACACTCCTCAGTCAGGATTTATAACCGATAGAAAAGGCAGATAAGGGAAGTGATAAAGAAAGGGTGGGTACAAAGCCTCCTTATAGCATGATTTAACCCTCAACCATCTATTAGAGATAGGTCTAGGTAATAAGATAAGGTCTCAAAAGGATCTTAAGATACACATCCTACTACCCACTGCTAAGGTTGGGTCAGGGTCAAGGTCTCAAATTACACATATAAGTTTCCCATTTCATTTTAATGGTTGTATTCATTTTAATTCCTTTATAAATTTAAATCCCTTTAAATGGTTGAATTAGATGGATCTCCATTTCCAATTTATAAGGGATCAAACACCTTATAAATTGAAATATTGTCTAATTAATCCTAACCATAACATGTTTCAACTCATGTGATGAAAGGTTCATGGATTAACGTTCCATAATTGACTACTTAAGGTGTCTACTTTAACCTATAAAGGAAAACACTTTTAGGTTAAGTCAGACACCTTAAGAGTCAGTTATGTTTCCTTAGTACTATAATAAATATCAACATAATTTCATTTATATATAAACAAAGTACTACAACAAGCACATGCATCATAGGCAATGCATGTAGAAAGTAGATATGGCATGGCATAATGCATGGAATTTTAATCCTATGGTGCCTAGTATGATGAATAATTTGATACACCCTCATATCCTTGGTCTAGGGTAAAAATCCCAGAGTAATAACATCAAATCTAATAATAACACAAAACAAGTGTCTCGCCCAACGGTGAAATCCATGAAACCGTAACAGAGCAAGCAATAACAACATTTACCCATCCCTAGTAATTTGGGTTCCCCCTATACATGGGTTAACTACTCCCAAAAACAAGCTTATTACCAAATTTCAATATCCTAGTCTCTTGTCTAATCCCAAATAGTAATACAAAAGAAAAATAACATATAATACCTCTTTGTAGCATTCTGCCCTGGGTTCCACTTAACGGTGCCCTGAGACGGTGGCCGCAATACCTTAAACACACCTCCCCAAATGCCAGAGGCAACCAACTAGTAGAAAGGTCCTAGGGTGTTTCCATGGGGATATTATTCCCTCATAGATCAGAGTGATCATAGTATAAAAAAATAGATACTAAATTACAGAAGCATAAATAAGAAGAAACAGAACAATAAAATTAAATCAAGGAAGATAAATAAATAACTAGTAGAAGCTGAACTGAATAGATATCAATTATAATGATGTTCATGATGCTATAAAAATTAAGAGTACACAGGGAACAAGGGATATAGGCATAAGAAACATGCTATACAAAATACCAAAAAGATAAAAAAATTGCTACTACAACCATCTCGATCATAGGATCAATACTCTACCCCATAATCTATCCTAATGTTGTAAATCAAACATCATAATCTATCTATTTCCCTTTTTTATACCTGAAATCATGAAGTCTTATTAGGTACCAAGGATGGCTCGACTAGGGTGTGAGATACAATATCAGTAGGCCACCACCAATGGTGTCTAGATCAAACTATTTCATGAAATATACAAATAAATAGTGTTATATAATAAATAATAAATAAAAGGAATTAAATAAATAAATAAATACTTTGGTCCAGACTCATTAATGGACACTTGACCGATACCACCTACTTTTATCTAATCCAAATGTCTAAACTAAGGTACATATACAAGTGACATGGTATATAAACATTGTGCATCATGAATTACATTACAAGTGTGGATTGACCCCCAAGCATGTGGTTTGGCTTAGTATATGCATACCTAGAATATCAATAAATCATGATCATAATTAAATAAAAGTCATAACTTATAAAACAACCATGTAAATCCATCAAATCCAATGCGACATCTTGAGTGTAAGAGTTGGTGTCCTAGAACCAACTGGTTTTACTTTGATTACATGGATATTTAACGTATTATTACATATTGTTCATTGTTATGCATGATTATGATGTAATAATGTCCTAGAGTATTTTTTGCATTGATAAGGTCATGGTAGTTCCCCACTATGATGAGAACCTTGAAATTCTATAACAATATTCTGAAATATAGTTATGCGATTTGATGAAATGATATGATAAGACACATAGCATGAAGACCATCAGGTGCGAGTACTCGTAAGCATATGAGACTTCCTCTCATGAAGTTTGCACTTGGTAATCTCCAAGATAGAAGATTTTAAGAACAGACCCGCTAGTAGGAATTCTGCATGTTTTGGTGTCATCATATATTTCTATCTGCAAGCATGTGTAATGATCCTTAGACTTTAAGATTACCATTAATACGTGTCACAACTTATTCACTTTGATTTACTGATGAAAACCGTCACGCAGACAGTTGGCAGGAATTAGGGTACATTGGGTGCATCCTGAGTGGCATGTTATTAATGGATAAGTCGAGGAAAGATTTTTCCCTTCCATTTATGGAAGTTGATATCTAGACCCTTTTATTGAAATAGAACCATCACACAAAATTCCATGGTCATGGTGTAACGACAAGTTTATTTCAGGTAGTCAAAGAACGACGTATCAAGCATAAAAGTTGATAACACAGTCATGAAACCTGCTTGATGAGATATTGCGACAAAGGGATTATATTACACAGTGAGCATTCATATGTGGATGTTGTTGTTGTGACTTTACATTCTTTCTCTTGGGTGCATTGACCCATTGCTAGATAGTACTCTTGGACTTTTAGTAAGTTCGCCTAATGCCAACAAGAAAGAATCCCAGAGGGTCACACACTAAGTGTTTTTGGTGGTCACAGTTAAATTCTATTTGAATTTAATTAATGAAATAAATATTATTCTCAAGACCATGGAATAATTTTATTCAAGTTAAAATGATTTTATAAATTAAATTAAATATAATTATTTATTTTATTGATCATTTAATAAATATTTATTTACTAGTTTGTAAATAAAATATTTATTTAAGAGAATAAATTATTTATTTATTTATTCAGGTGTTCAATAAATAGAAGTGGAGTTCGAGCGGACCAAGGTTGGTTCGGTAGTAAAATAATTATTTGCAAGATGGTAAATAATTATTTAACTAGTTGGCACAAATTAAAATAACGTTGCTATTATTTTGTGACGCGTAATTTTATTTATAATTCCGTTTCGTGCAAGTTGGCGCACCATAAATAATGATGCGGTATTATTATTAAATTCATGGGTTTTCTCTAAGTTCATGAATGTATTTTATTGTTTCTATGCAATTAAATATTGTAACTGAAATTCCTTGTATATAAATAGGAAAGTATGCTTATTGTTCTATACACCACACCACACACCAGGTGAATTGAGAATTGTTGAGCCAAACAATTTCTCTCTCAAATCCTCTTCTCTCCCCTCTCAAGAACAAGAGACATTCTTCAAGGCCAAAGAATAGGTGGTCAAGAACAACTGACACAAGACACTCGATTCGTCGTGCTAGCACCCGGAGAATGAGCGGTGTCGATCAAAGGCCATAGGAGCATGTTTGGATCACCGCTAGAGGGATTCTAGTTTGGATCCTTACAAGCACATTGAGATAATACAGAAGGGTCATTCCGGACGATCAACATCATCAATGAATAAAAATACCAAAGATACATGTATTATTTTTCTTTATGAAATTAATTAAATTAATTATAAACATGATGTGGAAGATTATTTCTAAAGGTTTCGGGCCTCTTTCTTCTTTATCTAAATCTTTGATTATATTCTGTGGAGACTGGCATTCATCGTTGCATTGATCCCAGAATAATCATTAATCATGGTAAAAATCAAAATTGGGTGTCATCCCAACCATGCTTCCTCTATGCCTGGAACCTTCAAGTGGTATCAGAGCAGTTACATCATAGTTTATAATTATTTAAAATTTTCATTGATTACTTAAACATTTCGTAATTTAGTTGTTTCAATTCAAGTTAATCATTCTGAAAATCTGAATCTCAAGATCTATTCCTCCTCTTTCATTTCTCGTTCACCTTACAGAAATGATCTTTTCTTTTAATTTTGATTAAAATAAAATAGAGGATCTCATCTGGAGGTGGCAAAGCTTCTTGGACGTACAACACCAGAACACACGGCGTGTATTCGGCAGTACACACCGTGTAGTCAAGATTCAATGCATCAGACCAGTCTTCCAAACCAAGTCGTGTGTTGTAGTCTTTCTAAGTATTAAATGACACTATGTGTTGACCAGGAATAGGTGGCACATGGTTTCCGGATTACATGTCGTGTGGCCCAATAGGCACGGTGTGTAGTCCCTTCGGATTAGGGTTGAACCATATACCTCATACATGGATTTCCCAGCTGGAGACCTTGTAATGAGGAACAACACAGCATGTGGCCCACTGGATACGCCATGTACTCCGAATATTTCCAAAGTATACTCACATGTCGTTTCCCCGGGCGTATACTTCAGATAGATGATGAAAAATAGTACATGTCGTGTAGTTGGAACTACATGTTGTGTACTCATCCAAATTACACAGATTTATTAAAATTTATTATTATATTATACAAACCCTTGATATGTGTATCATTGTGCGGGTGTAAAGCTGAGGCACAACACGTGATAGTGTTTTATATATATGTGTTTAATTCAACATCTGCGTAATGTTCATTTCTACTCATTGGGTAGTTATGAATAGGAATTCACCGGGTTGCCTCCAAGGTACAAGTTACGTACAAAGATAATTTTAAATGAATTTATTTGTTTAAAATTATGATGTATGAGAATCTCAAGTAAATTTAGAAAAGGGTTTAAGATAAAAGGAATGATTAATTAAAGATAATAATTAATTGATTTAGGCGTGATTTATCTTAAACAAGAATGATTAAATAATTGTATGCTAGTTTTATTTATGCATAAATATCGTTGCATGTATGGATGATCATGAGATAGACCAAGACCTTTGTATGTGGATGGTTTCTGTTGGACTCCTCATGTATTAATTACGTTTTAATGATCAAAAATCTTATTCAACCTAGTTAACTCCTGTAAATTATATCAAATCATGTGTATTAATGATTAAAGTATTATCATGCTTTAAGAAGAGCCATTCAAGATCTTAATTGCTCTATATTAAGTTTACTTAATTTATACTATCTTTGATCTACTCTCATAATATCTTCTTTGACAAATTCTTAAGTCTAATCCATTCTATTATCATCATTGCTTAAGTCTGAACACAGTTACTTTGAAAATTCTGAGACACCGTGAGTCTGCCACTGGTTATGTCTTTCTGGAACCATGAAGCAAGACACTGTGAAGCTGATACCGTGAAGTAGACACCATGAAGCAAGACATCGTGAAGCAAACACCCTGAAGCAAGACATCGTGAAGCAGACACTGTGAAGCAGACACCGTGAAGCTGACACTGTGAAGCAAGACACCGTGAAGCAGGCACTGTGAACAAGACACCGTGAACAAGACACTGTGACCCTGAGACACCGTGAAACTCAGACACCATGATCAATCGAGACATCGTGTGAAGGAGACATCGTTTACATGACTTACTATGACACCATTTCTTAAACTATTTTTTCGTCTTTCAATTTAATTTCTAATGGTCATATTTGAATATTTTAATTCACTAACATAATTAATATTTCTTTGTAGACATATCATCGGACAGTACGAGGTATGAGGTGCATAATATATGCAACCTGTCGGATCCAACATATGCATTATAAGATAAAATCAAAGTGTGTCCAAGAATCAAAGTGCGTGATACAAAAACAAAAAATCAAGGTTGTGAGCATGATAACAAAGGACACACTTAGAGCAAGTTTCAAAAGAAAGGCTTAATGCATGCAACTCGACACTACTGAAGAACACACGAATCATATTTGAATATTAGAGAACATATTCTCTTTGTTGAACCTCACGATGAACACAAGATGAATTGAAACACTCTGTTTTACAGACAAGGACTCGAGATCTGCATCTGCTTCATCTCAAGAAGTCCAAATCTGCAAATACTAACACTCAGAGCACTTCTAAACCCATCTTCATATTTCTGCTCTGTTCTGTATCTGTTTATTACCTTTCAAGCAGAGTGTGTACCTTTAGAAAAACACACTCTGTCTCATGCATTAAACTGAAGGATATAAGATATCCTTACTCAACCATTCTTTTACTCTTGTGTATACCTACTGATAAGTGTGGAAGAGGTCCCTGTGTGGCCTGATATTTTGTCCCCATGAAAACTGTATAAGAGGTCCTTGTGTGACCTGGATAGTTTGTGTACTATTGTTAACCTTGATCCAGGGTGTGGATCAAAGTTTATTTATATAAAATGCTTAGTGTCAGGTGATCACCAAGTGGAGTGGATTAGGTCTCGTATTGAGACTAAAACACTTGTTTCATATCCATTGTGCTGCTTAATTTAGTTTTCCCAGTTTTATTGCTTTACTGTATAATCCAGAAATCACTAATTTCACTTTGATAGTTAGTCTTGGAAAGAATTTATAACTGGCTTGTCTTAGTAGAATAACTTCAAAAGTAATATTAATAACACAAATTAAGATTACTGAGAATTAATCAATCTTCTATAAAGTTACTTAAATAGTCAAACTCTTATAATAGTATAACCTTGATTAACTGGGCTGTATTTAATCTTTGGGGAAACCTTTTTAGAAATACTTTTTACATAAATTTTTATAGTTACTCAATTCACCCCTCCCCTCTTGAGTAATCTACTCCGACCAACATTTGGTATCAGATGTTGTTTATTAGAACTCTGTGTAATCTTATTCAACTGTGATTATAGTTGAACCTTAAAGATCTCTAAATTTCTGTTAATTCTAAATTTCTAGATCTTTGAAAGTAATAATTTATTACGGATAATATATTGGAAGGTGCTGCAACCAACAGACCACCATTCTTTAATGGAACCAATTATGCTCAATGGAAAATTAAAATGAAAATTCATTTAGAGAGTATGAGTTTTGAAATTTGGTCATCCATTATAGATGAATACAGAATTCCTGCTACTGATAGAATCACATGGGATGAAACAACCAAAACTGCCTACAATAATAACTACAAAGCTATGAATTCTTTATACTGATCCTTAGGATATGAGGAATTTAATAGAATTTCTACTTGCAAAACTACCCATGAAATTTGGGATACCCTGTCTGTCTCACATGAAGGAACATATAGTGTAAAATAAATGAGACTTAATACTTATACTATCAAATATGATAATTTTAAAATGAAACCTAATGAGCCTATTTCTGACATGTATCTTAGGTTCAATGAGATTGTCAACACAATGATTTCTCTTGGAAGAGAAGTCACTGCCAAGGAACAGATCATGAGAATCCTTAAATGTCTACTGACAGATGGAGGGGAACCTCTGTCTCTATTAGATAATCATGCGACATCAGCAAAATACCTATAAAATAACTCATTGGGAAACTGATGATGTATAAGGAATAGATAAAAGTCAATAAAGAGGAGGATGAACCAAAGAGGAAATCTGTTGCATTCAAGACCACCACCTCTAAGCACAAAGACAAAGGGAAACTGGAAGCTTCTGTAGAAAGCTCCACTAGTGAACAATCATCATCTGACAGTGATGAGGAGATGTCTCAACTAGCCAGAAGATTCAAATTATTTTACAAAAAGAAGAACTTTTTCAGAAAGCCTAACTTCAAGGGAAAAAATGACCAAAAAGAAAACTAGGAGAAGGACTGGAAAAGAAGTGAAAAAACTGATGAAATTGTCTACTATGAATGTAAACACAAAGGACATATAAAGGCTGACTGTCCAAAGCTCAAGTACAAAAAGAAATATGAGGACAAGGATAGGAAGTACAAAAAGGCAATGAAATCAACCTGGAGTGCTTCTGAGGATAGTTCAAGCGACTCGGAGACATCACATGATGAACATGATAACAAAGACAATATGTGTTTTATGACAAACACATATGAGGTAACACTAGACTCTTCTGTAAACAATTCATATTATTCTGAAGATGAAAGTGACTCTGAAAATATGACTAATGAAGAAATGTTTGAATACTGTAACATGCTTGAGGAAACATGCAATGAACTAAAAGACAAATATAAATCATTAAAGAAACATCATTCTCTTACTGTAAATGTTAAATCTGAGCTCACAACTGAAAAGGATAAAAATGTTCAACTGCTCAAAGAAAACAATGAATTAAAAATGTCTAATGAGCAATTAAAGAGTTACCTAGAAAAGTTTAATAATGGGAAAAATACCCTTACCCAAATGCTAGGAAAACAAATTTCCCCTAAATACAACACTGGAATTGGTTATCAACCTGGTAAAAGAAACCTTAGTAGAACAAATTTTGTTTCAAAATCTAGGACATACAGTTTTACTCCCAGTTCTGGACTCAAATCAACTAATTCAGTCCATGATACATATTCTATTGTTTCAATTTTTTGTGGACCAAATAAAGTTTATTTTTCAAATACTTTACACAATGCTTATAGGAAACCTATGAGACAAATATGGGTTCCTAAAGCACTTAGGACTAATATTACTGGACCCAAACAAGTATGGGTACCAAAATCTGTTTTTTATTAATCTTTTTGAAGGAAAGCTTCTTAAAGAGCTCCTACAAAAGTCTATGGTACTTGGACAATGGATGTTCAAGGCACATGACCTGAGACTACCCATTCTTTAAGAACCTGATAAAAGTAGATGGAGGACATGTCACATTTGGTGACAATTCCAAGATAAATATTATTTTCCTCGTCCAAATCGGTAACTCTAACTCATTTTTAATTTCTAAAGTACTGTTTGTTGATGGTTTAAAATATAATCTGCTTAGTATCTCACAATTATGTGATGATGGATTTCATGTTATATTTAAAAATGATGCTTGTAATGTATTTAATTCTAAAGATGAATTAGTATTTTCTACATTAAGAAATGAAAATGTTTATTCTGTTAATTTATATTATTTAGCTTCTAAAAATGCTTCATGCTTAAGTGTATTTCATAAAGAATCTTGGATCTGGAATAGGATACTAGGACACTGTAATGTTCACTACCTTATGAAACTAACAAGAAAAAACCTAGTTAAAGACTTACCCAAACTTGAGTTTCCAAATGACAAAGTGTGTAATCCCTGTCAAAAGGGAAAACAATACAAAGTTTCCTTCAAACCAAAGAAAGAAGTGTCAACTTCTCAACCTCTCGAACTGGTTTACATGGATTTTTTTGGACCATCTATAGTTTCTAGTTTAAATGGGAAGAACTGTGTTTATGTTCTTGTATATGACTTTTCTAGATATACTTGGACCTTCTTTATGGCTCACAAAAGTGAAGCCTGCTCTTACTTTACCAAATATGCCAAGTCTGTCAAAAATATTAGTGGACTTAGAATTAAATCATTAAGAAGTGATCATGGCTGTGAGTTTGAAAATAAAGAGTTTGAATCCTTTTTCTCGCAAAATGGTTATAGTCACAATTTATCTACCCCTACAACACCTCAGCAGAATGAAGTTGTAGAGAGAAGAAATAGAACCCTGCAAGAAATTGCTAGAACATTGCTTAGTGAATATGAACTACATATTTATTTTTGGGCTGAAGCTATCAATACAGCATGCTACATAATCAATAGAGCATTGATCAGACCTATTCTTAAGAGGACTCTTTAAAAATTATGGAACAATAGAAAACCCAAGGTTAGATACTTCAAAGTTTTTGGTTGCAAAGTCTATATTCTTAATACCAAATACAATCTTGAAATTTTTGCATCCAAAAGTGATGAAGGTATCTTTTTAGGATATTCCATGTCTAGTAAAGCCTATAGAGTGTCCAATAAAAAAACTAAATGTGTGGAAGAATCTGTTCATGTAAAATTTTATGAAATGGATCCACATGATCCTAAAACCATCCTAGAGAATCTGGAGGATGATGTATCAAATCTGAACATCAATTCAAAATCCTAAAATTCTTTTGTGAAAGAATCTATGAAAAATTCCAACTCTGGAAATTCCTTAGAATCAAGTCACGATGAACCTGAATCTGTTGATGAACCTGAAATTACTAGTCCCTCTTTCTCTAGAACTGTTAGAACCCTTAAGAACCATCCCTTAGATGTTGTTGTAGGAGACTTAGACAAAGGAACTCAAACTAGAGCTTCTCTTAGAAATTAGGTTGAACATCAAGTATTCTTGTCACAACTTGAACCTAAAAACATTAATGATTCTATCAATGATGAATTTTGGGTGATGGCTATGCAAGAAGAACTTAATCAGTTTAAAAGGAACAAAGTTTGGAAACTTGTTGAAAGACCCAAGGACACATTCATCATAGGCACTAAATGGGTGTTTAGAAATAAGGTAGATGAAGTTAGTAACATAGTTAGAAACAAGGATAGATTAGTTGCACAAGGCTAAGGAATTGACTATGAGGAGACCTTTGCACCAGTAGATAGACTTGAAGTCATCAGAATTCTGTTTGCCTATGCTGCACATCTGAATTTCAAACTATATCAAATGGATGTTAAGAGTACATTCTTAAATGGGCATATAGATGAGGATGTTTTTGTTGAATAACCCCCTAGATTTACAAACTCCCATTTTCTAAATCATATTTTTAAACTATCAAAGGCTTTATATGGTTTAAAGTAAGCTCCAAGATCTTGGTATGATAGATTGATTACTTTTCTTATTTCCAAAGGTTTTACAAAAAGAATATCTGATACTACCCTTTTTATAAAACAAATTTCTAATGATGTTTTAGTTATTCAAATCTATGTAGATGACATTATTTTTGGATCTTCAAAGAATTAGTTATGTGTTGATTTTTATAAAATGATGCAAAATGAATTTGAAATGAGTTTAATGGGGGAACTAAAATTCTTTCTTGGATTTAAAATCTTTCAAAATAATGAGAGAAATGTTTTAACCCAAAGTAAATATACTATATATCTTCTAAAAATTTTTGGATTGGATAGCACTAAAAGTAGTGACACTCCCATGAGTACCACATGTAAGTTGGATCTTGATGAAGATGGAAAATTTGTTGATCAAACCACTTATAGAGGAATTATTGGAAGTTTAATCTACTTAACTGCTACTCATCCTGACATTATGTTTATTGTGTGTATGTGTGCTCGTTTTCAAGAAAACCCTAAGGAATCTCATTTAAATGTTGTAAAGATAATTTTCAAATACCTCAAGCATACACTCAATCTAGGACTATTTTATCCTAAAGGACAGTCATTTGAATTAGTTAGTTATTCTGATACTAACTTCGGTGGCTGTAAGTTAGATAGAAAAATCACCTTTGGAACATGTCACCTTTTAGGAAAGTCACTAGTATCATGGTGTAGTAAGAAACAAAATTCTATTTCATTATCTACTGCAGAAGCTGAATACATAGCTGCTGGCAGTTGTTGTGCGCAAATTTTGTGCATAAAACACACATTACTAGATTATGGATATCAATTCAGACATGTACCTATAAATTGTGACAACAAAAGTGCTATTAACATCTAAAAAATCATGTTTCTCATTCTAGGACAAAGCACATTGATGTAAGACATCACTTTTTGAGAGATCATTATCAAAAAGGTGATATCACTTTGGAATTCATTGGTATTGAATATCAAATTGCTGATATATTCACCAAACCATTAAATTCTGAGAGAATATACTACATCATACATGAACTAGGCATGATAAATCTCAAATAGATACCTTACTTGTTACTGTTTCAGGTCTTACTGTTTGATATCTTACTGTTTTATACTTTACTGTTTCATGATTACGGTTTCTCAGATAGTGTTTCGTATTACTGTCTCATCGTAATACTCAGTTACTATCTCTCATGTTTACTATCTCACCGTAAAGTTCATGTTTATGGTCTCATAGTTAGTATTCTGTGATTATTGTCTGACGGTTACTGTCTCACCGTACCGCACACTGAGAAGTTCATTCACTGTCTCGCCATGAAGTTTGTTCACTGTCTTACCGTAACATGCACTTACTGTCTCACCGTAATGACCAGACACGGTCTCACCATAAAAATTATTTATAATTTTTTTTTGTAAAAACCTGTATCTCGGTAATTATTCTTTTCCCATCCTTATTTTTCCGCGTTTTTATTTTTGTGACGTTTGGTATTCCTAAATGATAACATAAAGAAAGTATCACTCGATTCTTCACTCGAGGTTTCTTCTACTTACTCATTTAGAACCCTTTTTTATCCATGCAACCCTTATCTCTCTTGAACCTTCATTGAATTCCAATAATGAAATGTCCGTCATCGTCAACACCTGAGAAGCGTAGCTCAAAGAAGAAGAAGATTGCACCTAAGCTAACACCAGAAGGACCTTTAAATCCGAATCTGGTAAATCGCGTTGTTGTACATGAGAAATAGATTTACCCCAAATGGATTCTATCTAGTAATTCTCTGGTATTGAAAGTGTTAGGAAAACAAGGCTGGTTAGAGTGGTTCTCAAAGGAAGATAGACCCATCTACCCTAAGTTAGTGGCTCAGTTTTACCAGTACATACAGTTCTCTTTTGATTCTGGTGGTAGTTATGTAGTAATAAGTTGGGTTAATAGCCAGAGATACTCATTCTATTCAAGGTTATGGGCTTAATGCCTTAGGATACCTCATGAAGGCATCTGTGAGTATTATCAGAGAGGACTATTGGATCTGAATCTACAGATTATACACAAGAGGGGGGGTGAATTGTGTCTTTCATATTTTTCGGTAACTCTTTTGATTGAACGAGTCCTATCCTCTATGCTTTATCAGTTTTGATCATGCAGCGGAAATAAATAAAAGCAGGGACACAAATATGTATAGTGGTTCGGGGAACAGAAGGGCCCTAGTTCACTCCACCAATGCTCAACTCCACGAGCTTGGTGATTTTCACTATTTGGTCCTCTTTTCCACAGACCGGTTCATAACTGAGTACAACCAGTTTACACCTTTACAATCCAAGGAAAAACAAATTCTTCTAGTTAAAACACAAACCTACACAGCTTAAAACGAGAAGCTGGTTACTCAAGAATAAAAATAATTTCAGAAAGAAGTTTTCCAGTTGATCTTCACAATTGCAACAGAATGCAATTGACAACAGATGGATCATCGTCTCTAGAAATATTGATTTTCAAAACAAAGAAATTCTGAGTCGATCCTGTTGTAGTAGAAATAGAGATATAGTTCACAACTTCAGCAGTAGTAGATCCAAAAATAGATATTCGATGCAGAACAATTGAATCTTCTATCGAGTTCCTTCTTCTTAAACAAATAGAGCTTTGACGCTCCTTTTGAATCAGCAGAACTGGATACTTTTTGAAGTCTATGTTTTCCACCTTTTTTATAAAATATTGATCACCATACATGCTTGTACCTAGTGTTTCAGAGAGAACATATATAATAAATCTGAGCATATCTCCTGCACATTTAGATCCATAAAAGTCACCTCTTTATTCGCGATATTCAAAAATTTGAATTTACAAAGAAGTCGTAACTTCCCTTAATACTCGGCATAAAAAGATCCTTTTAATTCAATCTTAAATCCATTGATAAAACGGCTTTGAATCAGTCAAATTCATAGTTTGAAAACGACTTTAAATCTGGCTTGAAATCCGCCCAAAAATCAGCTTGCTGACCGCTGCTTAAAAATATCATCTGTTAAAATTTCTGACGCCAAACGTAAGGTTGATGACGTGGCCTCCAAACGTAGGGTTGATGACATAGTCTTTAAACGTAAGGTTGAAAACGTAAGGTTGAATTATAAATGTATGGTTGAACATCCATACTTTTTCTTCAACTCTCAAACGTACAGAAAAAGATCCATACTTTTACTTGATCCATACTCTTCCAAAAAACGTAAGGTTGTTTACAAAAGTAAGGTTGATGAACCATACTTTTGAGAAACAAACGTAACGTTTAGTACTTACGTACGGTTCTCCTTCCATACTTTTCTGATAACCAAAACGTAAGGTTCCTTCCTAACGTAAGGTTCTTCTTCCATACTTTGCTGAAAACGTATGGTTGTTTAACCATACTTTTCTCTTATCTCAAAAAGTATACACGCTTTTCATTCTTATGCTACGTTTATCCACGTAGGGTATGAACAGTGATTCTAGGATGCGCTAAAGTAGATTTTGCGCTACATTTATCCACATAAGGTATGAACAGTGATTCCAGGACGCGCTAAAGCAGATTCCGCGCTAGTAATAAATTCTGGTTATTTCAGGAGTAAAATAAATTAATAAATTCCTACAAAATACTAAATAAAATCATTAGAAAATAACTAAGGGTATTTGTGATCATAAAAATTATCATAAAGATATAGAGTATTATTTTCAATAATCTCCCCCTTTAAATAACATTATTATGTATTTTTGAAAACAATACTTTGCTCAATAATCTCCCCCTTTTTGATGATCACAAAACCCATAAGATAATAAATTTATTTAAATGAAATTAACTTTCAAAATTAGTTACATAAAGTTTTAGAATTTTGAGAGAATGAAATAATATTTAATTTTAGCAAAATTATTTTTAATAAAAATAACTCCTACAGAAAAAAAAATTCTTTAGAAATAAAAGGTTAGTTTTATCCAAATTTCTCATGTAATTATCCCCCTAAATAAAAATATGATGTTGTATGTGTCCAAATTATTTTTCTGAATAACCTTTAGAATAAACAATCTGGATAAGTATCCAAAACATTAAATATACAGAAAACCATTGAAATAAAGTTTTGTAAAATAAAATGTTGTGGTTATCCAAATTTTCTCCCCCTTTTTGTGATATCAAAAAGAATGATAAAGCATGGATTTTAACACATTTAATATTGCACTGAACTGTAGGTAAATGCTATAATGAACTGTTTAATAGTAAATGTATCTGATATACTGGAATATATTAACTTAAAACAGTAATAAACAAATAGAGAAAGAAAAAGATAAACAATGAAGGAAATTTTAATTCAAAAAACAGCAGTATATACACGACAATGATATACACAGGAATCAAGGTTTGGGTAAGATAGGCAACAGTTTCTATCTCCTCTGGATTGCAGACTTGATTTCTGTAAACTGTTCCTGAAGTCTCTTCATCATCCCATCTCCAAGTTTGATAATGAGCTCTCTGTTCTCTTGAGTCATATGAATATCCCCGATTAAATTGACTCTGAAAAACTCATGCATCCTTTCCTCTTTTTCAAAGAACACTGACAGCTTCTCTGATAACTGATTTAACAGGATTCTGATCGATGGATCACTAGATTTCAGTTGATCTACTAAAAACTTATGATTGTCCAGCAACACTGAAAAAGGAGCACTGTTACATTGAAGATCTTGTAACCTGTCATTCATGTTTCTCATCACAGTTGTGATAGCTTGAAACCTTCTGATTAAATCAGGTGAAGTACCTGATTCACTAACAGCATTATTCGCAACTGATGTAAATTGGTTCTCCATAAACAACTTTAGATCTGATAAATTTGACTTTATAACCATTTTAGATTTCAATTGTGCAACTGCAGTCAGCATATCATCTTTAAACATTTCAACTTCTTGCCTTGAGACTATACACTCCTTCAGCTTTTGAAACTTCAAATGTTCTAAGTCTAAGTCATTTCTCAGAATGACATTCTCAGATTCCAACTGAGATACTTTTCTGTTCAGTTATTCAATTTCTTCTTTCCTTGAATTAGATGCACCCTATGCTTGATTCATATTCACATGTTCTGGTTGATGCAGTAGTACCAAAGGTAGTGATTCAGCATCAGATTTTTCTTTTTCTCTGTCCTGAGAAGGTTGATCCACAGATCTTTCCTTAGAGTGGTTAAACTCCTCCACAGAAAAATCCTCTTGAAGTACCTCTGTTTGAGCTTCAGAAGCATGCTCACCACAGACATTAGCATCTTGGCCTTCCACTGGGTTTTCAAGAACAATATCTTCAGTAGTTTCCTGAGGTCTGGCCACTTCTTCACCAGGAACTGCCTCAGACTCTTGTTCCCGTTGAAGTGAAACTTCAACATCAGCTAGAATTTTTTGCTGAGTCTCCCTTTGAGCTTCTTCTGGAACTCCTGATCCCTCTACTGGTGATGTTCTTTTAGTAACATCTTCCATGACCATATCAACAACAACCTCTCTTACAAAAGCATAAGAAAATAAAGCTTCTATTGTTGTTTCCAATGCAGGGGAAGTAACTTCCTCATTAACAGGACTCTTTCTTTTTGATTGAAGTCCCACCTGACTTCTGTATTCCTCAACATCTTCCACTTCAAATCGAATCCTTATTGCTACATTGCTGACTCTGGATTCAGCTTGTCCCTCCTTGGACTTATCAGGTTGAGCCTGAGCACTCTCTGAGTCTTCCTCAGCTCCTACAGGCAAAAGTTTTCCTTTAATGGTGCTCCAGAAATATCCAATGCCAGCATTAAACATATTACTATGATGATAGTTCACTCGGGCATCCACTAATCTCACCATGTCTTTCTTAAACAGCAGTTTAGAAATAAATCGACCGAAAAGGTAGAAATTCATCTGGGCATCGCTTTGACAGCAGTAATTGAGATACCTTATCATGTACCTTGGTAAGTTTAACTTAATATCGCTTAATAGAAGAAACATTATATACATATCAGGGTACAAAATCTTTTCCATTTCTGCCATTCTTGGAGCTATTCCAGTCTGAATAAATTTGACCAAAATTTTCTGATCAGATTCCAAATCCTTGACAAACATTTTCTTTATATTCTTAGTAACAAAAATAAAAGACATGATGTCCTCTAATTTATACACAGAATCGCCAATATTTTTCAAATCGAAATGAAAAACTCCCTCATGAGGGCAGTTGAGAATCTGACCAATCTCTACTGATGAGATTGAGAAATCCCTATCCTCTATCTTAGCCAACATACTGTCCTCGGTATCTCCCAGACTAAACTGTATAGATTTGAAGAAGTATCTAAGTTTTACTTCATACAAAAATTCTGTATTTTCACTGTTGAACATCTATTCAAGATTCTGAAACGGCAGTGCTTGGTTCAACAACAGATTTGTCTGAAATAACCAGTCGAGATCAATTAGCTTGCCCTGTAAGATTTTTCTTCCCTCAGAGCGTTGTCTCTTGGCATTACTTGGCTCAGCTTCACTGGCTCTTTTAGTTCTTACCATCTCTACGAGAATCTCTGAAGGTTAGAATGTTAGGGTTTCATAGGTTCGAAGATTAGGGTTTAGGATCAGAAGTGCGATTTTCAGATTTCGAAAGGGTTTCGATAGAAGTGAAACGGTTTAGAAGTCAAAAAGGCTCTGACAGCCTTAATTCCCGTGTAATCACTAATCATTACATATTTTTAAATGAAATTTGAATATGGCGAAAAAAAATCATAAACATTATTTAATAAACAAAATAAAATTTACAAAAATAAAATTAAATAAAAATAAAAAAAAATAAAAATTATTTAAAATTAAATAAACCTAACTCCCCCTTAATAAAATCAAACCTTGCAGTGGGAAGTGGTTTAGTAAAAATATCTGCTAATTGAATTTCAGTATTTATAAATTCTAAAAATATATCCTTTTTAATAACATGATCTCTTAAAAAGTGATGTCTTATATCAATGTTCTTAGTTATAGAATGACTAATAGGATTTTTTAAAATATTAATTGCACTTGTATTATCACATAAAATAGGTGTATTATTAAAATTAAATCCAAAGTCCATAAGAGTGTTTTTCATCCACAACACTTGTGCACAGCAACTTCCAGCAGACACGTATTCTGTCTTGGCTATTGACAGGCCAACTGAATGTTGTTTCTTACTAGACCATGATACTAAAGACTTTCCTAAAAAGTGACATGTTCCTGATGTACTTTTTCTATCTGATCTACAACTTCCAAATTCTGCATCTGAATTTGAAATCAAATTAAAATCAGAAGTTTTAGGATAAAGAAGAGATTGAAAAACAGTTCCTTTTAAATACCTAAAAATTCTTTTAACAGCAGTTAGATGAGATTCTTTAGGATTTTATTGAAATCTAGCACAAAGACATACTGAATACATTATATCTGGCCTACTAGCAGTAAGATATAACAAGCTACTAATCATAACTCTATATAACTTGTTGTCAAATGACTTTCCAGTTTCATCCAAATCAAGTTTTATATTAGTACACATAAAAGTTTTAAATTTCTTATTGTTTTCAAGTCCAAATTTCTTAAGTAAATCAGTAATGTATTTGATTTGATTCAAAACATTTCTAAAATATTTTTGATAAATTTGAAGTCCTAAGAAGAAATTTAGTTCTCCCATCATACTCATTTCAAATTCTTCTTGCATTAACTTTGAAAATTCATGACAAAGAGTTTTATTAGTTGATCCAAAGATTACATCATCAACATAAATTTGAACCAATAAAACATTATTTTTTAAAGTTTTTTTAAAGAGTGTTGGATCTTCCAATCTAACAGTAAAATCATTTTTCAAAAGAAAAGAACTTAATCTTTCATACCAATCTCTTGGTACTTGTTTAAGGCCATAAAGAGCTTTAGTAAGTTTAAAAACAGAATCTGGTTTTTGAGAATTTTCAAAACCAGGAGGTTTCTCAACATAAACTTCCTTCATTAAATAACCATTTAAAAAGGCATATTTAACATCCATATGAAATAATTTAAAATTCATATAAGATGCATAGGCTAATAGGATTCTAATGGCTTATAACCTAGCCACAGGTGAAAAAGTCTCATCATAATCTATTCTTTCTTCTTGATTATATCCTTTAGCTACTAATCTTGCTTTATTTCTAGTTATTGTGCCTTGGTCATCTTATTTATTTCTAAAGACCCATTTAGTTCCTATTACAGGATAATTCTTAGGTCTTTCCACTAATTTCCAAACTTCATTTCTTTTAAACTGGTTTAATTCATCTTGCATTGCTATTACCCATCTTTCATCATCTAAAGCTTCTTCTATAGTCTTGGGTTCTTTTTGAGATAGGAAGGCAGAGAATTCTACTAGGTTTCCTAAGTTTCTTCTAGTTTGAACATAAGTTTCTAGGTCACCTATTACAGTTTCTAAAGGGTGATTCTTTAGTGTTATAGTCTGTCTAGGTAATATATTTAAAGGTTCTTCAGTATCATGTTCCTCTAAACTGGACTGAATTTCTTTTATATTATTTTTAAAATCATTCTTTAAGTTCTCAAGTCTCATGTTATCATTAGAGTCAAGTTCATCCATTTGATCTGTCCTTTTCTTAAAGGGATTAGATTCATCAAATTTCACATGAACTGATTCTTCAACAATCCTTGACTTCTTATTATAAACTCTATAAGATTTGGAGGTAGCAGAATATCCTAAGAAAATACCTTCATCAGATTTTGGATCGAACTTACCAAGATTATCCTTGGTGTTTAAGATGTAAACCTTGCATCCAAAAACTTTAAAGTAATTTACTTTAGGTTTTTTGTTATTCCATAGTTCATAGGGTGTCTTTTTTAAAATAGGTCTAATTAAAACTCTATTAATTATATAGAAATCTATATTCACAGCTACTGCCCATAAATATATAGGTAGACTATATTCATTTAACATAGTTATAGCCATTTATTGAATTGTTCTATTTCTCCTTTCTACAATCCCATTCTGTTGAGGTGTTCTGGGTGCATAAAAGGTGTGTTTAATACCCATGTTTGAGCGAAAGGAATTAAATTCATGATTCTCAAATTCTCCACCATGATCACTTCTCAATGAGATTATATTAAAACATTTTTCATTTTGAAGAGATTTGCAGAGACTTTCAAATAAGGTAAAAGCTTCATTTTTAAATTTCAAAAAGAAAATCCATGTAAATCTAGAATATTCATCAAATAAAACATATAAATATAATTTACCAGCTAATCTTTATACTCTTGAGGGTCTAAACAAATCCATATGAATAAGTTCTAGAGGTTTAGATGTAGCAACTTTATTAATGGATTTGAAGGATGATTTGTGTTGCTTGTCAAGTAGACATGCATCACAAAATATGTCACTTTCACATTTGAGACTAGGTAAATCAGAAACTAAATGTTTCTTAGATAATTTATGTAAAACATATACATTGCAATGTCCAAGTCTCCTATGCCAGATCCAGGATTCACTTACTTTAGCATTCAAGCAGTTTACTTGTTGTTTACACAAGGAATTTAAATCCAAAGTATAGACATTATCAGTTCTTGGTGCTTTAAATTTAAACAATTTATATTTAGAAACAGTACAACAATTGTCAGTAAAATCAACAATATATTAATCATCACAAAGTTGAGAGATACTTATCAGATTGTGTTTTAATACTTGTACATAAATTACTTTGTTGATTGAGACTATTTTTGGATCTCCAATAGTTCCAATGCCAATGATTTTTCCTTTGGCATTGTCACCAAATGTGACAAGTCCTCCTTCCTTTTGAGTGAGTGAAGAAAAATTCAATGAGTTTCCACTCATATGTCTTGAGCAGCCACTATCTATGTACCATATATCTTTTCTTCTCTGGTGTTCTGCTATCTGCAAATACATTCAAACAAATTGCTTTGGTACCCATATTCTGTTGGGTCAAGATGTGTTAGCTAGTAATGATCTGGGTATCCAGATTTGCTTTGTTATTTTAAAATCAGCTGAATCATATAAGTCTTTTGAAAGATAGGCTTTCTTAATACCACAAATTTGAGGTTGTCTTAAGAAACAGTTTTTAGCTATATGTCCCTTTGTCCCACAAAAATTACAATTAACCTTTTTAGAGATAGGAACAAAATAATTTTTGTATAGCTTAGGTTTTTCTCCTTTACTCCCAATTCCAAATCTTTCCTTTTTAATGACAGTTTTTCCAAGAATTTCATTTAAGGAATTCTCTCCTTTTGTAAAAACCAATGCAGCCTATTTTAAAATTCTACTTCATCCTGCAGTGTTTTTATTCTTGATTCAAAATTAATATAGTTAGTGTTATTCGAATTGTATTTATCAGTTAATTCCTTATGTTGATTCAGCATTGTATCTCTTTCATCTGAAACGGATTTATGTTTGTTTTTTAGTGACTTATGGTTCTTAAATAGTGAGTCATATCTTTCTTCAAGCATATTGCAATAGGCTGCAAGTTTTTCATTTGTGTAGATTGATTCGGAATCCGATTCATTGTTTGAGTCAGAGGAGTAATATGAGTGTACTTCATCAGTTTCTACCATGAAACACATGTTTGCCTTTAGATTGACTTCTTCTTTTTCTGAGCTTGATTCAAGAGAGCTACTGGAGTCTTCAGATACACTCCAAGTATCTTTCATAGCTTTCTTGTCTTTCTGCTCATAGTCATTTATTTTAAATAATTTTTTCTTCTTTGCATCCTTCAATTGTGGGAAATCTGGTCTGATATGTCTCATCTTCTTGCATTCATAACATCTTACTTCCTTATCGTCTCTCTTAAAAGATTTTTTGAAGCCTCTTTTCTTGCTGTATAATTTACTAAATTTTCTGGCTAGCTGAGCCAGTTCTTCATCTGAGTTAGATGAGTCAGAGCTTTCTGATTTAGCTTTGACTTCTCTATTCTTCAGCTTTCTATTCTTTTGTTGTGAAGTTACTTTCAAGGCAGTACCTTCTCTTTTGATAAGCACTTTATGTTCATTAGCATCATCTTGCATTTCATCTTCATACATCATCAGTGTACCAATTAGCTCTCTCATGGTTAGATCTTTGACAGGAGTTGATTGTCTGATTGTAGCAGAGATACCATTCCATCGAGTAGGAATTACCCTTAGAACTTTTAATGCTTGATCAGCCTTCTTGATAGGTTCTCCTAGAGCTGTTATATTATTGAAAATTTCTGTCAATATCCCATTCATTTGGGTAATGCTTTCACCTTCAAACATTCTGAAAGTATCAAATTTTAATTTGGCAGTTGCAAATCTCATTTGTCTCACATTATCTGTTCCTTCATATTCCACGGCTATTGTTTTCCACATCTCATATGCTGTGGGGCATTGAGATACTCTATTAAATTCATCTGGTCCTAGACCGCAGATAATTGTATTCATAGCCTTTGAATTCATATCGTACTCTGCCTCTGTAGCAGCACTCCATGTCTCAGGATTTTCAGGAATTTCATAAGGAGTCAGAATCTTTGAATAGACTTTATATCCAAGATTTTTCAGATATATTATCATGCGCGATTTCCAGCAGTCATAGTTGTCTCCATTAAAATATGGTGCTCTGACCATTGACATACCTTCTCTTGTATCAGTCATGATGCTCTATTGTATAATCTTTAAATGCTTATAGCTTTCTAAGGCTCTATCAGAAGCTCCACCTCTGATACCAATTGTTAGATCTGAATCTACAGATTATACACAAGAGGGGGGTGAATTGTGTCTTTAAAATTTTTCGGTAACTCTTTTGATTGAACGAGTCATGTACTCTATGCTTTATCAGATTTGATCATGCAGTGGAAATAAATAAAAGCAGGGACATAAAGATTTATAGTGGTTCGGGGAATAGAAGGCCCCTAGTCCACTTCACCAACGCTCAACTCCATGAGCTTGGTGATTTTCACTATCTGGTCCTCTTTTCCACAGACTGGTTCACAACTGAGTACAGGCAGTTGACACCTTTACAATCCAAGAAAAAACAAATCCTTCTGGTTCAAACACGAACCTACACATCTTAGAACAAGAAGCTGGTTACTCAAGAATAAAAATAATTTCAGAAAGAAGTTTTCCAGTTGATCTTAAAAATTGCAACAGAATTCCATTGACAACAGATGGATCGTCGTCTCTAGAAATATTTATTTTCAAAACAAAGAAATTCTGAGTCGATCCGGTTTCAGTAGATATAGATATATAGTTCACAACTTCAGCAGTAGTAGATCCATAGTAGATATTCGATGCAGAACAAGTGAATCTTCCATCGAGTTCCTTCTTCTTAAACAAACAGAGCTTTGATGCTTCTTTTGAATCAGCAGAACTGGATGCTTTTTGAAGTCTCTGTTTTCCACCTTTCTTATAAAAAATTGATCACCATACATGCTTGTACCTAGTGTTTCATAGAGAACATATATAATAAAGCTGATCATATCTCCTGCACATTTAGATCCATAAAAGTCGTTTTTTATTCACGATATTCAAAAATTTGAATTTACAGAGAAGTCGTAACTTCCCTTAAGACTCGGCATAAAAAGATCCTTTTAATTCGATCTTAAATCCATTGATAAAACGGATTTGAATCAGTCAAATTCGTAGTTTAAAAACGACTTTAAATACGGCTTGAAATCCGCCCAAAAATCAGCTTGCTGACCGCTGCATAAAAATATCATCTGTCAAAATTTCTGACGCCAAACGTAAGGTTGATGACGTGGCCTCCAAATGTAGGGTTGATGACATAGTCTTCAAACGTAAGGTTGACAATGTAAGTTTGAATTATAAACATAGGGTTGAACATCCATAATTTTTCTTCAACTATCAAACGTACGGCAAAAGATCCATACTTTTACTTGATCCATACTTTTCCAAAAACGTATGGTTGTTTACAATAGTAAGGATGATGAACCATACTTTTGAGAAACAAATGTAACGTTTAGTAGTTATGTATGGTTCTCCTTCCATACTTTGCTGATAACCAAAATATAAGGTTCCTTCCTAACGTAAGGTTCTTTTTCCATACTTTGCTGAAAATGTATGGTTGTTTAACCATACTTTTCTCTTATCTCAAAAATTATACACGCTTTTCATTCTTACGCTACGTTTATCCACGTAGGGTATGAACAGTGATTCCAAGACGTGCTAAAGCAGATTCTGCACTACATTTATCCACGTAAGGTATGAACAGTGATTCCAAGACACGCTAAAGCATATTCCATGCTAGTAATAAATTCTCGTTATTTCAGGAGTAAAATAAATTAATAAATTTCTGCAAAATACTAAATAAAATCATTAGAAAATAACTAAGGGTATTTATGAGCATCAAAATTATCATAAATAAATAGAGTATTATTTTCAATAATCCCCCCCCCTTTAAATAACATTATTATGTATTGTTGAAAACAATACTTTGCTCAACAAGGACCTCCACCTTCAACCAGATTCTTTGATTTAGAAGATGCCCTGAAAACCTTAACTAGAAATGGCACCCAGAGGAAAGTCATTGCTGCTAAATTAGATGGAGAGTCAAGGCTTCTGTTCAAGTTTATACAGAATTTGGTTAGTCCAAGAAAAGGTGATTTTGCTGTTTTGAAATATCAAGATGTGTTTCTGATTCACCTTATGAAAAATGGGAATAATATCAATCTATGCAAGTATATCATACATCATATGTGTGAGCTGATCAAAGTCACATCTAAGTCAACTTCCCTATTTTACTCTTGACTAATCTCAACCATGCTTCTTGCCAAAGGTATGGTTGGACCCAATGAGGAAGTGATTAAGGATTGTGAATTCTGTCTCTCAAAATCCACTATCAAAAGAATGAAGATAAACTAGAATCCTTGGAAAATGAATGGGTGGAAGACAATGATATAATTTATGAGAAATTCAATCCGGTGGATTATCCCTCAAGACCAAGAAATATTTCTGATCCTGTTTTGGAACCAGATGAGATTGTTGAGTATCCTGAAGAAGAGGAAGAAGTGGTTGAAGTTTCACCTAGGGAAGCTGTTATTATTGAGGAAGACATGACTACTATTCCTCATGAAGTTCTTGAAGAAGAAGTCCCTGCTTCTAAATAAGCTGTTAATCTGGAAACTCAATCCGAGGTTGAAACAGAATCAGTTGTCAAAGAATTTGAAAAGCATGCCATGGAATAGCCTATAGTGGAAGAGCCACCTGTTTTTCAAGAAGTCAATCTTTAGGAACTCCCAGTGGAACAATCAGTTCCTGAAATCATCCCTTCAGCTGAAGAACGGATGGAGCTAGCTTTTCAGCTGGCTAGAGAGGAAATTAGTGAGGAACTTAGAGCTGAGTCTGTGGAATTAGACTGAGATCCTAAGCCTCTCAGTCCTGAGAAGGAGGTACCTGTTGAGGGGGAACAAACCCCAAATCTCAAGTCTATTGAATCTTCACATCCAACAGAGTCAAGTCCTGTAGACACTTAGTATAAGTTTCCTAGTTTCTATGATGTGGATGACTCTCAACAGGTTACAGCAACCAGACGTGATATTTCCTCTATATTCCAATTAAAATCAGTCTCCAATATCGCACCTGAGAAGGAACTGGAGCCTATACTAGTCCCTATTCCTAAACCTTTATCTGAACAACCATATTTTGTATGTAAGGATGATCAGAAGGAAATTGGTGCTACCCTCCTGTCTGGAGTTGAGAAACTCTTGAATACCCAACCTCTTCCTGTGACCAATTTAAGTGATAGAGATGCCTCACTATTATTGGAGAAAGTTATTTGGAAAATACAACCTAAAATGATTCATGAGATTCAATAAGTAAGAGTTAAAAATAAGTTTCTCAGTAATGAAGTTAAGACCCTAAGAAGTATGGTTGAAGACATGTAAAGAGAGCTGCATTAAAGATCTGAACCTATTGCTCCTCCTATAGAACTTGTTGCTCCTCAAATCCCACAGGTTGTTGTGTCCCGGATTCAACCTTATCTAGCTTCCTTAGATGAAAAGGTTGCTGAAAGAAACAAACAAATTGTGAAGGAAATGAGAGAGCTTGTTGTCAATCTTAATAAACTCACTGATGAGTATACAGGGTGTCTTCAAAAGGTGCTGAATCAAATCAAATCTCTAACCACAGCTGTCAATGCCTCTAAAGCATCTGGTAAATCCTCTAAACCCTCCTTAGACAGTTGTCTGCTCAGAACTGTAGTCAAAGAAGAGCTTCAGAATGTACCCAGTGGTTTCAATACGGCTTCTCTATCTGAAGTTGTCAAGAATAGTGATAGAGTTCTTGACCTAGTACAAATCCACTCCAAAATTGTTAATGATGCTCAGCAAGATATTTCCAAGAAAGTGGATTTCTACTTCAACATAATCTTCTCCAAGACCGATATGATAAACCATTTCAAGTATCTTGTAGAAAATCTGTGGATTCCTCCTGTGACTCAAGCTTTCAAGACCCAAGTCCAAAAGCTCACAGAGTTTACTCAATTGTTGGACAAGTTTATAGATAACAAGGATGATTTTGAGAAATCCATGCAGTATGGTGGAGAGATCATTACATATTTCATCAAACTCTTAAGGCCCTATCATCATGTCCAGAGTACAGCCATTGTTTCTCGAGTGAATTCACCTCTAAGACCTAGGATGCCTACCTTCACCTCTACCCTAGCCTCAACCACTATGTCTGTCAACCAAGCACTAAGTCAGATTAGGCCTGTGATTCTTGATCAACAACTACATAGATCTTCTACTGCTCCTACTTTGGCTCCATCAGTCTTTGAAGGCCTACCTTTACCGTCTTTATCAACCACCTCACTCCCTTATTCTACCTCTAACTCTGCCCCTATGGTTTCCTCTTCTACCACTACAGCTAAAGGAAAAGAGAAGGCCAGCCCTTGAAGTAGAATAGTGATTACTTTTTTTTTTGATAGGGATGATATTGCTTTTGTATTGCTTTTTTTTGTACTGAACCTTAATTGTTATTAATGGAATGTACATTTTTGACTTCTCTTATTCCATCTTTTTTATAATCCCAAAAGGGGGAGAAATATATATATGTATGCCATCTATCTCTATAGTTGAATCCAATATACACTTTAACTTTACATGATTTGTGATTATCAAAAGGGGGGAGATTGTTGGACTCCTCGTGTATTAACCATGTTTTAATGATCACAAATCTTATTCATCCTAGTTAACTCCTGTAAATTATATCAAATCATGTGTATTAATGTTTAAAGTATTCTCATGCTTTAAGAAGAGCCATTCAAGATCTTAATTGCTATATATTAAGTTTACTTACTTTATACTATCTTTGATCTACTCTCATATTATCTTATTTGAAAAATTCTTAAGTCTAATCCATTATATTATCATCATTTCTTAAGTCTGAACACAGTTACTTTGAAAAGTCTAAGACACCATGATTCTACCACTGGTTATGTCTTTCTGGCACCATGAAGCAAGACACCGTGAAACAGACAACGTGAAGCAGACATCGTGAAGCAAGACACTATGAAGCAGACACCGTGAATCAAGACACCATGAAGCAGACACCGTGAAGCAGACACCATGAAGCAGACAACGTGAAGCAAGACACCATGAAGCAGACACCGTGAAAAAGACACCGTGAACAAGACACCGTGAACAAGACACTGTGACCATGAGACACCATGACACTCAGACACCATGATCAATCTAGACACTGTGTGAAGGAGATACTGTTTCCATGACTTACTGTGACACCTTTTATTAAACTATTTTTTCATCTTTCAATTTAATTTCTAACGGTCATATTTGAATATTTTAATGCATTGACATAATTAATGTTTCTTTGTAGACATATAATTGAATAGTACGAGGTACGAGGTGCAGAATACATGCAACCTGCCGGATCCAACATATGCATTCCAAGATAAAAGCAAAGTGTGGCCAAGAATCAAAGCGCGCGAAACAAAACAAAAAGAAAGGTCGTGAGCATGATAACAGAGAACACACTTAGATAAAGTTTCAAAAGAAATTCCTACTACATGAAACTCGACACTACTGAAGAACACACGAAGCATATTTGAAGCTTAGAGAACATCTTCGCTCTGTTGAACCTCACGATGAACACAAGTTGAATCGCGACACTCTGTTTTACAGACAAGGACTCAAGATCTTCATATGCTTCATCTCAAGAAGCCCAAAGCTACAAAGACTAACACTCAAATCACTTCTAAACCCATCTTCATATTTATGCTCTGTTGTGTATCTGTTTATTACCTTTCGAGAAGAGTGTGTACCTGTATAACAACACACTTTGTCTCCTGTATTAAACTAAAGGATACAAGATATCCTTACTCAACCATTCTTTTACTCTTGTGTATACCCACTGATAAGTGTGGAAGAGGTCCCTGTGTGGCCTGGTATTTTGTCCCTACAAAAACTATAGAAGAGGTCCCTGTGTGACTTGGACAGTCTGTGTACTATTGTTAACCCCGATCCAGGGTGTGGGTAAAATTTTATTTATATAAACTTCTTGGTGGAAGGTGATCACCAAGTGGAGTGGATTAGGTCTCGGCTTGAGACTAAACCACTTGTTTCATATCCATGGTGCTGCTTAATTTAGTTTTATCTATTTTATTTCTTTACTATATAATCCAGAAATCACTCATTTAACTTTGATAGTTACTCTTGGAAAGAAGTTATAACTGTATTGTCTTAGTATAATAACTTCAAAAGTAATATTAATAACACAAATTAAGATTACTAAGAATTAATTAATCTTCTAAGAGGTTACTTAAACAGTCAAACTCTTATAATAGTATAACCTTGATTAACTGGGTTGTATTTAATCTTTGGGGAAACCTTTCTAGAAATACTTTTTACAAAAAAAAATTATAGTTACTCAATTCACCCCTCCCCTCTTGAGTAATCTACTCCGACCAACAGTTTCTTTTAATTTATTTATTTGAATTAAATTTGTTGGCCTGTGAGCATTCTCCTCATTAATATGTAGGGTCTACATGCCCAAGGTTTCTTTTTTATAAAACCCCCTTTTACCCCTCAACTACAAATGAGTTAAAAATGGAATATGTAATGGATGTAACTCCCAAGCTATTGGAGTTGGTTCAAGATGGAGCCAAGACGAAACCAATCCCAGGAGATACAGAGGTGGACAAGTGGAAATTGTCTCACCATGAAGTTCATTCACCGTCTTACCATATCATGCGCTTACAGTCTCACCGTAATGACCAGACACTGTCTCACCATAAAAATTATTTATAATTTTTTTTTGTAAAAACTTGTATCACGGTAAATATTCTTTTCCCTTCCTTATTTTTCCACGTTTTTATTTTTGCGACGTTTGGTATTCCTAAATGATAAAATAAAGAAAGTATCACTCGATTCTTCACTCGGAGTTTCTTATACTTACTCGTTTCAAACCCTTATTCATCCCTACAACCCTTCTCTCTCTCGAACCTTCATTTAATTACAAGAATGAAATGTCCTTCATCGTCGACACCGGAGAAGTGCAGCTCGAAGAAGAAGAAGATTGCACCTAAGCTAACACCAGAAGGACCTTTAAATCTGAATCTGGTAAACCGTGTTGTTGTACCTGAGAAATAGATTTACCCCAAATGGATTCTATCTATTAAGTCTTTGGTATTGAAAGTGTTAGAACAACAAGGATGGTTAGAGTAGTTCTCGAAGGAAGATAGACCCATCTACACTAAGTTAGTGGCTCAATTTTACCAGTACGTACAGTTCTATTTTGATTCTGGTGATAGTTATGTAGTAAGAAGCTGGGTCAATGGCCAGAGATGCTCATTCTCTTCGAGGTTATGGGCTGAATGCCTTAGGATACCTCATGAAGTCATCTTTGAGGATTATCAGAGAGGACCTCCACCTTCAATCGAATTATTTGATTTAGAAGATGCCCTGAAAACCTTATCTGGAAATGGAACCCAGAGGAGATCCATTTCTGCTGAATTAGATGGAGAATCAAGGCTTATGTTCAAGTTTATACAGAATTTGGTTAGTCCCAGAAAAGCTGATTTTGCTGTTTTCAAATATCAAGATGTGTTTCTGATTCACCTTATGAAAAATGGGCATAAGATCAATCTGTGAAAGTATATCACACATCATATGTGTGAGTTGATCAAAGTCAAATCTAATTCAACTTCCCTATTTTACTCTCGGCTAATCTCAACCATGCTTCTTTCCAAAGGTATGGTTGGACCCAATGAGGAAGTGATTAAGGATTGTGAATTCTGTCTCTCAAAAGCCACTATCAAAATAATGAAGATAAACTAGAATCCTTGGAAAAAGGAATGGGTGGAAGACAATGATAGAATTTATGAGAAATTCAATCCGGTGGATTATCTCTCAAGACCAAGAAATATTTCTGATCCTGGTTTGGAACCAGATAAGATTGTTGAGTATCCTGAAGAAGAGGAAGAAGAGGCTGAAGTGTCACCTAGGGAAGCTGTTATTGTTGAGGAAGACATGACTATTATTCCTCATGAAGTTCTTGAAGAAGAAGTATCTGCTCCTAAATAAGATGTTAATATGGAAACTCAACTTGAGGCTGAAACAGAATCAGTTGTCAAAGAATTTGAAAATCATGTCATGGAATAGCCTATAGTGGAAGAGCCACCTGTTTTGCAAGAAGTCAATCTTGAGGAAATCCCAGTGGAAAATTTTGTTCTTGAAATCATCCCTTCAGCTGAAGAACGGATGGAGCTAGCTTTTCAGCTATCTAGAAAGGAAATGAGTGAGGAACTTAGAGTTGAGTCTGTGGAATTAGACCGAGATCCTAAACCTATCAGTCCTGAGAAGGAGGTATATATTGAGGGGGAACAAAACCCAAATCTCGAGTCTATTGAAGCTTCACATCCAACTGAGTCAAGTCCTGTAGACACTCAGTATAAGTTTCCCAGTTTTTATGATGTGGATGACTCTCAGTAGGTTACAGAAACCAGACTTGATCTTTCCTCTATATTTCAATTACAATCAGTCTCCAATATCACACCTGAGAAGGAACCTGAGCCTGTACTAGTCCCTATTCCCGAACCTTTATCCGAACAAACATCTTTTGTTTATAAGGATGATCTGAAGGAATTTTGTACTACCCTCCTGTCTGGAGTTGAGAAACTCATGAATACCCAATCTCTTCATGTGACCAATTTAAGTGAGAGAGATGCCTCACTATTATTGGAGAAAGTTATTTGGAAAATACAACCTAAAATGCTTCATGAGATTCAAGAAGTAAGAGTTGAAAATAAGCTGCTCAGTAATGAAGTTAAGACCCTAAGAAGTATGGTTGAAGACATGTAGAGAGAGTTGCATTCAAGATCTGAACCTGTTGCTCCTCCTGTAGAACCTGTTTCTCCTGAAATCCCACAAGTTGTTGTGTCTCAGATTCAACCTTATCTAGCTTCCTTAGATGAAAAGGTTGCTGAAAGAAACAAACAAATTCTGAAGGAAATGAGAGATCTTGTTTCCAATCTTAATAAAATTACTGATGAGTATACAGGGTGTCTTCAAAAGGTGCTGAATCAACTCAAATCTCTAACCACAGCTGTCAATGCCTATAAAGCATCTATTCAATCCTCTAAACCCTCATTAGACAGTTTTCTTCTCAGAACTGTAGTCAAAGAAGAGATTCAGAATGTACTCAGTGGTTTCAATGCGGCTTCTCTATCTGAATTTGTCAAGAACAGTGATAGAGTTCTTGACCTAGTACAAATCCACTCCAAAGTTGCTAATGATTCTCAGCAAGATATTGCTAATAAAGTGGATTTCTACTTCAACATAATATTCTCTAAGACCGATATGACAAACCATTTCAAGTATCTTGTAGAAAATTAGGGGATTCCTCCTGTGACTCAAGCTTTCAATACCCAAGTCCAAAATTTCACAGAGTTTACTCGATTGTTGGACAAGTTTATGGAGAACAAGGATGATTTTGAGAAATCCATGCAGTATGGTGGAGAGATCATTACAGATTTCATCAAACACTTAAGGCCCTATCATCATGTCCAGAGTATAACCATTGTTTCTCAAGTGACTGCCCCTCTATGACCTGGGCTGCCTACCTTCACCTCTGCCCTAGCCTCAACCACTATGTCTATCAACCAAGAACTAAGTCAGATCAGACATGTGATTCTTGATCAACAATTATCTAGATCTTCTACTGCTCCTACTTTGGCTCCATCAGTCTTTGAAGGCCTACCTTTACCCTCTTTATCAACCACCTCACTCCCTTCTTCTACCTCGACCTCTGCCCCTATGGATTCCTCTTCTGCCACTGCAGATAAAGGCAAAGAGAAGGCCAACCCATGAAGTAGAACAGTGATTACTCTTTTTTTATAGGGATTCTATTACTTTTTTATTGATTTTTTTGTACTGAACCATATTTTCTATTAATGGAATGTGCATTTTTGACTTCTCTTATTTCATATTTTTTATAATCCCAAAAGGGGGAGAAATTTCTATATGTCTTCCATCTATCTCTATAGTTGAATCCAGTATATACTTTAACTTTACATGATTTGGGATCATCAAAAAGGGGGAGATTGTTGGAATCCTCATGTATTAATCATGTTTTATGATCACAAATCTTATTCAACCTAGTTAACTCCTATAAATTATATCAAATCATGTGTATTAATTTTTAAAGTATTCTCATGCTTTAAGAAGATCCATTCAAGATCTTAATTGCTCTATATTAAGTTTACTTACTTTATACTATCTTTGATCTACTCTCATGATATCTTCTTTGAAAAATGCTTAAGTCTAATCCATTCTATTATAATCATTGTTTAAGTCTGAACACAATTACTTTTAAAAGTCTGAGACACCGTGAGTCTGCCACTAGTTATTTCTTTCTAGCAATGTGAAGTAAGACACTGTGAAGCAGACACCGTGAAGCAGACACTGTGAAGCAAGACACCGTGAAGCAGACACTGTGAAGCAAGACACCGTGAATCAGACACTGTGAAGCAGACACCGTGAAGTAGACAACGTGAAGCAAGAAACCATGAAGAAGACACCATGAAAAAGACACTGTGACGATGAGACACTATGGCAATCAGACACTGTGATCAATCTAGACACTGTGTGAAGGAGACACTGTTTCCATGACTTACTGTGACACCTTTTATTAAACTATTTTGTCATATTTCAATTTAATTTATAACTGTAATATTTGAATATTTTAATGCACTAATATAATTAATGTTTCTTTATAGATATATAATCGGATAGTACAAGGTATGAGGTGTAGAATACATGAAACCTGTCGGCTCCAACATATTCATTCCAGGATAAAAGCAAAGTGTGGCCAAGAATCAAAGTGCGCAATACAAAACAAAAAGAAAGGTAGTGAGCATGATAACAAAGAACACACTTAGAGAAAGTTTCAAAATAAAGGCCTACTGCATGCAACTCGACACTACTCAAGAACACACAAAGCATATTTGAAGATTAGAGAACATCTTCTCTCTGTTGAACCTCACGATGAACACAAGCTGAATCGCGACACTCTGTTTTACAGACAATGACTCGAGATCTGCATCTGATTCATCTCTAGAAGCCCAAAGCTACAAAGACTAACACTCAGAGAACTTCTAAACCCATCTCCATATTTCTGCTCTGTTGTGTATCTATTTATTACCTTTTGAGTAGAGTGTGTACCTTTAGAACAATACACTTTGTCTCCTGCATTAAACTTAAGGATACAAGATATCCTTACTCAACCATTCTTTTACTCTTGTGTATACCCACTAATAAGTGTGGAAGATGTCCCTGTGTGGCCTGGTATTTTGTCCCCACAAAAACTGTGGAAGAGGTCCCTGTGTGAATTGGACAGTCTATGTACTGTTGTTAACCCCGATACAGGGTGTGGATCAAAGTTTATTTATATAAACTTCTTGGTGGAAGGTGATCACCAAGTGGAGTGGATTAGGTCTCGGCTTGAGACTAAACCACTTGTTTCATATCCGTTGTGCTGCTTAATTTAGTTTTATCTGTTTTATTGATTTACTATATAATCCAAAAATCACTCATTTCACTTTGATAGTTAATCTTGGAAAGAAGTTATAACTAGATTGTCTTAGTAGAATAACTTAAAAAGTAATATTAATAACACAAATTAAGATTACTGAGAATTAATTAATCTTCTAAGAAGTTACTTAAATAGTCAAACTCTTATAACAGTATAACCTTGATTAACTGAGATGTATTTAATCTTTGGGGAAACCTTTCTAGAAATACTTTTTACAAAAAAAATTATAGTTACTCAATTCACCCCTCCCCTCTTGAGTAATCTACTCCGACTAACAGTTTATTTTAATTTATTTATTTGAATTAAATTTGTTGGCCTACAAGCATTCTCCTCATTAATATGTAGGGCATGCATTCCCAAGGTTTCTTTTATGTAAAACCCCTTTTTACGCCTCAACTACATATGAGTTAAAAATGGAATATGTAATGGATGAAACTCCCAAGATATTGGAGGTGGTTCAAGCTGGAGCCAAGAAGAAACCAATCCCAGGAGATACAGATGTGGACAAGTGGAAGTTGTAAACACAAACCCAAAAGGTTCGAGGTGTTTACAACTTCCACTCCCAAGCCATAATTAATGAATTAAACAAGTATGCAAGATGGAACTAAAATAAACCAGACTTATGTGTAAATATTATCAAGACATTTTTAATAACTTAAGTAAGTTACACTTAATATTAACAATCATGTGATAATGATAATAATAAATTCACACATAAGAGATAAAAATCCCTCAAATAAAATACTAAGTCATAAAAAGCCTTTCGTTACTTGATTACTTACAGGATTTTAGGATCCTATCCCAACTCACTCCTCCAAACACACCCTAGTGGAATGGTGTGAGAGAAAGGAGGAACCGCACCCTTTTGGACATGGTGAGATTAATGATGAGTCATGCAAGTCTTCCATTATCCTTTTGGGGATATGTGTTACAAACAGCGGCACATATACTAAACCAAGTACCAACTAAATCGATAAATGGTATTCCATATGAGTTCTGGAGTGGAAGAAAATACATGTTATCGAATTTACATGTGTGGGGTAGTGAAGTGTTTGTTAAGTCCTCTTCAGGTAACAAACTCACACCCCGAGGCACAAAGTGTACCTTTATAGGAACCCTAAGGAAAAAAGGGGATATTACATGTACATACCCTTAGAAAAAAAAGGTTATAGTGGAAGGACATGTCATATTCCTTGAGAGGGAGAACATCTCCAAAAGAGATAGTGGGAGCGAGATAGACTTCGATGAAGTCGAGGCTCAAGGTACACAAGACTTGGTACAGGAACAGATTCCACAAAGCCCCGTGGAATAAGAATCTATTCCAGAGACACAAGTACTGCATGGGAGTACAAGAGAGGTTAGAGAACTAGAACGGTATGGTTTTATAGTTACCAAGGATGTTGACTCATTATTAGTTGATAATAATGATCCTCTAACCTACAAGGAAGCAGTAAGTGGCATAGATTTTTCCAAGTGGCAAGAAGCCATGAATTCTAAAATGGATTCCATGTACATAAACCAAGTCTAGATTTTGGTAGATCCTTCAATTGATGTAAATACTATTGGTTGCAAATGGTTATTCAAGAAGAAACTGGACATGGAAGGATAATTCAGTACCTATATGGCATGACTGGTTGCAAAAGGTTTTAATCAGCGTCAAGGAATTGACTACGATGAAACCTTCTCACCAGTTCCAATGATGAAATTAATCATAATTCTACTTTACATTGCGGCTTACCATGACTATGAGATTTGGAAAATGGATGTCAAAACAACATTCCTTAATAGGAACCTTCAGGAAGATTTCTATATGACACAACTTGAAGGGTTTGTGACTCCATAGGATGCCAATAAGGTATGCAAGTTGCAGAAATCAATTTATGGATTAAATCAGGCATCCAAGTCATGGAACATTTGTTTTTATGAATCCATAAAAGAATTTGGTTTTATCAAGAATGAATGTGATCCTTGTGTCTAAAAACAGTTTAGTGGGAGTGCAGTCATTTTCCTAATAATATATATTGATGACATATTACTTACTGGAAACGAGATACCAGTCTTACATTCTATTAAGTCATGATTGAATAAATGATTCTCCATGAAAGAATTGGGTGAGGCAGCATATATTTTTGGGATAAAGATACATTGTGATAGATCCAAGAGATTTTTTTGGCCTAAGTCAAAGTACATACATTGATAAGATACTGGAGAGATTCAGTATGGAACAATCCAAGAGGGGATTGTTGCCAGAATCACATGTCATTCATCTTTCTAAGAAAATGTGTCCTTAGACACGTGAGGAAAGAAATATAATGGCAAGGACTCCATACGAATCGGCGATTGGGTAAGTCATGTATGTCATGCTATGTACTAGGCTAGATGTCGCCTATGCATTGAGTGTGGTAGGAAGATATCAAGTTGACATAGGTGACCACCATTGGATGGCAGTCAAAACTATCCTAAAGTATCTGAGGCATACTAAGGATATGTTCCTGGTTTATGGAGGAGATGAGGAACTAGTCATTAGAGGATATGCAGATTCTAGTTTCTAGACTGATCAAGATGACATGAAGTCACTAACAGGATACATCTTCACTTTGAATGGAGGTGCAGTGAGCTGGAAGAGCTCAAAACAGAGTGTGGTTATAGATTATACAGCAGAGTCCGAGTATATCGCCGCTTCTGAGGCAGTTAAAGAAGCAGTTTGGATGTGAATATTCATCCAGGAGCTAGATTTGATACCAAGCAGTAAAGATCCCATCACAATGTACTGTGATAATACTACAATGGTGGCTCTCACAAAAGATCCAAGGTCACATCAGCGAACGAAGAACATACTTCGGAAGTATCATCTCTTGAGGGATTTTTCTCAGAGAGGTGAATTTGAAGTGAGAATTATTTCCACGGAAGACAACTTGGTGGACCCCTTGACTAAAGCCTTGATTCTCTGCACTAGCACTCAGAGAATGAGCGGCGTCGATCGGAGGCCATCAGAGCACGTGTGGATCACTACTAGAGGGATTCTAGTTTTGATCCTTACAAGTGCAATAAGATAATTTGGAAGGGTCATTCCAGACGATCAACATCATCAATGAAGAAAAATACCAAAGATCCAGGTATTATTTTTCTTTATGAAATTAATTAAATTAATTATAAACATGATGTGCAAGATCCACTCTAAAGGTTTCGGGCCTCTTTCTTATTTATCTAAATCTTTGATTATATTCCATGGAGACTGGCATTCATCATCGTATTGATCCCAGAATAATCATTGATTATGGTAAAAATCAAAATTGGGTGTCGTCCCAACCATGCTTCCGCTGCACCCAGAACCTTCACTGAGCCCATCCAAGGTGATCCATCTAGAATCCCGAGGGTCACTACAGGAGCCTCCGATATAACCAGTACCATCAATTCTATCCAAGGTGACCCGTAACAGTGTCCCTCATATCAATCATGGAATGGTAACCTCTAATCCCATACCAGGTATCTCACATAAGGGACCAAGTATCACCCAAGGCATGGAATATCCATCTTTCCAATGAGTTTTTCCATGATTTCTCCCCAAGGGAACTGGTGTCACCCAAGAGTATAAGTCAACCGCCCAGAGATCCCATCTAGGAAATATAAGGATCCGTCCCATCACGTCAAGCAGATCCAATCCAATCACAGTGATTCCATCCATGATGTCTATAAGTCGGGGCCCTTTCATCTCTCCCATCCCGTAAGTATATATGGCATAGTATTTACAATCACAAGTCACCAAATAAGTCATGGAATGTATAACTAATTAATAAAGCTAGCCAAAACATTTTATTTAATCCAATAAACTATGTCATAAAACAGTAAGCACATGGCACTAAGTGATAATCATATGGTATATGGCACATGGCATCGGGTATAAACAATAAGTGTGAGCAATGAATCATAAGGCATAGGCACAAGGAACATGGAATAATGCATAAGTAAAGAGGCATAATCATAAGCAGTGTGACATGAAGCATAAGGCATAATGCAGAAGAAAAATTCATAAAGCATAACGATGAAATATGAAGCAAGGCATATATCTTAAAGTCCTAACTTGAGGCCAATAATTCACCCCATTTTAATTTATAGATCTTAGGAATTTATAAAAGGTGCAACTCACCCACACATGGTGGTTAACAACTCAAGGCATGGGAAATTAGACCGTTAAAGTGGGCACACCCAAAGGGGTGGATCCCGACAAGGAGAACACCCCAAGGGTGGGTTTTTCCATAATCTAAGGTCACAAATGACATGAGGAAATATTTAGATTAATTTACATAAAATCTTAGAGGTTTCACTAGAAGGTTCTAACGTGAGGCACAATGGCGCACCATATAGAATGCAAAGAAACTTTGGAAAAGAAGCTAGACCACATACCTTGATGTAATAGTGCTCCACTCATCTGTTTTCGACACTTGAAGAAAGCTAGAATAAGAAATTGAAGAAATCATCCAATGCCATGAAAATAGGGCAAAAGCGATCACACCTAAATAGTGAAATAGAGGAGGGAAGCAAAGATAAATAAAAGGGAGTAGAATGTAGAGTTTACCTCTAGATTTCTGTTGCTTCTGACAGTAATATATTTGGATGATTAATGAAGGAGATATATCAAACCCTGAGGAGGAGTAAGAGAGGACCCACAGGCGGCTACTGCTAGAGAACAAAACAAGAGGGAGAAGAGAATGAGGGGCTTAAAACGTTTTTAAGGTAAAACCATAAAAACACCCACACTGGTAGCACTGCCACAAATCGGTACAAGGGAAGCACCTACTTTTATCAGTTCTAGCTAAAAGTGCTGATAAAGGTAACTTTTATTAGTGCTAAAAAAAGTGATGATAAAGTTGTATCCTTTATCAATGCTTTTTTTAGCGCTGATAAAGGTTATCTTTAACAGCACTATTCTTAGTGCTAATAAAAGCTTTTAATAAAAAATATTATTAATGTATGTAAAATTATTATATTTATATTAAAAAATAATGTTTATTTATATACATTAATTAAAAATACGTGTTTATAATTTATATAAATATGATATATTAATATATATTTTTTAATAATTCAAATATATATATATATATATATAATGTTATAAAAAAAGTATTTATAAGATTATAAATAAATTTATATATATATATTTAAATAATTATAAAATTATGATAAATTTTTTAAAATAATAAATATATTTATTATATTTATAATTATATATAAATAATTTTTAAATATATTTATTTATAATTATAATTATATATATATATACCTCCAATGAATCGGGTATATATATATATATATCATGAGATATATATGATATTCATGGACATGTAGATGGGGGCGCTTCCAAGTGGTGTGGCACGCCCCGTTGCATCTAGTGTAGTTGGGCTCGATTCCCAGCCGATGCATTTCTTTGCCCCACATTTAAAATGTAGGGGGTTGATTTTGGTCGGTGTTATATGAAACCAGTTGATGGTGGGAGGGCGGCGAGTGATGAAGGTAGAGGCGGGTCTCGTTTGACCAGCTGGTGGGTGGGCAATGGGTGTCGGAGGAGGAGGTGAGGCTCGTCGGTGGTACAGGTGGTACCTCAGTGGTCGGACGATCGTCTTCAGTGGGGAAGGAGGGCAGCAGGTGTCGAAGATAGAGGCGGGGGGCTCATCAGTGTAGGTGGTGCCTCGGGTTAGTGGGTCGACGTCGCGATGATAGAGAGGGAGCAGCAGGCGGCTAGCTCGGCGGGAAAAATGGGACGGTAGCAGCGGCTAGGCAAGAAAAGCATGGCATGCCAAAAAAAATAATAGCAGATCCAAATGTGGTTCAGTGCTATTACTCTCATCTTCATAAAGGCTATCAGATTGGATGAACAAGATGGTATGACATCTTCCATTGGTACCAGGCACCGTGCACCTCTGCACGACTAGTTGTGATGCCTTGGAGAGTTTGAGAGTTTGTACTAACATGTGTGTGTGTGTGTGTGTGCTGGGTAGGGCCTTCTCCTACAGTGTCTTTCCTGAGCCTTCATTGGTCATGTATCGGGCCTAAAGTGCCTCATGGGCTTACGATCCATGTAAGGGTTACCCCTCAACCCTATTAAAAAAGAGGGGGAATAAATAAGAAAATTAAGATCCTTCGAACTTGGCGGAGTCATGGACATGTTTATATTCATATATTGATATGTGGGTATAATTAACACTAGATATGATCATGATTTTATTTTTGGACATGATTGTGGGTTGTTATATATGTTCCAAATGGTATATTACCTATTCTTATGATGACACATGCATATGTTATGTATTCACAACTCATGAAATGTTCATTTATACAATAACATCCTTATTATTCATGCTTCCGTGTATGTGATGACTCGTTTTTTATGATCTATACTTTTCATTCTTGTTATACACATGAACTTGTTTATGTTCTCAGAAAAAATTATAAAATTATAATAAATATATTTAATATATTTATAATTATATATTTAAAATTATATATTTAAAATTATATATAAATACCTTTTAAATAAATTTATTTATAATTATAATTATAAATAGATATAGTTATTATATTTATAATTATATAGATTTATATATTGATATAAATATATATAATTATATAAATATGTCAAAGCAGTGCAGACCATTTGGTATAATTATATAAATATATTTATAATTATATATAAATGTCCTTAAATATATTTATCTATAATTATATAAATATATTTATAATTATATTGAAATATTTTTAAATATATTTATTTATAATTATAATTATAAATAAATATATATTTATTTAAACAATTATACAATTACAATAAATACATTTATTATAACTTTATAAATATATATTTATATATTAATAAATATATATATATATAAATATATATATAATTATAAAATTATAATAAATATATTTATTATATTTATATTTTTATAAATATATATAATCATATAAATATATTTATAATTATATAGAAATATTTATTTATAATTATAATTATAAAAAAATAAATATATATTTATATATTTGTAAATAATTATATATATAAAAAAATTATCAAATTTATATTAGTCAAAATGTTTAATATTTTATTTATATACATTGATTAAAAATGTGTATATAATTAAAATTAAAAATATATATTAATATTTTATTTAAACAGTTGTATAATGTAGAAATGAATATATTTATTTAGGTATATACTTTTTAAATATATTCATTTATAATTATAATTATAAATAAATAAATACATATTTAAATAATTATAAAAATACATTAAATATAATTAAATAATAAATATATTAATTATATTTATAATTATATATAAATACTTTTTAAATGTATTTATTTATAATTATAATTATAATTATAATTATAATTACATAAATATAAATTTATAATTATAATTATAATTATATATATATTATATATAATTTTATAAATATATATAATAATATAAATAAATTATTAAGATTTGACCATTATCAGTGCTTTTTTAGCACCGATAAAGATAACTTTTTATCAGCGCTAAAAAAGCACTCATAAAACATGTCTTTATCTACGCTAGAATTTTAGCACTAATAAAGGCACATTTTATGAGCACTTTTTTAGCGCTGTCGAAGGGTTCTCTTTATCACCGCTTTTTGCAAAGCACTGATAAAGGCTTTATGGGATCATATAAATTGAACCCTAACAGTGCTCTACTGCTACTCGTGCCTCAAGATTTCGCAAAACCAGAGCTCTGCCCGTCGTTGCCAATGGAACATACTACTATCGTCGTTCTACATTCTTGACAAATCTAAGGTATGTGCGGATTTATCTTTCTAGCACCTCTGACAACACTGTTTTTTTCATTTGCACCTCATCTGAGCGTGTCTTCACTTCTTCTCGACGAACTGAATAAATAGCTCATATCCTTGTTGTATCTGGTTTGAGTAAGAGTCTCTGGTCCTCCTCCTTCTATTTTCTTCACTTTCTTGACACCCTAGCTTCATATCTAGTGGAAATTTTATCATTGATGGCACTGGTTTGGGGTTAAAGGTCTTAGAAAGTGGTGTGTAGGAACATCTCCACTTCAGATCAAGTTTTGCTTGTCTTAAATCCAGTTCTACCCATTTTTTGTCGATCATACCCTATGGCGTGTAAGGTGACACTTGACTTTGAGGAACTGTGGCACATGAAGTGGACCTCTAGCCGGATAGCTCTAACTTTCTCGAATCCTCCTCAGAACAGTCATTCCCTAAACTAGTCCTAAAATTTGAATTTCTAGTCATTTCACTCAGCCAGATCACTTCTCATTATGGCTAATTAGACTAGGGAGATTAAATTTTATCCTAGCATTTGAAAGAACAACTTAAGCAGTGTTTTCTTTAACATTTTGACCTATAGTTATTATCATGCCATTTTTTCTTATGTGTTGTTTTCTCATTTTCATTTATGGACATTTCCAATGATTTCATATGTCTTATATATATGTGTAATTATTCTTGCTTTTATGTTTTCCTATATTTATTCATTCATTTTCATATCATATTAGGGTATTTATATCTCTAATGGTTTTGATTTAAATAGACTATTCTAGTATGTAATGTATGGTGAATATGTAGTGTGTCTGACATTAAGTATAACACCTTCATGGGTCTGATAGAACTTCCCTTTGATACAATAACAAAAATGAAATTTTCATAATATTCGAAGGAATATATATATTAATGTGATTATGATTTATAATAGAAAATTGGATCATACATGTATTTTCAAATGATATAAGTTTATTTTATTACAAAAATTTCGATAATGAAAATTGACTAAAATATATCTCATATAATTTTATAGATCAATTATTAAATTTTAAATATTTCTACAAATATTATTTTTTTCATTATTAGAAATTATGTGATTTTTTAATTTAAATACATCTTGGGGGCCCAATAAAACTAAATATGAAATTTAAATAATTAAAATCATTAATATTTTAATTTATATTTTAATTTATAATGCACCAGTATATTTTATATAGTTCATTACAAATATCACTCTCTCCATAGAAGAGTATTTCATATAGATATTTTGAAGGATGGAAATTCAATTTATATAATATTTCTATTTTATAATTTTTTATTAATGATCTAGTGTTCGGTTACAATGAATATATTTTCATTATCCATAATTTATAAAAAATCCATTTTATATTAAATGAAGTAATTTTTAACACCAAAAAGTTTTCTATTAAAGTATTTTATATGCATTTAATAAGGAAAAACATTAATAATTAGTCTATGGACTCTCTATTATATTTAAAAAAATTAAAGAAAGCACTAAAAATGCATGGTATGCAAATGTCTTTTGACATATTCAAAGTGTTTCAAGTTTATAATTTTATAGTTTTATATGAATTTAAATTTACATAATTTTATAAATTTTATAGTATATCATATTATACTAATATAATTTAATAACAGTTTTTTATTAAATATTTATACTTTTATAGTTTTATTCATTTATAAACTTGTATACTTTTATAAATTTTATAGTATAGCATATTTACATATATAGATTAAATATAATATTTTATTAATTATTTATAGTTTTATAGTTTTCTATATTTATAAATTAATATACAATTATAGTTTTATTTGTTATAAATTATTTTACTTTTATACTTTCATAAATTTTACTTTTATATATTATAATTTTATAGTTTTATAAATTTGTAAAACTATATACTTCTATAAATTATGTATACTTTTATAACATATATGAACTTTTATATAGTTTTATAAATTTATATAAATTTATAAATTATGTATATTTTTCTAAAATGTATATTATTTTATAAATTATATATAATTTTATACTTCTTTATATGACTATAATTTTATATACTAATATAAATATATATACATTTGTAATTTATAATTTTATACCTGTATACTTTTTTCAATTTATCAACAGTTTAATACTTTTATTCTTTCATAAAATTTATTTCTATAAATTATAATTTTATATTTTTTTTAATTTTATAATATGATTATTATCTTTTCAACAAATTTATTTGGCTAATTAAGAGTTATTTTATTATATGCAATATTTTATGTTTTAAATCATAATGTATAGAAGTTGGATATATAATTTTAATTGAGTGTTGAATGAGTTTCCAAATTATCTTTTTTTATTTCATGTTCAACAATGTATCTAAGGGGAACTTATTTGATTCCTTTTTATAATTTCATCAGTAGACCATGGTTTACTCATAAAGAATTTTATCTATATTTATATGATCATGTTAACTTCCATATACCTCCTAGATACATAGAATCTCACCTCCTAGATAATATAGATTGATAATAACACCATGGAAAGGGCATGTCACTAACTCTGTCCAACCCATAGGATATCCATCATGACTCATCACCGGTATGTTTTAAATTAGGGGGGTTCTCTGAAACCACATCTTCTCTCTAATTTGGTGTTAGCTTCTAAGGGGGTGATTCTCAAGCAACAAAATGCAACAATTACTATCATCCTCATCAGATTCATCTTCTAAATAGGTATTATTGCATTTTCTTGCCTAAGACACATCCCCCATCTCTTCTGGATGAATTCAGAGGATAAAACCTACCACTAATGGAGTAATTACTTTCTTAAATTCAATTACCCATTTCCTTCAAAGCATGATGAAATTATTTAAAACATTCAAATGTTGGGTTTCCCTTATTTGAAAGGCCCCTTTTATGTATTTATTTTGTTAATTTTTAATATTAATGAATCAGATAGGATGGATATGAATAGGGAATGGATGGGTGTTAATTGTATGAAAAAAGAGTATAAAGATGGGGTGAAAGAGTTCATCAAGTTTTCAAAAGATCATGCATACGACCCTTCTCAAATCCTTTGTTAGTGTTTATGTTGTGGTTATTCAAGTCTAATTAGTATATAAGAGTTGGAAGAATACTTGATCTATCGTGGAATATATCAAAGTTATAAATGTTGAAATAAACACAGGGAAAAGAGAATGTAGCTTGTGGTTGGGATAACACTGTGTTTTATGGATCATCTAATATGATTACAAGTATGGAAAATAAAGAAGACCATATAGAGGATGTGATTATATATGTGAATGATTATGTAGATCATATTGAGAAAATGACAATTACAGATGAAGATGAACTTCTTAATTGTCTAAAATTGTTTGAGAAGTAAAAGAGTTGTTAAAATATGTCATTGTATGCTGGTTTCACTAAATATACAACATTGTCAGTTGTACTGAAATGGTATAATTTAAAAGTTGGAAAAGGATAGAGTGATGCAAGTTTTAATAAACTACTTTCTCTCTTAAATGATATGCTCCCAGAAGATAATGAGCTCCATATCCTAACATATGATGTTAAATGAATGATACATTTGATGGGTATGATCTCTGAAAGAATACATGCATTTCCAAATGACTGTATACTATTTCACAAGGACCAAAAATCACTTAAAAATGACCAAAGTGTGGTGCTTCTCGATATAAGAAAGATTAATCGAGTCCTATAAAATTTTTATGGTACATTCCAATCATTCCAACATTTAGGATCCTATATGAAAGTGAGGATATTTCAAGACAATTGACATTTCATACAGATACAAGAAATAAAGATGGGAAACTTCATCACCTGAAAGACTCTCCTCAGTGGAATAGAATTGATCATGAGTATCCTAAATTTGAAAATGAATCAAGAAACCTTCATCTTGTATTATTAATATATGGAGTGAATCCTTTTGGTTCTCAAAGCAGCACTCACAGTACATGGCCGGTTATGTTGGTAAATTATAACTTTACACCATGGTTATGCATGAAATAAAATTACATTATTTTACCTATGCTTATATCGGAACTAAAACAATCGGGTAATGATATTTATGTTTATTTGGATCCATTGATTGAATATTTGAAATTACTGTGGGATTCAGGTGTTATATTATATGATGCTTACATAAATGAATATTTCATGTTGATAACCATTTTGTATAGGAAGATAAATGGAATTCCTGCTTATGGAAATTTTTTAGGATATAGAATTAAAGTAACTTAAGGGTGTCTCATTTGAGAACAAAGTACACAGTTAATTAGGTTGAAACATTTATTAAAGACTATGTTTCTAGGACATCACATATTCTAACCCCGATGACATAAGTATCGATCTTGGATGACATCATTCAATAGAAGTTTAGAAGAATGTACAACATTGTATCCACTAATAGGTGATCAACTATTTGAGAAAGTGAAAGATATGGACACTTATTTTGGTAAACCTTTGTCAAAAAACCTTATTAAAATCGGTTAGAAAAATAGATTGGTTTTTTTTAATTACCATACTAAAATTGTTTGCACGCCAAAAAAATTCTTGATGTTATGCATGTTGAAAAAAATGTATGTGATAGTGTCATTGAAACATTACTAAATGCACTCAGAAAAACAAAGGATGGAATAAGTCTAGGTTAGACATGATTGACATGGGAATATGGGAAGAGTTGATGTTAGTGAAGGGTGAAAATGAACTTTTCTTATTCTATCTGCTTACACTCTTTCCAAGCAGGAGAGATATATGTTTTTCAACTTCTTGAATGATGTAAAGGTTCTAGAGAGGTATTCGTCAAATATTAGGAATATCATTTAAATGACTGATTTAAATTTAAAGGGTCTAAAAATCACATGACTTTCATGTTTTGATGCAAGATCTAATTCCTGCAGCTTTACATTGAATTTTTTCCAAGAATGTTCATCATACATTAACCAAGCTCCATTTCTTTTTGAAAGATACATACTGCAAAGTTATAGACCTGGTGAAATTACCAACTATGTAAAATTAAATTTCTATCATATTATGTGAATTGGAAATGTTCTTTCTGCCAGCATTCTTTGATATGATAGTTCACTTGATGGTCCACTTGGTGAGAGAGATTCGACTATGTGATCCTATACATTATAGATGGATGTAACTCATTAAATGGTATATGAATATTTTGTAAGGGTATTTCAAAAATATAATTCAACTAGAGGGTTTAAGTTTAGATCAATATATTGTTGAGAAGGCCATTGAATTCTATATTGACTACTTATCCTGTGTGGAAAGCATTGTTCTATCAAAATATCTTCATACTGGGCGACTTGTTAGTGAAGGAATTTTTTAATATATGTTGTCACAATAAATATTATAGATCAGGAGAAATCCTACCTTTATGTTTTACATAACAGGTGATAGTTTTCCCCATATGTTCAAACCCACAAAAAAAATAGGCATTTGAATCCATCAACGACTACAAGCTGGATATCAAATACACATAATCAATAGTTTATAGGATGGTTTTTGAGACCATATTTTTAAGAAGTCAGATGATAATAAGAATTCAATTTTAGAATGACTTTGATGTATAGATAATGTGTAACATCCCCAACCCAAAATACACTAAACCAATAATTGATTTGGATCACTATATGACCTCAATCACGCCTCCCAGTACACTAGGGGTTTGCCGACTAGTAGTGAGGGCATAATGGATTACATGGGGATACTATACCCTATTTATCAAAGTAAGTCACAATAGATAAAATATAAAATAAACGAAACAATAAACTAGAAACATTAATTACTAACCATTTTCCAAAACGAGGTACAAACCACAACCAAACGATAAATATTCCATGTCATGCTAACAGTTCCAAAAGTGATGGAAACACAAAATAAATAAAACAAAAAAATCCCCAAAGTGGATCCAGACTCCAAGTCCAGATCCTTATCCATGAACATCCCAATCCCAACTCAACTTCCCAGCATAGGTCCCTTTCCCTTATCCAGGCCTACAACCATGAAATTTTCTCAGGTACCCAATGGCATCCCAAGTAGGGTGTGAGTACAACTCAGTAGGCCACCACCAACGATGTCTAAAAAATATCCATTATAAACAGATAGTGCATGAAATTAATAAATAAATGACATGATAAACAAAAGAAAACTTAGGTTATATTAGGTAACAATATTTACTTTATCTGATTTCATCATTTGTTTCATGGGTTTGGCATTTACATCATTTACACAACAACCCAAGCCAATAAATTACCAATCATAAGAAATGAGTCAAGTTGCCTATCTCATTATGGAAATCCATTTCACAATCATTTACATTACACTTACCTCAAAGCATTAGTCTATTTAGTTTCATCCAATGCAACCATTAGGGCCTAGAGAATCAGTCAAGCACTCTAACCCATGCATTCTAGGGATGGGTCAGAGCATCAATCCAACTTGACCCATGGGAGGAGCCTCAGTCCTTTATCCCACACCACCAATCCATGTGCATATTCTTATTCATCCATTTACCACATATACCATATCAAAATCCATACACAAACATTCACATATCAATAATCATTCAACAAGTAAATCATCACCAAGCCTTAACCCATTATCACATTTTCCATTTACTTAGCATATCCCGTTTAATCCATTTTACCTTTTTATACCTTAACCAATTTAGAATAATAAACAATTCTCACACATTATCCCATTTAACATATTTGTTAACTTCCCAATCATTAACTCATTTAACACATTTATCATTTCATATGCCTTAACCCATTTTACGCATTTCCATTACCATTTCATAAGCCATTTGACACATTCACATTAATCTATTTAACCCTTTATCACCTCATTCCAAAAAAACTCTTAAGACCTTTCTAAAAACTAGGCACAACCATAATTGGTTCTACTTGATAATTGAACCTACATGTCAACACATTAATCATGGTACCTATTTCAATATAAGTCAAATTCATGCTTAACATCACCATACTCCATGTTCAGAAATGTTGGCACACCCCATGGGTGGCCCTAAACTATTCAAATCATCCTCAATGAATCCCATGGGAATCATAAGGGGTTCATTTTATAATTTATCTAACCATTTTACCAAAAATTATCAAATTCATCAAATTCACAATAAGAGAGAATCAAGAACACAACTGCACATGCACAAATAAACTTCAAGACTATAGGATATAACTTGTAGACTACCCACCTCAAATCTCAAGATGAACACACCCTTAACCTTAAACTTATATCCAAATTAAAGCACCCCTTGAATCCACAACCTATGATCCATCGGAAAAAGATGGTTTTAGGGATTTGGAAGAAGAATAACAAAACCACAATCCCAAATTCAGAAAATATAAGCAAGAGGAGTGTTAGACTCACCCGAAGATTTGATCTACACCCAAAGACACTCCAAATGGACTAGAATCAAAGGATAACCACCCTTGGAAAGATTGGGTCGTTTTAGTTCATCACTAGGGTTTCAAGGGGGAGAATGGGGAAGAAAATCTCAAGGGGGTAAAACCATAAAACCCCACTTTCAATGAGGCGCATGGTTTTCCATATGGTTTTTCAAATTGTGTACCAACCATGCCCCATCCTCTATCCAAGAGGGGCTAATTCGCATGGTTTCCTAGGGATTCCATATGGTTTGAAAAACTGTGAACCAACTGTGTGGAATTTCTCTATCTAAGACTACATGGTTTGGCCTCCCCCTTTCATGACTTGCTTAACTATGCACCTGCGCCACTTTTCTAGAACGATTTGGGTGCACAGTTTACTCTAACCATGCACCAACCATGAAACATGTATAGGATGGCCAAAATTCCCTTTACTTTGGGTCTCAAACCCCCAGGACACCCTCGAGCCTCCTTGTACATTCAATAAACATCCCATTAAACAAATTTAAGAGGTTTAAACCAAAATTTAAGTGAGTAAATACCTCCATGAAGTCTGGGATCTTAAAAACTCCCCACTTTATAATGTTTCATCCTCGAGCCACACTTCCAAGCATCACTAAGCTCCCAAAGTAAAGAGATTTGGGCCATTGAGACTGCATACCTGACTCCCCCTCCCAAGTTTTTTCTGGAACATTACCATGTTACCACAAAACTCAAACCAAAGGCACAGTATTTCCTCGCAAGACTTCCTCATTATGATCCACAATATGAACTAGATACACCTCAAAGGATGCATCAACCTCAAACCAAACATCAACTACAAGAACTCCTTAGGGAATCCTAGGCACACTGCCTAAATCACGACATAAGGAGGCATCGTACATATCATCATACTGTTGAGGAAGAGTCAATAAGTACTCTACCAGCCTGACCTTCTCCCCAACTCATGGCCCAATTCACTTGGCACCATCTTACACCCTTTTAAAAATTCCAACGTGACCCATGCATGGACTTACCCAAGGAAAACAAGGTTTTTCCAGCACATTTCTCAACCTAAATCAATCCCCAACTTGAGTCCCAATGGCCTCACTCCATATTCAAATATCTGGAGCAAAATCCAAGAACAACCTTCATCTCAAGGTACTCATATAGTCAAAACCCAATTCAACACTTGTTATCATGGCCAAATTACCAAAATGGTACTTACTTGAGTCCCTTCAACTCAAAACACCAGTCACATCGTCAACTAGCCACCTTCCCATAATGGTGACCCCCACCACACACTTTAGCTTACCCTCACCACCTTCCAATGTATGGAACTTCCACTATAAAAAAATACCACCAGTACATCAACTCAACTTTCACAACATACCTGACACGTTCCCAACTTACTACGACCAAACATCCATAAGGACATCACCCCATACTGGTATCCATCCTTGCCGCTGAAACCACCCAAGAGGCCATCCCTACACCATCCATTCACAGACTAAGAACAACTTGACCTCACTCAAGTTATCCTTCATTTTTGAAAATCCATTTCCACTACAAACACCAAACCGGAGGTGGGTCAGAACATACCACATCCATTCCTTTTACCATATCATATCAAGACACTCCTGAATATATTTTCACATAATATCCATCTTCCATTGTTGGCATGATATCCCTTTTTCATCTTCCCAAGGCACTTACTGACTTAAGGCCTATCACCAACATCCAACACACCTACCGGGGTCGCTCCCTAACTCTCGGTAAAACTCCACCGTCAAGGCATCCACTACTCTCTAATCCATCATCGTAATCTACCATAACCATAAACATTCTTAACACAAGCACTTTCAATATCCATACATTGAATAAAGATGACTAGGTTCTTATACAACACCCATTTTTAAACTTTGAAATGTACTTTTCACCCCAAAATATTCACCGAAGGTGGTTTTCAGCTAACCACTTTTGTACCTTATTCCTAGCCAAGTTAATATTTTCCTTGGATGGATCATCTAGGAAACGATCGAATTCAAAATTTTCACACCACCACATTACTTGAACAAGATTCCTTCACACCTAAGGATACTCCATGGTCACCCGATCATGCCTACCAAAGTCAATGCCTGACCTCCAAGGAGGTTAATAGAACCCAACCTCCCTTGGCACGAACTGTTGTTATGTCTTAACACACCCTTTAATGACTTTAACATGAGAATTTTGAATTCCATTTGGAACCACCCTAAGCCCAATCCAATGCTTGGATCACTTAACCACCTCATCCAAGGCCCATCTGACCTTTTTTATAAGGAACTCAATGTGCACCTCACAGGTTTCCCATTAGTATCCTGATTCCACCACATTGACTCCACACTCTGCTCCACACATTTAGGACTGACTCCTCACCTTAATAGCTTTGTTATTACCACTTTACACAAGAAAATCCAACCACCACTTCTCACACTTAGATCATAAGTTGAACCCCAAAACTTAGATGTAGTCTTCAAGATTTTCCCAGAACAAAAAAAACCAACATCACTTGATACCCATTCATGGTTTCTGTGGATGGAACCCACGGCGTTCATCAACACTCATTCCATCTTGAGTACCTCACCCGTAAATGGTTGATGGTGTACATCCTACCATACATCTCCCCCATACACCGCTCCATGAGTGTGACCTCCAAGATGAACCACCTCCAACCAAGACACATTTAAGTCACCATGCATAAATCCATAGCTTGCTCAGCATACTCGGGATGATATCAAGATATTGTTCATGATCATATCTAGATAAAAGTACTCTAAGAAGTCATCATTTAACACCACCACAAATTATGCATCATCGTTTTTAACTCCCACTATAGGGACACCTTGACCTGTCCAAATTCTCAGGCTTCCCTTCCCATAATGTATCATCAACACTTAGTCACCACCACTCAAGTGGGGTTACAAACCAAACTCACCACCACTTCATGAATCTCTACTAAGAAGTCGCAAACCAACATTTCCTTTGACCCTTCCATTTCCAAACCTATCGGTTTCTACCAGAAAGACTCTAGAGATTCGCAATGGGAACACAAAGAACCATCATACCAATCCAGAACCAAATAGTCCCTCGTATAACCAGCATTTTCCACTAGTTTCAAGGGAAAAAGAGGCACTTACTTCTAATCCACCTATATACATATCCCAAACAACATTGTGCTTTCCTAGCATGTTCCCCCATCTGGACCTCCACAAATCCCTCAAGGTCTTGTAATTTCTTGTGATTATAGGCTAAAACAAACTTCTGATCACACAATCCAAACACACTAGAGACTGGCCTAAATTCCTACTTACTCACCTAAACATGCCTCTCGGTTTTTCATCCTCATTGGCCTCAAGGAATTCTCGACATATCACCCAACCACCAAACCATTCATACAAACAAGACCCAACATGTGACCTCCCTCACATAGAGTGTCACCTTAATAACAAAAGCATACATCCACACTTTTCTCACCCTTGTCTCGCATGCCCAAAATCATCATCGAGGTCTCTATTAATCATTGTCAAAATAGACAGTTCGGACATCCAAATGATCCAACCCTTCGAAACCAACCTTACAACCTCTACCAACACTCAGGTGTCTCCATAAGAAATAAATTAAGGTGTAACAATTCACTTCTACCAAAAACTTGATGATACTCACCATGATTTGATTCCACCTTTTAAGTCACCACCTATGCTTCACATCCTAAGGCACCTTCAACACTGGCCAACTTCCCTTGAGGCTACCCTAAATTTCCCCAAAACTATCAATGCATAACCACATCTCAATTCACATTTCCAAAACTTTCAACCTTACTACTTATCCCTCTAGTCCAAACCCACATTAGGAAACACCCTCTTTGTTCCAATACCAAAGTCCAAGACATCCACTTGTACGATGCACACCCAAAAGCACTAGAAACCTCATCTGAATTCTCTCATAAGTCACCTTAAAGGTTGAATGATACCAACTCTCTAAACTTGAGTCATGATAAGAAAAATCCATTAGCCCTCTCTCTAAGATATACACATCAAGCCACAAATAGGTTGTTTCTCATGGGCAGCACTCTTACTCCTATTCCAATACACCTAGTACCTAGTGCACCAAGTGAACATTTACTCTAGGTTCCACACTAAAGATACTCATACACATACATCAGAATTATGATCCAAACACCCTCTCTGAGGTCTAAAGCACAACTCGCAAGGCCCCAACCCCCAAAGGTTACCATAATCCTCGATACCATCCTTAAGGTCCAATATACACCCTTCACAAACATGACCCACAAGGGGTTCTACACTCGCATTACCACACAACATCTCACAAACCTAAGGCTATATCCCTACCAGGGGTACAATAAGCACATCTATTTTACCCTACATCATACTCATAAAGGCCTAAAAACCCAAATCCAAGGTCTTAAACTAGGGAACTCCTACTACCCAAACCACCCATTAAAAGGGACAAATAAACAACATAAAGAATACTAAATACTCAAGTCCCCCCAAAAGTTTCATCATCCCACATCCTTCTATAATTAACTTCACTATTTTTGAAACTCAAGCATTCACATTTTAAAATTACCATATTCCCAACATTTCAAAATTCCCTACCTTACTTGAATCCATATTTCAAAACATTTTTCTCAAAAAACACTTAAAAGGATGATAGACAAGTCCAAACCACTGGTAGAAAAATTATACACCATCAACCTTAAACAACCCACTCCACATATAATATCCCAATGGTCATGATCACACCTCTAACACTACCATAAATAATCCCTACCACAGGATATGTTCAACATGGGGTAAATCAACTGACATATTCACAAGTCTTTCACTAGATTCCCCCTTTATAAAACCATTCCCCAACCTCACAATGCAAATCTTTCTCTTTTAGGTACCCTCATTATTTCACAACTTATTACAACCAACATTTTAACTCATTTACAAAATTCATTAAGCATAATTGTTTAACCATTATTTAACATTATTTCCATTTTCCCATTTGAATCATCTTTATTAGACACCATTTTCTTCAAATTTTCATGAAAGTAAAATTCAGTCTACCCTTCATGTCCCACACACGCACCTCGTGTGTTCTTGTCATGATGCATGATGCCTATATCCCTAGGTGCCTATAATTATGCATGAATTCACAACCTTATGTCATTATAGTAACGAGAAAAATATCATAAAATAGTCACATCACACAACAAGTGCATCACCCAATGGTGAAATGTCATTTAATTGTAACAATATGCATCAAGAACAAAAAATTCCCCCTGGGTGCTTGGTTTTTCCCTCATACATTGGTTAACTACTCCCATGCATGAGCTCATTTCCAATTCATGACACATTATAATATCCCTTATACCATTCCAAATAATAAGACCACAGAAAAGAACCTACCCTGATACCACTTTGTAACATCCCCGACGTAGGATCCACTGAACCGGTGCCCGAGTTGGGTCGCCACATGACCTCAAGCATGACTCACCGTACTCCATAGGTTGCTGACTAGTTTCAAGGGACTAATGGATTACATGGGGAGACTATACCCTCTTTATTAGAGTAAGTCACAACAGATAATATATGAACTAAAAGAAATAATAAACAATAAACCAGAAACACTCATTACTAACCATTTCCCCAAATAGGGTACAAACCAAAACCAAACAATAAATATATCATTTAATGCTAACGATGCCAAAAATTAAGGAAACCCAAAATAAAAACAACTACCAAATCCCCAAAGTGGATCCTAACTCCAAGTCCAGGTCTCCATCCATGCACATCCCAAGCCCAACTCAACTCCCCAACATAGGGTCCTTGCCCTTGTCCTGACCCGCAACCATGAAATCTTCTTGGGTGCCCAATGGCAGACCGAGCAAGGGGTGAGTACAACTCAGTACACCACCACAAATGGTGTCAAAAAAATATCCAGACTAAACAGATAGTGCATGCAAGTACTAAATAAATGACATGATAAACAAAAGACAGCTTGGGTGTTATTAGGTATCAATATTTACTTTAGCCGATTTCATTATTTGTTTCATGGGTTTGGCATTTACATCATTTACACAACAGCTCAAGCCAATCAATTACCAAGCATAAGGAATAAGTCAAGTTCTCTATATCACTAAGGAAATCCATTTCACAATCATTTAGATCACACTTACCTCAGAGCATCAGTCCAGGTAGTTTCATCCAATGCAACCATTATGGCCTAGAGAGTCTGACACCCTAACCCGGGCATTCTAGGGGTGGGTCAAAGCATCAGTCCAACCCAACCTATGGGGGGAGCCTCATTCCTTTATCCCACACCACATAGCCATGTGAACATTATTATCCATCCATTTACCACATATACTATATCACAAGTCATACACAATCAATAAACATAACATTCACATATCCATAATCATTCAACAGGTAAATCATCATCAAGCCTTAACCCATTATCACATTTACCATTTACTTAGAATATCCCATTTAACCCATTTTCCTTTTTTGTACCTTAACCCATTTATCATAATCAACCATTCTCGTACATTATCCCATTTATTATATTCATCAACTTCCCAAGCATTAACCCATTTAACACATTTATCATTTCATATGCCTTAACCCCTTTTACACATTTCCAATACCATTTCATAAGCCATTTGACACATTCACATTAATCCATTTAACCCTTTCTCACCTCATGACAAACAATCTCTTATTCCCTTACTAACAACTAGACGCAACCACTATTGGTGCCTCTTGATAATTGAACCTGCATGTCAACACATTAATCATGGGCCCTACTTCAATATAAGTCAAATTCATTCTTAACATCACCATAATCCATGTTTAGGAATGTTGGTGCACCCCATGGGTGTCCCTAAACCAGTCAAATCATCCTCAACGCATCTCACAGAGTTCATGAGGGGTTGATTTTATCATTTAGCCAACCATTTTACCAAAACCTATCAAATTCATCAAATGCACAACAAGAGAGAACCAATAACACAACTACACATGCACAAATCAACTTCAAGACTATAGGATATAACTTATAGACCACCTACCTCGAATTCGAAGATGAACGCACCCTTAACCTTAGACTTAGATCCGAATTCAAGCACCCCTTGAAGCCCCAACCTAAGATCCACTGAAAAAATAGGTTTTTAAGGCTTAAAAAGAATAATAATGAAACCACAATCCCTAATCCAGAAAAGAGGATCAATAGGATCATTAGAATCACATAGAGCTTTGATCTGCACCCAACGATGCTCCAAATGGACTAGAATCAAAGGAGAACCACCCTTGGGAAGCTTGGGTCGTTTTAGTTCCTCACTAGGGTTTCAAGGGGAAGAATGGGGAAGAAAATAAGGTAAGAACCATAAAATGCCAAGGGGGAAACCATAAAAAACCCACTTTTAATGAGGCACATGGTTTGGTAGCATAGTTTTTCAAACTGTGTGCCAATTTTGCACCATCCTCTATCTAAGAGGGGCTAAGTCACACGGTTACCTAGGGATTCTACATGGTTTGGAAAACCACGAACTAACTGTGTGGAATTCCTTTGTCCAAGACTGCACAGTTTGGCCTCCCTCCTTACACGGTTTTCTTAACCGTGCACCCCTTCCCCTTATCTAGCATGGTTTGGGTGCACAATTTACTCTAACTGTGCGCCAATCGTGCAACATGTACAGGATGACCAAAATTCCATTTCCTTTGGGTTTTGAACCCCTAGGACACCCTCAAGTCTCCTTGTACATTCAGTAAACATCCCATTAACCAAATTTAAGAGGTTTAGACCAAAATTTAAATGAGGACATACCTCCACGAAGTCTGGGATCTTACACAAAGGACCAAGTGTATATTTATTATCTTACAATGATTATGTAATTAATGGTTATATGCTTTATACAAATGAACATGATGAAGGCGGTACCATGAAAAATAGTAGAGTTACACTTGGGGCTGAAGTGATGCATGTTTCTGGTACTAAGGATAGAAATACAATTTATGTGAATTTTTCAAACTTTTTCATCATCAAACAAATATGGGAGTTGGATTATACAACATTCCAAGTGATCATTTTTCAATACAAGTGGATTGATAACAGAAGTACTGTTAAAATAGATGAATTTGGATTTGTGAAAGTGGGTTTCAATGAGTAAGTGTAAAAAGAAAAACTTTTTATAATGGAATTATAGGCATTACAAGTATTTTATGTTCCAAATCCCACAAACTAAAAGTGGACATTTGTTCTGTTATCGACAAAAACCACTGAAGGGTTAGATGAAAATTCAATTGAGTATGACCCTTTCATTGGGATGTCACAATCATTTCATAGAAGTCCCAATATAGATGGGATTTGTGTATGTCATATGATACCACAATAAAGGGATTTGGATACTCGATAGAGGGGTCAAATCCCATCAACCTTTAAAATAAAGAGAGTTCAATAATAAGGTTATATTTTTTTGTAATATACATTATGTTACCTCATGTTATTATCTATTCATTGTTGCATTCATGCAATCTAAATTAAATGTTAAACCACTTCTGTAGATAATGACTTCTGCACATACTGATGCTCTCAATACTAAGGAACAACAAGTTTATCAACTAGATGCTACTCCTGAAGCATAGAAACAAAAACTATATGCACATGTCAATTCTACCAATCTAGATGAACAACATATTGAAGATGTTGAATGCAAGGAAATGGTAGATGGTGAAGAACTTATGCTCCATAAAAAACAAGAGTTTCATAGTGTAATGGTGTTAGAAAAAATTATTAAGGTGAAAAGCAATGGTATCAAATTTGAGGTTGGCTGGATTGAGAACGACCATCCTATTAAACCCAATAAGGACATGTTCAGTAGTTATATTGGGCTCATCACTCCGCAACAAGTTCTGATTGATGTAGATTCAAGGAACCATATTTTTCTCATGCTTAAGGCACTGATTTGGGAAGATATTATGGTAACATTATCATATCCTTTCTCTATTTTACTAAAAAATAAAATAATGAAACATTGAATTACTCTTCATCATCCCTTGTAGTGTGTATTTATAGTAGATGACTCTCATAATAAATATGTATTAATTATTTATGGGAATATTCACAAAGTCATTCGCACAATTATAATGAGATTTCATCTTAAATATGTTGAAGGGAAAATAAACATGTACCCACTGATTATGTATGAACACCTGATAATCCAAGTAGTGTGGGATGCGTTTATTAGCCATTGTGTGGAGATATGTTTTTAGGTACATTGTGGCTGGTAATACATTCTTTGAAAATACATGTATTCAACACTTTGAGAATTTTTTATTTATGAAACAGAAAATGAGTGCTAAAAATAAGGAATGGGTGGAAAAACCAACATGCCCCAACCGTAAAGCAAGGATGGGGTATGCTTCACTTGAAGAAAAAAAATTGGTACATATTTTAAATCTACCATAATACTTTTATGTGAAATGAAACAACAACATAATTATGTTCCTCTGTTTGTATGCAGATTGATAAATCCAAATCTAAAGCCACTTCCATCCCACATCATGTGCTATGGAAGGAGGAACATGTAAATAAAGATGGGATACTAATATATGAAAACACACACAAAATGTGGGAAACATGTGTAAGTATGACATAATAAAAAAAATATTTAAATCACTATTACTTAACAATGATTACTTATTTTCCTATATTTTATATCCCACTTAGATGTAGGAATCATGAACACATGTATAGGATGAGAACCTACTATCGGTAGCCTTGAACTGGCCAGAACAGTATAGAGGCATCAACGGTATGGATTTTAGGGTGACACCCTAAACATTTTTTGAGAAAATAAAATAACATGAGGATAAAGTTAATAAATGGAAGAGATGAAACAAATATTAGCTACCCTTGAAGAAAAATTTCACTGTAATTATGAGTTTCTAGAAAATGTTATGGGGGGATCAAAGAGAATAAACAACTCAAGAATAACTATTAAATAAATATCAACCCCCCCCCCACCCCACCCCCACCAAGTTTGAGTTAATCCATTCCCATCTAAGAGATATCTTAGATGAGGTAATAAATATTCTAATAATTGATTTTGTGAAATTTTAATCAGATAGACACCAATAACTTTCATGTACTAATATTATATAGGGTGGAAATGATTGTAATTTATATCTATGAACACCCACCCATCACCTTTTTGTGAGGGCTACCGTGTTCAATATCCAAGAAGACACTCTGCAAAACAAACTACTTCAAAAAAAGTCATGTGAGGGTGGCGATTAGCATAGCTCATGAGTCAAGTGTCGAGCTACATATTCCACATTACAATGTAGATATTCATATAGTCGACCAAGTTATTGGAACATTTATAGCATTTTCATAAGATCTTGTAAAAAACATGTTGAAAATGTGGTATTCATTTCCAATTTATTTTTCATGCTAAACCTTTAACAATTAATGAAAAAAGGTATTAACTGATGAATGTTATTACATATGAACAAAGGGAAGGGGTGAAACGAAAGGTCAAATCAATACCATCTAAAGGATCAATCAACTGATCAAAAAGTTCTACAGAAAGCACCTTTACCCCCCCCCCCCCCCCATTCAATATCCACATTTACTAAAATTGAAGGTTCATACGGATACAAAGTTACAAAGTGGTGGTAATCACATAGTTTATTTTGAAGAACAAATGTACAAAGAGGTCGTTGTAGACTACATTGCTCTTGATAATGTAAATGAAATCCTCAAGTATGATTGGTTAGGAGTATCGATAATAAATTGATACATGAGGTGTGTTTTCATGATTTATTTTACCAATAGCTAATATACTATGTTAATTATTAATAATTACATTTCATATTTTTTTAGGTATATGTATGAATAAAAATTGAAGTTATTAACCCATTAATATAAATTTGGACTCATTATTCTTCACATCACTTCTACAGAACAAAAATAAAAATAAAAAAATGGATTAAATAGTGGAAGAAATGGTCAAATACTTTGAAAGAAAACTTACGGATGATAGAATCTTCTTAATACCAACAATTTAGGGGTAAAACTATACAATTTAATCATATCAAATATATTTTTATTTCATTAATTAATTGTTCATTTTTGTGTTTTTAGGCAACATTGGATGCTCATTGCAATCAATTTAGATACTATAAAGATTTATTTTATGGATTCACTGTATGGATACCCAACAAACTAACCACACATTATGAAAATTTTCAATTTGTAATATATTACATCCAATGTTTTAGAACTAAAATTAAAGTTATATATTTAATATTATGTTTTAATGAGAATTCTATTATGATAGGGCAGTGTTTAAATATCATGAAAATCATGGCATGAGAAAATTCCATGCACACAAGGAGCCTGAAAAGTTCTACAAGTGGACAAGTATTAGGGTATATATAATAATATTTTACTATCCAAAAATATATCAACACAAATTACTTATTTTTCTCAATGTTTCTACAGTGCCCGAAACAAACAAATAGGAAATATTGTGGTTATTATGTTAATAAATTTACGAGAGAGATCATATTCCATAAAAAAAACTAGCATCCTAAAAGAGGGATTTTTTAAGATAATTACTATTTCATTTAAAATATTTATTAATCCTTTGTGTATTTATATTTTTCTAGTACTGCTATGACTGTCGAAAATTCTCATATTCACATGACGATATAGAGTTGTTTAGAAACGAATGGGTAGCATACTTGATGGTATAATGTATACATATATCATGAATATATGACTTCTATATAAGTAATATATTTTTTCATATTTATGTTTAATTTATTTCTTTTTAGTATTACTTGCATAAGAATTTTTTTCTTATATAGATGGATTCTTTTGTTTGAGTTAGGGTGGTTTGTTCGAAGCTACTAATGCTTGTGAGAAATTGGACTTCGAGACTGCAATTGAGATAATGAAAATAAGGAAATAGGTCAATAATGTATACAAACATCATTAAAAGGTGAATTACTACTACCTAAAGTGTGTGTTTTTAGTTTCAAAATGCGTGTTTCCAGTTTCAAATGTCATTTTAAGAAAAAAACACAAGTGACATACTCAAAACTGATCAAACACATTCATATTATTTTGATACTTTAGGAAAACAATCCATAAGTAATTTTTGATGTGTAGGAATCATCCACACATCAATATGACGCATAGTGTGACTATTATAATTCCAAGTGTGTATATTTATTTAAAATTGACATTAATTTTAGTAAAAAGAACAGGTGACATACTGAAAACTGAGCAAATGATTTCAGATTGTTTTGATACTTTATGAAAATGATCCATAAGTCATTTTTGACATGTAGGAATCAACCTCACCTCAATATGATGCATGATGTGACCTGTATAACTCCAAGTGTATCTTTTTATTTAAAATTGACATTAATTTTAGTAAAAAGAACAAATGACATATTGAAAACCATGAAAACATATTTATATTATTTTTATAATTTATGAAAATGATTCATAAGTCATTTTTGACGTTTAGGAATAAACTGCACCTCAATCCGACAGACAGTGTGACCGTTATGACTCTAAATGTATGTTATCAGTTTAAAATTGGCATTTTAGTTCAAAACGTATCACTCACTAAAAACCAAGAAAATGCTCTCTAGTTATCTTGTTAATTTATTACAATGATCCATAAGTTATTTTTAACATTATGAAGTAGTCTCACATCAAACCGACACACAATGCGACTGATATAACTCAAAGTGTGTGTTTTCAGTTTCAAATGACATTTTAATAAAAAAACACAAGTGACATACACAAAATCAAGAAAACATACTTGGATTGTTTTGATACTTTGTGAAAATTGTCTATAAGCCATTTTTAACATGTAGGAATCATCTGCACCTTAATCCGATACACGGTGTGACTAGTATAATTCCAAGTGTGTCTATTTATTTAAAATTGACATTAATTTTAGTAAAAAGAATAAGTGACATGCTAAAAATCAAGTAAACACATTCGGATTTTTTTGATAATTTAGTAAAATAATCCATAAGTCATTTGAGATGTGTAGGAATTAACTGCACCACAATATGATGCATGGTGTGACCGGTATAACTCCAAGTGTGTCTTTTTATTTAAAATTGTCATTAATTTTAGTAAAAAACAACAAGTGACATACTGAAAGAAAGAAAATGTATTAGGATTGTTTTTATAATTTAGTATAACAATCCATAAGTCATTTGTGATGTGTATAAATCAATCTCACCTTAATCCAATACACGGTGTGACTGATATGCCTCAAAATGTCTGTTATCAGTTTAAAATTGACATTTTAGTTTAAAACATGTTACTCACTAAAAACCAAGAAAACATGCTCTGGTTTTATTGATAATTTAATAAAACAATTCATAACTCAGTTGTGACATGTATGAAGCAGTCTTACGTCAAGCCGACACACGATGCGACCAATATGACTCAAAGTGTGTGTTTCTAGTTACAAATGATATTTTAATAAAAAACACAAGTGACATACTCAAAACCAAGACAATTCATTCATATTATTTTGATAATTTTAATATAATGATCCATAAGTTATTTTTGATGTGTAGGAATCAGTCGTACCTCAATATGATGCACGGTGTGACCGGTATGACTCAAACTGTCCGCTATCAGTTTAAAATTGATATTTTAGTTTAAAACGTGTGTCGCTCACTGAAAACAAAACAAACACACTATGATTGTCTTGATAATTTAAGACAGTGATTCATAAGTAATGTGTAATGTGTAGGAAGCAGTCTCATGTCAAACCGACACATGATGTGACCGGTATAACTCAAAGTTCATGTTTTCAGTTTGAAATGACATTTTAGTAAAAAACACAACTGACATACTGAAAACTGCGTAAACGCATTCAGATTGTTTAGATACTTTAAAACAACGATCCATAAGTAATTTGTGACGTGTGGGAGTAGTCGCACCTCAATCTGACACACGGTGTGACCGGTAAAACTCTAAGTGTGTCTTTATTTAAAATTGACATTAATTTTAGTAAAAAGAACAAGTGACTTATTCAAACTCGAGCAAACACATTCAAATTATTTTGATATTTTATGACAACGATCCATAACTCAGTTGTGACGTGTAAGAATCAACCACACCTCAATATGACGTACGGTGTGACCGGTATAACTCTAAGTATGTCTTTTTATTTAAAATCAACATTTTATTAATGTATTTTTTCATATTAATGTTTAGTTTATTTCTTTATAGTATTACTAACATAAGATTTGATTTCTTATATAGGTGGATTCTTTTGCTCGGGTTGGAGTGATTTGTTCAACAACTAATACAATGGGCGAACTTTTTTGAGAGGGGATCGCGAGTGCCAAAAATGATGAAACATTAATATTTTTAAATGTTTGTGGATGGTAATTGTAAATGTAATTATACAAAACATTGTTTAAAATGTATATAATAGTGTTTTTTTTTGTATTTGTGATATAAAATTTATTTCAATTAAATTATATATTTTGCATATAGGTTACAGGTATTTACTATAGTGTGCTATTATATAAACAGCACACTACAGCAGGTTGGGTCTTTATCAGCGATATTTTTAGCGTTGATAAAGCCCCCTATCAGCGCTAATGAAAGCACCGATAAAGGGGCTCCTTTATCAACGCTTTTTTTAAACGCTGATAAAAGCTCCCCCTTTTCAGTGTTTTTTGAGCGATGATAAAGGGGACCCCACTTTAACAACGCTGAGGACAAGAGCATTTTTTTAGCGGTGTTAAAGACCTTTTTGCGTGCTGTTAAAAGGCATATCTGTAGTAGTACAGAGGTGCACGGTTTGGCTGTACAGTTGGCCAAATCGTGCGTCAATCGTATGGAAGGCCGCTGTTAAGGCGGTCTGCAGTTATGCACGGTCGTGCACCCGGGGTCGTACGGTTGCAGACAAACCGTGTGGCCCACAATACCCCACTACTTCAAGTCACATGATTAGAAAAATCGTACGGTTTGGGCGGTATGGTTTCTACTAACCGTGCGATTTAGTCCGCTTTTTTAAAATTCGGGGCTCCGAACAAGCCTCAAACACTCCCAAAATCTCCACTACTCCTTTAGGCATCATTATTAGGGCTGAGCAAAAGAATTAAAACCGAAAACTAATGGTCCGTACTTTTGAGAAAAGTTGGGATGTTACATATATATTTACAAATTATGAATAAATATATGTATTCATATGTATTTACATATATTTATATTTCTATATATAATTATATTAAATTATTTAGCATTTATTTATTATTTATTATTTATTATCTATTTATTTATCGGGTATTTGATGATCGGAAGATGGGTAGGTCGGGAGGGCACGATCTCGGCGATGGATTCTAGAGTTTCGAGGGATCGGGACGGTGGATTTTCCTCTGAATCTCGAGCTTGAATTGTTGGCAAGAGGCCCTCTCTCTAGCTTGGCTTCCTCAGATGATGCCTCTTCGAAGTCTATAACTAGCATGCTTTCCATCGGTAGCACTACCAAAGCAGAAGGTGCCGACTGCAATTTTACCTCTCTGAAAGCGGGAGCGCCAGATCCTATCATCAAGAGAGGTAATACAGCGCATATTTTCACGAATCAAGATGTAATTTCTAATAGATTCAAATTATGTGAATTTTCGATCATCGCTCGAATGGTTTTGCCTTCGGTTAGCAAACCGTGGAAGGTTAATGACTTATTCCGTCAGCTTTCCACTATTTGGGGTTTAGCGGACTGGAAATGTTTCTCGGTGGGTAGGGGTTTCTTCCATCTGGTGTTTCCAACTGAGGATTTGAAAATGAAGGCATGGGGTTTTGGTTCGATTTATCTTAAACATGGGTCGCTTTGCATCCAAGAATGGGATCTGAGGTTCAACCCTTTTTCTTTTAGGAATAATAGAATCCAGGTTTGGGTTTGGGTCTTTGGCTTGAATTGGATCCTTTGCCATCCCAGAATTTTGTACGATATTGCACCTGTTATAGGAGTTCCCATTAAATTGGATAAAGCCACACAAGAGGCTCAATTTGGTTACTTTGCCAGGTTCCTAGTTGAAATTGATTTGAACACCACGCTGATTTAGAAGGTAGTTCTCTCTACGTCTGAGGATGATCTGGATTTGAAGCTAGTCTATGAGTATCTTCCTTTCGAGAGACTTATCTGTGAGACTGTCTGTAAGGTCTGTTCTTTGAAAGGACATACTTCTGATAACCGCCGTAAGAGGAAGAAAAGGTTGGAAACGATGTGGTAGAGGCTGTTGAGCAAAGAGTAATGGGAAATCCTGCTTTGGCTGATGTTGCTGGAACCTAATTGGGCAATGCTCAAAATGTCATTGATACTGTGAATCGGGGACCTCAGAACCTTACAGGTGTGGAAAATATGCTAGTGGAAGGCACTGTTGCTGCCTTGGATCTTATGAAAGTAGGACAGGGGCACACAAATGATGTTACCCCTTCTGGGGTGCGGGCCAAAGGACAGGGGCTGCTCCAGACAGACTTGCAGATAAGGGGGTCTCTTCAGATGCTCCTTGCAATGGTGAGAAAAATCCGCTTGGTAAAGGCCTGAATCGGGCTCAATGAATGAATAAATCTGGGTTTTCCCATAGGGGGATTCAACCAGTTGGGGCTGTAGTTATGATAAAAGGGGATCTAGTCCATGAACTGCATTTTGAAAAAACTTGAAGAGGATTGCATTTTGAAACCCAAATCCATAAAGGGCTCTGTCCGGGCACCTTCATCTAATTGCTTTCGAGTGCTTGCCTTGCTTGATGATCCTGTTGGTCATGAAGAGGGAGATGAGCTGGGCGGCAAAGAGCCAGTGCAGAATGTGATTCACTCATCATTGGAGTATTATCCACAACATTGTTGTTGTTTTGAATGGGCTCAATCAGGAGGAAGGGGCCCCTTAGCAAGAAATCAGGAATTAGAGATGAGGTCGTCGCCCTCGTGGCCATGGAGGTCGGGGGCCTTTCATAATATGAGCCTCTGCTCTCAAGCTCGGCCTCATCCCATTCATCGTGTTGGTTGGGTGGGGTCGTAATAATATGAGCATTCAGGAATAGAACGAGTATTTGGAGAAAAGCTTGGTCTCTACATTTAGCTTATTCTTGCTTTGCTTTTCGGCTTTTCTGGATGAGGGCGGTCTGTCATTCATCTTCTCTCTAGAACTTTTTGTTTTTCAACAAGGTCTTCGAACCTGAACTCATTATAAATTTTTATCAGTTTTTATTTATTTATTATGTATTATTTATTATTTATTATTTATTTATTATTTATCTATTTATTATTTATTATCTATTTATTATTTATTATTTATAATTTATAATTTATAATTTATAATTTATTTATTATCTATTTATTATTTATTATTTATTATTTATCAGTTATTTAATATTTATTTATTTATTTATTATTTGTTATTTATTTATTATTTATTATTTATTATATATATGCACACATTATAAATAATAAATAATAATAATATAATAAATGATAACTAATAAATGATAATAAAAATTAAATAATAAAAAGAACAATAATAAATAATAGATAATAAATAAATTCATGCATGTGTACGTATTTATATATATTTATCTGTATATATATAAATATATTAAAATCTATTTAGTCATCACGTGAAGTGTTCGTTGAAGTGTAAAATGTTTAAATCCCAACCAGCATATATATATATATATATATATATATATGCATACTTTTTGCAGGGTGTAATAAATAATAAATGTATTAAGTTTTTAATCACAGTTTAAACCATCGTCAAACGTCAACAAAACCAACGCAAAATGGTTCCATGATGCTTTTGCAAAAGTGACACGAAATGTTTCCATCTTGCGGTGGTTTCGAGAAGCATCGCGAAACCATTTAGCGATGTTTTAAACTGTCGATAAATGAGTTTTTTGGCGCAGTGACATGCAATCTTATTCAACATACATATGACACTACATATGATACATATATTGTGGGGCCCGATGTGGTGGCCCGATGTGGTGGCCCAATGTGGTGGCCCTCATGAAGGAGGTGTGGGCTGGAAGAGCTGCTCTTGAATCCCTGAATGAAACTCTTATTACTCTTATCCCCAAATCCCAGTGCCCTCAGAAAATCTCGGAGTTTCGGCCAATCAGTCTGTGTAATGTGATTTACAAAATTTTCTCCAAAATAATGGTGGTCAGACTTAGGAAATTTCTCCCGCTGCTTGTCTCAGATAACCAAAGTGCCTTCGTTCCAAAGAGATCTATTACGGACAATGCTGCCATTGCCTTCGAATTATTCCACTCTATGAAAACTCGCTCCTCATCCAAGCGTGGCACCATGGCTATGAAACTTGATATGATGAAAGTTTATGACAGAGTTGAATGACCTTTTCTCGAACTTGTTCTATCCAGATTGGGTTTTGGGATGAAATGGATCTCTAATGTCATGAATTGTGTTACGTCTGTCTCCTACAGAATCAACATTAATGGGGTCCCTTCGGCGAGCTTTAAACCGTCAAGAGGCTTGAGACAAGGGGACCCCCTGTCACCTTACCTCTTCATTCTGGTGGCAGATGTCTTTTCTCATCTCATCCTAAAGGCGGCTGATCAAGGAGTTATCCATGGTGCTACGGTATGTAGAAATGGCCCCCCTATCTCTCATATCTTCTTTGCAGATGATAGCCTCCTCTTCGCGCGTGCTACCCCACAAGAATGCAGTGCAGTGCTGAATATCATCAATCTGTATGAAAAGGCCTATGGGCAACGTCTTAATGCTTCGAAATCAGAGTTATCTTTCAGTAAAGGCGTCCCACAAGCTAAGAGAGAGGAGTTGCAGCGAATGTGTGAGTTTCTGCTGGTTGATAAACATCCCAAGTACCTGGACCTCCCGACCCTGGTGGGTAGATCGAAGAAACAAGTTTTTTGCGCGATTGTGGATAGGGTGGATAATCTGATTTGTCTGTGGTCTAGTAGGAAGATTTCTAAGGCGGGGAAGGAAGTTCTTGTGAAGTCAGTGGCCCAAGCAATCCCTTATGCTATGTCACTGTTTAAATTCCCAGAAACTCTCGTTGATCAACTCCACTCTTGGTTGGCCAATTTTTGGTGGGGCTCTCAGGAGGGCAAACATAATTTCCATTGAATGTCATGGGAGAAGTTGTGTGTTTCAAAATTCGGTGGTGGCCTCGGCTTCCGCAATCTTAAATGGTTTAACGAGGCTCTTTTGGCGAAGTAAGGATGACGCCTTATTTTCCACCCAAATGCCATGTTCTCAAAGGTGATGCGAGCTAAGTACTTCCCTCATTCCGACTTCTTGCATGCCCAGCTGGGGCCACGACCGAGTTTTATGTGGAGGAGCATTTGGGGAGCAAGACCTCTCCTTGATTTGGGCTGCGTGTGGAGAATTCCTGATGGACACAATATTAACATATGGAATGATCCCTGGCTGACAGAGGGCGCTAATCATAAGGTTTCCTCACCGGTTGTCCCTGGCTTCGAAGATGCAAGGGTACGTGACCTACTCGATGACTCACTTGAGGAGTGGGACCGAGAGAAGCTTTGTTGCTGGTTTAATGAAGTGGATCGTCAGCTCATCCTGGGTTTACCTCTCACACCAGGAATGGGGATTGACCAGATTTGCTGGACTGGGGAACCTCATGGGAGATATTTTGTTCGTTTGGGTTACAAAATGAGGGTTCAAGGTCTTGCCCCGACCTTTACCGATAATCGGTGGAAATGCCTCTGGTCCCTCACCGCTCCCCCTAAGGTGAATTTTTTTTGGTGGCAGGTCTGTGCTGGGGTTCTTCCAACCCGTGACTCTCTGGTGCAGCGACATTTGGCGGAGGACGACACTTGTCCTTTGTGCCTCCATGATGTGGAATTCCCTCTACATGCAATTCTTTCCTGTAAGGGGGTGGAAGGGGTGTGGAAGGCTTGGAGGCCGGATTTTGGTACTTTCTTTGATCCTTCAACTGGGTTGGTCTCAAACCTTACTAAATGAGTGTCTTCTCTGGAACCAAGAGTGGTAGGCCTGATTTGTACAATTGCTTGGTTGGTGTGGACTAGACGGAATGAATGCATTTTCCATATGAAGGTGACCCCTGATCACCTCTGGGTGGATCGCGCTTTGGAGTGGATGAATGGTTGGAAGAAAAGCGATGCAGGGTATTCTTTGAGCCACACTCGACGAGCGGCTCCCTCTTGGTCGCCCCCCCCTGAGGGTTTCTTCAAAATTAATACTGATGCTGTCGTCTCTGCTAATTCAAGGATCGGTATTGGGCTCATTGCTCATAACAGTTTGGGCCAGATTGTGGAAGCCCAGAGTAGGACAATGCCTAACTCATGGAGCCCTGTGGTGGCAGAGGCCTCGGCCATCCTCCAGGGGCTTCTCTTTGCCCGTTCAAAATCTCGGCCCAAGATTCTGGTGGAATCCGACTGCCTCGAAGTGGTGAACGCTCTCTCAACAAAAGATGAGGATTCTCAGCCTTATGGCCTCATCTTGAGGAAGATCTGGTCCCTGACCGATGGATTCGATGCATGCAAATTTTCTTTCATCAAAAGAGATGGTAATTCAATGGCCCATCGTCTGGCTCGTTTTGGGAAACATTGGGGTAATCATTGTTGGGTGAACTCGTTCCCTGATTGGCTTTGTAATCCCGACTTCTTTGATCAGTAATTTATCTTTCCCTTCAAAAAAAAAAAAAATTATACATTGAGCCATACGCAACGTATGTATGACACATTAAGTCTTGCTTATCACACATACCACATTTCTAGACTTGCTTAGGCGGTGTCATATTTCAAAAATTCAATTTCAACAAGAAAGCACTAGTAAAAACTTCAACACCACCAACAAGGCTTCAATCATCTCAAACAATTGAACAATCATCCAAAAACTTTCAAAAACGTCATCAACAAATTTCAAAGCTCCAAGATAACAATCTATTGGGTGGGGTGTCATGGTTGTTATCCTAGGTAAAGATGGCAAGAGGGTGGGATTGCCCTTTTAAAAATTAAAACAAATGTACAAGGCAATTTCAAAACTAAACGATATTGATATGATAAAGTAATAATTTTGATACGTATTAAAAGGTTAATTTCAATATTAATTAATTGAGTATGCACATTGGAAATGAATATATTGAATATATGCAATTACGCGTATCGTGTCTGACACATAGTGGAAAATAAATAATCGATACATAAAATAAAAGAAGCAAACACAATATGATAAAGGAGTCCAATAATAGCTCGGTGTGAGCCTTTACGTCTCCTCCCCTAGGGTTGAGAGGTTTGTATATTTCTCCATTGATTTTAACGGAGATCAAGAAACCAAGCTCTCATTCTTTTTGGCATTAGTAGTAAGAAACCAAACTCCCTCACTTTGCTAATTGTGATCACTCGTCCCTCACTTTGTGGTTGTGAGCATCCTTTGAAGAAGAGGTGGAGAAAAGAGAGAGATTTGCTTGATGCAAATCCATTACAAAGCCTCTCCCTTATCCCTCAAGAAGTATAATACAAGTTGAGATGAGAGATAAAGAGGAAATGGTAGAAGGGAGCCTAAGAGATTGAGAATTGCAATTAGCTCTTGAGAGGATTTGAGAGTGGAGAGAATTTTGTTATTGACACACCCCAATTTGATTGTTCAATCAACCGGTTGAGAATTGTTTTTTGGAAAGCCTTCGAGGTCCTCTATTTATAGCCTCTAAAAGAGCTAAGAACATTCTAGAATTCAAAGGAGTCATTAAGGCATGTCAAACGCCAATTGAAAGTTCCAACATCCACAAAAAATTGAATCTTTGACATGTTGTTTGAACGCTTCCGAGTAGTCGATATACACCACTGGGTAGCCGACATTACTCCTAGGCTCGACCTATTCTCAAAAAACTCCATCGGCTAGCTGCTACTGGCTAGTGGACTTCTAGCAATGTAGTGATTCTGCCTGCTTCTGTCGGCTGGCCAGTGGACTTCCCGCATGTCTGGCCTTCTGTCCATATGGCACCGATTAGCCAGTGCCCTGCACCAGCTAGCCGATGCAGCCTGTAAGTCTTCAATCTTCAGCAAGGCCCTTCAAGATGTTTCCAAAGTCTGCGGCAGGACTTGGAAATTCATTCCATGATTTCATCACATCCATCAAGACTTCAACAAGATCTTTAATGCCTCTTCATGGTCTTCAAGAAGGATCCTTAAAGCCTTTGTATTTCATCACAAAACCAAGACTTGATATGCAACATAAACACTGAAACTGACTTAAATGATACCATTAGATACAAAGATGAGTATTTGTGATCATGAAAACATCGGGAGAGAGAGAGAGGTACAACAATCTCTCTCTTTTTTATGATCACAAACACTTAATATAAAAAAGCTATATTAAGAGCGAATCAAGAGTGAATCATATAACATTGTATTCAAGATATTTTCAACATGATATCCTATATGCTCAAGTGATAAACATAACACAACTCAACCATATAAATATATATCCCCCTTTGTGAATCAATGCAATGTTTTTCTCCCACAAAACATGATATATTACAAACTTCTCCCAATTTGAAAGATATATTCAATAATTTCTCTCCATTTGATACATGAAAAACTTCTCCCCCTTTATGATTATCAAAAATAAAATGAAAAAGAAAAGACTAACATTTAAGGATATTCAAAACAACTTCAAAGAGAATTTAAAAAAAAGTAAAAGATAAGATTTAGATTCAAGATTTAAAAGAAACTTAAAAAAAGATTTGAAAAAGAAATAGTCAAAGATTTTAAAATGAAGCCCAAGATGGAATTCAAAAGAGTTTGAAATCAAAAGAGAAAAAGAGAAAATCAAAAGATTTGAAAACTAAAAATTTGAAAAACCAATTTCTCCCCTTTTTAAAGAATAAAAAAATATAAATGAGAGGGAGAGAGAGAGAGTTGGGAGATTTAGAAATGGAGTTCAAGAAAGAAATTGAATGTTTAAATCATAGAAAAACCTGACCCCCATGTTGGAAGTGGATCTGTCCAAACTCCACTGGATGACAATGAGCAAGGATCCCCCTCAAATGGTGCATTTAAAAAGGAAATGGAAACTTCACCATAAGAGTGAGTGAGAGTGAGAGAGTAATAATAATAATAATAGCAATGATTTCAAGAGGAAAGATTTAATGATATATCATTGATTTCAAGAGAACATTTGAAGATATATTAATAACTTCAAGAGTTAAACCTAAAAATAATAATCTTAAAAATAAAATATATCAATCTCCCTTTTATAAAAAAATAAATTTTAAAGAGATAAAAAGACATTAAAAAATTTCAAGAAAAAAGATTTTCAAAAAATATTCAAGAGGGTAATTAAAAATCACTAATGAAAAACACTTTCCAATTTAAAACAAAGATGCTGAATTTTTTTCAAAAAAGGTGAACTTCCCCAAAGTAAAATATTTAAAGGGAGGAATCACGATATCATTTAAAAGAAACTTCAAGTAATAAGATTTTAAACCATGCCAATAGGTATGACTTTCAAGTACATGTTAAGCGATTAAATCAAATAGATCAAATGATATTACAATAAATCACATGCTCTACTTATAGAATATAGGAAAAAGAGATAGAGGGATAGAAGATAAAATCATTATTAGACTACTCCCCCTACATAAAATAGTTAGTGCTTATTTATCAATTGAAAAAATGAAAATAAAAAGAAACACTTTCGAGATTGATGATCATCCCCAAAATACTTTAGTTGATTGATCCAATTGAACATTGAAAAGCCACCATATGATATGATAATGAAGTTCGGTGTTGTAGTCCTGCAAAATATAAATTGCGAGTGCCTTTTGGTACCCATGTGAACTTGGGACCAGTTGTAGGTTCCAGGCGCATCAGAAGTGTGTGATGGGTCGTGCCCAACTTTGCTTTTTTTCATGATTGATGATCAATCAAAGATTTACACAATGATAAATTTCGTGATCTACGGAATTGAATCAAAGAAAACAGACAATGGATAGAATGTCAGAACTACAGAGAGGATCATCACATATTATTTATAATTAATTTAATCAATTAAAGAATTATCTTGTTGGAATTATTTCTTCATTGATGGATCTGACAACATATCTGCATTATACCATCGTTGCATTATAAAAATCAAGAGCAGATTCTCTCTAGCGGTGACCCACACGTGTTCCACAAATCTCCGAACGTTGTCGTAGGAATCTCTGAGTTCTAGCACGGAAGATCCCATCGCTTGTGTCGTCCGTCTTTGATCGCCTCGAGAACCACTTCCAAAGCGTTCTCCTTGATCTCTCTCGACTTGAGAGTGAGAGGTGGAGGAAGACCAATCTCCATTTTTAGGAGCGTTCTTGGAGAAGGGAGCTCTCTAAGTCTTGAGAGGATTCTCTAAATATGTTGTGCACAATCAAAACAAATGAATTGCCTCTCTAAGAAAATAATATAACTGGGTTTATATATTGTTAGGGTTAGAAATAAATAATTGCACAAGTGACCTTTATTATTTATTTAATCCCTACAAAACCCCATGTCAAATAATAATAATAATATTATTATTTCTCAACACGCGCTTAACTTGCGAATTAAATTAAATATTATTTAATCAAATAATATTCATTATTTATTATTTCTCACCGGACCATTAAACTTGGTCCACCATTCCTCTACAAGATTTATCAGGCTTTGAATAATGACTATTTATTTATTAAATAAATATCACTACATTATTTTCTAATAAATAAATAAATATTATATTTACTAAATAGAAAATAAATATTTATTAAATATTCTGCTCACATTATATTCTCTTGAATAACTGATGACATAATATATACGATCAAGAAAACATTAATAATTATTAAATCACATGTGATAATAATATTTATTCAGCTTGTTAAATAATAAATAATAATAATATTATTTAATTGAGATTCTGGATACACTTAGTGTGTGACCCTGTAGGCCTCTTTCTCAGTGGCATTAGGCGAAGCAGCTTAAAGTCCAAGGTTAGCATCTATCAACATGTCAAGACACCCATAGAGAAAGAAGTTAATGTTGCAACGACATAATACCTCGTACGAATGCTTACTATGTAATATAATCATTTTATCACGATATTTCTAATCAAGATGGTTGCATACCAGTGTCATCAACCTATGTGCTCGATATCTCTTTCTTTGATTTTCCGAAAATTGAACTTGCCTATAGAACATCATGGGGCCATGAATTTATTTAGGCTATATCATTTCCATTAAAGGGACTGATATATCAACTTTCATTAAAGAACAAATGGGATAAATCTTTTCTCGCATTATTCATTCATGCAATATTACTCGTGACGTACTCAACGTATCCTACCTCACTGTAAACATCTTTCATCACAGTTTTCATCAATACATCAAAGTACACAACTCATAATACTCATTAATAATAATCTTAAAGTCTAAGGGCCAATACACACATCCGCAGATAAGAACATCCAATGACACATATAAATATAGATTTCCTATTGGTGGGTTTCGTTCTCATAATATCCTACGCTGGATATTACTAAGGGCATACACCATGAGAAGGTGCATCAAAGTCCTATGAGTCTCCACCCCTAATAGCTTGTATCATTTGTGTCCTCCAAATGATATCATCTAGCTATATAATTGTTGGGACCAAGTTGGACGGATAAGGAAGTAAGAAGAGTTTGCTGTTATAGAGTGTTGTTTTTTGTTGTCAAAGAAGCTAAATCAATTCACTTTGTAAAGGACTTGTAAACTATGACGATGCTTTGCTGATTTGTATTTCACAAATATCATAAGTTTGGAGAACTTGTGATGCAAGCCTTATGAAGAATAGAGAGAGTAAAGAAGTGATTTTTGCAAAGGAAAGAAAGCAGCGTGCAAGTATTGACGCGCAAGTATTGGCGCGCAAGTGTAAGTGGCGTGTAAGTCATATTTCAAGATCATCCCATCAAAATATGACAAAGGAAATAAAGTGGCGTGCAAGTTAAAGATTGGCGTGCAAGTCAAAAACTGGCGCGCAAGTATAAGGGGCGTGCAAGTGTGTCGCGCAAGTGTATGTTACGCGTAAGTCATATTTCAACATCATCATATCAAAGTATGAAAAAGGAAAGAAAGTTTCGCGCAAGTGCTGGAGTGGTGCGCAAGTGTTGGAGTGTCGCGCAAGTGTATGTGGCGCGCAAGTGCTGGAGTGGCACGCAAGTCACCAAAATGCCTATAAATAGACGACTAGCCTCCTCATTTTTTAAGGCTCAACACTTAAGAGAAAATTAGAGCTCTAATCGCGCAAGTAGTGGAGGGTGCTCTGATCGTGCAAGTAGTAGAGGGCGGCGCGCAAGCTGAAGTGGCGCGCAAGCTGAGTGTTATTTATAAGGCATGCAAGTAGGGTGTTGCGCAAGTTTTGTCGCGCAAGTTTCTAGAGGCGCGCAAGTAGGGAGATGCTTTCAAGAAGTGGGTTGTGTATAAGCCAAAGGTGGCGTGCAAGTTGTGAGCTGTGCTCAATGGTGGCGCGCAAGTAGTGAGTAGGCGCGCAAGCAGGTGACGCGCAAGCAGGGAGGCGCGCAAGCAGGGAGTGGCACGCAAGCTGTCTGCACCAGGAGGTTCTTACCAGCTTCTGGGTAGGAAAGTGAAGAATTGTTTTGAAAGATTTGATTTGTGAAAGTTCATTAAGAAGCACAAAATTATTACATTACCCTATTTGTGCTAAGAGGGAGCACACACACTATTGGATTGTTTTCAAAGTGCTACACGAGTGTAAGGGTATATCCTACTCATTGTATTCTACATCAAAGGATTGTTTTCTAGTGGATTGTGTGGTACTGGATTGTTTTCGTACCATACCAAGGACGTAGCTACTCTTGTTGAGTAGTGAACCTTGTAAATCTTGTGTTCTTGTGGTTGTGTGTGTTCAGTAGGGAAGAAACTCTTTAACAGGAGGCGAATGTTGTTTCAAAAAGGGGAAACTTAAAAAGAAAAAGATATCACTGATTCACCCCCTCCCCCTCTCAGTGATACTTGGATCCTGATTGGGAACTTCAATAACATATATTTAAGAATAGTGTCATAGTACTTCCGGGTTCTCATCGTAGTGGGGAACTGCTATGACCTTTTAGTGCGACCGTTACTCTTGAGACATTATCACATACTATGTTACATGGAAGAACAATCATGATGTGATAAGAAGTTTATTAATATTCAAAACTATGAATACAAGTTATCATAAAGTACACAGAAGTTGGTTCTAGGGCACCAGCTCCAACTGACTCCCACTTACACCAGATATGACTGCTAACAACCTTCAGTCTTCTATCTTTCACATGATACTCATGCTTCTGTTGAGATAGTCCTTTAGTCAAGGGGTCCTCTACTTTCTCTTTTGTGGGTACTATGCTAACTGCAACTTCACTCCTTTCATAAAAATCTCTCAAGAGGTGATACTTTCAGAGTATATACTTTGTCCATTGGTGCGACCTTGACTCTTTTGTAAGAGTCACCACTGTAGTATTATCACAATACAATGTGATAGATTCTTTACTACTAGGTGCCACATTAAGCTCCAGAACAAAGTTCTGTATCCAAATGGATTCTTTGGCTATATCAGAAGCCGCTATATACTCAGACTCTGCTGTAGAAGCAGCTACAACTGGCTTCTTTGAACTCTTTCGGCTCATAGCTCCTTCATTGAGACAGAAAACATATCCTGACTATGAATTCATATCATTCTGATCTGTCTGAAAACTAGCATCAATATAACCTTTGATGACCAGCTCCTCATCTCCTCCATACACTAGAAACATATCCTTAGTTTTTCTTAGATACTTAAGGATAGCCTTAACAACAAACCAATGATGTTCTCTTGGATCTTCTTGATATATGCCTACCATGCTTAATGCACATGCAACATCAAGTCTAGTACATAACATGGAATACATGATTGATCATGTCACATAAGCGTATGAGATCTTACTCATTGTCTCTTTCTCCCGTTGTGTCTGAGGACACATTTTCTTAGAAAGATGTAAATCATGTGACACTAGAACCAATTACCTCTTGGATTGTTCCATACTAAATCTATTTAGTATCTAGTTAATATATGTATTTTGACTTAGTCTAAGAATCCTCTTGGATCTATCACAAATGATCTTGATCTCTAGAATATAGGTTGCTTCACCTAAGTACTTCATAGAGAAATGTTTGTTTAACTAGTCCTTAATAGACTGTAAGACTGGTATGTCATTTCCAATAAGTAATATGTCATTAACCTATACTACTAGGATAATGACCACATTTCCACTAAACCTCTTGTAAACACATGAATCACATTCGTTCTTAATGAAACCAAATTCTTTTATGGATTCATCGAATTAAATATTCCAAGAACTGGATTCTTACTTCAATCTATTAATGGATATCTCCAACTTGAAAATCCTTTTGGCATCACCTGGAGTCACAAACCCTTCCGGTTGTGTCATATAGACATCTTCTTGAAGTTTCCCATTAAGGAATGCAGTTTTGACATCCATCTTCCAAATCTTATATTCATGGTAAGCTGTTATAGCAAGAATAATTCTGATGGATTTAAACATGGAAACTGGTGAAAAGGTTTCATAGTAGCCGATTCCTTGATGTTGTTTAAACCCTTTATCCACTAGCCTTGCTTTATAGGTTTTTACTTTACCTTCCATGTCCATTTTTCCCTTGAATACCCATTTTCATGCAACGAGCTTTACATCAAATGACACATTGACTAAAACCCAAACTTTGTTTTAATACATGGAATCCATTTTAGAATTCACGGCTTCTTGCCATCTTGCTGATTCTGAGCTCTCTACTGTCTCTTTATAGGAGATAGGTTCATCATTGTGAACCAATAATGAGTCACCATCTTCGATGACTAGAAAATCATCTCTCTGGTTCTCTTACCTCTCTTGCGCTCCTACACAGTACTTGTGTTTCAAGAACTGCTTCTTCCACGGGGACCTATGGAATCTGTTCCTATACCAACTCTTGTGTATCTTGAGCATCATCTTCATCGAGTTAATATTTCTCCCACTATTCTTTTTGAGGATGTGATCCCTATCAAGAAAGATAGATTCTCTGGCAATAGTCAATTTTTTATATGAGGGTTTGTATAGATAATATCCCTTTGTTTCCTTGGGATACCCTATAAAGATACACTTTATGCCACAGGGTGCTAGTTTGTTGTCTGAGAAGGCCTTAACTAACACCTCGCAACCTTATACACGTGTATGCAACAAAACAATTTTCTTTTCACTCCATAACTCGAAAGGATTCCCATTTTCCACTTTAGTTAGTACTCAGTTTAATGTGTATGTCGCAATTTGTAATGCATATTCCCAAAAGGATAATGGAAGATCTGCATGACTCATCATCGACCTTACCATGTCTAACATGGAATGGTTCCCCCTTTCACTAACATCATTCCATTATGGTGTGTAAGGTGGAGAGAGTGAGATAGAATCTCAAACTCCTGTAGAAAGTCGATGAACTCTTGGTTAAGATAGTCACCACCTCGATCTGATCGAAGCTTCTTTATCTTACTTCCAAGTTGATTCTCTACTTCATTCTTGAATTCATTGAGTTTCTAAAAGGACTCATACTTATACCTCATCAAGTAGATATAGCCATATCTACTCAAGCCATCAGTAAAAGTTATGAAGTAAGAATATCTACCTCAAGCTTCTACTGGAAATGGTCCACACACATCAGTGTGTACCAATCTTATAAGCTCTGTGTCCCTTTCACCCTATCCACCAAATGACGATTCAGTCATTTTTCCTTATAAACAAGCATGAAATCTTTTAAGTGGTTTTAGCTCAGAAGAGTCTAAATAATCATCTTGACATAGCTTTGTCAAACACTTCTCATTTACATGACCAAGATGGCGATGCCATAACTGGGTGTTATATGATTCATGTGAACATGATTCATTATCAATTATCAATACTTGGTTTTCGTAATTTAATACATAAAGAATGTTATTTAAATATGTCATACCATATCATATGGTGCCCTTATAAAAGAAACAACTTTTATATCTAAACTTGAAAACAAACTCATCTACATCTATGCATGATATAGAAATTATGTTCTTGGTAACCATCGGTACATAATAAAAATATTTTAAAACCAAAAGCATTCATGTTGGCAATGAAAGGTGGTAGTCACCAATGGCTAGGGCAACTATCCTCACACCATTAACAGCTCTCAGATCCACCTCTCCTTTAGCAATCTTTTGAAATCTACTTGGTTTCTGCATTTGGATATAGATGTAAGCACCACAAGTTGTATCTAATACCCAATGTGTAGATATTGAAAGATTACACTAGATAACGAATGCACATTTAACCTCCCCTTACCTCTGGGTGCAGTTCTTCTTCTAGTGGCCTAGCTTGCCACATGCAAAACATATTGTCTCCCTTTCTTTACCCTGCCTTTGGATCTTTCTCTTCTTGGGAGGATGATGCTCAGGAACTTTAGACTTGTTATGAGTCTTGGGTCCCTTTGCCTTGTTCTTTATTTTCTTGTTCACCATAAGGACCACGAGTTTATCACACCCGATGTCCTTATCCACTTGGTGAATCAAAGTAATAAGTTCTGAAAGACTCTTCTCATTATTACTCATATTCTAATTAATAATAAAAATGGATAAAGCCTTGGGTAGTGATGAAAGTATGAGATCTGTATGCAACTCATCCGAGAATTTAATCCCTAAGATGTCTAAGTGTTGAATGTAGCATATAATCTTGACTACATGAGGCCCAACTGGCACAAATTCTCCAAGATTAGTTGTAAATAAAGCATTGGAGATTTCATACCACTCTTGTCTTGACTTCTCTTGATAGAGATCCCAAAGGTGAGACATCATGCTATACACATCTATGTCCTCATGTTGCTTCAAAATCGCATTAGTCATGGATGATAACATGAATCATTGAACATATGTAGCATCATTCAGATGTTTTTCATACAGAGATAACTCTTCATCACTTGCCTCATTACCAGACACATCAAGAATAGGTTCTTTCAGCACATACAATTTCCTTTCATGGTGAAGGATAACGCATAAGCGCTTTTTCCACTCTTGGAAATTTGATCTGGTGAGAAGGTTATCCTTCTCAAGTATGGATCACAATGATATGTTTGAAGTCATTTTAATGTTGTTTCTACAAATAAGATGAGCATAATTTTAGTACTTTATCTGATAAAATTTAGATAAATAAATAAATAAATATTATATTTATTAGTCTCTCACTATTTTATCGAAACCCAATAGCCCTCACCATTGGTTTCAGAATATTTTGTTGCTTGGACATTATAGTGGAAAAGATCCATATTCCTCTTATCATTACCCCAATTTTGGTTAGTCAAGAAACTTGAATGGTTTTAGGTAGGAATTCCAAATTCCAACTGCATTAACTCATAATTTCTTGATCTATTGAGTGGACTCCCCAATCCTAAAATCCTAAAATCATTAAATTATATTTCATCAACCCTTGCCTCTCAATTACACCAAGTCCTATTTTGGCAGTAAACCCTTGATGTGAACTAAGTTAAGTCAACCCAGAACTTCAAGTTAGAATTCCCCAATAATTAAAAGAACCCCAAATTTGGACGGTCAAACACTTTGAACTATGGTTCAATTTTAACATTAGTAGTGTAAGGTTATACCGACTTAATATATATAATTGAGGGATTTTATCCTTTATGCGTAAATTGTCAATTATTATCTTTATCACATGCTTGTTAATATTAAGTGAATTTACTTAAGTGATTAACCATGTCTTAGATAGTATTTACACATAAGCCAATTTATTTTAGTTATGTCTTGCATGCTCATTCATTTCATTAATTCATGTGATCATGACAAAACATCCATAATGAAATAACCATGCAACTTGATAAAAATAAAATAATAAAGCGGTATGATCATGAGCTTTTACTAATGGTTAGTTTATCCAACAGTTGATAAACTAACTGTTGACCTAGGGGAAAAATACCTTGAACCAATTAAGTTTTGTGTTACATATTTCCACTCGTCCACTTATGTATCTCTCTTGGATTGGTTTCGCCTCAGCTCCAAAATTGAACCACCTCCACTATCTTGGGATCTTCATCTATTACATATGATTTTACTCACACACAGGTGAAGGGAAAAGGGTTTACATAAAACATACCATGGGTACTCGGACCCTTACATAATAAGAGGAGAGAAGGCACACAAGCCAATAATTTAATTTAATAATAAATTAAATGAAACCAATCGCATACAAAGGCCTGATATATGCTCATGATCATCCACATGCATGAAACGAATTAGGCATTTAATAAAACTAGCATTCAATTTTTAATCATTCTTATTTAAGATAAATCATTCTCAAATCAATTAATTAAATTCTTTAATTAATCAATTCTTTTATCTTAATTCTCATCTGAATTTCCTTGAGATTCTCATCCATTATAATTTTAAACAAATTAAATAAATTCATTTAAAATTAACTGTGTGCATAAATGTACCTTGGAGGCAACACGATGAATACCCATCCGAATATACCCAACATGTATTATACTCATATATAGTTTATTCTTTGTGACATAATAGCATACACGACTTATCACATACTTTCATAACATGTAGTATCAACTTAATGATTACACGAATTACATGATTTTTTTGTAACGTGTCATGGTTTAATGCACGTAGAGTAACAACTGTAATACGACTCATACATGATATGCAAATATGAACATTACATAAATATTAATTAAACACACACACACACACATATATATATATTAAAACCCATCACATGGCATGTCCTATCAACTTAATGACCACATGCAAGCACATATCGATAAGGTTTACACAATATAATAAATAAAATTTAAATATATGTAATTTGGTATAAGTACACGACGTGTACAAGAATGTTACATGGCATGTACATCTATCACCGTGTATCTGAGGCACACACCTAGGGACTCAGTGTGTAAACCATGCCTCAGAAAATTGGAGTACACGACATGTATAAGTGACTACACGACGTATGCTCTCCGAATTACACGGTCACCGGTCAGGTAGGTCGTGTATGGTAATACACGGCCCGTCTATGACCCAAAGGGACTGCACGTTGTTTATGTAGGGTACACAACATATACTCTGGTTGACCATGTACCACCCTAGCCCGATCAACACACAGTGTAAGAAATAAATACACTGCGTTTTATCAATGTACATGGTTTGAATTAATTTCCGAATTGATTCTCGATGCATTGAACACAAGTACATGACGTGCAACTCCGGTTACACAGTGTGTACTCCTGTATTATCCATCCAGAATCCTTGGCACCTACAGATGAGTTCTTCATTTTTTTTCATTCATAAAATTAATCATTTTGATTAGATCTATGAGAAATGGAGGAAGAAATAGATCTCAAAATTCGGATTAAAATAACAATTAAACATGAATTCAAAACTAATTCACAAATGTGTAAATCAATCAGTGATCTTTAAATAATTATAAATAATTATGTGACTGCTCTGATACCACTTGTAGGTTCTGGGTGCAGTGGAAGCATGTGATAGGTCATGCCCAACTACTTTTTGTCATGATTGACGATCAATCCAAGATTTACACAACAATAAATGCCGCAATCTATGGAATTGAATCAAAGAAAACAAACAAGGGATAGAGCTCCAGAAACAAAGAGTGGATCATCACATATTATTTATAATTAATTTAATCAATTAAAGAGTTACCTTGTTGAAATTATTTGTTCATTGATGGACCTGACAATAGATCTATGTTATACCATTGTTTCATTGTAGGAATTAAGGGTAGATTCCCTCTAATAGTGATCCGCACGTGTTCCAAAAATCTCTGAATGCCACTGTAGGAATCTTCGGGTTCTAGCACGATAGATCCTATCACTTGTGTTATCCGCTTTTTATTGCCTCAAGATCTACTTCCAAAGTGTTCTCTTTGATCTCTCTTGACTTGAGAGTGGGAGGTGGAGGAAGATCACTCTCCGTTCTTGGGAGTATTCTTAGAGAAGGGAGCTCTCTAGGTCTTGATAGGATTCTCCAAATCTATTGTGCACAACTAAAACAAATGAATTGTCTCTCTGATAAAATAATATAATTGGGTTTATATATCGCAAGTGTTAGAAATAAATAATTACACAAGTGACCTTTATTATTTATTTAATCCATACGAAACCCCATGTCAAATAATAATAATAATAATAATATTAATTCTGGAAATGCGCTTAACTTGTGAATTAAATTAAATATTATCTAATCAAATAATATTCAATATTTATTATTTCTCATCGGACCATTAAACTCGGTCCGCCATTCCTCCAAAATATTTATCGGGCCTTGAATAATAACTATTTATTTATTAAATAAATATCAATGCATTATTCACCAATAAATAAATAAATATTATATCCACTACTCCAAATCCATATATATTTTTTATTTTATAAAAGTCACAATAAATATTATATTCACTAAATAGAAAATAAATATTTATTAAATATTATGTTCACATTATATTCTCTCGAATAACTGGTGGAAAAATATATGCGATCAAGCAAATATGAATAATTATTAAACCACGTGTGATAATAATATTTATTCAACTTGTTAAATAATAAATAATTATATTATTATTTAACTGAGATTTTAGATACACTTAATGTGTGACCCTCTAGGCCTCTTTCTCAGTGGCATTAGGCGAAGCGGTCTAAAGTCCAAGGTTAACATCTAACAACATGTCAAGACACCCATAGAGAAAGAAGTTAATGCCACAACAACATAATACCTCATATGGATGCTTACTATGTAATATAATCCCTCTATCATGATATTTCTAATCAACTTGGTTGCATACCAGTGCCATCAACCTATGTGCTTGATGTCTCTTTCTTTGACTTCCCAGAAATTGAAATTTCCTATAGAACACCATGACCATGGATTTATTTAGGCTATATCATTTACATCAAAAGGCATGAGATATCAACTTCTATTAAAGAACAAAATGGATAAATCCTTTCGCACATTATTCATTAATTCAATATTACTCGTGACGCACCCAATGTATCCTACCTTTCTGTGAATATCTATCATCACAATTTTTGTCAATACATCAAAGTACGTGACTCATAATACTCATTAATAATAGTATTAAAGTCTAAGGACCAATACACACATTTGTATATAGGAACATTCAATGACACATATAAATGTGGATTTCCTACTGGTGGGTCTTGTTCTAATAATATCATACATTGGATATTACCAAGGGCGTACACCATGAGAAGGTTCCTCAAATTCCTATGAGTCTCCACCTCTGATATCCTATATCATTTGTTTCCTTTAAATGATATCATTCGGCTATAGAACATATATTTAAGAATAGCATCGTAGCACTTTCAGGTTCTCATCGTAGCGGGGAACTGTTATGACCTTTTAGTACAACAACTACTCTTGGGACATTATCACATACCATGTTACGTATAAGAACAATCATGATGTGATAAGAAGTTTATTAATATTCAAAACTATGAATACATGTTATCATAAAGTACATAAAAGTTGGTTCTAGCGCACCAACTCCAACACCAACAATGTAAGCTAATAAACATTTCGATTATGAAACAAACTTGGGTCCACAAATGTTGGCTAGTAAGGATTGAGGAACCAAAAAATGTTTGGTATGATATTTCTTATTAGAAATCACTACGGCAAAAAAGGCATTTAGCGGCGGTTTAAACCGCCGCTAAATCGATTGGTGGCGGTTTTGAAAAACCACCGTGAAATCGTGCGTCAGGAAACTATTCATGGCGGTTTTCAAAACCGTCGCAAAACGTTTCGCGGCGGTTTTTTTAAATTTTTTATTTTTGTTATTTTTGTTATTTTTTTTAATTTTTAATTATATATATATATATATTTATTTATATATTTATATATTTGTTTTTCGTATTTATTTATATATTTATTTCGAATTTATTTATATATTTATTTTTCGTATTTAAGTATTTATTTTTCGTATTTATTTATTTATTTTTTGTATTTATTTATTTATTTATTTATTTTTCATATTTATTTTATTTCGTATTTATTTTATTTATTTATTTTATTTTATTTATTTTATTTATTTATTTATTTATCTTATTTATTTATTTTATTTATTTATTTTATTTATTTATTTTATTTATTTTATTTTCGTATTTATTTTATTTCGTATTTATTTTATTTATTTATTTTATTTTATTTATTTTATTTATTTATTTATTTATTTTATTTATTTATTTTATTTATTTATTTTATTTATTTTATTTTCGTATTTATTTTATTTCGTATTTATTTTATTTATTTATTTTATTTTATTTATTTTATTTATTTATTTTATTTCGGATTTATTTTATTTATTTATATATTTTATTTCGTATTTATTTATTTATTTTATTTATTTCATATTATTTTATTTACTTTATTTATCCATGCATGCACATCCCATGCACATGCAATATAAAGAAATTCTGCGTTACGTGAGATTTGAACCCCCAACCTCTTGCATATTTTCCAAAGACTTTACCACTCCAGCAAGCTCGTCATGTGGTTAATAAATAGAATTTAATATACTTATATATATTAATTGAAAAAACAAATAATACATAAATAATAGATATAAACTCAATAATAATAAATAATAAATAAGGAATAATAAATAATAAATAATAAATAATAAATAATAAATAATAAATAATAAATAATAAATAAAGAAAAATAAAAAATAATAATTAAATATAAACAATAAATAAATAATAAATAATAAATAATAAATAATAAATAATAAATAAATATAAATAATAAATAATAAATAAATATAAATAATAAATAATAAATAAATATAAATAATAAATAAATATAAATAACAAATAATAAATAATAAATAATAAATAATAAATAATAAATAATAAATAATAAATAAAGATAAATAATAAATAATAAATAATAAATAATAAATAATAAATAAATAATAATAATAAATAATAAATAAATATAAATAATAAATAAATAATAAATAATAAATAATAAATAATAAATAATAGATAAAGATAAATAATAAATAATAAATAAAGATAAATAAAAAATAATCAATAATCAATAATAAAGAATAAATAATAAATAATAAGTAAACATAAATAATTAATAAATATAAATAATAAATAATAAATAATAAATAATAAATAATAAATAATAAATAATAAATAATAAATAATAAATAATAAATAATAAATAATAAATAATAAATAATAAATAATAAATAATAAATAATAAATAATAAATAATAAATACATAATAGATATAAATAATAAACAATAAACAATAAATAATAGATATAAATAATAAATAATAAATAATAAATAATAAATAATAAATAATAAATAATAAATAACGAATAATAAATATTAAATAATAAATAAAAAATAAAAAATAAAAAATAAATATAAAAAATAAATAATAAAAAATAAATAATAAATAAATAATAAATAAATAATAAATAATAAATAATAAATAGTAAATAATAAATAATAAATAATAAATAATAAATAATAAATAAATATAAATAATAAATAAATATAAATAATAAATATACATAATAAATATAAATAATAAATAATAAATAAATATAAATAATAAATAATAAATAATAAATAAATATAAATAATAAATAATTAATAATAAATAATAACTAATAAATAATAACTAATAAATAAATATAAATAAAAAATAATAAATAAAAATAAAAAATAAAAAATAAAAAATAAATATAAAAAATAAAAAATAAATAGTAAATAATAAATAATAAATAAATATAAATAATAAATAATAAATAATAAATAAATATAAATAATAAATAAATATAAATAATAAATAATAAATAAATATAAATAATAAATAATAAATAAATATAAATAATAAATAATAAATAAATATAAATAATAAATTAATATAAATAATAAATAATAAATAAATATAAATAATAAATAAATATAAATAATAAATAATAAATAAATATAAATAATAAATAATAAATAATAAATAAACATAAATAATAAATAAATATAAATAATAAATAAATATAAATAATAAATAATAAATAAATATAAATAATAACTAATAAATAATAAATAATAAATAATAAATAAATATAAATAATAAATAATAAATAAATATAAATAATAAATAATAAATAAATATAAATCATAAATAATAAATAATAAATAAATATAAATAATAAATAATAAATAAATATAAATAATAATTAATAATTAATAAATAAATATAAATAATAAATAAATATAAATAATAAATAATAAATAAATATAAATAATAAATAATAAATATAAATAATAAATAAATATAAATAATAAATAAATATAAATAATAAATAAATATAAATAATAAATAAATATAAATAATAAATAAATATAAATAATAAATAAATATAAATAATAAATAAATATAAATAATAAATAATAAATAAATATAAATAATAAATAATAAATGAATATAAATAATAAATAATAAATAATAAATAAATATAAATAATAAATAAATATAAATAATAAATAAATATAAATAATAAATAATAAATAATAAATAATAACTAATAAATAATAACTAATAAATAAATATAAATAATAAATAATAAATAATAAATAAACATAAATAATTAATAAATATAAATAATAAATAATAAATAATAAATAATAAATAATAAATAATAAATAATAAATAATAAATAATAAATAACAAGTTACAAATAATAGATAATAAATAAATTAAAGTATATTATAAATAATAAATAATAAATAATAAATCATAAAGGAAACACATGAAAAAGTATGAAAAGACGTGATAAGGGATGAAAAATCACGAAAACGCATGAAAAAGGATGGAGAAGCATATGAAGAATGAGGCATTAGAAAGAATGAGAACGCATGAAAACTCGTGACAACTCTGGAAAACTCCTTAATAATTCAACATAATAATCATAATAACCCACAAAAAACCATTGATAAAGATAACAAGTCATGGAAACCCAAATAAACAGTAATAAATGGAGCTACCGTTAAAACCCGTCAAAACGGTCATAAAGAGACAAAAACATTGGACTCACATTAACGGAGATAACTTATGATCCGAGAGTCCGTTTTAGATCCGCGACCTGTCAAATCAAAGATCCTGAAACGATCTTCGACCTGAAAGGTGAAAGAGTTCGAATGGACAGACGGATCGGAAGTTATGACCATTTAAAAAAAAGCTGACGGGGAACGGGTGCTAGAAACGAGGCATTGAAAAACATAAAAAACCCGATACCCACTAAAAAGGCCATAACATATGATCTAGGAGTGCATGTGGGCACCGCGACCAGTCAAATTGAAGCTCATGGAACGATCTATGATCTGGTAGGTGGAGGATGCCGAACTGACACGCGGATCGAAAGTTAGGTCTGTTTGAAGACAAGTTCGACGGGACACTGGTGACGGAAATAGGGTTTTGGAGGCCTTCGGAGGGGTTTTTGGGGTTGAAAAACATGACAGAAGCTTGCTTCTGTCAAACTAGTGCGTAGCTCTCTTCGCTGGCTTCAATTTGATATGTGGTAGAGCCCAAACGGACACCCGGAGCGAAAGTTATGGTCGTTTGAAGTTGAAGAACTTTTTTCAACTTTCTTATAACTCTAATATCTTCCACACCTTAGACCGTCTCACGGTTTTGATTATATGTGCCTCTAGATATTTTCATGAGCTTCGATTTGACTGGTCGTGGCGCTTCAACGGACACCCGGATCAAAAGTTATGGTCGTTTTAGTGATTTCGGGGTTTCTCGTGTTTTTTTTATTTTTTTCATTTTATTTCGCGGCGGTTTTACCGAAATCGCCGCTATTTCCCGGCGGTTTTTTAAAAAACCGCCGCTAATCCTCGAATAAAATAAAATAAAAAAAATTAAAAAAATTAAAAAAAAAATAATTTTTTTTGCCGTTTGGCGGCGGTTTTTAAAACCGCCGCGAAAAAACCGCCGCTAAACGACGGTTTTCTTGTAGTGAATTTTTGAATAAATATGGATTGATTTTCATCTCCCATATCTTTCATTTTTTGCAATTGCACTCGTAAATAATGTTGGAGGTTGTGCCCTAGAAGTGAATTTCTTTGTACTTGATCACTTGTTTTATTATTAACAAAGTTTTCTTATCACATCATTATTGTTCCTTTGCATAAATCTTTTATGTGATAATTTCTTAAGAATATATATCACACTGAAAGGTGATAGATGTTCCCCGATATGATGAGATCCTGGAGGTGCCACGACAGTATTCTTGAATATTGATATTGTATGACATGACATTGATGATGCAAGCTATTAGGGGTAGGAGGATCATAATACATTGAGACACCTTCTCATGGTGGTCGCCCTTGGTAATCTCCATAATTGGAGGTCATGAGAACAAACTCGTTAATAAGAAATCCTTATTTCCATGTGTCATTTGATGTTCCTATTTGAAGACGTGTATATTGATCCTTATACTTTAAGATTATCATTAATGGATATCATGAATCGCGTACTTTGATGTATTAAAAAAACCATGATGACATATGATCATGTCTAGGTAGGATGCATTGGGTACATCACAAATCATATTGTATTAATAGATAATGCGAGAAAATATTTATCCTTCATGTCCCTTAATGGAAGTTAATATCTCAGACCCTTTTATTAGAATGGAACAACCTGAATAAATCTATTTTTGTGGTGTTCGATGAGTGAGGTCATTTCCAGAAATTCAAATAAAGAGATATTGAGAATATAGGTTGATGACACTAACATGAAACCTACCTAATTTGGGATATTGTGATAAAGGATCATATTACATAGCAAGCATTTGTAGGAGGTTAGATGTCATTGTGACAATAATTATGTTCTCCATGAGTGTATTTGCATGTTATTAGATGTTAACCTTGAAATTTAGGCAGTTATGCCTAATGCCACTGAGAAATAGTCATAGAGGGACATACACTAAGTGTATCAATAATATTAGTTAAATTTAAGCATTGAATTTAATAAGTTCGAATAAAAAATATTTATTTGGGTTTGGTTGATCGTCATAATTTAATCTCAAGTTATTCGAAAGAATACGCGAGTTAAATGATAATAATAAATATTTATTTTCAAGTTTGGATAATATAATATTTATTATATTTATCGTAGAATAATGTAACAACATTTATTTATTAAATAGTCATTATTTGAGGATTGGTAAATATCGACGAGGGAAAACATACCGAGAATAATGGTCCGATTGGAAATGGTGTAAATGATATTTATTTATTTATTTATATTCTTAAAGTATTTCACAAGTCAAAAAATTAATAATAATAATATTATTATTATTGTACATGGTCTCAATTAAAAATATTAAACTTGATAAGGGTCTTGTGTGTGGTTTTCCAACCCTAAACCTTTATTAATAAATATCTAATTATATCACTTTCTAAAAACACAATGGGTGTGCACAATGGATATAATGAGACTCTCTCAAACCCTATAGAGTGATCAAGATATCTATAGTGCTCTCCTCCCTTCCTCTCTCAAGCCATCAAGAGAAATTCAAGATTTATTCCTCCCATAAAAAGAATTCTACTGCGATCAACCACGAACAACACAAGCAATTAGGATCGACCGTGCTAGCACCAGGTGATTCTATGATGATGTTCAATGACCATGGTGCACATGTGGATTACCGCTAGAGGAATTCTTCACTTGGATCTTGTAGTGCAATGACAATTCGATGAGATATAATCATCCATATCACCAATAAAGACAAAATTACAAGATAAGGTAATTTTATATCTTCTCATAAATTAATTACATATTACATGTGAAGATCCTTTGCTTCTCGTTTTGGTGTTTTAATCTAGTCAAGTAATATATTGTTTTCAGTGGACACAAAGTTTTGATTATATAAAGTAATGATTACACGTGATTTAAGACTAAAAGTTGAGTTGGTCATACCATCAAAGGAAAATTTCACTACACCAAAAACCTACAAGTGGTATCAGAGGGTTCACATGGTTAATTTATAATTATTTCTTATTCATTGATTGATTTTATGTGTTTTCATTTTATTTTACTTATATTGATTCGTTTAAATATTTGAACATCGTCATATCTTCCTTTCTTCATTCTCACTATCATAACCAGTAATCGGTTTGTAATGACCCACTTATTCTCATTGGCTTAAGAATATCATCAATCATTACTAGGCCTTAAGCAACATCCCCAAGACGCCAAAGGGTAGGAAATGAATGAAAAAGGGTTTCAGATACAAGTTGGGGATGATTTACCCTTTAAGAAATAAAACCATTAACCAACAACATAACTAACCAGACATTATATAATGCATGAACTAATACATACAATTCAACAACTTATTTTATAACAAAAAACAAACCGAAGTATGCTATAACAGAAGACAAAGCAACTATCAAAGTAAACAACAGAAAGACAAATAAAGACTTTAATAAAACCACAAGACTCTATGCTCTAACATCAACGAACATCCTAAGTATCATGAGGTGGTGCTAAATACGTGTGATACTTTACCTTTGCCCATGTCCCGAAAGATAGCATCTACAAAAATACCAAAGACTCATTAGGCTTTCCCCAATGACTTCCCTACTCACACCACTAGTATAGAGAGGTTATCCACATTTATATAAAACCATTTATATAAAACAATTCTGCAAAACAGTTTACAACATAATATAAACAAGTTCAAAAACTGTTTGTATCCAAATGAAAACAAGTGTTATTTAAACCAATTTTCCAACAATTCATAGTTCTAGTAAAACAATCCAAAAAGGATTTAAAACCAAATATTAATATCATTTTAGCATACCCATTCCATTTTTCACAACACACCCACACATGCATGCAAATAAAACTCCCTATACTCGCGAGCAGTGAGTTATCCTTCCACTAAGCCTTCACTTAGTGGAATACTTTGATGGGGGTACTTCACGCCCATATCCATCCTAACCTTTTTATGGTGGTCCTTCATGCCCTTATCCATCCCTTTCTAATGAAAATGAACACACACCACGAACCATGCTAAACCCATGCCAAATCCAAGTGTGTTCAACCAATTCAAACCCTTTCAATAAAACTATTCTTTTATTGAAAACTATTAAGAAAGGCAATTCAAACAAACCAATTTATTTCAATAAAACATTCCTTTTATTGAAAAAATCTTAATCAAATCCATGTTCCACTATTCCATAAAATCCCCATTTTAAAACCAAGATCAAAAGCACTTTATTCAAAACACCCGATTTTCCAGATTTCCACAATTTACCAAACCATAACAAAAGAGGGTTTACAATAATTGTTCAACAACCAAATAAAAATCAATTCAACACAATATATTCAATTTGAAAGCATTACAATCAGTTCTACTAAGTGGAGTCAAGAGTAAATCCACCTACCTTGAAGGTTTTGACGAAAACTGAAAGCGGACAAAGAACGCTCAAGAAAACCGGGTCGATTCTTCACGAACCCACCTTAGATCTCTTCACCTAGAAAGATCAAGGCCAAATATCAACTTATTTGGAATCCAAACTCATATATCTACCCATAATAGGCATAGATATGAGAAACCAAGAAGAGAGGAGAAGTAGATCTAAGTAGATCTAAGATAACGTGACAAGAATGATGAAGAACATCACTTACCACAAGAATCAGGCTTGAAAACGCCAAAGGAGGGCTTCATATTGACTCCAAAATGCTCGGGAGAGGTTCTCCTACTTTCAATGGAGAGGAATCTCGAATTAGGGGCACATAGGAGCAAAAATGAAGGTGTTATGTTAAAAATGAGTGAGATCCTATTTTTAAGGATCTAGATTTTGACTTGTGCATGGTTAGACCGCACAGTTTGACAAACCGTGAACTAACTGTGTGTTAGCTACCGCCTTAAGGAAACCCCTGCACGGAATCCTCACAAAGTCTCCCTAATGGTGCATACACTGTGCCGAAGCTTCTATCCAAAATATGCTAGTGCGTATGGTTTATCTTGTGATTTCTACGCGGTTTGGTCAAACTGTGCACAGACCATGCACCTCTCCTTTATCCCAAAAACTTATTTAAAGTTCTCCCAACTCTCCCAACCTTCACCCTTACACCTTATAACCACAAAAAGCACAAATGACTACATGCCAGAAACTGAGGTTACTACATTCTCCCCACCATTGGTCTTTCCCTCCTTGGAAATTAGAAAACCATGATTTTCCTGAATGAGTTCCTGCCATTGTTCTTTCATTTCCTTCTTGTGCTCCCAAGTATCTTCCTAGATCTGATCGTGTTTCCATAAAACCCATACTAGACCGAAGCTTTTTTCACGCAATACTTTCTCTTACCTATCCACAATCCGCACTGGGATATGTACCAATGAAGTATCCAACTCTAGGTCAACATGATCCCATCTGATCACATGGTCAGGATCAGGTTGATACTTTTTCAACTGAGATACGTGGAACAAATTATGTACTGAACTGAACCATGGTGGAAATTCCAACCGATATGACACTTATCCAACCTATTACAGTATCTCAAAAGGGCCAATATATTTAAGAGATAAATTTCCATGCTTCCCAAAACGATGACGTCAAAGCCTTGGAGAGATCCTTAACAACACATGATCACTCACTGTGAATGACAACGATCTTTGGTGATGATCCACATATGATTTATGATAACTCTGAACCATCTCTATCCTTTTTCTGATTAACTAAATCTTTTCCATTGTTTCTTGGACAAGGCTTGGTCCAACTAGTGACGTCTCACCTGTTTCCACCCAACACAGTGAAGAACGACAAAGACTCCCATACAAGGATTCAAAAGGATCCATAATATCAAGGCATGATAACTGTTATTATACGATAACTCCACTAATGGCATGTGGTCTTCCCATGAGCCACCAAAATCCATTACACAAGCCCACAATATGTCTTCCAAAGTTTGCATCATCCTTTTGGATTTCCCTTCCATCTGAGGGTGATACGTTGTACTCAAAGTCAACTGAGTCCCAAGGCTTTGTGTAAGGATTTCTAGAAACGAGATGTGAACCTCAGATCTCTATATAAAACTATTGAAACTGGTATGCCATATCTCTTTACCACTTCTTGGATATAGATTTTGGACAGATACTCCACCGTATGAGTTTCATGAATAGGAATGAAATGGGACAACTTGGTGAGCCGATCTACTACCTCCCATATGGCATCATGTTTCTGAACCATTCTTGGAAGGCCTGTAATAAAATCCATCGCTATCTTCTCCCATTTCCATGCAATAATAGGTAAAGACTACAACATACCTACTGGTCTATGATGTCCTGCCTTAACTTGCTGATAAGTTAAGCACCTTGAAATGAACTCATCCACTTTCTGTTTCATACCAATCCACCAAAACGGTGCCTTCAATGCCTTATAAATCTTCTATATTCCTGGATGTACAACCCATCTTGAATGGTGGTAAGCATGAAGAAGTTGTTCCTAAAAATCCATAGGTATAACCATCTGATTTATGAACCACAACACTGAACTTCCTTCAAGTTTCCAGCCCTCAATGGTCTCCCCACCATTGAGTTTTGAACTCATAACAAAGTATTCTGCATCGGATGTTTATGATTTTTTGACCATATTTACCAAATCAAGAACCATGGATACTGAAAAGAAAACTGAAACATCACCTCTATCTTCACATTCCACATTCATGTCAGCTAGGACCGACCTCAACTGCCACTCATCTAAAGCCTTTTTCACCAACTGAGCATATGACTTTCTACTTAATGTATATTCCACTGTATTTCCTTTTCCTGGTGTATACATCAAGTCAAAGTCAAACATCTGAAAATACTCCATCCATCTCCTTTTCCTTAGATTCAAATCCCATTGTGAGAAAATATGTTTCAAACTCTTACGATCCGTAAACATAGTAAATTTCACACCAAAGATATAATGGCATCAAGTCTTCAAATCATGAACGACTGGAGCTAACTCCAAGTCATGTGTTTGGTAGTTCTTCTCATGCACTCTCAGCTGCCTTGAACCATAAGCAACTGCATGGTCTCCTTTCATGAGAACTCATCCCAACCCAGATCCTAAAGCATCACAGTACACCACGTGCCGCTATCTTAATTCTGGAAAAATCAAGATAGGTGCTGATGTAAGGTGAACTTTGATCTCTTGAAAGGATTTCTGGAATTTCTCATTCCATTGGAATGGAATGTTCTTCTTTGTCAAAGCTGTCATTGGCGAGGATATTCGTGACAATTCATGCACAAAGCATTGGTAATAACTACTTAGTCCAAAAAAACTTTGTATCTCAAAGACATTATTTGGAGGTTTCCAAGAGATAACCGCTTCTATCTTTTCCGGATCAACCAAAACACCTTTTTCAGAAATTACATGGCCAAGAAAGTGTTCCTCTTGTATCCAAAAATCACAATTTGATAATTTGGAATGCAAATAATGATCTCTCAAGATTCCAAAAACTGTCTCTAAGTGTTTCACATGCTCATACCTTTTCCTTGAATAGACCAATATGTCATCTACAAACACTACAACAAAAGAATCCAGATATCTCTAAAATATCTGATTCATCAATTCCATAAAGACCGATGGTGCATTCGTGTGACCTAAAGGCATTACTACATATTCATAGTGGTCATATCTACTTCTGAAAGCTGTATTTGGAATATCCTCATTCTAAACTCATAAATGATGATATACTGATCACAATTCAATTTTAGAGAACCAATGAGCTCCCCTAAATTGATCAAATAGATCATCAATGCATGGAAGTGGATATCTATTCTTTATCTTAACTTTGTTAAGCTTACAATAATCAATATAGAGTCTAAGAGTTCCATATTCTTTCTTTATGAACAAGACCAGTGCTTCCCACAGAGACGTACTTGACTGAATGAAACCTTTGCTTTCTAGCTCCTCCAATTGAAACTTCAATTACCGTAATTCTGTTGGTTCCATCCTATAAGACGGAAGGGAAATAGGACCGGTCCTCAGGAGGAGATCAATCATAAACTCCAATTCCCTTATAGGTGGTAACCTTGAGAAGTTCTTGGGAAATACATATGGAAATTGATTCAACACTACTGAAAAATTGGTAAAATCGATCTCTTCCATCGATTCCATAGTCAAAACCACCAACTGATAAGATATTGTTCCCACCACTGGTGCCAACAAGCTTGTTTCACCTTTCTTTATAACCCTATCTCCTCTGAAGAGATGCTCGATGCCGTCTTCAGTTGAAAAATTAACCATTATTCTATAACTGTAGTTGTGAGACTTGGACATTGTTAACCAATCCATACCTAGGATTACATCAAATACATCCATCTCCAACACCGAGAATTTCCACTTTAGCTCAGCTCCATCAACGGTTATAGAACATTCTCTACACAGTAAGGCTCTACATTCTCTTTCCCTAAGAGGAGTTTGAAGTTTTAACAAAGTAAGCATCATATCTACTTTTAAACTTAGAAAATCAACAACACATGAAGAAATGAAGGAATGTGATGCACCGATATCAAACAGTACTTTCATAAGGGTAGAATTCAAAAGAATCATACCTCTCACTATAGATGGCCTATCTTGATCATCCACAATCATATGCTCAGCTCTATAAAACTACTTCGTCACTACACTCTACTCCTTGTTTCCTTACTGATATTTCCCTTTCTGAGGAGTCATGGTTTTCCTAGAATCACCATGGCTAGCTCTGCCCTGCCGACGAGACCAATTCTTCTATCCTTGCGACACCTGAGAAGTGTCTCAAGCACTTAACCTTAGAGCGATGTGACAATAGCACTGAAGATGACCCATTTTCTTGCAGTTATGGCATGCTCTAGGTTGTGATGTACACTCTCACTTCATGTGGTCAGGCAAGCCACATTGGAAATATCCCGGTTCGCTTTTGGGCAGTGGAGGAAGGTTCATTGATCCAGCCGTATGATTCTGAGTCCTGCTCCCATCTTGTAAATAGGTGCCCCTCTTTCGCTTTCTCATGACATTAGAGTTCCCCCCATTTCCCATAGGTATCATCATACTTCCTCCTCCCACAGATCCTGAGATATCACATTCATCCACTATTTCTTTGTTCACTATCTCTGTATAATCCATAATATAGAGCACTGTAATCTTTGAGCAAATCTCCTACCTTATCCCTGATTCAAAGATGTGTGTCTTCAAGGCCGCACTCGCTGCAAATTCTAGTGAAAAGTGCACTAAATGCATGAATCTATGATAGAGATATTTTCCTACTTCAGGTTGAATAAATTCATCGTTTGTCGGATCCTGAACGTGTGAGGGTAGAATTTTTTGTTAAAAAATTCTTCAAAATCTTCCAAAGTAAGGCCTTGATCTAGTTTAGATTGGACTACTAGATCCCACCACTGGCGTGAAAGATCCTCAAGCATATAAGTTGCCATATTGACTTTTAGTTCCAATGGTGTGCTAATGAAATCGAAGATACAATTCATCCTTTTCAGCCACACCTCCGCCTTTTCGGGTTTAGAATCACCCTGTAAGATGGGTGGATTTTTCTTCATGAACTGGATGGAATGATCCACATGCCTTGGCTCATCCCTCTGGTTTCCCATATCCACATCTTGAAACACTTGGATGATACTTTGAACCAGTTCTTTATTCACCTATGATTCCAGTGCAACCACATTCTCCATAGTTTCTTCTGGTTGGTTTCTACGACGCCTACCAGGTTTCATTTACTAAACAACAACAAACTCGATAAGTCTCACTCTCTGGAAACTAATGAATTAGTATTTCAAATTCTAGCACATTAACTATCACAACATTCCTTTCCAAAATTAAACATTTTTGAAAACTTTAATCATTCTTTTTGAAGGTCAAACCACTTTCAAAATACATCAATCATATTCTTTTCAAAATATTTCATTTGAAAATGATCTCATACTTTTTCAAAAATCATCACTTTTGCAAAAAACATAAATCATTACTTCTAAAATGAAATATGAGATCCTAGTGAGAATTAATTCCTCTAATGTATGTCATGCTCATCTCATTGGATAAACCCATGACAATGAGATTTACATAATCCTGTAAGTGTATCCAAAACACTTATGTACCCAATTCCCTAGTAACTTGAATTTCAGCATAAAAAGGTTAAATGCGTCTTTTTATGCTCTAAATTTCAAGTCCCAAAAATCCTCCTCCTTTCTAATATCACAACCCAAAGAATAAACAAGAATGAATTTCAACTCCAAGACCAAGAAAACTGATGACTACTTGTTCCACAGAGAAATGACCAAACTGGTACTATTTGTAATGACCCACTTATTCTCATTGTCTTGAGAATACCAAGAATCATTACTAAGCCTTAAGAGACATCCCCAAGATGCCAAAGGGTGGGAAATAAATGCCCAAGGGTTTCAGATACAAGTGGGGGATGATTTACACTTTAATAAATAAAACCATTAACCAACAATATAATTAACCAGACATCATATGATGCATGAACTAAGACAGACAATTCAACAACTTCTTTTATAACTAAAAAAAACTGAAGTATTCTACAATAGAAGATAAAGAAACTGTCAAATTAAATAGTGGAAAGACAACTAAAAACTCCAATATAACCACAAGACTCTATGCTCCACAAGCTCCATGCTCTAACATCACTGAACATCCCAAGTATCATGAGGTGGTGCTAAATACGTGTCATACTTTACCTTTACCCATGTACTGGAAGATAACATTTGAAAAAGCACCAAAGTTCCAAAGAAGGGTTGAGTATAAAACTCAACAGGCTTTCCCCAATGACTTCCCTACTCATTCCACAAGTATAGAGAGGTTAGGAACATTTATATAAAACCATTTATATAAAACAATTCTGCAAAACAATTTACAACACAATATAAACAAGTTCAAAAACCGTTTGTAACCAAATAAAAACAAGTGCTATTTAAACCAATTTTCTAGTAAGTCATAGTTCCAATAAAACAACCCAACAAGGCTTTAAAACCAAATCTTAATATCATTTTAACATACCCATTCCATTGTTCACAACACACCCACACATGCATGCAAATAAAACTCCCTTTACTCGCGAGCGGTGAGTTATCCTTCCACTAAGCCTTCACTTAGTGGGCTACTTTGACGGGAGTACTTCACGCCCATATCCATCCTAACCTTTTTATGGTGTTCCTTTAAACCCTTAACCATCCCTTTCCAATTCATATGAACACACACCACAACCCAACCCATGCTAAATCCAAGTGTGTTCAACCAATTCAAACCCTTTCAATAAAACTATTCTTTTATTGAAAACCATTAAGCAATCCAATTCAAACAAACCAATTTATTTCAATAAAAAATTACTTTTATTGAAAAAATATTAATCAAATCCATGTTCCACTATTCTAGAAAATCCCCATTTTAAAATCCCCATTTTAAAACCAAGATCAAAAGCACTTTATTCAAAACACCCGATTTTCCAGATTTCCAAAATTTACCAAACCATCACAAAAGAGGATTTACAACAATTTTTTAATAGATAAATTGCAATCAATTCAACACAAGATATTCAATTTGAAATCGTTTCAATTGGTTCTACTAAGTGTAGTTGAGAGTGAAGCCACCTACCTCAAAGGTTTTAATGAAAACCAAAAGCGGGTGAAGAATGCTCAAGAAAACCGAGTTGATCCTTCACTGAACTTCCTTAGATATATTTTCCTAGAAAGATCATGAAAAAATCTCAACTTATTTGGAATCCAAACTCATAGATCTACCCATAACAGGTTTAGATCTGAGAAACTAAGAAGATATGTGAAGTAGATCGAAGTAGATCTAAGATAACATGATAAGAATGATGAAGAACATCACTTACCGCAAGAATTGGGCTTAAAAATGCCAAAGGAGGGATATGGAATGACTCCAAAACACTTGGGAGAGGTTCTAATAACTTTAATGGAGAGGAATATCAAATTAAGGGTGCATAGGAGAAAAAAATAAGGTGTTATGTCAAAAAAGAGTGAGGTCCTATTTTTAAGGATCTAGATTTTGACTCTGCGCACGATTAGACCGCACAGTTTGAAAAAACATGCACTAAATGTGAATTAGCTAATTCCTTAAGAAAAAACCTCCATAGCCTCCTCACATGGTCTCCCTAACCGTGTGTAAACCATGCCAAATATTTTGTCCAAAAACTGCTAGTGCGCACAGTTTCTCTTGGGATTTCCGCACGGTTTGGACAAATTGTGCACAGACCGTGCACCTCTCCTTTATACCCAAAACTTATTGAAAGTTCTTAAAACTCTCCCATCATTCACCCTTACACCTTATAACCATAAAAATCAAAAATTAAGGGTTACATACTAGAAACCTAGGGTACTACATGGTTAATTATTAAAAATGAAGAAGCATTAAATTTATACCATCTGGAGGTGTCAAAGGATATACCTAGACAAAACTAGAGTATACGCTATGTACTTCCAATATACATGTCATTTAATAATGATTTTCACATTTGTATATATTTCTATTGGGTCAGATATGAAAATATCAGATCTAAGATCTGAATAGATTAGATTGGCATGTAAATCCAGACAGAATGACACATGGCATGAAGAGCTATACATCGTGTATCCAATATACACAACGTGTAGTCCTTGTTTCTCATAGCCAAGAACATGGGGTGTCCCAAGCGTTTCGTGTATCAGATACACAACACGACGACTGACATGTCATGAAAATATGAGGTCATGCATAATGTATGTTGGACAACATGATCTGTACCTCAAGATTTTCCATGGTAGGGAATATGCCCAATCCCAAGGCATGTGCTACAGACATGGTCAGAAGACATGTACACACCACATAAAAATACTACACGTTGTGTAGTCTGCTGTAGATAGTGCGTCTAGTTTTTCACAAATCAAAATTAAATATATAATCAAACCTATTCACATTTGTTTCATGTGTCATTTATTTGAAAAACAACACACAATGTTTTATTATTTATAATTATATATTAAATATATCATGTGTTAAAAAAACTGGATAAGTATATGAAGTTGCCTCCAAGTAAACCTATGTACTTTATTAATTTTAAATGAAATTAATTTTATTTAAAATAATAGATGATGGAGGGTTACAGATGCTTAAATGGAATTAAGATAAATTGAATTTTTTGGATTAATTCGTGGTGCATTATCTTAATTAAAGAATGAATTGAAGTAATTGATAACAAGATAGGAAATGTATGCTCATTTCTTGATGTGTGGATGATCATGAGATTAGAACAGCCTTTTGTATGTGATTGATTTATTTTAATTTATTTTTATTAAATTAAAATGATGGCATGTGAGTCATCCCCTTCCCCTTATTATGTAAGGGTTTGAGCACCCTTGTCTTGTTTTATGTAAACCCTCTTTATCCAATCCATTAGATCCCCTCACCTATGTGTGAGTAAAATATTATGTAAGGATGGAGCTCCCGAGTGAGCGGATGTGACCCAAGTCAAGGAGCTGAGGTGAAACCAATTGAGGCCATACATAGGAGCCAAAGGTGGAATGCTGCAACACGAACCAAGCTACGATTCAAGGTGTTTTTACAATAGGGTTAAGTGTTAGTTTATCATCTTCTAGATAAAATAACCATTATAGAATCTTATGATCATGCCACTTATATTTATTTTCAGTTGCATGGTTAATTATTTATGTTTGTGAATGTTGTACGGTCACCTAATAAATTAATTAACAAGCATTCAAGATGGAATAAAATATAACCAGATTATACATGAATGTTTTATCATACATGGTTAATAACTTAATTAAAATCTACATAATATTAACAAGGCATGTAAAAAGATAAAATTGGTTTTATTCATAAGGATAAAAATCCCTCAACTAAAGTATCAAGTCAGTATATCCTTCCAATACTTAAGTTATAATCGACCTCATAGTTCAAAGTGCTTGACCAACCCAAGTTGGGGTGCTATCAATTATCATGTAAATTTTAATTTGAAGTTTTGGGTTGACTTAACTTGGTTTACATCAAGGGTTGACTACCCAAGCAGTATTTGGTGAAACTAAGAGGAAATTATTAAGGAAATATTAAAACATGATTTCCAAATTTCTAAGTCCACTCAATAGATTAAGGAACTATGAGTTAATATAGTTGGTAAGTTACGCCTAACTAAAACCCTTCAAATAACTTTTTAGGCCCAAATTTGGGTTATGAGAAGGGGAATATGGATCTTTTCCACTATAATTTCCAAGTGATAAGATATTCCAAGACTAATGGTGAGGGATATTAGGTTTTGAAGAATAATGGTAGATTAATGGAATTTAATTAAATTATTAAATTTATTAATCCATTTTTATAATTAAAACAAGTACTAATTATTTTCTCTTAATTTATAGAAATGGAAAATCAAACAACTTTGAAAATATCACTATGATCCATACTATAGAAGGATAAACTTCTTGCCAATATGAATTTACATGAATGGTATAGGCGCTTACGCATTATACTACGCCACAAAAAAAATTATACGTGCTAGAGACCCTAATTCCTGAGTTCATTTCCAAAGAAACTAATGAGGAAGAGGTATCTCTCTATTTGAAACATGTGGATGACACAATGGATTTCCAATGTTTCTTTCTATCCTTCATATCCAATTAGCTTCTAAAGTAATATGGGGATATGAATGTGTATCTCATCATTTCTCTCCTTAAGGATCTCTATCAAGATAAGGTGTGATCAAAGAGATATGAGATCTCCAATGCATTGTTCACATGAAAGCTTGGGGAGTCAGTGCCAGTTGGAGAACATGTAGTCAAGATGATTGGATACATTGATCACCTAAACATCTTGGTTTTTAAGATCCCCAATGAGCTACGCATAGATCGCATTTTGTTCTCACTACCCCTCCAGTTTTATTGTGAATTATAAAATTAGAAATAGCGAAAATACACTATTTAAACTTCTTTATCTTATTCATCATGTCAATAAATACATGGGGCATGAAAAACCCATGGTGATTATAATAAATAAGAAGAGTAAGAACAATAAAAAGGGTTCAAAGACTCATCCCAACTATAAAGCTCCAGAGCACCATCCTTCCAAGAAGAAGAAGATCTTGAGGCAAGGAAAGGAACATGATGTGGTATGTTTTGCATGTGGCAAGAAGGGACACTATAATAGGAATTGTAACTAGCCAAAGAATCAAGGAAAATCTTTAGGTTTGTTCATTATTGAGTGTAATATTTACATATATAAAAGTTGGGTATTAGATACTGCCTGTGGTTCTCACATTTGTATCCAAATACAGGATCCAAGTAGATTTTAGAAGATTACTAAAGATGAGGTGGATATATAGGCCACCAATGGAGCAAGTTTGGATGCTCTATCCATTGGTGACTACTATCTCACTTTTCCAACAAGATTGATTTTGGTTTTAAAGAACTATTATTATGTGTCTAGTGTTACCAAAAACATTATTTTTGTTTCTTAATTAAATATGGATGGATTTATTTTCAGATTTGGAAATAAAGGTTTCTACTTTTATAAAGATAGAATATGTTATGATATGATGCAGTTGAATAATGATCTTTATCTATTGAATTACAAAAACCAAATATTGGAAATTGATAATGAACAAATACACACAACCCATATAATACCCAGTTGTGGAACCACTATCTTGGTCATGTAAATGAGAAGCGTTTGAAAAAGATCTATCATGATGGTTACTTATACTCTTTTGAGCTTAATATACTTGAAAGATGTCATTATTATTTAAAATATAAAATGACTAAACCACCATTCAATGGTCAAGGTGAAAGGGACATAGAACTTCTATATTTGGTACACGCTAACATGTGCATACCTTTTCAAGTAGAGGCTAGAGGTGGATTCTCATACTTTATTACTTTTACTGAAAACTTATGCATGTATGGTTATATCTATTTAATGAGGCATAATCCTGAATCCTTTGAAAAATTCAAGGATTTCAAGAATGGTTTTGAGAATCATCTTGATAAAAAGATGAAGAAAATTTTATTGGATCAAGGTGGTGAATATATTAACCAAGACTTGATCAAATTTCTATGGGAGTATGAGATTTTATCTCAACTCATTATACATTACATACCACAGTGGAATGATGTTAGTTAAAGGAGGAGTTGTACCTTGTTGGACATGGTAAGGTCAATGATGAGTCACACAATCCTTCTATTATCCTTTTGGGGATATGAATTATTGAAGACATATACTTACTAAACTGAGTATCAACCAAAGAAAAAAATGATATCCCCTTTGAGTTATATAGTGGAAATAAACCTATTTTATAACATGTTCATGCATGGGGTTGCAAGGAATTTATTAAGGATAGCTCAAGCAATAAACTAACACCCAAAGGGATGAACTGTATCTTTATAGGGTATCCCAAGAAAACAAGGAGATATTATCTATACAACCCTTCAGATAACAAATTAATTGTCACAAGACATGTCATGTTTCTTGAGAGGGATCGAATCCTCAAGGGGGATAGTGGGAGAAAGATTAACTTCAATGAAGTTGATGCTCAAGATACACAAGAGTTGGTGCAAGAACTAATTCCACAAGTCCCCATGTAAAAACTTCCTGAAACATAAGTACTTTGTAGGAGTGCTAGAGAGGCAAGAGAACCATATAGATATGGTTTTCTAGTCACCGATGATGGTGAACCATTATTAGTTGACAATAATGATAATATCTCCTATAAATAGGTAGTATAGAGCTTAAAAGCTGTAATATGGGAAGAAGTTGTGAATTATGAGATGGATTCCATGTATTAAAACCAAGTTTGGGTTCTAATCAATCTACTGGTTGATGTAAAACTCATTGGATGTAAATGGGTATTCAAGAGAAATATAGACATGTAAGGTAAAGTAAATACCTATAAAGCATGTATAGTGGATAAAAGGTTTATAAAATATCAAGGAATTGACTTTGAAAGAACCTTTTATCTAGTTTTCATGTTTAAATACATCAAAAAATTTCTTTCCATAATTGTAAGGACCCGACCCCAGTTTCCCGGAGTCAGTGCATTATTTTATTACATTGGAATATAAACAAGGAATATTCATCCCAAAGGACCGAGTAGTTTAGTATATTTGGAAACAAGATACATACATAAGTTTAACATTAAGACTTGAAATGGAATACAACACATAAGTTTTATTGGGAACATCAGTGACTATAAGTTTATCCCTACAAGTCATTCATAATAAACTTCTTTATATCAAGAGAAAATGAAACATAAGAAAGGGGTGAGATCAAATGCTCAGTAAGGGTAATCAATATAGTAGAAACATAAATAATAAGTCAAGGTGAGTAACTAAAAGTACACTTTCCATTAAAAATAAACTTAAACATAAAATGGAAAGAATAAGATCTGAATAAATAATGTCATAATAAAACATAATCATGGGTATTATACTATTCTAATAACAACATAAACTATCAATTACTAGTTTTATAATGAGGGAATGAATAATGAAGGATATAATAACTATAACCTTAAGGCCTCATGCCAAGACCATAAATAACCATTTTTTCAAGGCCTCATGTCATGACCTAGTTTGTTTCATGAGACATACTGATGCACCGAGAGGCTATAGCAGGACCCAAACAACTCTTTCTAAGTCCAATTAATTCATTATATGAATGAGGATAAATATAAACAACATATACATTCATATTGAAACTAACATGTGAAATGTAGATAACTTTCCCCGAATATTAAGCATAAAAACTAACCATTCAGAGTAAATTGGTGAATGGTTTTAAGATAGTACATCCACATTCAAAATAATCATAAACCATTCAATTAAATATTTTATATGACATAATAAAATATTAATCCCAATAATAAATAAGAATCAACAAGAGTGTTGAAATAGATGAAGACACTCTTATAAAATCATTGAGTAATTCTTGAGATAAATACTCTTTTACTTTGAAAAAAAGAGTTCTTTTGGAAAAATATTTGTATAAAAATAGAAGTGAAGTAATATAGTATTTTCATAATATAATTATTGATTTTATAAATATAATGGTTTCCAAAAAAATATTATAGATCTCCCTTGAAAATAGGTAAGAATATGAGAAATTCCTTTGAATCAGGATTGTATTTCGGGAAGAATTTTTGAAAGATCCTTTTAAAACATATAACTCACCATAAATGAAAGTAGGATTCTGGTTGGTAAATATATATATAACATTATCAAAAAATATATGAGGAGTACATATGAATAAATAATAATTTAATTGATGTAAGTAGAGAATAAGAGTAACTTAAATGAAAATGGAGGTTCGGGTAGAAAACCCTTACCTTAAGTCTGAAGGTGTTCCTCACTTGATCTTAATGACCTGAATAATAAAATTTAGGTTTATAAATTAATGATTTCAGAACCTCCTCTACCTATAATTGATTTATTATAACCTTATTAGTTTCATTCAGGTCCTTCTGATGGGTTAAGAGATTCAATTTCATTGTTTGGGAGTGTTTTCTTCCTTGGTTTTCATGATCAGTTTACTTATATTTATGTATGGATAAACATGTAGAATGAGAATTTTTTTCCAGAATGAAAGTTGTATGTTATTAGTGAACAACCATAATATTACATGGTCATAAAATTCATTTGGTTATTGGGAGTGAAGATGAATCGTTATATAAAAATTTTAAGGACGAATGCCTGGGTTAATTGGTGGTCCTTGATCACAACAAACATATGGTTAAACCATCAAAATGATTTCATGACCATAATTGAATATGGTAATAGAAATTGAAAACTCTTCATCCTTTAATGTGATAAATTAACACATCTCAGATGATGTTTTCATTTCTAGTATAAAAGAATGCGAAAAGAGAGATGTTGGAGAATTATTCCTTTATCATAACAACATTCTAGTACATTTAAGGTACTGGATTCATCACAACATTTGGATAAAATGAGGTGAGTAAAGAAAAATAAAAGAAATGAACTTGAAATAAAAGAAACGAGAAGAGGAATTTACCTCTTGAAGTAATCTTCCTTGAGAGCCTCTTTAGGGGAGAGGTTTTGGTCTTTTTATGATACCAAGGGCTGCTGGACATGGGGGAGGAGCTTGGGGAAAGATTTGATCAGAATTTAGACAAGTCACAAGACTTGAGTGGAGTGAATAGAAGAGCGAGTGAGGGGAGGGGTTATAGTTGAGGAGAGGATTAATTTTTGAATATCTTAATCATTATTTTATTATTTTGCTCAAGACCAACAATAGTATTGATTCTTGTGACCAAGAATAGTAATATGTGAATGTGAGTTCAAACCAAGTGGTCTTACATCATCCTTAAATCACATATGACTCAATAAATCATGTATTCAGTATTTATCATAAATTATTGTATTTTACTATTCACTTAAAATTGATGTATTTTAGAAAAATATAAAAAATTCACCTTACCCATTTTTCAACATGTAGAATCCAAAAATGAAGTCCATTTTATCCAAATAATTTTCTAAATATGTGAAATTTATTTTTTAAATAAAATAATTATTTAATTGAAAAATACATATTTTAAATTTAAAACTGATTTTATAATACTTTCAAAAATTGACTAAGGTCTTATTAAATTATCCTAAAATTATTAGACAGAAAAATATTTATTTATAAATACATCTTATGAAAATGAATTTTCTTTTAAATCAATTTATTAATTTAAAATTGTAATTAAATATTTATTACTCACAAAAATACCAACACTTAATTATTAATTTCTAAAATACTCTATTTCACTTATAAGATGTCTAAATTTTATTTATACCTTCATGAGTGTGGATACTATTCATAAGGGTTATATTACTATTAATAAGGCTACATTATTATTCATAAGGCTCAAGTTACTATTCACAAAAAATGTAAGTTGATCTTATCAGACTCTAAATATCTTACTGAACGCAACCGTGTATGTCATTTTTTTGAAATTCAAATCATAGAGGTGGTAAAATTATGTTTACTCACTAGGTTATAATAAAGTTGTGTTTTATAGAGACTCAATGTTTCATGCATTCAATATTAAATTTAATTTCAAAATCTTGGGGTGTTACATTCTCTCATCCTTACAAAAAATTCATACTCAAAATTCACATAATTTTACCTCATAAAAATATTTGGGTAGGTCTTTATCATAAGCTCATCAGGCTCCCATGTTGCCTCTTCGATGTTATGATTTTTCCAAAGTATCTTTACCAGTCGAGTTGTCTGATTCCTCAACACCTATTCTTTAGTGTCCAGAATCTGGATAGTCTCTTAACAGTATGATAGGTCAAGTTACAATTCTATTCCTTCATAAGTGAGGATATGTGTTGGGTCTGGCATGTACTTCCTCAAAAATGAGACATGAAACACATTGTGTACTTTTGACAAGTTAGGCGGTGACACGTGCCTATCATGGGGTGTGTAAAAAAATTATTTACTAAGTTAAAATGAAGTATAGTGATTAACCTAGGTCCTCTCTAGAGAGGAGTGCACAACAATCAAGTTGTCACCTTAAAATTAGAGAAAGAAGTGAGGTTGTTTTTTTAGATTGTTTGATTTTGAAAATACAAGAAAGAAACTAAAAAAAGGAAAGAAATTAAGGTCAAATTTATAAAACAAGTGATTGGAAACTATTATATGAGATGATGATTAATTCAGGGTCGGTTTTCCAATTTTAATTCTATCATAGTTCAACTTATCCAATTTTCTTCTGCTAAGTTGATAAAAGTGAGAACCCACAATCGTTTCTTCTCAATACATTGGTCAAATTATAATGGTGCGAATAAAACTTACTAAAATATTAGATTAGTCTACTATAATTCCATTGTGTGATAGATTTGCAGAAAATACGCTCAATTTAATTAGGCAATTCCCAACCGGGTCTTGTTTATCCCAAACAATCAAGAACATTCACTACTCCCCACACACGTATCAGCGATCACCGAGTACTTCACTACTAAGACCTAATCTATTCCATCATATATTGATCAGAACCAAGTGGCGGGAGAAATTGATCATTGACCAAAGAAATAAACATAATATAATCTAAAATCAAAATACAATCGTATATGATAATAAAAACCGTTATAAGAAATTGAAATTGATTTCATAGAAGAGAGAAAAGGATCTTAAAAAATTAAGTGAAAGAAATCATGAATTAAAAAATGGAAAAACATATCCTTCCCCAATCACATAGAAGTTTACCTCACCATGGTAAGGTTAATTTTGAGTAAGGGGTAATAAGAACTCATTACAAAACTAAGAAGAATAAAAGAGAGAAAACAAAGAATAGAAACTTTACCCCTCCAGAATCTGTCTGCCAGAAGTTTTCTTATGTACTGCCCAACAGATGGCTGAAACTCACTGAGGTCTCTTCTTATAAGATGTTTGGAATGAAGTTTTATATCAAACCTAAAAATTGAAAAGTATTTTTACTGGTGTAAAGAAAGATATTTCCAAATCAATAAACATAACTTTTTCTGTCTTCCAAACATTGTTTCACCCACTCCTCTTGGACTCGATCAAAAGATGCCTTAATGAAATCCTTAATTTATGAAATTTAATGTAAACCATTGTAATTCCCTGACCCCAGTTACCCAGAGTCGGTGCATTATTACGTAACATTTTCATGATCACAAAAGATCAAGTCTCGAAAGACCGATTAGTTTAGTAGCCTTGGAAACACTAGATACATTCATAAATGTTACATTACATCATAAAGTGAAAAACTACAATAACATAGTCTCCATAGTCTACACTCATATCCCCTTCAGACTATCCCTACAGGTCAGTCATAAAATATTTCTTCACATCCTGGGAAAAATAAAACATAGAAAGGGGTGAGCTCAGATGCTCAGTAAGGATAACAATATAGCGGAAACTTTCAAAAATAAACATAATCATTTAAGGCAATGCATAACTAAAACAAAAGCCTTTTAAACATGAACTTCAGTATAATATGGAAAAAATAAAATGAAATAATTCCATTTACTTACTCACATGGATATTCTATTAGTCGAATAATCACATGCAATATCAATAACCACTTTCATAATGATGGAATGCATAATGCCAGACTATCATAACCACGTGGACAAGGCCTCGTGCCAATACTAAAAATAAGATTTTGTCAAGGACTCGTTCCAAGACACTAGTTTGTCTCATTAGACCTACCGATTCATCAAGGAGCTATAGCGGGCTCCACCCATCACTTATTAAGTCCAATGCATTCCTCATATGAACAGGTTTAAACATAACATAAACATTCGTATTAAAACTAGCATACAAAATGTCAATACTTTCTCCATAAACCATGAATGGTATAAAAATAACACATCCACAGTCAAACATATCACAAAACCTTCAATACAATATGGAAGTTTTGAATCATAATAAATCAACTTCAAATAAGCTTAAAATCCATCAAAGGATGTTGACATAGATGAAATGAAAACTATTTGAGAGAAATATCTTTTTTGAAATCATTTAAAAGTCACATAATTGTAAAAGAAAACATTTAATTTGAAAATATTCTTATAAGATTGTAAGGGAAGCTTCAATGATTTTATAACGACAAAAAATAGCCGCACCCGCTGTATAAGTTAAAAAAGACATTCTTACCTTAATTTTGTCGAAAATGTCAAAAAGTACCTTGTTTGGAAAATGACGAAAAGATTCCTTTAAAAAATGTATAAGGTCAAATAAGGGTATAAATGAATTTAACCCATTGTCTAATAAATAGTAAAAATGTTTTGAAAGACATTTTTAAGAAACATGTATGTGGATGATAAAGAGTTCCTAGTAGATAATTACATATGAACAACCTTGAATAATGAAGAGGTTGTAGAATTAACCCTTACCTCATGTCCGAATTGACTCGATCGTTCTTTAATCTACTGAATAATAAACTAGAGTTAATATCTACTTTATTAAGAAACTTTTTCAAGTTAATTATTCCTTTTATATCACTTATTACCATGTTATGAAAATTATGTAGTCATTTAAGTTAATAACGGTCGTTTTGTCGATCTTTGGTACTTGAGTCAACAATAAACTTCTTATAATTACAAGTTGTTCATGTGTTAAAATATACATTATCTCTAGAATTATATTAATGATCTTGATATCATATATATCATATATATTCAGTATATACATGCATTTATAATATTACATAACATTTAGAGGTAAGAAATGAAATGCACCGTTCATGGAGACGATAAGCCGTACGTACGCATGAACGCTACTTTCATTTCTATTTCATATTTAATGGAATAAAATAATGATGATATAAAGGTATATTATAATTCCAATATAATATGATATATAATATCATTTAACTCCTTCCTTTATACGTCCCACATATGGCATTAACGATTCAAATCACTTTGAGGGGGCGGTAATCCGCACTTCCTAAAATGAAATTATCGTGTTTACCAATAATGGAAACCATAAAGGTATTCCATAGATGAAAAATACAGAAGCATAAGGAAAACATAAATATAATATATATCATATATAAATATAGTGACATCTTAATTGCCACCATGAAAGGTGTTAAAAGAATATTGAACAATCATCGTTTCGTGAGGCAGTAATTTGCCACCCACAGAAACAGTATGATCTTTAACCATTAGACGGAGGTGTGTGTAAGTGTAAGTCAAATAATTCTCATAAAAACATCATATTATATTGAATATACTGGTGTTGTTACAAAATAATGGAATAAAAAGGGTTATGGAGTTGGATAAGCACAATAAAACAAAAGAACATAAGAGAAGACATTACCTTAAAATCGGGCAACTCTTTTTGATTTGAGCCAAAGGCTTCCTTGGGAAGACTTCTGCCTAAAGTGAGGCTTCTAAGAGTAATACAGGAAAGTTTAGAGAGTATTTGGGCAGAGTTTGGCCGAACCAAATGGATTTGAAGGTGTGAATAAGGTGGTATAGGTGGGGGCTTTTTATAAGAGGAGAGGAGGGGCTCTTTTGGAAAGATTGAAATGTTACTTTATTATGAAATGATTTTCGGATTTTAAAGGTCCCACAATGATATATTTTGAGGATAAGGTGATAAGGGTTCTAAATAAACCCATCCAATAGGATTTAGACAAGTCTAAGTCTTAGATTTTACCTTATATTTTCATTTTATTTAAATCGTTCATTAATGAGGTAATCACTGCATCATCATGGTGTCATAAATAAATTTATTTATTTAATGTCTAAAAATTATAAAAAAATAACATGATGTAGGAAATATTTTTATATTTACAATTACTATTTATAGTCTAAGATATATTTTATGTATACAAAATTAAAATTGTTTTACTTGGGTGATGCATACTTTTGTTATATTTTCCTTTCTTTAAAAATAAAAAGATAAAATGTCACTATCACACAAAAGTGATTCCATGGGGTTCCAAAGTTTGGCACAAGGCATCCCATGGTCGGCCATGACACAACCAGTAGCATTAGGACACATGTTGGGATCATTTTATATTATTATGATATTATTTTATTACCCTTAACTACCCGATTACTAATTAATCATGATAATTAAAGATAATTGTCGTCATTACTATTAATAATGTCCAAAAACAAAAGAGTATTAATTACATAATTTTGACCTTCTAATTCCAAATATGGAATCCATTTTACCAAATTATAAACACAGAAATTGCAATAATTAATTTAAAAATTATTCCTGCTGTCAAAACAAATAGCGTGTTTTTAAGAAACAATATCTATCAAATGATTGACAATTGTTTATGTCCAATTTCAAATTGAAATTAATTATAATGACCACCATTGGATAAAATGGTAAAATTATATTCTAATTATACTTTAAAACCACTAAATATTATAATTTATCACTATAAATTATTTTTATTAAAAAGTTTTTTTTAAGTATTTTTCACTATTTATTGAAAATCGGAAGTTCTCAGAAAAATACCAAAAATTCAACATAGTCTAATTTCGATATTCAGAATCCAAAAATGAAGTCCATTTTGAAATATAAAATTTATATAATTTCAAAAAGTGGGTATTACTATTCATAATGGCTACTTTGATTGGTCGCGGTGCGTTAGAACCTCGAACTTGCGTACAATGCAAGCTATTGCATTATTGAAAGAGAAGCGTACCGTGGAAGCTTAGGGTGTTACAACCATAAATTTTTATTCCTCTATTGAAAACAGTTGGAATCACATAATTTAAAGGTTAGTAATATGATATATTCCTAATTTAATATGGTGGGGTCCATTCTGTCGGCCAGTAATTTTTCTCCAATTGATTAATGTTTTTGGGCCATTGTGTGTAGAATTGGGTCTGGGTCTAGAAGAAAAATATGAATCCCAAAAGCAATTAAAGCCTAAAAATGAATCAATTAATTTAGATCCTAATTGTAAAATTTATTCCTGACAAAATGAATCTTTAGAAAAATGTGAATTTTCCAGAATTAACTAATTTTCACAATTAAGCCCATAATTCACCAAAACCACTAAAATGATGAAAATATACTTAAATTGACTAATTTTAAGGGATTAAATCATTGAAACACATATGGAAAATAATGAAAATATTAACTTTATCAATTCCCCCACACTTAGCACTTGGACTCCTGGACAAGTAAACATCAAAACCAAACCAAGGAAAATTAAAAACACATATCCATGAGATCCACTAATTTGACAACAAGAAAAAAAAATATCATTCCTAATAAAAAACCATTATTACAAGTTCTCAAATAATACCATTCAATATATTTCTTCTTCATTTCTCCTCCCATGCACACAAAACACTTACCTAACATGAATTTTCTCCCGTCACACAAATTTCATTTTTTTTTCAGTAATGTCTTTCTCATCCAAACTCATGTTAGGGTTACCATAGGTTTGATAAATTCCTACATCTCCACCAATATTAGTCAAGGACATGTGATTATCATGAGGAATTTTTAGGGTTGTTCTATGGTTTTCAGTTAGCAAGATTTAGATGTTAAAAATTATGAGGCTAAATGAGGAGGGTGATTATCCAATAAAAATACATATTTTAATTAAATTATAATAGTATTAAATGTTCATTTTTGATCTTATGGGCTTGAGTTAGTTAATTTTAATTTTGAACATCCATTCTCATCATTTGTGCACTTCATTCCTACTGTACACCAATTTAGGTCCAATGATTCATCTGATTTTAATGAATGTAATTATACATATTTTAATTTTATATTTTGGGAAATTGATCTAAACTTCAATATGAACATTTTTCATTCAGGGATAAATGGAGGATTTATAAAGGATAATGGGGATATTTGGAGATGAATGGAAGCAATTCTGGAGAAGGAAGATTGGACACCAGCCCACTAATGAGAATGTGGGGCCCACACTACAGGCCCAATGAAGCCCAAATTTCGTGGTTTGATAGAATAATTATATAGGAACAAATAATGATTCAGGGTAAAGTGATAATTCGGATTGAATGATGGTAATTAAGGTGGACCAAATAGAATATCAAAATCAGAGCTAGAATCTGTGGCCTAGAATTTTATCCCACTACATCGGCCATAACTCCAGATTAAAAACTCCAAATGGGCCCAAATTTCACAGGAGTTTAGGGGACATCCGGAGCTCCATTTTATTATTCTATGTCCTACTCTAATATTTCCATATAGAAGTTTATTTAGACACGTCTGTTCAGTTGATGAAAGCTGGCTGCCACCTCGGGTCAAGGATAAAGAAGTCCACTCTCCCTTACTTTCCACTACCCTAGGCCTACCATAATCAAGTGGGATGCTTTGTACTGTTGGTAGTTTGACCCATGCATCTTTATATTACTATTTAAGTCAGTGGTGGTGAAGGAGTTGATCATATTTGGTGCTTGGTTTCATTGTAGTGTTATGTTGCCGCTTTGTGTTTGTAATCACATTTCTTTCTCATGTAAGTTGTTCAATTCACCTTAGTTTCTTAATAAACGTTATTCCTTTACTCTTATTATGTTCTTATACATATCAATTTGATACCATTTCTTAAAAGTGTGAATTTATTCACACCATAATTTTTGATATTTATCACACAACGGTGGAGTGATCGATTTTTATTGTTGTTTTTACTTCTTCAATTTCACCCTCGTAAGTCTACTTCCCGCTTCCGTTGAGGACATGTAATCAATGGAGGGATAACTATTTTATGAGTAGATCCAAGGGAGCATCAAGGGGATAGATTTAATTTTATTTCTCACTCTCTAAATGTTTATTAATTTCTTTTATTTAAGTTTCTTTTATTCAATGATTTTCTCTCTTTCTCTTCCATATTGAATTTAATCACCCCAATTTTATGTGCTAATAAGATCCTTTACCTTGAAGTGCTCATGAAAATGATCCTACAAGTGTATAGGTTGTTATAATGTGTTTGTGAAGGTTTTTTAACTAGTAGGTGATGAGGTTAATTTGAATTCATTGAATGAATCCTTCTCGAGTTAATGAAATTGAAATCTTTAAAAAAGGAATTCATTCAATCCACCCCGAGTGATAACCTAGGATCAACTCATTATCTTAATTTGAATTAACTTAAATCTGTTAGTGATACTTTAAACCCATATAAAATCAACCCAAAGTTGGAAACTTCATAGCCAAAAATACATCTCATAGGTTGTGTATCTTAGGTATCTTCTTAGGTCTCAGTGGATTCGACAATCCAAGCTAGACTACAAGAACCATTCTACCTTCATCTCTTGGGTAAATTTGAGCGTGAATCAGAGGGCTTGACTCTTTTTGAAGAAAAATTGAATGATTATAATTTTCACTCAAGTATGGAATCCCCCTCACTCACCATAGTATCAATTCATCTCCATTATCCTGAAAACTCTAGGAATGTTCAAACAACTCATCATTTTAGTAGAAAAAAAATCAAAAAAATCAATCTTCTCAAACATGATTTTCTTGAAAGCTCCAGAAAAGGAACACCTTTCTTCCTCCATTAGATGATCCAAAAATTCACAACTTATCTTATCATGAAAGCTCCAAAAAAGGAACACCTTTCAATAGAATGATTTTTTTCAGCAAAAAACACATCTTATATTCGATTTTCTGCCCAAAGTTGCACCAAATGAGGTAGTACAACACAAGACAAATTCTTCCCACACTTAAGTCTAACTAGATAATGAAATTTCACTTCAAGAGAAGGTTGGATTGGAAAAATTGTCTTGTAATATGGCTAACCTAATTGGTTGTTCATGGATTCTAATGGTTACAAGGATTAAATGAACAAGGTAGGACAGAATTAAAGGGATTCTCTTGAAAACACAAGTACCCCAAACCCTCATGTTTTGATAGGAATAAATTAAATTCTGGTTAAATAGCATGATTTAGTTATCTCAAGAAGTGATTTGAATATAAAGAATATGAAAACAATAGTTCAAAAGCCTCACAGTAAAGTGATTTCAAAGATATAGACAGTTATATGTGGCATGGGATTTAAAAATCTGAGTACTTTTCATGAAATTACTAAAGATTTAAACTTGAAACAAAGTTATTTTCAGCATTAATTTAAGCTCAATTTCATGGAATATACTGGTTCACTCATTGACATGGATTTCAAAATTTTCAATGATAATCATTTCAGCTCAAAAGTTTCAAAAACACACTAAAAAATGAAAAATAAACACACAAAAATTTGAAAAACACACATTTTTTTTGAAAAACAAACAACAAATGAAAATCTTAAACTACAAAGATTATCTCCCCCAAAATTAAATGATGCAGTGTCCACAATGTATTCAAATGGATGTAACATGTAATAAGATTTAAAAAATGAATCACAACAAGCAAGAAAGTGTAAAGGAGAGGTACGACCTGGTGGATTTTATTGATAAATAGGCTGAAGGAGTGTGATCTTCTCCACTGGATCTGATGGAATGATCCCATGGAATATATTTAGCTAATGTCCATTAATAGTGAATGGATCCTACGCTCCATCCTTCACAATCTACACAACACCAAAAGGATATACATGAGTAACTATAAATGTACCTTCCCACCCAGAACAAAGTTTACCTAGAATCAACTTGAGTCTTGAGTGGAATAAAAACACCATATATCCAGGATAGAAGTATTTCAGTTGGATCAGGTTGTCATGATCCACTCTTATTATTTCTTTGTAATTTCTAGAGTTTTCAAAAGTTTCCCTTATAATTTCTTCCTACTTCTGTAACTACAATCTTCTCTCTTTTCCATCACTTTCAAGATCCAAATTCATCTTTCTCATAGCCCAATATGCCTTATACTCTAATTCCACTGGCAGATGTAAAATTTTACCATAAATCAACATATATGGACTCATTCCAATTGGAGTTTTGTAGGATTTCATGTAATCCCATAATGTATCTTCCGACCTTTGGCTCTAATATTTCCTGTTTGGATTCACATTCTTTTCCAAAATTCCTTTGATTTCCTTATTAGACACTTCAGCTTTCCCATTGGTCTGTGGATGATATGGAGTTGATGTTTTATGATGCACCCCATACTTCTTCAGAAAATCACCCATTATCCTATTAAAAAAGTGAGTCCCTTGATCACTGATGATGGATTTGGGAACTTCAAACCTACAAAATATGTTATCCCTGACAAAATCACAAACAACTTTAGCATCGTTAGTCTTGGTGGATTTTACTTCCACCCATTTGGAAACATAATCAACTGCAAGAAAGATATAAGAATTTCCAAATGAAATTGGGAAAGGCCTCATAAAATCCATCCCCCAAAATTCAAAAATTTCACAAAAAATTTAGTGGCTTTTGGGGCATATCTTGTCTCCTTGAAATATTTTCAGAAAACTAACATTTTTTCCCACCTTTTTCAATATTCATGAGCATCTTTAAAAAGGGTGGGCAAATAAAGTCCATATTCTAAATCCTTATTTTCTATCCTATGAGGCCCAAATTGGCTTCCACAAGCTAAATTGCAACAAAACTTAAATAAAAAATCAATTTCACTTTCTGGAAAACATATTCTTATCACTTGGTCATTGAAAATCTTCCAAAGAAATAGATCATCCCAGATATAATATCTAGATTTAGATTTCATCTTTTGAATTTTGTGGTAATTAAAATGAGATGGGATCTGATATGTTACCAGATAATTTACCATATCAGCATACAAAGGCACTTATCCATCAATCAAGTACAACTGCTCTCCTAGAAGGTGGTCATTCTGTGGTTCTATGTCTAGAATTTCAGCTTCAATAGTGTTGGGTAGTCTGCTTAAGCGATTAACAACTTGGTTCTCATAACCTTTCTTATCTTTGATTTCCATGTTTAACTCCTACAGTAATAACATCCATCTTACTAACCTTGGTTTAGCTTCTACCTTCTTCATCAAGTACCTAAGAGCTGCATGATTAGAAAACATAGTGACTTTAGTTCCAAGTAGATATGATCTAAATCTATATAAAGAAAATACAACTACTAAAAACTCTTTTTCTATTGTTGTGTAATTTAATTGGGCTTCATCTAAGGTTATTTAGTCATAAGAAATGACTTGTATCCTTCCCTCAATTATCTAATAAAGGAATTATCCAACTGCTTGGTTTGAAGCATCACAAAGTAGCTCAAATGGTTCTTCCCAATTTAGTGGCTGTGTCACTAGTGGTGTAATCAATCTCCTATTTAACTCATCAAAGGCTTCCCTACATGCATCATTAAAATCAAAATCATAATCTTTCAAAAGTAATATAGATAGAGGGAGATAAAACTTACTAAAGACTTTGATAAACCTCCTGTAGAATCCTACATGTCCTAAAAATTATCTAACATGCTTCACACAAGTTGGGTAAGGTAAAGAATTTATGACTTCAATTTTTGATTTATCAACTTCTATGCCCTTTTTGGAAATTATATTCCAAAGGAAAATTCCACTCTCAACCATGAAATGACACTTTTCAAAATTCAAAACAAGATTCTTTTCAACGTAAGTTTTCAAAACATTTTCCATATTTTTCAAACAATGGTAAAAATAATTTCCAAAAACTATGAAATAATCCAAGAAAGCCTCTAAAAATATTAAATATGATTAGAAAAAATACTTACCATGCACCTATGAGATGTACATGTACCATTACACAATCCAAATGACATCATTTTGTATGAAAAATTGCTGAAGGGACAAGTAAAGGTAGTCTTCTTCTAATCCTCGGGAGAAATAGGTACCTAGAAATAACCTAAAAATCCATCCAAAAAGCAATAATGAGTTCTCCCTACCAATATCTCTAACATCTGGTCAATCAAAGGGATAAGGAAATGATATTTTCTAGTAACTTGATTCAACTTTCTAAAATCTATGCACACTCTCCAACTATTCTGAATTCTTATAGGGATTAATTCATTCTTCACATTCCTCACAACTCTTAGGCCTGTTTTTCTTGAACTATATGGATGGGGATAACACATTGTGAATCTAAGATGGGATAAATGATCCCGTCATCCTATATATTCTCAATATCCTTCTTCACAACCTTCATCGGGGTGGGGTTTAACCTCCTTTAGGGTTTTCTGACAGGTTTGGAATCTCCCTAAAGAATAATTATATGTGAGCATATTTTTGGGTTTATTCCCGAGATATCACCTAACCTCCACCCTATGGCATGGAAATTCTCTCTAAAAAGCTCAATCAAATATTTTTCTTGGGATTCATACAAATTATTATCAATTATCACCGACAATTTCTCTCCCTCCATAAGGTAAACATATTTTAAATCAGTGGGGAGTGGTTTTAATTTCAAATTAGGGGGCTGGTCAAGGGATAAAATTAAGTCGAGGTTCCCCACTTCCAAAGGGTGGAAATCCTACACACAAGAAATTATATCATCATCTTCATCATTTAAAAAATCATCAATGAAATTATATTTTACCTCTTCCTCCCACATGAAATCATAATCTACAAGAGTTTGGGAATCCTCATGTTTAATAATACTTTCAATGGATAAAGTATCTCCTAAGGATAAGAATTCATGGAACATACCTGATTCTTCAATTGGTTTAGCACCAACTTCATGTGAGAGTCTAAATATGGAGTGATCATCTGATGGGTGCCTCATGGATTCAAAAATATTGAAGTGTACAGTGCTATCTCCAAACTCCATAGTGATGGTCCCTTCGTGGACATTGATGATGGTTTTGGACATCTTCAAGAAAGGTCTCCCAAAAATGATGGGTGAGTGTGATGGGTTCCTATCATCTTCCATATCCAGCACATATAAAGCAGCTAGGAATAAGAGATATTTAACTTTCACCAAGACATCCTCCATAAATCCTGCTAGGAAAACTGTGGATCTATTAGCAAGCTAGACCGCCACTCTTATAGTCTTCAAGTCTCCCATCTGCAAACAAGCGTATATTGAGTGAGGAAATACATTAATAGAATCACCTAAATCACACAAATAATTAGAGAAATTTAAATAACCAATGGTGCATGGAATGGAAAATATCCTTGGATCTTAACATTTGGTTGGAAACTATTATGTGATAAGGGTTGAGACACTCCTTCCCAAGTGGATCCTCTCATTATCTTGAATTCTCATATTCTTTGTGAAAATATACTTCAAAAATTTATCATAATTTGGAATTTTTTTGAGGTATTTAAGTAGGAGGATATTGATTTCCATTTTCTGGAAGGTGTCCATAATTTCTTTTTGAAGCGCTTCTTCTTGCAACCTCTTTGATTCAATCATCCTTGATGGAAATTGTGGGGGTAACTATTTATTCTCTATTTGTTTCCTTTTAAATGGTGTTTATTATCTCTTATTCCATGGAATATCATTCTTCTCCTCTTTCTTCTCTTCTTCTTGGTGCATTTTCAATGAATTTTCTGAATTCTCAACTTCATCCTCCCTTAAACCCGGTGGTCTTGTTTCAGACTCAATGGTGGCTGGTGGTGGGAGTTATTTCTACTTATTTTTGTTATTATGCTGAAATTCTCCTTTGGGTTTGGTATTTTTTGGGATGGGAGTTTTCTAGGGTTTTTGGTTAGTAAGTCCATGAGACTTTCAAACTTGTTGGATAAATATTTTACGGTGTCTTTTAGCCCATAAATCTCAGATTTCTACTATTGGTTTTGAATTAGAGGTTGTGCACTAGTGGATGGATTCTCATAGGGTCCCTGGAAAGTGGTTGGTTGTTGGTAATAAGGCTGGTTATAATATTTATTTTGTTGAAATGGTGGTGGGTTCTGGAATTAATTCTAGAATGGGGGTTGGTTTTGGAACTGATTTTGGTATGGGGGGTCTAGCTTGATTCTACTGACTTACAAATCCATATTGGAATTGGTTAGGCTCTCTCTATCCTTTATTTTTTTGAAATTTACTTAGTTGAAATGTTGTTGTGAAACTTTCCATTCCCTGTATTTCAACACACTTGTCAGTGAAATGATCAGGTGATGAGCATAAACCACATACCTTAGCTGGTTTTTTTGGTTGCCAACTTGTTTCAAGGTCATCTGTCTCACCAAACTAGTTATATATTAAATATTAGTTTTAATAATGGTGATGGATGAGAAGTTATTACCTCATGAATAACTCTAGTGAAAGTACCTCTTGCACTAAATTATTGCGATTTTTTAGAAAATTTCTCAATCAAGCCCTTGGCTTCTTCTGGTGACTTGTCGATTAATGCACCTAAAGATGATGCATCTAGAAGGTTTCTGTCATTTTTCAATAATACTTGATAAAATAAGAAAAGAAAGTGATGCTTCTCACTTGCCTGATGTGGGAAGTTGGCACATAGATTCTTAAATCTTTCCCATTACTTGTAAAGATTTTCTCTAGATGACTGTCTGATGGCATAGATTTCCTTTCTGATGGTTGTTCTACTGGAGGTGGGGAAGAATATTTACATGAATAATCTTACCAAGTCATTACAATCATTCACATATCCTGTTTTTAATCCATAAAATCATTCTTTGGTAGCTCCTTCTAATGAAAATGGGAATGACTTCCACTTTACCTTCTCCTCAGAAACTCCTCGGGGTCTAAAAGTAGAGAAGACATGTGTGAACTCTTTAATATGTTTGTTTGGGTCTTCAACTTCCAAGCCATGAAATTTTGGGAGTAATGTAATCATGTTAGGTTTTATCTCAAACTCATTTTGTAACACTAGCATGACAAGTTTATTGTTTTGATTAAGGAATTGTGGTGCATAAAGGTCTCTAAGTGTTTAGTTTTTATTTTCATCCACGACGACAGGCTCAGAGTGAACACATGAAGTTTCAATCAATCCTACAAGATAAATTTCCTCAAATTCATATTTCAAATTCAGGTTTCTAAGTTTATTAAATAAGGTTCTTTCAATTTCAGGATCTATGGGGGAAGGGTCAAGGTTTGTACTTCTTTTCATGAAATATAAGAAAAAAAACATTGGCACTACCTCCCTGGCAACAACGCCAAGTTTTGACATGTGCCTATCATGGGGTGTGGTAAAAAAAATTATTTACTAATCCAAAATGCATTATAGTGATTAACCAAGGTTGTCTCTAGAGAGGAGTGCACAACAATCAAGTTTTCACCTTAGAACTAGAGAAAGAAGTGAGGTTATTTTTTTGAAATCGTTTGATTTTGAAAAGACAATAATGAAACTAAACAAAGGAAATAAATTATTATCAAATTTATAAAAAAAATATTGAAAAATATTATATGATATGGTGATTAATTCAGGGTCAGTTTTCCAATTTTAATTCTATCATAGTTCAACTTATCTAATTCTCTTATGCTAAGTCGATAAAAGTGAGAATCCACAATCCTTTATTCTCACTACCTTGGTAAAATAGTAATGGTGAGAATAAAACTTACTAATATCTTAGATTGGTCTAATATCCTTACATTGTGTGATAGATTTGTAGAAAATACCCTCAATTGACTTAGGTAATTCCCAATCGGGTCTTTTTTATCCCGAATAATCAAGAACGTTCACTACTCCTCACACACGTATCAGCGATCACCGAGTACTTCACCACTAAGCCCCAATCTATTCCATAATATATAGACCAGAGCCTAGTGGAGGGAGAAATTTATCATTGAAAAAATCAATAAACATAACAGAATCTAAAATCAAATACAATCTTATATGATAATAAAACCATTATAAGAAATTGAAACTGATTTCACAGAAGAGAGAAAAGGATCTTAAAACATTAAGTGAAAGAACTCATGAATTACAAAATGGAAAAAACTATCCTTACCCAATCACACAGAATATTACCCCACCATGTTAAGGGTAATTGTGAATAAGGGGGAATAAGAACTCATTACAAAACTAAGAATAATAAAATAGAGAAAACAAAGAACAAAAAAATTTCTCCTCCAGAATCTGTCCGCCAGAATTTTTCTTCTGTACTGCCCACCAGATGGCTGAAACTCACTGAGTTTTATTCTTATAAGATGTTTGGAATGAAGTTTTATATCAACCATAAAAATTTAAAAGTCTTTTTACTGGTGTAAATAAATATTTGTCTGAATCAATGAACATTACTTTTTTTTTCTGCCAAACACTATTTCACCCACTCCACTTGGACTCGATCAAAAGATGCCTTAATGAGATCCTTAATTTATGAAATTTAATTTTAACTATCAATTTTGAGTCCTAAATCTAAAAAAGTTTTAATCACATCATTTTAATGTTTTTAATATGAGATATTCCTGATTTAATATGGTGGGGTCCATTCTGCTAGCCAGAAATATTTCTCTACTTGATTAATTTTTTTGGGCCATTGTGTGTAGAATTGGGTCTAGGTCCAGAAGACAAAGATGAATCCCATGAGAAAGGAAAACCTAAAAAAAGTGATTCACTTAATTTGGATCTTAATTTTAAAAGTTATTCACGAAAAACAGAAGCTCTAGAAAACTATGAATTTTCCAAAATTAACCAATTTTCACAATTAAGCCCATAATTCACCAAAAACACTAAAATGATGAAAATATACTCAAATTGAATAATTGGGAGGGATTAAATCATTTAAAAACATATAAAAATAATTAAAATATCCAAATTTTAAAATTAATGCCTGGAAAATAGAATCTCTAGAAAACTGTGAATTTTCCAAAATTAACCAATTTTTACAATTAAGGCCATAATTCACCAAAAACACTAAAATGATTAAAATATACTCAAATTGGATAATTGGGAGGGATTAAATAATTGAAACACATATTAAAAATAATGAAAATATTAACTCTATCAGGAGTCATAGCCAATCGATATGAAACAGTTCCAATTCTCTCTAGGATTTCAAAAGGTCCAATGTACCTAGGGCTCAGTTTTCTTTTATTCGCAAATATTATAACATCCTTCCATGAATATACTTTCAAGAAAACATGATCTACCACTTAAAATTACAAATCTTTCCTTTGATTATCGACATGGATTTTTGCCTCTTTTGAGATACTTTGATATAGGTTTGAATAGTCTTTATCTTTTCTGTTGTTTCCTCCAAAAGCTCTGGACCCACAATATTTCTTTCTCCAACTTCATCCCAAAAATTTGGTGTATGACATCTCTTTCCATATAATGCTTCATATGGTGCCATTTGAATACTTTAATGGAAACTATTATTGCAGGAAAACTCCACTAAATGAAAATATTGATCCCACATGCCTTGAAAGTCAAGTGAACATGATATCAACATGTCCTCTAAGGTTTGGACCATCCTTTATGATTTCCCATCAATTTGTGGGTGGTAAGAAGTACTCAAATGAAGCTCAGTATCCAAATATTTCTGAATAATTTATCATAATTTTGATGTAAATTGTGGATCACGATCAAACACAATTGAGAGAGGTGCTCCCTGAAGTCTCAAAACTTCATTGACATAGAGTTTTTCTAGGTGCTCTAGTGGAAAATCCTCCCTTATAGTGAGGACATGTGCAGATTTTGTAAGTTGATCAAAAATTACCCATATCGAATCATTATTCCTTGGAGTTTTGGGTAATCCAGTGAAAAAATCCATGGCGATGTCATCCCACTTCCATGTAGGAATAGGTAGAGGTTGTATGAATCCTCTTGATTGTTTTATTTCAACCTTTACTTGCTAACAGACTAGACATCTTGATACATAATCAGCAATTTCCCACTTCATGTTGTCCCACCAGAAATTTTTCTTCAAATATCTATACATCTTAGTGCTACAAGGATGTATAGAGAAATTAAAACTATAGAAATCATTTAATAACTCACTTTTTTATCTCGGTTATAGATGGAACACAAAACCTCTTACCAAATTTCAAAATTCCATCTTCACACACGAAGTCATCCAACTTCCCATCATTTACACCTTTAATTTTATTTTGAAGATTCTCATCATTAGTCTGAGAAGTTTTAATCCTTTCCAATAGAGATGGTTGGGAAACCAAATGAAAAAGCAGTGATGTTTCACCTTCTTTGATAATTCCTATATCCATCTTTACTAGATCCATAAACACAGGATCCCTTTCAATCCTCATTTTTTAGGACTCCATGATCCTTCTTGTTCAATGCATCAACTAACTTATTTTACTTTCGTGGGTGGTAGTATATGGAACAATAGTATTCCTTGAGTAGTTCAAGCCATCGCCTTTGCCTCATGTTTAGTTCTTTCTAAGAGAAGATATATTTCATACTCTTATGATCTGTATATATCTCACATTTTTTGTCATAGAGATAATGTCTCTATATCTTCAAAGCAAAGATTACAGATTCTAACTCAAGATCATGAGTAGGATAGTTTTGTTTGTGATTTTTTAGCTGCCTTGATACGTAGGCAATAACTCTATCATTCTTAATAAGGACACAATCAAGTCCTTTCTTTGATGCATCGCTATAGATCACAAACCAATAATTCCTTGATGGTAGAGTTAGGATCAAAACATTGAATAATATCCTCTTCAATTATTCAAAACATTCCTCACATTCTTTTTTCCATACAAACTTAACCCCTTTATGTGTAATCTTGGTCATTGGGTTGGCTAAATGGGTGAAGTTTTGAATGAAACACCGATAATAACCCACTAAACCAATTAAACTATGTACCTCAGTTATGTTTGTTGGATTAGGACGCTATTGAATAGCCTTTTTCTTCACAGGATCAAAAAATATTCCATCCTTAGAGACAATGTTTCCAAGAAAGGAAACTGGTTGAAACCAAAATTCACACTTACAAAACTTCCCATATAATTCATTTCTTCTAAGAGTCTTCAAAATAGTGTGCAAGTGATATTCATGATTTTCATAGATTTTATAGTATACCAAGATATCATCAATAAATACCACCACAAAGTTATCAAGATATTCCTTAAAAACTCTATTCATTAGATCCACAAAAATAGAGGGTGCATTAGTTAGTCCAAAAGGCATTACTGTAAACTCATAATACCCATACCTGGTTCAAAATGATTTATTTGGAATGTCTTCCTTCCTTACTAGAAACTGATGATATCCAGATCGAAATTCAATATTTAAAGAATATTGGGCTCTATGAAGTTGATAAAATAAATCATCAATATAGGGTAGGGGATACTTTTTCTTTATTGTTATAGCATTGATCTTCATGTAGTCAATGCACAACCTCATAGAACCATCTTTATTTTTAATGAAAAGGAAAAGGGATCCCCATGGAGAAACACTAGGGAGAATAAATCCTTCATCACACAATTCCTTTAGTTGTCTCTTTAATTATACTAATTCCACAGTGGCTATTCTATAAGGGGTCTTTGATATGGTCATTGAACCTAGAATTAAGTCAATGGAAAACTCAATTTCCCACTCTGGAGGATGCCTAGATAAATCCTCTAGAAACACATCAACATATTCTTGCACAATAAGTACATCCCTTATTTGAACATTCCTTTCCTCATCCATAGTTATTTCATCCCTTCCTCCCCAATAATTGAATTTAGTAGAGATACTGGGGGTGGATCTAGATAAGAATCAGCTGGCAAGGTTTCTTCTCTAAAGATAATAGATTCAACGCCATTCTCAAAAATCATAACTTCCCTCTTCTTGCAATAGATATTCTCATCATAACTTAAAATCTAACTCATACCAAGGATTACATCAAAGTAAATCATGGGTATGATGATAATGTTAGAAACTAAAGCACATTTATGGTTCATGAGGGGGACTGATCGACACATCTTTGTTGTAGTGATACATCCCCTAGGAGTTTTGACTGATAACTCCTTTATTAAATCAAATTGGTCATGTCTAATTTTATTGGAAAACTAGGAAGATATAAAATAATGTGATGATCTAGAATCAAATAAATCATTGGATAAGTTCTAGGAAATGATTAAAGTACCTTCCACCACATCATTGGGAACTTCAACATCAATAATTGTGACTGCATAATCTTGGTCTTGCTCCCTTAGCCTTCTTTGGGGAATGTTTCCCTGACGCTTAGGACATTTATGTGTATAATGTCTCATCTCATTACAACTATAAAATTGAACATTGGTTGTTTGTTTCTTCCCCTTGCAATCATGAGATTGGTGTCCTTTTTCTCCACACTTGTAATAGGCTCTCATTCCCTTCAGGCAAGTGCCAGGGTGTTTTTCCCCATAATTACTTCATGGTGGAAGGTCAACTCTTCCCTTCTTCCCCATTTCCTTATTTCCTTTTCTAGAGTGTTTACTATCTCTCTTCTTTTCTTTTTTCCTCTAAAGTCATAAGACTTAGAATTTTTTTTTTCTATCTTGATAGCACATGAGACTATATCTTTATATGACGAGAAATTCTGGGAGACTAGTTCCCTTCAAAGGAATGGTTTTAAACCATCAAAGAATAGATCAATATTCACTATAAGAAAACCGCCATTTAGCGGCGGTTATTTTTGCGTGTAGTGGCAGTTTAAACTGCCGCTACATGGTTTGGAAGCGGTTTACAGAAACCGCCGCTAAATTTGGCTTCGGAAAACTATTAGTGGCAGTTATTTCCATTTAGCGGCAGTTTAAGGGAAGCGTCGTAGCTGCCTCATTTTCGCAGAAGTTTTACTGAGTTTAGCGGCGGTTTTTATGAGCCCGAGATTTTATTTTATTAGCAGCGGTTATAACCTCTTCTAAAGTCAAAAGAACCGCTGCGGAATGCACGTGGGTGATGCGACTCTGTAGCAGCGGTTAAAACCACCGCTAAATGTAAAAAAAATTACATTTAGTAGAGGTTTTAACCACTGCTAATGTCTTACCTGTATACTTTTCACGGCGGTTCAAACCGCCGCGAAAAGATGACCAGAAAAAAAATCTGCTTCCACTGCACCACTACCCTGAAAAACAAATCAAACCAGAAATACCAATAGCCTAACAGATTAATGCACACAAAATTTAAAAAATAACGGAGACAACTAGTAAAAAATTTATGGTCTTGATACTTGGAAAATATAGTGGAACATCATAAATGGATATGTGTAGTGAGGAGGAGTAAAAAACATGACCTGAATTGATAGAGAATGGGTACAACACCACACAACACATTCTAAGATTGATTTAAAATTAGTTTATATTAGTGATTCATATAAATGGAATATTCATTTAAGGTTATAGTGTTAGGACCATGTGGTGATCATGCAACTCAACCATGCTTGAGGTGGACTTACTCCCAACCCCTAATCCCTACTGAGCCATGATTTATTCAAGAATCAAGGATATTTATATAGTTATAATTGATTATATGGGTGAACCCAATGAGGGAAAGAAGTGACCTGAAAAATATCACGATGACAATTACAACTTTTGAGAACTGGGAAGTGAAATGGGAGTAATCGACAGAAATAGAATTATTATTGACCATGTTTGAAACATAGGATACCTGAGTTGGTTGAGGATAGGATGAAAAATATCATGATCTACTATTTATGGAGATCAAATCATGAGATCCACTTTTTATCAGTAAATGTACTTCATTGAATGATCCTAAGATGGTAAGTAAGACACTATGTCCATGAATCATTTCATTAGAGATCCTTTTCAGATTGGTAGGGTGAGGATTATCCAAATAGTAGAATGTGTGAACCGCACAAGTGTATGTGGGGATGTACCATATAAAATATTAGGTTTCATGGGAGATATTTCCTCATGTGCTCAAATGTTATATTTAAACATGTGGGTTGACAAGATTCAAGCTTGGCCCAGAGGGAAACGTCCCCATGATGAGTTTCTGGTAGGGATGGGACTGAGATGAAATATACATGCATCAATATGTGTCTCCTCATAATGGGCATCAATAAAAACATAGTTTTGATGCGTGACATGGTAAGAGACTATTGTCGGTGGAGTGATTTCATCTCTAGCAAGGATATCATATCATCTCATATTCAAAGAAATACAAGTTTTATATAGGTAATGCGTGGTTCATTTCATACTTATCATATGAGGAATCTCAGTTTTATATGTGGTAATTATTTTTATAATCATCCCACACTTATCAGATGAGGCATCCTTATTTCATTTAATAAGGTATGGTTGTTAATTAACATTTTTTGCTGAGGACATTGGGCTTTGATGTTTAAAATCATACAACATGGACTATGAATACAACTAGTTTAAATTCCTAGAGGTCCAAATATAGAAATAGGTTTGAGTTAAAGGTCTCTAAGATTTGACCAAAGTAGATAGGAAAGGGAGAAACCTATAATGAGTCGGTGATAGGGTTGTGCCCTAGATTAAATATTTATATATAACTACTTATATCGTGATTATTGGAATCAATCCACATGTTTTTATGATTCATGGTGTCATAGGATACCAATGCCATAAGGTTTTACCTTCTTGGATGATGATATTGAATAATTACATATTATAATATTAGGCATCAAGAATTTATAAGAGGTGAAATTATCTCTCTTTAAGAGACATATCAATTTTTTATGGGGTTAAATTATCTATAATTAATAGGTATATATATTTTACAAGGGGTAATGATATAGTTTAAATTCATCTTATTAGGATTTTAGAAGGTCTTTTGCATCTATATACCCATTATTTACTTCCTCATATCAGGAAATGAGATAATATTGGCCCACTGATGTGTCAACATAAATGAAAGGAGATTATTGCTAAAAAAGAGGCTCATGTGAGTGTTTTGGGGCAATGAGACCTTATGTAATGGATTATTATATGGTGAATCATCAGTTAGGCTCAATGATAGAAGATATATGCATCAATACATATCCCATGGAAATGGGAATCAATAAACCCATAGTTCTAGAATGTTGTGGAAATAGATGTTTGATGAAACTCCAGGGATGAATAAACCCATGTGATGGATGTATGAGCATATTTTATTGTCATAATGCTTGGACTAGGTATCTCTTGATATAAACTATTATAGTATAGATTGGTGAGGTGGGAAAATCAAGAATGTTTTTGTGGTGAATAAAACCTGGGTTTATAGGATAAAATAGGCCCTTCAACCCATGATGAAATCCTAAATATGATTGCACACAGTGTAAGATCATAAAACCAAGACCATGATGAAAAATTTAATGTCATGTCTTGAATAAAATGATTTTTTTCATCTCACAAAATGTGATGCTTCCATGTTTTATATGAGGTAATGTTTTTGAACATATCATAATTATCGTAAGAGGAATACAAATTTTATATAGTATAAAACTTTTAGATCATCCAATACACATCGTACAATGAATCCCAGTTTTATACGGTTCAATACCATCTCCCATTAAGAGGAGCCTAGGTTTTATATAGGGTATGACCACATTTTATCATCATGAACAGAATATGATAACCATTAATAACGCATGAAGATTCACTATCTACGCATTCTGCCTCACCAAAGTGTCCACAACACTATCCCCTTGATCACTATGAAATGACCCAATTTGTTCAACACATCAACAATGGGTTTAACTCCTAGTCATCCAAAATCTCGACTACCAATTAAAAAACAGGCCTAAATGGAATGATGTATACCACACTCGAGAAATCAAGACATAAAAGGAAACATCATAAATCAATAAAATGCATAAAAGGAAACATGAGAAATCAAGGAAATGTTAGGACATGAAAATGTTTGGTGGAAACTATGTGCCACACATGTTACATATACAAACCAACTGTTCCCATATTTGTTCAACACATAAACAATACAACTACTCATGGTCCGATGATGCATCGTCACCCTCTCCACCTCCATCTCCACTTTCTGTTGTCACCTGTAAGAACATTATATTGAAAATTAAATATTGTTGCATATTTATATTAAAACTTAAAACTAATGAAAGTTTTCAAACTAAATGATTTTGATTTTTTATGATTTACCTGCATACCACCAGTCGATGCAATACCACCAGGGGCATATCTGCTCATCTTCTGATATATATCAGTCATCGCTTTCTACAAAGAGGATATATGAACCCCCTGGTGTTGAACTGTGGTTCGTAGAGAAGCAATCTCCCTCTGAGCATATTTCGGTATGGACTGACTATAACCAGGAGTAGATGCAGCTGGAATTCCTGGTGGCATACCAAAGACCTCAGATGGTACAGGTCCGAAACCCATCCCGTGCACTCTACCAGGATGCTCCTTCCCAAGGAATTTAGCAACTGGGTCATCCTGGGAGACTGAGTAGGACTACGCAGGATTGGAATCCCATAGTTCTTTAATTTTTACCTATAAATAAAATATCAATATATATTAACATAGTAAAAACTAATAATAAGTTATTATAATAAAAAATTGACTTCATACCCTAACTTCTTTAGCAGGCTCATTAACAAAACTTCCATCTGATTTTTTGTGAACATCCAACCACAGTTCATTTTAGGATGCTTCGTGCCCTAAACTATGTGACTGAATTAAGCAAAGATAAATCAAAAATTCAATATATTAAACAAATAATATTTTCTTATAAATTTTTAAACTAATTAAAATATTACCAATGTCATTCAGCTTCTAGAAAATCTTTTTAAGCCCACAGTGTGAGGGATAACTTGCTTAGCCCGGTTTGATGCATTCTGTCTTGATAGATCCTGAAATAAATAAAATGAAATTTAATAGTAATGTATTAAATGTCATATCCTCTTCATATACATGTATAAATATAAAATGAGGATAATATAATAATATATATTTCAATACCATCCGCTTCTCATCACGATGTCTGTCAACATAAACATTCCACTGTTCTTTTGGTACCCCACTGGGTAGCTTCTCATACATTTGTCGCATGGTAAATGAAGTATCGTTGACATCACACCACAATCTCCATTTTAAATATTTCCATTTCTTACCAAGATTTTTCAATGTCCACTTCCATGCTATCACATCAGTAATTGTAAAGTGGAAGAACATTTTGTATACAAAAATTCATTTTGAACATATTAGTAACATAAAATTCAATTAAACCATAATGTAATAAAATTACCTTTATTTGGGAATCAAAAACTTCATTTTTCTAGCTTGGAGGCATATGTATCCAATCATCATAAGAAATATGAAGGGAAATGGGCTCCGCTGCCAGTTGGCCTAGAATCTGGCCAAGTAACCCCGTAGCGTCATTCGTAGGGACCCCATAAGAATCAAATGACACGACTATCTTCTCGCCATTCATATTCCAAACATATGATATTTTTATGTTTTTCTCCACGGTTGCATTTTTTTCATATTCAATAAGAAAACAATTAGTATAAACCAAATTAAATAAATTTATTTAATTAAAATTTGTACCTATGACAGTGACACTCCAGTATGTCCGTGATGAACCGGAAGGGGCGTGTCGCTGCCCCACTGCTGAGGCTCCTGAAGGGGGAGTCGATGAATCAGCCTCTAATGGGACATCCACATATGGTGTGAGAGATGGTGTAGGGGGAGATGGTGCAGGGGTGTAGGCAGCTGGTGCCTCAGATGCCGTGGGGAGGGATCCAGATGGATCATCATCTGTCCCAGAACTAGATGAAATAGTGTACCGCTTCCTCCTTGGCATTCCTATCATTTAATAAAATAAAATTAAGTTCAGAATATATATTTCCAAAAAATTATGAAGAAAAAAAAATTAAAAATGATAATAGATGCCTAGTACTAACAAACAAAATATATATAACAATGGTAATGAATGACTGCAGAACTGAAACAAGTGGTTGCTGAATGAATAAATAATTGTACATACAATCATTTTCCCCTTCAATCATTTTGGTTTCCTGCTTCATTTCTTTATCCACTTAATTTATCCTTGCTAGATTAATATTTTCAATATCATGATGGATAAATAATTCTGATTCCTGTTGTTGATGAAATTTGATTTCAGAGGTCAAATCTTTCACTTCATCACCCATATCATACAAATCTCTTTGTATTAGGTGATCAACTACACTACACCCTTTATCCACAACATCATTCACATAATATATCATTTTTTCTTATGATTATAAGATATATGGATCATGCAGTTCATGATCACAAACATCCATCAAGCGAGAGAAGTTCACAGAAGTAAATTGCAAGGAATCTCTTTTAACACCTATGATAATATCGACCCATTTTCATTTGAATAAAACAACAGAAAAATGTTCATGGTAGTTTAATTCAATAATATCATGTAGCTTTCCATAGTATCTCACTTTAGAAAATGTAAATATACCACTATTCTGTGTTTTCAAACCCACTTCTTGATCGACTGAACGAAATCTAAATCCATTCACATTATAAGCATCAAACTTTCTAACTTGTTTTACAGGAACTCTATCAAGAAACTTAAAATCTTATGACAAGTCTGCTTGAGTATCAGTATTCATGATCTGAAAGAAGAAATATAATTTAATAGATTTACAAAATGTATATGTCAAACTAATATTCGTATTTATTATAATATTTATGAACTTACACATCGTGCAAACCATTCTACAAGATCTTTATTCACATATTTCATTATATCTTTGTCATTTCGTGTTCAGCCTCTCATTTGTCTCTTTGTTTGTATCCTCAAATCTTCAATAAATGGATCTGTAATTTTACTATTCAGCAACACATATCTATGTGCCTGTAATAATTCAAATTCTGTCAGTGTCACATTTGAGGTCCTCCCAACTGATCGACCAATAACAGGAAATATTTTTGATTTCTGATGCATTTTAAATTGAGTTGATGTGTCTTCAACACATCCAACTCGATTAAATATTATCTCAATATCATCCAAATATCTTGAACAAAATGTAAGACACTCCTCATCCAAATAGCCTTTAACAATAGAGCCTTCTGGTTGATCTTTATTTCTCACGTATTCTTTCAAATGCCCAAGATATATGTGAAATAAAATAATAACATTATGCATTTATTTAAATGCCAATTTTTTTTTACTTAAATTAAAAACATATAAATAAAATACCTCTCAATTGGATACATCCATCGATAATGAACGGGGCCTCCTAATTTATCTTTCTCAACAAAATGCATAGTTAAATGCATCATGACAGTAAAAAAATGGAGGAAAGATCATCTCCATTGCACAAAGGTTCAATACAAACCTCTCCTGGAGGTTGTCAAGCTGAAATAGATGTAGAGCTTTCTCACAAAACTGCCTGAAAAATGTGCAGAATTGGAGTACAACAACAGTAACTTTTTCAGGTAATAATGTATGCAATGTCAATGGTAGTAACTGTTGTAAGAAAATATGTGAATCGTGACTTTTCAATCCATGTAACTTACAATTATTCAAGTCAACACACCTCGAGATGTTACTCAAATACCCATCAGATACATTCACATTCTTTAAAATTAAAAGGAATGTATCTTTATCCCTATTTTTCATTGCAAAAATGGTCGGAGCATACTTTTCATTCTCATCTGGCCAGAGATCACGTTTTATGTTCATTACTTATAAGTCTTTGCGAGCATTGAGATGATCCTTCGACTTTCTGTGCTCATTAAGTAATGTGAAAATCAAATTATCACAGACATTCTTCTCAATAAGCATCACATCAAGATTGTGCCGCAACAAATTAAATTCCCAATACAGGAGTTTGAAGAATATACTTTTTTTCTTCCATTGTTGCGTTTTAATTTCACCTGACGATGCACTTCAGATTTTTTTTCTGCTATCATTCAAATGATGAACCTTCCCAAATTTTGTTTCAACATTTTCAAGCTGTGTCAATATTTCATAACCAGTTAGCAACTTTGGAGGCGGTCTACGATCAATAGAACCATTAAATTTTGATCTGTTCAGTTGAAATCTATGAGATGCATCGAGAAATCTTCGATGACACAAGAAGCACCATTTTCTACTGTGAGGTAGCCGTTTGGGATCAAAATCCAAGTTACAAACGGGAAAATACAAACCCGTGTAAGTGTTCCAAACAAATAAATTCACAATCCCAGGGAAGTCACTAATGGTCCACATTAAAGCAGTATGCATTTTGAACATTGTTTTATAAGAAGCATCAAATTTCTCAACACCGTTGCTCCATAACTCCGGCAATTCGTCAATCAAAGGCTGCAAGTATACATCAATATCATTTCCAAGCATTTGTTTTCCAAGAATAATCATCTAAATGATAAAATATGTTTGTTGCATACACATCCACAGAGTCAGATTATAAGGGATCAAAATAACTGGCCAAATGCTATAATTGGTACTCAAAGTCCCGAATGGGTTGAATCTATCAGCAGCCAATCCCAATCAAACATTCCTAGGACCAGTTGAGAAAACTAGATGTAATGAATCAAATGTCTTCCACTATTGGGAATCTCATAGATTTCTCGTTAACCCATCATTGTTTTTATCTACAGAATGCCACTTCATGTGTTCGGCAGTTTTCGATGACATGAATAATCTTTACAATCAAGGCTTCAAGGGAAAGTAATGCAAAACCTTTGCAGGTGTGTTCCTTTTCTTCTTCTCCATGAAATTATGTTCATTCAGAATTCCAATATCACCCTTTGACTTCCATCTAGAAGAAGAACATTTCTTGCAATTTTGTCTACCTGAATCCTCTCCCCAATAAAGCATATAATCATTGAGACACACATTTATTTTTGTATAATTCAGACCAATCTTGTTAACAACTTTTTTCATATCATAAAAAGATTCTGGGATTTTTGCTTCAGGAAATGCATCACGAATCAATTCCAATATCATGGAAATTGCCTTATTTGTAATTCCACATAGATATTTGATATGGTACAACTTTAGCAGAAATGAAATCTTTGAATATTTCAAACACCCACTGTACAACTCTTGATTTCCACCGTTAACTAAATCATGAAACGCATTTTCCTTAGTGAAGTTTTCTATTACATTTGTCTCTACAGAATAAAGAGGAGGATCCAATGATATGTTACAATCTTGATCTACTAGTGTTACAGTCTCAAAAACATCACTTGTCATGTTGCAATTTGTAGCACCCTCTTCTGGTTGTTCTGATATGTTTTGATGCTGATAGTGGTGTCTTGCAGTGCCGAATGCATCATTTATGATGTTTTTCATTTCATTTTCCATTGTTGACGAACTTGGGACCTCATTTTGTGGATTAACATTAGTGCTCAATCTTTCTGTAATGTTTGATTCTCTATGCCAAACCCAACACAAATATTGACCAGGGAATTTCTTCAGTATTAAATGTTCATAAACTTCATCTCTCTTCAACCATGTTCTAAATTTACATTTAGGACATGGAAATATTATTCTCCCTTCAATGGATCAATTAGAAATTAAAAAATATAAAAACTCATTCAAACCCTTAACATACTGAGGTGTGTTCCTCCGTAATGTGATACAGCTTTTATCCATGTATATCACAATGTGCCTACACAATAATAAAAAAATAAAACACATAGTTACTACTAAATAGAGAAAGATATTCATATATACGATAGTGTAAGATTACATAAACATAATATAATAAAGATGATCCCTTGAGTTATATATGAACCCTCTAGTGTTTGGGATAGGGGAAGTTTCTTTGGTAAAGAGAAATAGTGTGCTAACAATTCCATATTACTCAATTACCACATGGTCAATACTAAAAGTTATGCTAAATAGTATTCCTATCATGTTTCTCCCAAATCTCCAAATTTTCAACCCTTGACTTTTGAAATCCTTTATAGCATCAAAATATAATATTAGATAACAAAAAGTAACATAAGCATAACTTGGTTGGAATCACAGTTCATGAGGAAAAAAAATAATGTTTCCAATCTTGATGAAGAAGCATAGAAATAGCACGATGTAACCCTTAATTGGTCCTGATTATGTGACTCTAAATCACAAAGAAAATGGTATGAGCTTCATGACCATAAACTAAATGACCCATGTTCCAAGACCGTATCTAACTCCATCAACCCATATAGTAAAAGTGGGACATACCTTATGCCACTGCTTCCATTTATGATTAGAGAGTGCATATATTTTCCTCTTGATATCACACAACCAAGCACTAAAACAATCTCAAAGAGTAAAAAACCCACGATCATCAACAAAAGTGGTCATTATGATTAGTTTAATTGAGTTATAATTAATTATGAGATCATCCATATTCATGATACCATATTTTACCAATTCATATTATGTTAACTTGAAACATATCTTCATGTAGGCTACCCCAGCTTATGGTCCACACATCATAAACTCAAACAATGTGCACCTGGTTCAAATTTTTCTAACCTTAAACATCATCTATATCGGTACAACTTGCATGAACTAAAACTATATAAGTAAATAGACACACAACTCATCATGGTGAACAATTGTAAAGATAAACCTAGGTAAAAATTGAGTCTCCAATAACTGGATATGACGCTAACCTAATCTAAGTTAAGCATTTTGAATTGAAAAATGGAAGAAATCCTATTAGGTTGAAAATACGTAAAGGGAAACCTAAGAACTAGGCCTCCCCAATATGAGGATCAATAAAAATTTAAGGTGATAAAATAAATGACTTAAAGCTTGTGGGGTTCATAATATTAATCTAGAAGAAGTCAGGCTGTACTCGCTAGGCCCTTTTGACTATGAAATTTTTTAAGCATTCACTTGTTTCATCATCCCTAGTTTATTAGTCCAGAGGTATATTTATGAAATTTGTGAATAAATAATTTTGGGGTGATCAAACCATTTTAAACATTAGAATCCACACTCTAAATCTACCCCTTTGCGATCCTTATCATGTTGAGTGAACTATTTTATCCAAATGGACTAAAAAAAGTGTTATAGTGATGCTAGTTATGCCTATACCCATCCATGATCCATATAAAGGAGGAACTAATTCATCCAAATGAACTAACTATAGTGTTAATTTGATGGTAGTTATGTCTATATCCATCTATGATCCATGATCAAAATGAAATAATTCATCCAAATAGAGTAAATCTAGTGTTACGGTTATTGTACTTATGCCCCAGGGAAATATTTATGACTCAAGCATTTTTGAGAACCATATTTGACTTTATGCATTACCAATTCAATGTTCAATTGGTTTTAGATTATTTTAATGATGTTTCCTCCAAAACTTTCATAGGTTATTATGAAGTGTTAATCAAGCTAAAACAAAATCTACGGAATGGATGACAATTAAGAATAAAAAAATCTTCATTCATTAATAAAAACAAACGAGAAGAGGATCCATATTTTGGAGTCTCTCTTCGATGTTACAGGTAAAGAAAAATGATAAAAACAACTATAATATACTCAAATCATCCAAATATAAAAAATAATCCAATTCCTGATGATAATTGCTAATGGACTATTGAAGGTTCATTTGTTTAATATATTTCAATTTAGCCAATGGATTTGTCTTCTTAACATGGGAGGTTAGTTTTAAACTCCTTCATATAATGGGCTCAATCCTTATGTCTGCTGATAGTAGCTACACCTACACCCTTTCCACATGATCCTCATGTTTTCGTGGTTTTTATATCTTCATAGCTATTCAATCATGAGTCCATGCTTCTTCAATAGAAAAATTATGCAACTACTTAATGGAATACTCTATATCTTTGTCTTGATGGTTAGAAATATTGAATAAGAGGAGGCTATATTCTTGGACTACCTATACCTCTCAGAAAGTGAGAAAATGATGGATAAGAGAATATAAGTTCCATTAATTGAACCCAATTGTGCCCAATCCATAAAAGAGTTGGAGAAGAAACTCCACTTTATAAATATTCTCCTCTATCCCCATGATTATAGAAAAAAATTGGCATCAAACACATTTTATGACAGCTTAGTTTTTTGCAGTGATATTGGGATCCAAATACTATTTACTTGATTTTGTAAGTAGGAAGCTAACAATACTGTAGAAGCCTCCCTGTTTTATCCCCCCATGAAGCCACTATAACCAAAATGTATGTAGGAAGCTAATGATACTATAGAATCCTCCCTGTTTTATCCCCCCATGAAGCCACTATAACCAATTACCACTATGGCTCCCCACAAACCGAGTTGACCCTCCCCCTATTTCATACAGGGAAACCCCTACATCAAAATTCCTTCTAATATGGGTGTTTAAGAGGTTCTTTATATATTTCACTTACTAGAGGTGACACCAAACCCATGGTTCTTCTATACCATAGCATGTTAAAGTTATCTAGACAACACCACTCCCAGAATTCAATCACTAAAAAAATGGGTAAACTAAAAAAATAGCCTTAAAATCATTAAAAAATAAGAAAATTATTTCATGGGGTGTAAAAATCAACCCCCTAATGACACATTATTTCCATAGATTGTAATTAGTAGAAGTATATAATTAAAAATGATATAACCCCATGATACCTCATTTTAAGAGGTGGTTGGGTGGGAAAACAACTTGGGGGTATCTGAGAGAATTAAATCCAAACAAAAAACACATCTAAGAAGATTAAACTATTCTATAAAATTTCCTCATCATCTCAAATCATATTAAAACAATAAACATGAAAAACAAAACCCAAAATAGGTAGAGGCATAACATATATCTCTAAACCATTTAGGGATAATCTAGAATGGTGAAATTTAGACAAAACATACACCTCGTGAAAAAACACAACCAAGAACCTAAATTTCACCAAAATCCCACAAACCCTAAAACTATCCCTAAAATTAACTTCCATTAAAGATCCCAAATATGAAAGCTAAAGTGAAAAAAAACCACAGAAAATTCAAATTAATAACAACCTTTATTTTTTTACCCAGGTTGTAATGCTCAACATGGTCCAACTAGAACCTCAACCGCATGGTCTTTATGTCACAGAAACCTTGAAAAGATCAAAACCCTCATGTTCTAAATAATATAAATTTTTATATTAGTTATGTGAGCATGATTTAATATGTATTCTCATTCCCAACCCATCTAGAACCAACCTCCACAAATCTCAATCAAAGGCACACACAACCTTCATGTGGAAAAACCCAAATCAATGAGGTATTCACAAGACCAAAATTCACCTCAAACTACCTTATGACATCCAAAAAACTAATTAAAACCGAAAATAATATAGAAAGAGGGAAACCTGGGGAAACCTGGGGTCGCGGGGTCACCAGGGTCGCGGGGGTCCGGGGTCGTGGGGGAAGCGGGGGAAGCGGGGAGAAGCGGGGTCAGGGTGGGGGGAAGGGTTGACAGCGTAAAAAAAAAGTTTCACGATGGTTCTTAAAAGTGCCGCTAAAAAACTGCCATTAAAGCCAATTTCTATTGTAGTGCTTGCTCCTTGGATTACGTATGTAGTCCGCAACATGCCCTTCCAGCCTTGTAAATTTATCTTCATACTTGGAAACATTTTCATCCTCCTTATGCCTCAGATTCAAGAATTTCCTTTCTATATCTGCTCATTATTCACTGGGAAAATATTTTTCTAGGAATATTTCCTTAAAATCCATCCATTAAATATTTTCAATATCTTCCTCCTCCTTTGTATTTTGGATTAACGGCCACCACTGATCCACATCTTCTGATAGATGATAAAATTCTATAACAAACTTCTCTCTTCCGTTACATCCCAAAGTGAGAAATATCTTCTCTAGGGAACTTATCCACTGCTCAGCTACAAATGGCTTTCTAGTCCCATTGAATGATGGAGGTTGTTGTCGCATAGAGAGATCTAACATAGCTCCTCCGCATTATGGGTCCAGATTCTCCATACAGGTAAGGTTATTATTCATAACCTAAGTCAACTATCCCAATATAGTTATAAGCTTCTCAGCACCAGTCATAGCACTAGAGCCAACATCATTATCTTGCAATGGAGGGAAATCCATATATAGGATACGTGCGTTCATGTGATTTCCATTCCTTCCACTAGGCATCATTTTTAAATAATGGAATACACTAGATTAGGTTATTAATCATAATGTATAATCTCAGCTTATAAAATACTTAGCATAAATTGAAATCCTATCCATACATAATCCCTTAATCATAAACATGGGTTCTTTTAGGAAAATTTTACATTTAAATCCTTCATAATGACTTGTAAATAAAATTTGAATTATCCTAAGAATATACCCTAGGAGTGTCAAAATAGTTGCATAGTAAGGCCTGTTATTGTGTACCAAGATACCCTAGGTCAAGCTCGAAACTCCTTGTCAGAGTTTTCACTCCAAGGTACATCTGTTCCAGAACCACATCCAATTGTAGTATCTAGACAAGGATATATTTTCTAGAAAGATCCACATAATCTATTCCTTACCAAAATTCCAGGATGTTCTTGTATGTTTATCCTCAAAAAACTATCTTATGGTTTTGTTCCCTAATCTACATTTTATAAACCTAGTTTCTAAGTTTTCTACTAATCTTCCTTTGATACCAACTATAAGGACCCGACCTCAGTTTCCCAGAGCCAGTGCCTTATTTTATTACATTGGCATATAAAAAAGTAATATTTATCCCAAAGGACTGATTAGTTTAGTAGATTTGGAAACAAGATACATACATAATCTCAATATTACAACTTGAAATGGAATAAAACATAAAAGTTTTATTGGGAACATCCACGACTATAAGTTTATCCCTGTAGGTCATTCATAATAAACTTCTTCATATCCTAAGAAAATGAAACATAAGAAAGGGGTGAGCTCAAACACTCATTAAGGGTAATCAATAAAGCGGAATCATAAATAATAAGTCAAGGTGAGTAACTAAAAGTACACTTTCCATTAAAAATAAACTTGAACATAAAATGACAGGAATAAGAGCTGAATAAATAATTCCATAATAAAACATAATCATGGGTATTATAATAGTAGAATAACTACATGAACTATCATTTACTAGTTTCATAATTATGGAATTTATAATATAGGACATCATAACCATAACTTCAAGGCCTCATTCTAAGACCATAAATAACCATTTTGTCAAGGCCTCGTGCCATGACCTAGTTTGTCTTATGAGACCTACCGATGCGCTGAGGGGATATAGCGGGACCCACCAGACACTTACTAAGTACAATGAATTCATCATATTAATAGGGATAAACATAAACAAAATATACATTCATATTGAAACTAACATATGAAATATAGATAACTTTCCCTAAACATTAAGCATAAAACACTAACCATTCAGAGTAAATTGGTGAATGGTTTTAAGATAGCACATCTATAGTAAAAATAATCACAAAACATTCAATTAAATATGTTAGATGATATCATATAATATTAATCCCAATAATACATAATAATCAACAAGAGTGTTGGAATAGATGAAGACACTCTTATAAAATCATCGAGTAATTCTTGAGATAAATACTCTTTTACTTTGAAAAGAAGAGTTCTTTTGGAAAAATATTTGTATAAAACCATAAGTTAATTAATATATTATTTTCATAATAAAATGAGTTATTTTATAAAGATAATGGTTTCCAAAAACAGATTATATAGTGCCCTTGAAAATAGGTAAGAATTTGGGAAATTCCCTCGAATTGGGCTTGTATTTCAGTAAGAATTTTTAAAAGATCCTTTTAAAACATATAACGACCCATAAATGAAAATAGGATTATGGTTGGTACACATATATAGAACATTATCACATTATATATGAGGATTAAATATGAATAAATAATAATTTAATTGAGTTAATTATAGAATAAGAGTAACCCGAATGAAAATGGAGGTTCGAGTAGAAAACTCTTACCTTAAGTCTGAAGGTGTTCCTCGCTTGATCCTAATGACCTGAATAATAAAATTTAGGTTCATAAATTAATGAATTCATAACATCATATACATTTAATTTGTTTATTATAACCTTATTATGTTCATTCATGGCATTTTTATGGGTTAAGAGATTCAATTTCATTGTTTGGGAGTGTTTTCTTCCTTGGTTTTCATGATCGGTTTACTTATATTCATGTACAGATAAACATGTAAAATGAGAATGGTTTTCCAGAATGTAAGTTTTATTTTATTAGTAAAAAACCATAAGATTACATGGTTATATAATTATTTTGGTTATTGGGAGTGAAGATAAATCATTATATAATATGTTAATGACAATTGTTTGGGTTAATTGGCGGCTCTTGATCACAACAGACTTATTTTGATTTATAAATTGATGTTATGTGTACAAAATGATTCAATAACCTTAAATAAGTTATAATACATATATTATAGTCTTTTTCAACCATAAAAATGGTTTCATGACCATAATTGAAGATGGTAATAGAAATTAAAAACCCGTCATCCTTGAATGTGATAAATTAACACATCTCGGATGGTGTTTTCATTTATAGTATAAAAGAAGGGGAAAAGATAGATGATTAAGAATTATTAATTTATAATAACAAAATTACATTACATGTAAGGTAATAGAGTCATCACAACATTTTTATGAAAGGAGGTTATGAAAGAAAAAGAAAATAAAGGAACTTGAAATAAAAGAAATGAAAAGAGGAATTTACCTCTTGAAGTAATCTTCCTTGAGAGCCTCTTTAGTGGAGAGTTTTTGGTATTTTATGAGACCAAGGGCTGACAGACGTGGGGGAGGATATTGGAGGTATATTTTAGAAGAATTTATACAAGGAACAAGGCTTGATATGAGTGAATAGAAGAGGGAGTGAGGGGGTTATAGTGAAGGAGAGGAGTAATTTTTGAATATCTTAATCATTCTTTTATTATTTTACTCAAGACCAGCAATAGTATTGATTCTTGTGACCAATAATAGTAATATTTGCATGTGAGTTCAAACCAAGTGGTCTTACATAATCCTTACATCACCTATGACTCAATAAATCATTTATTTGGTATTTATCGTAAATTAGCATATTTTACTATTCACCTAAAATTGAAGTATTTTAGAAAAATCCCAAAAATTCACCATACCCATTTTTTGATGTATAAAATCCAAAAATTAATTCCATTTTATCAAAATAATTTTCTAAATATTTGAAATTTAATTTTTAAATAAAATCATTATTTAATTGAAAAATACAGATTTTAAATTTAAAACGGATTTTATAATACTTTCAAATATTGAATAAGGTCTTATTAAATTATCCTAAAATGATAGGACAACAAAATATTTATTTAGTAATACATCTTATGAAAATGAATTTTATTTTAAATTAATTTATTAATTTAAAATTGTAATTAAATATTTATTACTCGCAAAAATACCAACACTTGATTATTAATTTCTAAAATACTCTATTTCACTTATAAGATGTCTAAATTTTATTTATAACTTCATGGGTGTGATTACTATTCAGAAGGTTCATATTACTATTCATAAGGGTCATGTTACTATTCAAAAAAAATGTAAGTTGATCTTATCATACTCTAAATATCATACTGAACACAACTGTGTATGTCAGTTTTTTAAAATTCAAATCACAGAGGTGGTAAAATTATGTTTAATGGCTAGGTTATAAAAAAGTAGTGTTTTATAGAGACTCAGTGTTTCATGCATTCAATATTAAATTTATTTGAAAAATATTGGGGTGTTATAATAATATTTTACCATGAATACGAGATTTGTAAAATAGATATCAAAACTGTTTTCCTTAACAGGAACCTTCAAGAGGATATGTATATGACCCAACTATAAGGGTTTTTGGATATAGGAAATTCTAAAAAGGTATACAGGTTACAGAGTTCCATTTATGGATTAAAACAAGCATCGAGTTCATGGATAATTTGATTTGATGAATCCATAAAGGAATTTGGTTTCATTAAGAATGAATGTGAGCCATGTGTTTAAAAGTGGTTTAGAGGAATTATAGTTTTTTTTCATAGTATCATATTTTTATGACATATTACTTATTATAAATGACATACCAACCTTAAAAAAAGGTAAAGGCATGGTTGAAAAAGTGATTCTCCATGAAAGACTTAGGTGAAGCATCATACAATCTAAGGATCAAGATCACATGTGATAGATCCAAGAGGCTTCTTGGGATAATTTAAGGTACATATATTAACCAGATACTGAAGAGGTTTGGTATGGAAGAATCTAATATGGGATTGTTTCTATTGTCACATGGTATATATCTTTCCAATAAAATGTTTCCTCAGACATAAGAGGAAAGATATGTTGGAGTTGGTACCCTAAAACTAACTTTTGTATACTTTATGATAAATTGTATTCATAGTTTTGAATATTAATAAACTATTTATCACATAATTATTATTCTTTTGTGTAACATATTATGTGATAATGTCCTAAGAGTAGTTTTCACACTAAAAGACCATAACAGTTCCCCACTATGATGAGAACCCAGAAGTGTCATGATAGTATTCTTAAATATATGTTTTATAGATAGATGAAATCATTTTAGGGACAAAAAAGATTCAGTCTATCAAGGGTGTATACTCATAGGACTTTGAGGCATCTTCTCATGGTGTACACCCTTGGTAATATTCAGTGTAGGATATTATAGGAATGAGACCCTCCAATAGGAAATACACATTTATATGTGTCATTGGATGTTCCTATCTGTGAACATGTGTATTGATTCTTATAATTTAATTTTATTATTAATGAGTATTATAAGTTGTGTACTTTGATGTATTAATGAAAACCATGATGATGTATGTTTGAGGTGAGGTAAGATACGTTGGGTGCATAATGAGTGATATTACATTAATGAATAATGCGAGAAAGGATTTTTCCCTTATGTTCTTTAATAAAATTTGATATCTCATGCCCTTTGATGTAAATGATATATCCTAAATAAATCCATGGCCATTGTGTTCTATATGAAAGTTTGATTCCTATAAATTCAAATAAAGAGACATCAAACACATAGATTGATGGCACCGACATGCAACCTTATTGATTAGAGATATCGTGATAAAGAGATTATATTACTCAGTGAGCATCCGTATGAGGTATTGTGTCCTTGACTCATTAAATTATTTCTTTATGGGTGATTTGGAATGTTTTTAGATGCTAACCTTTGACCTGAGGATGCTTCGCCTAATGCCACTAAGAAAGAGGCCTAGAGGGTCACGCACTAAGTATATCTAGAATCTCAGTTAAATAATATATTATTATTTATTATTTAACAAGTTGAATAAATATTATTCTAGAACGTGGTTTAATAATTATTTATGTTTGTTTGATTGCATATATTCTACCACTAGTTATTGGAGAGAAAATTACGTGTGCAGAATATTTAATAAATATTTATTTACTTATTAGAAAATAATACAGTGATATTTATTTATTAAGTAAATAGTCATTATTCAAGGCTCAATAAATATTGTGGAGGAATAGAAGACCAAGTTTATAGGTCTTATAGCATCCCGCATTTTTATAACATAAACTTTCATTACATTACACAAAACTGAGGATCTTTAAGGTTTAGTGTCTTGGAAACCAGGAACATAATACATGAAAACAACATAAACCATTTTTCTTAAACACTTGAAAGGATTATTCTTAAGTTCATCCTAGGTTCATTACTGCATCTCATAACCTGGGGACATACATCAAAAGAAAGGGTGAGCAGAAGGCCCAGTAAGGGAAAAAAGCGAAACATTTTACATATGAACTTGAGATACATCAATAAAGTCATGAAAAGAACTTTAAGGCATTAGAATGAAATCATGAGGCATATAATAATAAAAATAACATTTTTTCATAACTTGAAGATGTGGATACAAAATTTAATATTGAAAATCATTTCGTTTCACCAAGGTCCATCCCCAAGGTGTCATTAAAAAATTACCAAGGTTATTCACCAAGGTATCAGTCTTAAAAGTCATCTCTAGAGATTAAGTCTTTACCCAATGCATTGGAGCGCTATCTGGGCGCACCCTTGAAATGTCTTTATTATCATGCGAGCCACATATATCATCATCAATCATTTCATAAACAACCCATATAGCATAAATGAAATGGGTTTCATTTCATAATCATAACGTTTTAAAAACTACTTTAAAGACATGATCTTTATGTCACTTTAAACCCACGGAAAGGGAAAGCGGGTTTCATGTATGTAAATCCCAGAATTTAAAATAGAAAATTTTGATATATATGTGAATACACCTGTATAATAAATAGATTTGGTTATTCACTTAATAACATAAAATAATTTTGAGAAAAAGAGAGAGACATTTTGAGACGAAAATTCTGCAGCATAACGACTATGTTACAGGGTTTTAGAAAACATTGAAAAGAGAGGGGACATGGGTCACCCACTCATAAATGATAAATAAAAATAGTATAGGGACAGAATATAAAGGATATGAGTCATGGTAATGAAATTTTAAGGACATACCATTTGAAACGAAAAACATGGAAGTAAGACAAAATAAGATTTCTCTTATGAAAATTCGGCAGCCTAACGGCGTCACTTAAACTTCAACCAAAAATGAATTGATGAGATCAAATAGGGTCTCTCATAATATGAACATAAAAGATAAGTATGATAGATATAGAGATCATAACCCAACATAATAAAAAGGAACTTGAAATACTTGACATGAAAGTAGAACTTTAAAAAGAGAAGAGTGAAAGAACCACTTAAAAATTCGGCAGCCTAACGGCGTCACTTAAAACTTCAAAATACTGAATAAAAGAGATAAAATGGGGTCTCTCATCATATGATCATAAAAGATCAGTATGATAGATATAGAGATCATACCCCAAAATAATAAAAAGGAACTTGAAATACTTGACATGAAAGTAGAACTTGAAAACGAGAAGGGTGAAAGAACCACTTAAAAATTCGGCAGCCTAACGGCGTCACTTAAAACTTCAAAATACTGAATTGAAGAGATAAAATCGGGTCTCTCATCATATGATCATAAAAGATCAGTATTATAGATATATATATCATACTCTAACATAATAAAAAGTAACATGAAAGACTTGACATGAATGTAGAACTTTGAAAAATGAGAAGGGAGAAAGAATCCGTTACAAAAATTTTGGCAGCCTAACGGCGCCACTTAAAACTTCATAAAAGAAATAATGAGAGTAAGAGGGGATATCTCATTATATTAACATGAAAAGGGAATTAATAGGAGTATAAAAGAACATCCTTTAACATAAGAACATGGAGCATAAAAGAAAGTACATAAAAGAGATTACTTGAAAAGAAAGAGAGAGGTCAGATCCCTTACCTTAAAACATAACTCTTAAAACTCAAAGGTTGGGACCTTGAGGGATTGGGGGCACCTTGGGAGGACTCCTTGGGAGGTAATGAAACCATAACTTCGTTGGGGGAGAGTGGGGAGTCGAAATGGATGAGAGGATGGCTTGGTATTTATAGGGAAAGTGAGGGGACAAGGCATTAATAGCCAAGGGACACCTCAAAAGTGGTTTTCTCAAAACCATGTGCTCTCCCATGATATTTCCCATGAAGTTAGGCCACATGGGGCCCCCAATACAATAATTCATCACCTTTGGTCTTCCAACCCATAAAATATCTCATGAAATCATCATGACACAGTTATGATGTCATTAAACATACCGAAACCCTAAAACTGTATTTTTACTATTCACTGAAAATTCAACTTTCTCAGAAAAATCCCAAAATTTCACCTTAACCAAATATCAATGCTCTAATTTCAAAAATGAACTCCATTTTATAAAAATAATTTTCTAAATATTTTTAATTTATTTTTTAAATAAATACACTATTCACCGAAAATTCATTTTTTTCAGAAAAATCCCCAAAAATTACCTTAACATAATATCGATGCTCTGAGTTCAAAAATGAAATCCATTTTATAAAAATAATTTTCTAAATAATTTTAATTTAATTTTTAATTAAAAAACACTATTCACCTGAAAAAACTAATACTTGAATAATAATTTATGAAACCGTTATTTAACCATTTTATTGAATCACATTACTTAATCAAGGTGCCTAGATTATATTAATACTTTCTTTAAGTGAGATTACTAATCCATTTGGACACATTACTAATCCTAATCATAAAATCACTATTCATAATTTATTATTCATCAAAAATCAAGTTGATCTTATTAGACTCTAAATTTTGTACTGAACATAATTGTAGAAGACCATTTTTTGAATATCATTACACATTTTTAATTATTTAAGGTTTACATAAACATTTTTAAAATATCCTTTTTCTAAAATTCATCAAAAATATGCATACTATATTTATCCGGTCATTTGAAAATTCATAAACTTCATCATAAGAAGAAATCCCAATTTTTATTTAAAACAAATGATTACACAAGGCAGTTATGGTCTCCTTACATAGCCCCTTATCACACCAGCATAGGACCTAAGTGTAAGGTGTGCTAAGGTGAGAGAATCAGAGGGGGGCTCGGTTAACATCGCACGAGTAGTAATTTCTATCAGTTTGAACTTCTTGCAAAGGCGACTCCATTCTAGCTTCACACGATGAAGTTCGGCTTGGGTTTGGTCCAGAGCAAAGCCCAGTGGTGCTACCTCCTTCCCAAGTTCTGTTAGATGGGTTTTGATTGGTCCAAGACTACTGGGTGAGGCCATAAAATCTTCTTTCTATAATAATTTACCAAGATTGCTTGTATTTAGAGACAATAATCAAAACATTTAGTTTACAGTGGTCATATTGACCAATGGTCATATAACAGTTAAAACCCAACGACCTCATTTTAATTATACTCATGTTATCAAATGAAACAGTTTTATTGAGTATAAAAAATAAAATAACACACAAAATTAAGAAACAAGATTTATTTAAAATTTCGGGTCGTTACAATCTTCCCCCCTTAAGAAATTGCGTCCTCGCAATTTTTAAAATTGGGTTTTTAAATTTCATTGAAAGTCCCACATCAGAAAAGGAGTTAGTAAAACTATTACTTTAAAAGAAAGAAAGGGAAGTACAAAGGTCACCCGAGTTAACCCACACTAGGATTCCATTTAGGAAAACATGGACATGGAAGAAAAACAAAGGGTCAAGTTCTGAGGGAGAGTGATAGAAAACATGATTAGGAGAAAGTTAACCATAATAAAATTCCAAACTTTTGATGTGTGTAAACGGACTTTGATTACCTAGTAGGAAATGTAAACCAACCACATTTTTGTTTTACGTTCCTTTTCATAATTTTGAGGAATTAATTTACTACATAGAACAGAAACATAAGAAAATATACCTACCTTCAAGTAGAATTTCATCCTTTAATAAGTCTCTACCAAAACTAATCTTTTCTCCAAATGATGAGATTTCAAAAACACTTGGTCTCATCAAAAGTACAAGAATCATCTTCAAGAGAATCACATAATCCACAAAAGATTAACTATCTATTTCTTCTATCTTTAAACATTATCCCAAAAATAGAAAGGGTAAGGTAAAACAACTCTTCAAAAAGAAAGAATCCCATAGGAATGGAAACTAATTTTAAATCTTCAAAGTTTCATGGTAATACCCAAAGTTCATCATAGACCATTCCATAAATAATGGTCCTTAAAATTCCTCAAAATAAACCAAACTAAGATTGAAACCCAAATACAAGAAGGATTTGATAACATAGTCTTCCAAAATAAACTTCATTGTTCATCACCAAACAACATCAACCACTCCTAACATCTTATAACAAAAGTAGCTAACCTAAACATATTTTACCCAAGATAGGTTAATCATTCCCATAAGTAACCTAAATTACTATAAGTCCACCTTAAATTCATCAATTTTTTAAAATATAAGTCAACCTTACTCCTCAATGAAAATACCGTAGTAATCTATTTACCTCGATCATATAGGGTCCCCAAAATAGTGAACATCTTCCAAAATAATAATAATCTTTTAATCCCCTAATCATCTTTGTCATATTAATACGGCAATCGTCACATTTCCTATCACATTGGTTGTTGGGACATGTTCTTCCATTTCCCACCCTTAACTAAGAAGAGGAAGTATAATTAGGGGCTTAAATACTTAGCTAATAATCATGAAAAGGAACTTAAAGCATATAAGGATAACTTATAGAAGAAAAGTATACCCTAACTTGTGACCCCCTAGGTTCCCATCTAGGTTATCCATGATCATATATTCTTATGTGAATCTTTATTTTATTTTATCTTTGTTCCTTTAATAATGGTTCATACTAAGCTTATTAATTTACCAAAGCATATCCCCCGGGAGTGTCGTAACCAAGAGTGCAGAAAGGCCTATTTTCGTGTACCAGTTCCCGTTTGAGTCTAGCTTAAAGCGGTGTTTTTGGGTTTTACCCCTATGTACATCTGTGCCAGAGCCACCTCTACCTGCTCGTATCCAGACAGGGATGTATTTTCTTGGCAACCCATTACTCAATACTCACCAAAATACCAGGAAGATTTCCTATATATAAACTTTTCTATAGGATTCTTCATAAAGTTTTCATATCCTAATTTCCACAAATAACTAAACCATCCTTTTATACCAACTATATAATCCCGCCTTTTTATAACATAAACTTTCATTACATTACACAAAACTGAGGATCTTTAAGGTTTAGTGTCTTGGAAATCAGGAACATAATATATGAAAACAACATAAACCATTCTTCTTAAACACTTGAAAGGATTATCCTTAAGTTCATCCTAGGTTCATTACTGCATCTCATAACCTGGGGACATACATCAAAAGAAAGGGTGAGCAGAAGGCCCAGTAAGGGAAACAAGCGAAACATTTTACATATGAACTTGAGATACATCAATAAAGTCATGAAAAGAACTTTAAGGCATGAGAATGAAATCATGAGGCATATCATAATAAAAATAACATTTTTTTATAACTTGAAGATGTGGCTACAAAATTTAATATTGACAATCATTTCGTTTCACCAAGGTCCATCCCCAAGGTGTCATTAAAAAATTACCAAGGTTATTCACCAAGGTATTAGTCTAAAAAGTCATCTCTAGAGATTAAGTCTTTACCCAATGCATTGGAGCGCTATCTGGGCGCACCCTTGACATGTCTTTATTATAATGTGATCCACATATATCATCATCAATCATTTCATAAACAACACATATAGCATAAAAGAAATGGGTTTCATTTCATAATCATAACATTTTAAAAACTACTTTAAAGACATGATCTTTATGTCACTTTAAACCCACAGAAAGGGAAAGCGGGTTTCATGTATGTAAATCCCAGAATTTAAAATAGAACATTTTGATATATATGTGAATACACCTGTAGAATAAATAGCTTTGGGTATTCACTTAATAACATAAAATAATTTTGAGAAAAAGAGAGAGACATTTTGAGACGAAAATTCTGCAGCATAACGGCTATGTTACAGGGTTTTAGAAAACATTGAAAAGAGAGGGGACATGGGTCACCCACTCATAAATGATCAATAAAAATAGTATAGGGACAGAATATAAAGGATATCAGTCATGTTAATGAAATTCTAAGGACATACCATTTGAAACGAAAAACATGGAAGTAAAACAAAATAAGATTTCTCTTATGAAAATTCGGCAGCCTAACAGCATCACTTAAACTTCAACCAAAAATGAATTGATGAGATCAAATAGGTTCTCTCATCATATGAACATAAAATATCAGTATGATAGATATATAGATCACACCCCAACATAATAAAAATGAACTTTCAAGACTTGACATGAAAGTAGAACTTCAAAACGAGAAGGGTGAAAGAACCACTTAAAAATTCGGCAGCCTAACGACGTCACTTAAAAATTCAAAATACTGAATAAAAGAGATCAAATGGGGTATCTCATCATATGATCATAAAAGATCAGTATTATAGATATATATATCATACCCCAACATAATAAAAAGAAACTTGAAAGACTTGACATGAAAGTAGAACTTGAAAATGAGAAGGGTGAAAGAACCACTTAAAAATTCGGCAGCCTAACGGCGTCACTTAAAACTTCAAAATACTGAATTGAAGAGATAAAATGGGGTATCTCATCATATGATCATAAAATATCAGTATGATAGATATAGATATCATAACCCAACATAATAAAAAGTAACATGAAAGACTTGACATGAATGTAGAACTCTGAAAAATGAGAAGGGAGAAAGAATCCGTTACAAAAATTTCGGCAGCCTAACGGCCCCACTTAAAACTTCATAAAACGAAATAATGAGAGTAAGAGGGGATCTCTCATTATATGAACATGAAAAGAGAAGTAAGAGGAGTATAAAAGAACATCCTTTAACATAAGAACATGGTGCATAAAAGAAAGTACATAAAAGAGATTACTTGAAAAGAAAGAGAGAGGTCGGATCCCTTACCTTAAAACATAACTCTTAAAACTCAAAGGTTGGGACCTTGAGGGCTTGGGGGAACCTTGGGAAGACTCCTTGGGAGGTAATGAGACCAGAACTTCGTTGGGGGAGAGTGTGGATTCGAAATGGATGAGAGGATGGCTTGGTATTTATAGGGAAAGTGAGGGGACAAGGCATTAATGGCCAAGGGACACCTCAAAAGTGGTTTTCTCAAAACCATGTGCTCTCCCATGTTATTTCCCATGAAGTTAGGCCACATGGGGCCCCCAATATAATAATTCATCACCTTTGGTCGTCCAACCCATAAAATATCTCATGAAATCATCATGACACAGTTATGATGTCATTAAACATACCGAAACCCTAAAACTGTATTTTTACTATTCACTGAAAATTCAACTTTCTCAGAAAAATCCCAAAATTTCACCTTAACCAAATATCAATGCTCTAATTTCAAAAATGAACTCCATTTTATAAAAATAATTTTCTAAATATTTTTAATTTATTTTTTAAATAAATACACTATTCACTGAAAATTCATTTTTTTCAGAAAAATCCCCAAAAATTACCTTAACATAATATCGATGCTCTGAGTTCAAAAATGAAATCCATTTTATAAAAATATTTTTCTAAATATTTTTAATTTAATTTTTAATTAAAAAACACTATTCACCCGAAAAAACTAATACTTGAATAATAATTTATGAAACCATTATTTAACCATTTTATTGAATCATATTACTTAATCAAGGTGCCTAGATTATATTAATACTTTATTTAAGTGAGATTACTAATCCATTTGGACACATTACTAATCCTAATCATAAAATCACTATTCATAATTTACTATTCATCAAAAATAAAGTTGATCTTATTAGACTCTAAATTTCGTACTGAACATAATTGCAGAAGACCATTTTTTGAATATCATTACACATTTTTAATTATTTAAGGTTTACATAAACATTTTTAAAATATCCTTTTTCTAAAATTCATCAAAAATATGCATACTATATTTATCCGGTCATTTGAAAATTCATAAACTTCATCATAAGAAGAAATCCCAATTTTTATTTAAAACAAAGGATTACACAAGGCAGTTATGGTCTCCTTACATAGCCCCTTATCACACCAGCATAGGACCTAAGTGTAAGGTGTGCTAAGGTGATAGAATCTGAGGGGGGCTCAGCTAACATCGCACGAGTAGTAATTTCCATCAGTTTGAACTTCTCGCAAAGGCGATTCCGTTCTAGCTTCACACGATGAAGTTTGGCTTGGGTTTGGTCTAGAGCAAAGCCCAGTGGTGCTACCGCCTTCCCAAGTTCTGTTAGATGGGTTTCGATTGGTCCAAGACTACTGGGCGAGGCCATCAAATCTTCTTTCTATAATAATTAACCAAGATTACTTGTATTTAGAGACAATAATCAAAATGTTTAGTTTACAGCGGTCATATTGACCAATTGTCATATAACAGTCAAAATCCAACGGTCTCATTTTAATTGTACTCATGTTATCAAATGAAACATTTTTGTTGAGTATAAAAAATAAAATAATACACAAAATTAAGAAACAAGATTTATTCAAAATTTTAGGACGTTACAGGTCAAGTGAAAAATAATGTATATTTAATATTATTTTAATAAATAATATTTAATTTTAATTCATGAGTTTAGCCCATGTCGAGAAATAATAATATTATTATTATTATTGGAATGGGGTTCCACATGGATTAAATAAATATTAAAGTTCACTTGTTCAGTTATTTATTTCTAAACCTAGCAGTATATAAACCCAATTATATTATTTTTCAATAGATCCAATTAATTTGATTTGTTGTGCACAGTGAATTTGGAGAATCCTCTCGAAGCCCTATAGAGATCCTTTCTCCAAGAACACTCCCAAGAACAGAGAGCGATCTTCCTCCAACTTCTACTCTTGAGTCTAGAGAGATCAAGGAGAATCCTTTGGAAGTGATTCTCATGGAGATCAAAGGTGAAAGACGCAAGTGATAGAATCTATCATGCTATCACCCATAGATTTCTATGATGACGTTTAGATATTTGTGGAACACGTGTAGATCACCACTAGAGGAGATCTTATCTTAATTACTACAACAAAATGATAATAAAATATAGATTCTTTTTCAGATTCATCAATGAAGAAATAATTTCTCACAAGGTAATTCTTTAATTTATTAAATTAATTATAAATAATATGTGATGATCTTGCACTCCGGCTCTACCATTTTATCCATTGTCTATATTATTTTATTCAATTTCATTGATTATGGTGATTATTAATGTGTAAATATCAGATTGATCGTAGATCATGAAAAATAAAGTTGTGCATGACCCATCACACGCTTCCTCTATGCTTGGAACCTTCAAGTGGTATCAGATCGATCACATGATTATTTATAATTATTTAAAGATCATTGATTGATTTACACATAAGTAATTGATTTTCAATTCCAATTTAATTATTATTTAATCTGAATTGTGAGGTATGCTTCTTCCTCTTTGTTTCTTGTAAATATAATTGAATTGATTAATTTTATGAATGAAATAAATTCAAAGATCTCATCTGGAGGTGCTGAGGAATCTGTCTGGATAATATAAGAGTACACACAGTGTATCCCGGAGGTATACGCCGTGTACTAGTGTTTAATGAACCAGGAATTAATTCTAAATTAATTCAAGGCATGTAGATTTATTTCATGTAGTGAATTTAATTATACACTTCATGTTGAATAGCCTATCCTGGTGCACGGTTATCCAGAGTACATGTTGTGTAACTGACGTACCCGACATGTAGTCCTTTAGTCACAGATGGTCCACATATCTTTTTACATAGCTTGCCTAACTGGTGACCGTGTAACTTGAATACCAAACAACGCATAGCCCATGTACACTCCATGTAATCCAACTTTTTTTGAGGAACGATTGCACACCAAGTCCCTAGACATGTTACTAGGATAGATGGTGAGAAAAGTACATTTTTTGTAGCTGGATAGTACAAACTGTGCACTTATACCAAATTGCATAGAATTAAAATTAATTTATCATACTATGTAAACCTTATTAACATTTGATGGGTTTTAATATATATATGAATATTTAATTATTTTTTGCATAATGTTCGGATCTTCATATCATGTATGAGTCGCATTACAGTTATTACTCTACATGCATTGAATCATAACACATGATAGAAAGATCATGTAATTTTTGTAATCATTAATATGACAGTACACGTCATGAAAATACGAGATAAGTCATGTACTCCACATGTCGCAAGAGTAAATAGTATGAAACCATAATACATGTCGGGTTTTTTGGATGGGTACTCACTGTGTTTCCTCTAAGGTAAATTTATGTACATGATTAAGTTTAAATAAATTCATTTAATTTGTTTAAAATTTTGATGGATGATAATTTGAAGGAAATTTAGATGAGAATTAAGTTAAAATAATTGATTAATTAAAGAGGATAATTAATTGATTCAAGTGCTTTTTATCTCAAATAATACCTATTAGAATTTAATGATAATTGTATTGAATGCATAATTCATTACATCAATATAGATGATCATGATACTAGACCAAACCATTGTATGTGATTGGTTTCATTTAATTTATTATTAAATTAAATTTTAGGCCTTAATGCCATCTCTCCTCTTATTATGTAAGGGTATGTGTTCCCATGATTTCTTTTATGTGAACCCCTTACCATTACTTTCATGTGTGTAAAAGCATATGTAATGGATGAAGCTCCCAAGCTAGTGGAGGCAGTTCATGTTTGGAGTCAAGGTGAAACCAATCCAAGAGAGATACATAGGTGGACAGGTGTAAATCTGTAACACAAACCTTACTTGGTTCAAGGTATTTTCCCCTAGTTCGATGGTTAGTTTATCACCATATAAATAAAATAACCATTAGTAAAAGATCACAATCATACAAATTTATTATTTTATTTTTTTCAAGTTTCATGGTTATTTCATTATGAATGTTTTTTCATGATCACGTAAATTAGTGAATTAACAATCATGCAATATATAACTAAAATAAATTGGTTTATGCATAAATATTATCTAAGACATAGTTAATCACTTAAGTAAATACTCTTAATCTTAAAAATCATGTAATAAAGATAATATTTTTTAATTTGTGCATAAAATAGAAAATCCCTCAATTATATTAAGTCGGTATAGCCTTCCAATAATTTAGTTAAAATCGAACCATTGTTAAAAGTTCTTGACCAGACAACATTGGGGAGATTTCAGTTATCAAGAATTATAACATGAATTTTTGGGTTGACTTAATTTATTTAACATCAATGGTTGACTTCCAATGAAGAAATTGGTGTAACTGAGAGGCAAGGGTATAAGAAATCCAATTTAAGGATTTCAGGATTGGGAGTCCACTCAAAAGATCAAATAACTGTGAGTTAATGCAGTTAGCATTTAAAATGCCTACCTAAAACCCTTCAAATTTTTTGACCAACCAAATTTGGGGTTATGAAAAGGAGAATATGGATCCTTTACACTATAATTTCCACGGAATATGATATTTCAAATCCAATGGTGAGGGATATTGGGTTTTCATAAAATAGTGGGAGATTAATAAATATAATATTAATTTATTTGTCTAAATTTTATCAAATAAAGTATTAAAATTGATATAAAAATATTTTAAAATATTTTAATCTTAATTTAAATGTTTTTAATCCCAAAAATGTCTTATTTTAAGGTAAATTGTCACATTTTATGTTTTTGAAGAATTTTTTGAGCTTAATTGAAAAAATGGCATATTTTGGAATTTTAAATTTTTTAATTTATTTCAATGTTTTAGACATAACTATTTTTCCACTAATAAAAATTGAAACATTATTATTTTATAAGTTTCTATGTTCTATGGGATTCATTTTATCCTTTTATAACCAAAGTTCAATCAATCATTTGAGGACCCAAATACAGCTCACAAGGTGGGCCTCAAAATCTATGCATAGATCTAGAGAATTTTATTGTTGGGCCCATAACTCATAATACACTATTGAAAATTAAACATATCCCAGTGTTTTGAAACTATAAGGATATCCCCTGAAATTTTTGGGATAGGGTATCCCAATAGTTTCACAAACCGTTGGCATGATGGCCGTTGCAATAGCCCTATACCAACGGTTCTACAGGAACCGTTGGTATAAACTATCTGACATTAATATATGCCAACGGTTTAAATAAAACTATTGGGATATATATATACCAACGGTTCAAGAACTGTTGGTATACATGATTTCTAGCATATAATGTATTCCAACAGTTTCAAAGAAACCATTGGGATATATGTATACCAACGGTTCAATAACCATTGGCATACACTCTCTAGTATATTATCTATTGCAACGGTTTATGAAACCACTAGAATAGATATATACCAATGGTTTAATAACTGTTGTTATATCCTCTTCACCTAGAAACTAGAAGCGTACCCTCTTCACCTAGCAACCAACAGAGTACCCATCATCCTCTTGACTTCCAGAACCTGTACATATGACTTCCAGAACCTATAAACATGACAGCTCTCTTCCAATCTTTTAGAACCTATAAACATGAATTCACCTATAAACATGATAGATTTCAATCAGTGAATTTAAGGGATATGTGTTTTGTGAATAAAACCAACCATTTAAAGGAAAAGCCTATACATTATAGGGATGTTCATGAATGATGGTTTTTTGTCCATCCATGTATGGAATTCAGTAATGAGGATGGGTTCATCCATTTAACCAATGTATATTTATTAAAATTATTATAAATTGTATTTACTAATTTATAAAAATGAAAAGGGGAGGGGTTGTCCATGGGGTGGGGGTGTTCAGGGGGTGGGGGTCCAGGGGGTGGGGAGCTGTCCAAGGGGTTTTTTTGGGGGGGGGGTTGTTCAAGGGGGTAGGGGGTGTCTAGGGGCTATCCAAGGGGGTAGGGGTGTCCAGGGGGTGGGGGTGTCTAGTGGGGTGGGGGTGTCTAGGGGGTGGGGTGGTTTCCAGGGGGTTGGGGGCTATCCAGGGGGTTGGGGGATGTCCAAGGGGGTAGGGGTGTCTAGGGGGTCGAGGAATCCAGGAGGTGGGGTGGTGTCCAAGGGGGTGGGGGCTGTCCAGGGGGTAGGGGTGTTGTCCAAGGGGGTAGGAGTGTCCAAGGGGTGGGGGTGTCCAAGGTGGTGTGGGGCTATCCAGGGGGTGGGGGGCTATCCGTGGGGTGGGGTGTCTAGGGGGTGTCTAGGTGGTGGGGTGGTGTCCAGGGGGTGAGGGCTGTCCAGGGGGTTGGGGACTGTCCAAGGGGGTAGGGGGTGTCCAAGGGGGGATATCCATGGGGGTGGGGGTGTCCAGGGAAGGTGTTGGGGGGGGGGGGTCCAGGGGTGGGGTAGTGTCCAGAGGGTGGGAGGCTATCTAGGGGGTTGGGGGGTTGTCCAAGGGGGTAGGGGTGTCCAGGGGGTGGGGTGCTATCCAGGGGTTGGGGGCTATCCAAGGGGGTAGGGGTTTCCAAGGGTGGGGTGTCCAGGGGGTGGAGGGGGGGTTGTTCGGGGGGTAGTGGTGTCCAGGGGGTGGGGGTGTCCAAGGGGTGGGTGGTGTCCAGGGGGTGGGGGCTGTCCAGGGGATTGGGGGGGCTTTACAAGGGGGTAGGGGTGTCCAGGGGGTGGGGGGATGTCCGTGGGGGTGGGGATGTCCAGGGGGTGGGGTGGTGTCCATGGGGTGGTGGTGTCCAGGGGGTGGGGTGGTGTCCAAGGGGTGGGGGTTTTCTAGGGGGTGGGGGTTTTCTAGGGGGTGGGGGTGTCCAAGGGTGGGGTGTCCAGGGGGGGATTGTCCAGGGGCGACAGATGTCCCAGGGGGTGGGGGGGATTGTCTAGGGGGTTGGGGGATGTCCAAGGGGGTATGGGGTGTCCAGGGGGTGGGGGTGTCCAGGGGGTGGGGGCTGTCTAGGAGGTGGGGGTTTTCCAAGGGGGTCGGGGTTTCCAGGTGGGTGGGGGTGTCTAGGGGGTAGGCTGGTGTCCAGGGGGTGGGGGATGTCCAAGGGGGTAGGGGGTTTCCAGGGGGCGGGGGGTGTCCAAGGGGGCGGGGGGTGTCCAGGGGGTGGGGGTTGTCTAGGGGGGTGGGGCTGTCCAGGGTGTTGGGTGTTTTCCAAGGGGGTAGGGGGTGTCCAGGGGTGGGGGTGTCCAGGGGGTGGGGGCTGTCCATGGGGGTGGGGGGGGGGCTATCCAAGGGGGTAGGGGTGTCCAGGGGGTGGGGGTGTTCAGGGGGTGGGGTGGTGTCCAGGGGGGGTTGTCCATGGGGGTGGGGGTATCCAGGGGGTGGGGGTATCCAGGGGGTGGGGGTGTCCAAGAGGTGGTGTGGTTTCCAGGGTGGTGGGGTTGTCCAAGGGGTTGGGGGATATTCAAGGGGGAAGGGATGTCCGGGGGGTGGGGTGTCCAGGGGGGGCTATCCATGGCGGTGGGGGTGTCCAGGGGGTGGGGGGCTGTCCATGGGGGTGGGGGTGTCCAGGGGGTGGGGGTGTCCAGGGGTGGGGTGGTGTTCAGGGGGTGGGGGGAATTCTAGGGGTTGGGGGTCTGTCCAAGGGTGTAGGGGGTGTCTAGGGGGTGGGGGTGTCTAGGGGGTGGGGGTGTCTAGGGGGTGGGGGCTATCTAGGGGGGTTGGGGTTGTCCAAGGGGATGGGGGTGTTGAGGGGGGTGGGGGTGTCCAGGGGAGGGGTGAATCAGTCACAGAAAATCATCAAGTCAAGTTTTTTTATTTATAGATAAATAAATAAAGATATTTTAACCTACCTAATCACACATATATTTAGGCACAACAAATCATTAAACATCAAATGTCAGTAATATCAGTCAAAAATGCAACAAATCAATATGTCTGTCATCACCATCATTATCACCACTGTCATAATCAGCCTCACCCCTATCCTCATCGCCATCTCCATCATCATCCCCTCCTTCCTCAATGCCCTCCTCCTCACCCTCGTACTCTACCTCAGCCTCCTCTTCACCCTCCTCCTCTGCCTCGGCCTCCTCATCACCCTCCTCCTTCACCTTGGCCTCCTCCTGGACCTCCTCCTCCTCCGCCTCAGCCTCCTCCTTGCCATCTTCTCAAAAACCACTAGAACTTCCACCTTTTTCACCATATATAGAATTAATTGATGACATATATTCATCACAAGTTGTGTTATCCTTCAGTGAAATTGTTGGATGTAAAACTTCCTTCAGTTTTATAAATGCAGTGTTTGACCTAGTAGACTGTTCTGCCATCTCTGTAGCCCTTTTTTCAGCCTATTCTACCTATAACATAACCTTCTAGAACTTGGTGGCACTAAAAATCATACCTGAGGAGGGTCAATACCTCTTTGGGACTATAATCTTCCCAGGTTGATAATGTACTCTTCCAGGGTGCTCATCTCCCAACACCTGATGTAAGTGATCATTTGGCCCAAAATTATCAGGTTCCTGGTCATCAAGGGCCTATAAAGAATCCTATTACAAATATAAATAGATTATTTAGTTACAAAATAGATATTAAAATTTGAAATCAACAAAGTAAAACTTACAATCTGATGCTGATTCAGTTCATTCACCGCACTTCCGTCTTTCTTCCTTCGACTCGAGCCAAACAGTTTTGCTCGAGGCACCCATCCTTCAATATTCAATTTTTCCCTCTACAATGACATTAAATTTAAGAAACCATAATTAAAAATAGGTTACCAATAATTAATTTCATAACTAAAATTATATAACAACTTTATTAATCGAATAAATTATAGAGGAAACAATAGAAAGTGAAAGTCGTAAAGAAAAATTATAAACAACTATCATACATGCTTCCTCTCATGATTTTTCATTGTAGTATGTCCCAATGTATGGAGGTATTTTTTAGCATCAATGTTTTTTTTTATTTCTTCCAGATTATTCCTAAATAAAATTCAATAATAAAAAATATAGTATTAACAAAAACATGAAATTTTTCATTTAAATACATCAAATGTGATTAATACCTTAAACTGGATAGTCGTCCAATGAGTAATCATCTACTTATACTATTTTATCAGACAATAATCAACTACAGGGATCACCTCTAACTCTGTTCCAAATCTAGCATGTCATCCAATATACAACTCGTGCTTATAGGCTCTCTAAAGATCACCTAAATCCTTTAGATGTGCTGGTCGTGCACCTTCACCACCGGGGAAATTAAACCGAAGTTGACACCAAAATATTAATTCATATAAATACAAAAAAAATATTTCATTAAATACAATAGATTTTTTTACCCATATCACTGCCCAAGTATTATCCTCGACTTCATTTGTCAACTATCTCCATGAGAGCGGGTTAACAGGAATTCTGTCAGAGTATTTGGAAACAAAAAACTCCAACATTACTGCCCTATTTTTTCAATCATTTTAATGTCTTCGTTGTACTCCACCATCAACTGCTTATGGCGGTTCCACACTGAACACATGCATGTACGCCCCCACCCCCACCTCTTATCAGTAGATGTATCTGTTATGAAATAAAAACAAATATTTTATCAATACATGTTATAATGAAAATAAATAATGGTATAAATTTTTTTTAGGGTTCTATAAATATACCTATGATAGTCTGATCAATGGGAACCACTGGATCCACAAAAACTAAAGGAACACCCTGTGTAGGTGGAGTGGGTCCCAATGTATGCTCCGTAGGGACAGACTCTAGCTAATCAGGAGTTGAAGAAGATGGAATATAGAAGCTCGGAGAGAAGGAAATAGAAGTAAAAGAAGATGGCACATATGGATGGCCGAATGATGGATGGGGAGTGGGAATCATTATGGGATATGGTAAAGACGGGTGAGGAGACTCATATGTAAAGGGTGGTGAAAACATGGGAGGCCTAAATATCCCGTATGTTCCTAACGACACACCGGGATCAGAATGTGGGATAGATGGTATGTTAGTGGTGAAAACATGGGAGGCCTAAATATCGCAGTCTGTTATCTAATTCACTATCATAAAAGTCTATTGTGGAAGTAACCATAACACCATCATGTTGTTTTCTAATGTTCTTTACTCGTTAAATGATAATAAATCTGTACCCATTGATAACAATTGATTTATAATCAGGAACCACGATATTAGGACCAAAATCCAAAGCTCTTATTTCCTCAGTGACAGAGTCATTAAGAAAACTTAATACCTAAAATATAAATGAATATTAAAATTAATTAAATATTTATTTTATTATTTTAAATAGTAATATTTTTACCTTCAATTTTAACCAAGAAGAAAACTCTTTGCTATGAAAAGTCTCCCTCCTTCTCAGAGATAAAGAATAATGCTTTCTATTTATCATTGCTTTATGTTCCCTGTAGATAAAAATAGGAATATTTTAACAGATATATATGTAATATATACATATATTCAATTTACTTACCTGATGTAGTAATCAAAAAAATCACAGTTTAATAAAACTATGCGATGTTCCATCTCCCGCTCTTCAAGTATTAATGTCGTCAATGTATATGATCCAGGAATTACTCCTATTTGAGGAAGTGATGGAAAACTAGGTTCAATTTTCTCATACTGTTCTTATTCGTTTCTCATTGGTATATTAATTCTTATAGTAAGATCAGAAAAATACATAGAGCATAAATCCATACATTCTTGAGCCAAGTAATCATTCATGATAGAACCTTAGGGATGATTCCTATTTCATACATAAGACTTTAATGTGTACATATTTCTTTCAATTAGATACATCCAATAGAAAGAAATAGGTCCTACAAGAAGTATTTCAGTTGGAATATGGACAGTCAGATGCAACATGCATGTGAAACATGATGAAAGAAATATTTTCTCTAACTCACACAAAATTAATGGGGAATATGCCAACATTTTTTGCAAGAAAGACTTGGGAAACTTCTTAGCACAAAGATCTCTAAACAAATGGAACAACCTAATAACGTCCACCCTTATATTATTGGAAAAATATGATGGATTGCTACTGGAATCAACTCATGCATAAGGATGTGATAATCATGAGTCTTTAAATATTTTAGCTTTAACTATCTTCTATTGAACTATTTAGATATGTTGCTTGAATATCCATAAAGAAATTTAATAGTCTCTAGTAATTCTAGAAATTATTTTTTTCTATAGGTGCCATCACATAAGAATCACATGTGACTTTCCATTTATTTTCACTGATACACACAGGATGCAATTTTGGTCTGATGCCCCAATCCACCAAGTTACGTCGAGACCGTAAATCAGATTTTATCTTTCCCTTAACATTTAGAAGAATCAAAAGAAACATTTCACATTTTTTTTTCAATGTGAATTACTTATAAGAAATGACATAACAAATTGGTTGACCAATAAGGCAAATCAAAGAAGATACTTCTCTTCTTCCAATTGTAATAGGTTTTAGTGGAAACATTCTTTCTCTTTCTAGATTTCATTTAACCCTACCCAAATGAAAAATTGAAATCTTTCAATTCATTAAGCACATAAGTTCCAAACATAAACTGAGGTGGATCATTGGTCTCCATGGTATTGTCAAATCTTCGACAATTATTTCTATATGGATGGTCCATTGGTAAGAATCATCGATGTCCCATAAAACTAAAACTATAATGATGTTTCAGTCTTCTGGATTGTGTATTCTTCGTAAAAACAGGAAATGATAGTTTTCACTTTGTGTTCCATCCATACATCATTGCATAAGTAGGAAAATCATTGATTGTCCACATAAACGCAGCATGCATCTGAAATATGTCTTTCAAACATGCATCATATGTGCACACACCCACATCCCAAAGAAGTTTCAACTCTTTTATTAAAGGTTGCATGTATATGTCTATATCATTTCCGGGATCAGAAGGGCTAGATATGAGTATACTCATTAAAGTGAAAGGTTTTTTCGTACGCAACCATGATGGAAGGTTATAAATGTATATAAAAACTGGACATGTGCTGTGTGAAGTAAGCATCTTCCCAAATGGATTAAAACCATCACATGAAAGACCCAGACTCATATTACGCATGTCAGCTACAAAATCAGGATATCGAGCATCAAATCTCTTCCATGAAAATCTATCTTCAAGGTGAACCAACTCATCATTAGTCTTATTTATCTCAATATCATTCCATCGCATTTTTATTGATATTTCATCAGACATAAAAAGATTCTGGAGTCTGGGGATCAATGGAAAGTGCCACATTACTTTTTTTGGCACACAGGATGGTGTTCCATCAGCTTTTGGCTTCTAAAAGGATGTGAAACATTTTATACAATCATTTTGTTCAGCAGTTTCCTCCTAGAATAAACTGCAATCTTTCGAGAAAGCATGGATTTTGTTTCTTTAAAATCCAAGTTCCTCAACTAACTTCCATGACATATAGTGGTTTGAGGGAATATATGCATCATCTAAAAGTAAGTCCTTCAAGAAGGTAAGAATGTAATCGATGGCAGTATTAGAAATCCCATACATAGTTTTCCCATGAAATAGTTGAATTAAAAATTCTAGATTTTTTATTTTACCGAATTGTCAATATAATAGAGTCGTGGCAGCATCATTCAATTTTTTCACCCTGACAACATCATCATTTTCATTATATGCATCATGTGTGCTCATATCGAAGTCTTTTGGGTCAGAATCCTTTATTTTTCATGATGAAGAATAAATGGAAACTGATCATATAACAAATTCTCAAATCCATTCCTCTCATTTAGATCATCAGCAATTTGAGATTTCATTTTCTCCCTATTGTGATACCACACATAGTAGTTTTCTTGAAAACCATATTTGGTTATGTGGTAGTTGACTTCTTCATGACTCAGCCAATGTCTTCCAACACAATTGTAACATGGTCAGTGTATGTGACCACTATCTGAAGCATTGTGAAATGAAAAATCTAAAAAACTCTCCAAATTATTTTGAAAATCATTTGAGATCTGATCAGTTTTATACATCCAACTTCTATCCATTCTGTTAAAAAAATTATAAGTCATTTAGTCAAAATCAATTCAATAAGATTGAATTTTCAATGAAAATATATTTAAGTAAATGATAATTGTTCACTTTATATGAAACCATAACTGACACACTACTCTATAAGAGAATCATAATATAAAAATACAACAAAATACTATATTTATAAAAAAATATATTTTAATAACTATACATGAGTGTACAAGATCATGTAAACTTTTGGTGGAGAATTATTGAGGACTTGAGTAAATTTTAGATCGAAGAAATTTTATATTTTAGTAGATTATTTGAGTGATCACATACACTACCCAAGGTGGTGGGGGTGTCCAAGTGAGGTGGGGGTGTCCAGGGGGTGGGGGATCTATCTAGGGGGTGGGGGTGTCCAGGGGGTGGGGTGGTGTCCAGGGGGGTTTTCCAAAGGGGTGGGGGTGTCCAGGGGGTTGTCTAGAAGGGGTGGAGGGGCTATCCAAGGGAGTGGGGGGGGATGTCCAGTAGGGGTGGGTGTCCAGGGGATGGGGTGGTGTCTAGGTGGGTTATCCAGGGGTGGGGGGCTGTCCAGTAGGGGTGGGGTGTCTAGGGGGGTGGGGGTGTCCTGGGGTGGGGTGGTGTCCAGGGGAGTTGTCCATGGGAGTGGGGGTGTCCAGGGGTTGGGGGGCTATCCAGAGGGGTGGGGGCTATCCTTGTGGGTGGGGGGTTTTCCTGGGGGGTGGGGTGTCCAGGGGTGGGGGTGTCCAGGGTGTGGGGCTGGGGGTGTCCACCCCCAAACTATAGGTGTAGAATCCAATCTCTATACAATTGTAGCATGACTTCAAGCCTATTATAGATGGCCCAAAAGACTTTTGGTGTAAACTATGAATATTATACATATAAATCACAACACACCTAATTGTAAACACACCTCTAAATATCATACGTGGATCAGATTTTATCTTCCACTCTAAATACCATACATGAATTATAAAAAAACACACCTAATTGTAAACATGCCTCTAAATTTTGAGCTAGGTATGTGGCTTATTAATTCCTTGAGAGGATAGCTAAGAGCTAATCCAAGGTTGTGATACAAGGTGTAAATATAGTATTTTATATGTTTACAAAATTTTATGTGTGTGTCAAATATGATCCTATGTATGTTGTTTGGAATATAAGCCAAGTTTCGATGGGACAACCCCTACCCCCCTACAACCCCCCGGATAGCCCACCCCCAACCTGGACAGCCCCCACCCCACCTGGACAGCCCACCCCCACCCCACCCCCACATGGACAGCCCCTCCACCCCCACCCCACCTGGACAGCCCACCCCCCCCCCCCCACCCCCACTTGGACAGCTCCCCCCCCACCCCAACCTGGACAGCCCACCCCCCACCTGGACATCCCCCCCCCCACCTAGACATCCCACCCCCACCCCACCTGGACAGCCCCCCACCCTCCACCTGGACACCCCACCACCCCCACCTGGACAGCCCCCCCCCCCCCCACTCCACCCCCACCTGGACAGCCCACCCCCTCCCTGGACAGCCGACACCCCCCTCCCCAACATTGACATCCCACCTCTACCCCCTGGACAACCCATGCCCCCTCCCCCACCTGGACATCCCACCCCCACCCCCACCCCTGGACAACCCACCCCCCTGGACAGCCCACACCCCCTCCCCCACCTGGACAACCCACCCTGGCCCCCCTAGATAGCCCACACCCCTCCTTGGACATCCCACACCCCCTCCCCCACACCCCTTCATCCCCCACCCCCCTACATTCCCCCTAACCCCTGGACAACCCCCCAACCTAGACAGCCCCCCTACCCCACTTGCAGCCCCTATTAGGGTAAGTTTATTTAAAACCATTTTATTAATTAAGAAAGGAAAACCATCATTCATTATCCATTTCATTCAAAACAACCCATTAAATTTATCAAAACATGACAGATTCAATTTATAAGGCTCTATGGGTCACTTAGGAAATGTCATTGGGGAAAGGGGAATTCACTTACATGGTTAATTCCAGTTTAAAAACTGGGCCAAGCACTTAGGAGGTGGGGTAATTTTCAGGAGGTGGGGTGGTGTCTCGGGGGGCTTTCCAAGGGGGTGGGGGGATGTCCACGGGGGTGGAGGGTGTCCAGGGGGGTGGGGGTGTCCAGGGGGTGGGGGTGTCTAGGGGGTGGGGGGGCTGTCCAAGGGGGTGGGGTGTCTAGGGGGTGGGGGGGCTATCCATGTGGTAGGGGTGTCCAGGGGTGAGGGTGTCCAGGGGGTGGGGGAGGGGGTTATCCATGGGGGGTGAGGGGTGTCCAGGGGGTTGAGGGTGTCCGGGGGGTTGGGTGTCCAAGGTGGTGGGGGTTTCTAGGGGGGTGGGGGCTGTCCAAGGGGGGCGGGGTGAGGGGGTTGTCCAATGGGGGGTCCAGGTGGTGGGGGGTTGTCCAGGGGGTGGGGTGTCCAGGGGAGGTGGGGGAGGGGTCTTTCCATGGGGGGTTAGGGGTGTCCAGGGGGTGGGGTGTCCAGGGGGGTCTATCCAAGGGGGTGGGGGTTTCCAGGGTGTGGGGGTTGTCCAAGGGGGGTGGGGGTGTGCAGGGGGTGGGGGATGTCCAATGGGGGGTGTCCAGGGGGTGGGGGTGGGGGTGTTCAGGGGAGGCAATGGCCATATAATACCTTGAAAATTACCTATACCCAATCCAACCAATATCACAATTCCAATCCATCGACCTACTAACACCCAATTCATCCCCAATATCACTACCCTTCCCATTATTCCTTGAACAAAATCTATAAATACAAAATCCAAATCCAATTTTCAACTAAACTAAAGTTGATAGAAACTACTATATCACCCCACTAAAAAAATAGAAAACCACCTACACCACTACCCCAACCGTCCCAAATCCCTTTACATGGACCATCCTTATATCCATTACCCACCTCGAGACCATATGACTAAACAAACCCTTTACCATCTTTGAGTGGGGATACATCTCACCTGCACCCATTAGTTCATATGGTTCATGAACTCTACAAAAAAGGGGTGGATAGTAAGACTTCAAATAAAAGTGATTCACACAATCATGAAACTTGAAGTGTATAACAAAAATAGAAAAAAAATTAAATTGTTCGGTATACCATGCCACAGACTGCACAGAACTCTGGTTTAGGACAAATCAAAATAGAAAACAAAAAAAAAATAGATGCAGAACATTAAAACTAATGTACCACCTACTAATTCGAACTGTAGAAATAAAAAATTTCTTGGTTTAAGATAGATCTATCTGGTGGAAGGAGTTTTGCAGCCTATGGTAAAGAGAGAGCTTCAAGTGAACTTTAAATTAGGGGTACAATTGTGCAGATGGGGGAGCTAAAGCCGCTGTGTATTTGGGGAAAACTTTCCCAATGGTTTTAAAAAATCATTGGTAAATATATTCTTTACCTAAAATTTTAAAAAACCATTGGTATACATTAGGAAAATTAAATATTTTCCAACATTTTACTCAAACCATTGGGAAATGTTGATTCTAAAATAATTATACTAACATTTTGTTCAAACCATTGGTAAAGGTTGATCTAAAAATTGTATACCAATGGTTTGAACAAACCATTGGAATAAAACTGTTGGGAAAGCCTCAATTTCCACCAGTGATATTCTAAACCAAAATATCTCAAATTCAACATGGAGAAATAATAAATACCTAATAATAACTTTAATTAATGTTTCTATGGCTGATTATTTCATTATTAAGGTTATAAATGTATTGGAACTCACTGCATTGGAATACGAATAGTCATCCTGAGAAAAATAAATGTTTGTAGTAAAATGGTTATAACTCTCCACACATGTCCAATAAAGATCAAATTTTATGGGTCAAAATATAATAAATAAAATAAAAACTTTAAAGGAAACCACATTTCATAATTCTACCATTAAATATGTCTACCACTTGCATACATTTGGTGGACAGATTTGGAGCCAAAAGTTTCCTCCCTTTGCCTATAAAAATATACTCCCTATTCATTTTAAAGAGTTGGCACTCTAAGTGGAAATTTTCTGTATTTTTTTAGTTTCATTTATATTTTAATATTATTCTTCATTTTTTTTATATGTTAGTCTTTTTCTTCATCTTATTATTTCATATTTTTATCTTTTTTTCTTCCCCCATTTTCTTCATCATTGTGAACTCTTATGCTCATGATCATGAGTAGTTAACTCGAGGAAGTTTCAGGGGGAGTAATCCATTGATAAACCCAAGTATTTGAGCTATCATTCTTATTTATACTTATTTTCTTAGAGTTAGGCTAAATGGGATCTTAGTGGGCAAGGTGCCTTTGTGTCTCTACTTTCCACCCAAGTATTATCTTTCACTTCTTTCATATTCTCCATCGATCGAGGAGGTGGATGTGTGGTCTCTAAGAGATTGTTGAGTGCACTGTATATTAACAACCATAGGAATAAGGGGACATTAATTCATATGATGGATCATGTTCATTAAGTATATTTTAATCTAACAAAAAGACAATGAATATTCACTTTGGATAATCTCCTGGGAGGATCTCATTTCTATATAACATCATTCTGTCTGCATTCATTCTATTTTCATTGCATTTGCATGTTTAATTTTAGTTTTTCATTATCATTTCTCAATTATAAATTTATTTTATTTTTATTTCATAAATAAAAAATAGAAAAAAGAGTGAATTAGAAGTAATGAGTTCTTGACCGCGATAAGTCCTCAAGAGAACAACCTAGGTCATCCCATGTGTTGCATTTAGTTATAAATATTTTTGAGATCGTGCATGACAACACTTTATAAAATTGGAGATATTTATGGGTATCCAATTGGTATTCACTCACTATTTTTATTCACATTTTGTAAATTATTTTCCTACCTTCCAATTAAAAAAATCACAAAAAATCATAAATTTCAAAAACACTAGAAAAAAATCTCTTTGTTCATGATTCCTTTCAATTCAAACTATTATTCATGGAATGAAAAATATCAGGTTTCAAAAGAAGTTTAAAATAATCTTTATAATAAGTATCAAACGATTAATAATGTAGTTGAAAAATTGTAGAGTCAAATATATTTTATTGCTGAATATGTACATGAATGTCAAGAGAAACCCAAGCCAGAAGTGGAACCTGAACTAGAATGAGTGGTGGAAGAGATTTCACCGATCATTTTTTATGTTCAAGAACATAAGGTGGGTGATAAGGAGCTACTAAAGGAATTGATTACATCATCCCTCACTCAAAAATTTCTTTAGGAGTCCCTAGAATTACACTTGATAGCTGATGCACTTATGGGAGATAAATATTTTTTGGGAGAATCCTGGAATAGCTTTATTGAAGATAACCTAAAACTTGATCTTCCCATATTTGATAAAGATAAATCTGCACCTTTCTAAATATCTATTGCTTTATAATATGTTGTAGAAGATGCACCTACTGAGATTCAGTTTCCAATGGTCCTACCTGAAGAGATCAATTTCCAATATGACATACTAGAAAGGGAATATTTCTTTATCAATTCATCATGTTTTAATATTATTCAAGCTGAATTGTTTTTTGACTTCCAATTTTATGAAATTTTTGATACAACAAAAATGGAGAAGAACTTGGATGTTAAGGAAGAAACTACCCAAGTGGTTCTGATCGAGGAATAAGAGCTAGAGAAGCTGGTGGTGGTTCAACTACCTCCTCTACAACAACTTGCATATCATATGGAGGAGGATGCCACATAAGTTCACAAGGAGCACCCCTATTTTTTTCCCACCCACTCTGGACCTTAAATTATATCTTTATTCTTTCTCTGGGGTTGGGAATTATCTTATCTTCATTGGGTTTGTCTATTTTTTGTGTCTACTCATGGACACTGGAAAAAGTCACACGTGGTGTTTTATCTCAAAAAAACCTCATCCATCATCTAGTTGGGGATAATCCATTGCAACTGCCTGACTACGGGTAGTAAAAACCTAGTACCTGCTTGTAGGTCAAACCAAGAATTATCCATTTTCTATCCCATTTCTCTTTAATTTTATTTATTTTTATTATGTCATATAATTTCTTTCTTATAGTTTTAAAGTGGTAGCAACTAGGAGATCAACTCAAGGCTTCCACTAAAAATAAATTAGGTTGTATATTTATTTTTCTTTATTTTGTTTACTACCCAATTTAAATTTTGTGTGAATTTTTTTTAATATTATTTGAGATAAAAAAATGGTAGTAAATGAAATAAGTGTGTGGGGGGGGGGGTATTCCAACTAGTTTTTAGGAATTTTGTGTGTGCTTTTATTTTATTTTTCTTTTCATGTTTTTTTCCTGAATTTTTCATGTTTTCCTTTTTCATTTTTGGTGTTTTTTTAGGAATCTTAAGATGAATCGAATAATTTTTAAAATTAAAACTATCTTTTTATTTTTATAAAATTTCTTGATTTGAATATTTGAGGATTTACAAACAATCCTTTTTTCTTTTTATTTTAGAATCACTTTTGAGGAAAAAGTGGGAAAATCGAACATGTCCAAAGCATATGTGTTAAACACAAAAAGATCCCACAAAGTTGTTAAAGAAAAGACTAAGAATGTTAGAACCATCCACCCTATAAATATTCCAATAAATAGTGGTTACCTGAGTATTCAGGTTATTCCTTAGAATATATTCGAAGTGATCCACCATCTTGTTCCATGCCTAGATATATTCATCTATATTGATCTTTCCTTATTTAAGACCTCATTTTAAGATGTTGTCTTATTTTTTGATACACTCCAATTGATCAGAATCAGTGCCATCTATACTCGACCTCTTGTATATTCGGTTGGAAACCTCCTGTGAATAATTGATTTGGATGTCTTCTTCTGTCATTTCATCCTCAGATTATAGAACAAGCTAAAATCAAGTCTCCGCTTCCATATTGTATTCCACTCTGCTTAAGGTTTCATTCGGTATTAGAATAGGGTTCAACACCTTAACTTTTCCATTAGATTCCTTGAGTCCCTTACCAAGATCTTGCTCTGCCAACTCTCTAGGAAACTGTTTATCACCTTGAACACTTGTTTGGTTCCCCGGATGTTTCTCTATCTCATTTATATTTTTCCTCCCTAAATATTTAGTAAAAATTGTCTTCAGGATATTAGAGAAATCTTTGCGGGGTTGAGCCTCCCCCCCCCCCTTAATTGGGAAATTCTCAATGGCAAGGTTCCCTTACTTTTCCTTTCTCAAGCCAGACACAACCACCCTTCCCCCAGTGAATCATCCTCGTATTCTGTTGTTTCTAGAGAGTATTCTTCTTTATCACTTAGTTTAGTGTCTTTAGAGAATCTTGACAAGGCCTGATTTTGTTTCCATTTTGGTATGTGAGTTTTACAACCTTCTGGTTCGACATTATCCTTCCCCAGAGCAAGAAAGGCTGTGAAATGATTGTGATGATGAATAGACTCCTAAGGCTCTCGTTGGCTCGAACATAGCACTCTTGCATCAGAATGGAAATCATCACTAGATATAGTAGAGATAATGACCTCCTATCCCTTAACCTTACCTCCAAACTTAACCTTATCAGCATAAGAAGGTCTATCTGGAGGGTTCTGCTCGACCTTCTTATACCTGACCAAGTCATTCTTTATCCTGGAAAAAATATCCACCACCCATGGATCAGGACTCCTAGATGTTGTGGGCTTCATACACACCTTATCATCTACCTCATGCCAGCCTAGATCCTATCATGACAAGGGCCTAACATCCAAGAGTTTTGCCCTTGCCTACATATGATTTGCTGCCTTCTGAGAGACTTCAGGATGCTCCAACCCCATATCCACAGTAGAGGTGTGGCTGGATAAACTAGATGTAGGTATCCCCTAAGAGTTTTCCTTACTGACCAGAGCCTTCTGAATGTGTAAGAGAGGCATGAGGGGTCCAGCATCCCCTGATCCACCTTCACTCACCTCCTCAACCCCAACTTTTGGTCCTAAAATGGAGTCTGAAACTTGATGATCCCTTTGAACGCTTCGACACTATGAAGATGAATGCCCCAACCATTTTTAGTATGAGAAAAAAATAGGCCAAGACTCAAAAACCACAACTTTTTTCTGTCTGAACTCTTCCTCGACCACAATCCAGATCTATTCCGTTGAGGGCTTTGAGACATCCACCTCAATGCAAATTCAAGTTTCAATCTGGTGAAAAACAACAGTAGTAAAAATATCAGAGCATAAAAACCTACCTACCATGTTCCCCAACATAAAAATTATAGACTGATTTTGGAAAGGCAAAGGTAATTCTGGGAAACTTACCCACACCGCCGAATTAGGAGTATCCCATTTCACGTTGAACTTTAAAGACCAAAAAAATATGTATGAATGGAACTCGTTGAAGGAGCGTAGATCATTGGACCAGGAAATAATCAGGTCGGACTCCGAAGAAAAATGAACCATCAAATTTTGTCGATCAAGAATAGAAACCACCGCTCATTCAAGAAGACCCCAAGAATCAAAGACGGATTGGTCGAATTCATCAACCGAAGGATGTTTATTGTGGAAGAGAGCCACCATCGTCAGACTGTGTAGATCTGAAGCCTCAAAGAATTAATTCGATGAAAGCAACAACTGAGGATATCTGATGAGGAGATCAGGAACCTTAGGGGAAAGCTAAGTCACTAGGAAAGGAGGAAGAAAATTGGGGTTAGTAAGCGGGATGAAGGGCTGAATCCTAGAAGAAGACGACTGAAGGGGGTCAACCCCTCCCCCCTCCCCCAAAGGGGGGGGGGGTTCCGGTGGTGAGACCATCACCTAAGAAGGATATTTGAGGATTTAAATGGTTTCTAAATGTATTTTGTTTTCTAATTTCCTATCTTTTCATTTGATTATGTTTGATTGATTGCAAAACGCATGTGCACAAGTACTGTCTGAATTGAAAATATTTCCCAACTTGAGAGGTTTCTAAACATTTTTGATATCTTATTTACATTTATCTTTTTATTTAGAGTCTTGAGACATGTTTTGTGATCCATAACTTACTATTTTTCTCTTTTTCAAATCTTTTAGATTTCATAGAATGTTTTAAGTATGATTGAGGTGTCACTTTGAAAGCCCTTTTTACATTGAACTCTAATTTTGGCCTACCTTTTCATATGAACTTTATTAAGACCCTAGTAGCCATGAAGTTCCTTGTTAGGTTGATGCATTAAAATCCATTAATCCCTTTCAAACCTTCTCTATAAGTTAAATTCAAGATTATTGTTGAACTCAAGTATGGGGGAGGGAGAAGATGGGCTATATTTTTCTTTCTTGAATAATCTGTTTCAGTTGAATTGAAAGTGTTTCTATATTTATTGCTGATTTGGTGAAATAAATTTCATGATGTAAAGATGTATGGGTATCCCAAAATATCATTACACATTTGGGTGGGGAGTTCACCAATTTTTTAAGATCAAAATTTGCCTCTCTTTTCCTAAAAAATATGATTCTAAAGAGAAATCCAGATCTGAATTTAAGCTGAAACAATGCTGCAAATGGGGAAAAGAGGGAAGAAAATTATCATTGATTATGAAATTCAAAGTGTGAACTTCCCAAAGAAATATTTTTTTGGAGGTGATTCTTTTTTAGCTGATTGAGGAGCACACCATTCTTGAGAAAAACATTTTCATGAATTTACTTTACTTTAGAGCTTAACCCTCCTCATTCTACCTCAGATGTGTTTTTACATTTACAACATACCAACCCTAAGCCTCAAAACAACCCATGAAAAAGACCTCATGATTGAAAAAAAATTTAATCTTTGATGTGGAGATACTAGGAGGATATCAAACCTATATAGACCACATATGTGCTTGGGAATGAGAAAAACTCCACATAAAATATCCTTGAGTGGAGAGCGAAATATTTTTTTTCGGGGAGGTAGATATGAAATGCATGTGAGGATTAACATGATATTGAATGTATTATTATGATTTTTGAGGATTTATGGATTTTTTATCCATGTAGGAGTCATGGTATTTTCCTTGATATGATAATTGAGTTGTGTGGTCATTTATGCTTTGGGAAGTTTGTTTTAACCATGGTATACGATAATTGTCCGGGAGTGCAATATTTAAGTGTGGGGTATTTGATAGAAAAAATATTTTAAAATATTTTATTCTTAATTTCAATGTTTTTAATCCCACCAATGTTTTATTTTAAGTCCAATTTTCACATTTTATGTTTTTGAATCATTTTTGAGCTTAATTGAAAAAATGGCATATTTTGGAATTTGAACAATTTTAATTTATTTTAATGTTTCGACCATAAATATTTTTAAACTGATAAAAATTGAAACATTATTATTTTATAGGTTTCTATGTTCTATGGTATTCATTTTATCCTTCTGTACCCAAAGTTCAATCAACCATTTGTGGGGCCAAATACAGATCACAAGGCGGGCCTCGAAATCTGTGCACATATCTGGAGAATTTTATTGTTGGGCCCATAACTCATAATATGATAAAACAAGATATCTAAAATTAAACATGGATAAATAATAAATCCCATTAAATAACTTTCATTAAGTTGGTCGTGGCTGATTATTTCATTATCATGGTCATAAATGTATTGGAGCTCGCTGCATTGGAATATGAACAGTCAGCCTGGGCAGAATAAATGTTCTAAGTAAAATGACTATATCTCTCTACACATGTTTCTAATGAAGCTCAAATTTTATGATTCAAAATATAATAAATAAAATAAAAACTTTAAAGAATAACTCTTTCATAATTCTTCCATTAAATATTTCTATCATGTGCATACATTCGGTGGACAGATTTGGAGCAAAAAATTTCATCACTTTGCCTATAAAAATGTACTCCCTTTTCATTTCAAAGAGTTGTCACTATAAGTGGAAATTTTCTGTATTTTTGTAGTTTTATTTATATTGTAATAGTATTATTAATTTTTAGTATATGTTAGTGTTTTTCTTTATCTCATTCTCTCATATTTTTATCTTTTTTTTCTTCCCCCATTTTCTTCATCACTACGAACTCTTATGCTCATGATCATGAGTAGCTAACCTAAGGAAGTTCCCGGGGGAGTAATCCAGTGATGAACCCAAGTATTTGAGCTATCATTATTATTTATTCTTATTTTCTTATTGTTAGGATAATGGGTATCTTAGTGGTAAAGGCGCCTTTGTGTCTTCACTTGCCACCTGAGGCTTAGCTTTCACTTCTGTCATATTCTCCATCAATTGAGGAGGTGGATGTGTGGTATATTAGGGATTGTTGAGTGCAATGTATATTAATAACCATAGGAATAATGGTATGTTCATTCATATTATGGAAAATTATCATTAAGTAGATTTAAAGCTAACAAAAAGATGATGAAGATTCATTCTGTATAATCTCCTTAGAGGATCTCCTTTATGTGTAACATCATTCTCTATGCATTCATTCTATTTGAATTGTATTTTCATGTTTAATTTTAGTTTTACATTATAATTTATCAATTATAATTTTTTTTTATTTTTTTTTCATAAATAAAAAAATATTGAAATAGAAGTTGTGAGTTCTGGACCACGACAACTCCTTAAGAGAACGACCTAGGTCAGCCATTGTGTTGCATTTGGATATAAATATTTTTGAGAGCACGCATGAAAATGATTCATCAAAAAATATTCTCATATTATTTGTAGAATCTTCAATAAAAATGACTTCAAACATATCACTATGATCCATACTTGAGAATTATAACCTTCTCACTGACACAAATTTCCAAGAGTGGAAAAGTCGCTTGCACATTATCTTTTGAAGCAACATGAGGACATGGATTCATATAGCATGATGTCTCGCCTTCTGGATTTCTATCAAGAGAAGGCGAGATAAGAGAGATATGAGATATCCAATGCTTTTTTTACAACTAAGATTAGAGAGTATATTCCATCTAGGCCTCATGTATTTAATCTTATTGGCTACATTTAATTCTTATACATCTTAGGGATTAAATTCTTAGATGAGTTGTACACAGATCTCATACTTTACTCACAACCCAAAACCATATCCAATTTTATTGTTGATTATAACATGATCAATAATTAGAACAATCTTTCATAACTTATTACTTTGATTGGATGAGTGGATAAGTAAATGGGGTTTAATGAACCCACCTTCCTTATTGTGAATAGGAAAAGTAAGAACAAGGAAAAGGGGACCAAGACTCATAAAAAGTCTAAAGATATCAAGCATCGTTCATCCAAGAAGAGTAATATCCAGAGGCAGGGAAAGAAAAATGAGGTAGTATTTTTTTCATGTGTCAAGCAAGGCCACTGGAAGAATAATTGAACCTAGTTCAAGGGGAAGCTAAAGGTGTGTATTTTATTGAGTGTAATATTTAAATATATACAAATTGGGTATTAAATATAGCTTGTGGTGCTCATATCTATATCCAAATACAAAAACCAAGTAGATTTTGAAATATTTATAAAGGATAAATGGATTTGCGAGCTGCCAATGATGCGAGTATGGATACTCTAGACATTGGTGACTACCACCTTTCATTGCCAATGGGAATGATATTGGTCTTAAGGGATTGTTATTATGTACCAACTATTATCAAGAACATAATTTCTATGTCATTACTAGATGCATATAGTTTTATTTTCAAGTTCAGAAATAATTTTTTTTCTTTTATAAAGACAACATATGTTATGGTATGACACATTTAAATAATGGTCTTTATGTATTAAATTATGGAAACTAGGTATTGAAAATAGATAATGAATCATGTTCACATGAATCATATAACACCCAGCTATGGAATCACCATCTTGGTCATGTAAACAAGAAGCGTTTGACAAAGCTCTTTCAAGATAGTTATTTAGACTCTTCTGAGCTAAAACCACATGAAAGATGTTATGCTTGTTTACAATGAAAAATGACTAAAACATCATTCGATGAACAAGGTGAAAAGTCCACAGAGCTTCTAGGATTGGTACACACTGATGTGGGTGGAACATTTCCAGTAGAAGCTAGAGGTGGGTATTCTTAATTTATAACATTTACTGATGACTTGATTAGATATGTCTATGTCTACTTTATGAGATATAAGTCTGAGTCCTTTTAGAAATTAAAATAATTCAATAATAAAGTATAGAATCAACTTTGAAAGAGAATAAATAAGTTTCAATTGGATCGAGGTGTTGAATATCTTAACCAAGAGTTTATCAACTTTTTTCAGGAGTTTGGAATTCTGTCTCAACTCACTCCACCTTGCACACTACAGTGGAATGGTGTTAGTGAAAGTAGGAATCATTCCTTGTTATACATGGTAAGTTCAATGCTAAGTCATGGAGATATTCCATTATCCTTTTGAGGATATGAATTAAAAATTGCGGTATATGCATTAAACCAAGTACCAATTAAAATGGAAAATGTAATTCCCTTCAAGTTATAGAGTGAAAAGAAATAATTTTTTCATATACACTTGTATGGGGTTGCGAGGAATTTTTTAAGGCCTTCTCTGGTAAAAAACTAGCACCTTGGGGAACAAACTGTATCTTTATAGGATATCTTAAGGAAATAAAGGGATACTGTTGGAGTTGGTGGTCTAGAACCAACTACTTTGTACTTTATTCATTAAATAAAAGCCTTATCACATCTTGATTGTTCTTCTGCGTGACATGTCATGTGATAATGTCCTAAGGACAACTATTGCATTAAAGGGTCGTAGCGGATCCCTGCTATGATGAGAACCCGGAAGTTCCATAACACTGTTCTTGAATGTATGTTCTATGGCCGGATGATATTATTTGAGGGACACAAATAATACAGGTCATTAGGGGTGAGGACTCATAAAACTTTGAGGTACCTTCTCATGGTGTGCGCCCTTGGTAATATCCAGGAGGATATTATGAGAACGAGACCCGCCAGTAGGAAATCCACATTTCATAGTGTCATTGGATGTTCCTATCTACGGACGTGTGTATTGATCCTTAGACTTTAAGATTATTATTAATGGGTATTACAACTCGCGCACTTAGATGTATTGACGAAAACTGTGACGACACACTGTTCGCAGTGAGGTAGGATATGTTGGGTGCGTCACGAGTAATACCGCATTAATAGATAATGCGAGAAAGGATTTGTCCCTTCCGTTCCATAACGGAAGTAGATATCTCAGGCCCTTTGATGGAATTGATATAGCCTAAATAAATCCATGTCCATGGTAAGGTATGGGCAAGTTCAATTCCGGGAAGTCAAAGAAAGAATAATCAAGCACATGGGTTGATGGCACTAGCATGCAACCCACTTGATTGGAGATATCGAGACAAAGGGATTATATTACACGGTAAGCGTTCGTAGGAGGTAACACGTCATTGCGGCGTTAACTTCTTTCTCTATGGGTGCCTTGGCGTGTTGCTAGATGCTAACCTTGGACTTTAGGCAGGCTCAGCCTAATTCCACTAAGAAAGAGGCCTAGAGGGTCACACACTAAGTGTGTCCATGTATCTCAGTTAAATATTAATTTAAAAAGTTAAATAAATATTATTCCCGGCTGTGGTTTAATAATTATTTAAGGATGTCTGATCGCATTTATTTTGACACTAGTTATTCGAGAGAATATACTGTGGATAAAATAATATATTTATTAGCGAGTAATGCAGTTACATTTATTTAAGAAATAAATAGTCATTACTCAAGGTCTAATAAATGTGGTGGAGAAAAATGGAAAATAAAAGTACACGCCGTGTATATTAAATATACACGCTGTGTAGTTTTATGGAAAACAAGTACACGCCGTGTATTAATTATTACACGCCGTGTAGTTTTTCCAATTGGGATTTTGAGGATTTAATATTATTTTATTAAATGATATTTATTATAATCTGCATGGGCGCATGTCAAGGAATTAATAATTCGACATGGGGGTTTTTAATAAGAGTTAATGAAATAAATAAAACGTGTAACGTGTTTATTTATTGTCATAACTCTATTAACCTCAAACCTGATTATAAATATCCTCGCAACCCCAACATTTTTTGAGAGTCATTGTTGTGCACAACGGATTTGGAAATACTCTCAAGCCAAGAGAGAATTCCCTTTCCACCAAGAACGCCCTCAAGTTACGAGAGCAAGATCCTCCACCAGATCAAGGCGATCGAAGGCGGACATCGCAAGCGAAGGTTCTTCCGCGTCAGCACCCGGAGATCTCTTCAGTGATGTCCGGAGATACGTGACACACGTGTGGATCACCGCTAGAGGAATCCTACACTTGGATTCTACGACGCAACGGAGGATCACCGAATCGTGACCGGACACATCAACGAAGAAATAATTCCAACAAGGTAATTCTTATGTATTAATTAAATTAATTATAATCAACATATGATGATCCTCCTCAAGGGTTCCAGGACTCTTCTTTTATTTTCGTTCTTCGTTCTATTCCGAAGATTCGGCGTTTTATATCATGACGGATCTCAGATTGAACGTTGTTTAACGTTAAAATTAAAGTTGGGCAAACCCACCAATGCGCTTCCGCTACGCCCGGAACCTTCAAGTGGTATCAGAGCGGTCATATCGTTGGTTATAATTATTTAGTTTTTTGTTGGTGATTTACGCATTTAATAATTTAGTTATTTCAATTCATGTTTAATCATTCTGGAAATCTGAATATCGAGATCTATTCCTCCTCTCTCGTTTCTCGTTCACCTCACAGAAACGGATTTTTCTTTTAATTTTGATTAAAATAAAATAGAGGAACTCATCCGGAGGAGCCAAATGTTTCTGTCTGTATAACACTAGAATACACGGCGTGTATTCGGAAGTACACACCGTGTAGTCTAGGTTCAATGCATTGACTGATCCGCCAAATCAGGCCGTGTATTGGATTCTTTCTAAGAATTTAAGACACCGTGTGTTGACCAGAAACAGGTGGCACACGGTTTCCGGAATACATGTCGTGTGGTCCAATGAACACGGCGTGTAGTCCCTTCGGGTTAGGGTTGGGTCGTGTACTCCGTACATAGCCTGCCCGACTGGAAACCGTGTAACGCGGAAACTACACGGCGTGTGTCCCACTGTACACGCCATGTACTCCGAAAATTTCTGAAGTACATTAACACGCCCTATCCCCGGGCGTGTACTTCGGATGGACGGTGAAGAAAAGGTACACACCGTGTAGTCGGAACTACACGCCGTGTACTCACCCAAATTACGCAAATTTATTAAAATTTATTATTATATTATACAAACCCTTGAGACGTGTACCATGGTGCAGGCGTAAAGCTGAGGCACAACATGTGATAGGTGTTTTATATATATGTGTTTAATTTAACATCTGCGTAATAAATGGGAATTCGCTAGGTTGCCTCCAAGGTACAAGTTACGTACAAGGATAATTTTAAATGAATTTATTTGTTTAAAATTATGATGGATGAGAATCTCAAGGAAATTCAGAAAAAGGGATTTAAGATAAATGGATTGATTAATTAAAGATAATTAATTGATTCGAGCGTGATTTATCTTAAACAAGAACGATTAAAGAATTGAATGCTAGTTTTATTTATGCGTAAATATCGTTGCATGTATGGATGATCATGAGCTAGACCAAGACTTTTGTATGTAAATGGTTTCCTTTAATTTATTTATTTAAATTAAATTTGTTGGCCTGCGAGCCATCTCCTCATTAATATGTAGGGCCTGCGCGCCCAAGGATTCTTTTATGTAAAAACCCCTTTTTTCCCTCACCTGCGTGTGAGATAAATGCATATGTAATTGATGGAGCTCCCAAGCTAGTGGAGGCGGCTCAAGTCAGGAGCCAAGGTGAAACCAATCCAAGGAGATACAAAGGTGGATAGGTGGAAAGCTGTAAACACGAACCCGAAAGGTTCAAGGTGTTTCTCCCCTAGGTCTTGGGTTAGTTTATCAACCGCTAGATAAAATAACCAATAGAAAAGCTCATGATCATACCATTTATTTTATTTATGTTAGTTGCATGGTTTATTTATTGTGGGTGTGTTCTCACGATCACACAATTAATGAATTCAACGAGCATGCAAGATGGAACTAAAATAAGATTGGATTATACGTAAATATTATCTTAGACATGGTTAATCACTTAAGTATATCCCACTTAATATTAACAAGCATGTAATCAAAGATAATAAAATGGCAATTTACGTATATGGATAAAATCGCTCAAAATAAATATTAAGTTGGCATAGCCTTCCATAATCTTGGTTAGAATCGAACCATAGTTCAAAGTGCTTGACCAACCCTAGTTGGGGTGCTTTCAATTATCGGGGAATTCTAATTCAAGGTTTTGGGTTGACTTGACTTGGTTCGCATCAAGGGTTGACTGCCACAGCAGGACTTGGTGTGACCAAGAGGCAAAGATTGAGGAAATCCAAAAAGGATTTCAGGATTGGGGAGTCCACTCAGCGGATCAAGGAACTGCGAGTTAATGCAGTTGGCATTTGGAATTCCTACCTAAAACCCTTCAAGTTGCTTGACCAACCCTAGTTGGGGTAATACGAAGGGCAATATGGATCCTTGCCACTAGAATATTCACGCAATAGAATATTCTAAAGTCAATGGTGAGGGATATTGGATTTCGATAAAATAGTGGGAGACTAATAAGTATTAATTTATTTATTTGTCTCAATTTTTATAAAGTACTAAACCTTTGCTCATCTTAAATTGTAGAAATGGAAAGAAAATGACTTCAAACATATCATTTCGCACCATACTCGAAAAAGAAAACCTTCTCACCGGCACCAATTTCCAAGAGTGGCAGAGGCGTTTACGCGTCGTCCTTCGCCACGAAAGGAAATTATATGTGCTGGAAGAGCCAATTCCAGTTGTGCCTGGGAAAGAGGCTAGTGATGAGGAATTATCTCTCTACATGAAACACATGGATGATGCCACAGATGTCCAGTGTTTCATGCTATCGGCCATGTCTAATGAGCTCTTGAAGCAACATAAAAACATGGATGCGTATAGCATGATCTCTCACCTTAAAGATCTCTACCAAGAGAAGGCGAGACAGGAGAGGTATGAGATCTCCAATGCTTTGTTTACCACGAAGCTTGGAGAGTCTGCGCCAGCTGGGCCTCATGTGGTCAAGCTTATTGGCTACATTGAACGCTTGGACATCTTAGGGATTAAATTCCCAGATGAGTTGCGTACATATCTCATCCTATCATCATTGCCCAAGACCTTCTCTAGCTTCATTGTCAACTATAACATGAGCGGCAATGAGAAGAGTCTATCGGAGCTTCTGACCTTGATTCTCCAGGTAGATAAGGAGATGGGGCGTGACAAACCCGTGGTCCTTATGGTGAACAAGAAAAGGAAGGACAAGGTAAAGGGGCCAATGACTTACAAACGGTCTGAAGCCCCCGAGCACCGTCCCTCCAAGAAGGGGAAGATCCAGAGGCAGGGCAAGGAATGGGAAGCAGTGTGTTTTGCATGTGGCAAGCAGGGCCACTGGAAGAGGAACTGCACCCAGAAGCGTGGGGACGCTAAAGGTGCGTTCGTTATCGAGTGCAATCTTTCTATTTCTACACATTGGGTATTAGATACAGCTTGTGGGGCTCACATCTGTATTCAAATGCAGGAACCAAGTAGATTTAGAAAGATCGTTAGAGGAGAGGTGGATCTTCGAGCTGCCAATGGCGCAAGGCTGGCTGCGTTGGCTATTGGCGACTATCACCTCTCATTGCCAACTGGCATGATTTTGGTTTTACAAAACTGTTATTATGTACCTAGTGTTACCAAGAACATAATTTCTGTATCTTGTTTGGATATGGATGGATTTATTTTCAAGTTTGGAAATAAGGGTTGTCTCTTTTATAAGAACAACGTATGTTATGGTATGGCACATTTGAATAATGGTTTGTATGTATTAAATTACGAAAACCAAGTGTTGGCAATCGATAACGAAACAAACTCACATGACTCATACATCACCCAGTTATGGCATCATCGCCTTGGTCATGTGAACGAGAAGCGCTTGACAAAGCTCTGCCAAGATGGCTATTTAGACTCTACTGAGCTAAAACCACTTGATAGATGTCACGCTTGTTTGCAAGGAAAAATGACCAAGCCGCCTTTTGGTGGACAAGGTGAAAGGGCCACAGAGCTTCTAGGATTGGTACACACAGATGTGTGTGGACCATTTCCAGTAGAAGCTAGAGTTGGATATTCTTACTTTATTACTTTTACTGGTGATTTGAGTAGATATGGATATGTCTACTTAATGAGGTATAAGTCAGAGTCCTTAGAGAAATTTAAGGAATTCAAGAATGAAGTAGAGAATCAACTTGGTAAGAAGATAAAGAAGCTTCGATCGGATCGAGGTGGAGAATATCTGAACCAAGAGTTCATCGATCTTCTACGGGAGTCTGGGATTCTATCTCATCTCACTCCTCATTATACACCACAGTGGAATGGTGTTAGTGAAAGGAGGAACCACACCTTGTTGGACATGGTGAGGTCGATGATGAGTCATGCGGATCTTCCATTATCCTTTTGGGGATATGCATTACAAACTGCAGCATACACATTAAACCGAGTACCAACTAAGGCGGCAAATGGAATTCCATCCGAGTTATGGAATGGAAGGAAACCCACTTTGTCGCACACACGTGTATGGGGATGCGAGGCATTTGTTAAGGCCTTCTCAGGCAACAAACTAGCACCCCAGGGCACGAAGTGTATCTTTATAGGATATCCCAAGGAAACAAAAGGATATTACCTATATAACCCCCAAGACAAGAAAGTGATTGTCGCCAGACAAGCCGTATTTCTTGAGAGGGAGAACATCCTCAAGAAGGATAGTGAGAGCAAGATAGACTTCGACGAAGTTGATGCTCAAGATACACAGGAGTTGGTACAGGAAAAAGTTCCACAGGTCCCCGTGGAAGAGGTTCCAGAAACACAAGTACTGCGTATGAGCTCAAGAGAGGTAAGGGAACCAGAGAGATTTGGTTTCCTAGTCACCGAGGATGGTGAATCATTATTGTTGGACAATGATGAACCTCTATCCTACAAGGAAGTAGTAGAAAGCTCAGAAGCTGCAAGATGTCTAGAAGCTATGAATTCTGAGATGGATTCCATGTATCAGAACCAAGTTTGGGTTCTGGTCAATGAGCCAGTTGATGTAAATCCTGTTGGATGCAAATGGGTATTCAAAAGAAAGTTGGACATGGAAAGTCAAGTTAGCACCTATAAAGCAAGGCTAGTGGCTAAAGGATTCAGACAGCATCAAGGAATTGACTATGATGAAACCTTCTCTCTAGTTTCCATGTTTAAATCTATAAGAATCATACTTGCCATAGCAGCTTACCATGACTATGAGATTTGGAAGATGGATTTCAAAACAGCATTTCTTAACGGGAACCTTCAAGAAGATGTCTATATGACACAACCAGAAGGGTTTGTGACACCAGGTGAAGCCAAACGGGTTTGCAAGTTGCAGAAATCCATTTATGGATTAAAGCAAGCATCTAGGTCATGGAACATTCGATTTGATGAAGCCATAAAGGAATTTGGTTTCATTAAGAATGAATGTGAGCCATGTGTTTATAAGCGGTTTAATGGGAATGCGGTCGTCATCCTAGTGGTATATGTTGATGACATATTGATTATTGGAAACGACGTACCAGCCTTACAGTCAGTTAAGGACTGGTTGAACAAGTGTTTCTCCATGAAGGACTTAGGAGAAGCAACCTACATTCTAGGGATCAAGATCATTCGTGATAGATCCAAGAGGCTGCTTGGACTAAGTCAGGGTACATACATTGACCAGATACTAAAGAGATTTTGTATGGAAAAATCCAAGAGGGGATTGGTTCCAGTGTCACATGGCTTACATCTTTCTAAGAAAATGTGTCCCCAGACACAACAGGAGAAAGATAGGATGAGTAAGATCCCATACGCTTCGGCTATAGGATCCATCATGTATACCATGTTATGTACCAGGCTTGATGTTGCCTATGCACTGAGCATGGTAGGCAGATATCAAGTAGATCCAGGAGAATAGCATTGGACTGCTGTTAAGACTATCCTTAAGTATCTGAGAAGAACTAAGGATATGTTCCTGGTGTATGGAGGAGATGAGGAGCTTGTCATCAGAGGGTATGCTGATGCTGGTTTTCAAATATATCAGAATGATCTGAAGTCGCAATCTGGATATGTTTTTTGTCTCAATGGAGGAGCTGTGAGCTGGAAGAGTTCAAAGCAGCCAGTTGTCGCTGATTCTACAGTGGAGTCCGAGTATATAGCGGCTTCTGATGCAGGCAAAGAATCCGTTTGGATTTGGAACTTTGTCCAGGAGCTTGATGTGGTTCCTAGCAGTAAAGATCCCATTACATTGTATTGTGATAATACTGCAGTGGTGGCTCTTGAAAAAGAACCAAGGTCACATCAACGGATAAAGCACATACTCCGGAAGTATCACCTCTTGAGGGATTTCTATCAAAGGGGTGAAGTTGCAGTGAGCAGAGTGTCCACGGAAGAGAACATGGCGGACCCCATGACTAAAGGCCTATCTCAACAGAAGCATGAATATCATGTGAGAGCTAGCGGGTTAAAGGTTGTTATCAGTTGGCTCTAGTCCAAGTGGGAGTCTGTTGGAGTTGGTGGTCTAGAACCAACTACTTTGTAATTTATTCATTAAATAAAAGCCTTATCACATCTTGATTGTTCTTCTGTGTGACATGTCATGTGATAATGTCCTAAGGACAGCTGTTTCATTAAAGGGTCGTAGCGGATCCCTGCTATGATGAGAACCCGGAAGTGCCATAACACTGTTCTTGAATGTATGTTCTATGGCCGGATGATATTATTTGAGGGACATAAATAATACAGGTCATTAGGGGTGAGGACTCATAAAACTTTGAGGCACCTTCTCATGGTGTGCGCCCTTGGTAATATCCAGGAGGATATTATGAGAACGAGACCCGCCAGTAGGAAATCCACATTTCATAGTGTCATTGGATGTTCCTATCTACGGACGTGTGTATTGATCCTTAGACTTTAAGATTATTATTAATGGGTATTACAACTCGCGCACTTAGATGTATTGATGAAAACTGTGACGACACACTATTCGCAGCGAGGTAGGATACGTTGGGTGCGTCACGAGTAATACCGCATTAATAGATAATGCGAGAAAGGATTTGTCCCTTTCGTTCCATAACAGAAGTAGATATCTCAGGCCCTTTGATGGAATTGATATATCCTAAATAAATCCATGGCCATGGTAAGGTATGGGCAAGTTCAATTCCGGGAAGTCAAAGAAAGAATAATCAAGCACATGGGTTGATGGAACTAGCATGCAACCCGCTTGATTGTAGATATCGAGACAAAGGGATTATATTACACGGTAAGCGTTCGTAGGAGGTAACACGTCATTGCGGTGTTAACTTCTTTCTCTATGGGTGCCTTGGCATGTTGCTAGACGCTAACCTTGGACTTTAGGCAGGCTCAGCCTAATGCCACTGAGAAAGAGGCCTAGAGGGTCACACACTAAGTGTGTCCATGTATCTCAGTTAAATATTAATTTAAAAAGTTAAATAAATATTATTCCCGACTATGGTTTAATAATTATTTAAGGATATCTGGTCGCATTTATTTTGACACTAGTTATTCGAGAGAATATACTGTGGATAAAATAATATATTTATTAGCGAGTAATGCAGTTACATTTATTTAAGAAATAAATAGTCATTACTCAAGGTCTAATAAATGTGGTGGAGAAAAATGGAAAATAAAAGTACACACCGTGTATATTAAATATACACGCTGTGTAGTTTTATGGAAAACAAGTACACGCCGTGTATTAATTATTACACGCCGTGTAGTTTTTCCAATTGGGATTTTGAGGATTTAATATTGTTTTATTAAATGATATTTATTATAATCTGCGTGGGCGCATGTCAAGGAATTAATAATTCGACATGGGGGCTTTCAATAAGAGTTAATGAAATAAATAAAACGCGTAACGCATTTATTTATTGTCATAACTCTATTAACCTCAAACATGATTATAAATATCCTCGCAACCCCAACATTTTTTGAGAGCCATTGTTGTGCACAATGGATTTGGAAATACTCTCAAGCCAAGAGAGAATTCCCTTTCCACCAAGAACGCCCTCAAGTTACGAGAGCAAGATCCTCCACCGGATCAAGGCGGTCGAAGGCGGACATCGCAAGCGAAGGTTCTTCTGCGCTAGCACCCGGAGATCTCTTCGGTGATGTCCGGAGATACGTGACACACGTGTGGATCACCGCTAAAGGAATCCTACACTTGGATTCTACGATGCAATGACGGATCACCGAATCGTGACTGGACACATCAACGAAGAAATAATTCCAACAAGGTAATTCTTATGCATTAATTAAATTAATTATAATCAACATATGATGATCCTCCTCAAGGGTTCCAGGACTCTTCTTTTCTTTTCATTCTTCGTTCTATTCCGAAGATTCAGCGTTTTATATCGTGACAGATCTTGGATTGAACGTTGTTTAACGTTAAAATTAAAGTTGGGCAAACCCACCAATGCGCTTCCGCTGCGCCCAGAACCTTCAGATACTACATATACAAACCCTCTAAAAAAGAAAGTGATTGTCACTATACAAGATGTATTTTTTGAGAGGGAACACATCCTCAAAAAATATAGTGGGAGAAATATTGAATTCAATGAATTCAATTCTCAAGATAAACAAGAGCTGGTATAGGAATGGATTCCAAAGGTCCTCATATAATAATTAGTTCCTGAAATACAAGTACTTCATAGGAGAACTAGAGAGGTAAGAGAACCAGAGAGATATGGTTTTCTAGTCACCAAATATGGTGACTCATTATTGGTTGACAATGATGAACGTATCTCCAACAAAGAGGCAGTCAGTGGATTAGAAGCTGTAAGATGGTAAGAATCCATGAATTATGAAATGGATTCCATGTATTATAACCAAGTTTGGGTTTTGGAAAATGCACTAGTTGATGTAAATCCCATAAGGTGCAAATAGGTATTTAAGTGAAAACTATACATGGAAGGTAAATTAAATACCTATAAAGAAATTATAGTGGATAAAGGGTTTAAAAAAGATAAGGAGTTAACTATAATGAAACATTTTCACCAGTTTCCATGTTTAAATCCATCAGAATTATACTTGCTATAATAGCTTACCATGACTATGAAATTTGGTATATGGATTTCAAAACTTCTTTCCTTAATGGGAACCTTCAGGAAGATGCCTATATGACACAATTAGAAGGGTTTGTGACTCCATGTGATTAAAAATATTATTTGAAAGTTGCAGAGATCTATTTATAGATTCAAGAAAACATCTAGGTCATGGAAAATTTGATTCGATGAAGCTATAAAATAATTTGGTTTCATTAAGAACAAATGTGAGCTATGTGTTTACAAGAAGTTTAGTGGAAATTAAGTCATTAATATAGTAGTATATGTTGATGAAATATTAATTATTGGAAATGATATACCCGTCTTATAATCTATTAAGGACTGGTTAAACATGTGTTTATCCATGAAGGACTTAGGTGAAGCAGCCTATATTCCAGGGATTGAGATCATTTGTGATATATCTAAGAGGATTCTTAGACTAAGTCAAATTATATATATTGACTAGATAATAAAGAGATTTGGTATAGAACAATCCAAGAGTGTATTATTTCTAGGGTCACATGGTATACATATTTCTAAGAAAATGTGTCATCATACACAAAATGAGAAAGAGTGAATGAGTAAGATCCCATATGCTTCACCGATAGGACCAATCATGTATTCCATATTTTGTACTACACTTGATGTTTTCTATGCATTGATCATGGTAGGAATATATTAAGAAGTTCCAGGAGAATAATTTTGGTATACTATTAAGGCTATCCTCAAGTATCTGAGAAGAAAGAAGGATATATTCCTCATGTATGGAGAAGACAAGGAGCTAGTAATCAGGGGTTATACTAATGCTAGTTTTCAAATAGATCAGAATGATCTGAAGTCTAAGGAACCGACCTTATTACATACATAATCTTGAATTTAGTCAAGAAAATACTTCCTTTTACATTGAAGATATTTTCAAGTTTAGAGATTTAGAGAATTAGGACAATACATTCATGACATTACACATTATTACAGAGTGGATACCATAAAAACAGTTTCCATTTTTTTCAAAATATAAAACATTAAAACTTAAAACAAGACTCCTTGACAATTCTTAAACATTTAACACAGCTTCCTTCCTTGTATTACACATCCATTAACCTATTAAAAATAATTTAAAAACTTGGTATGAGCACAAAATCTCAGTAAGGGATGGAAAAGAAGGAAAGATCACATTAGTCCATGAATACTCGTAACATGTGAAAGCATTTTCAAAAGACATTATTGTCACCCATATATACTTAATTTGTGTAGCATGAGATTTACAAAAGATCCACACAAAACATGAGAATATAAATATAATCATAAAGTTATCTTGGGGCATTACTTACATAATCTTTTAACCATTCTTGGCTACCTTATAATTTGCAACCCTCACGGCTACCTTACTTTGTGTAACCATCGCAGTTACACTTGGAGTAACCATACGGCCGACCTCCAACTTACTCATACCCAATGAATTTTAGGGAAATATAGGTCCCAACCTTCATCATAAATAATTCCCAAGAACCAAAACATAATCATAAAACATGAATAATTCCATAAAAACATTACTTTTGGAATTTTGTAAAACCGAATTTAAAAAGAGAATTTTAAAGGAAACACCTTATAAATATCATACAATTGAAGAGATCCTTAATATAGTGGATGTAGTATGTATATATACTGTAAATACACATAATAAAACATAATATAAATAGAACCCATCACACAAACAATTTAAATAGTATATAAATAATGAAGTATAAGGTTAACCCAAAGAATGGAAATCGGGTTAAGAATTCCCTTACCTCAGGTTTTTCTTACTTAAAACTTGTTTAAAACTCCTGTATAATGGTTAAAAGAGTGTTATTAATATTTTAAAGAAATATTTTCATGTTTATAACATCTTATATGATCATTTCATAACATCATTTCACCCTTAATTGTTAGTATTTTTCCCGTGCACTGTTTTTGGGTGAATTCTTTACATGATTTCTATGATTGGTTCATGGTGGACATTCTTGTCGATTGGAAGTGAAACTCCAAAATTGGAATGGAGTAGTATTTACATATATCTAGTAACATAAATTATTCCATTTATCATTTTGAATTATTACATGAGGATGATTCATAAGTTAGAACATTAATTATGTTCGTTTAGATCATTTTAGTGGTTCTTTGATAATAACAACCTCGTTTTATATTATAAATTAGAACCATGAGTAAAAAAGAATTACAGAACCATGGGTGAGTCATAACACATATATTATAACCTGGTTCAATCATAAAAATGGTTTGATGACCATACTTTAAGGAATTAATGAAAATTGAAATCACATCGTCCACGATGTCGGTAATTCGACACATCACGGATAATATTTTAATTCTTTGAATAAGTGGGGGAGGAAGAAAAAAATGATGATTAATTTTCCATGAACATGAGAGCATCAAGAATATACAAGATTCTAGAGCTTTCATGCCTCTTGGTTAAGAGGAGGTGAGGAAAGAAGAAGAAAAGAAAGGAATCTTAAAATAAAAGAAAACTTGATAAATTTCCCATGAAAATTCGGCAGCCTAACGGCGTCTCTTAAAATTTCATAAAAAAATAGTTTGATGAGAGGAAGGGGATATCTCATCATTAATACATAATATGGTTATTAAGGGGGGATATTTAATGAAATATCCCATTATAAGCCAAAGGTAATGGAAGAGAATAACATAAAATGAAAGAAAAGAAAGAAAATAAAAGAGGATGTTTACCTCTTGATCTCTTCTCCTTGAGATCCTCCTTAAGGACTTTGGTTTTGGTCTTTTGGTGAGACCAGAAGATCTAGGACGTGGGTAAGAATATTGGGGAGGTAATTTGGTAGAAATTAGGCAATGCTCAAGGCTTGAGAGGTATGGGAGGAAGAGGGGAGTGAGGGTGGTATTTATAGTGGAGGGGAGGGGGTATTTTTCATTATTTTAATCATTATTAAAATATTTTTGCTCAAGACTATGAATAATCTTAATTCATGTGACCCCAAATAGTAAAAATGGTATGTGAGTTCTAACCAAGTGGTCTTACATCATCCTTGAATCACCTATGATGCAATAAATTAAGTATTTATCACTTATCGTATTTTATCGTATTTTACTATTCATAAAAAATTCCTGAATTTCAGAAAAATCCCAAAAATTTACCCTAACCATTTTTCGACGTGTAGAATTAAAAAAATGAATTCCATTTTTGAAAAATAATTTTCTAAATATTATTAATTTAATTTTTAAATAAAATCATGCTTAATTCAAAAATTAACAATTCTAATTCTATAACTACTTCTTTATCATAGTGAAAAATTAACCTAGATGCTATTATCTTAAAGCATTAATAAAATAAAATAATAATAAAATTTACTATTCATTAGGGTCATATAACTATTCATAAGGGTATGTTACTATTCACCAAAAAACAAGTTGGTTCTAAAAGACTCCAAATAACACACTGAACACAATTGTAGATGACAATTTCTTGAAATTCAGAACATAGAAGTAGAAAAGTTATGTTTTAAAGGCTAATTAAAAATATCTACTAAAAAAATTTCCATGCATTTATATTTATTTTTATAAAAACTTGGGGTGTTACATTATCCCCACCTTCTTAAAATTGCGTCCTCGCAATTTTATTTACTTATTAAACAACTGAGGGTACTTTTCCCTCATAGCATTTTCAGACTCCCATGTTGCTTCTTCAACCATGTGGTTTCTCCACAAAACCTTTACCAGGTGTATTACCTTATTCTGCAATACCTGTTCCCTTCGATCAAGAATCTGAACTGGTTTCTCTTCATAATAAAATTTCTCTTCCAGTTGAACTGCTTCTGGGCTCAAGACATGTGATGAATCTGGAACATACTTCCTCAACATCGAAACATGAAAAACATTGTGTACCTGAAACAAACTCAGAGGCAAAGCTACGTGGTATGCAATTGATCCAACTTTCTCCAAGATTTAAAAAGGACCGATGAACTGTGGGCTTATCTTTCCTTTCTTACCGAAACGGATCACACTTTTCCAAGGAGAGACTTTAAGGAAAACATGGTCACCTACCTCGAAAGAGAAGTCATTCCTTCTGTTATCTGCATAACTTTTCTACCTGCTCTGAGATGTCCTCATGTGCTGCTATATCATCCTCACTTTCTCAGCCACTTCTTCAACTAATTCTGGCCCCATCAACTTTCTTTCACCGAATTCATCCCAAAACACTAGAGTCTGACACCGCTTCCCATACAAGGGATCAAAAGGTGCCATCTGAATACTAGAATGAAAACTGTTATTATAATAAAACTAAAATAAATAAAAATTCTGATCCCAACTTCCCTGATAGTCCATTGAAGAAGCTCAAAGAATATCCTCCAAAGTTTTAATCGTTCCTTCTGACTGCTCATCTGATTGAGGATGAAAAGATGTACTGAAATTTAACTATGTACCCAACGACTTCTGAAGTCCCTTCCAAAAGTTAGAAGTGAACCTAGGATCTCATTCATATACAATGGAAATAGGAACTCCATGTAACCTGATAATCTCCTTTAGGTACAATCGAGAAAGCTGATCCAAATACATTGTATCTCGAATTGATTAAAAATGTGCAGACTTTGTTAGCCGATCAACAATAACCCAAATCACATTGTTAACTCCAGAAGTATTTGGTAGTCCCATCACAAATTCCATGGATATATTCTCCCATTTCCACTCTGGCACTTTCAAAGGCTGAAGCATCCCCTTTGGTAACTGCCGCTTTGCTTTAACCTGTTGACACATCAAAAATTTCATGGTAAAATCAGCAATATCTCTTTTCATTCCATCCCACCAATAATACTCCCAAAGGTCTTTGTACATCTTAGTACTGCCATGATGAATAGAAAATGGAGAACTATGAGCTTCACACAACAAATCTTTCTTCAACTGAGAATCACTAGGCACACACAACCTTTTTCCAAATCTTAAAACACAATATTTATCAAGATTAAATTCTGGAAACTTACCCATTTTAACCAATTCTACCTTTTCCTATAACTCACGGTCTTCCTTATGCACTTTCTTAATTCTGTCTGACAACAAAGACTGCAATGAAACCTAAAACAAAACAAAGGTATTCCCTGCACCAACAACTTCTAAGCCAAAATTCATCAAATAATTAATCAAGGGATCATGTTTCAAACATAACATGGTTAATGATGCATGATGTTTCTGACTTAAGGCATCCGCTACTTTGTTTTCTTTTCCAGGGTGGTAATTGATCGTGTAGTCATAATCCTTTATCAGTTCTAGCCATCTTCTCTACCTCATGTTTAATTCCTTATGAGTGAATATATAATTTAGACTTTTATGGTCAGTATATATTTGGCATTTGGTTCCGTATAGATGATGCCTCCAAATTTTCAAAGAAAAAACCACAGATTCCAATTCCAAATCATGTGTGGGATAATTTATCTCATGAGGTTTAAGTTGTCTCAAATCATAGGCAATTACATGATCATTCTACATCAAAACACAACCAATTACCTTAAAATAAGCATCCTTGTAGATGACAAACTCACCATTTCGGGAAGGTAAGGCCAAAACTGGAGCATTCACCAATCTCTTCTTCAGTTCCTGAAAACAAACATCACATTCCTCTGTCCAAACAAATTTAACCACTTTCCGTGTTAAATTAGTTATCGGGATAGATAATCGTGAAAATTTCTTAACAAACCATCGATAATAACTTGCTAAGCCCAGAAAACTACGAATCTCTGTAACATTTGTGGGTTTTGGCCATTCATCAACTACTTTTTTTTTGGTAGGATCAACTATTATTCCATCCTTATTTACAATGTTCCCAAGAAAAGAAATCTGTTGCAACCAAAAATCACACTTGATGAATTTTCCAAATAGTTTCTTTTCTTTTAAAGTATGAAAAACAACCCTTAGATGTTTTTCATGCTCCTCTTTATTTTTAGAAAAAACCAGAATTTCATCAATAAATACAACCACAAACTTATCCAAGAACTCATGAAATACTCTATTCATAAGATTTATGAATACATAAGGTGCATTAGTTAATCCAAACGGCATAACAACAAATTCATAATGTCCATATCCAGTACGAAAGGCTGTTTTCAGGATGTCATCCTCCTTCACCTTCAACTGATGGTATCCAGATCTCAAGTCAATCTTGGAAAAGTATTATGCTCTCTGGAGCTAATCAAACAAATCATCAATATGAGGCAAAGGATACTTGTTTTTAATAGTGATGTTATTCAAAGCTCTATAATCAATGCAAAGTCTCATGGAACCATCTTTCTTTTTAACAAACAAAACAGGGGCTCCCCATGGTGAAGTGCTAGGACGAATGAAGCCTTTGTCAAGCAAATCCTGCAACTAATTTTTCAATTCAAGAAGTTCTATTGGAGCCATACAATATGGGGGTTTTGAAATTGGCTTAGCATCAGGAACTAAGTCAATTGTGAATTTGACTTCTCGATCAGGTATGACACCAGGTAACTCATCAGGAAAAACATCAAGGTATTCATTTACCACTGGCACATCATTAATTTGAATAGTTCCCTTGTTTTTAACAATATGAGCAAGATAAATTTCATTTACATCTTTCAATAGTTTCTCAGATTCCTGATATGTTATCAATTGTATGGGTTCATTCTTGTATACAAATTGAAACTCTTTCTGAAAAACAACTAATTTAGCTCTACAGTCAATCTTAGCATGATAATTAGAAATCCATTCCATCCCCAGAATAACATCAAACTCGACTAAGGGTAAAACAACAAGGTTTGCAGGTAAAGTCTTTACACATACCATAACAGAAATATTCTTATAATTCCTCTTTTCTATAACATTTCCCCCTAGTGTTTTAACAACAAGTTCAGGTCTCATTTATTGAGGTGATATTTCCAATTTACCAGAAAATTTCTCAGAGATGAAGGAATGTGTAGACCCCGTATCAAACAAAAATTTAGAAAAATCTGAGTGAACAAACAAAGTACCTGATAAAAATTCATTTGATGGCCCAACATCTGCTGACGTAGTCGCAAAGGATCTCACTACACATTTCTTCTTGTATTCTATCTTCTTTGCATCATTAGGATCTCTCTTTGGGCAGGCGTTTTCATAGTGACCTATCTCACCACATTTAAAACACTTTACAGTTTGCTTATCAAGATTATTCTTAGGATCATTTTCATTGCAATCTTGGGCCATATATCCAAACTTACCACATTTAAACCACTTCCCAGTTTTTATAAGACATTCCCTCGGGTGTTTCATTCCACACTTTTCACAAACTGGAAATTGGATTTTCTTACCATCAGATTTATTTGGTTGATTCTTACCCATTGCTTGCCAACTGGACCACTTCTTCTCTTTATTTCCAAAATGCACGTGATCATCAAAAAACTCCATCTATGCCCTCTCATCACATCAGAAAAGTTTCTCATAACTTTTGAATTCATGAGAGGCCAACGCCCTTCGATACCTTTGCTTTAATCCTGAGTAAAAGCAGTTGATTTTGCTATCAAGATCCAGAATAAGATTTGGATCATACCTCGCCAGTCGGGTGAAGTTCGCTTCATACACAACCATTGAATCCTCCTCCTTCTGTTTCAATTCAAGGAATTGCTTCTCCATTCTTAGTCGCACCACCTTAGGAAAATATTTTTCAAGGAAAAAACTTTTAAATTCATCCCACTCTAAGGAATCAAAATCCTATCTACCCCTAATATTCCTTACCATTGACCACCACTGATCTGCTTCCCCTTCAAAATTATAAATGGAAAGACTTACCTTTTGATTGTCTGAACATCCCATAACATCGAATATCTTTTCAAGGGATTTGATCCATCCTTCAGCTGCTACTGGGTCAGAAGATCCATTGAATGCAGGAAGATGTTGTCTCATAAAATGTTCCTCTACTGTCATGTTCCATTGTGGTAAATTTATTGGTTCTGTTGCATGGATTCCACAACCATTTATTGCATGCGTTAGCTGATCCATTACTGTCACAAACTGCTTAGTTCCAATCCTTACTAGTCTAGGCTGTAGTTCTGGAAGGATGTCATTATGTCGGTGCCTCTCCCATTCAGCATCCCTGTTCCTTATACGGACAACCATTATGAACAAACATGTCTTATATTAAGCAACATGGTAATATTAAAATACTAAAACAATTCAAATTAAACATAGAGTGAAAATCATTTATGGTATTCTATTAACATCACCCTAACCCCTAAAGTTATCTAAACCATCCTCTGATACCAACTATAAGGACCCGACCTTATTACATACATAATCTTGAATTTAGTAAAGAAAAATCTTCTGTTTAAATTGAATATCTTTTTAAGTTTATAGCTTTAGAGAATTAGGACAATACATTCATGACATTACACATTATTACAGAGTGGATACCATAAAAACAATTTCCATTTTTTTCAAAATATAAAACATTAAAACTTAAAACAAGACTCCTTGACAATTATTAAACATTTAACATGGCTTCCTTGTATTACGCATCCATTAACCTATGAAAAATCATTTAAAAACCTGGGATGAGCACAAAATCTCAGTAAGGGATGGAAAAAAAGGAAAGATCACATTAGTCCATGAATACTCGTAACATGTGAAAGCATTTTCAAAAGACATTCTTGTCACCCATATATAATTACTTTGTGTAACATAAGATTTAAACAAGATCCAAACAAAACATGATAATATAAATATAATCATAAAGGTATCTTGGGGAATCACTTACATAATCTTGTAACCATTCTTGGCTACCTTATAATTTGTAACCCTCACGGCTACCTTACTTTGTGTAACCATCGCATTTACACTTGGAGTAACCATATGGACGACCTCCAACTCACTCATACCCAATGAATTGGAAAGAAATATAGGTCCCACCCTTCATCATAAATAATTCCCAAGAACCAAAACATAATCATAAAAACATGAATAATTCCATAAAAACATTACTTTGGAATTTCGTAAAACCGAATTTAAAAAGAGGATTTTAAAGGAAAGCCCCTTATAAATATCATAAAATTGAAGAGAGACTTAATAGAGTGGATAGAGTATATATATATACTGTAAATACACATAATAAAACATAATATAAATAGAACCCATCACAAAAACAATTTAAATTGCACATAAATAATGAAGTATAAGGTTAACCCAAAGAATGGAAATCAGGTTAAGAATTCCCTTACCTCGGGTTTGTCTTACTTCCAACTTGTTTAAACCTCCTGTATAATGGTTAAAAGAGTGTTATTAATATTTTACAGAAACATTTTCATGTTTATAACATCTTATATGATCATTTCATAACATCATTTCACCCTTAATTGTTAGTATTTTTCCATTGCACTGTTTTTGGGTGAATTCTTTACATTATTTCTATGATTGGTTCATGGTGGACATTCTTGTCGATTTGAAGTGAAACTCCAGAATTGGAATGGAGTATTATTTAAATATATCCAGTAACATAAATTATTCCATTTATCATTTTGAATTCTTACATGAGGATGATTCATAAGTTAGAACATTAATGATGTTCGTTTAGATCATTTTAGTGGTTCTTTGATAATAACAACCTTGTTTTATCTTATAAATTAGAACCATGAGTACAAAAGAATTATAGAACCATGGCTGAGTCAAACACATATATTATAACCTGGTTCAATCATAAAAATGGTTTGATGACCATACTTGAAGGAATTAATGTAAATTGAAATCACATCATCCATGATGTTGGTAATTCGACACATCACGGACAATATTTTAATTCTTTGAATAAGTGGGGGAGGAGAAAAATAATGATGATGAATTTTCCATGAACACGAGAGCATCTAGAATATACAATATTCTTTATATTTCATGCCTCTTGGTTAAGAGGAGGTGAGTAAAGAAGAAGAAAATAAAGGAATCTTAAAATAAAAGAAAACTTGATAAATTTCTCACGAAAATTCGGCAGCCTAACGACGTCTCTTAAAATTTCATAAAAATAGTTTGATGAGAGGAAGGGGATATATCATCATTCATAAATAATATGGGAAGTAAGGGGGGATATTTAATGAAATATCTCATCATAAGCCAAAGGGAATGGAAGAGAATAACATAAAATGAAAGAAAAGAAAGAAAATAAAAGAGGATGTTTACCTCTTGATCTCTTCTCCTTGAGATCCTCCTTAAGGACTTTGGTTTTGGTCTTTTGGTGAAACTAGCAGCTCTAGGACATGGGGAAGAAGATTGGGGAAAGAATGGCAAAAATTAGACAATGCTCAAGGCTTGAGAGGTGTGGGAGGAAGAGGGGAGTGAGGGTGGTATTTATAGTGGAGGAGAGGGGGTATTTTTCATTATTTTAATCATTATTATAATATTTTTGCTCAAGACTATGAATAATCTTAATTCATGTGACCCCAAATAATAAAAATGGTATTTGAGTTTGAACCAAGTGGGATTACATCATCCTTGAATCACCTATGATGCAGTACTTCAAGTATTTATCACTTATCATATTTTATCATATTTTACTATTCATCAAAACTTCTTGAATTTCAGAAAAATCCCAAAAATTTACCCTAACCATTTTTCAACGTGTAGAATTCAAAAATGAAGTCCATTTTTGAAAAATAATTTTCTAAATATTATTAATTTAATTTTTAAATAAAAGCATACTTAATTCAAAAATTAATAGTTCTAATTCTACTACTTCTTTATCATAATGAAAAATTAACCTAGGTGCTATTATCTTAAATCCTTAATAAAATAAAATAATAATAAAATTTACTATTCATTAGGGTCATATCACTATTCATATTACTATTCATAAGGGTATGTTACTATTCACCAAAAAAACAAGTTGGTTCCAAAAGACTTCAAATAACATACTGAAAAGAATTGTAGTTGACAGTTTCTTGAAATTCAGAACATAGAAGTAGAAAAGTTATGTTTTAAAGGCTAATTAAAAATATCCACTAAAAAAAGGTCCATTCATTTCTATTTATTTTTAGAAAAACTTGGGGTGTTACATGAAGTCGCAATCATGATATGTTTTCTGTCTCAACAGAGAAGTAGTGAGCTCGAAAAGTTCAAAGTAGCTAATTATCATGGATTCTATAGTAGAGTCTGACTATATAATAGCTTTTGATGTAGCCAAGTAATCCATTTGGATGTTAAACTTTTTCCAGGAGCTTGATGTGATACCTAACAGTAAATACCTTATCACATTGTATTGTGATAAAATTACAGTGGTGGATCATGAAAAAGAGACAAGGTCATACCAATGGACAAAGCACATACTCCGAAAGTACCACCTATTGAGGGATTTTTATCATAGGGGTGAAGTTTTAGTAAGCAAAGTTCCCACATAAGAAAAGGTGGTAGACCCCTTGTTTAAATGCCTATCTCATCAAAAGCATGAGTATCATGTGAGATCTAGTGGACTAAAGGTTGTTAGCAGTTGGTTCTAGTGTAAGTCACTACGGGAAAAACAGTCTTTTGTAATGGGGTATTTGCGACGAGATTAGTTCTCGTCGCAAATAGTCCATCCCAGGGGTTATTTGCGATGGGGGGTTCGTCCTGTCGCAAATAACAAGTTATTTGCGACGGGATTTGGGGTCACGTCGCAAAAGGTAATGCATGCTTTGGCGCGGGATGCGCGCCAAAGCGCGGGAAGGTTATTTGCGATAGGGGGATCCCCCCATTGCAAATAGTGTGTCGGTCGGAGGGTATTTGCGACGGGACCCGTCACAAATACCGGCAGCTGTAAATGAGTTTTTGCGACGGGATGTTGTCCCGTCGCAAAAGGTGTGTCGGCAGATTACCTTTTGCGATAGGCCCCATCACAAATACTCTTTTAACCACCGAAGGCAATTAATGCGGGGAAAGGTATTTGCGATGGGCCCCGTCGCAAAAAGTACTTTTTGCGACGGTAAGCCTGTCGCAACTAATCTAACCTTTATATACCCCCTCCGTTTTTCTTTCTCTTCCTCTCATTTCTCACTTCCTCTCTCTCTCTAAACTCAAATTTTAGAGTGAAAATTTCTCTCAGTTAATTTTTTTTACAGAGAAGTTGTGAAGGCGCTTACATCAATCGGAGATCAAGTTTAAAGGTATTTAAATTTTATTTAATTTAGTATTTATTTAATTTTTTTTATGTTAATTTTAATTATTGTTGATTAGTTGTAATTAAATTAGATTTAAATTGTTTTTTTATCGTTATTTTAGTAATAAATAGTAATAAATAGTAATAATTAGTAGTAATTAGTAATAAACAGTAATAATTAGGAATAAATAGTAATAATTAGGAATAAATAGTGATAATTAGTAATAAATAGTAATAATTAATAATAATTAGTAATAAATAGGAATAATTCGTAATAATTAGTAATAAATAGTAGAATTTAGTAATAAATAGTAGTAATTAGTAATAAATAGTAGTAATTAGTAATAAATAGTAGCAATTAGTAATAAATAGTAATAAATATAAATAATTAGAAATAAATAGGAATAAATATGAATAAATAAGAATTAATAGTAATAATTAGTAATAAATAGGAATAAATAGTAATAATTATCAATAAATAGGAATAAATAGGAATAAATAGTAATAAATAGGAATAAATAAAAATAATTAGTAATAAATAGTAATAAGTAGTAATAAATGGTAATAAATATTAATAAATAGTAATAAATAGTAATAAATAGTAATAAATAGGAATAAATAGGAATAAATAGGAATAAATAGTAATAAATAGTAATAAATAGGAATAAATAGTAATAAATAGTAATAATTAGTAATAATTAGTAATAATTAGTAATAATTAGTAATAATTTGTAATAATTAGTAATAATTTGTAATAATTACAAATAAATAGTAAGAAATAGTAGTAATTTGTAACAAATAGTAAAAAATAGGAACAAATAGTAAAAAAATAGGAACTTATAGGAACAAATAGTAAAAAATAGGAATAAATAGTAATAAATAGTAATAAATAGTAATAATTAGTAATAATTAGTAATAATTAGTAATAATTAGTAATAATTAGTAATAATTAGTAATAATTAGGAATAATTAGTAATAATTGGTAATAATTAGTAATAATTAGTAATAATTAGGAATAATTAGTAATAATTAGGAATAATTAGGAATAATTAGTAATAATTAGTAATAAATAGTAATATTTACACTACTGGAATTTTACACTTTACCAATGGTTGTAAACCATTGGTAAAGGCCTAAAAACTGTTGGTATATAGTATGCCAATGGTTCCCTCAATTGTGGCCAAGTAATGCGTGACAATAGGCCTATACCAACGGTTCTGTGAAAACTATTGGTATAGGTGTCAAAATAGAAGGTATACCAACAGTTTGCTACAAACCGTTGGTATATGTGTGTTACACTTATACCAACAGTTATAAACCGTTGGTATAGAGGGAATATGGCAAGCCATAAGGCTATACCAACGGTTTTGTTATAACCGTTGGAATAAACCTATACCAACGGTTATAACAAACTGTTGGTATAGTTATATTATAGTATCTATACTAACGGTTTTGAAACTGTTGGTATACAATTGCTCAGCTCCACAGCAGCAGGCCCCTATCCCCTCTCCAGACCTGCAACAACACAACAACCCCTCTCCAGACCTTCAACAACACCAATACAAAATCCCCATCCAAAGTATTCAAAATTTATAATTCATTCCAGAATTTAGAAATTTAGAAATTTAGAAATTCAAATGCAATAACACTCATAAGAGAAAAATCCTACATGTTATAGGAAATAAAATAACACCCATAAGAGTATTCCAAATTTAGAATTCATTCCTCACTCAAACTACAACACCAACACACATAAGAGTATTCAAAATTTAGAATTCATTCCTTACTCAAACCACAACACCAATACACACAAGAGAAAAAAACCTACATGTTATAGGAAGCACATGGGATGTTTAGTCATGGTCTTGGGTTGAGTATCTTAAAACCAACTGAAAAACTTGGGTAGAGTGGCAAGGATCATGATACCCATAAGATAGATAATGGTAGTGGTCGTGTGCTTAGACCTAGGATGAGTTATAGGAAGAACATGGGATGTTTATATTCCTCTAATGATTATGTATCCATGTATAAATGGTTCCTAATGTGTTAGTGGGAAACATTGTCCAATCTCGACATATGAGATGGGTTATCAGAATATCCTACATTTTTTTCATAGACTTTTCAATTAGAATAAGGGGGTATGTGGCTAATTGTAATTTTCTCTCCTGGGTGTGATGTGAGATGAATCTCCATCTTGGGTAGTGGGTATGAATATTCAATTAAGTCTTTGGTATTGGGTTCCTAAAGGGAATTTGTTTTGGTCCTAGAACCCACTATTTGAGGATGGGATTGAGGTGATCCATGGGGATATGGTGTCACCATATGTATTCCTCACCATTGGGGTATTTTTATGAGACTTTGAAACTTATTTTTCAAGAATCTATGTGTAGCCGTGTTGACCAATTTGTTATATGGTATGCTTGAGTGTTAATAGGTTTCATATGAAATCACTATATGATATTTATTTGTTGTATGTTGTTGTATAGAATGAATGAACCGTGATTGAGAATTAGAACATGAGTGTTGGTGCATGTTCATGATGGGATGTCGAGATTCATTCCTAATATAATTCATGTTTTTCTATATATACTATGACCCATTATGTTTCAATCTATGCCTTGTGAATATTTTCTTCTAATAACGTATGACCAATAGACCATATTTTATTTTTTATCCCTTAATTTCAAGAATCTATGTGTAGCCTTGTGAAGATTTTCCGTATGTCAGTTATTGTTTTCACTTAAAATGTTGTCCGTTTCAAACAAAAGTGAGACACTTTGAGTGATACCGGTCACACCGTGCCTCGGATTGAGGTGGGGTTGACTCGTACACGTCACAAATGATCCATGGATCATTGGGTGGGGGGCTGTCTGGGGTGGGGGGGCTGTCCGGGGGGGGGCTGTCTGGTGGGTGGGGGGGCTTTTCAGGGTGGGGGGCTGTCCGGGGGGTGCGGGGGGATATCCAGGGGTGAGGGGGCTATCCGGGGTGGGGGGGGGGGGGGGCTGTTCAGAGTGCGTTTTCAGCCACCACAGTCACACGACACCTCCGATTGACGTGTCTTATATCCAAGCATTTCACAATTAACCCACTCTTTGTTTTCGTCTGATTTCATGATATTCTGATGTCGTTCGGCCGGTTTCGACCACCCCACGCACGTTTTTTAAGCGCGCCAAACACCTAAAAATCACATATTCTATCGTGCTACACAAACCGCACGTATGAATGACGTGTCATATTTTTTTACACCTCAAAAATAATAATTAGGGTGTTTTTGTGTGATTTCAATTCATTATGATGTCGTTCGGTATGTATTTGACCGTAAAACACAAGTTTTGACCATTTACAACACGTAGAGTGTGTTTTCGGCCATCGCGGTCACATGACACCTCCTATTGATGTGACGTATGGCCGACCATTTCAAAGTTCACCCACCCTTTGTTGTCATCCTATTTCATGGAATTTCAAGGTCATTCGGCAGATTTTGACCACCCGACGCACGCTTTTCAAGCGTGCCAAACACCTAAAAAACACATATTCAGTCATGTTGCGCAAACAGTTTGTCTGAATGAAGTGTTGTCTCCTCATACACCTCAAGAATAATAATTATGGTGTTTTGTGTGATTTCAATTCATTCTGATGTCATTTGGGATGCATTTGACCGTTAAACGCATGTTTTGGCCATTTACGACAGGCGGAGTGCATTTTCGGCCACCGCGGTCACACTGTAACGACCCGAAATTTTAAATAAATATTGTTTCCTAATTTTATGTGTTATTTTATTTTATTTTTATACTCAACAAAAATGTTTCATTTGATAACATGAGTATAATTAAAATGAGACTATTGGGTTTTGACTGTTATTTGACCATTGGTCAATATGACCGCTGGAAACTAAACGTTTTGACTATTGTCTCTAAATACAAGCAATCTTGGTTAATTAATATAGAAAGAAGATTCGATGGCCTCACCCAGTAGTCTGGGACCGATCGAAGCCCATCTAACAGAACTTGGGAAGGAGGTAGCACCACTGGGCTTTGCTTTGGACCAAACCCAAGCTGAACTTCATTGTATAAAGCTAGAACGGGATCGCCTTCGCGAGAAGTTCAAACTGATAGAAATTACTACTCGTGCGATGTTGGCAGAGCCTCCCTCGGATTCTCTCACCTTAGCACACCTTACACTTAGGTCCTATGCTGGTGTGATAAGGGGCTATGTAAGGAGACTGTAACTGTCTTGTGTAATCCTTTATTTTAAATAAAAATTTCGATTTTTTATGAATTTTCAAATGACCAGATAAATATAGTATGCATATTTTTGATGAATTTTAGAAAAAGGATATTTTAAATATGTTTATGTAAACCCTAAATAATTAAAAATGTGTAATGATTTTCAAAAAATGGTCTTCTACAATTATGTTCAGTATGAAATTTAGAGTCTAATAAGATCAACTTGATTTTTGATGAATAGTAAATTATGAATAGTGATTTTATGATTAAGATTAATAATGTGTCCAAATGGATTAGTAATCTCACTTAAAGAAAGTATTAAAATAAGCTAGGCACTTTGATTAAGTAATGTGATTCAATAAAATAGTTAAATAACGGTTTCATAAATTATTATTCAAGTATTAGTTTTTTCGGATGAATAATGTTTTTTAATTAAAATTTTAATTAAAAATATTTAGAAAATTATTTTTATAAAATGGACTTCATTTTTGAACTCAGAGCATCGATATTATGTTAAGGTAATTTTTGGGGATTTTTCTGAAAAAAATAAATTTTTGATGAATAGAGTTTTTAATTAAAAATTTAATTAAAAATATTTAGAAAATTATTTTTATAAAATGGATTTCATTTTTGAAATCAGAGCATTGATATTTGGTTAAGGTTAAATTTTGGGATTATTCTGAGAAAGTTGAATTTTCGATGAATAGTGAAAATACAGTTTTTAAGTTACGGGTATTTAATGACATCATTAAATGATGTATTAAGTATGTAATCAATATGGTCGACTTATGAATAGTAAGATAAGGTATGAGGTGTCCCAAGTGGCCAATACCATGGGCAAATACCATGGGCAAGCCCATGGTTTTTTCAAAACCACTAATGAGGTGTCCCTTGGCCATTAATGCCTTGTCCCCTCACTTTCCCTATAAATACCAAGCCATCCTATCATCCATTCGACTCCCCGCTCTCCCCTAATGAAGTTCTGGTCTCATTACCTCCCAAGGAGTCCTCCCAAGGTGCCCCCAAGCCCTCAAGGTCCAAACCTTTGAGTTTTAAGAGTTACGTTTTAAGGTAAGGGATCCGACCTCTCTCTTTAATTTCAAGTAATCTCTTTTATGTCATTCCTTTTATGCTCCACGTTCTTATGTTGGAGGATGTTCTTTTATACTTCTCTTACTTCCCTTTTCATGTTCATATAATGAGATATCCCCTCTTACTCTCATTATTTCGTTTTATGAAGTTTTAAGTGGCGCCGTTAGGCTGTCGAAATTTTTGTAACGGATTCTTTCTCCCTTCTCATTTTTCAAGATCTATTTTCATGTAAAGTATTTCAAGTTCCTTTTTATTATGTTGGGGTATGATCTCTAAATTTATCATACTGATCTTTTATGTTCATATGATGAGATACCCCATTTGATCTCTTTAATTCAGTATTTTGAAGTTTTAAGTGGCGCCGTTAGGCTGCCGAATTTTTAAGTGGTTCTTCACCCTTCTCGTTTTGAAGTTCTACTTTCATGTCAATTATTTTAAGTTCCTTTTTGTTATGTTGGGGTATGATCTATATATCTATCATACTGGACTCTTATGTTCATATGATGAGATACCCCATTTTATCTCTTCAATTCAGTATTTTGAAGTTTTAAGTGGCGCCGTTAGGCTGCCGAATTTTTAAGTGGTTCTTCACCCTTCTCGTTTTGAAGTTCTACTTTCATGTCAATTCTTTCAAGTTCCTTTTTTTATGTTGGGGTATGATCTCTATATCTATCATACTGGAGTCTTATGTTCATATGATGAGAGACCCCATTTGATCTCTTCAATTCAGTATTTTGAAGTTTTAAGTGGCGTTGTTAGGATGCCGAATTTTTTTAGGGGATTCTTTCACCCTTCTCATTCTTTTCAAAGTTCTGCTTTCATGTCAAGTCTTTCAAGTTCCTTTTTAATTATGTTGGGGCATTATCTCTATATCTATCATACTGAACTCTTATTTTCACATTATGAGAGACCCTATTTGATCTTTTCAAATCATTTTGTTTGAATTTTAAGTAACGTCGTTAGGCTGCCGAACTTTCATAAGAGAAATCTAATTTTTGTCTTCTTTTCATGTTTTTCATTTCAAATGGTATGTCCTTGAAATTTCATTACCATGATCATGTATCCTTCTTATTTTGTCCATCTACTGTTTTATGGGTCATTTATGAATGTTTGACCCATTTTCCCTCTCTTTTTAATGTCTTCTAAAACCTCGTAACATAGCCGTTATGCTGCAGAATTTCCGTCTCAAAATGTCTCTCTCTTTTTCTAAAGTTATTTTATATTATTAAGTGAATACTAAAATATCTTTCTTCTAAAGGGGTATTCACATATATACCAAAATTTTCTATTTTAAATTATGGGATTTACATACACGAGACCCACCTTCCATTTCTGTGGGTTTTAAAGTGACGTAAAGATCATGTCTTTAAAGCAGTTTTTAAAACGTTATGATTAGGAAAATGAAACCCATTTATTTTGTGCTATATGGGTTCTTTATGAAATGTTTGATGATGATATATGTGGCTCACATGATAATAAAGGAAAATTTAAGGGTGCGCCCTGATAGCGCTCCAATGCATTGGGTAAAGACTTAATCTCTTGAGATGACCATTTTTAACGACGCCTTGGTGAATAACCTTGGTAATTTTTAACGACGCCTTGGTGAATAACCTTGGTAATTTTTAATGACACCTTGGGGATGGACCTTGGTGAAACGAAACGATTGTCAATATTAAATGTTGCAGCCACATCTTCAAGTTATGAAAAAGTTTTATTTTTATTATGATATGCCTCATGATTTCATTTTCATGCCTTAAAGTTCTTTTCAGGACTTTATTGATGTATCTCAAGTTCATATGTAAAATGTTTCACTTGTTTCCCTTGTTGGGCCTTCTGCTCACCCTTTATTTTGATGTATGTCCCCAGGTTATGAGATGCAGTAATGAGCCTAGGGTGAACATGAGGAGAAGCCTTTCAAGCGTTTAAGAAGAATGTTTTTTTTTTGTTTCATTTTTATGTTCCTTGTTTCCAAGACACTAAACCTTAAAGATCCTCAGTTCCGTGTAATGGAATGAAAGTTATGTTATAAAAAGACGGGATTCTATAGTTGGTATCAAAGGGTGGTTTAGTTATTTGGGGAAATTAGGATATGAAAACTCTAGGAAGAACCCTATAGAAAAGTTTGAATATAGGAAATCTTCCTGGTATTTTGGTGAGTATAGAGTAAGGGGTTGCCAAGCAAATACATCCCTGTCTGGATATAAGCAGATAGAGGTGGCTCTGGCACAGATGTACACAGGGGTAAAACCCGAAAACACCGCTTTGAGCTAGACTCGAACGGGAACTGGTACACGACAACGGGCCTTGCTGCACTCTTGGTTATGACACTCCCGGGGGATATGCTTTGGTAAATTCATAAGCTTGGTATGAACCATTGTTAAAGGAACAAATATAAAATAAAATAAATATTCACATAAGAATATATGATCATGGATAACCTATATGGGAACCTAGGGGATCACAAGTTAGGGTATACTTTTCTTCTACAAGTTATCCTTATATGCTTTAAGTTCCTTTTCATGATTATTGGTTAAGTATTTAAGCCTCTAATTATACTTTCTCTTCTTAGTTAATGGTGGGAAATGGAATAACGTGTCCCAACAACCAATGTGATAGGAAATGCGACAATTTCCGTATTAATATGACAGAGATGATTAGGGGATTAAAAGATGATTATTATTTTGGAAGACGGTCACTATTTTGGAGACCCTATATGATCGAGGTAAATAGATTACTATAGTATTTTCATTGAGGAGTAAGGTTGACTTATATTTTGAATAATTGATGAATTTAAGGTGGACTTATAGTAATTTAGGTTACTTATGGGAATGATTAACCTATCTTGGGTAAAATATGTTTAGGTTAGCTACTTTTGTTATAAGATGTTAGGAGTGGTTGATGTTGTCTGGAGATGAACAATGAAGTTGTTTTGGAAGACTGTGTTATCAAATCCTTCTTGTATTTGGGTTTCAATCTTATTTTGGTTTATTTTGAGGAATTTTAAGGACCGTTATTTATGGAATGGTCTATGATGAACTTTGGGTAGTACCATGGAACTTTGAAGATTTAAAAGTAGTTTCCATTCCTATGGGATTCTTTCTTTTTGAAGAGTTGTTTTACCTTAACCTTTCTGTTTTTGGGATAATGTTTAAAGATTGAAGAAATAAATAGTTAATCTTTTGTAGATTATGTGATTCTCTAGAGGATGATTCTTGTGATTTTATGAGACCAAGTGTTTTTGAATTCTCATCATTTGGAGAAAAGATTAGTGTTGGTAGGGACTTATTAAAGGATGAAACTCTACTTGAAGGTAGGTATATTTTCTTATGTTTTTGTTCTATGTAGTAAATGAATTCCTCAAAATTATGAAAAGAAACATAAAACAAAAATGTTGTTGGTTTGCGTTTCCTACTAGGTAATCAAATACTGTTTATACACATCATAAGTTTGGGATTTTCTTATGGTTAACTTTCTCCTAATCATGTTCTCTATCACTCTCCCTCAGAACTTGACCCTTTTTTTTCTCCTCCATGTCCATTTTTTCCTACATGGAATCCTAGTGTGGGTTAACTCGGGTGACCTTTGTACTTCCCTTTATTTTTTTTAAAGTAATAGTTTTACTGACTCCTTTTCCGATGTGGGACTTTCAATGAAATTTCAAAACCCAATTTTAAAAATTGGGAGGACGCGATTTCTTAAGGGGGGAAGATTGTAACGACCCGAAATTTTAAATAAATATTGTTTCCTAATTTTATGTGTTATTTTATTTTATTTTTATACTCAACAAAAATGTTTCATTTGATAACATGAGTATAATTAAAATGAGACTGTTGGGTTTTGACTATTATTTGACCATTGGTCAATATGACCGCTGGAAACTAAGCGTTTTGACTATTGTCTCTAAATACAAGCAATCTTGGTTAATTAATATAGAAAGAAGATTCGATGGCCTCACCCAGTAGTCTTGGACTGATCGAAGCCCATCTAACAGAACTTGGGAAGGAGGTAGCACCACTGGGCTTTGCTCTGGACCAAACCCAAGCTGAACTTCATTGTATAAAGCTAGAACGGGATCGCCTTCGCGAGAAGTTCAAACTGATAGAAATTACTACTCGCGCGATGTTGGCCGAGCCTCCCTCGGATTCTCTCACCTTAGCACACCTTACACTTAGGTCCTATGCTGGTGTGATAAGGGGCTATGTAAGGAGACCGTAACTGTCTTGTGTAATCCTTTGTTTTAAATAAAAATTTTGATTTCTTTTATGAATTTTCAAATGACCGGATAAATATAGTATGCATATTTTTGATGAATTTTAGAAAAAGGATATTTTAAATATGTTTATGTAAACCCTAAATAATTAAAAATGTGTAATGATTTTAAAAAATGGTCTTCTAAAATTATGTTCAGTACGAAATTTAGAGTCTAATAAGATCAACTTGATTTTTGATGAATATTAAATTATGAATAGTGATTTTATGATTAGGATTAATAATGTGTCCAAATGGATTAGTAATCTCACTTAAAGAAAGTATTAAAATAAGCTAGGCACTTTGATTAAGTAATGTGATTCAATAAAATGGTTAAATAACGGTTTCATAAATTATTATTCAAGTATTAATTTTTTCGGATGAATAGTGTTTTGTAATTAAAATTTTAATTAAAAATATTTAGAAAATTATTTTTATAAAATGGACTTCATTTTTGAACTCAGAGCATCGATATTATGTTAAGGTAATTTTTGGGGATTTTTCTGAAAAAAATAAATTTTTTGATGAATAGTGTTTTTAATTATAAATTTAATGAAAAATATTTAGAAAATTATTTTTATAAAATGGATTTCATTTTTGAAATCAGAGCATTGATATTTGGTTAAGGTGAAATTTTGGGATTATTCTGAAAAAGTTGAATTTTTGATGAATAGTGAAAATACAGTTTTTAAGTTACGGGTGTTTAATGACATCATTAAATGATGTATTAAGTATGTAATCAATATGGTCGACTTATGAATAGTAAGATAAGGTATGAGGTGTCCCAAGTGGCCAATACCATGGGAAAATACCATGGGCAAGCCCATGGTTTTTCCAAAACCACTAATGAGGTGTCCCTTGGCCATTAATGCCTTATCCCCTCACTTTCCCTATAAATACCAAGCCATCCTCTCATCCATTCGACTCCCCACTCTCCCCCAACGAATTTCTAGTCTCCTTACCTCCCAAGGAGTCCTCCCAAGGTGCCCCCAAGCCCTCAAGGTCCAAACCTTTGAGTTTTAAGAGTTACGTTTTAAGGTAAGGGATCTGACCTCTCTCTTTAATTTCAAGTAATCTCTTTTATGTCATTCCTTTTATGATCCATGTTCTTATGTTGGAGGATGTTCTTTTATACTCCTCTTACTGCCCTTTTCATGTTCATATAATGAGATATCCCCTCTTACTCTCATTATTTCGTTTTATGAAGTTTTAAGTGGCGCCGTTAGGCTGCCGAAATTTTTGTAATAGATTCTTTCTCCCTTCTCATTTTTCAAGATCTATTTTCATGTAAAGTATTTCAAGTTCCTTTTTATTATGTTGGGGTATGATATCTAAATTTATCATACTGATCTTTTATGTTCATATGATGAGAGACCCCATTTGATCTCTTCAATTCAGTATTTTGAAGTTTTAAGTGGCGCCGTTAGGCTGCCGAATTTTTAAGTGGTTCTTCACCCTTCTCGTTTTGAAGTTCTACTTTCATGTCAATTATTTCAAGTTCCTTTTTGTTATGTTGGGGTATGATCTCTATATCTATCATACTGGACTCTTATTTTCATATGATTAGATACCCCATTTGATCTCTTCAATTCAGTATTTTTAAATTTTAAGTGGCGCCGTTAGGCTGCCGAATTTTTAAGTGGTTCTTCACCCTTCTCGTTTTGAAGTTCTACTTTCATGTCAATTCTTTCAAGTTCCTTTTTGTTATGTTGGGGTATGATCTCTATATCTATCATACTGGAATCTTATGTTCATATTATGAGATACCCCATTTGATCTCTTCAATTCAGTATTTTGAAGTTTTAAGTGGCGTCGTTAGGCTGCCGAATTTTTTTAGGGGATTCTTTCACCCTTCTCATTCTTTTCAAAGTTCTACTTTCATGTCAAGTCTTTCAAGTTCCTTTTTAATTATGTTGGGGAATTATCTCTATATCTATCATACTGAACTCTTATGTTCACATGATGAGATACCCTATTTGATATTTTCAAATCTTTTTGTTTGAAGTTTAAGTAACGTCGTTAGGCTGCCGAACTTTCATAAGAGAAATCTAATTTTTGTCTTCCTTCCATGTTTTTCATTTCAAATGGTATGTCCTTGAAATTTCATTACCATGATCATGTATCCTTCTTATTTTGTCCATATACTGTTTTATGGGTCATTTATGAATGTTTGACCCATTTTCCCTCTCTTTTTAATGTCTTCTAAAACCTCGTAACATAGCCGTTATGCTGCAGAATTTCCGTCTCAAAATGTCTCTCTCTTTTTCTAAAGTTCTTTTATATTATTAAGTGAATACTCAAAGATCTTTCTTCTAAAGGGGTATTCACATATATACCAAAATGTTCTATTTTAAATTATGGTATTTACATACATGAGACCCACCTTCCTTTTATGTGGGTTTTAAAGTGACGTAAAGATCATGTCTTTAAAGCAGTTTTTAAAACGTTATGATTACGAAATGAAACCCATTTATTTTGTGCTATATGGGTTCTTTATGAAATGTTTGATGATGATATATGTGGCTCACATGATAATAAAGGCAAATTTAAGGGTGCGCCCTGATAGCGCTCCAATGCATTGGGTAAAGACTTAATCTCTAGAGATGACCATTTTTAACGACGCCTTGGTGAATAACCTTGGTAATTTTTAATGACGCCTTGGTGAATAACCTTGGTAATTTTTAACGACACCTTGGGGATGGACCTTGGTGAAACGAAACGATTGTCAATATTAAATGTTGCAGCCACATCTTCAAGTTATGAAAAAGTTTTATTTTTATTATGATATGCCTCATGATTTCATTTTCATGCCTTAAAGTTCTTTTCATGACTTTATTGATGTATCTCAAGTTCATATGTAAAATGTTTCACTTGTTTCCCTCGCTGGGCCTTCTACTCACCCTTTCTTTTGATGTATGTCCCCAGGTTATGAGATGCAGTAATGAGCCTAGGGTGAACATGAGGAGAAGCCTTTCAAGTGTTTAAGAAGAATGTTTTTTTTTGTTTCATGTTTTATGTTCCTTGTTTCCAAGACACTAAACCTTAAAGATCCTCAGTTCCGTGTAATGGAATGAAAGTTATGTTATAAAAAGAAGGGATTCTATAGTTGGTATCAAAGGGTGGTTTAGTTATTTGGAGAAATTAGGATATGAAAACTCTAGGAAGAACCCTATAGAAAAGTTTGAATATAGGAAATCTTCCTGGTATTTTGGTGAGTATAGAGTAAGGGGTTGCCAAGCAAATACATCCCTGTCTGGATACGAGCAGATAGAGGTGGCTCTGGCACAGATGTACACAGGGGTAAAACCCGAAAACACCGCTTTGAGCTAGACTCGAATGGGAACTGGTACACGACAACGGGCCTTGCTGCACTCTTGGTTATGACACTCCCGGGGGATATGCTTTGGTAAATTCATAAGCTTGGTATGAACCATTGTTAAAGGAACAAAGATAAAATAAAATAAATATTCACATAAGAATATATGATCATGGATAACCTATATGGGAACCTAGGGGATCACAAGTTAGGGTATACTTTTCTTCTACAAGTTATCCTTATATGCTTTAAGTTCCTTTTCATGATTATTGGTTAAGTATTTAAGCCTCTAATTATACTTTCTCTTCTTAGTTAATGGTGGGAAATGGAATAACGTGTCCCAACAACCAATGTGATAGGAAATGCGACAATTTCCGTATTAATATGACAGAGATGATTAGGGGATTAAAAGATGATTATTATTTTGGAAGACGTTCACTATTTTGGGGACCCTATATGATCGAGGTAAATAGATTACTATAGTATTTTCATTGAGGATTAATGTTGAATTATATTTTGAAGAATTGATGAATTTAAGGTGGACTTATAGTAATTTAGGTTACTTATGGGAATGATTAACCTATCTTGGGTAAAATATGTTTAGGTTAGCTACTTTTGTTATAAGGTGTTAGGAGTGGTTGATGTTGTCTGGAGATGAACAATGAAGTTGTTTTGGAAGACTATGTTATCAAATCCTTCTTGTATTTGGGTTTCAATCTTATTTTGGTTTATTTTGAGGAATTTTAAGGACCATTATTTATGGAATGGTCTATGATGAACTTTGGGTAGTACCATGGAACTTTGAAGATTTAAAAGTAGTTTCCATTCCTATGGGATTCTTTCTTTTTAAAGAGTTGTTTTACCTTAACCTTTCTGTTTTTGGGATAATGTTTAAAGATAGAAGAAATGGATAGTTAATCTTTTGTAGATTATGTGATTCTCTATAAGATGATTCTTGTGCTTTTATGAGACCAAGTTTTTTTGAATTCTCATCAGTTGGAGAAAAGATTAGTGTTGGTAGGGACTTATTAAAGGATGAAACTCTACTTGAAGGTAGGTATATTTTCTTATGTTTTTGTTCTATGTAGTAAATAAATTCCTCAAAATTATGAAAAGAAACATAAAACAAAAATGTTGTTGGTTTAAGTTTCCTACTAGGTAATTAAAGACCGTTTACACACATCATAAGTTTGGGATTTTCTTATGGTTAACTTTCTCCTAATCATGTTCTCTATCACTCTCCCTCAGAACTTGACCCTTTTTTTTCTCCTCCATGTCCATGTTTTCCTACATGAAATCCTAGTGTGGGTTAACTCGGGTGACCTTTGTACTTCCCTTTCTTTCTTTTAAAGTAATAGTTTTACTGACTCCTTTTCTGATGTGGGACTTTCAATGAAATTTCAAAACCCAATTTTAAAAATTACGAGGACGCAATTTCTTAAGGGGGGAAGATTGTAACGACCCGAAATTTTAAATAAATATTGTTTCCTAATTTTATGTGTTATTTTATTTTATTTTTATAATCAACAAAAATGTTTCATTTGATAACATGAGTATAATTAAAATGAGACTGTTGGGTTTTGACTGTTATTTGACCATTGGTCAATATGACCGCTGGAAACTAAACGTTTTGACTATTGTCTCTAAATACAAGCAATCTTGGTTAATTAATATAGAAAGAAGATTCGATGGCCTCACCCAGTAGTCTTGGACCGATCGAAGCCCATCTAACAGAACTTGGGAAGGAGGTAGCACCACTGGGCTTTGCTCTGGACCAAACCCAAGCTGAACGTCATTGTATAAAGCTAGAACGGGATCGCCTTCGCGAGAAGTTCAAACTGATAGAAATTATTACTCGTGCGATGTTGGCCGAGCCTCCCTCGGATTCTCTCACCTTAGCACACCTTACACTTAGGTCCTATGCTGGTGTGATAAGGGGCTATGTAAGGAGACCGTAACTGTCTTGTGTAATCCTTTGTTTTAAATAAAAATTTCGATTTCTTTTATGAATTTTCAAATGACCGGATAAATATAGTATGCACATTTTTTATGAATTTTAGAAAAAGGATATTTTAAATATGTTTATGTAAACCCTACATAATTAAAAATGTGTAATGATTTTCAAAAAATGGTCTTCTACAATTATGTTCAGTACAAAATTTAGAGTCTAATAAGATCAACTTGATTTTTGATGAATAGTAAATTATGAATAGTGATTTTATGATAAGCATTAATAATGTGTCCAAATGGATTAGTAATCTCACTTAAAGAAAGTATTAAAATAAGCTAGGCACTTTGATTAAGTAATGTGATTCAATAAAATGGTTAAATAACGGTTTCATAAATTATTATTCAAGTATTAGTTTTTTCGGATGAATAGTGTTTTTTAATTAAAATTTTAATTAAAAATATTTAGAAAATTATTTTTATAAAATAGACTTCATTTTTGAACTCAGAGCATCGATATTATGTTAAGGTAATTTTTGGGGATTTTTCTGAAAAAAATAAATTTTTGATGAATAGTGTTTTTAATTAAAAATTTAATTAAAAATATTTAGAAAATTATTTTTATAAAATGGATTTCATTTTTGAAATCAGAGCATTGATATTTGGTTAAGGTGAAATTTTGGGATTATTCTGAGAAAGTTGAATTTTCGATGAATAGTGAAAATACAGTTTTTAAGTTACGGGTGTTTAATGACATCATTAAATGATGTATTAAGTATGTAATCAATATGGTCGACTTATGAATAGTAAGATAAGGTATGAGGTGTCCCAAGTGGCCAATACCATGGGCAAATACCATGGGAAAGCCCATGGTTTTTCCAAAACCACTAATGAGGTGTCCCTTGGCCATTAATGCCTTGTCCCCTCACTTTCTCTATAAATACAAAGCCATACTCTCATCCATTCGACTCCCCACTCTCCCCCAATGAATTTCTGGTCTCCTTACCTCCCAAGGAGTCCTCCCAAGGTTCCCCCAAGCCCTCAAGGTCCAAACCTTTGAGTTTTAAGAGTTACGTTTTAAGGTAAGGGATCCGACCTCTCTCTTTAATTTCAAGTAATCTCTTTTATGTCATTCCTTTTATGCTCCATGTTCTTATGTTGGAGGATGTTCTTTTATACTCCTCTTACTACCCTTTTCATGTTCATATAATTAGATATCCCCTCTTACTCTCATTATTTCGTTTTATGAAGTTTTAAGTGGCGCCGTTAGGCTGCCGAAATTTTTGTAACGAATTCTTTCTCCCTTCTCATTTTTCAAGATCTATTTTCATGTAAAGTATTTCAAGTTCCTTTTTATTATGTTGGGGTATGATCTCTAAATTTATCATACTGATCTTTTATGTTCATATGATGAGAGACCCCATTTGATATCTTCAATTCAGTATTTTGAAGTTTTAAGTGGCGCCGTTAGGATGCCAAATTTTTAAGTGGTTCTTCACCCTTCTCGTTTTGAAGTTCTACTTTCATGTCAATTATTTCAAGTTCCTTTTTGTTATGTTGGGGTATGATCTCTATATCTATCATACTGGACTCTTATTTTCATATGATGAGAGACCCCATTTGATCTCTTCAATTCAGTATTTTGAAGTTTTAAGTGGCGCCGTTAGGCTGCCGAATTTTTAAGTGGTTCTTCGCCCTTCTCGTTTTGAAGTTCTACTTTCATGTCAATTCTTTCAAGTTCCTTTTTTTTATGTTGGGGTATGATCTCTATATCTATCATACTGGACTCTTATGTTCATATGATTAGAGACCCCATTTTATCTCTTCAATTCAGTATTTTTAAGTTTTAAGTGGCGCCGTTAGGCTGCCGAATTTTTTTAGGGGATTCTTTCACCCTTCTCATTCTTTTCAAAGTTCTACTTTCATGTCAAGTCTTTCAAGTTCCTTTTTAATTATGTTGGGGCATTATCTCTATATCTATCATACTTAACTCTTATGTTCACATGATGAGAGACCCTATTTGATCTTTTCAAATCATTTTGTTTGAAGTTTAAGTAACACCGTTAGGCTGCCGAACTTTCATAAGAGAAATCTAATTTTTGTCTTCCTTCCATGTTTTTCATTTCAAATGGTATGTCCTTGAAATTTCATTACCATGATCATGTATCCTTCTTATTTTTTCCATCTACTGTTTTATGGGTCATTTATGAATGTTTGACCCATTTTCCCTCTCTTTTTAATGTCTTCTAAAACCTCGTAACATAGCCGTTATGCTGCAGAATTTCCGTCTCAAAATGTCTCTCTCTTTTTCTAAAGTTCTTTTATATTATTAAGTGAATACTCAAAGCTTTTTCTTCTAAAGGGTTACTCACATATATACCAAAATTTTCTATTTTAAATTATGGGATTTACATACATGAGACCCACCTTCCTTTTTTGTGGGTTTTAAAGTGACGTAAAGATCATGTCTTTAAAGCAGTTTTTAAAACGTTATGATTACGAAATGAAACCCATTTATTTTGTGCTATATGGGTTATTTATGAAATGTTTGATGATGATATATGTGGATCACATGATAATAAAGGAAAATTTAAGGGTGCGCCCTGATAGCGCTCCAATGCATTGGGTAAAGACTTAATCTCTAGAGATGACCATTTTTAACGACGCCTTGGTGAATAACCTTGGTAATTTTTAACGACGCCTTGGTGAATAACCTTGGTAATTTTTAACGACACCTTGGGGATGGACCTTGGTGAAACGAAACGATTGTCAATATTAAATGTTGCAGCCACATCTTCAAGTTATGAAAAAGTTTTATTTTTATTATGATATGCCTCATGATTTCATTTTCATGCCTTAAAGTTCTTTTCATGACTTTATTGATGTATCTCAAGTTCATATGTAAAATGTTTCACTTGTTTCCCTTGCTGGGCCTTTTGCTCACCCTTTCTTTTGATGTATGTCCCCAGGTTATGAGATGCAGTAATGAGCCTAGGTTGAACATGAGGAGAAGCCTTTCAAGTGTTTAAGAAGAATGTTTTTTTTGTTTCATGTTTTATGTTCCTTGTTTCCAAGACCCTAAACCTTAAAGATCCTCAGTTCCGTGTAATGGAATGAAAGTTATGTTATAGAAATACGGGATGCTATACACATGACACATTCGATTGACATGCCGTCTAGACGAACATTTCACAATTCACCCACTCTTTGTTATCGTCTGATTTCATGGAATTCTGAGGTCGTTCAGCCGGTTTCAACCACCCCACGCACGTTTTTCAAGCGTGCCAAACACCTAAAAAACACATATTTAGTCGTGTCGTGCAAACCGCGGGTCCGAATGACGTGACGTCTTTTCATACACCTCAATAATAATAATTAGGGTATTTTAGTGTGATTTCAAGTCATTCTGATATCGTTCATTATCTATTTGACCGTAAAACACATGTTTTGGCCATTTACGACACGCAGAGTGCGTTTTCAACCACCTCGGTCACACGACACCTCCGATTGACGTTTCATCTGGCTGACCATTTAAAAATTCACCCAACCTTTCTAGTTGTCTGATTTAATGGCATTCCGAGGTCATTCGTCCAGTTTTGACCACCCCACGCACGCTTTTCAAGCGCGCCAAACACCTAAAAAACACATATTTAGTCGTGTCGTGCAAACTGCGCATACGAATGATGTTTTGTCTCCTCTTATACCTCATGAATAATAATTAGGGTTTCGTGTGATTTCAAATCATTTCGATGTCGTTCGGTATGCATTTGACTGTAAAACACTTGTTTTGGCCATTTACGACACGCAGATTGCGTTTTCAGCCACCGCGGTCACACGACACCTCCGATTGATGTGTCGTCTAGCCGACCATTTCAAAATTCACCCACCCTTTGTTGTATTCTTATTTCATGGCATTCTGAGGTCATTCGTCCGATTTCGACCCGCCCACGCACGCTTTTCAAGCGCACCAAACACCTAAAAAACACATATTCAGCCATGCCGCACAAACCGTGTGTCCGAATGATGTGTTATCTCCTCGTACACCACACGAATAATAATTAGGGTGTTTTCGTGTGATTTCAAGTCATTCTGATGTCGTTCGGTATGCATTTGACCGTTAAACACATGTTTTGGCCATTTAAGACATGCAGAGTGCATTTTCGGCCACCGCGGTCACATGATACCTCTGATTGACGTGCCGTCTGTCCGACCATTTCAAAATTCACCCACCCTTTGTTGTCGTCCGATTTCATGGAATTCTGAGGTCGTTTGGCTGGTTTTGACCACCCCAGGCATGCTTTTCAAGCGCGCTAAACACCTAAAAAACACATGTTCAGTCATGTCGTGCAAACCGCGCCTCTGAATGACTTGAAGTCTCCTCGTACACCTTAAAAATAATAATTAGGGTGTTTTCGTGTGATTTCAAGTCATTCCTATGTCGTTCGGTATGCATTTGACCGTAAAACTCATGTTTTGGCCATTTACAACACGTAGAGTGCGTTTTTGGCCACCGCGGTCAAAAGACACCTTCGATTGATGTGTTGTCTAGCTGACCATTTCACAATTCACCCACCCTTTTTTGTTGTCCGATTTCATGGTATTACGAGGTCGTTCGGCCGATTTTGACGACCCCACGCACGCTTTTCAAGCGCACCAAACACCTAAAAAACACATATTCAGCCGTGCCACACAAAAATTGTGTCCAAATAATGTTTCTTCTCCTCGTACACCTCACGAATAATAATTAGGGTGTTTTCGTGGGATTTCAAGTCATTCTGATGTCGTTCGGTATGCATTTGACTGTTAAACGCATGTTTTGGCCATTTACGACACACGGAGTGTATTTTCAGCCACCGCGGTCACACGACACCTCTAATTTATGTGTATTCTGGCCGAACATTTCACAATTCACCCACCCTTTGTTGTTGTCTGATTTCATGGAATTTTGAGGTCGTTCGGCCAGTTTTGACCACCCCACGCACGCTTTTCAAGCGCACCAAGCACCTAAAAACACATATTCAGTCGTTCCATGCAAACAACATGTCTGAATGATGTGTTGTCTCCTCTTACACCTCAAGAATAATAATTAGGGTGTTTTCGTGTGATTTCAAGTCATTATGATGTCGTTCAGCATGCATTTGACCGTAAAACGCATGTTTTGGCCATTTACGACATACTGAGTGCTTTTTAGGCCATCGTGGTCACACAACAACTCCGATTGATGTTCCATCTGGCTAACCATTTCACAATTCACCCACCCTTTGTTGTAGTCTAATTTCATGGAATTCTGAGGTCATTCGGCTAGTTTTGACCACTCCACGCACGCTTTTCAAGCGCGCCAAACACCTAAAAAACACATATTCATCTGTGCCGTGTAAACCGCGTGTCTGAATGACATTTAGTCTCCTCGTACACCTCAAAAATAATAATTAGGGTGTTTTTGTGTGATTTCAATTCATTCTGATATCGTTTGGCATGCATTTGACCGTTAAACGCATGTTTTGGCCATTTACGGCATGCAGAGTGTGTTTTCAGCTACCGCGGCCACATGACACCTCCGATTGACATGCTATCTAGCTGACCATTTCAAAAATCACCCACCCTTTGTTTTCTTTCGATTTCATGGCATTTCGAGGTCGTTCAGCTGGTTTTGACCACTCCACGCACGCTTTTCAAGCACTCCAAATACCTAAAAAACACATATTCAACTGTGCCGCGAAAACCGCGCATCTGAATGACATGTTGTCTCCTCTTACACCTCAAAAATAATAATTATGGTGTTTTCGTGTGATTTCAAGTCATTCTGATGTCGTTCGGTATGCATTTGACCGTAAAACCCATGTTTTGTCCATTTACGACACGCAGAGTGCATTTTCAGCCACAGCAGTCACACGACAACTCTGATTGACATGTTGTCTAGCCGACTATTTTAAAATTCATCCACCCTTTGTTTTCATCCTATTTCATGGCATTCCGAGGTCGTTCGGCCGGTTTTGACCACCCCACGCACGCTTTTCAAGCGCGCCAAACAGCTAAAAAACACATATTCAGCTATGCCGCGCAAACCGCGCATACGAATGATGTTTCGTCTCCTCTTACACCTCACTAATAATAATTAGGGTGTTTTCATGTGATTTAAAGTCATTATGATGTCGTTTGGCGTGCATTTGACCGTTAAACGCATGTTTTGGCCATTTACAACACATGGAGTGCGTTTTCGGCCACCGCGGTCACACAACACCTCTGATTGATGTGTCGTCTAGCTGAACATTTTACAATTCACTTACCCTTTGTTTTCGTCTGATTTCATGGCATTATGTGGTCGTTCGGCCAGTTTTGACCACCCCACGCATGCTTTTCAAGCGCGCCAAACACCTAAAAACACATATTCAGCCGTGTCACGCAAACCGCGCATCCGAATGACGTGGAGTCTCCTCGTACACCTCACGAATAATAATTAGGGTTTTTTTGTGTGATTTCAAGTCATTCTGATGTCGTTCGGCATGCATTTGACCGTTAAACGCATGTTTTGGCCATTTACGACACGCGGTGTGCGTTTTCGGCCATCGCGGTCACACGAAACCTCTGATTGAGGTGGAGTTGACTCATACCCATCAAAAATGACCAATGTATCATTTTCCTAAAGTATCAACACAATCTGAATGTGTTTGATTGGTTTTCCGTATGTCAGTTGTTGTTTTCACTTAAAATCCGGTCCATTTCAAATAAAAGTGAGATACTTTGAGTGGTAACGGCCACACTGTGCCTCTGATTGATGCGGGGTTGACTCCTATATGTCACAAATGTCCCATGGATCGTTTTTCTAAAGTATCAATAGAATCTGAATACATTTGGTCCATTTTCCGTATGTCAGTTTTTGTTTTCACTTAAAATGTTATCCATTTCAAATAAAAGTGAGACACTTTGAGTGGTACCGGCCACACCGTGCCTTATATTGAGGTGGGGTTGAGTCGTACACATCACATTTGACCCATGGATCGTTTTCCTAAAGTATCAACACAATCCAAATACTTTTGGTCAGTTTTTTATATGTCAGTTGTTTTTACTTAAAAGGGTGTCCATTTTAAACAAAAGAGAGACACTTTGAGTGATACCAGCCACATCGTGCCTCAGATTGAGGTGGGGTTGACTCGTACACGTAACATATGACTCATGGATCATTTTTCTAACGTATCAACACAATCTGAATGCATTTGGTCGGTTTTCCGTATGCCAGTTAGACAAATCGTGCAACAACAGTGATAACAACTTATACTAAAACTATAGACATTGTGAATGATGTGCATCCCCTGGTGCATGGTTAGGGAAAATCATGCACATTTATTCTAATATATAGATCTATATGGTTGGTAGATACCTTGTGGGATGGAGTTAAATTTTTTACTAATCATGAGGCATAGTGTTTTTTTACGCCGACCGAGGTTCCAAGCTCCGAACAAGCCCCAGAAGCCCCATAAACCATTATAACATCATTATGCTTCCATATTTGGTCAAAAATAGAGTTATACTGAATTAAAAAATATTCATACCAGAGTGAAAAACTAGGTTCAAAAATAAAGAGTTATACAGAATTGAAAAATGTAATGGATCAATCTTCCCCTGATCACCATCATCATCACTACTATCATCATCAGCCTCATCCTCACCGCTATCTCTATCCTCATTGTCATCCTCTTCATCGCCCCCATGCTCATCCTCAGCCCCATCCTTTCCCTCGGCCCCATCCTCTCCCTCGTCCTCATCCTCATCCTCGCCCTTGTCCTCTTCAGCATCCCCATCATCACCAGGAACATCATCGTCTCGACCGCCACTAGAACTGTCGCCTAGTGCATTGGATAATGCACCCATTGACGACATATATGTCTAACAAGCCGTGCTGGCCTCTGGTGGAAGTGATGAAGATAAAGCTTTGATCAGTTTCATAAACTCTTTCTCCCTCGTTTGAACCTGTTCATCCAACTCTGTGACCCTTTTATCAGACTGTCTTTCATGCTCCTTGACATGTTCCAACTCGGTGGTACTAGAACGGATACCTGGAGAGGACCAATACCTCGTCGGGACTATATTCTTACCAGGTCGGCAGCGTACTCGACCAGAGTGCTCATCTCCCAAAACCTGATATAAATGACCGTGTGGCCCTAAATTTTCAGGCTCCTGGGCATCAAGGGCCTTTAAAGCAGCCTGTTAAAATTATTAATAGATTATTAAATTTCAAAATAGATATTAAACTTTGAAATAAACAAATTAAAACTTACAATCTTTTCTTGTGTTGGTTCATTAACCGCAGTTCCATCTTTTTTCCTTCTACTCGAGAAAAACAATTTTGCTCGAGGTAGACGTCCTTCAATATTCAATTTATGCTTATATAATGACATTGAAACAATATAAAGTGCAAGTATAATCATATATTCAATATTCAATAAATCACATAATTTAAGTAGGAAAAAATAAAAAGGGCAAGTCCTAAAGAAAAATTATAAACTATATCGTACCAGCTGCCTCTCATGATCTGACATAGTAGTGCACCCCAAAGTGTGGAGGTGTTACTTTGAATCAATGTTTTTTTTTTGTTTTTTTTCAGAGGATTCCTAAATAATGTTTAATAATAAATAAGATAATATTAATGCAAAATATGAAAACTGTCATTTAAATACCTCAAATGGGATTAATACCTTAAATTTGGTAGTCGCCCAATGGGTAATCATTTGGTGATATTTCTCTATCAAGCAGTCATCTATGATAGGTATCGTCTCCAACCCCGTGCTCACTCTATCACACTATCCAACATACATCTCATGCTTATAACCTCTCCAAATCTCTCCTAGATCCTTTAAACGTGTTGTTCGTACACCTTTGCCATCAGGGAAGTTAAACCGAAGCTGACAACCAATAGATTAATTCATATAAATACAAAAAAAAAATACTACATTAAATCCAATAAATTTTTTACCCATATTTGTGCCCACGCATTATCCTTGACTTCGTGTGGCAGATGTCTCCAAGAGAGAGGGCTGACCGGAATGATGTCAGAGTATTTGGCTAGCGTCGCCAAAAAACCCCAACATTCCTGCCCAGATTTATCAATCATCTATCCATCATTATTATATTCAACCATCAACTATGTATAGCGGTTCCATACTGCACGCAAGTGAGTACGCCCCCTCCCCCGCCTCCTATCAGTAGATGAATATGTTATTAAAGAAAAAAATATCAGTACAAGTTATAATAAAAATAAATTTTGGTATAAAAATTTGTTAGAGTTATATAAATATACCTGTGGTAGTCAGATCAATGGGCGTCACTAGATGTGCAGAAGCTGAAGGAATATCCTGTACAGGTGGAGTGTCCCTCAGTGTACACTCCTCAGCCACATACTATGTTGGATCAGGAGTTGAAGAAGGTGGAATATAATAGCTCGGAGATAATGAACCAGAAGAAAAAGATGATGGCACAGACGTCTGGACAACTGGTAGTGTAAACATAGGAGGCCTAAATATCCCGTGTGTCCCTAAAGACACACCAGGATTAAAATGGGGCGTAGAATATACGTCTGTGGTAGGGGCATAGTCTAATCGGGTACGACCAGTGGATCGTCTAACTCTTGCACCACGAGCCCTCGTACCACTGGCCTCAGTACCGGGACCACCAGATGATCGTCTAACTCTGACACCCCCCTCCAACCACCAGCCTTTGTACTGGGAGCAATATCAGGCTCCTCATTGGATATCTCTCATCTAGGGGGTGTATCCTGAAAAAAAGTTTAACACAAAAGTAAACACATGATATTATAAGTTATTGAAATATATATATTTGAAATAAAATACTCACAACATGGATGAGTGGAGGAATGCCCATCTGTGTCATGCTAAGATTATTTTCTATCATCTTTTTCCACCACATCTCTTAAATGGGTGTCATTTCCTGCAATGAAAAAAAATATGGAAGTAATTAGAAACAGATAACTAATGTGTAACCCAAAAAACAAAATATAGAAAAACCATTCTGATAAAAAATCATAAAGAAATAGAAGATTTATGGTGGTTTGAAGGTAAGTACTAGGATACACACTCTGAATGATGTAGGTGTATTCATTGAATCATGTCCCAATTGATTTTGGAGAGGGATCTTCAATAGTTATAGGTATGGATTTGATTAGAAACACCTATAAAAAGGATATCCAGGAATTGTGACGTCCCAAACCAGGATGCCACTCATTAGTGACCCGAACCCAGATGGCCACATGGCCTCAAGCACATCTACCAAAATTTCAAATGTTATTGACCAATAGTGAGAGCCTTTGCTGTGTCTGGGGGAGACTATTCCCTCATTACCTAAGTTGCATAATTTTAATATTATCAGTTAAAAAGTGGAAGAAAGATAACAATGGGAAAATATTGGAAATGGATAAAAATAACCAAATCAGTAATACCAACTAATAACAGAATCATAAACCGAATGATGGTAATATATGTCATGTATCAAGAAGAAAAACATAGTTACAACTACTAGGAAGTAGTACTATACAAGAGGCTCAATAAATTCTAAAATTCAACCTAGCTTCTTGACCTACAACCCAATCATCTGGTTCATCAATGGAAAGAGTGTGAGTCATGTCAATAACTCAAAATCCACAATCATCAATAAAGGTGCATTGCCTCGTCATTGAATCAAACCATTGGTAAAGGGAAGAGTTTTACCAACGGTTGCACACAACCGTTGGTAAAATAGGACTTCAAGGACCCTTTATAGGCATCCCAAATATAGGCACATGCCTCAGGTCCCATTATGTGTTATAGGCATCCCAAATCATTCACTCATGTTCAATAAATCATTCTTGGAACCTCTATGGTCATACCTTTTATTACCCAATTGGTTCCCCAAGTCAAGCGCACCCCATGGGTGGATAAAGTTTAGGCTTATACACTAATAGGTTGTTCATGGCTTGTAAAAAGGTTTAATTTCATAAAGTATAGACAAAAATATTTATTTTTAAATTTGAGATTAATAATAAAGTATGTCAATGATAACAAGATTACTGAATTAAACTTGTGACTTATCTAACATTGTTATGGATGTATACACATGCCAGCATGGCTAGTGAAAAGCACCCCACCATCATAAAAGTGAGTATTGGCCAAGAAAGAGACATAATATACAACGTACAGTGAGAACCATATTTAATTGACCCTAAAGTTATATTAGTATAGTCATCTTAGGAATCCAATTATCACTCATGACTAACCATGCCACTATAAACAACCTGGAGTTTATGAGTTTTCTCTCTGATCTTAACAACATCATCACACATTCTTACCATAATGTGAATCATGTGGAACATGGATGATATTAACACAAAATTCCCAACAATACCAAGCCCTATAAGAACTGAAAATTTATGGATGATATTAACACATAATTCATTTTGAATCAAATTTGATTCACTGTCAAAGCCCAACACACACACCCAAATCAAACAGAAAACAAAAGTCAAACACACCCAAATCAAAACAGAAAACCAAAACAGTAGATGCAGAACATTAAAATGAAAGTATCACTTACAAATTAGAAGTGTATAACTAAGAAATTTTGAAAATGGATCGGAACGAAGGATTTTCGCAGTAGGGTAAACAGAATCCCGCTTCTCCACTTCACCCAAATGAAAACATAAAACCAAAATAGTAGATGCAATATCACTTACAGAATACAAGTGAAGAACTGATAAATCTTAAAGATGGAAGGATTTCGGCCGTAGGGGAAGGAAAATCCCAATTCTCCCTTCTGTTTAGGGCTGCAGTCGTGCAGAATGGGGGAGTCCGAGCTTCTGTGAATTTGGGGCAAAACTTTCCCAACGGTTTGTAAAAACTGTTGGTAAAGGATGATTTAAACCTCTCTATACCAACGGTTTAAGAAAACCGTTGGTATAGAGTATACTTTTCCCAACGATTTTGAAAACTCGTTGGGAAAAGATGATTTAACCAGCTTTTACCAACGGTTTCCTTAAACTGTTGGTAAAAGTACTCTACAGGCGTTGGGAAAACCTCCCTTTCTAGTTGTGTTAGTAATAATTAGTAATAATTAGTAATAATTAGTAATAATTAGTAATAATTAGTAATAATTAGTAATAATTAGTAATAATTAGTAATAAATTAGTAATAAATTAGTAATAAATAGTAATAAATTAGTAATAAATTCGTAATAAATAGTAATAAATTAGTAATAATTAGTAACAATTAGTAATAAATAGTAATAATTAGTAATAAATAGTAATAATTAGTAATAATTAGTAATAATTAGTAATAATTAGTAATAATTAGTAATAATTAGTAATAAATAGTAATAAATAGTAATAATTAGTAATAAATAGTAATAAATATTAATAATTAGTAATAATTAGTAATAATTAGGAATAATTAGTAATAATTAGTAATAAATAAGAATAAATAGAAATAAATAGGAATAAATAGGAATAAATAGTAATGAATAGTAATAAATAGTAATAATTAGTAATAAATAGTAATAAATAGGAATAAATAAGAATAATTAGTAATAAATAGGAATAATTAGTAGTAAATAGGGATAATTAGTAATAAATAGGAATAATTAGTAATAAATTGGAATAATTAGTAATAAATAGGAATAATTAGTAATAAACATGAATAATTAGTAATAAATAGGAATAATTAGTAATAAATAGGAATAATTAGTAATAAATAGTAATAAATAGTAATAAATAGTAATAAATAGTAAGAAATAGTAAGAAATAGTAAGAAATAGTAAGAAATAGTAATAAATAGTAAGAAATAGTAAGAAATAGTAATAAATAGTAAGAAATGGTAATAAATAGTAAGAAATAGTAAGAAATAGTAAGAAATAGTAATAAATAGTAAGAAATAGTAAGAAATAATAATAAATAATAATAAATAGTAAGAAATAGTAAGAAATGGAAAAAAATAGTAAGAAATAGTAACAATTAGTAACAATTAGTAACAATTAGTAACAATTAGTAACAATTAGGAAGAAAATCAATTGTAATAAATTGTAATAACTTGGTACAATTTCTAGTGGATTGATGACACTCCTTTTGCTCGACGACTCTTCTCCTTTCAACTTTCACCTACTCAAAACATTATGAAAGGTATGCTTCTACGTATGCATATCCAATCTCGTATGCACGAGTTTGAATACGAATTCGTAGGACTACATTTTTCATAATGTGTTCAGGTGGTGACAGTTGCAAGAAGATGATTCATCGATGAAAAGGGGGCTCTTTTGTAACATCTCAGGTAAATAAAGAATAAGACAATTTCATATTTATTAATATTTTCGAATTAAATATAAATTTTACTTTAAAGGGGTTGCTATGTTCGATAGCGTACCCGATACGCAACAACGAGTTTCTTTGAAATCTTACGTTGCACACTAGTAATATAATAATATTATTTTAAATGGTAGTTAACACGTAGCCGTTGTATTGGTGGGAATGAATAGAAATAACTAAAATATGATTATATATGTTTGTTAAATGTTTTTACATTTATCCAATAAAATATAAAGTCTTAAAATAAGAAAAGAATTCAATTTTAGGCATAAATACTCTAATATTCACTAAAAGGTCGATTTACCGCCTTTTGATGGCGAACCCTCTTTAAAAATAATTTTGGTCACTCTTATACATTCTATTGAACCAAATTAAATCCTTCTTTAGAATCGGGACATCAAAATTTACTTTGTGTATGTTTTTGGTATTTTTCCGATAAAATTCATTTTTTAATGAATAGTGAAAAATGTTGTATTTTAATTCAAAACCTCTTTTTAATATAATTTATTTATATGATTATATTATCTTTTGGATTTATTTTAAAGTGTAATTAGAATATATTTTTACCATTTAATCCAATGGTGGTCATTGTAATTAATTTCACTTTGAAATTGGACTTAAACTAGTGTCAATCTTTTGATATATATTGTTTCATAAAAAAACACTATTTGTTTTGACAATGAGAATTAATTATTAAATTAATTAATGAAACTTATATGTTTTGAATTTTGTAAAATAGACATCATTTTTGAATTTGGAATATCAAATATAGCTTAGGGTGAATTTTTGGTATTTTTCTGAAAAACTTCAATTTTTGATGAATAGTGAAACCACTAAGTGGTAGTTAAAAAACTGATTTTTCGTTTAAATGAAACTTTACCAATTTTGTGAATTGAGTTTCAAAAATCTGACATACATGGTTTTCATTAGGATGTAAAATGTGGTTTAATGGGATTAAAATATTTTTTTGGTGAATAGTAACTTTTATGTTTTATTAATCGCGATTAGAGGTAATTAGTGTAATTTAAGGTAAAAATAATGTTTTAATAATATGAAATTACCTTGACACATGTCCTACCCTTATTGGATGAGTCATGGTCGACCAAGAAAATCCATGGGTCAACTTGGGGACCCCATGGAGCCACTTGGGTAAGAAAATGACATTAATAACTTTTTATTTAAAGTTAAAATAAAAATGTCACAAACATGTATTATTTTACTAAAACAATTTTTACACGGGGTAGTACAAGTCATATTTTTGAATATAAATATTCATTAGAAAGCTAAAACAATTTCCTAAATCATGATATTTTTTTTATAATTTTTAAACATTAAATAAATTAAATTATTTATGACACCATGATGATGTAGTGATTACCTCATTATTTAACGATTTAAATAAAATGAAAATATAATGTAAAATCTAAGACCTACACTTGTCAAAAACCTATTGGATGGGTGGATTTCGAACTATTATCACCTTATCCTCGAAATATATAATTTTGGGACCTTTAAAATCCGAAACTCATTATATAATAAAGTAACATTTTATAACATTACAAGAGTGCCCCTCCTCCCTATTATAAAAGGCCTCCGCCTCTACCACCTTACCCACACCTCTCAAGGCATTGGCTCAGCCAAGCTCTGCTCCTTTTATCTATCCAAATCCCTATCCTCATCCTAGAAGCCTTAAATTAGGCAAAAAGATCTTCAAGGAACCCTTTTGGTTTGAACCAAAGGAAGTAATCTGATTTAAAGGTAATGTCTTCACTTGTGTTCTTTTGTTTTATTTTGCTTCTCCAACCCCCTAACCTCTTTTTATTCTTTTATTTTGTAACAAAAATAGTATCTTAAATATACTAGGATTTTTTTATGAGAGGGATTTGATTTTCCATTACACACATCTCCGTCTAATGGTTAAAGAACATATTGTTTTTGTGGATGGTGAATTTCTGTCTCACGAAATGATGATTGTTCAATATTATTTTAACACCTTTAATGGTTGCCATTAAGATGTAACTCTATTTATATATGATATATATTATGTTTATTTTTTCCTTATGCTTCTGTATTTTTCATTTATGGCATACCTTTATGGTTTCCATTATGGGTAAACGCGATAATTTCATTTTAGGATGTGCGGACTACCGCCCCCTCAAAGTGATTTGATTCGTTAATGCCATATGTGGGATGTATAAAGGATGGAGTTAATGATATTATATATTATATTATACTAGAATTATAATATACCTTTATATAATTATTATTTCACTCTATTAAATATGAAATAGAAATGAAAGTAGCGTTCATGCGTACGTACGACTTACCGTCTCCATGAACGGTGCATTTCATTTCCTACCTCAAAATGTTATGTACTATTATAAATACATGTATATGCTGGATATATATGATATATATGATATCCAAATCAAGAATATCATTCTGTATATAATGAACCTTTGACCACATGAACAACATGTAATTGTAAGAAGTCCATTTTTGACTTAAGTACCAAATATCGACAAAACGAACATTATTAACTTAAATGATTAAATAATGTTTATAACATGGAAATAAGTGATATAAAAAGAATAATAAGCTTGAAAAAGGTTCTTAAGCACGTAGAAATTAACACTAGTTTTTTATTCAGGAGATTAAAGAGCGATCGAGTCAAGTCGGACACGAGGTAAGGGACTTCGTCTCAATCTACTTTCATTGAGGAATACTTTGTTTTATACGCAACTTTATTTTATACAGTGTATAAACCCCTTTGACTTTTATGTTTATTCAAAAGGAATCTTTTTTTTACGAAGCGTTTTACTAAACGACAAAAAGGAATGTTTAATTTAACGTACGCGGTGAAACAACCTTTTCCGCCGCTGTGAGTATTATTTGGTATTTGGATTCCTCAACAAGCCGTAATGTTTTTAAAATGAAATAAATACCATATGATTTTTTATGTATTTTGGTACTGAAAATGGTTTTTATAATGGATTTGTTATGTCAATATATTTAAGTGATATATTGTGATCGAAATGTGAAAATGTTTTCTTTCCATTATATTTGTTTTATGTCTTATGATTTTATAATGGTACTTGGACATTTGACGGGTGGTTACGTGATAAACCATATGACGGGTGGTGCCAAGAATACTAGGACGGGTGGTTACGTTATAACCTCCAATGCATTGGGTATGTAATTTGGTCATATGGCTATTCCATTTAGTGATATGTGTGGAAGTCGACCGTATGATCATTCCATTTAAGTATGTTTATGTCCCAAGTTACCTTTATATGTTATGTGTTATTTATATGGGTTTTATGGTAATCTTTTGGTTACAAAATGGTAAGTAATGATCTTTTATTCAGTGAAGAGTATTTACTACTTCTTAAAGGTGAAAAGTGTTGCTTTGATAAAGTATTCATGGTTTACTTGATGTTTTGAAAAACTAACAGTTTTCCTTATTATGTATCCCTTACTGAGCATTTTATGCTCATCCCAAGTTTTTTTGAAGTTTTTTTCATAGGACATAATGTGGAATAGGGTCAAGGATGGGATCAAGGAAAAGTCATGTTGTATAAAACATGGAACTAGACATGACTCTTTTTTTTCAAGAGTTCATGTTTTGTAAAAAAAAAGAAACTATGTAGAAGTGTCTACTTAGTAATCTTTTGAGATGTAATAGTTATGATCTAATTCTCTAAAACTCTAAACCTGAAAATATCCTCAATGTGAATTATTTATTTAATTCAATATTAAGTAAGGTTTTAGGCTGGGGCCTTATAGTTGGCATCAGAGGTCGGTTGAGACAACTTTAGGAGTTAGAAAATTGTTAAATTTATAAATTAATTTATGGTATGATTGAAATGATATAGCATTTAAAGATTACCATGTTGCTTCACCTAATATATTTCTGTGTTCAGAATGGTTTTCCGCAGAGGAAACAAGGCAAATATGTTGGGACGACATCAGGAGGAAGACAACCTTCCAAATCAGCAACCTGAGATGGTCGGAATTGGAATTGAACAATTTGTTGCAGTGATGGCACAGTTGACTCAGGATATAAATGGTGGTGGTATCCATGCATGAGATCAGCCAGATCAACCACAGAGGAACATGTCAGTGGTGGAACATTTCATGAGGCAACATCCCCCATCATTCAGAGGATCATCTAACCATGTGCTAGCTGAAGGGTGGATTAAATCACTGGAGAAGATTTTTGATGTCATAGGGTGTTCAGAACATCAAAAGGTTAGTCTTGTTGTTTACCATTTTGAAGGTGAAGCAGATCAGTGGTGGTCAATGATGAAAAATATCAGGGATAGTGATGAGATTGATGATCTTCACTGGGACGAATTCAAAGGTATGTTTCTTGAGAAATATTTTCCTAAGGTGGTTCGTCTTAGGATGGAAAAACAATTCCTATAATTGAGGCAGGATGATGACTCAGTGGCTGCTTATGAAGAAAAGTTCACTCGACTGGCAAGGTATGCTCCAAATTTCATACGAGATCTTGATAGTAAAATCAACCATTTTTACTCAAGGTTAAAGCCAAAGTATCGAAGGGCTTTAGCTTCTCGTGAGTTCAAAAGTTATGAAAAACTTGTTCGATGTGCGGATAAGGTGGAAATAGAGTTTGTCGATGATCAGGTGTTCTTTGACAAACAATAGAATAAGAGGTCCAGTTAGTAAGAAAAGGTGAAGAATTCATCAAAGAAGCAAGGAGGTAAGAAAACCAAATATCCATCCTATGAGAAGTGTGGTAAAATGAATCCTAGAGAATGTTTATCCAAGTCTGGAAAGTACTTTCGGTGTGGTAAGTATGGTCATATTGCTCGTAACTGTAAGGAAGATGATCAAGCAGGCAATGAAAAGCCAGCGGTAAGATGTTTTAAGTGTAATGAAATGGGTCATTATGCAAATGAGTGTCTAATGAAGAACTCAACAGGGGGAAACCATCCAGAATACAAGTAGAAAGGGGTGGTGAAATCCTTTTCAACTACTTCAGCAGATGTTGGGCCACCGAATGAAGTAGTATCAGGTACACTATTTGTTTGTTCAGATTATACCAATGTGTTGTTTGATTCAGGGTCTACATATTCTTTCATTTCTGAGAAGTTTTCTAGTAAATTTAGAATTCCATCTCAAGATATGAATCCTGAACTTATGGTAAAAACACCCGGAGGGAACGTTGAGACAAAAAGAAATTATAAGAACCTTCATATCCTTGTGTGCGGAAAGAATATACCTGCAAACCTTATTGTTTTGCCTCTAGTAGAGTTTGATGTTATTTTGGGCATGGATTGGCTTTCTGTTTATCATGCTAAGATTGACTGCATAGCTAAAGAGGTTTCTTTTCAGAAAGATTTTCATTTTGTGTACAAGAATGAACATTTTCTTTTGATAACATATCAGGAAGTTGAGAAACTCATAAAAGATGGAAATGAATGTTACCTTGCACATATTGTTGAAAATAAAGGAACTGTTCAGATTAATGATGTGCCAGTGGTAAATGAGTATCTTGATGTTTTTCCTGATGAGTTGCCTGGTATTATTCATGATCGGGAAGTTGAATTTACTGTTGACTTAGTTCCTGATTCTAATCCAATTTAAAAACCCCCTTATCAAATGGATCAAGTTGAACTTTTAGAGTTAAAGAAGCAATTGAAGGAGTTATTAGATAAAGGTTTCATTTGACCTAGCACATCACCATGGGGTGATCCTATCTTGTTTGTTAAAAATAAAGATGGTTCAATGAGACTTTTCATTGATTATAGAGCCTTGAATAACATCACTGTTAAGAACAAGTATCCTTTTCCTCATATCAATGATTTGTTTGATCAGCTCCAGGGAGCTCAGTATTTTTCGAAGATTGACTTGAGGTCGGGGTACCATCAGTTGAAAGTAAAAGAAGCAGACGTTCCAAAGACTGCGTTTCGTACTAGATATGGTCATTATGAATTTGCAGTTATTCCTTTTGGGTTAACCAATGCACCTGTTGTATTCATGGACCTTATGAATAGAATTTTCCATGAGTTTTTGGATAAGTTTGTGGTTGTTTTCATTGATGATATTTTGGTGTTTTCTAAAAGTAAAGAGGATCATGAAAGTCATTTAAGGGTTATTTTTCAAACCTTAAAAGAAAAGAAACTGTATGGAAAATTCATCAAGTGTGAGTTTTGGTTACAACAAATTTAGTTCCTTGGTCACATTGTTTCAAAAAATGGCATAATTGTGGATCTTGCTAAAAAAAGTTGTTGAAGAATAGCCAAGACCTACAAATATAACTGAGATCCGTAGTTTTCTTGGTTTAGCAGGTTACTACCGAAGGTTTGTTGAAATTTTTTCACGGTTATCTAGTCCAATGATTAAGCTAACTCAGAAGGGTGTTAAGTTTATCTGGACAAAAGAATGTGATGATTGTTTTCAAGAGTTAAAAAGAAGATTGGTGAATGCTCCAGTTTTGGAACTTCTTTCCAGAAATGGTGAGTTTGTTATCTACAGCGATGCTTCATTGAAGGGAATTGGTTTTTTTCTTATGAAGAATGATTAGGTAATTGATTATGCTTCACGTCAGTTGAAAACTCACGAGGTAAATTACCCTACACATGATTTGGAATTAGCTTCTGTTGTTTTTGCTCTAAAAATTTGGAGGCATCATTTTTATGGTGTAAAGTGTGAAATATATACTGATCACAAAAGTTTAAAGTATATATTCGCTCATAAATAATTGAACATGAGACAGAGGAGATGGCTGGAATTAATCAAGGATTATGATTATACAATTCATTACTATCCGGGAAAAGCAAATAAAGTGTTTGATGATTTGAGTCGAAAAAGTAATACTTCATTAACCATGCTATGTTTGGAACGAGATCCTTTGGTTTTTGATTTGATGAAATTTGGCATAGAAGTTGTTGGTGCAGAAATTTATTCTATTTTGTTTCAGGTGTCAGTGAGATCATCTCTATCAGACAGAATTAAGCAAGCTCAGAAGAAAGACAGTGGGTTGCAGAAAAAGGTAGAGCTGGTTCAGAAGGGTAAGTTGCCTAAATTTAACATTGATAATGATTGTGTTTTGAGGTTTTGGAAGATATTATGTGTGCCTTGTGGTTCACAGTTAAATAATTAGTTGTTATGTGAGGCTCATAGTTCCCCGTTTTCAATTCATCATGGCAGTACTAAGATGCACAGGGATCTGCAGGAGTATTACTGGTGAGATGGAATGAAAAGAGATATTGCAGATTTTACTGTGAAGTGTTTGACTTGTCAGCAGGTTAAAGCAGAGTGGCAGTTACCGAAAGGGATGCTGCAGTCATTATCGGTGCTAGAGTGGAAAAGGTAAAATATATCCATGGACTTTGTTGTGGGATTACCGAAGACATCTCGAGGTAATAATACAATCTGGGTTATTGTTGATCGATTGACTAAATATTCTCATTTCCTGCCTATTCAATATACTTTGTCTCTAGATCAACTTGCTCGGTTTTATGTTAAAGAGATAGTCAGGTTGCATGGAGTTCCCCTCTCCATTGTATATGATCGTGATCCTAGGTTCACTTCTAACTTTTGGAAAGGCCTTCAGAAGTCGTTGGGTACTGAATTAAATTTTAGTACAACTTTTCATCTGCAATCAGATGGGTAGTCAGAATGAACAATTCATACCTTGGAGGATATGCTACGTGCTTTCTCGATGGATTATCAGGGAAGTTGGGACCAACATCTTTCTTTGGTTGAGTTTTCTTATAATAACAGTTTTCATTTCAGTATACAGATGGATCCGTTTGAAGCATGATATGGGAAGCGGTGTTGAACTCCATCTTTTTGGGATGAAGTGGGTGAAAGGAAGTTGATGGGACCATAATTGGTGGAAGAGTTGGCAGAAAAATTTCAGTTGATACAGAAAAACATGAGAATATCTCAGAGCAGGTAGAAAAGTTATGCGGACAATAGGAGGAAGGATCTATCTTTCGAGGTTGGTGATCATGTCTTTCTCAATGTATCCCCATGGAAAAGTGTGATGTGATTTGGTAAGAAAAGAAAGCTGAGTCCAAGGTTCATTGGACCATGTGAAATTCTGGAGAGAGTTGGATCAGTTGCTTACTGAGTGGCTTTACCTCTGAGTTTATCTCAGGTACACAATGTTTTTCATGTTTTGATGTTGAGAAAGTATATGCCAGATCCATCTCATGTTTTGAGCCCAGAGGTAGTTCAGTTGGAAGAGAATCTCTCTTATGAAGAACAACCAGTCCAGATTCTTGACCGTAGAGAGCAAGTGTTGCGGAATAAGGTAATTCGCCAAGTAAAGGTTTTGTGGAAAAACCATATGGTTGAAGAGGCAATGTGGGAATCTGAAAATTCTATGATGGATAAATACCCCCACTTATTTTGATAAGTGAATAAAAATGTGAGGATGTAATTCCCAAAAGGGGGGAAGGATGTAACATCCCAGGTAAATAAAGAATAAGACAATTTCATATTTATTAATATTTTCGAATTAAATATTAATTTTACTTTAAAGGGGTTGCTATGTTCGATAGCGTACCCGATACGCAACAACGAGTTTCTTTAAAATCTTACGTTGCACACTAGTAATATAATAATATTATTTTAAATAGTAGTTAACACGTAGCCATTGTATTGGCGGGAATGAATAGAAATAAATAAAATATGATTATATATGTTTGTTAAATGTTTTTACATTTATCCAATAAAATATAAAGGCTTAAAATAATAAAAGAATTCAATTTTAGGCATAGATACTCTAATATTCACTAAAAGGTCGATTTATCGCCTTTTGATGGCGAACCCTCTTTAAAAATATTTTTGGTCACTCTTATACATTCTATTGGACCAAATGAAATCCTTATTTATAATTGGGACATCAAAATTTACTTTGTGTATGTTTTTGGTATTTTTCCGATAAAGTTCATTTTTTAATGAATAGTGAAAAATGTTGTATTTTAATTCAAAACATCTTTTTAATCTAATTTATTTATATGATTAGGTTGTATTTTGAATTGGTTTTAAAGTTCAATTAGAATATATTTTTACCATTTAATCCAATGGTAGTCATTGGAATTAATTTCACTTTGAAATTGGACTTAAACTTGTGTCAATCTTTTGATATATATTGTTTCATAAAAACATGCTATTTGTTTTGACAACGGGAATTAATTATTAAATTAATTAATGAAAATTATATGTTTTGAATTTTTTAAAATAGACATCATTTTTGAATTCGGAATATCAAATATATCTTAGGGTGAATTTTTGGTATTTTTCTGAAAAACTTCAATTTTTGATGAATAGTGAAACCACTAAGTGGTAGTTAAAAAACTGATTTTTCGTTTAAATGAAACTTTACCACTTTTGTGAATTGAATTTCAAAAAATCCAACATACATGGTTTTCATTAGGATGTAAAATTTTTTTCAATGGGATTAAAATAATTTTTTTGGTGAATAGTAACTTTTATGTTTTATTAATCGCGATTAGAGGTAATTAGTGTAATTTAAGGTAAAAATAATGTTTTAATAATATGAAATTACCTTGACACATGTCCTACCCTTATTGGATGATTCATGTAAGACCAATAAAATCCATGGGTCAACTTGGGGACCCCATGGATCCACTTGGGTAAGAAAATGACATTAATAACTTTTTATTTAAAGTTAAAATAAAAATGTCACAAACATGTATTGTTTTACTAAAACAATTTTTACATGAAGTTATACAAGTCATATTTTTTACTATAAATATTCATTATAAATCTAAAAATATTTCCTAAATCATGATATTTTTTTATACTTTTTAGACATTAAATAAATTAAATTATTTATGACACCATGATGATGCAGCGATTACCTCATTATTTAACGATTTAAATAAAATGAAAAGATAATGTAAAATATAAGACCTGTAGTTGTCAAAAACCTATTGTATGGGTGGATTTAGAACTCTTATCACCTTATCCTAGAAATATATAATTGTGGGACCTTTAAAATCCGAAAATCATTATATAATAAAGTAACATTTTATAACATTCCAAGAGTGCCCCTCCTCCCTCTTATAAAAGGCCCCCACCTCTACCACCTTACCCACACCTCTCAAGCCATTAGCTTGGCCAAGATCTGCTCCTTTTATCTCTCCACATTTCTCTACTCATCCTAGAATCCTTACCTTAGGTAAAAAGCTCTTCAAGGAACTCTTTTGGTTTGAACCAAAGGGAGTAACCCGATTTAAAGGTAATGTCTTCACTTGTGTTCTTTTGTTTTATTTTTCTTCTCCAACCCCCTAAACTCTTTTTATTCCTTTATTTTGTAACAACACCAGTATATTAAATATACTAGGATTTTTTTATGAGAGGTATTTTATTTACACTTACACACATCTCCGTCTAATGATTAAAGAACATATTGTTTCTGTGGATGGTGAATTTCTGCCTCACAAAACGATGATTGTTCAATCTTCTTTTAACACCTTTCATGGTGGCCATTAATATGTCACTATATTTATATATGATATATATTATGTTTATGTTTTCCTTATGCTTCTGTATTTTTCATTTATGGCATACCTTTATGGTTTCCATTATGGGTAAACGCGATAATTTCATTTTAGGATGTGCGGACTACCGCCCCCTCAAAGTGATTTGATTCGTTAATGCCATATGTGGGACGTATAAAGGATGGAGTTAATGATATTATATATGATATTATACTGGAATTATAATATACCTTTATATCATTATGATTTCACTCCATTAAATACGAAATAGAAATGAAAGTAGCGTTCATGCGTACGTACGGCTTACCGTCTCCATGAACGGTGCATTTCATTTCCTACCTCTAAATGTTATATACTATTATAAATACATGTATATGATGGATATATATGATATTCAAATCATGAATATCATTATGGATATAATGAACCTTTGACCACATGAACAACATGTAATTGTAAGAAGTCCATTTTTGACTTAAGTACCAAATATCGACAAAACGAACATTATTAACTTAAATGATTACATAATGTTTATAACATGGAAATAAGTGATATAAAAGGAATAATAAGCTTTAAAAAGGTTCTTAAGAAGGTATAAATTAACACTAGTTTATTATTCAGGAGATTAAAGAGCGATCGAGTCAATTCGGACACGAGGTAAGGGACTTCGTCTCAATCTCCTTTCATTGAGGCATACTTTGTTTTATACACAACTTTATTTTATACGGTGTATAAAACCCTTTGAATTTTACGTTTATTCAAAAGAAATATTTTTTTACGAAGCATTTTACTAAACGACAAAAAGGAATGTTTATTTTAACGTACGCGGTGAAACGACCTTTTCCACCGTCGCGAGTATTATTTGGTCTTTGGCTTCCTCAAAAAGCCATAATTTTTTTTAAATAAAATAAATACCATATAATATTTTATGTATTTTGGTATTGAAAATGGTTTTTATAATGGATTTGTTATGTCAATATATTTAAGTGATATATTGTGATCGAAATGTGGAAATGTTTTCTTTCCATTATATTTGTTTTATGTCTTATGATTTTATAATAGTACTTGGACATTTGACGGGTGGTTACGTGATAAACCATATGACGGGTGGTGCCGTGAATACCAGGACGGGTGGTTATGTTATAACCTCCAATTTATTGGGTATGGAAGTCATCTGTATGGCTATTCCATTTAGTGATATGTGTGGAATTCGACCATATGGTCATTCCATTTAAGTATGTTTATGTCCCAAGTTACCTTTATATGTTATGTGTTCTTTATATGGGTTTTATGGTAATATTTTGGTTACAAAATGGTAAGTAATGATCTTTTATTCAGTGAAGAGTATTTACTACTTCTTAAAGGTGAAAAGTGTTTCTTTGATAAAGTATTCATGGTTTACATGATGTTTTGAAAAACTAACAGTTTTCCATCTTATGTATCCCTTACTGAGCTTTTTATGCTCATCCCAAGTTTTTTTGAAATGTTTTTCACAGGACATAATGTGGAATAGGGTCAAGGATGGGATCAAGGAAAAGTCATGCTGTCTTAAACATGGAACTAGACATGACTCTTTTTTTTCAAGAGTTCATGTTTTGTAAAAAAAAGGAAACTATGTAGAAGTTTCTACTTTTTAATATTTTGAGATGTAATATTTATGATCTAATTCTCTAAAACTCTAAACCTGAAAAGATCCTCAATGTGAATTATTCATTTAATTCAATATTAAGTAAGGTTTTAGGCCGGGGCCTTATATCTTTTGTCTGACAACTCATTTACTTGCAACTTTCTCACACAGAAATCACAATGAAGAATCTTTTCAGAGGTACGCATATTCATTCTCATGCATACAAGAATGAATATGCCTACCTCTGATCATATTCTTCATTGTGATTTCTATGTGAGAAATTTTCAAGTAAATGAGCTGTCGGACAAAAGAGTAGCCGTCAATCCACTGTAAATTGTGTCACCCATAAGTAATAGTAATTATTAAGAAGTAGTTGTAATTATTTATCTTTTTTTCAGATAGTGTTTTTATAATTTAAAATTATTCAAAAATAGTAATGATTTTATATTTTGTAGAGAAATATGGAATAAGGAAGTCGACAACATTCGTTATTAGATGATCACGCTTAGATAAACCAGTGTAGAAATCCAAAAGGTTCTGGTTTAAATCTTGTATATATTGAGGGTGTTGAAGTTTTATTATAATTTGTATCATCAAAACCAGAATATGTTTCAGAAGGAACAATAAAGTATCCTTGTAAAAAAATGTGCTCTGAGAACATTTGACACATTTGACAAGGTTGGGGGACATCTCTTGCGGTTTGGTTTTCAACTAGATTATGTTTTTTGGTATCAACATAGAGAACGCAATTCTAGAGAAGATACTAATAACTTGATTCCAGATCCATCACAGTTTCAAAATTTAGTACATGATATTGCAGGTCCATCTGTTCAGCAAACTGAAACTCAAGATGATATTGATTTAACTCCTGAGTTGGCACCATCCAAATTTTATGAGTTATTGAGGTCTGCTGAGGATGAATTATATCTCGGTTGCAAGATAAGAAAATTATAAGTGGTTGCAAAATTTATGGCTATTAAATCAGATAATGCAATGTCAAACAACTATTTTGATCATATATTTTATTTGGTTAAAACACTATTACCTGAAGGAAATGTGTTGCCTGCAAATTACTATGAGAGAAAGATGTTGGTTTGTAATTTGGGCCTTAGTTATCGGAATATTCATGCATGACCAAATTATTTCATCTTATATTCTGGTGAAAATGATTCGTTGGATAGTTGTCCCACATGTGGACAATCGAGGTATAAAGAAGCTCAACTAGGGAAGTTTGGATCGATTCCAGTAAAACAGTTGAGATATTTCCCCCTTACACCCAGGTTGCAGGGTTTATTTATATCTCAGAACACAGCATCAATGATTTCATGGCACAAAACCAAGATTTCAACTAATAAAAGCTTGAATCATCCATCTGATGGTGATTCATGGAAACATTTTGACCGTCTGCATCCGTCATTTTCTATAGAAGACCAAAATGTGCAATTGGATCTTTCTACTAACGGTTTTTGTCCATTTGGTTCTTATGGTAGTCAGTATTCATGTTGGTCTGTCTTTATAACTCTGTACAATTTACCTCCATGGATGTTGATGAAGGATCCCTATATCTTTTTGACCTTATCAATCCTAGGACATCTGAAAAATAATATTGATGTTTATTTGAAACCATTGATTGATGAGTTAAATGCATTGTGGAGTGATGGTGTTAGTACATATGATGTTGCTGCAAAACAAAATTTCATATTAAAAGCTACATTGATGTGGACGATTAGTGACTTTCTGGCATATGGCATGTTATCTGGCTAGAGTACACATGGTCTGAAATCATGTCATTACTATATGAAAGACAACAAATCTTTTATGCTCGTCAATGGAACAAAAACCTTGCTATTTTGACTATCACCGCAGATTTCTTCCAACCGATCATCCTTTTCTGAGTATGTTTTATTTATTTTTAGTGAGTGACATTGTTTGAACTAAACTGTCAATTTTAGACTAATAATTGACACATTGAGTCATAACAGTCACACCATGCATCGAATTGAGGTGAGGCCGATTCCTACATGTCTCAAATGACTTATGGATCATTTCTCTAAGTGTGAACAAAGTATACACCTCCATAAAAATCTTTTTCCAATCATATAAATCCCTATAACTTTTTAATAAAATAAAACCTATTAAAAAAACATGTTTTAAAAAAAGCATTATAAAAAAATAATCAACCAGTTATTTTATTAAAGTGTTATTTAGATCCTTTTGGATAAATTTGAAGATAAAAAATGAAAGTAATTCATCATCAAATATATCTCCACATCAAATAAAATAAATTAATATCAGTAACATACAGTCGTCAGTTGAAATTGCACTATAGAAACTCAAGACCCCTGGGCTGCGCGGCACTGTAGTTGCATATTCTAATTATTTTGTCTCCACCCTCTCCATTTCTTTCTCACCCTTCACTCTATAATTTCTCTAGTTTTGTGGAGATTTTCTCTAGAATGATTTGGTGTAAATAGAGGCATCGAGTTAATAACTAGTGTCAAAGGTGTAATTCTCACAAATGGAAGGCTTTCCCCTTTTAGAGAACACAATGAAGTATAATTGTCATACTCATTAGCTCATCACCTAAACATTTATCATTTCATTTTGTTGTTTGAAACACATCTTCCATCTCTTGTGGACATTCACCTATGTTTCTTGAAATACTCTAATTAGTAGTCATCCATGGGATGACTAATGTTCAGAGTAGTACAAGAAACATAAAATAGATAGGGGATGAGTCTCAAGGCAACAAAATGCAATAATAATTGTTTGGGAGATGAAGCTGGTGAGGATGACAATTGTACTTCATTGTGTTCTCTAAAAGGGGAAATACCCCCCATTTGTGAGAATTACACAATTGGAACTAGTTATTAACTCGACGCCTCCATTTATACTAACTCCTTCAAGAGAAAATCTCCACACAACTAGAGAAATGATAGAGTGAAGGGCGGGAAAGAAATAGATAGGGTGGAGACATAAGAATCAAAATATGAAACTTTAGTGTTGTGCACCATGGGGTTCTTGGTTTGTTATAGTGTAATTTCAGCTGACAGGTGTATGTTACTAAAATTAATTTATTTGATTTAATGTGGAGGTAGAGTTAATGATGAATTGCTTTCATTTTTATCCTCAAATTTATCCACAAGGATCTGAATAAAACTTTAATAAAATAATTGGTTGAGGATTTTTTTATATTGTTTTTTTAGATAAAACATGGTTTTTGTAATAAGTTTTATTTTATTAAAAAAATTATAGGGTTTTATATGATTGGAAAAAAGAGTTCAATGGAGGTGTGTACTTCGTTCACACTTACCTTGATAGGCAATAAACCTGAATGAGTTTCACACCTTCCACCATCAAAAACTATAAAATAGAGGTCACTCCTCATTCGATACATAGATAAATAAAGTTAATATACTTAAATATTATATATATATGTTATATATATGTGTTATTATAAGGACCCGACCTTATTACATACATAATCTTGAATTTAGTCAAGAAAACACTTCCTTTTACATTGAAGATCTTTTCAAGTTTAGAGCTTTAGAGAATTAGGACAATACATTCATGACATTACACATTATTACAGAGTGGATACCATAAAAATAGTTTCCATTTTTTTTCAAAATATAAAACAAGACTCATTGACAATTCTTTAACATTTAACATGGCTTCCTTCCTTGTATTACACATCCATTAACCTATGAAAAATCATTTAAAAACTTTGGATGAGCACAAAATCTCAGTAAGGGATGGAAAAGAAGGAAAGATCACATTAGTCCATGAATAATCGTAACATGGGAAAGCATTTTCAAAAGACATTATTGTCACCCATATATACTTACTTTGTGTAACATGAGATTTACACAAGATCCAAACAAAACATGAGAATATAAATATAATCATAAAGGTATCTTGGGGAATTACTTACATAATCTTGTAACCATTCTTGGCTACCTTATAATTTGTAACCCTCACAGCTACCTTACTTTGTGTAACCATCGCAGTTACACTTGGAGTAACCATACAGCCGACCTCCAACTTACTCATACCCAATGAATTGGAGGGAGATATAGGTACCACCCTTAATCATAAATAATTCCCAATAACCAAAACATAATCATAAAACATGAATAATTCCATAAAACCATTGCTTTGGAATTTTGTAAAACCGAATTTAAAAAAAGGATTTTTAAAGAAAATACCCTTATAAATATCATACAATTGGAGAGAGACTTAATAGAGTGGATGGAGTATGTATATAAGTAGAAGGTTAACCCAAAGAATGGAAATCAGGTTAAGAATTCCCTTACCTTGGGTTTGTCTTACTTCCAACTTGTTTAAACCTACTGTATAATGGTTAAAAGAGTGTTATTAATATTTTACAGAAGAATTTTCATGTTTATAACATCTTATATGATCATTTAATAACATCATTTCACCCTTAATTTTTAGCAATTTTCCCCTTGCACTGTTTTTGGGTGAATTCTTTACATGATTTCTATGATTGGTTCATGGTGGACATTCTTGTCGATTGGAAGTGAAACTCCAGAATTGGAATTGAGTAGTATTTACATATATTAAGTAACATAAATTATTCCATTTATCATTTTGAATTATTACATGAGTATGATTCATAAGTTAGAACATTAATGATGTTCATTTAGATCATTTTAGTGGTTCTTTGATAATAACAACCTTGTTTTGTCTTATAAATTAGAACCATGAGTACAAAAAAATTACAGAACCATGGGTGAGTCATAACACATATATTATAATGTGGTTCAATCATAAAAGTGGTTTTATGTCCAGACTTGAAGGAATTAATGCAAATTGAAATCACATCGTCCACGATGTCGGTAATTCGACACATCACGGACAATATTTTAATTCCTTGAATAAGTGGGGGAGGAGAAAAATAATGATGATGAATTTTCCATGAACATGAGAGCATCCAGAATATACAAGATTCTGGATATTTGATTCCTCTTTATTAAGAGGAGGTGAGGAAATAAGAAGAAAAGAAAGGAATCTTAAAATAAAAGAAAACTTGATAAATTTCTCACGAAAATTTGGCAGCCTAACGGCGTCTCTTAAAATTTCATAAAAATAGTTTGATGAGAGGAAGGGGATATCTAATCATTAATAAATAATATGGGCAGTGAGGGGGATATTTAATGAAATATCCCATCATAATCCAAAGGTATTGGAAGAGAATAACATAAAATGAAAGAAAAGAAAGAAAATAAAAGAGGATGTTTACCTCTTGATCTCTTCTCCTTGAGATCCTCCTTAAGGGCTTTGGTTTTGGTCTTTTGGTGAGACCAACAGCTCTAGGACGTGTGGAAGAAGATTGGGGAGGGAATTTGGCATAAATTAGACAATTATCAAGGCTTGAGAGTTGTGGGAGGAAGAGGAAAGTGAGGGTGGTATTTATAGTGGAGGAGAGGGGGTATTTTTCATTATTTTAATCATTATTATAATATTTTTGCTCAAGAATATGAATAATATTAATTCATGTGACCCAAAATAGTAAAAATTTCATGTGAGTTCGAACCAAGTGGTCTTACATCATCCTTGCATCACCTATTAATCAATAAATTAGGTATTTAGCATTTATCGTATTTTATCGTATTTTACTATTCATAAAAAATTCTTGAATTTCAAAAAGAATCCCAAAAATTTACCCTAACCATTTTTTGACATGTAGAATTCAAAAATGAGTTCCATTTTTGAAAAATAATTTTCTAAATATTATTAATTTAATTTTTAAATAAAAGCATACTTAATTCAAAAATTAACAGTTCTAATTCTACAACTACTTCTTTATCACAATGAAAAATTAACCTAGATTATATTATCTTAAAGCCTTAATAAAATAAAATAATAATAAAATTTACTATTCATTAGGGTCATATCACTATTCATATGGATATGTTACTATTCACCAAAAAAACAAGTTGGTTCCAATAAACTCCAAATAACATACTGAACACAATTGTAGATGATAGTTTCTTGAAATTCAGAACATAGAAGTAGAAAAGTTATGTTTTAAAGGATAATTAAAAATATCTACTTAAAACAAAGTTCCATGCATTTCTATTTATTTTTAGAAAAAGTTGGGGTGTTACATTATCCCCACCTTCTTGAAATTGCATCCTCACAATTTTATTTACTTGTTAAACAACTGAGGGTACTTTTCCCTTATAGCATTTTCTGACTCCCATGTAGCTTCTTCAACCATGTGGTTTGTCCACAAAACCTTTACCTGGTGGATTACCTTATTCCACAGTACCTGTTCCCTTCGATCAAGAATCTGAATTGGTTTCTATTCATAAGAAAGGTTCTCTTCCAGTTGAACTGCTTTTGGGCTCGAGACATGTGATGAATCTGGCACATACTTTCTCGACATCGAAACATGAAAAACATTGTTTACCTAAAACAAACTTGGAGGTAAAGCTACACGGTATGCAACTTTTCCAACTTTCTCCAAGATTTCAAAAGGACCGATGAACCGTGGACTTAGCTTTCCTTTCTTACTGAAACGCATCACACTTTTACAAGGAGAGACTTTAAGGAAAACATGGTCACCTACCTCGAAAGATAAGTCTTTCCTTCTGTTATCTGCATAACTTTTCTGCCTGATCTGAGCTATCCTCATGTGCTGCTGGATCATCCTCACTTTCTTAGCCACTTCTTCAACTAATTCTGGCCCCATCAACTTTCTTTCACCGACTTCATCCCAAAACTCTAGAGTCCAACACCGCTTCCCATACTAGGCCTCAAAAGGTGCCATCTGAATACTATAATGAAAACTGTTATTATAAGAAAACTCAACTAAAGAAAGATGTTGATCCCAACTTCCCTGATAGTCTATTGAACAAGCTCAAAGCATATCCTCCAATGTTTGAATCATTCTTTCTGACTGCCCATCTGATTGAGGATGAAAATTTGTACTGAAATTTAACTATGTGCCCAACGACTTCTAAAGTCCCTTCCAAAAGTTAGAAGTGAACCTGGGATCTCGGTCAGATACAATGGAAAGAGGAACTCTATCTAACCTGACAATCTCCTTTAGGTGTAATCAAGAAAGCTGATCCAAAGACATTGTATCTCGAATTGATAGAAAATGTGCAGACTTTGTTAGCCGATCAATAATAACCCAAATCGCATTGTTACCTTGAGAATTATTTGGTAGTCCCACCACAAAGGCCATGGATACATTCTTCTATTTCCACTCTGGCACTAGAAAAGGCTGAAGCATCCCCTTTGGTAACTGTCGCTCTGCTTTAACCTGTTGACACGACAAACATTTCATGGTAAAATCAGCAATATCTCTTTTCATTTTATCCCACCAATAATACTTCTGAAGGTCTCTATACATCTTAGTACTGCCAGGATGAATAGAAAATGGAGAACTATGAGCTTCGCACAACAAATATTTCTTCAACTGAGAATCACTAGGCACACACAACCTTTTTATAAATCTTAAAACACAATCTTTATCAAGACTAAATTCTGGAAACTTACCCATTTTAACTAATTCTACCTTTTTCTGTAGCTCACGGTCTTCCTTCTACGCTTGCTTAATTCTGTCTGAAAATAAAGACTGCACTGAAACCTAAAACAAAACAGAGGTATTCCCTGCACCAACAACTTATAAACCAAAATTCATTAAATAATTAATCAAGGGATCATGTTCTAAATGTAACATGGTTAATGATGCATGATGTTTCTGACTTAAGGCATCTGCTACATTGTTTGATTTTCCAGGATGGTAATTGATCATGCAGTCATAATCCTTTATCAGTTCTAGACATCTTCTATGCCCCATGTTTAATTCCTTCTGAGTGAATATATACTTTAGACTTTTATGGTCAGTATATATTTGGCATTTGGTTCTGTATAGATGATGCCTCCAAATTTTCAAAGCAAAAACCACAACTGCCAATTCAAAATCATGTATGGGATAATTTAGCTCATGAGGTTTAAGTTGTCTCGAAGCATAGGCAATTACCTGATCATTCTTCATCAAAACACAACCTAGTCCCTTCAAAGAAGCATCATTTTAGATGACAAACTCACCATTTCGAGAAGGTAAGGCCAAAACTGGATCATTCACCAATCTCTTCTTCAGTTTCTGAAAACAAGCATCACATTCTTCTGTCCAAACAAATTTAACCCCTTTCCGTGTTAACTTAGTTATCGAGATAGATAACCGTGAAAAGTTCTTAACAAACCATCGGTAATAACTTGTTAAGCCCAAAAACTATGAATATCTGTAACATTTGTGGGTCTTGGCCATTCATAAACTACTTTTGTTTTGGTAGGATCAACTTTTATTCCATCCTTATTTACAATGTGCCCAAGAAAAGAAATTTTTTGCAACCAAAAATCACACTTGCTGAATTTTCCATATAGTTTCTTTTCTTTTAAAGTATGAAAAACAACCCTTAGATGTTTTTCATGCTCCTCTTTATTTTTAGAAAATACCAAAATGTCATCAATAAATACAACCAAAAACTTATCCAAGGACTCATAAAATACTCTATTCATAAGATTCATGAATACATCATGTGCATTAGTTAATCCAAATGGCATGACAAAAAATTCATAATGCCCATATCTAGTACGAAAGGCTGTTTTCAGGATGTCATCCTCCTTCACCTTTATTTGATGGTATCCGGATCTCAAGTCAATCTTGGAAAAGTACTGAGCTCCCTGGAGCTGATCAAAAAATTCATCGATATGAGGCAAAGAATACTTGTTTTTAATAGTGATATTATTCAAAGCTCTATAATCAATGCAAATTCTCATGGAACCATATTTCTTTTTAACAAAAAAACAGGAGCTCCCCATGGTGAAGTGATATGATGAATGAAGCCTTTGTCAAGAAAATCCTGAAACTGATTTTTCAATTCAAGAAGTTCTATTGGATCCATACGATATGGGCGTTTTGAAATTTTCTTAGCATCAAGAACTAAGTCAATTGTGAATTAGACTTCTCGATCAGGTATGACACCGAGTAACTCGTCAAGAAAAACATCAAGGTATTCATTGACCACTGACACATCATTAATTTGAATAGTTCCCTTGTTTTCAAAAATATGAGCAAGATAACTTTCATTATCATCTTTCAATAGTTTCTCAACTTTCTGATATGTTATCAATTGTATGGTTTTATTCATGTATACAAACTGAAACTCTTTCTGAAAAACAACTTCTTTAGCTCTACATTCAATCTTAGCATGATAATCAGAAATCCAGTCCATCCCCATAATAACATCAAAATCAACTAAGGGTAAAACAACAAGGTTTGCAGGTAAATACTTTCCACAGACCACAATAGAAAGATTCTAATAATTCCTCTTTTCTATAACATTTCCCCCTGGGGTTTTAACAACAAGTTCAGGTCTCATTTGTTGAGGTGATATTTCCAATTTACTAGAAAATTCCTCAGAGATGAAGAAATGTGTAGACCCCATATCAAATAAAACTTTAGAAAAATCTGAGTGAACAAAAAAAGTACCTGATACAACTTCATTGGATGGCCCAACATCGGCTGACGTAGTTTCAAAGGATCTCACTACACCTTTCTGCTTGTAGTCTGGCTTCTTTTCATCATTCAGGTCTCTCTTTGGGCAGGCGTTTTCATAGTGACCCATCTCACCACACTTAAAACACTTTACAGTTTTCTTATCAGGATTATTATTGGGATCATTTTCATCGCAATCTCGGGTCATATGTCCAAACTTACCACATTTAAAACACTTCCCAGTTTTTCTAAGACATTCCCCAGGGTGTTTCTTGCCACACTTTTCACAAACTGAAAATTGGATTTTCTTACCATCATATTTCTTTGGTTGATTCTTACCCATTTCTTGCCAAATAGACCTCTTCTTCTCTTTGTTTCAAAAATTTACATGATCATCAGCAAACTCCATCTCTACCCTCTCAGCACTTCGGACAAGTTTCTCATAACTTTTGAATTCACGAGAGTCCAACGACCTTCAATACCTTGGATTCAGTCCTGAGTAAAAGCGGTTGATTTTTCTATCAAGATCCAGAATAATATTTGGAGCATACCTCACCAGTCGGGTGAAGTCCGCTTCATACACAGCCACTGAGTCTTCCTCCTTCTATTTTAATTCAAGTAATTTCTTCTCCATTCTAATTCACACCACCTTAGGGAAAAAATTCAAGGAAAATACTTTAAAATTCATCCCACTCTAAGGCATAAAAATCCTCTCTACCCCTGATATTCCTTACCATTGACCACCACTGATCAACTTCCCCTTCAAAATGATAAATAGAAAGACTTAACTTTTGATTTTCTGAATATCCCATAACATTGAATATATTTTCAAGGGCTTTGATCCATCCTTCAGCTGCTACTGGGTCAGAAGATCTAGTGAATGCAGGAGGATGTTGTCTCATAAAATGTTCCACTACTATCATGTTCTATTGTGGTACCTATATTGGTTCTCTTGCATGGATTCCACCACCATTTATTTCTTGCGTTAGCTGAGCCATTACTGTCACAAACTGCTCAGTTCCAATCCCTACCATTTCGGGCTGTAGTTCCGGAAGGATGTCATTTTGTCGGTGCCTCTCCTCTTCAGCATCCATATTCCTTCTGCAGACAACCATTATGAACAAACATGTCTTAGATGAAGCAACATGGTAATCTTTAAATGCTATAACATTTCAAATTAAACATAGAGTGAAAATCATTTATGGTATTCTATTAACATCACTCTAACCCCTAAAGTTATCTAAATTGTCCTCTGATACCAACTATAAGGACCCAACCTTATTATATACATAATCCTGAATTTATTCAAGAAAACACTTCCTTTTACATTGAATATATTTTCAAGTTTAGATCTTTAGAGAATTAGGACAATACATTCATGACATTACACATTATTATAGAGTGGATACCATAAAAATAGTTTCCATTTTTTTTTAAATATAAAACATGACTCCTTGACAATTATTAAACATTTAACATGGATTACTTACTTGTATTACACATGAATTAACCAGTGAAAATTCATTTAAAAACTTGGGATGAGCACGAAATCTCAGTAAGGGGTGGAAAATAAAGAAAAATCACATTAGTCCATGAATACTCGTAACATGTGAAAGCATTTTCAAAAGACATTCTTGTCACCCATATATAATTACTTTGTGTAACATGAAATTTACACAAGATCCAAAAAAACATGAGAATATAAATATAATCATAAATTTATCTTGGGGAATTACTTACATAATCTTTTAACAATTTTTGGCTACCTTATAATTTGTAACCCTCACGGCTACCTTACTTTGTGTAACCATTGCAATTACACTTGGAGTAACCATACGGCCGACCTCCAACTTACTCATACCTAATTCATTGGAGGGAGATATAGGTCCCGCCCTTCATCATAAATAATTCCCAATAACCAAAACATAATCATACAACATGAATAATTCCATAAAAACATTGCTTTGGAATTTTGTAAAACCGAATTTAAAAAGAGGATTTTTAAAGAAAATCCCCTTATAAATATAATACAATTGGAGAGAGACTTAATAGAGTGGTTGGAGTATGTATATATACTGTAAATACGCATAATAAAACATAATATAAACAGAAACCATCACACAACCAATTTAAATAGCACATAAATAATGAAGTAGAAGGTTAACCTAAAGAATGGAAATCAGGTTAAGAATTTCCTTACCTTGGGTTTGTCTTACTTCCAACTTGTTTAAAACTCCTGTATAATGGTTAAAAGAGTGTTATTAATATTTTAAAGAGGAATGTTCATGTTTATAACATCTTATATGATCATTTCATAACATCATTTCACCCTTAATTGTTAGTATTTTTCCCCTTGCACTGTTTTTGGGTGAATTCTTTACATGATTTCTATGATTGGTTCGCAGTGGACATTCTTGTCGATTTGAAGTGAAAATACAGAATTGTAATTGAGTAGTATTTACATATATCTAGTAACATAAATTATTCCATTTATTATTTTTAATTCTTACATGAGGATGATTCATAAGTTAGAACATTAATGATGTTCGTTTAGATCATTTTAGTGGTTCTTTGATAATAACAACCTCGTTTTGTCTTATAAATTAGAACCATGAGTACAAAAGAATTACAGAACCATGGGTGAGTCATAACACATATATTATAACATGGTTCAATCATAAAAATGGTTTGATGGTCAGACTTGAAGGAATTGATGCAAATTGAAATCACATCGTCCACGATGTCGGTAATTTGACACATCACGGAACATATTTTAATTCCTTGAATAAGTGGGGGAGGAGAAAAATAATGATGATGAATTTTCCATGAACATGAGAGAATCCAGAATATACAAGATTTTGGATATTTCATTCCTCTTGGTTAAGAGGAGGTGAGGAAAGAAGAATAAAAGAAAGGAATCATAAAATAAAAGAAAACTTGATAAATTTCTCACGAGAATTTGGCAGCCTAACGGCGTCTCTTAAAATTTCATAAAAATAGTTTGATGAGAGGAATGTGATATCTAATCATTAATAAATAATATGGGCAGTGAGGGGGTATATTTAATGAAATATCCCATCATAATCCAAAGTTAATGGAAGAGAATAACATAAAATGAAAGAAAAGAAAGAAAATAAAAGAGGATGTTTACCTCTTGATCTCTTCTCCTTGAGATACTCCTTAAGGGATTTGGTTTTGGTATTTTTGGTGCGACCAGAAGCTCTAGGACGTGGGGAAGAAGATTGGGGAGGGAATTTGGCATAAATTAGAAAATTCTCAAGGCTTGAGAGGTGTGGCAGGAAGAGGGGAGTGAGGGTGGTATTTATAGTGGAGGAGAGGGGGTATTTTTCATTATTTTAATCATTATTATAATATTTTTGCTCAAGACTATGAATAATAATAATTCATGTGACCCCAAATAGTAAAAATGGCATGTGAGTTCGAACCAAGTGGACTTACATCATCCTTGCATCACCTATGATGCAGTAAATCAAGTATTTAGCATTTATCGTATTTTATCGTATTTTAATATTCATAAAAAATTCTTGAATTTCAAAAAAAATCCCCAAAATTTACCCTAACCATTTTTCGACGTGTATAATTTAAAAATGTAGTCCATTTTTGAAAAATAATTTTTTAAATATTATTAATTTAATTTTTAAATAAAAGCATACTTAATTCAAAAATTATCAGTTCTAATTCTACAACTACTTCTTTATCACAATGAAAAATTAACCTAGATGCTATTATCTTAAATCCTTAATAAAATAAAATAATAATAAAATTTACTATTCATTAGGGTCATATCACTATTAATATTACTATTCATAAGGGTATGTTACTATTCACCAGAAAAACAAGTTAGTTCCAATAGACTCCAAATAACATACTGAACACAATTGTAGATGAAAGTTTCTTGAGATTTAGAACATAGAAGTAGAAAAGTTATGTTTTAAAGGCTAACTAAAAATATCTACTTAAAAAAAAGTTCCATGCATTTCTATTTATTTTTAGAAAAACTTGAGGTGTTACAGTTATATATATGTATTATATTAGTAACTTTATTTGAATATAATTATATATATATATGTATATTATTTATCATATTTAAATTTATTTAAATATACAATATATTATTCTATGTATATATATAATACTATTTTTTATAATGAAACTAAAAAATACTAATAATAATAATTTTTAAATTATATTAATTATAAATAATTATTTTTTGGGTAATTATGTATAAAATATAATTATTTAAATTTTGGAAAGTTTAATTATTTCAAAAAAATGTATATATAGTTACATAATTTTATTATTTTGAAAGTAAAATGAGTTTACAATATTTTATTGGTTATTTAAGTATAAATTGTATTACTGTTAATTAAATGTATATATTGACCTAAAATGTATATATAGACCTAAAATGATGAATACCTAAAAATAATTTCTAATATATAGAATTTGATAACTTCCATTTTATTTTTTGGAAAAAGTGATGTAGCAACCTAAGGATTCTAGGGAGGCCATCTAATATGCATTGACCCATCCTTGAGATTATAGGAAGGTCCATAAAGAAGTTAGCATAAAGAAATAATACACATCAACCAGATATATCAGAAACAAAGGAGAAAAACACACCAACCCATGCAACGTCTATCCCATACACATTTAAATATATATATATATATATATATATATATCATGGAATTTATAATACACATAATTTAAAAAAAATGCACATTTAAACATAATTTTTAATGAAAATAAATATAATCCCTTCCTAATTTGGAAATCCATAGCCATAATTTGTGAATAAATAATTATAAAATTCACCCTTACATAAGTTTTGAAAACACATATAAATAGATAAAAAGATATATATTTACATATATGTATATGTATATGCATATATATCTTTATAAAATAAACTTAAATTGATAAAAATATATGTAACCATTACAGCAGAATATCACAACATAGTAAAATAAATACAACACCATACTAATTTTGAAAATAGAGATCCATTGAAAATAAATAAATAAGGCATCACCCTTGCTGAGATTTTTCTTAAAATAAAACAACACAATTCTTTGCAAATAAATTTTTAAGGAAAAACCCTTACATCGAAATATTAAAACAAAATTTAAATAAATAAATTCCCTTACATGAATTGCATAAAATCAACTTTTGTTGCTGCTTCACAGAATCATTAGACTGAGAATTGGTTTGCTAAATCAATTTTCTCAGAACCTACAATGGAAATTGATTGAAAACATCAAAGCAAGCTGGGGTATAGATATAGAAAGTGAAGCAAATTGATTCAAAACAATAATTTAAAAAGACCAAAATAGGATATCCAAAATAGTAGTCAAGCGAACAACAGATCATAAACAAAAACAAAATAGTATACAACAACCGGAGCACAAATATAGAAATAAAATCGGAACCTATAATAGAAAATCAGAAACCCTCGAATCCATATCTCAAAACGACAAATACAGAAAGAAAATCAGAACCTATAAAGGAAAACATAGGCCTACCTCACTAAGTTGAAGAAAATTTGAGACCTTCAGATCCATATCTCGGTGTTTTCTTTGGAAACCCTAACTGAAACCGAACACCGGATGACGGACGATGTTTGAGAAACTGGAGGCAGTGGGTTTGTGTGATTTGAGTGGGTTTGTGTGATTTGAGCTTCGATTTATCGAGAAGGAGCACCGACAATGGGAGACTTCCATGGAAATCTTCTGATATCACGACGGGTTCACAACAGGTTTAATTTTTTAATTAGATCAAGACATTTTTATCTAATAAAGAGTCCTTTTATCAACGCTTATTATTTAAGTGCTGATAAAAAACATATTTATTAGTGCTTTTTAGCGCTGATGAAGCCTCATATCAACGCTTATTACTTAAGCGCAGATAAAGGATTTATAATTGTAATTATAAATATTTTTTTTGTAAATATGTATATACTTAATCAATATATATAAATATAAATATAGTAAATATATTCCTTATTTAAATATATTTATTATAATTTTATAATTATTTAAATATATAATTATTTATTTGTAAAAAAATATTTATAAAAAAATATTTATAAAAAAATATATTTAAAAATGTACATACTATATTTATAAAATTGTATATTTATAAATATAAATAAATAAATATTTTTTAAAATTATTTATATAATTATAAATAAATAATTATATATATTTAAATAATTATTAAATTTATAATAATTTTACTTAAATAATGAATATATTTACTATATTTATATTTATATATATTTATTAAATATATATATAATTATATAAATATATATAATGATATAAACCATTATTCACAAAATATAGCGCATAAATATTTTGTAATATATAAATCATATTTATATACATTAATATATATATATATATACTATTTATTAACATTATCAATAATCATCTAATTAATAAAATGTTTAATATTTTTCTCAATTTACTTATTTTTAATTTTAATTTGTTTAATTTCCATTTTTTATATCTATGTATTTAATACATAGTATTTATTAGTATTTATAATTTATATATAGTATAATCAATTTATTCATTTTTATCAATAATTATTTAATTAATAAAATTTGTAATATTTTTTTAATAAACTCGTTTTTTATTTTTTATTTATTTAATTATTTCATTTTATTTATTCAGACCTTTATCAGCGCTAAAAAAACGTTGATAAAGGACTTCTTTATGAGTTCCAAAAATATAGCATGGATAAAGGGTTAAATTTATGAGTGATTTCTTTAGTGCTGATAAAGATGTCATTTATCAGCACTTTTTTCTAGCACTGATAAATACCAGTGTTGTTAAACGTCAGTTTTGTAGTAGTGAACGAATCAAGAATAATGGTCTGATTGGAAATGGTGTAAATGATATTTATTTATTTATTTATATTCTTAAAGTGTTGTGCATGTCAAGAAATTAATAATAATAATAATAATAATAATAATAATATTGTACATGGTGTTATTTAAGAATATTAAACTTGGTAAGGGGATTCTGCGTGATATTCCAACCCTAAACCTATCTTAATAAATATCTAATTATATCACTTTCCAAAAATACAATGGGTGCGCACAACAGATAGAGTGAGACTCTCTTAAGCCCTAGAGAGAGATCAAGATATCTATAGTGCTCTCCTCCCCCCCTCTCTCTCAATCCATCGAGAGAAGTTCAAGAGTTCTTCTACCCACAAGAATAATTCGGTTGCGATCAACCATGAACAACACAAGCGATTAGGATCGATCGTCCAAGCACTCGATGATTCTACAACGACGTTCAGAGATTGTGGTGCACGTGTGGATCACTGCTAGAGAGATTCTGCACTTAGATCCTACAGTGCAGTGACGATTCAATGAGATATAATAAGTCAGATCATCAATGGAAAGAGAATTACAAGATAAGGAAATTCTATATTTGCTGATAAATTAATTATAAATTACATGTGAAGATCATCCGCTTCCAGTTCTGGTGTTTTAATCTAATCATGTAATCTACCATTTTCATTGGACATGATGTTTTGATCATGTAAAGCAAAGATTACATGTGATTTAAGACTAAAAGTTGATTTGGTTATACCATCAAAGGACACTTTCACTATGCCCAAAACCTATAAATAAGATGCCCAAATTTCTGACAATAATGATAAAATTTTCTTTGGGAACATCCCATTACAAAAGTTGTTTTTTTGAGAAATATCATTTGAATTTGAAAAACCAATTCTATAATTACCTTTGGTATAATGCTAAGAACGTAAAATCATATTAAGATATTGATATCCATGCGTGAATTGAGCAAAAGTATTTTTAAGTTCTTTGATTTGAGATTTTAAATTCTCAATGTTAGGTTGATCATTTAATTTCAAAACCAAATCATCTTTTTCTTTATAAAGGATATCATGTTCATTAAAAATATTATTGAAAAGTGCGGCCGATTGTCGCCTATCGACTGGTCAAAGTTCTGATGCTCTGCTAATGTGTATAGCAGCACTCGGGTCGAATCATCGGTGATGATACTTTTTAATAGTCATTTGTTTTTAGTTGATTGTATTCCGATTGGCAGAGCTTATGAAATGATTGATTGATTAATATTGATTTAACAAATTTATAAATATTCGGGTGAGTTCATTTTTAGGGAGTTAAGCTTTTGATATCCTTGAGCTTTGCTTTATATTGCATTTAAATTAACACCCACTTCACAAGATAACATTGATTGGAATTCCTAAGTGTTAAGGCTTTAATTCAAGCATTAAATTAACTTAGGGTTATAATATAAATTAGATATTGTTGATGGTAGTGTATTTATAGTTCCAATAATCCGTGAAAACCACACGTTAAACAAAACAAGTCATTAATCCATGACATGTTAAGTCCAACATACACAATTTTAATTTGAAGAATATTCATCGAGCAAATACTCTCAATCACTTATCATCCCTAAATTTTGACTCACCCCAATAATAGAATTACTCATCCATTAAGATATTTATTAATATGGTAATATATGTTAATGGTGATGAATTATAAATAGAACAAAAATAACGGGATAAGAAAATATTTGTGTGTTGAACACACACACACACGAAGGGTGATCAAAATTAAAAACGAACTTTATATTGAATTAGAAAGCAAAAGAGGGGAAGGGGATTCAACTGTATTTAAACTATTTTAAGAAAATTAATATGAAACTACAGAAGTTGGATGAGAATAAGATATATTGAAGAAGAAACTTTCATTAAAATATAATTACAAATAAAGAGACTTACAAGATTACAAAAATGAAGAACACAAAAGTAAATGAAAACAAAGAGAGGAGGAAAGGTCTCACAATTGAAAACTTGAGTATGGAAGGTCCTCCCAATACCTTGGAAAGGCTTTGGTCATGACAATATGTTCTTCTCTCTTCTGAAATTCCAACCTCTTTAAAGGAGAGGAGGGGGATGTATTTATAGCCCAAGGAAGTGGACTGTTGTCATTCCCAATCTGTCCCTCCACTTGGCTCGATGATTTGGACCTACAAACAGCCTAATATTGAGATATCTCCTTCTTAAAAGTTTTAGATAATAATATTTTTGGACTTATCTTAAAATTTGGAGTCATTTGGACCTATGGAGCCAAAGTTATGTCCGGTTGATTAAACAAAGTTAAACTGTTCATTTCAATCCATGCTTTTTCTATGGTCAAAATGTGAATAGATTTTGGAATAGGAAGATGCCTTAAAATACGAATTCTTTATTCAACAAAGTCGATATCCAATATCTTCTATTTCACACTGCAAAATATCAGTTTTATTTGATGACTATATCAGGATACATGTCATGAATACTGTACTGATTTTAATTCCTGTCCAGAATGGTAGGCTGAGTTTAAATGAATCAGTTGGGCCCCTTGTATTTGGATTTGGGACTTGAAATTTTTATCCAAGATTACTTACATTGTACCAAGAACCTTTGAGGAGAATTAAGGACTTTTAACTTCTATATTGAGCCCAATAATTCAATCTTCATGGATGGTTCACTAACCTCACAGATTCTATGGGCCTTCTTGTGTGGTCCATATGAGCCTTTAAATGGTAGAATTTTCCCATGATCCCTTCTAATGAAATGTTTTATATTGAATTAAAAATCCTAAAAAACAAGAACCACACAATTTGGATTAGTATGTTGATAGTTATAAATAAAATATTAAACTAAATCAATTGGACTACTTCTAAAAATGCTCAAAAATTATACTTAGTATTAAAACATTAATATTTCACACAAATTATGCACATTTCATATAAAATAATTAAAGGGATTATATCATAAGTCATGAAAATATTAATAACATCAACTCCCCCACACTTAGTCTTGTTCATGTCCTCATGTGAAACAAATATAAAAAACATGACAAAATCATTTTCACTCACCAACAAATATTAAAATTTTGTTTTCTCCAATCAGGGGAGGTTTAGACTATTTCACTCATCCATATTGAATTACACCTCAAATTTTTATAGAAAAAATGTTCCAAAAACAACTCTTTTTTTCATGCTCAAATTTAGAAATGGAAAATGGTGGCACACAAAACTTACTCCTCTCAAGATGATAAAATTAATTTATGGAGTTTCACTCATTCACCAACCAAAAGTGAAAATCTTAGAGTTTGTAAGAGCTCTCAGCTTCCAATACCTATCTAAAGTGCACAAGAATCAAGAGGTATTTTGAAGGGGGTTTTCTGTGGCTATGGGATGATTGGAATATAATGTCCAAGAGAGAGAAGAAGAAGGGTAAAACACCAACATGGAAAAAGCAATGCACATTTTTTTTTGAAATGAGACATGAAAGGAAATGGAAACACATATTTACGAGGGAATGAAAATGTGAAATAAGACAAAAAAGTGGAAGTAAATATGAAGATAATGGGAATATGGAATATTTAAAAAACACAAAACTTCTCCCAATGACATAAGAATATAATGCAAGTGTTCTTTTTTTCTTTTTTTTTCTTTTTTTTGAAAGTTGAACTTGAAAAAGATCTCACACTCATATCCCAACCCATGATTTATCTCCTCACGACACTAATTCTAATAGTTATAATAAGATCAAAGGCTGAGAAATAGTGGTTTTTGACCTACCCAAGACAAAACCCAATTTTTTTTTTTTTTGATTTTTTTTAAAAAAAATCTTGAACACTTGTCAATAAAATTTGAACAATATGTCATAAGCATATATACATTCCCAAACCCCACTAAAGGACAACCTATCCCCCACACTAAAATTGATGCTTTCCCTTAAGCATATGATAATATGGTGAAATCAAAAAAGGGTACCCAAAATGAAATACATTCCCCCCACACTTAAATTTTAAAATAAATATGCAATGAAAATCCATGTTGATATTGGGTGGGAAAAGGTATTGGGCTTGTAATGTGGATATCAAAGAAAAGGTTTTGATAGGCTTGAAGGGGCTTTCAAAAGGAGTATTAATGTAAGGGAAATGGGAGGATATTTGGCTATTGTGATTCTCATGTGGTTCAGAAAATACCTCTATCATATTAATGCACACTAAAGTAGGAAATTAAGCTCGAAGGTCCACAAGATCAAGACACGCAAATGAGGGTGAAAAACACACATTTTGAAAAGATGGCCATATGTGTCCTTGTCATGAAAGCTAATGTTGTTCCTCATGAGTGGGGAAAATAATTTTCCAAATCTAAAATTGAGCATTCAAAATTTTTTGGTTTTGACACAAAATTATTTATCTAATTTTATAAAGAAACCACAAAATTTTGAGATGAAACCATGTCTTTTGACTCCCAAAAATGGTTGGAAAAAAATTTAAAATTGGAAGGTGAGTAAGTATGACTCTTTATTTTTCATGTTATTATTATTTTTTTGTTTTTTTTTTGTTTAGTTTTTTTAAGATTTTTTGTGTTTTTATAAAGACACCCACACAAAAGAGGAAGAGTAAATAAAAAAATGTGAGGAGGAAAGTGGTAAAGAAACAAAATGAGAAGGAGGGAGGAAGAAGAGAGAGAGAGATGGGATGAATTAAAGGTAAAGAGGTGCCCCCTGGTTTGGATTTGGTGGATCGTCGTCTCCATCCAATGGTGGGTATACTATGGATCCGATGGAAGTCGATGTGGTTCTAGGATTGTGGGATGTTACCTGAAAAAGAAAAATCATTATTCATATAATGAAAAACTAAAAATAAATTAAAATTTCATAAAAGTAAAAGAAAACATGGGTTGCCAACCAATAAGCACTGCATTTATTTGTCTACAGCTGGACAGTTGCAGTGGACTATCCATAGTCTGATGGTGGCCACCATATTTTCTCAACTCCAGTGTGCTTCCAGAAAAAATTCTCCTTTGAGAGTCTTGATGATTCATTGGATAATTTCTCCCCTTCCTTGATGTGGTGCTTGCAATTCAATGGGGGTTGAAGGAGAATATAACTATCCTCCCTTTGGTCTTCAATGTGAGGAATCATTTTATCCACAAAGTGATGGTTTTCTATGATTTTAAGTTTAGAAAGATGTTTCAATTCTGATGGTATGTTTATGTAAGGTTCATATCGCACAAAACCAGAGTATGAGATCCCAATTTTTTTAGACTCATTTATTTCATCACTTACCGATGTAGATTAATGAGGATCAATGGAGTCATAAGACTGAATAAATTTTTCAATATCCTTTACATCAATGTTGTTTTCCAAATAATGGTCAATTTCAACATCAACAATGATCACTTTGTTAATTAGGGAACAAATATCACAAACATCACTACCATTGGGACAATATAAATGCATTGGTTCAGGGTTCACTTCACATATAACAGAATTTTTAAAATCATGGATAGGAAAGGATGAATGTGGGATAATCAGATTTGAATCAACAAATGAGCATTCAAGTTCATTTTCTTTATTACCATCCATGTTGGAGCATTGGAGGTCAGAGGTGAGATGAGATTCCAAAGAGTTTTCAAGATCATTTAGGTCAATGGAGTCTTCATTTGTAATGTCAACATCAACTTCTCCATTTATGACTTGGTTAATGAGGATACAATATTCACAAACTCCTCTACCAGTAGAACAGGAAGAACATGATAGATTGGGATTCAAGACACTCTCAGAGAGAGTTTCATAAGAATGGATAGAGAATGAAGATTCATTCTTTGATGGGTATCGCATGTATTGAAAGATATTGAACTTGACCAGTTGGTCACTAAATTCCATGGATAAGATGACAACATGGACATCAATTTTGGTTTTATATGTCATGAGGAAAGGTCTTCCTAAAATCAGAGGATATTGGCAAGAAGTTGTCTCACCTTCCATGTCAAGGACATAGAAGTCAGCTGGGAAGATAAGATCATTAACACGAATAAGGACATCCTCGATTATACCCTCAGGACTAGCAGTGCTTCGATTGGATAACTGAATGACAACACCCATTGGATATAAGGGACCTAGACCAAGGTTGGAGAAGATAGATTTGGGAATGAAATTAATTGAGGCTCCTAGGTCTATGGGTGCATCATCGAAGTTAGGACTTCCAATTTGGCATGGAACCATAAAGGTCCCTGAATCTTTTCACTTTATGGGAATAGACTGCTGGGTGGAAACATTTTTAATGGTCCTAAGTTGCCTCTTGTGGGTGCACAATTCCTTAAGAAACTTGGCATACTTAGGGATTTGTTTTATGGCATCTAATAGGGGAATGTTGACTTCAACACATCTAAACATGTCAAGAATTTCAGGATCAGGTTCAAAGGACTTCCTTGGTTTAGAAATAGCTTGAGGAAAAGGAACTGGATTCCTAAGTGCAATAGAAGGAGGTGAGGGAATGGATTCAGATTCCTTTTCAAGTTTCTTTTTCTTTTCATTTTCTAGGTCAACATTCAAAGGAGGGTTGGAGGACTCAATATGTATAAGGCCCCGACCTTAAACCTTACTTAATATTGAATTAAATGAATAATTCACGTTGAGGATCTTTTCAGGTTTAGAGTTTTAGAGAATTAGAACATAACTATTACATCTCAAAAGATTACAAAGTAGTCACTTATACTAAGTTTCCATAATAAAAAAAACTCTTGAAAGAAACATGTCTAGTTCCATGTTTTATATAGCATGAAATTCCCTTGATCCCATCCTTGACCTTATTCCACTTTAAGTCCTGTGAAAAACATTTCAAAAACTTGGGATGAGCATAAGAAGCTCAGTAAGGGATATACAAAGAATGAAAACTGTTAGTTTTTCAAACATCAAATAAACCATATATACTTTATCAAAGTAATACCTTCACCTTCATGAAGTAGTAAAAACTCTTCACTGAATAAAGTATCATTACTTACCTTTTTGTAACCAAAGGATTACCATAAAATCCATAAAAAGAACACATAACATATATAAAGGTAACTTGGGACATAAACATACTTAAGTGGAATAACCATACCGTTGACTTCCACACATATCACTTAATGGAATAGCCATACAGCCAATTTCCATACATACTTAATGGAATAGCCATACGGCCGACTTCCATACCCAATGCATTGGAGGTTATAACGTAACCACCCGTCCTGGTATTCACGGCACCACCCGTCATATGGTTTATAACGTAACCACCCATTAAAATGTCCAAGTACCAATATAAAATCATAAAACATAAAACCAATATAAAGGAATGATAACATTTCCACAATTCAATCACAATATATCATAAATATATTGACATAATAGAATCATTTATCAAAACCATTTTCAATACCAAAATACATAAAAGAGTATATGGTATTTATTTTATTTTAAAAACATTACGGCTTGTTGAGGAAGCCAAAGATCAAATAATACTCGCGGCGGCGGAAAAAGGTCGTTGTCACCGCGTACGTTAAAAAAAACATTCCGTTTTGTCGTTTAGTAAAACGCTTCGTAGAAAAAGATTCCTTTTGTATAAAAGTAAAAGTCAAAGTAGTTTATACACCGTATAAAAGAAAGTTGTGTATAAAACGAAATATGCCTCAATGAAAGGAGATTGAGACGAAGTCCCTTACCTCGGGTCCGACTTGACTCGATCGTTCTTTAACGTCCTTTAAAAGTGTAACTCCCTTTTGATTTGAGCCTAAAGGCTTCCTTTGAAAGGATTCTGCCCAAAGTGAATCCTCTAGGATGAGGAGAGGGATGTGGAGAGAGTAATTGGGCAGGGGTTGGCCGAGCCAAAGGCTTGAGGAGTGTGTGAAATGAGGTAGAGGTGGGGGCCTTTTATAAGAGGAGAGGAGAGGCACTTTTGGAAAGTAAAGAAATATTACTTTATTTGAAAATGTGTTTCGGTTTTAAAAGGTCCCACATTGATATAATTCGTGGATAAGGTGATAAGGGTTCGAAATCCACCCATCCAATAAGTTTTGGACATGTGTAGTTCTTATATTTTACATTATCTTTCCATTTTATTTAAATCGTTAAATAATGAGGTCATCGCTGCATCATCATGATGTCATATATAATTTAATTTATTTAATGTCTAAAAATTATAAAAAAAATACTATGATGTAGGAAATCTTTTTAGATTTCCAATGACTATTTATAATCAAAAATCTGATCTTTATAACCCCATGTAAAAATTGTTTTTGTAAAACATCTCTTGTTTGTGTCATTTTTACTTTAACATTTAATAAAAAGTTATTTATGTCATTTCCCAACAAAAGTGGATCCATGGGGTCCCCAAGTTGGCCCATGGCTTGTCTTGGTCGGCCATGACACAACCAATAAGTTTGGGACATGTGTCTAGGTCATTTCATATTATTAAATCATTATTTATACCTTAAACTACACTAATTACCACTAATCGCGATTAATGAAAAAAAATTACTATTCACCAAAAAATTATTTTAATCTCATTGAACCACATTTTACTTCTTAATGACAACCATGTATGTCGGATTTTCAAAATTCAATACACATTAGTGGTAAAATTTCATTTAACTGAAAAATTAGTTTGCTTGATTACCACTTAGTGGTTTCACTATTCATCAAAAATTGAAGTTTTTCAGAAAATTACCAAAAATTCACCCTAAGCTATATTTGATATTATGAATTCAAAAATGAAGTCCATTTTACAAAATTCAAAACATATAAGTCAAATTAATTAATTTAATAATTAATTCCCGCTGTCATGACAAATAGCATGTTTTTGTGAAACAATAAGTATCAAAAGATTGACACTAGTTTAAGTCCAATTTCAAAGTGAAATTGATTCCAATGACCACCATTGGATTAACTGGTAAAAATATTTTCTAATTTCACTTTAAAACCAATTAAAATAATAATCTAATCATATAAATAATTTAGATTAAAAAGAGGTTTTGAATTAAAATACAACATTTTACACTATTCATAAAAAAATGAACTTTATCAGAAAGGTACCAAAAATTTACACAAAGTAAATTTTGATGTCCCGATTCTAAAGAAGAGTTATATTTGGTCCAAAATAAAGTATAAGAGTGATCAAAACTATATTTAATGACGGTTCACCATTAAAAGGTGATAAGTGAACCTTTAGTGAAAATTAGAGTATATATGCCCTAAAATTGAACTCTTTCCGTATTTTAAGCCTTTATCTTTTATTGGGTAAATGTATAAACATTTAAAAACATATCTAATCATATTTTAGTTATTTCTATCCATTCCCGCCAGTACAACGGCTACTTGTTAACTAACATTTAAAATAATATTATTTTATTACTAGTGTGCTACGTAAGTTTCAAAGAAACTCATCATTGCATATCGGGTACGCTATCGAACATAGCAACCCCTTTAAAATAAAATTAATATTTAATTCGTAAATATTAATAAATATGAAAATTATTTATTGTTTATTTACCTGGGATGTTACATCCTTCCCCCCTTTTGGGAATTGCGTCCTCACAATTTTATTCACTTATCAAAATAAGTGGGGGTATTTATCCCTCATAGCATTTTCAGATTCCCACGTTGCCTCTTCAATCACATGGTTTTTCCACAAAACCATTACCTAATGAATCACCTTATTCCGTAAAACTTGCTCCCTGTGGTCAAGAATCTGGACCGGTTGTTCCTCATAAGATAGGTTCTCTTCCAGCTAAACTACCTCTGGACTCAAAACATGAGATGGATCTGGCATATACTTTCTCAACATCGAAACGTGAAAAACATTGTGTACCTGAGATAAACTCGGAGGTAAAGCCACTCGGTATGCAACTGATCCAACTCTTTCCAGAATTTCGTATGGTCCAACCAACCATGGACCCAACTTTCCTTTCTTACCAAATCTCATCACACTTTTCCAAGGAGAAACCTTGAGAAAAGCATGATCACCTACCTCAAAAGATAGATCCTTCCTCCGGTTATCCGCATAACTCTTCTGCCTGCTCTGAGCTGTTCTCATGTGTTTTCTGAATCAACTGAACTTTTTCTGCCATCTCTTCTACCAATTCTCATCCCATCAACTTCCTTTCACCCACTTCATCCCAAAATGCTGGAGTTCGACACCGCTTCCCATATAATGCCTCAAATAGTGCCATCTGTATACTAGAATGAAAGCTGTTATTATAAGAAAATTCAACCAAAGAAAGATGTTGGTCCCAACTTCCCTAATAATCCATCGAACAAGCTCGTAGCATATCCTCCAAGGTCTGAATTGTTCGTTCTGACTGCCCATCTGATTGAGGATGAAAAGCTGTACTAAAATTTAATTCAGTACCCAACGACTTCTGAAGGCCTTTTTAAAAGTTAGAAGTAAACCTGGGATCACGATCCGATACAATGGAGAGAGGAACTCCATATAACCTAACTATCTCTTTAAGATACAAAAGGGAAAGTTGATCAAGAGAGAAAGTATCTCGTATAGCAAGGAAATGAGCAGATTTGGTCAAGCGATCAACAATAACCCAGATTGCATTATTACCTCGAGATGTCTTCGGTAATCCAACAACAAAGTCCATGGATATATTCTCCCATTTCCACTCTGGAACTGGTAAAGGCTGAAGCATCCCTTTCGGTAACTGCCACTCTGCTTTAACCTGTTGACATGTCAAACACTTCACAGTAAAATCAGCAATATCTCTTTTCATTCATCCCACCAGTAATACTCCCGCAGATCTCTGTACATCATAGTACTGCCCGGATGAACTGAAAATGGAGAACTATGAGCTTCACATAACAACTCTCTCTTCAACTGTGAATCACAAGACACACACAATCTCTTCCCAAACCTCAAAACACAAACACAAACTTATCCAAGAACTCATGGAAAATTTTATTCATAAGGTCCATGAATACAGCAGGTGCATTGGTTAACCCAAAAGGCATAACTACAAATTCATAATGGCCATATCTAGTACGGAACGCAGTCTTCGGAACGTCTGCTTCTTTTACTTTCAACTGATGGTACCCCGACCTCAAGTCAATCTTCAAAAAATACTGAGCTCCCTGGAGCTGATACCACTTCATTCGATGGCCCAACATCTTCTGAAGTTGTTGCAAAGGATTTCACCACCCCTTTCTGCTTGTATTCTGGCTGCATTCCCCCAGTTGAGTTCTTCGTTGGACACTCGTTTGCATAATGACTCATTTCATTACACTTAAAACATCTTACCGTTGGCTTTTCATTTCCTGCTTGATCATCTTCCTTACAGTTACGAGCAATATGACCAGACTTACCACACCGAAAGCACTTACCAGACTTGGATAAACATTCTCCAGGATGCATTTTACCACACTTCTCACAGGATGGATATTTGGTTTTCTTACCTCCTTGTTTCTTTGATGAATTCTTCCCCTTTGCCTACCAACTAGACCTCTTATTCTGTTGTTTGTCATAGAACACCTGATCATCGGCAAACTCCATTTTCACCTTCTCCGCACATCGAACAAGTTTTTCATAACTTTTGAACTCACGAGAAGCTAAATCCCTTCGATACTTTGGCTTTAACCCTGAGTAAAAACGGTTTATTTTACTATAAAGATCTCGTATGAAGTTTGGAGCATACCTTGCCAATCGAGTGAACTTTTCTTCATAAGCAGCCACTGAATCATCCTCCTGCCTCAATTCTAGGAACTGTTTTTCCATCCTAAGACGAACCACCTTAGGAAAATATTTCTCAAGAAACATACCTTTGAATTCGTCCCAGTGAAGATCCTCAATCTCATCACTATCCCTTATATTTTTCACCATCGACCACCACTGATCAGCTTCACCTTCAAAACGGTAAACAGCAAGACTAACCTTTTGATGTTCTGAACACCCCATGACATCAAAAATCTTCTCCAGTGCTTTAATCCACCCTTCAGCTTGCACAGGGTCAGATGATCCTCTGAATGATGGGGGATGTTGCCTCATGAAATGTTCCACCACTGACATGTTCCTCTGCGGTTGATCTGGCTGATCTCGTGCATGGATACCACCACCATTTATAGCCTGAGTCAACTGTGTCATCACTGCAAAAAACTGTTCAGTTCCGATTCCGACCATCTCAGGTTGCTGATTTGGAAGGTTATCTTCCTCCTGATGTCGTCCCAACATAGCTGCTTTGTTTCCTCTGCGGAAAACCATTCTGAACACAGAAATATCTTAGGCGAAGCAACATGGTAATCCGTAAATTCTATATCATTTCAATCATATTATAATTTAACACTTTTCTAACTCCTAAAATTGTCTAAACCGACCTCTGATACCAACTATAAGGCCCCGGCCTTAAACCTTACTTAATATTGAATTAAATGAATAATTCACGTTGAGGATCTTTTCAGGTTTAGAGTTTTAGAGAATTAGAACATAACTATTACATCTCAAAAGATTACAAAGTAGCCACTTATACTAAGTTTCCATAATAAAAAAAACTCTTGAAAGAAACATGTCTAGTTCCATGTTTTATATAGCATGAAATTCCCTTGATCCCATCCTTGACCTTATTCCACTTTAAGTCCTGTGAAAAACATTTCAAAAACTTGGGATGAGCATAAGAAGCTCAGTAAGGGATATACAAAGAATGAAAACTGTTAGTTTTTCAAACATCAAATAAACCATATATACTTTATCAAAGTAATACCTTCACCTTCATGAAGTAGTAAAAACTCTTCACTGAATAAAGTATCATTACTTACCTTTTTGTAACCAAAGGATTACCATAAAATCCATAAAAAGAACACATAACATATATAAAGGTAACTTGGGACATAAACATACTTAAGTGGAATAACCATACGGTTGACTTCCACACATATCACTTAATGGAATAGCCATACGGCCAATTTCCATACATACTTAATGGAATAGCCATACGGCCGACTTCCATACCCAATGCATTGGAGGTTATAACGTAACCACCCGTCCTGGTATTCACAGCACCACCCGTCATATGGTTTATAACGTAACCACCCGTTAAAATGTCCAAGTACCAATATAAAATCATAAAACATAAAACTAATATAAAGGAATGATAACATTTCCACAATTCAATCACAATATATCATAAATATATTGACATAATAGAATCATTTATCAAAACCATTTTCAATACCAAAATACATAAAAGAGTATATGGTATTTATTTTATTTTAAAAACATTACGGCTTGTTGAGGAAGCCAAAGATCAAATAATACTCGTGGCGGCGGAAAAAGGTCGTTGTCACCACGTACGTTAAAAAAAACATTCCTTTTTGTCGTTTAGTAAAACGCTTTGTAGAAAAAGATTCCTTTTGTATAAAAGTCAAAGTCAAAGTAGTTTATACACCGTATAAAAGAAAGTTGTGTATAAAACGAAATATGCCTCAATGAAAGGAGATTGAGACGAAGTCCCTTACCTCGGGTCCGACTTGACTCGATCGTTCTTTAACGTCCTTTAAAAGTGTAACTCCCTTTTGATTTGAGCCTAAAGGCTTCCTTTGAAAGGATTCTGCCCAAAGGGAATCCTCTAGGATGAGGAGAGGGATGTGGAGAGAGTAATCGGGCAGGGGTTGGCCGAGCCAAAGGCTTGAGGAGTGTGTGAAATGAGGTAGAGGTGGGGGCCTTTTATAAGAGGAGAGGAGGGGCACTTTTGGAAAGTAAAGAAATATTACTTTATTTGAAAATGTGTTTCAGTTTTAAAAGGTCCCACATTGATATAATTTGTGGATAAGGTGATAAGGGTTCGAAATCCACCCATCCAATAAGTTTTGGACATGTGTAGTTCTTAGATTTTACATTATCTTTCCATTTTATTTAAATCGTTAAATAATGAGGTCATCGCTGCATCATCATGATGTCATATATAATTTAATTTATTTAATGTCTAAAAATTATAAAAAAAAATACTATGATGTAGGAAATCTTTTTAGCTTTCCAATGACTATTTATAATCAAAAATCTGATCTTTATAACCCCATGTAAAAAAAATTTTGTAAAACATCTCTTGTTTGTGTCATTTTTACTTTAACATTTAATAAAAAGTTATTTATGTCATTTCCCAACAAAAGTGGATCCATGGGGTCCCCAAGTTGGCCCATGGCTTGTCTTGGTCGGCCATGACACAACCAATAAGTTTGGGACATGTGTCTAGGTCATTTCATATTATTAAATCATTATTTATACCTTAAACTACACTAATTACCACTAATCGCGATTAATGAAAAAAAATTACTATTCACCAAAAAATTATTTTAATCTCATTGAACCACATTTTACTTCTTAATGACAACCATGTATGTCGGATTTTCAAAATTCAATACACATTAGTGGTAAAATTTCATTTAACTGAAAAATTAGTTTGCTTGATTACCACTTAGTGGTTTCACTATTCATCAAAAATTGAAGTTTTTCAGAAAATTACCAAAAATTCACCCTAAGCTATATTTGATATTATGAATTCAAAAATGAAGTCCATTTTACAAAATTCAAAACATATAAGTCAAATTAATTAATTTAATAATTAATTCCCGCTGTCATGACAAATAGCGTGTTTTTGTGAAACAATAAGTATCAAAAGATTGACACTAGTTTAAGTCCAATTTCAAAGTGAAATTGATTCCAATGACCACCATTGGATTAACTGGTAAAAATATTTTCTAATTTCACTTTAAAACCAATTAAAATAATAATCTAATCATATAAATAATTTAGATTAAAAAGAGGTTTTGAATTAAAATACAACATTTTACACTATTCATAAAAAAATGAACTTTATCAGAAAGGTACCAAAAATTTACACAAAGTAAATTTTGATGTCCCGATTCTAAAGAAGAGTTATATTTGGTCCAAAATAAAGTATAAGAGTGATCAAAACTATATTTAATGACGGTTCACCATTAAAAGGTGATAAGTGAACCTTTAGTGAAAATTAGAGTATATATGCCCTAAAATTGAACTCTTTCCGTATTTTAAGCCTTTATATTTTATTGGGTAAATGTATAAACATTTAAAAACATATCTAATCATATTTTAGTTATTTCTATCCATTCCCGCCAGTACAACGGCTACTTGTTAACTAACATTTAAAATAATATTATTTTATTACTAGTGTGCTACGTAAGTTTCAAAGAAACTCATCGTTGCGTATCGGGTACGCTATCGAACATAGAAACCCCTTTAAAATAAAATTAATATTTAATTCGTAAATATTAATAAATATGAAAATTCTTTATTGTTTATTTACCTGGGATGTTACAATATGAGGCATAGAAATTTACTTTCCCAATATAAGTGCAATTGTATTTACATTACCCTTGGGGTTGGGTAATGGTTGAGCTGAGAGTTGGGAAGAATTTGATTATTGTTGCTGGCTCAGGTGGGATTCAAGTTGACCAATTTGGGTTTCAATGTTTTTGAGGCTGGAACAGGTGAATAACGTAAGATCTTCCACTGCACTTTCCCATGGTTTCTTGGAAGAAGAGGCTTGTCCCAGATTAGGATTACCTTGATTTTGGTTCTTGGGAAAGCGATTGTATTGGTTTTGGAGTTGGGAAGGCTCACTAGGATAGTGGAATCCAGGAGGAGGATTGTTCCTTTGTTGTTGAGGAACAAAAGGATAAAGTTGTTGGAAGTTACCAACACCTTGACCATATTAAAACTGGTTTGGGTTTTGAGGAGGGAATTGAGGGGGATGAGAGACAAAATTACCATACCTCGGGCCTTGGTTATAGGAAGAAGAGAAGGGCTCGGAGTGAGGTTGGTTGAAGTTTCTAATGAACTGACCTGATTGTTGAGGGTTGGTGTTCCTCTGAGCATATGCTGCATTGAGCTCCATTGGCCCAGATGAATCGGATTGATCCTCTTAAAGTTGTGGACATATGTCAGTTGGATGAGATGGAGAGTTGTAGATTCCACAGTTTTTGATAGGTCCAGGAAACATTGATTGTGGAGAAGATGAGGATGGAGATTTGGAAGCCATAGCTAGTTGTCGCACAAGACCTATAAGTTCACTCATCCACTCGGTCATCTTGTTCGGCTATATTGATTGATTATATTGGGATTTTTTGAATTGATCATGTTCTCTAGTATGGAATTGTTGTGTTTTTTCAGCCATGTTACTTATAAGATCTCTTGCAGCTGCGGGAGTTTTATCAACAAGAGCACCGCCACTTGCGGCATCAATGAGGGTTCTATCCATATCCAATAACCCCTCATAGAAGTATTGGATCAAGAGTTGGTCAGGGATTTGGTGGTGTGGGCAGTTTGCAACAAGCTTTTTGAACCTCTCCCAGTACTCATGGAGTGATTCATTTGGGAATTGACGAATACCACTTATTTCCTTTCGGATTGAAGCAGTACGAGAAGCAGGAAAGAATTTTTCTAAGAAGATTCGCTTCATGTCATTCCATGTGGTTATGGAACCAGGAGGTAGTTAGTAGAGCCATGACTTGGCGGAGTCATCTAGGGAGAAAGTTAATGCTCGAAGTTTTATTTGTTCCTCAGAAACCCCTTGAGGCTTCATGGTAGAGCACACCACTTGGAACTCTTTAAGGTGGAGATGTGGATTCTCACCGGCTAGCCCGTGGAAATGAGGGAGAAGATGAATCAAACCCGATTTGAGTTCGAAGTCAGCCTCTATGTTTGGATATTGAATACCAAGGGGTTGGTAATTTATATTAGGGTAAGTGAGTTCTTTAAGGGTTTGTTCCCTAGGATTGGCCATTTCTAATTCAACTGGTTGGACAATGACTGGTTCTTGAATTATTTGATTATCTCTTATGTTCCTCCTAATTTGGCGAAGTGTTCGCTTAATTTCAGGGTCGAAAAAATCCAAGGGATTGTTTGGGAGGCTATAGGGAATTTATAGAGATGTTAGAAGGAAAGGTAAGATGGGTTTTGCTTTGTATTTTTTTGTTTATGATTTTTATGAGAAGGTGGGTTTTTCTTTGTGTTTTTTTTTTTCAATTTTTTTTTAATTTTTTTTTTGTTTTTTTTAAATAACTAGAAACTAATGACTACTTAAAGCACCATCCCCAGCAACAACGCCATTTGAAAATATTGACCGATTGTCGCCTATCAACCGGTCAAAGTTCTGATGCTCTGCTAATGTGTATAGCAGCACTCGGTTCGAATCCTCAGTAATGATACTTTTTAACAGTCGTTTGTTTTTAGTTGATTGTATTCTGATTGGGGGGTTTGTTTGAAGAGCTTATGAAATTATTGATAGATTAAGATTGATTTAATAAATTTATAAAGATTGGGGTGAGTTCATTTTTAGGGAGTTAAGCTTGTGATATCCTTGAGCTTTGCTTTATATTTCATTTAAATTAACACCCACTTCACAAGATAACGTTGATTGGAATTCCTGAGTGTTAAGGCTTTAATCCAAGCCTTAACTTAACTTAGGGTTCTAATATCAATTAGAGCTTATTGATGGTAGGGTATTTATGATTCCAATAATCCATGTAAACCACACGTTAAAAAAAACAAGTCATTAATCAATGATATGTTAAATCCAACATACACAATGTTAATTTGAAGAATATTCATCGAGAAAATACTCTCAATCACTTAACATCCCTAAATTTTGACTCACCCCAATAATATACTTACTCATCCATTAAGATAGTTATTAATCTGGTAATATATGTTAATGGTGATGAATTATAAATAGAACAAAAAGAACAGGATAAGAAAAGATTTGTGCGTCGAACACACACACACACGAAGGGTGATCAGAATTAAAAACGAACTTTAGATTGAATTAGAAAGAGAAAGAGGGGAAGGGGATTCAAATGTATTTAAACTATTTTAAGAAAATTAATATGAAACTACATAAGGTTGATGAGAATAAGAGATATTGAAGAAGAAACTTTCATTAAAACAAAATTACAAAGAAAGAGACTTACAAGATTACAAAAATGAAGAACACAAAATTAAATGAAAAACAAAGAGAGGAGGAAAGGTCTCTCAAGTAAAAACTTGAGTATGAAAGTTCCCTACAAGAACTTTTCAAGGATTTGGTTGTGCCAATATGTGCTGCTCTCTTCTGAAATTCCAACCCCTTTGAAGGAGAGGAGGGGCATGTATTTATAGCCCAAGGAAGTGGACTGTTGGCATTCCCAATTTGTCCCTCCACTTGGCTCGACGATTTGAACCTCCAGACAGCCGAATCTTGAAATATCTCCTTCTTCAAAGTTATAGATAATAATGTTGTCATACTTATCTAAAATTTTTGAGTCATTTGGACCTATGGAGCCAAAGTTATGGTCGGTTTATTAAACAAAGTTAAACTGTCCATTTCAATCTATGCTTTTTCAATGGCCAACATGTGAATGGATTTTGGAATAGGAATATGCCTTCAAATCCGAATGAGTTATTAAACAAAGTCGTCCGCCTATATCTCATCTTTCACACTGAAAAATCTCAGCTTGATTTGATGACTATATCAGGAGACATGTCATGAATACTATACTAATTTTAATTCATGTCCAGAATGGTGGGTTGAGTTTAAATGAATCAGTTGGGCCCCTTGTATTTGGATTTGGGCCTTGAAAGTTTTATCCAAGACTCCTTACATTTTCCCCCAAACCTTTGAGGATAATTAAGTAATTTTAACTTCTATATTGAGCCCAGTAATTCAATCTTCATGGATGGTTCAGTTTCCTCATAGATTCGGTGGGCCTTCTTGTGTGGTCCATATGAGCCTTCAAATGGAAGAATTGGCCCATGATCCCTTCTAATGAAATGTTGGATATTGAATTAGAAATCCTACAAAATAAAAACCACATAATTTGGATTAGTAGGGTGATAGTTATAAATAAAATATTAAACTGACTCAATTGGACTACTTCAAAAAATGCTCAAAAATTATACTTAGTATTAAAACATTAATATTTCACACAAATTATGCACATTTCATATAAAATAAGTAAAGGGAGTATATAATAAGTCATGAAAATATTAATAACATCAATTATCTTTTTCATTAAGAACTTGTTTGTATTTATTTGTAAGTTTTTTGTATTTAGAAATGAGTTCTTCATAGAAAGTTCATTTAGTTGACTGAAAGAGCAAGAAAATGAGGATAAATGAGAGTAAGAGAAAGAAACAGGAGAACTAACCTCATTACCTACCTCAAGATGTGTCATGAGGCATTTAACACTTGAGTCGCTTGAGGATGTAGAGGAAATGGAGTCAAAATAGTCATCACTAGCACTCCAAGTTGAAACTTTAAGAGATTTCTTATCTGGTTTCTTCTTTTTCATCTTCTTTATGTATACGAGACATTCCAACCTGATATGTCCCTTCTTGCTGCATTCATAGAAAGTCACTTCTAATCCATATTTTTTCATTCTTGACATGACGGGTAGATTTATTCTTTTATTATTAGTTTATTCAACTTCTTGGCCAAATATTCAACTTTAGATTCATAATCGGATGAATCGTCATCATCGATGACTATGAAAGTAATATTCTTTTTGGATTCTTTGTCTTTGAAAGCTCCTCTTATAGCTTGATGCTTCATCATGATTTCGTATGTCATTAGAAATCTGGTAAGCTCTTCAACTACCACTTTCTTTATGTCATTCGCTTCTTGTATAGTCGTGACCATAGGTGCCTGATTGCTTGACATGACCCAAAATATCTTTTTTACTAAGGTTTATGTTGACAAATCAACACCAATAGACTTTCGACCGTTGCATATATCAGTAAAACGTGTAAATATACTAGTAATGAATTCATTTAGATGTATAGAAAAGCTTTCAAAATCTTGCATATACATGTCTAATCTAGTGTCTTTAACTTTGTTGGTTCCTTCATTAGTGACTTCTAGCAATTTCCATATTTTATAGGTAGTTTTACATATAGAAACACGATTAAATTCATTTCAGATAGGACCACAATGTAGAGTGCTCATGAATTTTCTATTGAACTCAAAGGATTTAATATCATCAGGTGTCCACTTATCTTATGGTTCTTTGGTAGGAGTATATTCATGCATAACCATTTTCTAGACAGGATAATCTATGCTACTTAGAAAAGTTGACATGTGATTTTTTCAATATGAATAATTGTGTCATCAAATACAGGAGCAAGTAAATAAGAGTTATATGTCATCTTAGAAAAACATTTACTTAAAACTGGTTATGATTTAAAAGAAGTTTGGCTCTGGAGCCAATTGTTGTCCTAGGTAAAGATGGCAAGATGAGGGAAATTTCCCTTTTAAAAATTAAAGCAAACGCACAAGGTAAATTCAAAACTAAATGATATCGATATGAAAAAGCAATATTTTTGATACGTATCAAAAATGTTAATTTCAATATTAATTAAGCGATCATGCACAACAGAAATAGACGTATCAAATTTATGCAATTATGCGTATCGAGTTTGATGCATAGTGTAAAATAAATAATTGTTGTAGAAAATAAAAGAATAAACAAACATTGTTTGATAATTGAGTTCAGCAAGAGCTCGGTGTGAGCCCCTATGTCTCCTCCCCTCAGAAGGTTTGTATATTTCTCCATTGATTTTCATGGAGATCAAAAAACCAAACTCCCTTGCTTTTTAGCGAAAGTAGTAAGATACCAAGTTGCCGGCTTTGAGCACCCGTCTCTCAATTTGTGATTGTGAGCACCCTTTAAAGAAGAGGCGGAGAGAAGAGGTTGATTTGCTTAGCGCAAATCCATTACAAAAATGCTCTCTTGTCTCTCAAGAAGGATATTACAAATTGAGATGAGAGATAGAGAGGAAATGGTATAAGAGAACCTAAGAGATTGAGAATTACAATTGGCTCTTGAGAGGATTTGAGAGTGGAGCGAATTTTGTGGTTGTCACGCTCCAATTTGATTGTTCAATCCACCATTGTTGGGAATTGTTTTTGTCAAGCCTTCAAGGTCCTCTATTTATAGCCTCCAAAAGAGTTATGAACTTTCTAGAATTCAAGGGAGTCATTAAGGCACATCAAAGGCCAATTGAAAGGTGTGGTGTCCACTAGAAATTGAATCTTTGACATGTTGTTCGAACGCCACTAGGTGGTCGATGGTACATCTGGGCTCGACCTGTTCTGAAAAAACTCCACCAACTTGTCACTACTAGTCAACGGTTGGCTGATGGCCTTTTGGAAGATGCGGTGATTCTGTCTATCGGTCGGTCGATGGACTTCCTGCATGCCTGGCCTTCTATCTATATGGCACTGATTAGCCGATGCATCCTGCAAGTCTCCAATCTTCAACAAGGCCATTCAAGATGCTTCCAAAGTCTTCAGTAGGGCTTGGAATAGCGATGCAAAGCGGGCCTACGGCCCGTGGGCTTTGCGGGTATGGGGCGGATGTGGGGTGGGGCGGGCCTAAATTTTTTGACCGTTTAGAGTGCGGGCCAATGCGGGTTGGGCCCGCGCAGGTGCGGGTTGGGCCCGCACGAGTGCGGGCTTGCCCGCGGGTCTGATTTAAAAAAAATATTATTTTTACAACATATGTTTCTTTAACATTTTAGTTTTTTTTAATAAAAAAATCATGGTTAAACGGTGACATATGATTTCTCACCGTAATGGTCATGTTAATTCACCATTTATTCACATGTGAATTTTAAATAGGCCTATATTTATTGTTTTAATATGATATTGTATTATTTATATAGTAATTATTAACCATATTCACATGGTGTGTCAACTCATCTCTCGAAAAATGGAACTCATCGCCTATGCACATGGTTTCAATTCTATAAGAGTTATTATAATCATAATATTTTTTAGGTCGATTTAATTTTGTTATTATTTAATTTTATTTTGTTATTAAGAGAATAGGATAGAACCTCGTGAAAACACTATTAATAGCTTCCTCTGAAACTGATCATTACTTGGAGAGACTTCATTCATTCACAGGTTTAGTTGTTCACATCACCACACAACCAACATTATCATTCATCACTCATCACCAATCACTCATCACCGATCACTCACCTACTTTCTATCACAATAGTTCACCACCACTTCGACGTCACCGCATGCCACCATTAACCAACAAAAAAATGTTACATCACATCCTTTAAAACTCTAGTTATTGTTAATTCATACTTCTCCCCACAAATACCTTTAAGAATGATAAAAAAATACAGTATTTAAATGATTATAAATAGTATTTTTTTTTGTAAATGTGGGTAACCCAGTGGGCAACCTGCAGATTTATGGTGGACGGGGCGGGCTTGAAATTTTTTGTTCGCATTATATGCGAGCTTTTGCGGACAAACCCGCGCGAGCTCAAACTCGTGCGGGCTTGACCCGCCCCGGCCCGGCCCGCCCGTTTCGCATTACTAGCCTGGAACTTCATTCCATGATTTCATCACATCCATCAAGACTTCAACGAGATCTTTAATGTCTCTTCATTGTCTTCAAGAAGGATCCTTAAAGCCATTGTATTTCATCACAAAACCAAGACTTAATATGCAATATAAACATTGAAACTCAAATGAAATCATTAGATAAAAAATGAGTGTTTGTGATCATGAAAACATAATGAGAAGGGGATGCAACAATAGGGAGAGCCAATCTTCATATGAATGCACAAGAGGGCAACCAAAACATAATCTTCAAACATAATCACAAGCACTTCCAACGCCATTGATCAACATGTGTTGAATACAAATTCAACCCCAATTCAAGATAGGGCATAATAATCTGATTACCCTTGAATACAAAGATAACAAATATCGATCAGATTTCAATAGTATTATGTTCACACCAAAAGCACAATCATTTACACAGAAATTATGGGGCCAGGGAGGGCAAGAGAAATTAGCAGGCCTGGGCTTCCAACCCTAATCTTGGTCAGAACATATAATTAGTTCACACTGTAGGTGTGATTCCCATATGCTGGAGTCATCTTCAACCGGTAACCCTAGGTTACTCAAAACACGTTTCCTTGAATGCTTTGTCATCAAGGCCCAATCAATCAGCCAAAAACCTGCACATCATCATCAAACCCCGCGGGAATCTCCAGTTCACCCCCGGATGTATTGCTCACCTCCACCGCCACAGTTTCCTCCTGGAACCCCACTCTACATGTTAATGCTGCCCATCAACCTTCTAAATTTGCAAATGAACCTACCTGGTCATCAGGATTAGCTGAAGAAATATCAACACCAATAGACAAATCCCCACTCACAATTTCAACATTTTGTACCAAATCCTGCACATCGGATGAGATTCAAAGCTGCGTCCACTTCTAATGGAGCCAATAACTCAGCCCAAGGCCATGGAAGACATACCGGATCAACAGACCTTGCACAGGGGTTTTCGCATTCCAACCGTGAACATTTTGTATCTTCCTGGCTTCCCTGTTTATGACTCTGAAATTAGAGTGAATTCTAGGTCAGAAAGGCCTTTATTAATCGACACTCAAAACAAACAAAATAGGCCCTTTTGGAACAAATAACAAATCATAGAGCCATATGCATAAAATTCATTAGGGTTAGAATTGAAGAAACTTTAGAGGATAACTTCATGTTCAATGGACATCATCAGCTTTTGGCAGAACTATAATTTTCGGGATTATCAGCTTGGCCACACCAACTATTATGATCTGCCTTCACTCTCTCACTTTACCAAAGCCATCAGAAAACAAAAAACACAGACAAGCGCACCCTAACTTGATAAATGTGGGGGTCTATTTCAGTGAACGATGCAATAGTTAGATGTGTGAGCATGTGTGCAAGCCCGTGCTTTCAACTAAATTTCATATGTCTCGAATGCTACTAAAACATTACACCTGCACGCCTTGATTGCAGTATATAGCATTTGAATCTAACTCCATGGCTGAAGGCTTTATATCTGAAGGAATGCCCTGAAAATCAAACAAATATCTAGAAAAATCAAGTAAAACTTCATGAACATCTTCACATAAAAAGAATTCAACTATGAAACACAATTTTTCCATCCATAATGCTATGCCAATTATAGCAATTGGTTATTGCACCAAGGTCGCTTAAAGTTCCCTTCAAATGCGAGTCACAAAAAAAGAGGGCAAGTCACAATAAAACAGCAATAAGAATAGTATTCTTTCAAATAACACATACCGGATCATTTTGTTCAAAAGACGTATTCCGTGCACCTTTTGAGAGGTCTCTTAAAGTTCCCTTAAAACGTGAAATGCAAAAAAGAAGGCAAGTCACAAAATATATATATATATATATTAGATCACAAACTGGCAAATGTAGGATCAAGAAAGTAAAAAGGCCATGATCACAATATGGGACATCAATCAAATGACAATAATTAAGGCACAAACAGACAGATTCATCATTGAGAAGGCCAGACATATATGTTAAATGTGGTTCCAAAAGACATGCCAAGCGCAAATTATAGCCATACCCTGTTTGCCCACATTAGCCCACAAGCATTGCAGAGAGACCTAGGACCGGCAGGGCCCCGACGCATTGCTGGAGTAGACTTTTCATTGATCCCACAATGTTGACATCTTCGTAAACTATGACAAATTCAAAATAAAAAAAGATTGGAGTGGGCACATTCACCATGCTCCATGCAAGAACAAAGGCATATGGTAAATCAGGTCTAATAAACCCATCATGTGCATACAGGGAGAGCTCAATGCTGAAGAGTAAGCTCCATACTCACACAGATATTTGATGAGGGGTGACAGTTTTTGGGTCCAAGTTACCAGAAGCCACCTTATAATTTTTCAGTGATGCAAATTGACCGTTCTTACGGAGCATTCTACAAGATATTAAAAATTATAAGAAGGTAGAAAATTTGAAACTCCACTTAATTACACATTGCAATTAAGCAAGAAAACTAAGAACGTCCAATTTTAAAATAAAACATGGAAATCCAACAAAGAAAATATTAACAGATGATAGTCATCATTATAATCACCACGACCAAATAAAAGGCATTGAATGTAGGTATCGGACAGCACTGCATATGGCCTCAACCACTGAATGACAGTTCGATATATAAATAAACCAACCAAGAATTTAAAAGCTAGCACCAAGGAGTAGAAGTGTAAAATTACACATAATTATTGGAGGTTTTGAACATTTTTGAGAGCTCAAACTAAAGCCATGGAAATTGGCCTCCATCAATGGTATGTGCCTTTAACTATCCAGATTTATAGCGTATTTTAATACAACTCCCTCCTGGACTTAATCAAAAGAAGCACTTCAAATAACATTTGCAGGTGAAAATACCATTTACCAAAAGCCCAAATGTGCCTTTTGCAAGCAGTTGAGAGAACTGAAAGTTACCAATTTCCATATCAGCATATTTCAGTTAAAAATGAAATGTCCAAGATATTGAAATTGTAAGTGAAAATGGGCAAGGGGACACAACAGAGCTAAGAGGAACTCAATATAAAAATAACATTAGCATTCTGCTCCAAAAGGAACCACCATGACCACTTCACCACTAGAGCAGTATTTATACAAACCCACCTCCCAAACTCTGATCCTGCCCTGAGTATAGGTTTACAATAAACCTCTCAATGGTATGAACACATTGACAAAGATAGAGACAGGAAACTATATAATCAGATAGTAGAGTAATCTTTATCCAGACGCCAAAGTAGAAGATAGCAAATGCTAACTTCCAAGAGATGCCTTGATCTTACAAAGACCAATCAACAGTTGTACAACAAACCTACTCTCATGCATGTAAATATTCAAGCCCAAGACGATCTCAAAAACTTCAAACAGCTTTAGCACTTTACTAAAGCCAGAATTATTGGTTAAAAGCGACCCAACTAGACCAGACTAACAGCGCTTTGAAGCCATGTAACCAGGAATGAGGCACAACATCATCTACGGATGAAGAACTCTCCAAACACTAGAATCCAGCCTCACATCAAGCACCAAAGAACCCCAATTTTTCATACATCGAAACAGAAAATACAAGTCACTTCCACATTTGCAAAGCCTAAATAAAGCATTTTAAGAACACTGAAAGTTTGCCACACCTCTGAGCAACCTCCTTCCGGCAGCTATATCTAATTTTCTTCTCAAAGCACCTCTCTTTCCGTTTTTCACGGAATCTAACCAAAGATGCAGTTCTATGTGAAAGATTAGTAGACTGGGAGGCGTCACTTTGGCCCTGGAGCATATTGTAGATAAAATCAAAGGAACTGAAGTAGGGAGATATAAATAGTCTGGGATGGTGAATAATCCATACCGTGTTAGTATGTATGAATTCTGAGTTATGTGTACTGTATGGCATCTCCTGCCCACCCAGAAGTAGAAGAACATCCTGCACCTGTCATTAGATTATTACAACAAACCAAGAATTAGGACAAGTAGATAATGGCATCCATGCAGCATGATGAATCAAGGGTAGGATCAAATTCGACCATCAATCAGTTGAAAATGCAATATGCCTATACACCTCACCAAGTGACTTGAATAAGTGTGCGTCGTGGGGTGATAATGAAGAGTAAAAATAATCCGCCTACTGCACAACTCAGAAAGGCTACTCCAAGCTTTAGAAGGCAGTAAATAACCGAATGGAAATTCGAATAAAGCAACCGTGTCCGGGGAGCTGGAACAAAACGAAGATTAAAGCGCAACCACGAACCTTCTCATGGGTGACAGCCGGAAATACATATACCTCGCCCTCAAACGAGATGGTGAGCTCGCTGGTCCTGGGCCTCTGCAAAGAACTGCAGTCCCCACAATTAGAAGAATTCACCTGATCACCATCCTCATTTGCCGTCACTCGCCTCCCCGCATCCTCCACTTCAAAGCCGTCTTCACCGTCAACGAAGCGAATAGGAATGTCCATCAGAAGACTGCCTTGGCTGTCCTCAGATGGTCGTCCTTTCAGCGCCAGTGTCTGGATACATTTCTTCCTTTTGTTCCACGATCATCCCTCTCCCTATGCTGCTCTCTACCAGAGAAATCCCTATAAATAAATAATAAAAACTCCAACCCTAATGAAAAACCGGGTCTCCATAAGAAATTCCAACGCCAGGATTGAAACAGATTGCAGCAGCAAGCAGGAGGGAGGGGAGCAGTCGCCGACTGCGCGTAGCAGGGCTAAGAATAAAGTCGCGGAACTATCCGGTAATGATAACGACAATAATGTTTTTTCAGGAATTAATAGGACTGAATGATTTTCTGATGGGCGTCTTCGACATAGTTGACCGTACGTCAAAAGGAAACGCATCGAATCTCCGTCTATTTCATTGATTAAACATTTAAAAATTAAGTTTCCGAGAATAAGTCTATAATGACGGCTCATTAAATAAGATAAAAATAATACATAGCATAAGTTTTTCATTTTCCACTTTACACTCCGAAAAATTTGTATTGTGCAATTGTATCATGATTATGTAATGTATTGTGATTTTTTTATATTATATGTTTGGGTAATTTCTATATCTAATTTATAATTGGGATTTTTATTTATAATTTTGGTTTGTTTTTTCATTTTAGAAGTATTGATATGCGTTTGAAGTGATATATTATTATTTGTTTTTTATATATTTAAATGATATATTTTTAAAATTTTCAATATTAAGTGGATGATGAAAGATATGTTATGCGTGATCCGACCATTATATGCTTGTATGTTCACCATGATTTTATATACTATATTTAGAGAATTATAGGATAGAGTTGGTGATCAAGCTAAACGAAGTTGGGTGATGTTTAATTTTGATTGTACTTATTTGATTAACCATTTATATCTTTATATCTGAATGTACAGGGAGAAGACTGACAATCCAATACTTATGGATAAAAGTTGGATTAATTTACCTCGAAACACACCTCGGTATACCAAGGGTTTGGAAGATTTTTTAGATTATGCAATTGCAAACCGATCAGTGGATGGTAGAATAAAATGTTTGTGTCCTCATTACAAATTCAAGCGATGATTGAATATAAACAAAGTATATCAACATTTGATATTGAAACAGTTTCCCGCTCGATATGTATGTTGGATTTGGCATTGTGAATCGAATGTTACGGAAAGTCAAAAAAATGCAATCCTGTCAACGAAATACAAAGTGACCCGCCAAAGGAGAATTCAGTTCGAAAATTGATAAATGATGCATTTGACATTGTAGGATACAATGTCCAAGATTTTAATAGACCAACAGAACCTTTAGTTGATCCTGAGTAGGTTAATCTTGTTCATAACTTCAACGACCAAAAAAACGAGTTTTATGAATTAGTTGAAGATGAACAACAAGAATTGTATGAAGGGTGTGCCGAGTATTCAAAGTCGTCTTCTTCTAATTAAGTTGTATCATATCAAGTGTCTCTGTGGAATTACTAACAAAGCAATGTCCATGATTTTAGAGTTGCTTCATGATGCATTTAGTGAAGCTAAGATCCCTGTATCATTCTATGAGATAAAGAAAGTCATCAACAAACTTGGACTTGATTATACAAAGATACATGCATGCCCTAATGATTGCATGCTTTACTGGATAGAAGAGTCAGATAAAGAAGAATGCGTAAGATGTTATACAAGCAGATGGAAGTCAATGAATAATAATGAGAGTATAAATCAATTCCACCTTAGGAAGAAATAGAAGAAGAAAACTCTTACAAAGGTATTGCGTTACTTTCCTCTGAAACTACGCTTGCAAAGATTATTCATGTCGTTTATTAGGTCCACTAGGCTAGATACCCTGAGGGGGGGGGTGAATCAGGGTATGACAGATTAAAACAACCGCCCCTTATGATCTTGTTTTGTTAGAAAAAACCCTCTTCTCTCTTCTTTCTGTTGTAGAATATGGATAAACCTTAAAGCATGCACATGACATAACAATTTTACTTGGTTCACCCTCATTGGGCTACATCCAAGGAGCATACCTCGACGATGTGCCGATGTACCAAATCCACTATAAGCGCACTGCTGTTTACATGTTCGAAGTGAACTCATTGTCCCTCCTGGTTTACAACCAATCACTATTTGAGAACTCACTGCTCTCTCAACTGAAGTGAGCTCACTGCTTCTTCAGAAGGTCCACTCATAGTTTATAGACCTATAGGTCTCTTCATTATCACTAATGAATACATCCCCAATTATAGATAGATGCTCTTTTGAAGTTCCACCTTCATCCACTGATGAAAAACACTTTGCCTCTGAACACTAGACAGTCTCTTTTGAAACTCTTTTGCTAAGCACACTGCCTTTGCGAAGATCCCACATTTTCAAAACTCAAACAAGCCTTTGCAATGCTCCGACCTCTTCATGAATCTCATGGGTTGACAGAGCTCACAAGTTCGTAAAGCTCACTAGATCGCAGAGCTCATTGCTTTGCATAGCTCACACTGGTCTTTGCGATTTCGCAAAGTTAAACAAGCCTTCGTGAAGCGCACGTCCTTCGTAAAGCTAAACTGACCTTCACGGTGCGCCTTCCTTTCATAGAGCTCAACCGCCTCTATGAATTCCCTTTGCTTTCACGAAGCTCCCTGCTCTGCGAATCTCATTCACAATTCGAGAGATTAAAGTTTTTTTTGATCTCTCTACTCTTCTCGAGGGGGTCGGGGTCTATTTATAGGTGATTCCACTGACTCAAGAACCTTCTGCGAAAAGTCAGCGCCACATCAGCTCAACTCGCAAAGCTCCGAAATTTCTACCGAAATTCTCTCTATATCGCGAAGCATCAAGAAAATTTTCAGATCACAAAGCTCTTCATAATCGCAGAGCATTCTGTCAATTCTTTTGCGTCGTCACCGCAATGCTCCCTTGTAATGCTCATCACCTCTACTGTTCGCGAAGCTCGTTGTAATTGCAGAGCTCATCGTCAACATTCTTCATGTCTTTGCGAAATACAATTCATGAAGCCCATCTTCGCGAAACTCATGTCTTTTCCATATTTTGATGAGATCTTCAATGAAATTGACTTTTTTGCGATGCTCACCAAACTCCAAATTTTGGACCCCAAAAATTTGGCAAAAACTGGAAAATGGCGCCACCTTGTATCTGTTCTTTTGTACCACCTCCAGATCTTTCATTCCTTTGTCATGGTTCTTTGTCAACATGGATTGTCAACAACATCTCTGGAACTCGACAATTTACCATGAAAACCTGATTTGTCAACAAACACAATCAACCCAAAAATGTTGCAATGTTACATTGAGGGATTTTTTCCCAACAATCTCCCCATTTGGGTTTTTTGACAACTCTTCTCATAACGATTCTCTGCACTTTGATACCTCACTGAAGCTCCTTCCATCCTCTACCATCATTCGCCTTTTGTGATTCAAATAGTGACCAAAGATTTACTCAACACATATTCTAAGCTCACATGAGAAATGCTCAGCGTGAGAAAAAAGAGTAGTATGAAAATTTCATCAATGAATCACTTCATTGCTGATACCAATTGTTGATACCATACTAATACCAATAAACTAATTTCATCACGAACCTCAGCTATCGTGATATCTAATCTTTGATTGATCACTTCAAGTATCGTCAGATTTAATACTCTCCCCCATGTTGTACCTCTCGAACCCCTCGTGGTTTAATTTTCATGATCACAATCACTCACTTTTTTATCTAATCCTCTTTCAAGTGTTTTTGGATGATAGGAATCATTTCAGGTTACCAAGGAATTGGGCCAAGCAAGCTGACGCCAAGAAAGGAGCAAAGTGCACTGTTTTCATGTGCACCGGCCAACCGGTGGCTCAGCACCGGCCAGCCGGTAGTGCCTGGGCAGAGAGTCTCCTCACTGTCCAGAGCACCGGCCAACCGGTGGATCAGCACCGGCCAGCCGGTGGCACCCAGACAGAAGGCTGAGCCACTGCCTCAGCACCGGCCAACCGGTGGCCTCAGCACCGGCCGGACGGTGGCACCCAGCCAGAACATTGTCAGCCACTGCCTCAGCACCGGCCAACCGGTGGCCTCAGCACCGGCCAGCCGGTGGCACCTAATCCCGAAGGCCTCTCCATTTTGCACACACCGGCCAACCGGTGGCCTTGCACCGGTCAGCCGGTGGAGCCAGTCAAACTAGTCGTTGGGCTTTTGACCAGCCTGTCCACTTGCCTCCCAACGGCTCCGAAGCCTTTTCCAACGGCTCCGAAGACCTCCAAAGGCCATATGAGGGTTCCCCCTCTATAAATAAAGGACCTTGAAGCCCCGGAAAGCTAGCGAAACACACGGTAGCCCACGGGATCATTGTTCGATCATTTTGGCAAACCTCCGGCGGACTTCCTCCAAGGAACCCCAACTGCTCCAATCCAATTCCACATCCAAGGAGCACCACCATAGAAGCTTGGGAGTGCACGTCTTCAACTCCAATCATCCATTGGCACACCGGCCAACCGGTGGCCTTGCACCGGTCAGCCGGTGGAGCCAGTCAAACTAGTCGTTGGGCTTTTGACCAGCCTGTCCACTTGCCTCCCAACGGCTCCGAAGCCTTTTCCAACGGCTCCGAAGACCTCCAAAGGCCATATGAGGGTTCCCCCTCTATAAATAAAGGACCTTGAAGCCCCGGAAAGCTAGCGAAACACACGGTAGCCCACGGGATCATTGTTCGATCATTTTGGCAAACCTCCGGCGGACTTCCTCCAAGGAACCCCAACTGCTCCAATCCAATTCCACATCCAAGGAGCACCACCATAGAAGCTTGGGAGTGCACGTCTTCAACTCCAATCATCCATTGGCGCCCAAGGCTTCTCCCCAATTACGGTTTTTCTTGTTTTATTTATTTTGAGCTTCAATTTGGGTTTGTGCCTACAAACCCCCCACTTCTTCTATCCTCTCCTTGTTTGGGTTCTCACACCACCTTCAAGGTGTGAAGAGGTTAGTCAAGCCTTCCCTTTAAAAGGCTTGAGACATAGGTGAGCTAGCCTTCACCTGTAAGAAGGCTAGTGGGTTCTTGCTCAACCATTGAAAGCAAGTGGGTTCTTGCTAAACCATTTAAAAGCAAGCTGTAATAGGTTCTAGACTACCTTAAAAGTCTAGTGGGTTTCTTGCTAAAACCATTGAAAAGCAAGCGGTAGTAAATCTCTCAACGTTTGAGTTGGGAGCGGAGACGTAGGCTTGGGTTTAAGCCGAACTCCGTTATCAAGTTGCGCGTCTTGCCTCTTTTATTTCCGCTGCACTTTCTTCTTTGATTTTTAATTTGTCAATTAATTTTTAAAAGGCAATTCACCCCCCCTCTTGCCATCACTCCTTTCTTTCTCCGCCCAACAATTGGTATCAAAGGCAAAATTTGAGTAATACCCTAACCGGTTTCAAATTCAAGATCCATTGTGATGGCTTCAACCTCTTTCACCCCCGAAGGCTATTCATTGGGTCGGGCTCCATTCTTTGATGGAACCGACTACACTTTTTGGAAAACTCGCATGATTACATTTCTTAAAAGTATTGGCTATCCTTTATATAGAATTGTTATGCAAGGCTACACTTTTTCTAACAAGGATGAGTCCAAATGGACCCCCGAAGACATTGCAAATTTTGAGCTTGATGGCAAAGCCATGAATGCTCTTCATTGTGGGTTAGACCGTAATGAATTTAATCGTATTTCTTCTTGCTCATCTTCTTTTGAAATTTGGAAACTTTTAGAAGTAACCCATGAAGGTACTAAAGGCGATGACAAGCCCAATTGCCCATCCCACAAGAAAAAGGCCAAACGAAAGGAAAAGAAGAAGGCATTCAAGGCCACATGGAGTGATAGCTCCACATCCTCCTCCTCCTCCTCGAGCGACAACGGTAAAAAATGCCTAATGGCATTCCACGAGGTAACCTCTTCCGACTCCTCTTCCTCTAGTTCTTCAAATTCCTTTAATAATTTGTCTTATGAGGATCTCCAATATGCTAGAGATCAATTGGAGGAAGGTTTTCACGAAATTTCTTCCAAATTTGTTGCTTTAAAAAAGAATTTCAAAAAAATTTCTTCCGAAAAAGAACAACTTCTCAAAGAAAAGGAGGAGTTGTCCCTCAAAATCCAAAACATTCCCGATGTTGATTCTATGGAATCAACAATCAAAGATTTAAGGGAATCTCTTGCTAAATTTACCCAAGGGGAACAAAATTTGAACAATTTGCTAGGTTCCCAACGCATATCTAGAACCACCCAAGGGCTTGGCTATTCCAAGCAAGCTTCCTCTTCCCATGCTCCAACTATTTTTGTAAGGGGGAGCTCTCAATATAAATTTTGTAATTATTGTAAAAAACCCGGACACTTAATTTATGAGTGCAATTGCAAAAACGCCCGGTATGGTAGGCCCAAAACCATTTTCCTTAATGATGAATTTTATAGGAGAAGACCCGCCACTAGACATGTGTGGATTGAAAAATCCCTCTTAGCAAGTCTCACCGGGCCAAAATTTGTCTCGGTTTCAAAAACCTCTCCCCGGTAATTTGTTGTTTTTATTTAGGGGGAGTTAGGATCATTTTAAGCCTTTTTGCTTTATATTTCAAAATTTTCGATTCAAAACTTTCAATTTCAAAACTTTCAATTCAAAACTCTCTTTTCAAAATTTTCATTTCAAATTTTCAATTCAAAATTTTTTCATTCAAAACTTTCATTTCAAATTTTTGATTCAAAACCTTCAATTCAAATTTTCATTTCAAATTTTCAATTCAAAATTTTCAATTCAAATTCTCAATTAAAAACCTTCAATTTCAAAACTTTCAAGTGGTTTAAAATCTCTATCTTGTTTTTCAAATTTTCCCTCAATCAAGTTTTATGCCCCGTGCTATTTTGATAATCACAAAGGGGGAGAAATTCTTGGTTGATTGGGGGATAAATCTTCCTCTCATTTCAGCATTTTTACATTGTTTGTTTTGGTGATTGTGATCATCAAAATAGGGGGAGATTGTTGTACCTCTCGAACCCCTCGTGGTTTAATTTTCATGATCACAATCACTCACTTTTTTATCTAATACTCTTTCAAGTGTTTTTGGATGATAGGAATCATTTCAGGTTACCAAGGAATTGGGCCAAGCAAGCTGAAGCCAAGAAAGGAGCAAAGTGCACTGTTTTCATGTGCACCGGCCAACCGGTGGCTCAGCACCAGCCAACCGGTAGTGCCTGGGCAGAGAGTCTCCTCACTGTCCAGAGCACCGGCCAACCGGTGGATCAGCACCGGCCAGCCGGTGGAACCCAGACAGAAGGCTGAGCCACTGCCTCAGCACCGGCCAACCGGTGGCCTCAGCACCGGCCGGCTGGTGGCACCCAGCCTGAACATTGTCAGCCACTGCCTCAGCACCGGCCAACCGGTGGCCTCAGCACCGGCCAGCCGGTGGCACCTGAGCCCGAAGGCCTCTCCATTTTGCACACACTGGCCAACCGGTGGCCTTGCACCGTTCAGCCGGTGGAGCCAGTCAAACTAGCCGTTGGGCTTTTGACTAGCCTGTCCACTTGCCTCCCAACGGCTCCGAAGCCTTTTCCAACGGCTCCGAAGACCTCCAAAGTCCATATGAGGGTCCCCCCTCTATAAATAAAGGACCTTGAAGCCCCAGAAAGCTAGCGAAACACACGGTAGCCCACGGGATCATTGTTCGATCATTTTGGCAAACCTCCGGCGGACTTCCTCCAAGGAACCCCAACTGCTCCAATCCAATTCCACATCCAAGGAGCACCACCATAGAAGCTTGGGAGTGCACGTCTTCAACTCCAATCATCCATTGGCGCCCAAGGCTTCTCCCCAATTACGGTTTTTCTTGTTTTATTTATTTTGAGCTTCAATTTGGGTTTGTGCCTACAAACCCCCCACTTCTTCTATCCTCTCCTTGTTTGGGTTCTCACACCACCTTCAAGGTGTGAAGAGGTTAGTCAAGCCTTCCCTTTAAAAGGCTTGAGACATAGGTGAGCTAGCCTTCACCTGTAAGAAGGCTAGTGGGTTCTTGCTCAACCATTGAAAGCAAGTGGGTTCTTGCTAAACCATTTAAAAGCAAGCTGTAATAGGTTCTAGACTACCTTAAAAGTCTAGTGGGTTTCTTGCTAAAACCATTGAAAAGCAAGCGGTATTTCCTTGGGATTTATTTGATATCGTGCTTCTTGGAATGTGGCAAAAACATTATCAGGTCTTGTCTCTGTCAGGTACAATAAACATCCAATAACCTGCCTGTATTCTATTACATTAACTGACTTTCCATCCTCATCTTTTGATAATTTCATCCAGGTAGCAACCAGAGTCTTCATCTCTTTGAAATTTTCCATTCCAAATCTTCTCAGAACCTCCTTGGCATATTTGGATTGAGAAATGAAAGTGTCATTCCTTCCTTGTGTTACCTCTAAACCAAGGAAAAACATTAGCTCTCCAATCATTGACATTTCAATCTCACTTTTCATGAATTTAGAAAACTGTCTACACTGAGCTTCATCTGATCTACCAAATATCATGTCATCAACATAAACCAGCGCCACCATCCTTTGATTACTATCATTGTTGAAATAGAGATTGTAATCAACTCCACCACACTGAAAACCAAGCTTCTTCAAATTCTGATCAAGCCTTGAGTACCATGTTCTTGGTTCTTGTTTCAGGCCATATAGTGCTTTATTCAACCTAAAAACTTTGTTCTCATCTCCATAAATGATAAAACCATCTGGATTCTCAATATAAACTTCTTCTTCTAGAACCCTGTTAAAAAATGCAGATTTGACGTCCTTTTGGAACACTTTAAACTTCCGTTGCACTGCAATAGATAAGAATAATATGATTGTCTCCAGCCTTACAACCGATGAAAATGTCTCATCAACATCTATACCTTCTATCTGGGAGTATCCTTTACATACTAGTCATGCTTTGTTTTGAATCACTATTCAATCTTCATTAATCTTGTTGCGAAAGATTCATTTAGTCCTGATGACATTATTATCTGCTATCCTTGAAACAACTTCCCACATCTGATTCTTCTTAATCTAGTCTAGATCTTCATTCATAGCCTGAACCTAGTTTTCATCTTTAGCTACATAAACAAAGTATTTAGGCTCTACCTGAGATAGAAAAGATGTTTGCTGTAGTGATTTTATTCTTCTTGTCTGAACATGCGCTTTTTGATCACCAATGATATTTTTCCTATCAATTTCAGCCCGACTCTTCAGATTCTGTATAGATACTGACTTTACTTCCTCCTTCTCATCATCAGTATCTTCTTCTGAATCAACATCTTCCACTTCTTCCCCCCTACATTGCTTTCCTCCTCATGACTTTCATCAGCAAATTGTTCACGGTGCTATTGAAAATTCTCTTCATTTTCCACTACAGTGACATCATTTCTCTCAACTACTTTCCCAGCCACTTATTAAATCATTTATATGCTTTGCTTTTTCCTGAGTATCCAAGGAATATCCCCTCATCTCCATGTGATTCAAATTTCCTATGTTTGTCTTTATTGAGAATAAAGCACTTCCAAAGATTTGAAAGTAATTCACTGTTGGATTCTTTATGTACCACATCTCATACAAAATCTTTCCTTCCTTTGGATACAACAGATCCCTGTTTGAAATGTAGACCGATGTTAAAACTACTTCCTTCCAAAATTTATTTGGCAGGTCTTTTTCAATAAGCATCATTCTTTCCATGTTGTTGATGATCTGATTTCTCCTCTCAACCACTCCATTCTATTGGGGATTTCTCAATGAAGAAACTTGATTCATTATCCCGTGTTTCTCAAGATAGTCTTCCACCTGACTGTTTGTAAATTCCATACTATTATCAGTACAAAACTTCATAATTTTATGTCCAAGCATCCTTTCAGATTCCCTCTGATACTATTTTAGGAAACTGAACACATAGGACTTATGGGAAATTATGAATACCCATTCCATTCTACTATAATCATTAATGAAAAGAACATAATACCTCTTCCTGTCAATGGATCTTGGTGAGATGGGTCCAAAAACATCTGCATGCACCAATTCAAGCACTCTTGTTGACTTCTTTTCCTTATCCTTGTACATTTTTCTGATGATTTTCCCTTATTGAAATGCATCGCATGTATGAGTACGATCACATGATAGCTTATGGAGGTCTCTAGCTGTATCACATTTCACCAGATCTTCTAGGGATGGTTGGTATATATGACCCAGCCGTTTATGCCACAACTTGTTTTCTTCCTCTCTAGACAAAAATCACATATCTTCTTCTCCACTTACAAGGTAGAGATTTCCCTTTCTTCTTTTTTCCTATAGAACCACTACACTATCTTTTCCTTTGATGATACACTTCTTCTTAGTAAACCTTATAGAATTCCCTGATTCACATAGTTGAGTGACACTAAGAAAATCGTGACTAAGACCTTCTACTACTAAGACATCAGCACATCTCATCTCTTTGCCCCCAAACTTGGCCTTTCCTAAGCCAATAATCTTCAGGCCTTCATCGTTTCCAAACTTAACAACTTCTTCTTTGTCATACTTTATGCCTGTGACAAGATCCTTATTACTAGTCATGTGAGATGTGCAACCGCTGTTAAGGATCGATACACCAAAATGATCTGATATTTTAAGGGCAATTTCTTCCATCACTTCCTTCTCATCCTTTTTCTTTTTGATCCATGTCTTTAACCTCACACTCGGTGTAATTTGAAAATCTTGATCTTCCTCGGAGTGTGATGGCCCAACTTCATCCTGCAGAGCTGCAAACTGATTTTTCATTTTCAAATAACCCGTTGGTTTGTTGATTTGCTGCTTACAACTACATTGATTATGCCTTGGCACATTACTTTGCATGGTTGATGTAAAATATCTATCCATGTTCTCAAATTCTCCACACCAAAAACAATGTCTCTCAAAGGATGTTCTATAATATCAAGCTCTGTTTGGATGCCACTGTTGCTCTTGTGCCCTTCGGTATCTCTTAGTTATGGAACACACATACCGTGAGTGTCCCATATTTCCACAGCAATAACACCTAATATAGGGAGCACTCCTATGCATCACTTCTGCACCACTGGGTCTACCTTGGGTTATCTGAATCTTTGGATTCTCCTTCATACCCAAATCCACCATCAATATCGGAATGGGTACTTGCGGTCTGACTTCAATTTTCACAACTTTTTGTTTTCAGTCAAGCCCCACATCAGCCTTAGAATCTTAACATAATTAATTCTTATTTTCTATAGAACCACTATGCTCCACTTTTATCTTATTGGTTTTCTATGTGATCTGCTTTCCTGATGTCACAACAAGAGTCAAGAGTTTTTCTTGATCCTTAACCTTTTTATACAAACTAAAAACTTATCCTTCAAGTTCTTCGATACACTTAATTTGATCTTTCATTGTGTTATTCAATACATTGATCTCCCTTTTCTATTCTTCAATCTTGATTTTATACTCACTAACTGATTCTGAGTCCTCTGGGGTTGATGACTTGAGTTTCTCAATTTCTTCCATCAACTCAGACTTCTCTTCTTCTAGCTGCTATATATAGAGTTTGGCGTCATGAACTACCTTGTTGGATTTATTTGTTTTGGATCTCAAAACATATATCTCTTCAAGAGAAGCCTATAACTCAGCTTGCATATCAACTCTTCCTTCAACTTCTTCTTCTTCATCAATGTCAGTTTTTTCCTTTTTTTGAGTACTACCAACAACTGCCACCATGGAATTTTCTCCACGATCTTTAGTTCTCTATCTCTTCAACCTCATCAACCTCAGACTCATATGAACTGTCACATTCTTGTGAAAGAAGATTCTTCTTCTTAAATAAATTTCCATTGAACTGTTTCTTACCTTTTACATGGGCTGATGAATTCTTCTTGGGAATTTCAGCTTCATCAACATCATCATCTTCTTGGAACTTTTTGGGACACCTTATCGCAAGATGACAAACTGTTCCATATCTAAAGCAGACAAGTGGAAGTTTCTCTTTAAACTTTCCTTTTCCTCTTTGAATATTTAAGGAAAGGAATGACATCACCTCATATGTCTCTTCTTCTTCCTAAGAATCTTAAATGGTGAGCTTCTTCAAGGATTTGAATGCCACCTCTTTGGATTTCCCCTTTTCCACAACATCATTATCATCATTTAGCATTTCATATGCTATAAGGGTACTATGCAATTTATCCAGTGTCAGATCTTTCATATCCTTATCTTCTAATACTGAAACCTTTGGATTGAAGAAAGGTGGAAGTTTCCTCAGGATGCGCTTCACAATATTTATGTCTTCAATGACTTCACCAAGACCTCGCATGTCTTCCACTACAACATTTACCCTGTCAAATAATGCATTAACAGACTCATTTAGGTTCATTATAAGATCTTTGTACTTGTTCCACAACACTTGCATCCTTGCTTCTATGACCTTCGAATCTCCTTCATATATGTTCAAAAGTTTTTCCACATGGCTTGTGATGTTTTGCATGACATCACCTTTGTGTATATAGAATTGGATAGGGCTCCCCCTAAAGTATTAATTCTCTTAGTGTCAGCATCCAATTCTCTTCGCCCAGCTTCCGATAATGCACCACTATTAATATTAGATATTATACCATGTATTGGTACTGTAAACACACCCATTCCCAAAGATCAGAAGTAGTGTTGCATCCGATCCTTCCATAGCTGAAAATTGTTCCTGTCAAAGATTGGAATATCTTTATGATTAGTGACCTCCATTTGAGAGAGAAACAATGATATAAAAATTTCCCTCTAATACCAATTGTTAGTCCCACTAGGATAGATACCCTGAGAGGGAGGTGAATCAGTATATGATAGATTAAAAAAACTACCCCTTATGATCTTGTTTTGTTGTTAGAAAAACCCTCTTCTCTCTCCTTCATGTTGCAGAGTATGAATAAACCTTAAAGCATGCACCAGACACAATAATTTTACTTGGTTCACCCTCACTGGGCTATATCCAAGGAGCATACACCGATGATGTGTCGATGTACCAAATCCACTATAATGCATTGCTATTTATAAGTTCGAAGTGGACTCACTTCCCTCCTAGTTTACAACCAATCACTATTTGATAACTCACTGCTCTCTCAACTGAAGTGAGCTCACTACTTCTTAAGAATATCCACTTATAGTTTATAGAACTGTAGGTCTCTTCATTATCACTAATGAATACATCCTTAGTTATAGATAGATGATCTGTTGAAGTTCCACCTTCATCCAATAATGAAAAACACTTTACATCTAAACACTAGGCAGTCCCTTTTGAAACTCTATTTCCAAGCACACATGCTTTGCAAAGATCCCACTTTTACAAATCTCAAACAAGCCTTTTCAATTCTCTAACCTCTTCGCGAAGCTCACAAGTTCACAGAGCTCACAAGTTCGCAAAGCTCACTAGATCACAGAGCTCTCTAGATCATAGAGCTCACTACTTTGTTGAGATCACATTGGTATTTGCAATTTCTCAAAGCTAAAAAAACCTTCGCGAAGCACACGTCTTTTGCAAAGTCAAACTGGCCTTCGCGGCGCACATTCTTTTCACAGAGCTCAATCGCCTCTATGAATTCCATTTGCTTTTACAAAGCTCCCTGCTCCACGAATCTCCTTCACAATTTGAGAGCTTAAGATTTTTCATTTGATCTCTCTACTCTTCTCGAGGGGGTAGGGGTCTATTTATAGGTGATTCCACCGACTCGAGAACCTTCCGTGCAAAGTCAGTGCCACGTCAGCTCAAACTGCAAAGCTTCAAAATTTCTTCCAAAATTATCTCTATACCGTGAAGCACCACAAAAATTTTCAGATCACAAAGCTCATCGTAATCACGGAGCATTCCATCAATTCCATTACACCACCTCCATAATTCTCCCTCATAATTCTCTTCACCTCTACTGTTCACAAAGCTCGTTGTAATCGCAGAACTCACTGTCAAAATTTTTCATATATTTGAGAAATAAAATTCATGAAGCCCATATTCATGAAACTCATGCCTTTTCCATATTTTGATGAGATCTTAAAGGAAATCCACTTTTCGTAATGCTCACCAAACTCCAAATTTTGGAACCCAAAAATTTGGTGAATGCTGGAAAACGGCCCCACCATGTATCTATTCTTTTATACTGCCTCCAAATCTTCTATTCCTTTGTCATATTTCTTTTTTAACATGGATTGTCAAAAAAATCTTTGAAACTCGAAAATTCACCATGAAAACCTGCTTTGTCAACAAACACAATCAACCAAAAAATACTGCAATGTTACCTTGAAGGATTTTTGCCCAACATCGTTTAAGAATGGATATGACATGAAGTGAAATGCTTAGGATAATAGCGATGGATTGATGAGACATACAAAAGATTCAACATCATGGAAGATGTTTGATTTATTATATCTACATTTTCTTCGGTTCCTAGTAATGTATGTTTGGGATTGAATTCTTATGGTTTTAACCCTTTTGGTACTTTAAGTACTAATTATAGCATTTGGCCAGCTGTTTCGATCCCCTATAATCTACCACCATATATGTGTATAAAGAAGACTTCTTTCATTATTTTGCTGATTATTCTTGGAAATCAAATGCCTGAAAATGACATTAATGTATACATTCAACTTCTAATCAAAGAATTGTGAGAATTATGAGATGACAGTGTAGAAACATATGATGCTTCAATGAGAAAACTATTCAAAATGCATGCTACTTTAATGTAGAAAATTAGTGACTTTCCTGGAATAGGAAATTTATCTGGTTGGAATAGTCATATGTTGGAGTTGCTGCCCTATAACCAACTTATTTTTACTTTATGATAAACCTATATTCATGGTTTTGAATATTAATAAGTTTATTATCACATCATGATTTTTCTTCTGGGTAACATAGCATGTGATAATGTCCCAAGAGTAGCTGTCGCACTAAAAGGTCATAGTAGTTCCCTACTGTGATGAGAACCCGAAAGTGCCATAACACTATTCTTGAATAAATGTTTTATGGCCAAATGATATCATTTGAAGGGACACAAATGATACAGGCTATCAAGGGTGGAGACTTATAGGACTTTGAGGTGCCTTCTTGTAACGTACCGACCCAACTCACCTCTAAGACAGTGGACAGACTGGTGGGTTACATGCCCTCAAGCACGTCTCCTTGAATGCTAGAGGCTGCTGACTAGCAGCGAAGGTCTTTTTAACATGTTTGTGGGGGGATACTGTTCCCTCATAGGTTAAAGTAATGCACAAGAGAAGGCATACAACTTTATAACAAATAGCGGAAGCGTATAAACAAGCAAATTGTAGCAGAAGCAACTGAATAAATTATAAATACAGAAGCTAATAAATGAAACCAAGTATACAATGACTTCATGCTATGATGTTTGTGTTAATGTAAAAGAATGAAAAATGGAAATACAAGCATGCAATTAAACTAAAAGGGAAATGACACAAAATCAACAACTGCATCTCGAGCAAAGGCTTGATCCTCTACCCCAATCTCCATCCTAAGCAGCAAGCAACACTCAAGCACTGGAAGTGGCACACTTCCCATTATCCATACCTATGAGCATAAAGTCTACTCGGGTACCAAACAACACCCGAGCAGGGAGTGAGATAAAATCCTAGTAGGCCGGCACCCACAATGTCTAAACCTTTCCATTTCATGCTGTAAACAAAATCAATGTGCCAATATATGATAAATGTAAGAAATTTAATAATCATAATAAAATGAATATAACTTGGTCTGAGTTCTCAACGGCACCCGTCCCATATCACCTACTTCGGCCTAAGCTGGAAATCTGAATACGGTATCTACAATAAGCAAGATGCACACACACACACACACACACACACACATATATAAATTCTAGAAATAAAAAGGCAGACAAAAAGTAACAATACCCCAAGCTTGTACTTTATCCTGGGGTCTAGTTTATGTGTCAACAAAGTGTGATTCAAGCACCAAAAAGTATCACAATTTACAAAGGATATAAAGGCTGCATAAATAAATAATTTCCACACATCATTATTATTATTATGTTCAAGTTGTAGAGTTGGAGTCTGAGCCTATTCTGAAGGTATCTCTACAGTACATCCTTCAATTAATCCAATACCATCGAGCCTGTCCAAGGAAATCTTCTGAAAGACCAAGTATCGCTCGAGACATGGCTTTACCATGAGTTCGTCTCGATCTCGCACTGAAGGCATTGAGTATCACCCGAGGCTTGATGTAGCCACTTTGCCAATGGGTCCATCCTCGATGATCCCTTTGGGTTCTGGTGTCACCCAAAAGTATATAGAATGCCCGGGGAAGTACTTGTCTGGAAAAGCCTAAGACATCACCCCCACTGGTGCATAAAGGTAACCAGTCAGGTACAAAGAGTTTAAGCGTGAGTCCTTAATACGGAACCCCATTATATCACCACCCTGAATTTAATTAGATGTTACATAATATGTATCACATAGTTGCATTTATAATTGAAACTAAATAGTAAATGTAACTCTACCACAACAAATGATCATTTAAACCGAGTAACTATAGCCAAAGCAATAAAAACACACATATTAATTTATACAGGCACAACAAGATAATAATTGAACAAAGAAGAAATTTATTAGGTAATAATTAACCAAAAAAGCTAATGATCATTGTTCACAATTACCCAAAAAAAATTATTTAATTAAAACTCAACAAAAGAGATCATGCAACATGTGCAACTAATTAATTTAATTAATTCGGGGCTAATGGAAAATAGGCCAAGAACTTAGGCATACCCAATGGGGTATCCAATGATGTTGTAATAATTTAAATGGGTTAAAATGTCTCACACAAAGGTGTGAAGGTTCAACAAAGCAGTTTATTTAATTTAGAAAGGGTAAAAATTAAACCTCGCCAATAGGCATCAACGAGCGGCACAACGTGCAATTTAAATGATGCAACAAAACAAAGGGAAAGAGAGTATAATCCCTAACTTATACTCATAGAAGATCCTATGCTCTGCGGTGATCTTTGATTTGACCTAAAATAGAAGAAAACCGATGATTTTAGAAAAGCCCTAATTTCGAGTAAAAACCTTCCGCAAAATATCACGTGATGGATAGAGAAGGAGATTGTACGATTATTGGTTCATGAGGTTAGCCTTACTGAGAGATTTACTACGCAACTGGCGACAAAGAAAACAGATGAGAAGCGGAGTCGCAACAGCCTTCAGAAGTAGGAAAGAGGTGGTGCGCACCACCTAGGGAGGGGGTGCGCCATGCACAGGAGAGGGGGAGGAGAGGAGGAGAGAAAAAAAGGAAAGAAAGAAAAAGGAAAGGAAAGAAAGAAAGAAAAACTAATAAGGGGAAAAAGAAAAAATCAAATAAAATAAAAATAAAAATAAAAGGGGGGAGAAAGGAAAATAAAAATAAAAATAATAAAAATGGTTAGACCCATTTTTAATTATTTTCATATTCTTCTCATTCCTGATTTTAATTTTATTATTTATTTTCATTCTTTTTACATCTCTTTTAATTTATTTAAAATTCATTTAATAATTTTTAATTATTTTTAACTCGAATGCTGTGCTAGGACGCGACGTAATATTTTACATAAGACCCAAGAAATTATTTAAATAATTTAAATAGCTGCCCGGGATCTGCAACAGGGTGCACAGACACACGCCTTAGTTTCCTTTAAGGATTTTGATATGAAAACTTAACGGTCCATACCTTAGTTTATGTCGATACATTACAATAATTAAAATTATTATTATTTAATATAACTCATTAATGACACCATTAATAATTTAAAAACAACAAGGCTTTTACCCTTCATTTAATTTGTTTCTATTTTAATTTTAATATAATTAATTTAATAAAATTTATTTAAAAGACACATCGCAATGTAAACTATCATAAATAAAAGGTTCTGATGCTCAGTTTTAAAACCGGCCTACCCAGCTAATGAAAAAATTTAATTTCCTTCGCCTTTTCGTTTAGTTCAAAACACAGAACATTACAACAATGTAACGACTGGTCCTGGTGACAACATAAACACCTCGCCTTAACATGGTTGTCAGGTCTTGGCCCACCAGGTACCACCAGTTGCCCCGTAAACAGGTGGTCCCCACCCTAGGGCCCACCCACATAACTAAACGGGTCATCTGACTAATGATAGTCCCCACAAGACAACACATGTACTTTCCAGTGTGCTTTGTCTTCACTCACACACACCCTGGGAAACTTCCCAGAAGGTCACCTATTCTGATCACTACTCCAGGCTAAGCACGCTTAACTGTGGAGTTCTAATCAGGTAGGCTTCTGAAAAGGAAGGTGCACCTTGTTGACATGAGTCATATCCTTTAATCATTTAACCCTTTATCATTCTATGGTGTTACATTCACCCCCCTTTAGAGCACAATTTCCTCATTGTGGGCCCGACATCTCAACCCAGGTAGTGCACCACACTTAAGGATGGGTTCTTACTTTGATACCAAATGTAACAACTAGGTCTCGATGACAGCACAAACACCCCGCCTTAACATGGATGTCAGGTCCTGGTCCACCAGGTACCACCAGTTGCCTTGCAGACACATGGTCCCCACCCTAGGGCCCACCCATATGCCCTAGCGGTGGTCTCAGATTTCTCATACGACACACTATTTGAGATTTATTTCAATTTTTTAAAAAGAAACAAATATGTGTATGAATAAAATAAATTTAATATTTTTATTCTATCAACGCCGAGAGTCTACAGGTCTCAGAATCCCGCGCTGACTCATCATCAAACTCTAAAAATATTTCATTGAATATTCCAAAGGTTTAATAGGGATTTTACCCTTCATTTAATTTGTTTCTATTTTAATTTTAATCTAATTAATTTAATAAAATTTATTTAAAAGACACATCGCAGTGTCAACTATCAGAAAGAAAAAGTTCCGATGCTCGGTTTTAAAACCAGCCTACCCAGCTAATGGAAAAATTTAATTTCCTTCACTTTTTCGTTCAGTTCAAAACATAGAACATTACAACAATGTAACGACTGGGTCCTGGTGACAACATAAACACCTCGTCTTAACATGGTTGTCAGGTCCTGGCCTACCAGGTACCACCAATTGCCCTGCAAACACGTGGTCCCCACCCTAGGGCCCACCCACATGACCGAATGGGTCATTTGACTAATGATAGTCCCCACAGGCCAACACATGTGCTTTCCAGTGTGCTTTGTCCTCACTCACACACACCCTGAGAAACTTCCCAGAAGGTCACCCGTCCTGATCACTGCTCCAGACTAAGCACACTTAACTGTGGAGTTCTAATCAGGTAGGATTCTGAAAAGGAAGGTGCACCTTGTTGATATGAGTCATATTATTTAACCATTTAACCCTTTATAATTATAAGGTGTTATATTCACCCCCCTTTAGAGAACAATGTACTCATTGTGGGCCCTACATCTCAACCCAGGCAGTGAACCACACTTAAGGATGAGTTCTTACTTTGATACCAAATGTAAAAACTAGGTCTTGATGACAGCACAAACACCCCGCCTTAACATGGATGTCAGGTCCTGGTTCACCAGGTACCACCAGTTGCCCTACAGACACATGGTCCCCACCCTAGGGCTCACCCACATGCCCGAACGGGTCATCTGACTGATGATAGTCCCCATATGCCAACACATGTCCTTTACAGTGTGATTTATCCTCACTCACACATACCCTAGGAAAATTCCCAGAAGGTCACCCATCCTGATCACTACTCCAGTCCAAACACGCTTAACTGTGGAGTTCTAATCAGGTAGGCTCCTGAAAAGGAAAGTGCACCTTGTTGACATAAGTCACATAATATAGTCATTTAACCCTTTATAATTCTAGGGCGTTACATTTCTCATGGCATACGCCCCTAATAATATCTAGTAGGATATTATTAGAACAAGACTTGACAGTAGGAAATCCACATTATAAGTGTCATTAGATGTTCCTATCTGCGGACGTGTGTAATGGTCCTTAGACTTTAAGATTATTATTAATGATATTATGAGTCACGCACTTTGATGTATTGACGAAAACCATGACGACATATACTCACGGAGAGGTAGGATACGTTGGGTGTGTCACGAGTAATATTGCATTAAAGAATAATGTGAGAAAAGATTTATTGAAGGACCTCAGAACACCTTGAGAGGGGAGGGGTGAATTAGGGTGTCAAATTTTTCTTTTAAACTGATGGATCTTGTTCCAATATTGGTAGAAACCTATTAAACCTATCTGAAGAGGAAGTGCAAAAAATAAACCATCACATGAAAAGAAATGACACATCAATTTTACTTCGTTCACCACTAAGGGCTACATCCAAGGAGCATACGCCGACAGTGTGTCGGTCGTACTAAAAATCAATAATCTTCACAAGTTTTGGATTACAAGAGTTTAGAACAGTCACTATGTTCCAGGCACACTGCATTTATAAGGTTTTAGGGATAATACACTGTGTCACTCGGATCACTTCCGCTGACTCCCCCTTGCTCACTTCATTGGAAGAATCTTCACTCAGTTTAATGACTTGAAGGTAACTTCAATGGTTTAGCATTATATCATGCATCCTCAACTATAAATGGATGCTCTGTTTAAGTCTCTTAATCACCTATAGATGTAATTTATTTTCCTGTACACTGATATGTTATGGAAATTAATTTCACAAACTGATTTGGTCAATTTTTAGGCTTCCTTGGGTGTTCTATGTACTGCTGCTATTTCTGCGTACCGCTATTGTTTTCTTGTACCATTGTTGTTTCCGCGTACCATCCATCTATTTCCACATACCTTCCAGCTATTTCCAAGTACCGTCCAACTACTCTGCGAACTATCCTTCTCCGTGTACTACCCTACTCCGTGTACTGCTCCACTCCTCCACGTAACCTCCTCCTCCATATATTGCCTTGATCAGTTGTGTACTATGAGAGATTCCTATGTGAACCACGCTCTCTTCCGCGAACTGTTTTCCTTACACAGATGATTCTCTCCACATATCGTCTTCTCCTCCACATACCACTTCAGACTTCACCAAATTTCTTCCTGATATTTTTATCTCTAATCTCATACCTTAACCAAGGGGATCACTACTCCTTAAATAGTCACATAACTCTGCAAATTTTGGTAATATGATTTACCCAAATTTTCAATGTGGGACAATCTTCACTATAAACTAAACTCCATCTCTGTACTGTTAGCCTTCACTGTGTAATGAAATCCTCTGAAATGTGAACCTTTATCGTGTAGCATTAACCTTCTGCGTACCGTATGTTTGTCGGTCCACGTACCACATCTCTTCACCGCATACCATCACTTCAAACCATTTTCAGCAGCATTTCGCGTACCGTACGCCTTCACCATGTACCGCTGATGTGAACTGTTTTCAGTTCTGTGCACCGTTCAGTGTACAACACGCCTTCACTGCGTACTGTACGACTTTTCTACGTACCTTTCACCTTCCCCATGTAGCGTGCGCCTTCAATGTGTACCACATGCCTTCACCGCATACCGCACACCTTCACCGGGTACCGCACGCCTTCACCGCGTACCGCGCACCTTCAACGCGTACCGCACGCCTTCACCGCATACCGCACGCCTTCACCGCGTACCGCACGCCTTCGCCGTGTACCGTAGGCCTTCACTACGTACTGTTGCTGTGAACCATTACCAAAATCCCAATTTTTGAGGCCCAAAAATTTGTCAAACATTGGAAAACTATTCCACCTTCAATACTACTTTCAGCCTCAAACGTATTAACCTATTCTTTGAAAACTCCATAGTCATCCATGTGCAGATTGACAACAAACACAAAACAACCTCTATTATTAGCAACAACCAGCCTTGGTTCCAAAATTTATCCCTTCTATTTATTAACGAAAGTAAATATCTCAGGCCCTTTGATGGAAATGATATAGCTCAAATAAATCCACAACCATGGTGTTCTCTAGGCAAGTTCTATTTCTAGAAAGTCAAAGAACAATTTATTAAGCATATAGGTTGATGACAATGGCATGCAACTTGCTTGATTAGAGATATTGTGATAAAGGGATTATATTACAAGGTAAGCATTCGCATGAGGTGACATGTTGTTGCAACATTAACTTCTTTCTCTATGGGTGCCTTGGCATGTTACTAGATGTTAACCTTGGACTTTAGGCAGGCTCACCTAATTCCACTGAGAAAGAGGCCTATAGGGTCACACACTAAGTGTATCCAGAATCTTAGTTAAATAATTTATTATTTAACAAGTTTTATAAATATTATTACCGATTGTGATTTAATAATTATTCAGGTATGCTTGGTCGCATTTTATTTATTTATCGATGAATAATGTAGTTAGATTTATTTATTTATTTAATAAATAAATAGTCATTATTCAAGGTCTGATAAATATTTTGGAGGATGGGAGGACCGAGTTAAAGGGTCCAGTGAGAAAATAATATTAAATATTATTTGATTAAAATAATATTTAACCATAACTTTCAAGCTAAGAACATATTATAAAAATAATGGTATTGATGTTATTTTTGATATGAGGGATTCACATGGAATAATAAAATAAGTAACGACACTTGTGCTAATTATTTATTATCACCTAGTGAATTAAATTCTTGATTACATATTATTCTCTTATTATCCAAGGGGGAAACCCATAGGCTAGATAGACAATTTTGGTTGTGCACAAAATTTTGGAGAAAAATATCTCAATCCTCGAAAGCCTTTTTTCTCCAAGAATGCTCTCAAGAACAAGATCATCCATCCTCCACTGGATTAGAGAATGCTTTGGAAGCATCTCTTAAGGCGATCAAGGGAGGACAACACAAGCGCAAGGGCCTTTCATGCTAGCACCCAGAGACTCCTTTGACAATGTCCAATGATTCACATAACACACATCGATTTCTACTAGAGGAGATCTACTCTTGATCTCTACAAAGCAACGAAAGTCTCACCATAAATATGTGGTCAGTCACATCAACAAAGAAAGAAAACCTTGGAGGTATTTATTTAATTTGATTAAATTAATTATAAACAAAATATGTCAATCCTCTCTCTAGGTTCCGATCCACTTTCTTCTTTATCTAAATCTTTAATTTTATTTTGTGGATACTAGAGTTTATCATCGTATTGATCCAAAAATAATCATTGATCACAGTAAAATTTAAAGTTGGTCATCAGCCCAACCACACTTTCACTGCACCCAAAACCTACAAGTGGTATCAGAGGGGTCATATTTTCATTTATAATTATTTAAATAATTTGTTGATGATTTACTATTTAATAATTTAGTTTGTCAATTCATGTTTAATCATTATTGTAATCTGAATTTTGAGATTTATTCTTCCTCTTTCGTTTCTTGAAGATCTAAAAGAAACAAATAATTTTATGATTAAAATTAAATCAAGGATCTCATCAGGAGGTGCCGAAGATTCTGTCTAGGTAACACGATAGTACATGCCATGTATTCGAAGTTATACACCGTGTAATCTTCCATATATGAAGTGTAATCTGGATCACACACCATGTATTTGTGTTAATTGCATCGAGATTAATTCGGAAATTACTCAAGTCGTGTTCATTAATGACATGTGATGTAGTTAATTCTTACACAGTGTGTTGATTAGGATAGACTGACGCACGATCAGCCAGACTACACGCCATGTGGTTTACTGGACATGGTGTGTAGTCCCTTTGGGTCAGGGTCAAGTTGTGTATCCCATACATGGCTTGCCTGGCCGGTGATCGTGTAACGCAGAGTCTACATGGCATGTGGTCCACTGGACATGCCATGTACTCTGAAGATTTCTGAAGTATACCTCACACATTTTTTCCCCAAGAGTGTACTTCGGATGGATGGTGAGGAGGGTACACGTCGTGTATTCGGATCTACACGTCGTGTACTTTTTCCAGATTACGTAGAATTAAAAATTTATTATTATATTATGTAACCCTTGTGACATGTAACTTCCCGTGGACATAAAACTGGGACACAACATGTGATAGGTGTTTGATATATATATATATATATAAATGTTTAATTAATATCAGTGTAATGTTCAAATATCTATACATCATGTATAAGTTGTATTATAATTATAATTTTGAATGCATGCTACATGTCACAAATAATAAAGTGTATACAAGTATAATACATGTTGTGTAGTTTTGGACGAGTATTCACCAGGTTTCCTCTAAGGTACAAGTTATGTGCATAGTTAATTTTAAATGAATTTATTAATTTGTTTAAAATTATAATGGATGAGAATATCAAGGAAATAAAAAAAAAGATCAAGATAAAAGGATTAATTAATTAAAGATAATAATTAATCAACTTGAGTGTGATTTATCTTAATAAGAACGATTAAAGAATTGAATGCTAGTGTTATTAAATTCATAATTCATTGCATGTTTGTGGATGATCATGATCTAGACCAGAACTTTTTATGTGATTGGTTTACTTTTAATTTAATTGTTAAATTAAAATTGTTGCCCTACATGCCTTCTCCTCATTAATATATAGGACCTTCATTCCTATGGTTTCTTTTATGTAAAACCCCTTTTACCCCTCACATGTGTGTGGGTTAAAAGCATATGTAATGGATGGAGCTCCCAAGCTAGTGGAAGTGGTTCAAGTTAGGAGTTGAGGTGAAACCAATCCAAGGAGATACAAAGGTGGATAGGTGGAAAGTTGTAAACAAAAACCTTAAAAGGTTCAAGGTATTTCTCCCCTAGTCCAGGTTTAGTTTATCAACTGCTAGATAAACTAACCGTTAGAAAATCTCATGACATACCTTTTATTTTATTCCTATTAGTTTCATGGTTATTTATTATGAATGTATTGTCATGATCACATAATTAATGAATTAATAATAATACAAGATGAAACTAAAATAAAATTACTTATGAGTAAATATTATCAAGACATTATTAATCACTTAAGTATATCCCAATTAATATTAACAAGCACGTGAAAAGATAATAAGAGGAAATTTATGCATAAAGGATAAAATCTCTCAATAAAATATTAAGTTGGTTTAGCCTTTCATTACTTCAGTTAGAATCAAACCAATAATTCAAAGTTCTTGAAAAACCAAATTTGGGGTGATTTCAATTATCAGGGAATTCTAATTTGAGGTTTTGAGTTGGCTTAACTTGGTTTAAATCAAGGGTTAACTGCCAAAGTAGGACTTGGTGTAACTAAGAGGAAAGGGTTAAGGAAATCTAAAATAATGATTTCAAGATTGGGGAGTGCACTCAATGGATAAAGGAGCTATGAGTTAATGTAGTTGGAATTTGGAATACCTACCTAAAACCATTCAAGTTTCTTGACCAGACAAAGTTGGGATGATGAGAATGGAATAGGATCCTTTCCACTATAATAACCAAGTAACAGGATATTCTGAAGCCAATGGTGAGGGCTATTGGGTTTTGATAAAATAGTGGGAGACTAATAAATATTTATTTATTTATTTGTCTTAATTTTACCAGATAAAATACTAAAAATCAATTCATCTTATTTTTAGAAAACTACATTAAAAATGACATCAAACATATTGTTGTGATCCATACTCAAGAAGGAAAACCTTCTCACCAGCACTAATTTCCAGGAGTGGAAAAGGCACCTTCAAGTCATCCTTCACCATGAAAGGAAACTATACCTGCTGGAAGAACCTTTACCAGCTCTACCTAGAAATGAGGCATGTGATGAGGAACTCTCTGTGTATGAGAAACATCTGAATGATGCTACGAATGTTCAGTTCCTCATGATATCATCTATGACCAATGATCTCTTAAAGAAACATGAGTAAATGGATGCTTATAGAATGATGTCTCACCTTCATGATCTATATCAATAGAAGGCAAGACAATAGAGTAATGAGATCTCCAATGCTTTGTTCATTGCTAATCTTGGAGAGTTTGCGCCAGCTGGATCACATGTAGTCAAGATTATTGGCTACATTGAGAGTTTGGACATCTTAGGGATTAAATTCCCGGATGAGTTGCGTACAGATCTCATACTATCATCACTTCCCAAGGCTATATTTAGTTTTATTGTTAATTATAATATTAGAAATAATGAGAAGAGCTTATCAAAACTTATGATCATGATTTTCCAAGTGAATAAGGACATGGGGCATGACAAACCCGCAATCCTTATGGTGAATAAGAGGAGGAAGGACAAAGAAAAGGGGTATAAGATTTATAAATAGTCTAAAGCTCCTGATCACCATCCAACCAAGAAGAAGAAGATCCAAAGGCATAGTAAGGAAAATGAGACAGTATGCTTTGCATGTGGAAAGTCAGGCCACTGGAAGAGAAACTACACCCAGAGGTAAGGTGAAGCCAAAGATGCATTCATTATTGAGTGAAATATTTACATTTCTACACATAGGGTATCATATATAGCTTTTGGTGCTCACATATGTATTCAAATGTAGGAACCAATTATATTTCGGAAAATTTCCATAGGAGAGGTGGATTTGCGAGATGCCAATGGTTCGGGAATGGATGCTCTTTCCATTGGTGACTACTACCTTTCGTTGTCGATCGAGATAATTTTGGTTTTATGAGACTATTATTATATACCAAGTGTTACCAAGAACATAATTTCTGTATTGAGTTTAGATATAGATGGATTTATTTTCAAGTTCTGAAATAAAAGTTGTTACTTTTATAAGGACAACATATGTTATGATATGGAACATTTAAATAATGGCATGTATGTATTAAATTAAGAAAACCAAGTGTTGGAAATCGATAATGAATCAAATTCACATGACTCATATAACACCTAGATGTAAAATTATAACACCCTGACCCCAGTTACCCAGAGCTGGTGTATTATTTTAGTACATTGGCATGATTATAAGGAATCAAGTCCTGAACGACCAATCAGTTTAGTAGTCTTAGAAAATAGATTACATACATGAACGATACATTAAACTTTCTAACATAAAACATAACATAAATAATCCTTTGAGAAATCCATTATTCCCCTAGCTTAACCTTGCATATCAATCATAATACACTTCTTGGCATCCTGGGAAAATAAAACATAAGAAAGGGGTGAGCTCAGATGCTTAGTAAGGGTAAATAATTTAGTGGAAGCTATAAACTTTTCAGGCAAGATGTATAATAAAAAAACAGCCTTTTAAAACATAAACTTGAATATAATATGGCAAAAATAAATCAAACATTACCATAAAAACATGTACATAGATATTCTAATAGTCGAATAATCACATGTAATAACTAATTTCATAATAAGGGAATGCATAATGCCGAACATAATAACTACTACGTCAAGGCCTTGTGCCATGACCATTCACAAATATTCTGTCAAGGCCTTGTTCCAAGACACTAGTTTATCTCATGAGACCTACCAATGCATCGAGGTGATATAGAGGGCCCCACCCGTCACTTACTAAGTCCAATGCATTCCTCATATGAAAAGGGTGAAACATAACATAATCATTCATATTAAAACTATCATATGAAATGTAAATACTTTAACCATAAACCATGATTGGTATAAAAATAGCACATACATAGTCAAACATATCATAACTCATTCAATACAATATGGAAGATTTTATTATAATAAATCAACCACAATCAAGAATAATACCCAGTAAAGGATGTTGACATAGTTGGAAATGATCAGTAAAACTCTTTGAGAGAAATATCCCTTTTTCATGAAATCATTTAAAAGTCTCACAATTTATAAAGTAAGTCATTTAAAATATATTTTTTTGAATTAAAGTGTCCCATACCACTATGCAACTTTTTATAAGAATTAACATTTTAAAACAATCATGTCCATATAAATAAATCCTTAAAATCATTTTGAAAACATGGACATTAATTAAATAGATTCAGAAAAAAATAAATCTTTAAAACATTTAAATTAATGATCTAGTTAAATATACCCTTCCATAAAACCTTAAAATATTATTTTTGAAAACATTTTTATGAAACATGGACATGGATGATAAATATTTCCCAATAAATATTTACAAATAAACAATCTCGGAAAATAACGAGATTGATGAATTAACCCTTACCTTGTACATTCCTTTAGTCGAGGGTACGTTTAAACTCCTATATAATTACCATAGTATGTTATTAAATTATACCAGAACCATATTCATATTTATCATATTATATATGATTCATTTATGACTTTATACTACCCATTTAATAATAATTTCCATGTTAAAGTAACATTTCGGGTAATAATCGCTTTCTTTATCGTACGTGTTTTGACTTGTTATTCTTGATCATATTACTTAGATAATGATTTAATTACATCCATAATGTATAATATGATTTATTTATCATATATATTCATAATATAAATATATATAATAGATAGATATATAAAATGGAATACACCGTTCATGGAGATGGTATGCCGTATGTAGCATGAACGCTGTTTCTGTTTTCTTATCGTATTGAATGGAAGTAAGTGAATGAAATATATTTACACAAACACACATATATATCATTACAGTAGACTTATTATGTCATATATTTTATAATTATGAATAATATATTTTTTATAATCATTCTTGGATGGTGAACATGGAAGATGAGTCTCATCGAGTCATGGAGACGGTAAGCCGTATATACGCACGAGTGATAATATCATTTCCTTAATGGTTAAATGGTATGAAATTGGATGTAATATGAATTTTAAAGAATCAATATAATGTTATATTTATTATATAAACCCATTATATTCATCATTATACCCATATAAATAGTGTAAATGAGAAACAATTTACACCACGATGTGGAGACAGTAAGCCGTACGTACGCACACATGGTGGTATTGTTTTTCATAATATGGTTAAAAAGAAGAATATGGTTGTCCCATAATCTTAAAAATATCTAATAGTATAGTATATGATTGAGTTATTATTTTTTTATGGTAAAAACTTAGTTATAGGAAGTATAAGAAGAAAATAACTTTGAAAGAGGTGATGAAATAATTACCTCTTCTTTGGGTGCTTCCTTTTGATTTGAACAAAAGGGCTCATTAGGTTGGCTTTTTGATAAAAGTAAGGCCTCTAGGATGAATTGGGTGTAGTTGGGAAGATATTTTAGTGGGTTTTTACCGAACCAAATGGCTTTGGAGGTGTGAATTTAAGAGAAGGGGAAGTACCCTTTTATAAGAGAGGTGAGGGGCACTTTAGGAAAAGCCTAAAATATTAATTTATTATAAACACATTTTCAGTTTCTAATAGCTCCAAATGAATTTATTTTGAGGATAAGGTGTGGATGGGTCTAAATAATCTCAGGAAATAGGTTTTAGACATGTTTAGGTCACCATATTAACCTTATCTTTTAGATTTAACCCTTAGTTAAATAGTTTAACTTTTACCATGTCTTCTTGTATTTTTATACTACATGGTTAATATAGTTACTATAAAATTCAAAGAGAACCTCAAGTGGTTAATTAATGAAATATATAAAATTATATAAGTCATTTGGATGAATATTATATTTTTAGGAATATTATATCATTTAATAAAATAGTATTTTTTTAAAAACTAATTTATGTCAATTTTGAAACTATTTAGTATTTTTTTCCTAAAAGTCATAACAACTTGATTCATTCAAATAAAATATATTGAATAAATCCTAAAATGTCATATTCACCTTTAAAATTCGTGTATGACACAAAAAGTTTCAATTTACTTTTATTTTAATATTTATAATATCAATTATTTTAATCTTTCATTAATAAGGTAATTACTACATCATCATTGTGTCATAAATAAATTTAATTATTTAATATATAAAAATTATAAATAAAATAATATTATGTAGAAAATATTTTTAGATTTTAATGAATATCTATAGTCTAATTTATCTTCTGTATAACCCTATATTAAAAATGGTTTAGTTATTAATATTTGAATTTAACACTTTTAACTCTTCTTTAAATAAAATATAATAAATGTCCCAATCTAATCCAAATGGATCAAAAAGGACATTTTTTTTCCTAAGTTTGATTTTGGTCAAAATAAACTTATCCAATATAATTACGACATGTGTTGGGGTAATTATAATATTATTTTTACCTTTAATTGCCCTATTTACATTTAACTGTGGTAAATTAAATTCAAAATCTACTATTCACCAAAAATTATTTTCATCCTATTAAACCAAAATTTACTTATCTATGACAATTGTGTCTATCAGTTTTTTGAAATTCAAATCATAGAAGCGGTAAAATTACATTTTATGCAAATTTTCAAATGTGCCTAGAAGGTGGGTAAAAGACGTTAAAAAGTTCAATAAAATTTTATATATCTAATATTATTATAAAATTACTCCAATGAATTAAATTGGACTAATATATGTATTATGTATCTATTTTTACTTTAAAATAAATTTAAATTAATAATAATTATTTAAATAAATTGTCGGTTTTAAACAATAACGTAGTGTTTTTCACTATTCATCAAAAATTGAAAGTTTTCAGAAAAATACCAAAAATTAACCCTAAGATAATTTTGATATTATGAATTCAAAAAATGAATTATATTTTACCAAATTCAATTTTTATGAGTGTTTAAAATTAATTTTATTATTGTTCACAAAAGGACATAAAAAGTAGTTCTTTTAAGAAAATAGTTTTTCTAAATATATAACTATTTTAACAAAACCTATACATTTCATTATAAATATGTTTTATTTATGTAAAAATATTATAAATAAAATTTAAAATATATTTTTTACTATTTATATTACAATATTTAATTGATAAATAAATATATAGTTTAAATAATTATAACACTACTGTGTTGTTTCGCAGAAACTCAATCTTGCGTATAACGCAAGCCAAGCCGATGTTGCGTGCAATATAAGCTATTAAATTAATTTAAAGAGATAACGTACTATGGAATCTTGGGGTGTTACAGGCATCACTGTCTTGGTCATGTAAACAAGAAGCACTGGACAAAGATCTGTCAAGATGGTTATTTAGACTCTTCTGGGCTAAAATGACTTGATAGATGTCACACTTGTTTACAAGAAAAAATGACCAAACCAAAATTTGGTGGGTAGATTAAAAGGGCCACAGAGCTTCTAGGATTAGTAAATACTAATGTGTGTGGACCATTTCCAATATAATATAGAGGTGTATATTCTTACTTCATTACTTTTAGTGATGACTTGAGTAGATATATCTATGTCTACTTAATCAGGTATAAGTCTGAGTCCTTTGAGAAACTCAAGGAGTTCAAGAATGAAGTATAGAATCATATTGGTAAGAAGATAAAGAAGATTTGATCAGATCTAGGTGGAGAATATCTTAACCAAGAGTTCATTGACCTTTTACAGGAGTTTGGGATTCTATCTCAACTCACTCCACCTTATACACCACAGTGGAATGGTGCTAGTGAAAGGGGGAACCGTACCTTGCTGGACATGGTAAGGTCGATGATGAGTCATGAAAATCTTCTGTTATCCTTTTGGGGATATGGATTATAAATAGCAGCATACACATTAAACCAAGTACCAAATAAGGCAAAAAACGAAATCCCCTTCGAGTTATGGAGTGAAAAGAAACCCATTTTGTCACATACATGTGTATAGGGATGCAAGACGTTTATTAAGGTTTTCTCAAGCAACAAACTAGAACCCCAAGGCACAAGGTGTATCTTTATAAGGCATCCCAAGGAAACAAAGGGATATTACCTATAAAACCCCTCAGATAAGAAAGTGACTATTTCCAGATAGGCTATCTTTCTTGAGAAGGAGCACATCCTCAAAAAATATAGTGGGAGAAAGATTGACTTCGATGAAGTTTATACACAAGATACATAGGAGTTGGTACATGAACAAGTTTCAAAGGTCCCCATGGAAGAAGTAGTTCTTGAAACACAAGTACTGCGTAGAAGTGTAAGAGAGTTAATGGAACTAGAGAGATATGGTTTTCTTGTCACTAAGGATGGTGACTCATTATTGTTGGACAATGATGAACCTCTCTCCTACAAGGAGATAATAGAGAGATTAGAAGATGCAAGATGGTTGGAAGCTATGAATTTTGAGATGGATTCCATGTATCAGAACCAAGTTTGGGTCCTGGTTGATGCACAAGTTGATATAAAGCCTACTGGATGTAAATGTGTATTCAATAGAAAACTGGACATGGAAGGTAAAGTACCTATAAATCAAGGCTAGTGGATAAAAGTTTTAAACAACATCAAGGAATTAACTATGATGCAACTTTTTTGCCAGTTTCCTTGTTTAAATCCATCAGAATCATACTTTCCATAATGGATTACCACGACTATTAGATTTGGTAGATGAATTTCAAAACTACGTTCCTTAATGGTAACCTTGTGGAAGATGTCTATATGACACAACCAGAAGGGTTTATGACACCAGGTGATTCCAAAAGGGTTTGCAAGTTGTAGAGATCCATTTATGGATTGAAGAAAGCATATAGGTCATGGAACATCTAATTCTATGAAGCCATAAGAGAATTTGGTTTCATTAAGAATGAATGTGAGACATGTGTTTACAAAAGGTTTAATGGGAATGAGATCGTTATCCTAGTAGTATATGTTGATGACATATTACTTATTGAAAATGACACACTAGTTTTACAATCAGTTAAGGATTGGTTGAACAATTTATTCTCCATGAAAGACTTAAGAAAAGTAGCCTATATTCTAGGGATCAAGATCATTCGTGATAGATCCAAGAGGCTTCTTGGTCTAATTCAGAGTACATATATTGACTGGATACTAAATAGATTTATTATAGAACAATCCAAGAGGGGATTGGTTCTAGTGTCACATGACATACATTTTTCTAAGAAAATGTGTACCCAAACACAACAGGATAAAGATAGAATGAGTAAGATCCCATATTATTTGGCTATAGAATCAATCATGTATTCCATGATATGTACTAGAATTGACGTTGCCTATGCACTGATCATGGTAGGCAGATATCAAGTAGATCCAGGAGAACAACATTGGACTACTGTTAAGGCTATCCTTAAGTATCTGAGAAGAACTAAGGATATGTTCCTAGTGTATGGAGGAGATGGGGAGCTTCTCATCAGAGGGTATGATGATGATGGTTTTCAGATATACTAGAATGATCTAAAGTCCCAATCAGGATATATTTTCTATATCAATGGAGGAGATGTGAGCTGGAAGAGGTCAAATCAGCTAGTTGTCGCTGATTATACAATGAAGTTAAAATATATAGTGGCTTATGATGCATCCAAGGAAACCATCTGGATTCAAAACTTTTTCCAGGATCTTGACGTAGTGCCTAGAAGTAGAGACCCTATCACATTGTATTGTGATAATACTGCAATAGTGAATCTTACAAAGGAGACACTGTCACATCAACGGACAAAGCACATACTCCAAAAGTATCACCTCTTGAGATATTTTTATCAGAGGGGTGAAGTTACAGTGAGTAGAGTGTCCATGGAGGAGAACATGGTGGACCCCTTGACTAAAGGCCTATCTCAACAGAAGCATGAATATCATGTGAGAGCTAGAAAACTGAAGGTTGTTAACAGTTGGCTCTAGTGCAAGTGAGAGTCTGTTGGAGTTGGTGGCCTAAAACCAACTTATTTTTAATTTATGATAAACTTATATTCATGGTTTTGAATATTAATAAATTCCTTATCACATCATGATTGTTATTCTACATAACATATCATGTGATAATGTTTCAAGAGTAGCTGTCGCACTAAAAGGTCATAACAGTTCCCTGCTATGATGAGAACTTGGAAGTTCCATGACACTATTCTTGAATAAATGTTCTATGGTTGGATGATATCATTTTAAGGGACAAAAATTATACAGGATATAAAGGGTGTAGACTCATAGGACTTTGAGGCACCTTATCATGGTGTAAACCCCTAGTAATATCCATTAGAATATTATGAGAACAAGACCCAATAATAAGAAATCCACATTATAAGTGTCATTGGATGTTCCTATCAGCGAATGCGTATAATGGTCCTTAGAATTTAAGATTATTATTAATGAATATTATGAGTCACACACTTTGATGTATTGGCAAAAACCATGATTACATATGCTCGCGGCGAGGTAGGATACGTTGGGTGCGTTATGAGTAATATTGCATTAATGAATAATGCAGTAAAGGATTTATCCCTTATGTTTATTAACGGAAATAAATATATCAGGCCCTTTGATGAAAATGATATAGCCTAAATAAATCCATGTCTATAGTGTTCTCTAGGAAATTTCTATTTACATAAAGTCAAATAATGAGTTATCGAGCATATAGGTTAATGACACTGGCATGCAACCTGCTCGATTAGAGATATCATGATAAAGAGATTATATTACACAGTAAACATTCATAGGAGGTGACATATCATTACATCATTAATTTCTTTCTCCATGGGTGCCTTGGAATGTTGCTAGATGCTAACCTTGGACGTTAGGTAGGTTCGCCTAATGCCACTGAGAACAAGGCCTAGAGGGTCACACACTAAATGTATCCAGAGTCTCAGTTAAATAATTTATTATTTAAGAAGTTGAATAAATATTATTCCTGTGTCACGACCCGCCCTCGGGGCCCGTGCCGTGACTACCCCAAGCCCGCCTTCCATAGGCCAGGGGCTGGCGACTAGCACCAAGGCGTAAAATCCCAGTAAAAAGGGAAGGCATTGCCTTAATAAAGTAAACAAGCACCTCAGAGTAACAAGCGGAAGTAAAGCAGTACACAAAACTAGAACAACTGTGCTGAAGTAAAGGGGCCGGAAATACAAGCCCAACTGTAAAGTAAAGTACAACTCGAAAGGGAAAACAGCAACTGAAAGTACAAGCGGCTCCTGGAACGTCCTCCTCGATTCCTACCTGAAGGGTAGGTACAGATGGCTCAGCTCCTGGATCGTCCACCACGGATCCTACCTGAAGGGTAGGTACAGATAGCTCCACAACTCCTTGGGTCCAACTGTCCGCTCCGAGCACGTCCCGCTCAGTGGTCCTCCTCCGGGTACCGACCTACTCCGTAAGCCTCAACCGCAGTCAGCGCTGTCCGTCGTCTGCAACCAACACAACGAAGTGCGGGCATAGCCCGTGCAGGGGTGAGTATAAGATACTCAGTAGGGACCCCGATACCCTCGAAGGTCTCCCGGAATCCACAAAGGATAAACCACATGAAGGATACAATCACGAAGTAACATCCAGTATTGATTAGGTATATGCCCATACATATACCTATGTCACCAATTTCCGTTCGGCTCCAACACCGAGCCCAAGAACAACCCAATCCACAAAGAAGAGTAAACAGTAAATCCACACAGGATAACAGTACAAGTCCACACAGTTTATAACAAGTTTATGAAATCAATGGATAACCATTACCCAGGTATATGCCCATACATATACCTAAGTTACCAAGCGACCCATCTCAATCATGAGGAAACACAAAGATCATTGACTCAGCTCAAACCAGGATTTTCATTATCGAAACCGTAACTACTGAAGAGCTCCGTCTCTAGAGTGTACAGTGGTCCTGTCACGACTCCGAGGAACTGCTCACTAACCTAAGACTGCTGAGGTACTCCTCCTGTCGAGTACTGCGGGTTTGCGGCCAACTACCTGGCGCTCCGTCCGCTGAGGGTCTGTCGCCAAATACCGGGCGCTCGCCCATATAGCCTACTGAGGTACTCCTCCTATCGAGTACCGCGGGTTTGCTGCCAACTACCAGGCGCTCCGTCCGCCGTGGGTCTGCCGCCAAATACCGGGCGCTCCGTCCACTGGGCTAGTCGACTCACTCCAAGTCGAGTCGGTCAAGCAGTCGTCAGGTCTCAGCCGGCTACACGGTCTCCGTACTCTGCACGCTCGTCTCCGGGAGGGTCCGCTCCACGAGCTACTGGTCGACACTCCAAGTATCACAGAGTCATGCAAAGAAGTGTCTCAAAAGACCGTCTCGTCACAGGGGTCTCAACGCAACAGACGACGCGTCGATCGGACGCCCGGTCTGTGAGTTATTAGCCTTTTCGTCCCAGGGGCCCGGTTGGTTTCGTGTGCGAACCAATCCCGGCCGTATCACAACTGTACCCTGAACTCCCATAGGGTATACTCAAAGGGACCGTTACTCAACGTAACCACCAACGCCGCTGACGGTTCGTCAAACAGACGTCCTGTCTGAAAGATGTCAGCTTTCCCGTTCCAGGGGCCTGGTTGGATTTCGGGTGCGATCCAACCCGGCCACTACTAACTGTATCCAAAACTCGGGCGAAGGATACCAAAATTTCCGTATCGTAAACAGGAACTCAACGCAACAGACGGTGCGTCGATCGGACGCCCGGTCTGAGAGTTATTGGCATTTTCGTCCCCGGGGCCCGGTTGGTTTTTAAGGCAAAACCAACCCGACCGTACTCCACCTACGTCCAAACCTCGGGCGGAGTATGCCAAAAGATCCGTCTCACTAAGAGGAACACAACACAGCTGACGGCACGCCAATCGGACGTCCGTAGCTCAAGATATGAGCGTTTCCGCTCCGAAGGCCCGGTTGGTTTCGTGAACGAACCAACCCGGCCGAACTCAAAGTAATCCGAAACCTTGAGTGCGATACACCAAAACGACCGTCTCGATCCAAGGATCGCGTTGCCGAAGACGGTTCGTCAATCGGAGGTCCGAGGCTCAAGTTATGGCCAAAAGACCGAGACTGGTTCGAAACGAGGGGGGGGGGGGTCCGGGTCCGGACCGACCCGGCCCGACCCCCCCTGGGGCGGCGCGGCGGCGCGGGGTGCCGCGGCGGCTTGTCGCCGCGAGGAGGTTGCGCACGCGGGGGGCTAAGCCCCCGCTGATTGAAGGCGGCGCGGCCTTTGTGCCGCGCCTTTGCAAACAAACGGCCCCCACGTGGGGGCCGGTTTTGGAGAAGCAAACCGGGGGGCTGCTGCCCCCCCCCCCCCCTTCATGGAACCGCCCCCCTCTTAAAGAGGGGGGTTTTATACACTGGCCGGGGGATTAATTCCCCCGGTTTAACGTCATCCGGCCGGCCAGCTGGCCGGCCGGTTTTCTCCAACGGGACCGGAAATTCCGGTCCCCTCTTCGGCTTCCGACGCCGGCGGCCCGGCCGCCGGTCTTCTCATCCCGCCGCGGCCCGGAACCGGCCGCGGTCTCCTCGTCCCGCCGCGGCCCGGAACCGGCCGCGGTGTTCGTCGTCCGGCGCGGTACGACGGCACCGCGCCCCTTCGCCGCGCATTTGATTCCTTTCAACGTGGTGCGACGGCGACGCGTTCTTGAAGATTCTTCCTCGGCGTGGCGCGACGGCGCCGTGCAAAATAATTGCACGATTATCCGCGTGGTGCGACGGCACCACGCCACTTTGCTTCCACCCGCAAGAATAGACAACAAGAACGATGGAGGGGGTTCGGCCGTGTTCATGCGGTCCGGCCCCCTCACGTTAAAATAATAACCCAACTTTAAATAATTCAAAGCCACACGTTAGACTTGCTAAAATTCATGATCAAGAATAGAATAACTAAACAATAATCAACAACCCCTACCTTAGTATAAGATTCGAAGATTAACAACGTTCCGCGGAAGACGACGTCGCGGAGGTCGGGCGTCGCGGTAGCCGTTCGTCAAATCCGATGACGAAGGAATGCGTCCGAAGAGACACGTCGTTGGCGAAACCTCGTACGCCGACGAAGGTTTTCCGAGGAAGAAGCGATGTTCTCTCTCGTTGACACGGAAGACGAAGAAGAGCGGAGCGGCGTTCTTCGTCGGAACTTGAGCGTTCTTCGTCAAGTCTTGAGGAAAGTCAAATAATAAAGAAAACAACGAACTCAAGAACCCCTACCTCGATAGTCGCACGTTGACGTAGTCGTGGAATATCGGTGTCGATTCCTTTGACGTCGGAGGAAGAGTCGTTGTCGATGGCGTTCGTCGCAGAAAACCGTCACGGAAGAGATGACGCAGAAGAAGTACGTCGCGTCGCGGATACGACGTCGCGGATGGACCGTGTTCTTCGGCGGAGAAGTTCTTCGTTGAAGAACGACGTTCTTTGCGTTCTTCGTTGAGTTTGAAGAAGATGAAGAAGACTTCCCTACTCTCTCAAGGAGATAAAATTCTAACAAAATAAAATAAGACTCTTTCTTATTTTATTCACACAACCCAACCTCTTTGAATTTCAAAGGTTTGAAATTCAATAACCACACACAACTCACCTCATTAACTCATTACATTAATTAATTCTAGAGTTGTCAAAAATTAAAAGAAGAGATAAGTTGGCAAGAATTAAAGTAGGGGAGAGTCACATAATTAAGAGGGGGTTTAGAGGGGTTAGGGAATTTGAAAAGGTGGGGGCTCGTGTGGGCCCCACCTCCCTCATAACCACACATGGGAAGTTGGGTGGTTGTGGGCCCCACCAACAACTTCCCATGAGAGAGTCTAACCACCATGAATAAAATAAAATTCACACACAAAATTTTATTTTACTTATCTTTTAATCCCCAAAACTAACTTTCAACCCGCAACAAACGCAACTCCCGAAAAGGTCTCTTTAAGCGAATATCGGCGCTGCGAGTTCAACGATGCCCTCGGATTTCAATTCCGAGCACCGGATCAAAAGTTAGGAAAACCCGCTCGTTCGTTCACTGAACGTACCCGAGCCAAACTTCGGAAAATGATTCCGGGCACTCCGGGCCTCGGAATCAGGTGCCGTCTGAAACCGCGCTCTTGTAAAATTCTAAAGAAAATTAAGAAAAAATTTCCCTTGAATTTTACGGGTCTTTACATTACTCCCACCTCAGGGCTTTACGTCCCCGTAAAGCTTCAACTCACACTTAAGGGAAACAAGGTAGTACTGAGCACGCAACTGAGCTTTACGCTCCCATATGCTCACCTGAAGATCTCGTGCTACCCGAGAAGCACCCCAGAGGAAGCAACCGTTCACGTAGAACCTGCTCCTGTCGATCCTCGATCTCTACTAGAACCTCTGTGCTTGTCGCCCTGTCATCGACGTCCAACTTCCCGGGGTCGATGACGTGTGAAGAAACATACACGTATCTCCACAGCTGAGACACGTGGTGGACATTATGCACCCGGTGCGACTGAGGTGGTAGGGTCAAGCGGTAAACCTCCTCGCCTACCCTGCTGAAGATCAAAAGGGTCCATCGAACTTCGGAGATAACATGCCGCCTCGGCCACATCTCCGAAACCTCATCGGGTTGAGACCGTATAAGAACGTGTTCGTCACCCTCGAACTCAAGAGGTTTCCCTTTTTAGGTTAGAACTGAAACTAAAAACTCCTGCTGCCACAAGGGTAGGGTTGACCAACTCAAGAGTGATCGGTCACACCCTCTTATGCCTGAGTTTAACATGTGCTGCCCAGGGTTTCCTTTTCGCCGACCAAGGAAAACCCATTCCGACATTTGCCTAAAACAGTCAACCGGGGTATGATTTGTGAATCAAAACCATACCCAGATCAACGTCGTAAGGCCTCTACGCTGCCACCAAGAGATTCCAACCGAAACTCTCGCCTCGAGGTCAAATCACACCGTCGGCGTAAGCGTGATTATCGAGTCTCCTCCCAAAGGTATCTCCAGACGTGAGGGTCAAGTCTACGGCTTACCCGGAACCTCTAGGTCTGGGACATGATTCGTGGAAGGGTAGAATTATTGGTTCCTATGTCTATAGATATGGTAGCTCGTAGTAGACATAATTCGTACCCCGAATCATTCTTAGAGCTCCTGGGTCACACTCCTTGACCGCAATGCAGCTATTCTCCTCCCCAGCCCTCCTGCTCCCTGAGCCTGACGGGGACTACTAAGTCGGGTGGTCGTAACATGTCGAAATGTACACCACCACATGCTGCTCTCCAAGCTCCGCTTCCACGTCTGCTACCCTGCAGATTCATCTGTCCTTAGCACTTCCTCCTCCTGAAACATTTTACACGCCCGAGTCTCTGAGACTGGCGCTAGTTTCCTGCCTTCCACTGCTAACGTTCACAACCACAAAGGTTCTCTCTAGCATCCTAACATAGGTAGGAATGCATAGAGGAAAAGAAATGGTTCGGATGTCCTTTAGACACACTTCGCTCAGAAGTTCGAGTCTAAAGAACTGATCACAACGTAACCAACGAGTACCAAGATTGATTGGTAAGCCACTTTGAGTGCTCTGCTTCCGACATGTCGTACTGTCGAAGCTGTATTAGCTCCAGAAAACTCACAACCACCTCCTCAAGCCAGTCCTCAGCCACCTACGAGTCAGGCTCACCTCGAAACTTGAGGGATATCTGATGCTAAAACATATGTAAGGCACTAAGCCTGTGAGTCTCTGCTACCGGTACCGCCGGTAGTGTCTGCTGACCAACAGGTAGTGACATAGCTGGCGCTCTACTCGTAGGTACTATCCCAGGTATCGGTTCGCGTACCGAAGCCTCATTACTATAAGGACCAACCTCATGGTCACTCACTGGAAACACCAGGAGTTAAGATCATCATCCGCTCTACTAGTATCAAAGCTAGGTGTAGAACTCTAGCAATCGCCTCCATCCAGTCCACTGCTGCCTGGGAAATCTGTCTCGCCTCGTATCCTCAGAGGCCTCTACTGCTGGAACTCGTGCATCGCGCTCTGCTAGCGTGCACCGTCAGCTAGTGGCATCTGCTGCCTAACGGGTGGTGGTGCTGCTGGTACACCACCCGAAGGTGCCAACACTGAAAAAAGGGCCCTGCACTGGAGTCTCGCTGCTCGGTGGGCCATCATCGAGAACTCTCTCGGAACTCCAGCTAACTATCTGCATGGTGACATTCTGAACAGTTGTGTCATGGTCAACGATTTATACCTGGTGAGCTGACCTGGTTTGAGCTGACCTTAAACCTTTTGGGAAACACACACGCAATCAGTGTTTTCGTGCATTAAGTCGGAAATCAGAAGTCAGGGTCCTGATGTACGGATACGTCGGCCGCCGCACCAACACTGGACTCCCTAGACTGATAACCACACTCAATACACTAAACACTATTGCTTCACATAGAAAAAAGATCAGAGTCTGCGGTAGAACCGACCCCTCTGATACCAATTTGTCACGACCCGCCCTCGGGGCCCGTGCCGTGACTACCCCAAGCCCGCCTTCCATAGGCCAGGGGCTGGCGACTAGCACCAAGGCGTAAAATCCCAGTAAAAAGGGAAGGCATTGCCTTAATAAAGTAAACAAGCACCTCAGAGTAACAAGCGGAAGTAAAGCAGTACACAAAACTAGAACAACTGTGCTGAAGTAAAGGGGCCGGAAATACAAGCCCAACTGTAAAGTAAAGTACAACTCGAAAGGGAAAACAACAACTGAAAGTACAAGCGGCTCCTGGAACGTCCTCCTCGATTCCTACCTGAAGGGTAGGTACAGATGGCTCAGCTCCTGGATCGTCCACCACGGATCCTACCTGAAGGGTAGGTACAGATAGCTCCACAACTCCTCGGGTCCAACTGTCCGCTCCGAGCACGTCCCGCTCAGTGGTCCTCCTCCGGGTACCGACCTACTCCGTAAGCCTCAACCGCAGTCAGCGCTGTCCGTCGTCTGCAACCAACACAACGAAGTGCGGGCATAGCCCGTGCAGGGGTGAGTATAAGATACTCAGTAGGGACCCCGAGACCCTCGAAGGTCTCCCGAAATCCACAAAGGATAAACCACATGAAGGATACAATCACGAAGTAACATCCAGTATTGATTAGGTATATGCCCATACATATACCTATGTCACCAATTTCCGTTCGGCTCCAACACCGAGCCCAAGAACAACCCAATCCACAAAGAAGAGTAAACAGTAAATCCACACAGGATAACAGTACAAGTCCACACAGTTTATAACAAGTTTATGAAATCAACGGATAACCATTACCCAGGTATATGCCCATACATATACCTAAGTTATCAAGCGACCCATCTCAATCATGAGGAAACACAAAGATCATTGACTCAGCTCAAACCAGGATTTTCATTATCGAAACCGTAACTACTGAAGAGCTCCGTCTCTAGAGTGTACAATGGTCCTGTCACGACTCCGAGGAACTGCTCACTAACCTAAGACTGCTGAGGTACTCCTCCTGTCGAGTACTGCGGGTTTGCGGCCAACTACCTGGCGCTCCGTCCGCTGAGGGTCTGTCGCCAAATACCGGGCGCTCGCCCATATAGCCTACTGAGGTACTCCTCCTGTCGAGTACCGCGGGTTTGCTGCCAACTACCAGGCGCTCCGTCCGCCGTGGGTCTGCCGCCAAATACCGGGCGCTCCGTCCACTGGGCTAGTCGACTCACTCCAAGTCGAGTCGGTCAAGCAGTCGTCAGGTCTCAGCCGGCTACACGGTCTCCGTACTCTGCACGCTCGTCTCCGGGAGGGTCCGCTCCACGAGCTACTGGTCGACACTCCAAGTATCACAGAGTCCCGCAAAGAAGTGTCTCAAAAGACCGTCTCGTCACAGGGGTCTCAACGCAACAGACGGCGCGTCGATCGGACGCCCGGTCTGTGAGTTATTAGCCTTTTCCTCCCAGGGGCCCGGTTGGTTTCGTGTGCGAACCAATCCCGGCCGTATCACAACTATACCCTAAACTCCCATAGGGTATACTCAAAGGGACCGTTACTCAACGTAACCACCAACGCCGCTGACGGTTCGTCAAACGGACGTCCTGTCTGAAAGATGTCAGCTTTCCCGTTCCAGGGGCCTGGTTGGATTTCGGGTGCGATCCAACCCGGCCACTACTAACTGTATCCAAAACTCGGGCGAAGGATACCAAAAGTTCCGTATCGTAAACAGGAACTCAACGCAACAGACGGTGCGTCGATCGGACGCCCGGTCTGAGAGTTATTGGCATTTTCGTCCCCGGGGCCCGGTTGGTTTTTAAGGCAAAACCAACCCGACCGTACTCCACCTGCGTCCAAACCTCGGCCGGAGTATGCCAAAAGATCCGTCTCACTAAGAGGAACACAACACAGCTGACGGCACGTCAATCGGACGTCCGTAGCTCAAGATATGAGCGTTTCCGCTCCGAAGTCCCGGTTGGTTTCGTGAACGAACCAACCCGGCCGAACTCAAAGTAATCCGAAACCTTGAGTGCGATATACCGAAACGACCGTCTCGATCCAAGGATCGCGTTGCCGCAGACGGTTCGTCAATCGGAGGTCCGAGGCTCAAGTTATGGCCAAAAGACCGAGACTGGTTCGAAACGGGGGGGGGGGGTCCGGGTCCGGACCGACCCGGCCCGACCCCCCCCCCCCCCCATAGGGCGGCGCGGCGGCGCGGGGTGCCGCGGCGGCTTGTCGCCGCGAGGAGGTTGCGCACGCGGGGGGCTAAGCCCCCGCTGATTGAAGGCGGCGCGGCCTTTGTGCCGCGCCTTTGCAAACAAACGGCCCCCACGTGGGGCCGGTTTTGGAGAAGCAAACCGGGGGGCTGCTGGCCCCCCCCCTTCATGGAACCGCCCCCCTCTTAAAGAGGGGGGTTTTATACGCTGGCCGGGGGATTAATTCCCCCGGTTTAACGTCATCCGGCCGGCCAGCTGGCCGGCCGGTTTTCTCCAACGGGACCGGAAATTCCGGTCCCCTCTTCGGCTTCCGACGCCGGCGGCCCGGCCGCCGGTCTTCTCATCCCGCCGCGGCCCGGAACCGGCCGCGGTCTCCTCGTCCCGCCGCGGCCTGGAACCGGCCGCGGTGTTCGTCGTCCGGCGCGGTGCGACGGCACCGCGCCCCTTCGCCGCGCATTTGATTCCTTTCAACGCGGTGCGACGACGACGCGTTCTTGAAGATTCTTCCTCGGCGTGGCGCGACGGCGCCGCGCAAAATAATTGCACGATTATCCGCGTGGTGCGACGGCACCACGCCACTTTGCTTCCACCCGCAAGAATAGACAACAAGAACGATGGAGGGGGTTCAGCCGTGTTCATGCGGTCCGGCCCCCTCACGTTAAAATAATAACCTAACTTTAAATAATTCAAAGCCACACGTTAGACTTGCTAAAATTCATGATCAAGAATAGAATAACTAAACAATAATCAACAACCCCTACCTTGGTATAAGATTCGAAGATTAACAACGTTCCGCGGAAGACGACGTCGCGGAGGTCGGGCGTCGCGGTAGCCGTTCGTCAAATCCGATGACGAAGGAATGCGTCCGAAGAGACACGTCGTTGGCGAAACCTCGTACGCCGACGAAGGTTTTCCGAGGAAGAAGCGGTGTTCTCTCTCGTTGACACGGAAGACGAAGAAGAGCGGAGCGGCGTTCTTCGACGGAACTTGAGCGTTCTTCGTCAAGTCTTGAGGAAAGTCAAATAATAAAGAAAACAACGAACTCAAGAACCCCTACCTCGATAGTCGCACGTTGACGTAGTCGTGGAATATCGGTGTCGATTCCTTTGACGTCGGAGGAAGAGTCGTTGTCGATGGCGTTCGTCGCGGAAAACCGTCCTGGAAGAGATGACGCAGAAGAAGTACGTCGCGTCGCGGATACGGCGTCGCGGATGGACCGTGTTCTTCGGCGGAGAAGTTCTTCGTTGAAGAACGGCGTTCTTTGCATTCTTCGTTGAGTTTGAAGAAGATGAAGAAGACTTCCCTACTCTCTCAAGGAGATAAAATTCTAACAAAATAAAATAAGACTCTTTCTTATTTTATTCACACAACCCAACCTCTTTGAATTTCAAAGGTTTGAAATTCAATAACCACACACAACTCACCTCATTAACTCATTACATTAATTAATTCTAGAGTTGTCAAAAATTAAAAGAAGAGATAAGTTGGCAAGAATTAAAGTAGGGGAGAGTCACATAATTAAGAGGGGGTTTAGAGGGGTTAGGGAATTTGAAAAGGTGGGGGCTCGTTTGGGCCCCACCTCCCTCATAACCACACATGGGAAGTTGGGTGGTTGTGGGCCCCACCAACAACTTCCCATGAGAGAGTCTAACTACCATGAATAAAATAAAATTCACACACAAAATTTTATTTTACTTATCTTTTAATCCCCAAAACTAACTTTCAACCCGCAACAAACGCAACTCCCGAAAAGGTCTCTTTAAGCGAATATCGGCGCTGCGAGTTCAACGGTGCCCTCGGATTTCAATTCCGAGCACTGGATCAAAAGTTAGGAAAACCCGCTCGTTCGTTCACTGAACGTACCCGAGCCAAACTTCGGAAAATGATTCCGGGCACTCCGGGCCTCGGAATCAGGTGCCGTCTGAAACCACGCTCTTGTAAAATTCTAAAGAAAATTAAGAAAAAATTTCCCTTGAATTTTACGGGTCTTTACATCCTGGTTATGGTTTAATAATTATTTAGGTATGCCTCATCACATTTTATTTATTTATCAGTGAATAATGTAATTAGATTTATTTATTTATTTAATAAATAAATAGTCATTATTCAAGGTCTGATAAATATTTCGAAGGATGGGCGGACAAAGTTAAAGGGTCTAGTGAGAAAATAATATTAAATATTGTTTGATTAAAATAATATTTAATCATAACTTTCAAGATAAGAACATGTCATAGAAATAATGGTATTAGTATTATTATTTGATATGGGGGTTTCACATGGAATAATAAAATAAGTAACAAAACTTGTGAAAATTATTTATTATTACCTAGTGAATTAAATTCTTAGTTACATATTATTCTCTTATTATCCAAGGGGAAAACCCACAAGCTAGATAGCCAATTTTTGTTGTGCACAACATTTTAGAGAAAAATATCTCAAGCCTCTAAAGCCTTATTTTTCTCTAATAATGATCTTAAGAATGAGATCATCCATCCTCCATCGGATTAGAGAACGCTTTGGAAGCGACTCTCAAAGTGATTGAGGACGGACGACGCAAGCACAAGGACCTTCCATTCTAGAACCCAGAGGCTCCTTTGGAAACGTGAAAATATTTGCGGAGAACATGTGGATTAATGCTAGAGGAGATCTAATCTTGATCTCTAAAAAGAAATGGAAGGCTCACCGCAAATTTGTGGTCATACACATCAACGAAGAAAGAAAACCTTGGAGGTATTTCTTTAATTTAATTAAATTAATTGTAAAAAAAATATGTTGATCCTCTCTATGGGTTTTGAGCCTCTTTATTCTTTATCTAAATCTTTGATTTTATTCCATGGATACTAACATTCATCATCGCATTGATCCTAGAATAATTATTGATCAAGGTAAAATTTAATGTTGGGTGCCGGCCCAACCACTTTTCCACTGTGCTCGGAACCGACATCATATTGGTTTGGTTTATCTAGTTTGTATTTTTTATTTTGAATCTAAACAATTACCTCATAGTAGAAAATGGTGTTTTATGTTTCATTGTCTATTTCTTGATGCTTCTTATAAATTCAAGTTTAACAAGACACAATTCAATGGAGATATTGAATTGAGAAATCCACTGAAGGTTTTATCTAGTTCAGAAATATTGGGACAATTAATAAATTTCACTGAAGAATTTAGAAAATGTAATCAATTTAAAGAAGGGATAAAAGGGTACAAGGTACAATATCTGAAGCAACTAAAACACAAAAATGGAAGAAGAATAGTATATTTTTTCAAGATTCCTTATTGGGAGTTTAATTTGGTATCTCCTAATCTTTACGTAATGCATATTGAGAAGAACATCCGTGACAATGTAATTTTCACATTTCTTAATGAGTAGGGTAAATCTAAGGATTACTTTAATTCTCATAAGGATTTGGATTCAATGAATATAAAGCATGGTTTGTGGGAAAATGAGAATGGAAATTATCCTTAAGATATTTTTATAATGAAAAAACATGATAAAGACACATTATTTTGAACTTTAAAGAATTTAAATGTGTCAGATGGATATTCAAGTAACATATCAAGGTGTGTTGAATTAAAAAAAATAAAAATTTACATAGATTAAAAAGTCACAACTCACATATTCTGATGGAGTAGTTTTTGCTGTTGTAATTGTGTAATACGTTACCTAAAAAAGTAACTATAGTTCTAGTTGAGTTTTGTACCTTTTTCATAGAGCTTTGTGAAAAAAATTCTAAATACAACTGAGCATGATAAACTTCAAGATTTTTTTTGCACCTTGTCATTTGGAGATGTTATTGCCCCCTTTATTCCTTACAGTCATGATTCATTTGAATGTTCATTTAGTTAAAGAATCTAAAATTGGTGGACCAGTACACTATTAATGGATGTATACAATTGAGAGGTACGTTGATATTTTTTTTATTTTTAATGATGAATTCAATTTTATCAAATAATTGTGTAATTTGTTTAATATGTTTCTTATTTTTTTTCATCAGGTACTTAGGTCATTTGAAATCATATGTGAGGAATAAATTTCAACCAGAAGGCTCTATTGCTTAAGGTTACATAATTGAAGAGTGCTCAACCTTCTATTCTAGGTATTTGGATGGTATTGAGAATAGATTCAATCATGTTGGACGTGTTGATGACATCTCCACTAATTCTAATTTTGAAAACCAGTCATCAATATTTCCAACTATTGGACGACCAATTGGAAAGGGGTCAAATTTTACACTGACTAAGTTGGAGTTTTTACAAGTACATAGATATGTTCTACTCAATAATCTTATTGTAGATCCATTTATTGAAAAAAATTTATTTAAAAAAAAGAGGTGACTAAGGGGATGAGCTCAAAATGAGTCAGAATTAATAAAATCTATTAATAAGGAGATTGTCGAATGGTTCACCATTATGTAAGTATATAATCATATTCATATTATTAACATGTAGTTATTTTTTCTATGTTAAAAGTAAAACTATATATATATTTTTCTAGATAATAAATGTTAAAAATTGAGTTGAAATATCAAGTGATTTGAAGTTTTTGGATCAAGGGACTCTAAGATATTTTGTGCCTATAATATTCATGGATTCAAGTTTCATACAATTTATCATGAAGAAGACTTGAAAACCCGAAGTAGTGGTGTATTTACACTTGTAGAGGTGGGATACTATGGAAAGATGAATGATATAATTTAATTAAACTATCATGGTAATTTTTCAGCCATCTTATTCAAATGCAAGTGGGTCAACATTGATAGGGGTATAATGAAATATTTGTTACATTTTACTTCTGGAAACTTTTCTCACTTGATCCATACCGATGAGAATGTAGAGCATGATCCATTTATCTTGGATTCACATACGAAGATGTTTTATTATGTAGATGATGAAATACTTGAAAGATAGAGTGTTTTTGTACACTCAAATTAGAGATAATTATATGACATGGGTGATGAAGATCAATTGGTATTATGTGACAGTGAACCACATCAACCACAAAATATTGAATTGTTTTTCCAGATAATATCGAAACAATAGAACTTACAAGAGAGAGTGAAAATAAAGCACTCATCACAATGAAGGTAGATAATAATGAAGAAAATGAAGATGAAGATAATTGAATGTATAATTTGGTAATGAAAATATATTACAATTTCTCATTGATAAGTGTTTCATATATATATATAAACATTATTCTAGTTTTCCTTTTTTTTTTTGTAAATTTTTTTCATTTTTCATTTTTTATTCATTCAATATATGTGAACCATTGGAATTGTAGGAATGCTAAGAATAAAAAATTTTAAGGATCCTAGACGATCAGCATCTCGGAGCATGCCACCACTATTGTCAGCTTTAGTTGATCTGAGTGATTCCATTATACCCAAGACTACTAGAAAGCCAACCATTTCCCCAGATTCTGTTGGTATCCCACCATCTGATTCACCTCCATCGATGGAGCAGTTGGTCACCCATACATCTAGGGGATATTGCCGAGTTACCATTACTAGTATGTATGTCATTGTACAAAAAAACTATATATTTTATTAATTGTTTAATGCATTTGCAAAACTGATAAAGATAACAATAGAAAGGATATAAATATGAATATGGTAGATGTATGATACCTAAATGAATTCAATATTATCATTTCATTTGAGGAGTTTGGGGTGCCTACTAGTGACACTGTCATAATCTATGGGTAGATTCTTGGGCACCTTACTTGCGAGACAATGAGCTTTCCCATTAATTATAAATATTGGAGGCATACTCCTATAACTTGGAAAAATGAGGCCTTTGATACTCAAGTAAAGGTAATATTCCATGACAACTAATTTAAAATACATGAGTAATTTTTTTTAATATACTTATAAAGTGTTATGTTTTTTATTTCTAGATGTTTTTTCATTTTGATATCCCTGACTCCATTTCACAGCCATGGACTTTGAAAAATTTGGGCAAGAAATGGAGAGATTTTAAATAGTGATTATGACATGAGTTTAATGACACATCCTTGAGCTCATGATAGATGCATGAGAAAGTGACTGAAGGAATTTCTTGTGAGCAATGGAAGTTGTTTGTTGATATTAATAGAGATGCATCTCATATGGTAATTGCATATTTTATAGTATCTTAATAACATAAACATAATAAAATTATAATTTTTATTAATGTTGTTATTTTTTGTTGGAACTATCTAAAAAAATACTGTGAATCATGAGAAACAAGTCATTTATCACATCGCTGGGTCTCAGATTTTTTCAAGAAAAAGAACAATTTTGGTTTTTATTTTATTCATTATTATTTATATCATATTTATAAGTCAATTTTTTTTCTTCTAAATTCTTTATATTTTTTTATAAAGGCTAATGAATTAAGTCACTCTGTTGTCCAAATAGAGAAGTGATTTAAAGTGCATAGGAAACCCGATGACAGTTATTTAAATGACCCTACCAAAGACTTTAGAGTAAGTACTTTTCATTACCATTTCATGTTATTTCATTACTATAAAAACATAATAATGAAAAATAAATTATAAAAAAAACAAGCCTTAAACCCAATTAAATTGGACCGACTACATGAATTAATCAATTCCAATTTTGAATCATTTGAAACATCTAGTCGACCCCAATTAATTGGGTTTAAGACTTGTTTGTTTTTATAATATATTTTTTAATATTATATTTTTATAGTAATGAAATAACAATAAATAGTAACAAACAATTTATTAATTATATAATATTATGAAGTTAAAATATTTTAAAAAATTATTGTTAATATTTTTGTATTAATAGGTTAAAATTAAAGAAGTTTGGGATGTGAACCCTTTATAATCATCATTGTTTTCCTAGAAGGATGTAGTTGAAGTCATTTAAGTGAAGGAGCATCCTAGATGTGTATGAGGTATGAGTTCTAGGCCTACTCCATTAGCTATATTTTGAAGGATGTTATAATCAGTTGCTATTACCAGTGGGGGTTTGAGTAGTGTCTTTGATCGAGAATCACAAAGGGAGATTTCATGGTTCAAAGAAAAAGTTCAAGAATAATACTCTTATAGGAAAACATAGAAGCAGTGGTAGTTGAAAATGAAAAATTCTTTAGTTTTGATATTTCAGCTAATGACTGGGATGAACCCAAGGAAATTACAAGCCTTATAACTTATCCAGTCGAGGTAAATTCTAAATTTCATAGATCATTCACACATTTTCAAAGAACACATACAACTTTCATAAATAAAACTAAATTGCAACTTTTATATTAAACACACACACTTTGAGTCATACCGACCACATCTTGTTCCAAATTGACATGTGGTTGATTTATACACCTAAAAAATGAATTATATATTGCTATCCTTAAGTTTGAAAACAATTTGATCTCGTTTTCTCGGTTTTGACTTAGTAAATAGTTTGTAAATGTATCAAAGCCTTTAAAAACATGTGTTGGGGGGGGGGGGTTAAAACTTAGAAAATGACATCATATTGACATGAAATAATAGGAAAATTACCATATATTGTTTTTTAAAATGTAGGAACTTATGCCACATCATTATGAGTTATAGTTTTCCCAAGATACCCGTAAACATGTTTTTAGTGTTTAAAAATACTAAAATTTTCATGTAACAGTCAAAACCATATAAAATGAACTCATATTTATGTGAAATAATAATAAAACTACAATTTTTTTTATTTATGATGTTTAGACATAAAAAACACATCAATCTGATGTGCAGTGTGGTCAACATAACTCAGTAAACAGTTTTTAAAGGTATCAAAACCTTTAAAAATGTTTTTTTTGGGGGGGTCAAATCTAGGAAAATGTTGTTTGATTGACATGAAATTAGAGAAAAATGGTCATTGATTTATTTTAAAAATGTAGGAACTGAAGGTATGTCATTCCAAGTTAAGGTTTTCCAAGGATGCCCCATAAACAGATTTTTAGTGTTTTAAAACACTAAAACGTGCCTGTAACGGGTAAATCCATAACAAAAAACTACAGATTGATGCGAAATCATTAGAAACCACCATTGAATTATTTGTGAGGTGTAAACATAGGCAACACATCAATCTGACATGCAGTGTGATTAGAATTACTCGGTAAACAAATTTAAAGGCACTAAAGCCTTTAAAAACACATGTCGGGGTCAAAACTAGGAAAAAGACGTTGGATTGAAATGAAATTAGAGTAAAATGAATTTAGAGTTTTTCTTGAAATGTAGAAAATAATGATACATCATTCCGAGTTATAGTTTTCCTGGGATTCCCATAAACACATTTTTAGTGTTTTAAAACACTAAAATGTGTGTGTAACAGTCTAAAACATAAAAAAACCTCAGATTGATCTAAAATCATGAGAAAACCACCTTTTAGTTTTTTTGACATGTACGCATAGAAAAAACAATAATTTAATGTGTGGTGTGGTCATAATGACTCGACAAATAGTTTTTAAAGGTACCGAAGCCTTTAAAAATATGTACGGGGGAGGGGGTGGGGGTTAAAATAAGGAAAATGATGTTAAATTGACATGAAATTAGATGAAAATGGCCATAAATTCATTCCTGAAATATAGGAATCGATGTCATGTCATTATGAGTTACAGTTTACCCAAGATGCCTGTAAACATATTTTTAGCATTTTAAAACACTAAAACGTGCGTGTAATGGTCCAAACCAAAGAAAATGACCTCATATTGATGTAAAATAATGGTAAAACCACTTTTTAGTAATTTTTGATATGTATGCATAGAAAAAAGTCAATCCGACATGCAGTGTGGTTATAATGACTCGATAAATAATTTTTAAAGGTACCAGAGCCTTTAAAAATGTGTGACGCGGGTCAAAACCAAGAAAACGATGCCAGATTGATATGAAATCAGGAGAAAAATACCATTGATTTATTTTTAAAATGTATGAACTGAAGGAATATCATTTTGAGGTATGGTTTGCCCGGGATTCCTATAAACGTGTTTTTAGTGTTTTAAAACACAAAAACTTGTGTGTAATAATCCAAACCATAGCAAAAGACCCCATATTGATGTGAAATCATGGTAAACCACTGTTGAGTTATTTTTGTCATGTATGTGTAGAAAACACATCAATATGACTTGAAGTGTGGTTAGAATGACTTGGTAAACAGTTTTTAAAGGTATCAAAGCCTTTAAAAATGTGCATCGGGGGTTAAAACCAAGAAAACGACATTATATTGGCATAAAATCAGAGGAAAATGATAGTTGATTTATTTTTAAAATGTATGAGCTGAATTCACATCATTCCGAGTTAGGGTTTTCTTGGGATGCCTGTAAACATGTTTTTATTGTTTTAAAACACTAAAACGTGTGTGTAATGGTCCAAAACATAGAAAAAAAGTTCAGATTGTTGTAAAATCACAGGAAAAAAATGTTGGGTTATTTTTTATGTGTACACATATAAAAACATCAATCTGACATGTGGTGCGGTCGGAATGACTCGATAAATAGTTTTTAAAGGTACTGAAACCTTAAAAAATGTGTGTTGGGGGATGGAAACTATGAAAATGACATTATATTGACATGAAATTAGAGGAAAATGACCATAAATTTATTTTTAAAATGTAAGAATCGATGACACATCATTCCAAGTTACAGCTTTCCCAGGATGTCTATAAACATGTTTTAGTGTTTTAAAACACTAAAACATGTGTGTAATGGGAAAAAAATATAAAATGACCTCATATTGATGTGAAATCATGGGACTACAATTATTGAGTTATTTGTGACCTATAAACATAGACAACACATCAATTCGACGTGCGATGTGGTCAGAATGACTCTGTAAATTGTTTTTAAAGGTACCTAAGCCATTAAAAACATGTTTTAGGGGGTCAAAACTAGGAAAATGATGTTGGATTGACATGAAATTAGAGGAAAATTACAATATATTGATTTTTGAAATATAGTAATTGATGGAACATCATTCCGTGTTACGATTTGACTAGGATGCCTGTAAATGTGTTTTTAGTGTTTTAAAACATAAAACATGCATGTAACAGTCCAAACCACAGAAAATACCTCAAATTGATGTAAAATCATGGGAAAAAAACCATTGAGTTATTTTTTACATGTACAGAAAACACATCATTCCGACGTGCGGTGTGATCGAAATGACTTGGTAAATTGTTTTTAAAGGCACCAAAGCATTTGAAAATGTGTGTTCAGGGGTCAAAATTAGAAAAACAATATTGTATTGACATAAAATCAGAGGAAAATGACCTTTAATTTATTTTTAAAATATAGGAATTGATAGAACATCATTTTGAGTTATGGTTTTCCCGGGATTCCCGTAAATGCGTTTTTAGTGTTTTAAAACACTAAAACATGTGTGTAATGGTATAAACCATATAAAACAACCTCAGATTGATGTGAAATCATGTTAAAACCACTTTTGAGTTATTTTTGATATTTATGAATAGAAAAAATGTCAATATGACATGCGGTGTGTTCATAATGACTCGGTAAATAGTTTTTAAAGGTACCATAGCCTTTAAAAACATTTAACGGGTGGTAAAAACCAAGAAAATGATGTCATATTTGTTAGTATCCAGCTATTATTAAGTATCACTAAGAGGGGTAGGGGGTGAATTAGTGATATATTTTTATTTTAAGTTTCCTTTATTTTGAAACAACCATTTCCTCCTGTTAAAGATTTGTTACCTTGCTAAAAACAAAACCAATTACACATCCACAGGAACATAAAAATTTACAAGGTTCACTACTCAAAAAGAGTAGCTACATACTTGGTATAGTATATAAACAATCCAATAACACAAAATCCACTAGAAAGAAATAAATTTTTGTGGAATATAATGAGTAGGTTATGTCCTTACACTCCTGTAACACTATGTTCAATACAACATTGCGTATGCTCCTTCTAGCAAAAATGATATAATTCAAAGTTTTTGTAACAAGTTAAGAAACATGTTATTGTGATACCTTGTAAACTTTCAAAAATATGTTATTCAAAAACAATTCTTCACTTTATTACCCAGAAGAATAAAGTAAATTCTTCTGGACTTCATAATGATACTCAGTCTGATTTCCTAGACTGATTGCTCAATATGGAAATATGATTATGTCAGAATAAGGTTGAGAAAATTCCAAACTACTTCTGTCCAAGTCTAGAATTCCTAGTCTAATTTCTCAGTCAAAATCCATAATCCCTAAATATGATCTTCTCTCTCTCTATTTTTCTTATTTCCAGAAAACTTCCTTAGGAAAGCACGATCCAGAAACTTATTCTCCCTAGAACTTTGTAGATTCTCTCTCTTCTTTTCTGAATAGTACATCCATCAGAGAGTACAAAGCACCTCCTCCTTTTATAGGTGATCCAAATAAGGTTTGGTTGGGATTATAAAATATTTTCCTACTCAACAAAATTTCCCAAAATCTTTAAATTCCCTTAAATCATGAATATATATTTGACTCTTACAACACTTCTGAACTCTTCATGAATATTCTCGAATCTTCTCATGACTTCATCTCTCTTAATATTTCCTCAACAATCTTTATTATGATTCAAATTCTCCATTTCTATTTTCTCATAATGATGAAGACAACCGATTATGTTGCTCCACACCACTTGAAAAATAAACATATGTCTTCTCATTACGAATCTCAGAACCAACTGCTCATTTTGATTTCTTCATTATGATAGAGATAACAGATTCTTCATTACTTTTCTTTACACCAAATGAAATTTATGAAAATCATTTTTCAAACTTATTCAACCATTTATATGATCACTCTTGAAAATAATTCAACTAACTTCAAGCAATTCTCATTTTTCTTCTTTTCCCATACTGATGATCTTGTGTCCGATAGAGTCATCTATGTTAGCCGACGTCAGATGGATTGGTCTCTGCTTCACTTCAAAAATCAATTTCATTTCAAGTCTAATGAATCTTGAACCAATTTTTATAAGACATAAGATAATTTATCTCATTCCCCAATAAAAAACATATCATACTTATTCTTTCTCTTGACCCACTTGATAAGAAAAATAATCAATAAACTTATCTTCCTCTTCTGTATTTATTGGTCCTAGCAATCCCCAATTTCTTTTTTTGTTTAGTCTCAAAAAATTCCCCATAAAAAATTCTACCTATGATTCACATTTGATGATTGGTGTCAGTATGTCTCTGATAATTGGTGGCACACCATGTCTGAGGGATCGGTTCCAGCATCTTTGACTTCAGAAACTTCTTTCCTTCTTTGATTATGATTCACACAACTTATTTTTCCAAATATTTATATCTCATGGATTTTTGGTCTGACTGAAAACCACTATCTTCACAAATTCATGTTCTGATTAAAATTCTCACCCAAAATTTTTTTCTACATCTGGTGATCTCACACCAATGATATGTGACCAAAAAGCATCGTCTCTAACAACTTTCTTCTTCTACAAACTTTTGCTTGTATCATGACTTCCTCATGACTTTGAATACTATTATGACCAACTTCAGTATTATCTTACTTTCATTGGAAAGTTTTGTAACTTCCCATCCTTCAGTAACGTCTTTCTTTCCAACCCTCAATACTATTTGCAGTACTCCCCCCTTTTTATATAAATCTCATATCATAAGTTTTTCAAACACTTATAATTTTTGTGAATCATAAAACAACAAAGCATCATAATATTTACATCAGATCCATGCAGAATCTAATTAAATTACTCATTATGATCTTCCTTTAATTCCAGATCCAAGGTGAGTCTGATGAACATTTTCTTCTAGAAAACATCTTCCCAATCCGATGGAATTTCTTCAATATTATGAGTCCGATTTTCTGAATATGATGGTCAGTATGATGGTTAGATTTTACAAAGTGACTTGATTTCTTTCTTATTTTAAATTTCCTTGAAAACAAAAGACAACACCTTATTACGATGATGATTACGAACATCTTCATTATCATCTTAGTCCTAACAATATCCCCCTTTGGATTTTGTTGCCAACCAAGGTTCATAAATCACTGAACTTTTTAACCTCAAGCTATGGATCGATTATCAACAATTCTAAGCCAATGTGATCTAACTCAGTGTAGGAAAGAAGAATCATTTATTACAAAACCATACTTTCCAAAAGTAGTGATTATGAAATATTTTCAACTTTCCTTCACATCTTTCTTCACTTCTTCAAATTTCTTGAAAAAAAATTGTTTCCAAGAACCAATCCAAAAAAAATTTAGAATAGTTCACATATTTATATGTTCTATTCACATATTATATACAAATCCCCCCTTTTACATGATTCCTTAAAAGGTTTATCACATAAAATGGATATATTTATGAAAAACTCCCCCCCCCCCTTTGATAGCACTGTCCAAAGACAAGATGAAATAGGGGACAAAAACACATACCTCAACCTTGATGATAAGGAGTTTAGACACCCATGTTCAACCTCAGTTTATGAAAAGGTTTATTTGGGAAAGATTTTATGAAAATGTCATAAACTTGTTCTGATGTAGGAACATACTCCATCTTCAATTTATTCTTCTCCACATTCTATTTTATTAAATGATATTTTATATCAATATGTTTTGAATTATAATGTTGTATCGGATTTTTGGTAAGGTTGATGGAACTCTGATTATCACAACCCAAGAGCAAGGTTAACTTCACTTGAATAAGTATATATTCAAATTGAGTTTTCACCCACATGAGTTGATTAGCAGCTTTAGTGGCAAAAATATTATCACCCTCAACCATTCTAAGAGTTACTAAATTATGTTACTTTGTATGCCAACTAACAAAACTTTCCCCCAGAAGGAAAAATCCACCAGATGTGGATCTTCTATCATTAAAATTTCCTTCCCAATCAGTATTTGAATACCCAAACAAGTCAATAATTTATGATCCATCATAGTTGATTCTGATTTTTTTGTGATTTTGATATATCTAAGAAATATTTTTCCAGCCATTAGATGTGATTATTTTAGAGCACTCTCAAATCTTTCACATAAGACAATACCATAAATAATATCAGGTCTTGAGGTAGTAAAATATAAAAAACTTCTTATTATATTCTGAAACTCTTTTCGATCAAATTCTTTACTTTCTCTATCTTTAGTCAACTTGGTTACCACTGAAATTGGTATGGAAAAAAGTTTTGAATTCTCTATGATGAACTTCTTAAGAAGTTCCTTAGCATACTTTTATTGGGAAATAAAAACGAGTTTCTTCTTTTGTGAGATTTATAACCTAAGAAAGTATTTAATTTCACCTAGAATAGACATATCAAACAACTTTTTAATCTCTTCAATTTTTTTTCACAAGTTCTTTAATAATTCATAGCAAAGATAATGTCATAAGTATAAATAGTTATGATGAGGGAAAAATTCTGACTTTCTTTAACATAGATATTTCTATCAAATCTTCCTTTATTAAAACCCATCTTACTTAAACAAGTATCTAATTTGGAATACCATTCCCTTGAATATTGTTTTAGCCCATACAAGGCTTTATTCAACCTAAACACACAACTTTAATCTTTCCCAACAACAAAGCCACAAGGTTGTTCGATATAAACTTCCTCATCAAGATCACCATTTAAAAGACTGATTTCACATCCATTTGATTTTTTTTGTAACTTCATTGTGAAACAATAGCAAGAAAGATTCGGATTGTTTATAATCTTGACACCTGAACAAAAATTTCATCAAAGTCAATACCTTAAATTTGTGAGTAACCTTTGTACAATAACCTTTCTTTGTTCCTTATCACTTCACCATCTTTATTTAGCTTGTTCTAGAAGACCCATTTTGTACCAATAACATTTTTCTCATTTTATTTATGTGTGAATTCTCAATTATTATTATTTTCAATCTGATCAAGCTCTTCATTCATATCCTGAACCCATTTCAGATTTTAAAAATATTTATTCACATCTTTCAGCTCAAATTTTAAATACAAGGAAGTATGAATAATAACATTTAATGTTATTCTTGTTTGAACATTATGATTTTGATCATAAATTATATTTTGAGATTATACTTTCTTCCTCAACATAGGATGAGATTTTTGAGATTCTTCCTCATAACCAGAAATAAATGAGTCTGATTCTTCTTCTTGAGTAGGATTACCATTATTAGTATCCTTATCAGAATTGTCACTATAAATTCCTTCATCTTATCTATCTTACTTATTATCATGAGTATGTTTATCTTCCTCTTATTTTTCAAAAAATTTCACATCAACAGTTTCAACTAATATTCCCAACTCTTTTTTGAAACATCTGTAACCTCTTACTTTCGAAGAATAGCTAAAAAAAATTCCATCTTCACATCTCTGCTCAAACTTTCCAAGGTTTCCAACTTTTTTCTTTATTATGTATGGACTCCCAAAAACTCTTAAGTGTTTCAAACTTGGAGTTTTCCATAAAAAATTTCATACGGAGTCATATATGAACTTGTCCTATAGAAACATTGGCTTTGAATATAAATATTAGTGCTCATGGATTTCCACAAAAAGTAATAAGATAGACCATGTTCAAGTAACATAGTTCTTCCCATTTCAACTAGACTTCTATTCATCCTTTCAGAAACACCATTTTGTTAAGGAGTGTATGGTATACTAAACTCATACCGAATTCCATGATTCTAAAGATAACATTCAAATAATTTATTTTTTGTATTCACCACCATTTCCAATTATCAACTTCTTCATTGAATACTCAAATTCCTTCTCACATTTCCTCCCAAAACATTTAAACATTTTTAGATCATCTGACTTATGTTTCGTAAATATTACACAAGTAATGGGAATAAAGTAATCAGTGAAAGTGATGAAGTACTTATCTTCATTAGTTGATTGTTTTCTCATTGGACCACAAATACCAGAATGAATAAGTTCCATGGGTTGTTTTGAACGCATGTAAACTTTCTTATGCATAAAATTTGTAATTTTTCCCTTCTGAAAAATTATGCAACACCAATCCCTTTTTCTTGATATATCAGAAATTCCTTGGATAGTATATCTCTTAAATAACTTTCTCATGTTTCTCTGATACATGTGTCCCAACCTTTTATTCTATAACCGATCCTCTTCAGTCATACTCAAGTGACAAGACTTTTGAACCTCACCAACTTGGAACAAGTTTCCTTTTGTACGTTGGTCTATTGTAACTATCTTTCCATATTCCTATCTTTTTACAAAAAAACATTATTTTCTAAAAATAATTTTTTTCCTTCATAAAAAATTTATGACACACTTATGAAGTTATATTTCATCCCATAAAAAAATAAATATTTCTTGGATTTCAACTTTTCTTCCCCAATAATAGCTGACCAACACCTTTGATTCTAATAGATTCATCATTTCCAAATGTCACCATTACTTATTTGAAGTCATTCAAATTATTCAAAAACTTTATGTATACTTTCATATGAGAAGAATACCCACTATCCAAAATACAAGGTTGTTCTCCTTTTTTATATTTGAGATCTGTCTCAACAACAAGATATTTTTTCCTTACCTTTATTTTTCTTGACATCTGACTTTTGAGAATTGTTAAATTTTTTGTGACTATAACAAAACAAGACATAATTTTTCAATATCTCCAGGTTTTTCATATCTTTAAAAACTAGTTTCCAGAGGTTGGAACATATTTTTAACTTTCACACCAACCTTTTCAGGTTTCTTCCGTACATTCTTATCACACTTCTTCCTTTGTGGGAATTGACTCCCCCTCAAACATTGCCTTCTTTAATTTGTGGAATAGTAGTAATGTTGTTGGTTAAACTAACACATATTCACCGTGTGTTTGAATCGACTATAATACTAGCAGTATATATAGAAAGAATATTTTCTTATGAAACTTCCATACTGACTAGAGTTGTGAGAATGTTTCTCAATAACCTTCTTATCAGAACTTTATTGACCAAAACCTTTTCTATTATCAACCAGAATCTTCTTCTTTACATCAGTCTTATTTTTAGCCTTATCAAAACCAAAATTAATAATTTTTTTAAGAATTAGGTTTTTTTAGAAACTTATGACTTCCCAAATTTTTTGACCTTGTCCACATACATAACTTTTCCAACTTTCTTCTTCTAAGCAAAAATTTAAACTTTCTTCTCAACATTTGGAGGTAATTTTTTATCCTTCTTAGGTTTACCATTTCCAGAGCTTTCCCCAACTTTAGAAATAGAATTATTAAAACTTGGAACCCTTTGTTAATATTTAAATTTTTTTTGGAATAGTTCTAACTCTTCTTATTTTTTTTACTTTAACTTTACCTCCAGATGTTCTTTACATTTTTTTTATTTCCCAAGAGATTTTTTTAAATCATCAATATCTTTTAGAAACTTTATTTTCTCATTAGAGAAAACTAATTGATTATTTTTTGAAGAGTATTCACTTTTAATCTTCCTGATTTCCTTTTCAAGATTACCAATCTTCCTTAGACATTCTTTAAATTATTATTTAAGATGAAATTATAATTGTGTTTCTTCTTCTTATTTAGAACTGCTGATTCTAAATTCTTCATTATTAACTGTGATAATGAAAGTATTCTCACCAACATTCTTATTAGATTTTTTAGATTCAACTTCACTATCTTATTTATTATCATCTTTTGATAAGAAACTCATCATTTTGAATTTGGATAAATTTTTATATTTCCCTCTGAAAAAATATTTACCTTAATCATATCGCTTCTTCCATAACATTTTTGGACTTCTTTATTCTTCATCACTATCTTTTTGTTTCTTTATTTAAGGAAAATTAACAACAAAGTGTCCAACTAACCCACATTCAAAACAATTCACAGGAACTTTCCCTTTATATTTAATCGTACCTCTTCTACTATTTTTAGAAAATAAGGATAAAATTTCATTAAGATTTTTACATACCTTATTTTCAAAATTAGAGTCAGTATCATCATATTTCTCAAGAAAATTCTTAAAGTTTTATTTCTTGGGAGATTTGAAATACATTTCCCTAGAAGATTTTGTTTTTTTCATTTCATTAATTTCTCCCTTATAATTTCATAAGTAATGAGAGTACTATAAAGATCATCCACAGATAGAGTTTTAGGATCTCTGTCTTCCAATGAGGATACTTTAGAATCAAACTTGTCAGGAATAATTCTTAATATATTTTCAACGATAGTAGAATCTTCCAAATTTTCACCAAGACATATAATAGTGATGGAAATGTCATTCACCCTGGTAAATAATTCCCTAATATATTCATACTCACCCATTTTTAGATCTTCATACTTTAGACTCCAAATTTTTAATTTTTCCTTCTTCATTTTTTTTATTTCCTTCATATATATTTTCAAATTATCCCATATACCTTTGGTGGTGGTAGCGCCTTTCACTCTTAAAAACCCACTTTCATAAAGTGATGAGAGTAAATCATTCCAATATCTTATGTCATTATCAAGATTATTCTTTTTGTGAGAGGAAATTTATCATCAATAAGAGGAAATCCATCTATTGCATATTTAACAACATTATAACCAAGAGACATAAGATAAGGAAACATTATATCTTTCAAAATATTATAGTTATTTCCATCAATGACCAGAATAGATTTACTGTTTACACAATTTAGATTTTCCATAAATATATCTTTCAAAAACTTCAGAAAAGAATAAATTAAGGGGACCTTCCCTCTAATACCACTTGTTAGTATCCATCTAGGATCGAGTATCATTCAAAGGCATAGGGGGTGAATCAATGATATCGTTTTCTTTTAAGTTTTATTTATTTTAAAACAACCTTTCCCTCATATTTAAGATTTGTTACCTTGCTTAAAACAAAACCAATCACACATTTATAGGAATATAAGAATTCACAAGGTTCACTACTCAATAAGAGTAGCTACATCCTTGGTATGGTATGGAAATAATCTGATACCACACAATACACTATAAAATAATCCTTTTATGTGGAATAAAATGAGTAGGATATTCCCTTACACTCGTATAACACTATGTTCAATACAAATATGTGTGTGATTCTTTTAGCACAAATGAAATAATACAAAGTTTTTGAAACAAGTTAAGAAACATGTTATTGTGATGCCCTGTCAACTTTTATAAATATGTTCTTCAAAAACAATTCTTCACCATCTCACCCATAAGTAGAAAAGAAAATATTTTGGACTTTATAATGATACTCAGTTTGATTTCAAAGTTTGATTCTCCAGTATGATTGCTTAATATGATTATGTCAGAATATGGTTGAGGCAATTCAAAACTTCTTTTGTATGAGTATAGAAATCCCAGTCCAATTTCTCAGCCTGAATCCAGAAACCCTGAATATGATCTTCTCTCTTCTCCTATCTTCTTCTATCTGAAAAAATTACTCAAGAAAGCATGATCTAGAAACTTATTCACACTAGAACTTCCGAGCATTTATATATTCTTTTTTGAATAGTACATCTATCAGAAAGTAAAAAGTACCTCATCCTCTTATAGGTGATCCAAATAAGGTTTGGGTAGGATTATGAAATGTTTTCCCAATAAACCAAATTTCCTAAAATCTTTAAATTCCATTAAATCTTGGAAACACATTTGACTGTTTCAATGCTTATCAACTCTTTATGAATCTTCTCGACTCTTCTCATGACTTCATATAACTTCATAATTCCTTAACAATCTTTAGTCTAATTCTGATTCTCCATTATGATTTTCTCATTATGATTAAGACAATTGATTACGTTGCTCTGCACCACTTGAAAAACAAACGTATGTCTTATCTTTATAATTCTTGGAACCAACTTCCTATTATAATTTATTCATTTTGATGAAGAAAATAGATTCTTCATTACTTTTATCCACACGAAATTAAATATATGAAAATAATTCTTCAAATTTATTTAACCACTTCTATGATCCCTCTTGACAATACTTTGACTGAATTCAAGAAACTATCATTTTTCTTCTTTTCCCAGACCGATGATCTTATATACGATGAAGTCATATGTGTCATCCTATGTTAGATGTATTAGTCTCTAATTAACTTTTATAATCAATGTCATTGCTAGTTTGATGGATCTTAAACCAATTATTATAAGTCATAAGATAATTTATCTCATTCACTAAAGGAAAACATATTTGAGTTCTTATTTCTATTGACCCACTTGATAAGAAAAAAATCAACAAACTTATCTTTATTTTATGTATTTATTTCTCCCAAAAATCCCCAATTTTTTTTACCAGTCCTAACAAATTCTCCATAAAAAATGATGCTTCTAATTTTCATATAATGATCGGTATTAGTATGACTCTGATAATTGGTGGCACACCTCATCTGATGGACCATTTCCAATACCTTAAACTTCAGTAAATTATTTCCTTATCTGATTACGATTCACACAACTTCTTTTTCCAAAGATTTATATCTCATGGATTTTTGGTCTGAGTAAAAAACAACATCTTCATAACTTCATGTTCTGATCAACCTTTTTAGGAAATAAAAATTTCTGTGTTTGGTGATCTCACACCGATGATCTGAGACTAAAAAGATTTGTCTCTAGAAACTTCCTTATTCCAGAAACCTATGCTTGTATCATGAATTCCTTATAACTTTGAATATGATTAGTATTAGCTTCATCATCATTTGACTTTCATTGAAAAGTTTTGTAACTTCCCATCCTTCAGTAACATCTTTCTTTCAAACCCTCAATACGATTGAAAAAACTCCCCGTTTTTACATAAATATTGAATCAAAAGTTTCCCAAACACTTGTGATTTTTTTTAATTACAAAATAGAAAAGAATATTTAGATTTACATTAGATCCATGAAAAATACAATTATATCCCTTATTATAATATTCCTTTCATTCTGAACCTAAGGTGAGTCCGATGAACCTTTTATTCTAAGAAAAATCTTCCCAATCTGATGTACGTTCTTTAGTATTATGATCCTGATTTTCAGAATACAATGTTCAAATTTTATATAGTGAATTGGTTTATTTATTATTTGACATTTACTTTACAACAAAAAGAAACACCTATTTATAATGATGAGTCTGATAATATTTCTTATCATCTTGATCTTAACAAGATCGACATGAAATCCGAGGAAATCAATCTTCAACTGTAAATGAATTTTTAGTGTTTTAAAACACTAAAAAAATGCATATAATGGACCAAATAATAAAAAACAGCCTCATATTGACGTTAAATCATGGAAAAACCACCGTTGAGTTATTTTTGATGTGTACGCATAGACAACACATCAATCCGACATGTGGTGTGGTCAAAATGACTCAGTAAATATTTTTAAAGGTACCAAATCCTTTAAAAAATTTTACGGGGGGGGGGGGGGTGTAAAAAATAGGAAAATGATATCATATTGACATGAAATTAGAGGAAAATGAACCTCGATTGATTTTTGAAATGTAGGAACTGACGAAATTTAATTTTGAGTACGGTTTTTCTATGATACCCATAAACATGTTTTTAGTGTTTTAAAACACTAAAATGTACATGTAAAAATTTAAAACATATAAAAAACCTTATATTGATGTTAAATTATGTGAGAACCACCATTTATTTATTTTTGATGTGTATGCACAGACAACACATCAATCCGACATGCAGTGTGGTTAGAATAACTCAGTAATTTTTTTTAAAGGTACCGAAACCATTAAAAACTTGTATCAGGAGGTTAAAAGTAGAAAAAAGATGTTATATTGAGAGGAAATTATACAAAAATGACATTATATTTATTTTTGAAATGTTTCAACTGATGAAACATCATTCCGAGTTATAATTTTCCCAGGATGCCCGTAAATGTGTTTTTAGTGTTTTAAAACACTAAAACGTGCATGTAATAGTCAAAACCATATAAAAAGATCTTAGATTGACATGAAATCATGGGCAAAAATGTTAAATTATTTTTGAAATATAGTACATGTTGTCATATCAAATTATATAAAGTTATTTTATTAAGTAAATTTGAAGCGCACCGTACCTCAATTTAAAAATTAATTAGAATGTTATATACTTATTCCTTTTCAGTTTCAAGTGTGGAATATTATCTTAAATAGGTATGTTTATGTTTTCAAAGTTTTTATCATGATATATTATATGTTTTATATTAAAATTTCTTCTTTTTGATTAACGAAATAACAAATTTTTTGTGCAAAATTTTGAATATATTTTGTATCTTTTCTCTTTCGCATTTATTTTCTTAAATTTTATGGTTTTTATTGTAGGTGAAAGATTCTAATAGTAGGCAAGAAGTTGACCATTATGATCCATAAAATTATTTAGAATCCAGTCGTTATGGTTCTTAGTTTCTATGGTATGTTTAAATTTTATCAATGTATCTACTATAATTTTGATTTATTTCGTTTAGTTTTAATTTTTGTCTTCTTTTTTTGTTACAATTGATGAGATGAAGTAGTCAGTTTCAGTTGATGATATGATGTGGAGGTAGACAGATGCAGTGGAGGTCATGGGGAGGACATATATTTGGAATGGGTTGTTGTTGGACATATGTTATATATATATATTGATGACTGATGTATGGTTTGACTGAGGTTATAGTGACTGAAGTTATGATGACTATGGATGTATGATGTATGTGTTATGTGTTTATTATGCATTTATGTTTTAGTTTATTACATGTCATAGTTTTTATATTTATACTTTTTCATTAAATATATTTTTTAAAATAAAATTTAAACGACATTTAGAAAAAGTTTCTAAAAACCACCACTAAATAAATTTATTAAAATGATAATTAAAGGTGGTTAATAGTAACTGACACTAAACATAACCACCACTAAATTTATTAGTGGTGATTAAGTTCATATTATCTATTTTTTGAGTTAAATTTTTTAAAAAAACCTCTTCTAAATAGAACTGAAACCGCCACTAAATTCTCCATAAATGACACATAAAAAACCACTACTAAATGAAAAAAACCACCATGAAATGACTAGTGACTGTACAATACATGTTGGTTTTAATAACCACTACTAAATGATTAGGAAGTGGTTTAAACTACAATCAATTGAAGAAAAAACTTCTGCTAATGCCTGCTTTTTTATTAGTGTGTTTGATAGAATTTTTAGTGGAATGTCATAACAAATTTCACTAAAAATTCAAGTTGACCACATATAAATATTTCCAATTTTATTTCCATTATAAATTCCATTGATATTTCCATTGAAAATACCACTTATTATTCCAAAGGATTACCACCATAATTTTCCTTACAATGTATCATATAATATCTAGTGGGGTAGTGAAAATTCCATTGAAAATTTTATCTGAACTGATTCAAATATCACTAAAAATTTCACTGTAAATTTAAATTTAATTATGATTAAAATTTTCAATGGAAACTATCTAAAATTTTCACTATAATATATGATAATTCCACCATTATTTCTAGTGAAAATATAATGAAAATTATAGTGGGTTACCAGTAGAAATTTCATTATATTCTTTGGTAGAACTGTTAGATTTGGTTCCCTAATATCAACTTCTATGAAATTTATGGTAACCTATATTCATTTTTTTGAATATTAATAAAGTTCTTATCACATCATGATTATTCTTATGAATGACATTGTATGTGATAATCTTCTAAGGTTAAATGTCGCACTGAAAGGTCATAGTATTTCCCTACTATGATGAGAACCGAAAAGGGCCATGGTAGTTTTCTTAAATATATGTTCTATAATCAGATGATATCATTTTATATGACAAGAATGATTCGAGATATTAGGGGTAGAGACTCATAGGACTTTGAGACACTCTCTCATGGTGTATGACCTTGGTAATTTTCAAAGTAGGAGATTTTGTAAACATGACCTTCTAGTAGGAAATCCACATGCATATGGGTCATTGGATGTTCCAATCCATAGATACATGTAATGATCATTATATTTTAATATTATTATTAATGCATATTATGAGTCATATACTTTAATGTATTGATGAAAACCAATATGATATATGCTCGTGATGAGGTATGATATGCTGATTATGCCACAAGTAATATTGTATTAATGAATAATGCGAAAAATGGATTTGTCCCTTCTTAGTTTAGTGGAATTGATATCACATGACCTTCGATGATAATGAAACTTCCTAATTAATTCAATGGTCATATCATTCTTTTGACACGTTCATTTATAAAAATTCAAAGAAAGAGACATCGAGTGACGGTACCGGGGTGCACAACAGAATCTGGCGGGCTAGAGATTTAAAATTTTTATCACCAAAGCGAAGAAACATCTTCATCTCCAGCGATTCGAGCCATGGTATGTTTTGAGGATCTCATGTGAATTAATCAGAGCATAGAAATTAAAATATAATGAGTACCTTATTCAAATTGAAGAGAACTTTTCTATCACACGTCATTGGTGACCATTGCTCAAAGGATCCGAGGATGAACCCATCTAGATCATCTACACACATTTCAAGAATCCATGTATACACTATTTGTTTAATTTTAGGTGCTATCACAGAGCTCTAGTGACTTATTCAATGTCATGAAAATCACCACAATCTCATTCCTTCGACCCGTGAAGGCTTTCTTGGATTGTTTGTTTGGTTAGTGAATTTATTTCTATAGGTTTCATGAAATGAACCACTAGGGCCCGATCCAAGATTACCCCAATCCCACCTCCAATAGGCCAGGGGCTAGTGACCAGTATCAAGTAGGCATATCCCACACATGGGATCCATTAGCCTAATGTACCTATACAAACAGACAAATCTATAAGCCCATACAACGATGAAATATAAAATAAATGAAACCAATGCATGCATACATCTACGATCCCATAATCAGAGTATGATAATATAATGATGAAAGCGAAAAAGAGGCCAAATACAAGACCAACCAAAAATTATAGAGAGTCCAACCTACTTAGAAGGTGGGGACTACTATCAAATACAACTATTATAAAAACACTTTGGCCTATCAAGCTCAAGCTATGCTCCACCAGCTCCCTATCCTCCCAGGACACCATCAAATGGGTTGTTGTCTACATAAGAAATGACACGTGTGGGAATATCCCATACAGTGGTGAGTATAACAATACCTAGTAGAACAACCTAAAAACACTTAACACATAGAATTAGGAATAGTCATCTCATAACAAAGATATAAGAATCAATTCATTGAAAAAACCCAAATATACCTAGGAAGGACATCACGTCATTAGGCGATCACAACCTAACTTCCAACCACAAAATTCTATTTGAATAAATGATTAATCCATGAGAACCAACTCCATAGACTATGATATCACTGAAGACACTCATCCAAGAGGTCATGATCATTGGGCCCTGCCCAAGAAAACTCATTGGACTTAGAAGAATTCAATACTCAGATAGATGATCACACCTAGGACCACTAGGGGACTCCACAAACCCAATCTGGATCAACCTTCTATACAGGGAATCATATAATAATGATACCAAAAACCTTACTGAAACTACATACCAGATGGAGGATCAACTCCCCACACATGGAGGTCACACCGATTACACAAACCCCACTTAAGGTATAAGTAAGAATGATAGTGGATCACACAATGGACTCACGAAGGGACACCAAAAACTCTATATAAGACTCATCCTCCAGATGGGATCATGATCCTAAGATGTGAACATAATTCTACATAGTACCCTTGAGGGAATGGATCAATGGAACTCACTCAACTGATACTAGTCCAACGCTGAAGAATCAAAGGGCTCCAAACACCCTCTAAGGGGGAACAAAATATGTAATAGGGGTACATGGAGTGTCCATCCAACTTATGATATACCTATGTGGTGCTACCTCACACGACATGTATAACTCCATATACATGGCATATCCATAGGGTAAACGATGTGTATATCTCTATAAACATCTTTCCCATGAAGTATGTCTATGCTCGTGTACCATTGTCCATGCCGTGTATCAACCCATGTACACCTGGCCATGCCCGTGTACACATAGATGTGTCTTTGTATCCTAGACTTCCCATTTCTATGTATCCTTTGAGAAACATGCCGAGTTTTCAACATGGGTCACATATCATGTGACATGGGTCACATGACATGTGATATTTTTCTCTCTATGAAAACCCTAGCGCCACACAGGAGGGTACCACACGGTGTGCATCACAAAATTTCATGCTGTGTAATATGATAATTTATAGAATATGTGGATATTTCCACATCACTTCCCCTGCTACTACCATCATGATTCCAGTCAAGGAATCATGGATTGGGGGTCATCTGACCCTTTCCATTGTCGATCGCTGGGATTTGGGTTCATATTTACTTGAAAAACACCACTGTCGAGCCATCCATCACTATATCAAATCAAAATCAACGGGAAAAAAATCCATCAATCCATTATGATCCACCTTCAATCATAATATGCCATATTTTTACCTTGATTTTATCCTTAATAGTGAACCACACCCATTGTATCAATCCATTACACTGAAGAATAGTCACACAATGATTTAATACTGAGTATTCATCGAACAATGAGCCAAATAATTTTCTTGAGATAAACCTATGAAGAAATGGGGGAGAAATCCATAAACCATAAGATGTGAGTAATGAACCTCAGCCTTTGTTCATTCATCCTTGATCTGTTGTTGAAGATATAGAAAAAAAGAGGAAAAATAAACAATGAACAAATAAATCCACCGCTATTAAATCTACCATCGATGCACGAATCAATTCTTATTTATAGAATTGATCCAGGTTTGACCGAGATAAAATAACCAGGTGTAATTATACAAATAAAATGTCCTACTCAGAGTTTGGATCAATCAATGATGAAGAACAGTTCTACATTCCCGTTTTTGGTGGGATCCATGAAATCTGTTGGTTCATGATGCTCGATCTGATCTGATCCGACATTGTCTGCCAATGATCCTCCAACGAATCCTCTCCAGTGGTTCCTCTCAATATCCAGGTTATGCATCTAACCCTAGGTTTGATTCATAACCATTTTTAAATAAATAAATTAGGTTTTTGTGTCAAATACAATACAATAAAATAAATTTAATCAATTTTTTTTATTATTTACGCCCACGAAATTTTTTTCACAAATTCCTGACGCCGACAAAGTTTATGTTGTGGATAGGGTAAAAACCATGTTTTAAACCCAATGGCGACCTCATATTTCTGATCCAATCCCCCATTTAGGATTTATTTCACCTTTTGAGAAAAAATTAATGCTATTGATATTAATATGTTTAATATATTTCAAAAAATAATTCTAAGAACACCAGGCCTCAGAATCTCACACTGTCTCAGCAGATGGCTCTGAAAATAAACCATATAATATTCTAAAGAAATGCATGAAAAAATAAAAGTCACTAAATTCTACCCACCTTAGGTATTTTCCTCCCGAAAGAGAAAAACCTACTAAAAAATATGAGGGTATGAGGCTTGCATATGGGTCTCCTGCTCCCTAGTGCTCTTTGGAAGATTACTGTGTTTCCACCAGACATGAACTAGGGGAATCAATCACCCATGAAGGATCCTATCCTATTAATCCTCAATCTCCACTGGGTATTAAAAAAAGGTAGATTTATCCTCAATATCTAGCTCACCCTAGTCAATAACATGTGATGGGTTGTGCACATACCTCCTCAGTTGTAACACTTGGAAACATCGTGTACCCAATCCAACTATACTGGTTGAGATAAAAAGAATGCCAACTTTCCAACTCTATGTAGTATCTATAAAGGACTAATAAATCTCAGAGATAGATTACTTCCTAGGCTAAATATTTATAACCCATATCAAGGTGAGACTCTTAGGAACACATGGTATCCATTATTGAACTGCAGAGGTCTCCATAGTCTATCCTCATAGGACTTATGATGACTCTATGAAACCCTCATCTGCTCTTGGATGGTCTACACCTTCTCTGTAGTAGCTCACACCATCTCCAGGCTAACTCACCTGGATCATTCCAACAAAGTGGTGAATTTCAAGTTCACTTATAAAAGGCCTCGAATGGTTCCATATAGATGGTGAAATAATAGATCTTATTATACAAAAACTCAACTAAGGGTAGGTGGTCCTCTCAAATATAAAAAAAATCAAACATACAAGCCCATAACATGTCATCAAAGACCTGAATAGTCCAATCAGTTTGGATTTCATTTTGAGGATGAAAAATCATGATCAAATGAAACTAAGTCCCAAAGGACTCCTATAATCATCCCCATAATCACAGTGTTAAGAGAGAATCATGGTATGAAATGATTATCAAGGTAACTACATGGATCTGAACTATCTCTTGCATGTACAAGAATCCCAAGATCTTTACTAAACTATACTCCCGAATGGATATAATATGGGATGACTTGGTGATTTAGTATACAATCACCCAAATGGAATCATATCCCCTAAACATACGTGGTAATACCATCCCAAAGTCCATATATATCTCATCCCACTTTCACTCTGGCACATTAAGGTGTTCAACTAAACTTGCTAGAACCTGGTGCTCTGCCTTCACTTGCTGACAAGTGAGGAATTATGAGAAAAAATCCACAACACAAATATTCATACCTGTCCACCGAAACTAATGTTGGAGGTCCTAGTTTATCTTTAATACACATGTATGTATTTCTAAAATGGGATGTATGAAACTCCCTCATCACCTCCTCCCGTAATGTCACTGGCACTGTCGTCTATACTCTGAAAAGTATAACATGATCTCCACCTCTAGAATATCCATCTGGAGAATGTCCAATGGATATATGAATACATAAGGTATTATATTCAGTATCTCCATAATGATCATCCCTAATACACTATAAAAGTAGTGGGCTAACAACCATAGACTAAAGATATGAAGCACCATCATTATCCACTAAGGACAACTACAATGAGGCTAACTGCTCTATTGCCTTGGAAAACAATTGAGAACAATATTTCCTACCAAGACCATATTCCACCACGTTTCCCTTCCCAAGAGTATGGAAAATATTGAAGTTATAGTCCTAGAGGAACTCTAGCCATCACCTCTATCTCAAGTTAAAATCCTTATGAGAGAAGATATACTTGTGACTCTTGTGGTTAGAGTAGATGATAAACCACTCAACCATCAAGAAGTGTCACCACATCTTCAGGGTGAAGACTACCACTGCTAGCTCAAGATCATGGGTCATTTATTTCTGCCTATGCGGTATCAACTACTTGGACCCCTAAGAAATCACTGGCTACCTCTGCATCAGGAAACAAGAAAGTATGGTCTCTGAGGCATCACAGAACACTACATACTCGACACCCTCCTCCAAAAATATCAATATGTGGGTGCTTTTAAACCTCTACCTCAACTCCTAAAAAAATGGCTAGAACCTTTCCATTAAAAGGAAAGGATTCCCCTTTTAGGTCAAATGTGTTAAGGGTGATACCACTCAAGATAAATCGGGTAAAAACATTCTATAGTACCCTTCTAACCCAAGGAAACTACTCCCCTCAGTAACACTCTTGGGTGGCTCCCAAGATAGCACTACATCAACATTCACCAGGTCCACTACCAATCCTGCCTCTGAGATGACGTATCCCATGAAGTGGACCTATCAAATCCAAAACTAACACTTCGAAAGCTTCCCATAAATCTGGTGCTCTCGGAGTATGTCCAAAAACATCCTCAAGTGTCTTTCATGATCCTACTTAGATTCCGAGTACACCAGGATATCATCGATAAAGACCACCATGAACCTATCTAATAAAGGATAAAATATCTGGTTCATGAGTCCCATGAACACCATTGGGGTGTTTTTCATATCTATGGTCATCACAAAGTATTGATAGTGAATGTAGTGACATCTGAATGCTATATTTGGTATATCCTCATCCTATATTTTCAACTGGTGATAGCTAGATATGAGGTCAATATTTGAGAACCATCGTGCCGCTCTCATTTGATCAAAGAGGTCATCTATACTCAGTAGTGGATACTTAATATTAAAGTTAACTTGATTCAATATCCACTAATCCACATATAACCTCAATCCCTCATCATCCTTCTTGGATAAAAACACTAGGGTTTCCTAGGGGGAAACGCTGGGTACCACAAAGCCCTTCTCCTATAAGTCCTCTAACTGCACCCTAAGATCAAAAAGATCTATGAGAGCCATCTGATATGTTGTTGTATATATCGAGGCCATCTTGAGGTGTAATTAAATTAATAATTCTATCTCTTGGAGGGTAGGTAAGTATGAAACCTTCACAGGAAAGAAATACTCATACTCCATCACCACCATAGGGAGCTGGTAGCCCACATCATTCACTACTCCAAGATTCATTCTAGGAAACTGGTGAGTAATCAGATGCACTATCCTATATATGATACCATCCTTCTCTGCCAATGTTTCCTTTTCACCCACAAAGGAAAACCTCATCTCATTACTATAGACACACCGCATCCTCCTCCTAAAATAATCAATATAGGCATGAAATGTGGATAACCAGTCCAGACCTAATATGATTTCATAAGGCCTCATCGCTGCTACAAAGAGATTTCATACAAAGATCTTGCCTCCATGTGCCATATTACACTATCGGTAGAAGTTTGTAATCAATGAGTCACCTCATGTAGGAGTCTTAAAGCACAAGGGTCTAGTCGAAGGCTCATCTAGAATCTCTAAGTCTTGAACTAGATAAGTGGAAAGAAAGGAATGAGTCATACATGTGTCTATTAATACTACATATAAGGTTGAAAAGACATAGGTCTTACCTCATATCATCCCTATAGCCTCAAGGTTATAGCCCCCCATAGAAAACAATTGGCCTCATACCTAACCACCATCTTTATAAGCCTAGTGTGGACCACTTGAGGGTGGTGGTAGTAATAGGTCAAACCTCTAACCACCTCTTACCACTGAAACGAACACTATTCCATGTCTGAAACCCTACAAACCACCCCACTCTTGCCTCTGTCCATACCTCGACAGTACATCAACTATCTCTTGATCAGTTGTATGATAGGTTGGAAAATCCCATGTTGGATGTCCCTGACCATCACAGGAGAAACAACACCTATCCCTCAGTTAATTCGAGATATCTTGAGAGCCCCGCACCACTGATCCTCCATCCTAGGATCGTTTCTTGAATAATTTTACATGTTTGGATCCCTGAAACTACCATCAGCTACATGATTCAAAGGTCTCAGCTTCTGGGTGCCCACTACCATCACCCACTGTCAGTGCCTGCTCTGCCGGGAAGCTCACCACCACCAAGGCCCACTCAAGCACCCCATAATAGGTGGGAATACAGAGCGATATCACAAAATCCATAATATCCCGGTGTAATCCCTACTCAATGGTCCATAATCTGAAGAAAGAATCCTGAACCATATCCATGGAGTATCGTAAGAGATCAGTAAACCTCTTAGAATACTCCTCCATGGTCATACTACCCTGTTGTAGATGTAGAAGCTCTTAGATGCACACTGATCACAACATGGATAAATAATACTCCTCCCTGAAGAGACACTCGAAGTATGACCAGGAGAGAGTTGTCTCGATGAGTGAATGAGTCACTAAACTTCACCACCTTCCAATAGAGACTTGAATAAGACTCACTTCAAGAACTTCAATCTGATCTGTAGGCATCCTCACAAGTAGGAAAAATCAAGTGACTGACTCTATCCAGTCCTCATCCACTAGGGATTCTGGCTCACCCCAAACCTTGAAGTTTTCTATCTTTAGAACTCATGTAGGTCACTCAACCTACATTAATACTCATCTAGTACTTATAGTGATAGATATTTCTCAATAAGCGGTGGTATAACTGGAAAATCACCCAGAGGTTCTATCTCCGATACATTCCCCTATACTGAAGCCTCGTCACCTAGACGATCATCCTTGTGATATGCAGTGGAATCCTAGATGACTGTCTTCATGGAGGCATCTTGAAATAAACAACATATACTATAATCAAAGAGTATATTGGGGGAGATGAATTAATAAGGACATGGAAACCACAATCCATTCCTATATAATGAATGTACCGATGTTTTCCCTACAACCAATGTCTGCATGTACCAAGTGTAAAGGAAAGTGATCAGAGTCCTGGTGTATGTATACGCCGACTGCTGCATTAAAATTGGATTTCCTAGTCTGAAATCTAAACTTTAAACACTTAACAATGTTCTTATAAAGTCCAAAAACAATCTCATAAACTTCATTCCTAAGATAAAGCCGACTGCTCTGATACCACTCTGTCATGATCTAACCCACTGGGTCCTGAGCCACAACTACCCCAAGCCCACATCCAATAGGATATGGGCTGGTGACTAGTGCCAAGTAGGAATATCCTGCACATAAGAGGCATTATTCTAATGTAAATATACATATAAACACATCTCCAATCCCATAAAATTCTGAAATGTAATACAACTAAAACCAATTCATGCATACATCTATGATTCCATAATCAAAGTATGATAATTTAATACTGGAAGCGATAAAGGGTCCAAATACAATCCCAAAAGAAACTATAAAGAGTCCAACCTACTCAGAATGCATAGACTACTATCAAATGAAACCACATGGAAAACACCTTAGTCTATCAAGATAAAGCTATGCGCTACCAACTCCCTATCCTCCCAGGATACCATTAAATGGGTTGCTGTCTGCATAAGACATGACACATGAAGGTAGAGACAATGTAGGTGTGAGTATAACAATACCCAGTAGGACACCCTTGAAACACTAAACACATATCATCGGGAATAGTCATCTCATAACAAATATATAATAATCAATTCCTAAAAAAACCCAGATATACTCAGGAAGGACACCACGCCTCCAGGCGGTCGCAACCCAAACTGCCAACCATAGAATTCCACTTGAAGAAATGCTTGTTATAAGAGAACCCACTCCATGAGCCATGATATCACTAGAGACACTCATCTAAGAGGTCATGATCATTAGGTACTTCCCAAGAAAACACACTGGTCTTAGAAGACCTCGATACTCAGATAAGGGATCACACCCAGGACCGCCTGGGGACTCTACAAACTCAATATAGATCAACCCACTATGTAAGGGATCATATAATAATGATAACATGAAATCTATCAAAAAGTAATAATATATGGAGGATTAACACCCCACTCATAGAGGTCACACAAATACCACAAACCCCACCTAGGTTATAAGTAATTATGATATAGGATCACACTCCAACCTCACAGAGGGACACCACAAAATCTATCAGAGACTCATCCTATAGATGGGATCACGATCATGAGATTTAGATGCAATTTCACACTATAACCTCAAGGGAATTGATCAAGGGAACTCACTCAATCGATAATGGTCCAAAAATGAAGAATCAAAGGGCCCAAAACACCCTCTAAGGGGGCACACAGTGTGTATTGGGGGTACACAGTGTGTCCATCCAACCCATGGTCTACCAGTGTGGTGCTATCTCACATGGAATGTATAAATACTTATACATGGTATTTCCATAGGGTAAATAGTGTGTAGAGATCTATCGATATCCTTGATGTTCCATCTTTCTATGCTCTTGTACTGTCTTCCATGTCGTGTACCAACCGATGTACACCTAGCCATTCCTGTGTACACTTGGATGTGTTCGTGTATTCTGGATTGTTTGTTCCCATGTATCCTCTAAGATAAATATTGAGAAACCATCATGGGTCACACGTAATGTGACTAGGATCACATGGTGTGTGATATTTTTCTCTCTATATAAACCCTAGCACTTCACAGGAGGGTCCCATAGGGTGTGCATCTCCGGATTACAGATCGTGTATTTCAATATTTTCCAAAATCCACATATCTTCTCCATGTCACCACCACTAATATCTCCATCATGATTATAGATGGGGAATCACTTGGGTTTTATGAACCTTTCCATTATTGATCACTGAGATCCAGATTTATATTTTCTTGGAAAACACAACCATCGAGCCATTTATCACCACCACACATCAAAACTGGGAAGAATAGAATCAATCAATCCATTATAATCCAACTCATATTGTACTCCACCATCATCATGCCTTTATAATACCCTTGATTGAAAAATTCACCCATGATATCGATCTGTTATGTTGAAGAATGATCGCACAATTATGGAATATTGGGTATTCGTAGAACCATGGGCCAAAGAATTTACCCATGATGAACATGTGAATAAATGGGGGATAAATTCATAAAATATAATATGTAAGGAACTAAACTCATCCTTTGTTCATTTTTCCTTGATCCACTATCAAATATATAAAAAAATGAAGAGGAAAAATAAACAACAAACAAATATATTCACCGCTACCAAATCTTCCGTTGATGCGCTAATCAATTCTCGTTTGTGGAATTGTTCTGCATTCAACCATGATAAAATAACAAGATATAATTAAAAAAAAATTAAATGTCCTAACTAGAGTTTGGATCAATAAAAGATGAATAATGGTTCTGTTTTTCCATCATTTGTGAGATCTAAAAAATCCATCGGCGCATGATCCTCGATCCGATTTGATCCGACATCATCTACCAATGATCCTCCAATAGCTCCTCTATTATGGTTACTATAAATCTCTAGGTTATGTGAATAAACCTAGGGTTTAGTAATAACCATGTTTAAATAGAGGAAGTAGGTCACTATGTAAAATAAAATAAAATAAAATAATTATTTTATTATTTGTGCCCATGGAAACTTGTTCACAAACACATGACACTGACAAAGGTTATGTCATTCCTAGGGTAAAACCCACATTCTAAACTCAAAGGTACCCTCAGATTTATGATCTTGTCATCCTTTCATAATTTATTCCAATTTTTTAGGAAAACTACATGTGCATGATATTAATATATTTAATATATTTTAAAAATTGATTTTGGGCACACCGAGCCTTGGAATATCATGCCATCTCAGTGCCTGACTTTGAAAATAATCTATATAGTATTCTAAATAAATTCATGGAAAAATTAGATTCATTACACTAGGATTTGGGCTGAGAGGAAATCTCTCCATTATGACCAATGAATAGTGCATGAAATGAGCTTCTCCTTCAATTATATAGTGGATGTCCAAAATACCCAGTCAGGGTTTCCCGATCCCCCATATATTTAACTTCCACTAAATAGGTAATAAATAAATAATTATGATGAACTAACTATGTCATAAATATTATTTATATTTTTTCACATGCTAGTAATATATATTAAATATATTACATGATAAAACCCGAATCATTAACTCGAATTGTAATTCCTACTAATATTAAATGAACCTTGAATATCAAAATAATATTATTTCATATAATATTATTACTTGTATTTAGTTAATAACTTGTAAATACTTTTAATAAATAAATTCAAACCACTTATTCTATACTTGAATAATAATGAATTTGTTTATTTATCAGTATTTGAAAATTCTTGGACAACTCTCAGACCCTGTGGAGGGTCCCACCATGTCCTATATACCTATTCACCAGAATAAGGAAGATTATTGAATACACTATTGTGTGTGACCCTCTGCGCCCTTATCTCGATAGTAGTGAATAGTATTGACATACTAAGAGTAGATTCTAGCAACCCATCAAGGCCCTAAAAGATACAAGGAATATTCATAGCAACGACAATCATCCTACATACATACACGGTGTAATATTATCTCTTTGTTATATGATATATCATAAAGTAGGATACACACTTGTTTCATCATCCTTTATTGCTTTATTATTTATTGATCTAACTGGACGAACTTACCTTCAACTACTATGACCATGGATTTATAAAGGTACTTCCATCCCAATCAACCAAGCCCAAACTATCACTTCCTCAACCTAGAACAAAAAAATTATATCCTGTTAATTAAATCAATTTTATACCACTAATGAAACACCCAACACAAGCTACCTTACCATGACTCAATGTCATGTTTTTTTTCCTTTCATCAATGTATGCAATCAAATGACACACATTGATAATGATCTCAATTCAGGAGACCAATACACATGTATGTAGATGGGAATTACCAATGACACCCAAAACTTGTGATGTTCCTATTTATGGATCTATCCTCATGATATCATCTACTTTATATCACCAAATATGAACTTCATGAGAAGAAGTCTCAATGCTTATGAGCCCCCAACACCTGATAGTTAGACATGTACTGTGTCCAGTTAGTATGATGTATCTAGACCATATGAAATATGTTTAAGATTAATTTCATAATATATATAGGTTATAATTATATCATGGGAACTTATATAACATTTTTACATGAAAAATAATCTATGAAAACTACCATTTAAATAGTGGATATAGAAATATCAACACTATAATGGTAAGTGTACAAAAAACATAAATCATTGTATACATGGTATGGTAATCAAAAGTACTGATAAAGTTTGGTCTAGGGAACCCACTTTTACAACACCCCCACTTTCACTAGATCCAATTTACTAAATAACCATGTTATAACTCATATGATAAGATCATGATTTTACTGAGTTATGGATTTAGTAATGGGGCCTTCCATGTTTCCACTATGTGGTTATTCTACTATGTGAGACTTTACCTTATTGAGTAAGAATTATAAAGAGATCATATCCCCAATTTCATTCCTTTTATACACTATTAAAACTTAACATCTTGGATAGTACTAGTAATATAATAATCATATTGAAAAAAATTTACTTACTAGGTGCAATTCCAAGAACTGGAAAAAATCATTTCCTATTTTACACTACTTATTTTGCTGCTTTAGAAGCCGCAATGAAATTCGTTTTTGTGGATATGGATACCATTGGATTGAATGACCATTTTTTTCTCATTAATATAGCCTAAATATGATATTAAATCATATTTAAATATATGAAAACTAGTTTGTATCGCCTTATAATTGGTATTCATTTTCTCTCTACATACCAGGTACATATTGTACTTTCCTAAGTAAAATCAGATAATTCTGACTGCTTCTCATGTAGTTCTCCTAGATGTAATTAATATTTTCCTACCATCAAATATATACTGTAAATATCATTATATAGTACATAAAATGGTATATGTGATTGATCCAACATAGAAGCATAAGGAATTAAACTCATAACATTAATCTCTTCTTATACGCATGCATGTATTCTTGGAGAGATTTATTCCATGTGACTCTGGAAATAACTCTCTCTTTAATTGTTCCAAATTATATTTTTCCATACATTTTTAGTATGTACACTATTGAATTGGTCTAAGAACCCATCAGATCTACCTCAGTAGATCTCATCCCCTAGAACTTTGGTTGCTACTTCAAGTCAATCTATGTAGAGTTACTTTCATACTAGTCTTAAGTAATTGTAAGACCAATAACTATTTTCCATATGTTATCAAACATATTTTAACATATTTTACTTAAAAAAATAGAACTCTCACTAAACTCTAGTAGACGCATAGAAAATATTCATTGAAAATGAATATTCTATGATCTAGTTGGTAACTTTAATCCTAAATTAAATTTCAGTAACTCATACCCTTATTGACATTCTATGATATCACCATCCCTTTATGGAAGTGTCATATAGACATATTCCATTAGTGGTGGTATTGACATCAAATTCTCATTTTAATGATCATATAAAGTATCTATGACAAGTAAAATTTTAATGGATTTAGGCCTAATGACTTAGTGTTACCAATCGAGCCTTATTGGTACCATGAATATAACATCCATGTATAGTCTCACGTGAATACCCACCACAATATTCAAAATAATAAGCCCCCTGTAATTTGATAAATGTAATCTATTATTGAATTTTAATTTATCTTGTCAATTTTAGCTAATTTCCATATACTTCCTACTTGTAGGAATTTTTATTCTCAATGAGTAATATATCAGAATCTGTGGTGAATATACAACAATCACCATGGTTTTATCCTTTCAATGCAGTATATATCTTTGGAAAATTCCTTTTCCACAAGGTCTTGTGTAACTTGTTCCTATATCAACTATTTTTGCATCTTTGGAAATTAATAAACCTAAGTCAGTCTTGATATCACTATCTCAAATAGAGATCTGTACCCTTGTATAGAAATATAGTCTTTAACTCAACTATATGTTTTCTATCATATGGATTACTGTAATATCCATACAAATATTTAGGATAATTACTATGGATTCACATTGTGTTTTTTCTTGATGCAAGTTTGTTTATATCTTTAATAAAATCTTTGCATCTAAACACTTGTTCTTATGAAAATGGATTTATATCATACTAAAACTCATATGATATCTATTTTTAATTATAGTTGGAATATGTTTATGGGATTATATTTCTATTTTCAAATAATTTCTTGAAAAGTAGAAGTATCTTTAATGCATGATTTTTAACATTGATGCTCCTTTTATTTACATCACGTCTCTGATGTTAAAAGGACTAGATTAGGATATTCCTTACAATGAGAGGAGGGGATCATTATTGGGGAATTCTTAATCTAATTAAACTTTTTATACCTATACCTCTTAGACCCATTAGGAACTTTATTCTATTATTCTCTTTTCCCTATCGCATGTAAGTTTATGAAAGCAGTAAAGAATGGAACACAATGTTTTTACAAGGTTCACTATTCAATAAGAGTATGTAGTCCTTGGAAAGGTCTAGAAATGATCCTAACCACAAAAACACTAGAAAGTAATCCTTGGAAAGGTTGGATATTTATACTGCCACTAAAGGCAGTCTTCTCCTTGTTGATAAGGTTTGTAACACTAATAAAGTATTCCACCTTGGATGTCATAGTTCTCATTTTTTCTTCCACAACCTTCTACTTGGTTACTTGCATAGAATCATACAAGAAACACTTATACAAAATCAATAAAAAATATGAACTTTCTTCTTATTTTTTTAGTAAAAATAATATGAATATAGTATAATTATGAACACATAATTATTCTTGAAAAAATAATGATAAAATGAATATAAATTGGCCAGTCATGTATTCTCTTCTTCTCACTTTCTTATTTAGTAAAAAATTAGCTGCACTGAATCACCTGCTTCCAATATTGCTAGAATCACAAAACTCCTTCATGATTACAAAAATAATAATGATAATCTCAACATAGCATCATCACAATTAATCTGCCCTGAATAATAATCAATCTTAAAGTGGGAACACTCTATTCTTCTTTGGGCACACAATAATGTGCATTTGTGTAGTAGTGTCAAATTCTCTTTCTTCGATACTAAATATCAATATATGAGTATATCAGTTCACTTATGTTCTACCTTGGTGAAATCAATATTTATGAAATTTTATTATATTATACTATAGAACACTTTCAAACCATTCTCTTCTTGAATTCCTAGATTGATTTATTTTAAATCACTTCATGCATAAATCATGATGCATGTTCTTTGAATAAACCTTAACACATATATTATATATTATTTATTTTATGTGTTTTGTTTATTATTTCTCACCCTTTATCAATTTATCATGCATTCACATATGCATGAACACACACACATAGTCCAATTTCTTCTTCACTGCCTCTTTAATTTCTTCTCCTTACTTATTTCTATCTCTCTTCACACAACAACCAAGTTCAGTTTTCTTAACCCCTATTTATCAATAGTATGTGTATGCATTCACTTACTGTCATATGAAAAAACCGAATAATATGAGTTATTATTCCATATGAAATTATGAAATTAGGTTCACGTATAGTTATCTTCACAAAAACTATGTGCATTTTCTCTTCTCTATCCTTTTTATATCAACAAGATACACACTTGGTTTACCTTCACAAAAACAGCGGAGATATAATTCCTAAGCATTGGTTCACAAAACCATTCTTCACAAATCACTATGATCATGTGATGTTAACATGAGTCAAGTGGGCTAACCTTCTTTGAGAAAGCAGATAGATTCACAGAACTTGTTCTTCACGAAGCACAATGGGAGTACTCAACTCAAGCACCGACTCTTGGTATCAAATGTCTTCACGAAACATGAAGAGAGTGTACGAACACCTATCACATGATCATGGAATAACTTCTCACATTATGTGTTTGAATATCCTTCATGAAACCAGAATGGTTCATGGAACTCCCCTACTTCACGACCCCTTGAAGGATCATGGTACTTGTGATTTACCTTAATGAAATAGAAGCTTGGAGAGGCTCTTTTTTTATAGATAAAACAAAAGCTCTTGGATTTTCAAGTAGCATCACCTTACATGGTCTTGGATATTCTATTTTTATAGACATATATTACCGCCTCTATTAATTTAATCACAAAATAAAATCACCACATTTTAGGCTGTGAAAATAATATCTTTAAATGCCTGAACATATCATCTTTTATTTCTTTAAATATGGGTGAATCTACACTACATTTTATGGAGTTATTCCATTTTGATCATCCTTATTATTTGCAGTATTCATATAAAATTAATTTATTTATAAACACATGTAAATCATCTTCCCAAACACATAAATATAATCTATGGAACTAAAATACTTGAATGACCTTCTACAACTACATTTTTAGTTCGATTGATGATTTTCTCTCAAATTTATTCATGCGAATCACGAAAATTAAATTTCGTGATATTTTGATCATGTTCATCCCATTATTTTTTCCTCAAAATGAACATGGTGGAATCTTATTTGATTAAGGGTGGTTTAGTTGAAATCTTTGAAAAGACAGTGGTTCCATCACTGGAAGACAGGAGGAAGACGATGACACTGGGTGATAAATGTGTGCCTCATTTTGAATTCAAATTCCATGGTAGATCAAATGATGTGGATTTAAATCAATGAGGTGTAGGATGAAATGGACAATGGTGATCATGTCCATATTTTATGCGGGTGAATAGTACACCCAAATACTTTTCCCACATCGAAACAGATCCTGGTTTTTCCACACTATATAAATCAAGCGTTGTGGGGAGAGGCTAAAAAATCTACTCCCCCCTCTCGGTACTACCCCATACCAGTTATGTGGGCATGCTCCTATGTGAACCTCCTTGCAATCTATTATCCCACACTATATATGATCTCAGTATTAGCCATGCACACCATTGGCCCACATTACTGGTGAGGGATTCTACATGTCCCTTAGCTCCTCTACCACCTTACAGTTTAGAAGGGATGGTCCTCCCCACATGGTCAACCTAGAGTTCCATAAGTGGATGGATGGATTGGCCCCTTGGTCTTGTAATGGCTGGCCAATTTTTTACAAACACTTAGAATAAATTCTAAGTGTAGTGTCATATAAAAAAAATCCATCCACCACTTATCCATTTCATCTTATAATATCCTCTCATGAAATAATGTCATGTTATCAAATAATTATTCAATTAATTTATCTTATATTCTTTAAATATCTTATTCATACTAAAAACCACTTGCTTCTCTATTGTGAACAATGTATCACATTTGATACATGTATATGAACATAGAACTAGTTCAACAATCATCTAACTTAGAAATATGGAGAATTTCTCAAGTGTGACATCCAATGCTATGAGTCCATAACAATTATCTAGGAATCACCATTAAGGAATCCATAACAATTCTCTAGGAATCACCATGAAACTCAAAGTCTTCAAACCATTCACATGTTTCTTCAAATTATAAGACTTTTTGAACTTTATCCAAGCACTATTAACTTTGGAACTTCTTCATCATATTGAAATTAATGAAATATTCCTATATCATTGATCACCATTGTCAACAAGTGACAATAATTTTATAATAAATAGAATATATACATAAAGTGGCATCTTCAATCTCCCCTTTGTATTTTTTTGAAATACCTTCAAAGTCCTTTCCGAATGAATGTGTAAATATATGGAACTATTATCTTATCTCTCCCCTTCACTTTTCAAACTTTCATTTAACTTCATATCCCACTTACTGACAAGAAATAAAAAGTTCATGGGAAATTGGGTATCAATCCATACTTAAGAAATGTGTCAACCATTATTTCACTCTAAGTCTATTTGAGCTATGGTCGGTGTAGAAAACAAGAGGATTTGATTTGGAGAAAAAAACTATCCCATACAAAATGATCATTATATATTATGAAAATAGAAATCATATACTTATCTTCAAGGGTTATTCACTTCCATTCCAGTCTGAAAATACTAAATGTGATATGAATTTTTTTTAAGAGAGATCAACCTAAAACTCCTTCACTCACTTCAGCAAATATATTAAAAACATTCAAGTGTAATGGGCAAGATAAGTGACCTTAGGGGACTTCCAAATTTCTTATTCCATTGATTAATTCAATTGTTACCACTTTTTGAAAAGTTTTTTTTTGATAACCAAGGATGAGAGATTAAGAGAGACATACCTTTTCCAATGACATGATATTTATGAATTTTCTAGAATAATCAAGTTTGATACTAATTGAAATAATGATTCTGGAAGCTTCTTTATCATTCTTCATTTGTATCTCCCTAAAGAAAAAAACTTATCAATATCTTCATAATGGTGGATCTTATCAAGAATGGATTTCAAGAAATTTAAGTATGTAGAATACACCAAAATTGATCTTCAACTTTGTGATAGTCCAGATTGGAAAACTTTCACAACTTAACTTTCACAACTTCATCAAGTATAATCTTCTTGAATACTTGTTCTTTAGGATACCAAAAATAAGATCAAGACAAGATGATATCTTCTTTATCTTGGTTATCTAGAATAAAAATTCACATTATTCATCTTCATAAAATATGATTCTCTATCATATTTTTATTTGAATACCAATTGTGAATTCATTCAAGGATTTTGACTTCTTTATTTTAGTTATCAAGAATTGACAGCACTAACCACTTCTCTAGTTCTCCCCCTAAAAAGTTGATTCAACTTCAATTCCCTACATTATAAGTATAAATATAATACAAAAAGGTTTAAGGGAATAAGGTGGATCCTTCTTGCTTCATCAATATGATTAATAAGGTTGAGATATTTTTCTCAACCAAGGTGCTCTATTTGATCCACTTTTCATGATTGTACATCTGAACATTTTTTGATTTTTGTTGAGGAAACATGGATCTTATCACATCCTCTTCTACTTTTTGTAGATAAATTTTCTTCTTAATAGCCTTCACATATGATACATTCTTAATCCTCTCAAGTATTTCTTCTTTTTCTGGTAGTAAGGTTAAAAAACCTTTTCGATGTGACAAAATTTATTGAATCTCTTACATAGAAATTCTTTAACACAGGAGTTTCCTTTTGTTTGAAAACTCTCATGAACATTGTCTTCATAATTTTTAATATTTTATTTCCCTTTTTCTCTATCCTTAACCTATGCATCTTCAAGTTTCATTATTCTTTCCAAATATTCTAGTCATATAACCAACATTTCATTATAAACTATGACAACATGTTTAGATATACCACACGGGTTCTTCTAATTTATTCCCAAGTTATCTTCTTCATTTGAGGACATATTTTGTGATCTTATTTTCTCATTAACTTTGGATACATGTTGAGATGATCATGTACCAACCTTGTGACCACTGCCATTGGATACATCACAGATGTTATCAAGCATTCCAAATATGTTTGTAGTATATAGATGATTATAAACCTTTGGATGCTGCTTCTTAATCTATGACCTTATCCCCCTTGAGATAGGATTCCTTTGTGATTTTACATTTTGAGTATTGTACAAAAAATTTAATTCACAATGCCCTAATCTATTGCAGCACCAACACTGACCCAAAAATATTAATTTCCTAATATCTTATGTATCTGATTGTTGGGAATTATTTATGATTTTATGTTCTCTTTATGGGAAAAAAATTCCACATTCCTTTTCCTATCCACCATAGACATGGTTCTAGGTATCTTATCACCTTTATTCATCCATACTTGTTCAAAATTTGTTTTATAACCTACACTGTTTGTGGAAAGATATTTAGAAATATTATTACAAGATGTTATAGATTGTACCTTTTTTTCATAGCTACTTGTGATAGATATTTGAATGAAGTCATGATATTATTATCACATTTTGGATGTCTTTTGACAATATAAACCTCCATTGATCATTGAGTAACAATAGCAACTGTCTCCTTCTTTTTTAAAGTTTCAATATGTGTATTCTCAAGATTGACCAATTGAACATCTAACTCTATACATTTCACATTGAGGATGATTCTATGATCTTCAATCATAATCATCTTTTCTTCACAAGACTTCTTATTATAAAAACTTCATCTTCATGTAGCTTAACTTTATTCTGAATCAAAGAGTCAAGTTCCTTAATCTTCATGGATGTTAATTCAAGTTGTGAATACTTGACATTAATGTTGTTTTTCAATTTTTATGCACATTCATGAATATGTTCTTTAAGTGTATTCTTGATTCCATATTTATCTTAAACTTCTTTGAGCCATCTTGTGGAACTTATTTCAAGTTCCCTATTTTTGTCTTTAAAGGTTCCAACCTTTTTGGAGAGATTTAAACATTCTATAATTTTTTCTTGCAAGCTCTTATCCAAAACATCAGCTTCTCCTTCCATATGGTTGACCTATTCCTGGATAAATTGAATGACTCCACAAACAAGGGACACTATTTCTTTAGGAATACTATACATAATAACTCTTAATCTATCAATTGATAGTTCTTGAGAATTTGAAGATTGATCATCATCACCACTTGTGATAGAATTTTCATATTGAGGGAAATTTTAAAATATACTAAAATATACCTCTTTATCACTAGAGGTAGGAAGGTTATCAATCTTCTTAGTGGAAACTTGAGCCACCTACTCATTACTTTCCAAACTTGATATATAATCCTTATCATTAAGGCATGAATAAACTGGAACTTCCTATTCTTTAGATAAGAGGGGATCCTTCTTTAACTTTATCTTATCTTTATTTTCCCTATTCATCATGGTATTGGTATATATATAATTCTAGTCAGAGGTAACTAAATATTTTCCAAAATTTTACTTCATTATTGACTGAGGAAGGAAACTCAAATCTTCAAAAGAGAATAGCTTCTCTGTAGAGAATCTAATAGAGGTGAACCTTGGCTCTAATACCACTTGAAAGGACCAGTTTGGGATATGAATAACACTGGGGGTGAATCAGTGGTTGGGACATTTTAATACAATTCAACTTTTTATCCCTGAACCTCTTAGACCTATTAGGATCTTGATTATCTTATTCTTCTTTACCTATTGTATGCAATAATATGAAAGTATTAAAGAATGTAATATGATGTTTTTATAAGGTTCACTACTCAATGAGAGTATCTAGTCCTTGGAATGGTATGGAAGTGAGATGGAACACATAACCACTAGAAAGTAATCCTATAAATGTGTTTATATCAAATAGGAAATACCCTTTCACTTGAAGTGCACTATAGTCAATTGATAGTGCATGGTTTACAACACTCGACTGAATCTTTATACTACCTCTAAAAAGATAATTCTCATTATTGTTAAGGTTTGTAACACCAATAAAATCTTACACCTGTTGAGACCTATTGGATGTCATAGTTCTTATTTGTTCTTACATAAACTTCTCATACATTTGGTTACTTGAACAAAAAAAGGCAGGCAACACTTACAACAATAATCAGAAAGATTAAGTTTCTTCTTCTTCTATCATTCACAATAATACGAATGTAGTATACTTATTAACATATATTTTTTCTAAAAAAATAATGATTAAAAGAATATAAATTGGCCACTCACTTATTATCTTCTTATATATTTCTTCTTTAGTTCAAAAATGACTGCACTGAATCACCATCTTCCAATATTACTAGAATCATAAAACTCCTTTGTGATTATCAAAAAAATAATGATAAACTCAACACAACATCATCAGAATTAATCTTCCATGAATAATAATCAATCTTGAAGTGGGAACACCATATTATTATTTGGAAACATAATAATGTTCATTTGTGTAGAAGTGTCAAATTATCTTTCTTTGATACTCAATATCAATATATGAGTGTATAGGTTCACTTATGTTCTACCTTGGTGAAACTAATATTTATGAAACTGTATTGCACTGTAATCTAGAACACTTTCAAACCGTTCTCTTTTTGAATTCCATGCCTGATTTATTTGAAATCATTTCATGCATAAATCACGATGCATGTAATTTGAATAAAAATTAACACATATATTTGTTATTATTTATTTTATGTGTTTTTTATTCTTTTTCACCCTTTATCAATTTATCATGCATTCACATATGCTTGAACACATGCACAAAATCCACTTTCTTATTCACCGCCTCTTTACTTTCTTCTCCTTACTTATTTCTATCTCTCTTCACACAACATTCAATTTCGGTTTTCTTAACCCTTGTTTATCAATAGTATGTACATGAATACACTTGATTTCATATGAAAAACCTAAATAGTATGAGTTATTATTCCATGTGAAAGTATGAACTTAGGTATATGTATGGTTCTATTTACATAAACTATGTGTGTTTTCTCTTCTCTATCTATTGTGCATCAATAGGATACACACTTAGTTTACCTTCATGAAAAAAATGGAGATATAATACCCAATCACTGGTTCAAAAAACCATTCTTCATGAATCACTATGAGTGTGTGATGTTTACACTTGTCTAATGTCCATGGACTCTCACACAAGTAGATAGCTTTGTGGAACTTATTATTCACAAAGAACAACAGGAGTAATCGACTCAAGCACTGGATAATCTCTTGAAGGCTCGTGATACCTATTATTTCCCTTTGAAAAATGGAAGTTTATAGAGGCTCCGTTTTACAGAGAAAATGATGACTCTTGGATTTTTGAGTAGCAGTACCATGATTAGCCTCAGAGCTACTCTTTTATAGGAATAGATAACCACCTCTCTTCATTTAATCACCAAATCAAATCCCTTAATTTTATTCCATGAAAATCATATCTTTAAATTCCTGAACGAATTGACTTTTAATTCTTCAAACACAGGTGAAGCTACACTGCATTTCATTTAGTTCTTCCTTTGTAACCATCCTACTTCTTTGCGATGTTCATATCACATGAATGTATTTGTAAACACAGGAAATTCATCTTCCCAAACACATGAATTTTATCCATGGAACTCAACTGCTAGAATGGAATCCTTCAACCATTTTTATAGTTTGGATGAGGATTTTCTCTCAAATCTATACATGTGAATCATGAAAATGAAGTTTCATGATATTTTGATCATGTTTGTCCCATTATTTATACCTAAAAACAATCATGGTGGCATCTTCTTTGATCAAGGGTGGTTTGGTTAAAATCTATTGTGAGAGAGCAGTGTTGTCAAGGGAAGATAAGAGGAAGATGATGAAAATGGGTGATAAATGTGTGACTCATTTTTCATGAAAATTCCATAAGAGATTGGAAAACATGGATTTAAATCAACAGGGCTCAAGATGTGATGGATGAAGATTATCATGTCCATATTTATGCAGGTGAATAGTACACCCAAATCATTGTCCCACATAAAAAAGGATCCTGATTTTTCCATGATATATAAATCAAAAACTATAGGGAGTGGCTCAGAAATATCCTCTCCCCATCCCGGTACTTCCCCTACTAGTTTTATAGGTGTGTTTCTGTGCGCACCTCCTTTTGGGATATTGGCCCACACTATGCACAACCTCAGTCTCATCCATGCGCACCTTGGGCCCACATGCTCGGTGAGGGATTATACCTGAAACTTATCTCTTATACCGCCTTACAGTCTATAAGGGCTTGTCCTCCCCATATGGTTAACCTAGAGTCCCATAAGTGGGTTGATGGATTGGCCCCTTGGGATTGTAATGGATGACCGATTTTTTTCGAACACTTTGAATAAATTCTAAGTGAAGTATCATATAAAAAAAACCCATCCACCACTTATCCAATTCATATTCCAATATCGTCTCATGAAATAATGACATGATTGTAAGGCCTTCTTCAATTACTTTACCTTATATCATTTAAATAACTTCTTCATCCTCAAAACCACTTTCTTCTTTATTGTAAACAATGTATCACATTTGATACATATATATGAAATTTGAACTAGTTCAATAATTGTATGACTTGGAAAAATGGAAAATTGATTAAGTGGGACATCTAATGCTATGAATCCATAAAAATTCTCTAGGAATCACCATGAAAGAAACCATAACAATTCTATAGAATTCATCATGACACTCAAAGTCTTCAAACCATTCACACGTTTCTTCAAATTATAAGACTTTGAGAACTTCATCCAATCCCCATTTACTTTGGAACATCTTCATAATATTTAAATTAATGAAATCTTCCTATCTCATTCATCATCATTGTCAACCAATGAAAATAATTTGATAATAAATATAATCTTTACAGAAAGTGGTCTCTTCATATGGGTATAAGGAAATGTGAATTTAGAAATTTATCCACACTAAATTTTATTGATCAATGTTAAAATTTAATATTTACCATTAATACTTATTATTATCATCATAGATTTGATGTGGATAAGGTAATGAACATTTATAAATTACTCCACACTACATTATATTGATCGATGAATGCTTGTTCAAGATATTATTTGGCACACCAACCCAAAACATATCATATCTTATAACCATTCATATACTATACTTCACATTCACATTATTTAAATAGTTAAATGAATATTATGAAGTATACTTACCACTAGATTACCATTGTAATAATTCACGCTCTCTAGCTGAACTAATTCTGAAATCTATATGGATCACCTTTATTTTTAAAGGTTTATTTGTACAAAACTAAGTGAATAAATGTATTGATAATACCTAAGTTCTTTAACTCCAATGAGTCTAAAACCACACTAGGTATATCCTAGAAAACTATTTAGTTTTTCTTGACAAAGTATTATCTTTCCACAATTGGGTATATAAGTCCTACATTTTATATTCATCACATATTTCCAATGATTCTAGCATTATAGAACTATTTTTTGAGTATTAAACACCACAAAAAACATTCATTCTAGAATTGGAATAATTTCACCTTATATCAAAAGGACATGTGTGATAAATTTTTTGGTAATACTTAACAAAAGTTTAACTAAGACTATTTACTTGGAAATTAGAAGTTTTGTGCTTCTCACCGCTAACTTAGGAACCACCATTTTTCACCCACTTGGAAAAAAAACCTTACTTATAGTAATGTTTCTTTAATTACATAGTTACTATATTTAAATACACATATGTAACAAGAATATTATATTTAATACCCAAAAATTACAAAAGAAGAATTATTTACAATTGATTAATATACCTGAAGAAGAAACAAATACTTTCTTCATTAATTTAGTTCATTTAATTTAAACTTATATAGTTTTATTTCATGATATGCGAAGAAAATAACCTCATGTTTAATACCTATTTCCTTAAAGGAAGTTTTGAAGGAACCTTTGATTTCACACTTTCCATTGGACTTTTTCCCTTATCTTTCAACTTATTAACCATAAGAACTAAAACTTTATATAAGTTCTTATTGACTTGGTGAACCTTACCCAAAAGGAAATGAATTATTTTTCTCCATACTATTCATTTTTGTAATCTTAAACGAAACTAGAGTAAATGGTTGAAAATGATATGAAAAAGGGGTGCATAGAAAGATCACAATCCTTCTTTAAATTTACAAATATTTAGTGTAATCATCATCCATTCATATCTTGGTACACTTTATCCTTTCATGCTTCTCAAAGATGAGACAACATGTGAAATCATCCATGTCCTAATGTTGTTTCCACAACTCACATCAACTGTTGATGATATCATTATGGAATAACCATAATATGTGTAATTCATGAGTCTCTTGTAAGCATTTTTAACACCCTCACTTCCTAAGATGGATTAATAGGTATTGGGGACACCAACATATTGAATTTATGATGTCATAGTACTTTGCACAAGGGATTGTAATACTCTTTAGAAACTCATGAAAGTTTGGACATTTTATTTGTTCAATATTTTCAAAATTTACTTGTGGTATTACTTTTCATTTTCTACAAAAAATATATTTAATATTAGTGATTTTATATTGATTACCGATTAGAAATTATCAATTATTTAAATAATTAAATATCTCCCACTATTTTATCAAAGCCTAGAAACCCTATGTATTAGAATAAGAATACTTTGTCACTTGAGTATTCTAGTGGAAAATATCCATGAAACCTCTACTTATAGTCTACAAGATTTTGTTATGCTACTACTCCAAGAGTTCAAGGTAGGAAATAAACTAGATAGCCGTATTAACTCGCGACTCCTTGATCCGTTGAGTGAAGTCCCAAATTTTAAAATCATAAATATTATTCACGCAATGGTTACCTCTAAAGTTTAAACAAGATAGAATTGGATACTCCTTTGTGGAAAAATTAAATTAAGTCAAACCATTACTCTCATAATAACTCCTTAGTAATAGGAGGCACCCTCAACTTTGGATGACGAGTACCCCATACACCTATTTTTGTTCAAATTCAAATGATAGAAGGCACTTGCAACTTAATATTTCATTGAGGTTTTTAATATTTCTAGACAAATGCAATCCTTTTATGTTAAATATATTCATATTATGTTTTTATTCTCACAATTTAACATTCGTTAATAGAATACATTCATCACTTATTTATGCATTTTTCTATTTATTATTTTATGTGTTTCCCACTATCATGAAAATGCATAAAATAATAAACAATACATAAAGGATATAAAATTACCCTACTGGTCTTGAACATCTAATTTTGGTTTATACATTTAAACTCAATGGATCAACCATATCCTTGGGGTATCATACCTGAGTCAGGTATTGACTCATGATGCAACTCGTCCCTAGTCAAGTGTGTCTATATCTCATTTGAGTTTTCATCACGACTTGACATGGTTTTCAACTTACAGAACCATCATCAATAATACATCAATACTCACATGATACAAGGGGGTCTTAGGAAGTGTAAAATATATACAGATAAATTGGATGCACAAGCCCTTATAAATATAGAACGAAAAGAAGATGACGCATAAAATGTCATAAATTAACTACTTATTACAAAAATCACACGCATGTAATAAATAATTAAATAAATTAATGAGACATACACATGGTCGGTCACTGCTCAAGACTAGTCAGAATATTAATTAAACACATGAAAAAATTAAATCACAATAAATTTAAAGTATAGGGAATTTAAATAAATTAAATGAATTAATTTTATTCAACTAATTTATATTCATTTAGTACCGATATTAATTTAATTTTAATTCCAAAAAATAATTTAATTTAATACTAAAATTAAATTAATTAGTTAATTTAATTTAACACTAAAATTAAATTAATTTTTTCAAAGTATTAAAATATTATATTTTTAAACAAAAAATTAATTAAATTAAGTTTTGATTATATAAAACTTTTCAAGGCCCTGAAACCCCGCCTAGGCCCATTGTGGGTCAGGTTGTAGCCCCACAAGCCTATTTTGGGCTAAGTAGACCTCATGTAGGGTTGTTCTGGGCTGGGTAGGCCCACCTCGATCTATTTCAGGTCACATAGATTCACCCAATCCCATGGAACTCAAGGTAGGGATGGTTCACACCTCATGGGGGGGGGGGTCTATGCATGGTTGGTTCACCCTGAGGGGTGCAGCAGACGATGATCGGCTGAGTGGTGCCAGATCTAAGCAATGGTGAGGGAGATACCTAATTGGGATTAATTGAACCTATAGGAGGTGTCTGTTTGGTGTTGTATTGACCATGGTAAGAGGATCCTCGGTCTGGTCAGTGCGGTTTGAGGGAGGCAGCGTGGTGGTTGGGCAGCACGATAATCGAGCATCTAACGACGACCAATAGTTTGGTCGTGAAAAAATGGATGAGGTGGGCCTGGATGGGGTTGGCTAGGTGTCAAGATTATAGGGAGACGCGATGACTATTGTAGGGGCCTTCTGCAGGTGGTGGTCGACACACTGAGTAGGAAGACATCGACTCAATCCAGGAAGCAGTGAGATGAAGAACCTACGATGGGTAGCGGATGGTGTGTCCTAGAGGTGGAATGCACAATGTTTGGCTATCTATCATCATCCTTGGCTGGAAGGGGTTCCTCGTGGGTGGTGGTTGGATCACCGGTGCGATGAGAGGGAGGCACAGTCTGATGATGTCTCATCCACAAGGAGGTGCGGCATAGATGGGCTACATGATGAGGGAAAAAACTACATGAGGTTGGCCTCAACAGATGCAGCTGAAATGCCAGGGTAGTGGGATTCTGAGGAGGGTGGTGTCCATAGAGAGAGGCTTACCTATGAATCCTCTTTTTTAATAAAAAAAACTGGAATCTAATGGAATCTATCCTAAAGAATCATTTTTAAATTTTTTGTTTGATTCCTAAAAGTTATAATGCCGACCAAACTGTCAAAAAGGATATTGACTTTTTTTTCTTGAAGACTTATAATGCTATGTGGAAACAAATATCATTATCCAGATCCAATTCATCCACTAAAATCCAGTGACTGAAATTCGGTTTCCTAGTGGCCAGGAAATTTCAATACAAAAAAATATATTCAAATATATTGTTATTTATATTTTAATATTTGAAAATTTTAATATCTGAAAAACAACACCTTCGATCCATAATTGTTTTTATAATGTCTATAAAATGGCCACTTGAGATCAGATCGAAGTGTGATTAGATCCATTGGGACCAAATTAATACCCTATACTCAAATTTAAAGAAAAATAATTTTTATTGGTTTAGAAAGTTCACATGGCCCCTTTGAGACCAATTTATGGTACTGGGGTGCACAGTGGAAGGCAGTGGGCTGGGGATTTAAAATTTTTATCATCAAAGTAATGAAACTTCATCATCTTTGATGACTCGATCCTTATTATAGTTCAAAGATATCATGTGAATTAATTAGAGCATAGAAATTAAAATAGAATGAGTACCTCATTAGAATCAAAGCAAGTTCGTCTGTCACACATCGATGGAAAACACTACTCAAAGGATCTATGGTCGAAATTCTCTAGATCATACAAACATGGTTCAATAATTTTCATGTACATCATTCATTGAATTTTGGGTGCTAGCACTGACCTACAATGATTTCATCGACATAACAACGATCACCTCGATCCCGTGCCTTCGATCCGTGAATGCGTCCTTGGATCATTCACTCGGTTAGAGCGTTTCCGTCTCCAGGTTTCGAGAGGAGAGAGAGGCTCTCAATTATAACTGATGAATAGTGCATGGAATGAGATTCTCCTTTAGTTGTATAGTGGATGTCCAAACTACCCAATTAGGGTTCCCTAACCCCCATATATTTAATGTTCACTAAATAAGTAATAAATAAATAATTATGATGAACTGACTGCGTCATACATCTTATTTATATTTTATTACATGATTTTAATATATATAAAATATATTATGTGATAAAATCTGATTTATTAACTTGACTCGTAATTACCACTAATATTAAACAAACCTTGAATATTAAAATAATATTTGTTCATATAATATTATTCCTTATATTTACTTAAACACTTGTAAATACTTTTGAAAAATAAATTCAACTGAATTATTCTATACTCAAATAATAATGAATTTATTTATTTATCAATGACCGATAATGCTTGGATAACTCTTCAATCCCGGGGTGGGGTCCAACATGTCCTATACACCTATTCACCAGAATAGGGCAGATTCTTGAATACACTATTGTGTGTGACCCTCTAGGTCCTTATCTCGATAGTATTGAATCATATTCATAGACCAAAAGTGGAGTATAAAAACCCATCAAGGCCCTTAAAGAGACAAGAAATAATCATATAAATGAAAACCATCCCAAGAACATACACTGTGTAATATTATCTCTTTGTCATATGATATATCATAAAGCACAAAACACACTTGTGTCATAATACTTTATTTCTTTATTATTTTTTGATCTAACTGGATGGAATTACATTCGACTACCATTACCATGGAATTATGAAGGTACTACTACCTTGATCAACCAGGCCCAAGATATCACTTCCTCAATATGGAAGTGAAAAATTAAATCTTAATCATTCAATTAATGTCATACCAACAATGACACACCCAACACAATCTACCTTGACATGAATTCAATGTAATGGTTTTTTCCTTGCATCAACGTACGTGATCAAATGAAAAACATTGATAATGAACTCAAGTCAGGAGACCAATACACATGTATGTAGATAGGAACTACCAATGACACCCAAAACAAATGGAATTCCTATTGATGGGCCTATCCTCAAGATCTCCTCTAATCAAGATCACCAAGTGAAAACTTCATTAGAAGAAGTCTCAATGTTTATGAGGCCCCAACACCTGATAGTCATACATCTACTATGTCCAGTCCGTATGAATTATCTAAACCATCTAAAATATGTTTAAGATTAATGTAATAATATCTTGAGGTTCTCATTATAGCTTGGAAATTTCTATTACCTTTTGATATGATAAATAATCTATGGACATTATCATTTAAACAGTGGATGTAGAAATATCGATACTATAATGGTAGGTGTACATCATGCATAACTCACTGTATACATGGTATGGTAATCAAAAGTACTGATAAAGTTGGGTCTAGGGAACCCAATTTTACAACATCGAGAACATAGTTCGATGACACCAACATGAATCCTACTTGATTAGATTTATATATTCACAAAGATTATATTACACAATGTATGTTCATAGAAGGTTGTATATTATTGCAACATTAACTTATTTATCTTTGAGAACTTTAGTATGTTGCTAGATTATAACTTTAAACTTTAGGCAGTGTAGCCTAATGCTATTGAGAAAAGGTCCTAGAGGGTCACGCGCTAAGTGTATTCAAAAGCTTAGTTAAATTCTTTAAGAATATAACATGATGGATAAATATTATTATTGTATGTGGTTTAATAAATATTCATGTCAGTGTGATTGTAAATATTCAATCACCAGTTATTTGACTGAATATATACATACGAGTTGAATATTTAATAAATATTTATTCAATGGGTAATTATTTATTTAATTACATGAATACATAATATTTATTTATTCTGGTTTATTTTCATGGTAACATATATTTATTTATTTAGTTAGATTAATATTTAATGAATATTTATTCACTAGATTTGTGAATATAATATTTATTTATTTATTGTATAATAATGTAGTGATATTTATTTAATAAAATAAATATTTATTATTCAAGGTCTGATAAATATTGAGGAATATTGGCAGACCAAGTTTAATGGTCTGGCGAGAAATTCCATGTTAAATATAATTTCAATAAATATTAATTTATTTATTCAAGAAAATAATTTCAATTTTATCTATGTGTTTATCACATATCAAGTAAATAATAATAATTCTATTATTATTTTGACATGGGGTTTTTCATAGATTAAAAAATAACGACCCTTGTGAAATTATTATTATTTTCCCTAGCTCCATTTAAACCTAGTTATGGAAATTTCTGAAACCCTAGACACATTCCAATCATTGTGAAGAATGATTTCTAGAGAAGATTCCCTCAATCCCTAGAGAGATCCGCCCTTATAATTCTATGAAGATGTAGAGAAATTATCATCCTCCACCAAAATGATTCCTTCTTGTCTTGAAGGATTCTGGTGCAATCAACAAAAAATTATCGTGAGCATTTTAACCATTTTGTGCTAACACTTATAGGATTGTAAGGTGATGATTGAAGGTTTGTGGAACTTTCATGGATCATTGCTAGAGGGAATATACCCATGAATAATTTGATGCAATGGTGATATAATAAGAAGTCTTGATCTGATCATCAACAACAAATAAAGATTCAAAAAATGGAAATTCTTTATTAAAATAAATTAATTATAAATTATATTTGAAAAATATCCTCTATTCATGGTTCCAATGATTCCATAAATTAATATTTAATTTAATTTCACGGGTCATGAAATTCTTTGTCATGTACATCTTGGAATTAACATTGATTATGATAAAATTTGTGTTGAAAATGCCTAATTGTCACTTCTATTGTGCCCAAAACCTTCTAACGGTACCACATCAGTCAAATAATAAATTATAACAATTTATTATTCATTTATTGATTATACACAATTGTTATTAGTTTTTATCTTCTAGTTTATTTTTTCATTAATCTAAAGTTTAATTAACATGTTTTTGATATATTAATATGCTTTGCTCAAGTTTCATATGATCCTAAATAAATTAAGAATAGATAAAGAATGATCATAGATGTCATTAGGTGGTGCTAAGGATTCGAGTTGTTATACATGGATAAACAACGTGTGACCAAAATTATACACTATGTACCAAGGTTCACTACAACTGGATGTGTCGTGGGATATATGATGCACCAATCATTTAATACCACATAAAACATTTAATGGGCACCATGTATTGGCCGGGTCAACCTAGCTCATAGTCTATCAGACCACACAACCTATAACTGGCACACATTCCATGTCATCTACACATTTTAGCAGTGAAATTCATGCTAACCATGCAATAAAATACATGGAATACACTGAGTGAGACTGGAAGATTTTAATATTAATGAGACACACACCATGTAGCTGGTTTATACATAGTGTGACTCATTAATCTATAAATTTTAAGTACACAAAAAGTCATAAGGTGGGTTACAAAAACACATTACATTTAACACCCCGACTCAAATAACTCAGAGTCAGTCATTATTTTACAAAATCAGTACAAAATACTAGGGATTACATCCTAAAGGATTGAATGTTTAGTAGTCTTAGGAGACTGGATACATACATGATTCTCACATTATATATGGAAACATAAAATATGACTTAAAAATTATAGTGTAAACTTCATTATTTCTTCTAGTAAATCCTTGAAATCATTTATAGATCCATTATTGGTATTCTAAAGAAAAGAAAACATAATAAAGGATGATATTAGATTCTCAATAAGGGATAATGTATAACATAAGCTATCATAGGATAAATAAAGAATAAATAATATTTTAAAGATAAAAAATAACCAAATATTCTATATAACTAATATCATAAAGGGGACTAAATCCATGGATGAAATAAAAACATAAATAATAACATGGATAATAAAAATTAGTTTCATAATGATATAATGTATAATGTTTAACATCATAATCTTACCATTAACACCTCATGCCAAGACATCATACATAAATAGGTAAGGCATATGTCAAATACCCAAATTAGTTTTTATCACGAGACTTACCAATGCATTGAGAGGCTATAAAAAGCCCTTATCATCACATACTAAGTCAAATTCATTCATCATATGAATTAAATGAATAACAATTCAATACATAATCAATATAAATATTCATATTGAAAAACTAGCATAAGAAACATTAATATTTTTCCCAGTCAATAAATAGAACAACATGATCATAGAACATAGAGAGTAATATGGTGGATTGAATAATTAGAATATATCCCCACTAAATCATAATATCTATTAAAGGATATTGAAATATATGAAAATACTTTTAAATATCATTGAAACATTTCATGAGGAAAATACCGTTTTCATTTTGAAATCATTTATTTAAAATATAAAGATTTATAGAATATTAAGGAAAAGATTTTCTTTGAAAAAAACATGGAAAATGTTAAATTAATCTTCAAGGAAGATAATATTCATGAATGAGGAAAAATATTCTCATGAGGTAAGAGTTAAAACAAATATTATGTTCACACATTCAGTAAAAAGAACCCCATTCAAAAAATAATAAAAGGATTATTTTTAAACCTTTTTATAAAAATTAAAACATGGGTAAAAATGAATTTAAATAAGAATTTGATAATATTAAAATAATTATTTAAAACATTATAAATAAAATATGGACATGGAAGAAAAATATTTCCGACCGAATAAGAAAAGTCATTTTTTTCATAAAAACATTACTTCAGACATTTGAATACTTAAAAAGAGTAAAATGAAAGGAAAAATTGAAATTTATAGAAATAAACATAGGATAGAAAAATATATGTGGTTTAAGATAAAAATATTATATAATTTCTAAAATTTAAACTTAAACATAAATAATCTTGAATAAAGATGAGATTTTGAAATAAGCCCTTACCTCAAGTTCAACTTGCCTTGTATGTGATTTTAACCTCATGTATAATAAATTTATATTTATTATAATTACATAAAAGAACCATATAAATAATTATAATATCATTTATAATCCATTTATAACATTTAAACACCTATTTATTAATAATTCTTTATTAAAATCATTATTTTCAAATGTTAACTGTTTCATTTTTCATGAATGTTTTGATTCAGTGATTATGGTCCTTGAATCTTGATCATGGTTCCACAATATAAATAATGTTAATAATAATATAACTATAATATATATTCATTATATTAATATTTATATTCATCCATGAAATATGTACAAGTAGAATTAATCACATCGCTTCGTGGAGGTGGTAGTCCATATATACGTACTAGCAACATTATCTTTTTTTGAACGGGTGGAAGCGTAAGAATTTAAATGATATATAATATTTAAAAAATAAAAATTATGTAATAAATATCATATATATTCATTATTTCTATCTTTATAACCATCCAAGTAAAGTGGTGATGAAAAATTAATTAAACTGCTACGTGGAGATGATAGGCTCTATGTACGCATGAGCGATGTTTTCATTTTCATAGGATTTAAAAGAGGTGGAAAATGGTTGTATAATAATCATAATAACATATCAGTATATTTAAGATACTTTATTAATTAGTTTAGGATTAGTTTAATATATTTTGATTAATTATAAGAAGAAATAAACTTTAAAAGAGTCGATAAAGGCGAGTACCACTTCGAGAGACCTCATTTAGCTTACCCCTATGCCTTTTTAGGATAGTATAAGGAGAAGAAAAGAAGATCAATAATTAATGAATGTAATCTAGGAAGATTTTTTTGTTAGGTTTTGGATGATCTAGATGGATCAATTTTTGTGAATAAGTATGAATAATATGTGTCCTTTTATAGTGAGGGAAGGGACACACATGGAATTACTTAAAAGATTTAAATAATATAAAGTCAATTTGTGGAACCAAATGGATAGGATTTATAATTTTATAAAATATAGGGTATAAATATCTTCAATAAATATTATTTAGACAAGTTTATGTTGAATTTTAACCTTTATCTCTAAGTTTAAGCCCCCAGTAAACCTGTTTTAACCCCTACTATAGTGATCTATTTTTACTATTCATTATGAAAAAAATAAAGTTGAACCTATTAAATAATATTAATTATTTTTATTCCAAATATTAAATCCATTTTAGAAGATTAATATTTTTTGAGTGATAAAAATTAATTTTAATATAAGTGCGTAAAACGCAGTGAAAACCATTTTCCAAAAAATGTTTGTTTTACATATAAAAATGATTTCATAGAAAAATAATGTTTTCTATTAATTATAATTTAATTAATTGGATTATTTTAAATAAAATTATAATTATTTTACTTTAAAATCAGTCTAAATATTAAAGGAACCTTATATATACTTGATTAAAATAGAAGAACTAATTTTTTTTATTTGAACAAAAGCATTACTTAGATTTCCAAAATGTTAAGCATATATTTCTACATTGAAAATTATATTTTTATATGATTTTTTAATTATATATATATATTATAAAAAAGGTTTCATAAACTTTTAATTTATTCATATATCATTATAATTCCATAAAAGTGATAGTTTTTGTAAAATCAACATTTTTTACTATTCACCCAAAAATCAACTATTTATGGAAAAACTAAAAAATTCACCCTAATATAATTTTGACATGATGAATTCAAAAATGATATCAATTTAGTAAAATTAAATTTATAAAATTTGGGAATTTTTTTTAATCACATTCTTGAATAAAGTTATATGCATTATACTATTATCTTTTTAGAAAGAAAAGTTTACTATAATTGATGTTCGGGTGTTACATGGAAAGAAGAACACATGACATGTATCTCATTATTACACACCTTATATATCAATTTAGATACTTTTAAAGTCCCTAGGAATTTATCTCGTATACATGGTAAGTGACAAACATGATGTCCAACTCGTTAGTACATACTGTGTAGTCACCCAGTAATGAACAAAATTAAATCACATAAAGAATAAATAATTACACCATTAAAAACCTAATTATATTGTTAGAAGTTATCATGTTGATTATGAATCAAGGTTTTTATAGTGAATAAATTCTCATTTAATTGCATGTAATTATCCATAAATTCTGGTCAAGCCATTTATTTATTCTAATGCATCAGGTGATGTGTATCTCCAAGGCTCTTCGGATGAACATTAAGATAAAAGAATTAATTAACTAATTCAAGAATTTATATCTTAATAATAAATAATGAATTGATGTGAATTTTAACTAGTGAACTTTTTCATATTTTTTTCATGTGTGTGGATAGCCACGAGCTTAGACCAACATGTGTATGTGATTGGTTTATTTAATTTATTATTATTGCATAGTTTTTATAATAATTCATTAAAATAAATAATTGTTTTTATTTCATTCTTCTCCTCTAATTATGTAAGGGATTATGTGATTGTAGTTTCTTTATTTTAAACCCCTTTATCCAATCCTTTGATTACCCTCACATGCATGTAAGTAAAAGCTTATGTAATGGGTGGAGTTCCTAGACGAGTGAAAGTGGTTCTTTTTGGAGTCGAGATGAAACTAATCTAGGAGGAACATAAGCACACAAGTGGAATTTTTCAACTCAAACTAGGAATGGTTCTAGGAGTTTATTCCATAGGGTCAAGGGTTAGTTTATCATCCACTAGATAAACTAATCATTAAAACAGATTAGGGTTATTCCATTTTATTTATCATATTTCTATTAGTTGCATGGATAATTATTTATTAATTATTAATCATTAAATAAATAAATTAAAAATCATGAAATATGGAATTAAAATAAAATTAAAATATGTGTAAACATTATCTAGGAACAATTAACCATATAATTAAAATACACTTAATATTAACAATCATATAATAAGACAAAATGGGAAGTTTACATAGAAGGATAAAATTCATTAAATAAAAATATTAAGTCAGTATAGACTTCCACTACATTGGTATAAATAGAAAGATAGTTCAAAGTGATTAACCAACATACATTGGGTTGTTTTCAATTATCAATGAATTTTAAACTTGAGTTTTGGGTCTACTTAACCTTGTTTTCATTAAGTCTTGATAACCTTTATCCAAATTAGTTCAACTAGTAGAAAATGTGTTGAGGAAATTCAAATATAGGATTTTAGGATTAGGGATTCCACTCAACAAATCAAGGAGTTGTGACTTAATATAGATTGTAAGTTATTCCAACCTAAATACCTTCAAATACATTAAAAAACTTCCATTTAGGTTATGAGAAGTGACAAATAAATCCTTTACACTAGAATATCTAGGATATTCCAAAACCATTGGTGAGGGTTATTGAGCTCTTGATAAAATAGTGGGATATTAATAAATTAAATATTTATTATCTAATTTAATAATAAAGATAAAGTACTAAAACTATTATCTTATTTATTATAGAAATAAAAAACCACATGAATTCGACTATATCATTACGATCCATATTAGAGAAGGATAACCTTCTCACTAAATTTAATTTCTAGGAATGGTATAAGCAATTTTGCATTATACTATTCCATGAATGGAAATTATATGTGCTGGAAAATCCCATTCCTAAGGTGCTTGACAAAGAGGCTAGTGAGGAAGAACTCTCTCTTTATATGAAACATTTTAACAATTCCACTGGTGTCCAATGTTTCATGCTATTGTTGATGTCCAATGAGCTTCTAAAGCTATGTGAAAATATGTATATTTATAGAATTATGTCTCACCTTCATGATCTTTATCAAGAGAAGGTGATACAAGAGAGACATGAGATCTCTAATGCACTTTTCACATGTATTATTAGATATTTGATGCTATATGGGACTCATATAGTCAATATTATTGGCTACATTGAGTGATTATATATCTTGGGGGTTTAGATCCTTGATGAGTTAGACACAAATCTCATTTTATCCTCCCTACCTAAGATATTATTTAGTTTCATTTTAAATAATAACATGATGAATTGTCAGAAGACTCTTTTATAACTCCTTACTTTGATTCTCAAAGTTGATAAAGACATGGGGTGTGAAAAATCCACAGTCCTTATGGTGAATTAGAATAGGAAGAACAAAAAATATGGTCCCAAGAATCATTACAAGTCTAAGGCTCTTGAGAACCATCCTTTCAAGAAAAGTAATATTTACATATAGGTAAAGGAAAAAATATGCATTATGCTTTTCATGTGTAAATCTAGGATATTATAATAAGAGATACACCTAGTTAAATAAGCTAGGGGAATCTTTAGGTGCATTTATTACTAAGTGAAATATTTTTATATCTATAAATTTGGTATTAGATACAATTTTTGGTGATCACATCTATATCCAAATGAAAGAACTATGTAGATTCTAAAAGATTTATAGAGGAGAGGTGGATCATTGAGTATCCAATAGAGCGAGACTTACTTCATTGGCTATAGGAGACTACCACCTTCCATTTCAAACTAATATGATTTTGGTTTTAATTTTTTTTATTATGTACCAACTATTACTAAGAACATTATTTATGTATCTTTCCAAGATACAAATGTTTTTTTCAAGTTCAGAAATAATAGTTGTTTTTTTATAAATACAATATATGTTATGGTATTACACATTTAAATAATGGTTTTTATGTATTAAATTACAAAATAAAAGTATTGGAAATTGATAAAAAATAGATTTTCATGAATCATATCACACCCATATGTGAAACCACCATCTTGGTCATATAAATGAGAAGCATCCGATAAAGCTATATCAAGATGGTTATTTATAATCTTATGAGCTAAAAGAACTTTAAATATGTAATTCTTATTTACAAGGAAAAACGACTAAGACACATTTTAGTGGACAAGGTGAAGGGGCTATAAAACTTATAGAATTGTTATATATTGATGTGTGTAGACCTTTTTTTGTAGAAGCTAGAGGTGTATATTCTTACTTCATAATTTTTACTGATGACTTGAGTAGATATAGTTATGTCTAATTGATGAGGTATAAGTATAAATCCTTATAGAAATTTAAAGAGTTTAAGAATAAATTTTAGAATCAACTTGGTAAGAATATAAAGAAGATTCGATCTGATCAAGGTGTTGAATATCTTAACCAAGAGTGTATCGAATTTATATGGGAGTATGAGATTATATCTCAACTCACTCCACCTTATACACTATAATAGAATACTTTAAGTGAAAGGAGGAACAATACCTTTCTTGAAATGGTGATATAAATGATGCATCATGTAGATCTTCCATTATCATTTTGGGAATATGCATTGCATGTTGTAACACACATTATAAAGTGAGTGTAATCTAAGGTGGAAAATTAAATACCATATGAATTAATGTTTGAAAAGAATTTTTTTCCCACATACTCATGTATGATGTTTTGAATCATTTTTTAAGTCCATATCAGGAAAAAAAATTGTAACCCATGGAATGAAGTGTATCTTTATAGGGAATCCCAAGGGAACAAGTGGATACTATCTTTATAACCCCCTAGAAAATAAGGTGTCCATCACAAGACAAGACATTTTTATTGAGAGGGTGCACAAACTCAAGAAGGAAAGTGATAGAGAGATTGAATTCAATGAAGTTGATACTTAAGATACACAAGAGTTGGTACTGAAAAAAATTCTGCAAGTCCCCATAGAAGATGATTTTCTTAAAACCCAATAAATGCATAGGATCTCTAAAGAGGTTATAGAACCAGACATATATGGTTTTCTAGACACCAAAGATGGTGACTCATTATTATTTGATAATAGTGATACTCTTTCCTACAAGTAGGCAATAGAGAGATCAAAATCTGTAAGATAGAAAGAATCCATGAATTCTGAAATGGATTCCATATATCAGAACCAAGTATGGGTTTTAGTCAATTCACTAGTCGATGTAAATCTTACTGGGTGGAAATGGACATTCAAGAGAAAAATGGATATGAAAGGTAAAATAAGTACCTATAAAGTAAGGCTAGTGGATAAAGGGTTTATACAATGTTAAGGAGTTGAATATGGAAAATATTTTTTCTAGTTTCCATGTTTAAATCCATTAGAATTCTACTTTACATAACAACTTTATAAGACTATGATATTTTGAAGATGGATGTTAAAAAAAATTTAATTAATGAGAAACTTCAGAAACATGTTTGTATGACACAACCTATTGGGTTAGTAACTCTATAAAATTCCAATAATATTTGAAAGGTGTATAAATCCATTCATAGATTAATGAAAGCATCTAGGTCCTGGAACATTTAGTTTTATGAAGCCATAAAATATTTTGGTATTATAAGGAACAAATGTAAGCCATGTGTTTACAAACAGTTTAGTGGGAGTGTGTTCATATTACTAGTAGTATATATTTATGATATATTACTTGTTGGAAATGACATACCAATCTTACATTCAGTTAAATACTAGTTGAACAAGTGCTTCTCCATGAGGGTCTTAGGTGGAACAACCTATATTCTTGGGATCAATATCATTTGTGATAGATACAATAGGATTATTAGACTAATTCAAGGTACAAATATTGAACACATACTAAATTTATTTATTATGATACAATCCAAGAGGGGATTGGTTCCATTGTCACATGGTATACATCTCTCAAAGAAAATGTGTCCTCAAACACAACAAGAGAGAGATAGATAATGAGTAAGATCCCATACATTTCTATGATGGGATCAGTCATGTATTCCATTTTATGTACTAGGATTGATGTTTTCTACTATTTAAGCATGGTAGGTAGATATCATACTGATCTTGGAGAGTATAATTGGTCCACTTTTAAGGTTATCATTAAGTATCTAAGATATACTAAGGATACATTCCTGGTATATGGATAAGATGAGGATCTAGTCATTAAAGGATATGAGGATATATTGATTAGTTTCCAAATAGATCAAAATGATATGAATTCATAGTTAGAATATGTATTTAGTCTCAATAGAGGAGATTCATGCTAGAAGTGTTTAAATAATCCAATTGTTCCTGATTCTATAGTGGAATCTCAGTATATCCAAGGATGGATGCAACCCTAGTCCCTTCCCCGCCGGAGGGGGAGGGACCTCCTTTCGCAGCCTCTCAGCCTTCCTTCTCCCCCTTCTCCAACCTGGATTCTTTTCCTCTTTTTCCTTCTATTGATCTTAGCCCCAAATTTCCTGATCTCCATAGTGGATGACCTAACCTCCCTTTATCATATTCGGAATTCAATGGAGCTTCGGCATGCCTGCATCTGACCCTGGTGGCTCGCTTTAGACATCGTTTTCCTTCGGTCGATGATTTTGACAGGTTCGTTTTCGCTTCCTGGGGTTTAAAGAACGATCCGGTGGTGGAGATTCTTGATAAGCGGCACATAAAGGTTCTCTTTTCGTCAGAGGAAGACTTGATACTCACGTGGTCTAGAGACCCTCTCATCTGCAATCGATCTCATTTATACCTCTCTCGCTGGTCCTATGATTTCTACATGAACCGTGATGCTCCGTCGGCAGCCATTTGGGTCAGTTTCCCTAAAATCCCCCTCCCCTTTCAAAACCCAGCTATTCTTCATATGCTAGGAAATATGGTTGGTCGCTAATTGTGCTCTAATAGAAAAACCAAGTTGATCTTTCATCCTATCTCCCTGCGTATCTGTGTTTAGGTTGATGTTTCGAAACCAGCTATCGACTGTGTTTGGATCAAGGTTGGGGAGGAATTCTAGTGCAGACAACCTATGATTTTCGAATCTTGGTCTAACTTCTGATCTTCATGTCGCCGATTGGGAAATTTATCCCATATTTGTCGTCGTGGTCGCTCGGCTAAAGTTCCGCAGGATGGGAGGTCGTCTCTAAATGTGCTGGATGTCGAGACTCTAGGCAGCAAGGCCTCAGTGAAGGTTTTCCATCCATCGAAAGGGGAATATTCTGTTCTCCTAGTGGTTAAGGAAGGAAACCACCAGGAGGTACATGGTTCTGCAGTAGAGGTTCACCGTGTGATATGACCCTCTACGGTGTCTCCAGGAGTAGTCAAGGGAATTCCTCAAGAGTCAGGGCCACGGGTTGCGACTGTCTTCACCCGCTTGAGATAAGATCTGGGTATCAGCAAAGTGGTGCATGAGAATCCGGGGGAGACAGTGTAGGTATGGGGAATGGGTCTAAATGCATCTGTGGATGTGGATGCGCTGAGTCTGGTTCCATCAAACTCTGTAGAAGGGAAACAGGAGAATGTAGAAGTGGTGGTGAATATAGCCTCAGTCAGTAAGGGCCAAGGACCTGGGGGTACCCATGGCTAGGGCTGGGAGGATACTAATCAGCTGCCTCATTTCAGGGGTCATGGTTACGTGCATCCCATAGGTTCATATTGGCCACCGCGTAGTAATGGGCCTAGGAAGGTCATCTATAAGGAGGCTGGAACTCCTATAATGTCAATTCAGGGGAAACTTTGTTCGATCATGGCCTCAGGATCCTCTCCAAGACAAGGCGGCCAAGTTGAGGTTATTGTCTTGGGTCCCTTGGACCCAAACATTCCCTTATCCTCAAATCCTGGGAGATAGGATAATATTAAGAACGTCATAGAGTTTAACGCAGGAAAGGTGGACTCTCCAAGCAGATCGAGGCAGGGCCCGAGGGTGGCATTGAAAAACCACTTTGAAAGTATGGAACTACATGAAGTGACACACGTGGATGATGACTCAGGAGATAATGGTCTCAGCCATCTCTCATTAGATAGTTTAGACTGTGTAGGTCCCCACATCCCAAGAAGGAAGAAAGGGAACAAAGGGAAGCGTGACTCAGGAAAATGCATTGTGGTCCAGGGGAAAAAACCCAAGGGACGCGAAGACTATTCTCACTTACCTAAACCAATGGAAACTTGGTTGGCCAAGAAAGGTGGCAGAAAGGGTAACAAAGGCCTACAACATGAGGAAAGTGGTTATCCAAGTAGAGAACCAAGAGTGATGGAAGAGGTAGGGGAGTGTTTGAAGCTCATTATTCACTCCAAGGAAGAAATGATTGAAGAAGTCCTTAGACCCAATGCCTCAAATGAGTATATCTTAAGAATATATGAAAGGTGTGTGCAGGTTGAGGCCAATGAGGAGCAACAAGTGTGGATTGACAAGAAAGACCAAATCATTTCCCGAGATTTCAACCAAGGAAAAATCACCATGGAAGAATTTATTCAGACGATGGACAGAATAATTTCTCACCTCGAAGACCTTATCAGGGAGGATCCATACATTCAGGTTAGTACTCTGCATTGGGAATTATATAGAGTGTTTGACTCGAATCACTTTAGCCTTATGTTCAATAAATTTGTGGGCTCCTTCAGCACATAGTGGTCTCCGTTTTTTGAACAATGGTTCCCCACTTTCCCGTAAAGCGTATTTTTAAATAAAAATTTATATTTGGATGGATATAGTGGAATCTAAGTATATTGTGCCCTAAGATACAACCAAAGAAGAATTTTGGATCATATATGAGATCCACTATTGTAGTATTGTCGTAATACAATCTGATGGTGTATTTACTTCTAGGCACACACAAACTGCATTTTTTTTATTTATTATCTGGAAAAATCCCAAAACAAGACAGGACCATGGGAAAGTCAAAAAAAAAAAAAAACAAACCTAAGGAGGCTGAAAATAATGGAGACGGAGTTGATCTCCTCTAATAAGTTCAATCCCCTCCAGTTTCAATTGAATAATGCTGGAGAAACAAGTAACATTACTCCCTTGGTCTTCCACCACCATGGAAGCAAGATGATATGCTACTTTATTGCCCTCACGCCACGTATGAACAACATGAGGGTTTTTGTTGATGTTGTCCTTACATTTACTGGTTATATATTCAACCGACCAAGGAGTGGGTATAAAACCATGCATAGAATCATGAATAATTCTGGAATTAATTTCAATTTTCTCAAGAAAAAAGCTTTTCTGGCCACACAATTTAAGGCCAGTGAACATCACATTAGCCTCTACCTGAATTGAGTTCCCTTTAAGATCAACAGCAGAGAATCAGTTTCTGCGTGCGTGTGGGGAGCACTCTCTTGAAGAAACGTCAAAATTCAAAGATTCCCTATGTGGTGCGTCCCAGGGTTCGGGGTTTTCCGGATTTCTGGAAATCTAACCGATCAGCTCGTCAGTTTATAGGGATGATTTGGGCGTATTAGTAGAGATTCCGTCAGAGGCTTATGATGAGGTTATTAGAAGTCTAAAATGGACTCTTGTTGCCCGTTTTGGAGCGGAAAAACCTCATCTATCAAATTTCAAGAAGTTCGTTGATTATTGGGGTCTTTATGCTCTGGTCCAAGTATCGTCAGTCCACCGGTCTTCCTTCTGCCCATTTTTTGCTTCTGAGTTGGATTTTATTCACGCATGGTGTTTTTCTCCACGAATCATGGGTCAATGGAGGTTTAATCTATCTCGTTGGTCGATTGATGTGCACAGGGGGAGGGAAAGTTCTTTTGTGGCTGTTTAGATCTCCCTACCAGGTTTTCCACTTCCATTACATAATGGTTCTATTCTAAAAGTCATTGGAGACTCTCTTGGGGGTTTTCTTTGTTCAGATGATAGTAATCGATATGGTACGGATGTCTCTTCTGCTCGCATCTATGTTTAATTGGATCTTTGTATGCCCATATTGAATAGGATATATTTGAAAGTGAAGGGGGAGTTTTCCTGGAATCAATAGATTTTTTATCCGGTATTGCCCAGGTATGTTCCCACTGTTGTCTCCAAGGTCATTCGGTGTAGGTATGCAAAAAGAAAAGAAGGGGTGGGAAAAATCTTGTTCCGATCAAAAGGGGTGTGTCTGATGCTGCCCTGGTTAACAAGGAAGTTTTTCCTGTTGCTGATATTAGTGTGGCTGTTAAGGTACCTTTATCTAGAGCTGATTCTGCTATTATTAATCCAGATCTTTCTTTCAATACTGGGTCTTTAGCTATTGAACTGTAATGACCCAAAGTTTTTCAATGGAAATTCTCTTCTTATAAATATGTCATAAAATAACATGAAAACACAACAAAAATGAACTACTAAGTGACAATTAACCTTTAAACATAATTTTTTCACTTCTATGTTTGGAATTTGGAAAATCCGACATTCACGGTTGTGTTCAAGATGATTTTTAGAGTCTAATGAAACAAAAATAATTTTTGGTGAATAGTAACCTACCCTTATGAATAGTAACCTACCCTTATGAATAGTAATATTACCCTTATGAATAGTATATAAGAGTAACATTACCTATGAATAATAAAATAAAATTTAGACATCTTAGAAAGTGACAATTTGACCTTAGTAAATGTTTTCGGTATTTTATAAGTCATAAATAAATAATTATAATTAATTAATTAATTTAAAAGAATATTTATTTCCCTGAAATGTATTCATAAATTATTTAATCAATGTTTAATAGTTTTTAGATAATGTTATGAGACCCTATGTAATTTTTGAAAGAACTATAAAATCAGTTTTAATCTTAAAAACTGTTTTTAAGTAAATTATGATTTTAATTGAATATTAAATTAATAATATTTAGAAAATTATTTTTGAAAAATGGAATTCATTTTTGGATTCTACACGTCGAAAAATGGTTGGGGTAAATTTTTGGGATTTTTCTGAGATACTTGAATTTTTGATGAATAGTAGAATCCGATAATTCACAATAAATGCTAAATAATGTATTAATTGAGTCATCGATGATGTTATGCTGATGTAAGACCACTTGGTTCGGGATTAAATTATAAAATTACTATTCTTGGTCATTCAATACTCACTATTCCTTGTCTTAGGTGAAATTAATAAACTAATCAATTTTATATTAAGGAAACCCCTCTCCCCTCCATTATAAAAGCCACCCTTCACTCCCTCATTTACTCACACCTCTCAAGCTCCAAGCCTTCTCTAAAATCTGCCCAAAAATCTTCCCTAGCACCTCCCCCACGTTCAAAAGCTTCTGGTCTCATCAAAAGACCAAGACTATCTTCCTTAAGGAGGATCTCAAGAGGAAGATTTAAGAGGTAATTTCCTTCCGTCTTCTCCTATAATTTCCTTTCAAGTTCAAGTTCCTTTCTTGATATCTCCCCACCTATCTTCATCCAAATTGTTTTGTAACTACAGTATTATACATATACTGTAATTTTATGATTCTAATGGGATATTATATCACCCCACACCCTTTCCCTCTTCCTTTTATTTCATTAAAGAGAACGTTGTTCATGAGGTGTTAATTTATCACCTTCAAAAACGACATGCTCTCTTTTTCCATTTCTACCTTCATATCTGGTCATGAAACCATTTTTATGGTTGAACCAAAATATTTTATATGTATTATGTTCTATTTTAAGTTCTGGAAATAACCTATGGCCATATTACTAAGTTAAAAGTTAAAACAAGTTCGTTGTGATCCAAAAACCGCTCCAATTAACCCAAATAACCATCATTAAATTCTTATCTAATGATTTATCCACATGGATCTAATATAATTCATTATAAAATTATTAAAGATACTATAATATAATTAATAACATGTAATATCAGTTCTGTATGTTTACCCATGATCTACCCAAACTTCAATTTAAGAATACAAGTGAACCACTCAAGAAAACCATAAAAACGAACATCCCCAAACAATGTTTTTTAAACTCTATAAGTCATCAAAAGAACATAATATGACATAATGAAACCAGAATGAACCCTATTAATGTACACATGGTTCTGTATTTCTAATTAATGAATATAATGTCATTATATAGGACATTAAATAGAATGAGGCATTCGGGTACAAGGTAAGGGGAAATCTCGAACCCAATTTTCTTCCTTTGGGTTCTCCCTCTTTCACTCCATTTTTGATATGGTTACTCCTCAAAGATCATTTTTTCATGATTGCCTTTAATTTTATGGGATATACATGTTTTTCACTGGTTTTTATGTCCATCAAAATGTTTTCCAAAAGAACTCTTCCTCTCATTCAAGGTTGATGGTTCTTGTATCAAGTATGTTGTTCCCTCTTTCTTTTGGAAACCCAAAGCTTATGAATGTGTTATTATGAGATTAAAACCATTCCTTTACATAGGTTATTTATGTACATGTTTGATATGTGTTATATGTGGAAATCATGATAATGATAATGTTATGATGTGACGGGTGCGCTCGGAATTATATAGCACAATATGAATGTTTAAATGTGATGGGTGCGCCCGAAATTATATAGCGCTCCAATGCATTGGGTAAAGTGATGAATCTCATGAGTAAATCTGAAATTATGTGTGAACAAGATGATAGCTTGGTTCACAAGTATGTGTGGTAGTTAACCACTAAGACATGATGTTTCATTTTTATGCATTGCCACATTTCAAGTCTTCTATTTATGCTCCTATCATGTTCATGATCTTTTGCCTATGTTATGATTATGCTCACCCCATGATATATTTTTCTTATCTATCCTCTTACTGAGCTTTCAGCTCACCCATTTTGATGTATATCCTCAGGTGGATACATATACTAAGGAGAGGACAAGTTCCAATAAGAAGCAATAGAAGAAGAAATTAAATGAATGTTTATGCTTGAAGTTGTATTTGTTATATATGGTCCTAGTTTTCCCAAGACACTAAACCTTTGGATCCTCTATGTGTAATAATATTATGTTGTTTATCTTTGAAACGATGTAATAGTAATGTAAGAAAATGTCGGGTCGCTATAGTTGGTATCAGAGGCAAGGTTTAGTTAATTTGGGAATTAGGGTTAGTGAACCCTAGAGAAAACCTCTAGTATGAGACCAAGTAAAAATATGCACACAAGAATATTTACCGAGGGATCCCATATGTTATGTTTTTGGTATAATTGTATAAATGAATAAGTTATTCATGACTTGTTTACTTATGTTTTGATCTAACCTTTTCTATTTTAGAAAATGGTGGGAACCAGGAGAAATCAGGCTAACAACTCCTGTGAGGGACAATGCAACGATTGCCCGAACGATATCCCCAATAATTTTGGAGGTGGAGTTCAAAACTTCATGGCAATGCTTACCCAATTATCTCAGGTTATGAATAATAACCATAATAATGGGGAATTTCCTCCTTCACCAAAGAGGGAGCAACTATCTATTGAATGTTTTATACGGCAACGACCACCGACGTTTTTTGGATCTTCCAATCCACTAGTTGTAGAACAGTGGGTCAACTCCATGGAGAAGATCTTTTCTGTGCTTCACTGTTCTGAGACGGAGAAGGTGACTCAATCCGTCTATCGTCTAGATGGAGAAGCTGATCAATGGTGGGCTTTGATTAAGAACACCAATCCAAGGGAGGAAATTGAAGAGATGTAATGGGAAGACTTTAAGATAATGTTTCTTAATAAGTATTTCCCAAGAACTCTTCGCACAAAAATGGAGAGAGAATTCATAGATCTCAAGAAAAAAGAAGGATAATCTTTCACAACCTATGAAGTGAATTTCACAAGGCTCGCAAGGTATGCTTAAGGTTTTGTTATCAACAATGATAGAAAAATTGATAGATTCTTTAGTGGATTAAAACCACACCTTTGAAAGGCTCTTGAAATTCGAGACTTTGGGAGTTATGAAGAAGTTGTTCGATGTGCTATGAAAGTGGATATGGAGTTTGGAGAATGGTCCCATGGCTATGGGGATAAGAAAAGAAAGATGGAGTTTCAAGATGGTGGATCTAATGACAAAGGTGGGAAGAAAAATCAACGAACCACATGCCAAAAATGTGGGAAGTTGCACAATGGGAACTGCCTCAAAGGGACGGAGAAATGATTCAAGTGTGGGAAAGAAGGACACCATGCTCAAGAGTGTCGAAAAGACACGAAAAGGAAGGAGAATGTAGCCGATTAAAGGAGAGAACCACTCATGGTTCAATGCTACAACTGTAGGGAGCTTGGGCACTATGCAAACTAGTGCACTAAACCTCGAGCTCTCGAGGGTAATCAATGTCAAAAGCCACCAAATCCAAAGGAACAAGGGAAGGCCTATGCCATCACTACTGTGGAGGTGGAGCATGATAATGAAGTCGTACAAGGTACACTTCCTATCCACTCAAGAATGTAAAAAGTCTTATTTGATTCTGGTTCTACGCATTCCTTTATATCTTGCAAGTTTTCTAGAACTATAGAATCAAAGCCCCGAAACCTTGAAGTAGAGATATCTGTAAAAACACCAAGTGGTGAAATCATTGAAACCCAAGTGTTTGACTCTTCTACTATTGACGTATGTGGGAAGATTCTTCTGGAAAATCTTGTAATACTTCCCTTGGTGGAATTCGACACTATAATGGGAATGGATTGGCTCTCGTTATATAGAGCACATATCAACTGTCGGGAAAAGGAAATATATTTTCATATTCCTAACCATCCCATGCTTCTATACAAATGCAAGGAAGATCATGAATCTCCTTTGAAAAACCCTTCAATGGTGTGGGTATTGATTCCCTATGAAGAAGTATACCTCGTCCAAATGGTTGAGTCAAAGGAAAGTTCCAACCTTGAGGAAATGCCCATCATGAGGGAATACGACGATGTATTTCCCGAAGAGTTACCCAGAATTCCCCCGGATCGTGAGGTAGAGTTCTCAATTGAACTCATAACCAGAGCTAATCCTATCTCAAAGTGTCCCTATAGGATGGCTCCTATCGAACTGGAGGAGTTAAAGAAGCATCTGCAAGAGCATATGGACAAAGGGTTCATACGCCCTAGTGCATCACCTTGGGGTGCACCAGTGCTCTTTGTGAAGAAGAAGGATGGAACCATGTGGCTGTGTATAGATTATTGGGAACTAAACAAGATCACCATAAAGAACAAGTATCCTCTCTCAAGTATTGATGACTTGTTCGATCAGTTAAGAGGAGATTAATACTTCTCAAAGGTGGATCTTCGTTCTGGATATCATCAAGTAAAGGTGAAGAAGGAAGATATTTAGAAGATTTCCTTCCGTACAAGGTATGGGCATTATGAGTTTTTAGTGATTCCCTTTGGACTTACTAATTCCCCTGAAATCTTTATGGATTTGATGAATAGTGTCTTTAGACATTACCTAGAAAAATTTGTGGTAGTGTTTATCGATGATATTCTCATCTACTCCAAGAGCAAGGAGGAACATGAAGAACATCTAAGACTTGTGTTGGCGACATTGAGAAAGGAGAAGTTGTATGCCAAGTTCAGCAAGTGTGACTTTTGGATGAATCAAGTCACGTTCTTGGGACATGTGATCACAAGTGAGGGAATTTCTGTGGATCCTTCAAAGACAAAGGCGATTGAGGAATGGACCAGGACATCTAGTGTCACAGAAATCCGTAGTTTTCTTGGATTAGCTGGGTACTACCGACGTTTTGTGAGAAACTTCTCACGATTGTCAAGCCCGTTAACTAAGTTAACAAGGAAAGGGGTAAAGTATGTCTAGACAGAAGAATGTGAGGGAAGCTTCAAGGAGTTAAAGAGAAGGCTGATCACTGCACCTGTACTCACACTACCAAAAAGAGGAGAAAGTTTTGTGATATACAGTGATGCTTCAAAGAAAGGCTTGGGTTGTGTACTCATGAAAAATGATAATGTGATAGCCTACGCCTCACAACAGTTGAAGATCCATGAGCAAAACTACCCGACGCATGATCTAGAGCTGGCAGCCGTGATTTTTGCCTTGAAAATCTAGCGGCACTACCTTTATGGTGAGAAGTGTGACATATACACTAACCATAAGAGCCTAAAGTATATATTCACACAAAAGGAGCTCAACATGCATCAAAGGAGATGGTTAGAGATAATCAAGGATTACGATTGCTCTATTCACTATCATCCTAGAAAGGCGAACAAGGTAGCTGATGCTCTAAGTAGAAAATAACCTGCTACTCTATCCATGTTGTGGATTGAGAAAGACCCTATCTTCTTGGATATGAAAATAATGGATTTAGAAATCATAAGGGCAGGAGATACATCCTACATTTCCCAAATGATTGCGCAACCATCCATTCAAGAGAAGATTAAGGAAGCACAAAGGGATGATGTGGAGATACAAAAGAGGGTTAATGCAGTAAAGGAAGGGAAGCTGCAAGAGTTCCATATCGATGATGATGGTGTGATTCGGTTTGGAATGCGGCTTTGTGTGCTTTCATCACTTGGGATAAAGAAGGAGCTATTGGATAATGAACATATCTCAACTTTCTCTATCCATCCTAGGAGTACCAAGATGTACCGTGATCTCTGAGAACACTTCTGGTGGGATAACATGAAGAAGGAGATTGCGGAATATATATCAAGGTGCTTGGTATGTCAGGAAGTTAAAGTTGAGCGGCAAAAGTCCAAAGGTATGATGCAGCCATTGCCTATACCCATGTGGAAATGGGAAAATGTTACTATGGACTTTGTCACGGGTCTCCTGAAGACGTCAAAGGGGAATAATGCGATATGGGTTGTGGTTGACCGACTCACCAAGACTTCCCATTTTATCGCTATTCGGGAAGACCTATCACTTGAACAACTTGAAAAGATATATGTGAAGGAAGTGGTGAGACTGCATGGTGTTCCACTCTCAATTGTCTTCGACCGTGACCCAAGGTTCACATCTAAATTCTGGAGGAGCCTTAAACATGCTTTGAGTACTGAATTAAATTTCAGCACAGCCTATCACCCCCAAACTGATGGCCAGTCTGAAAGGACTATTCAGACACTTGAAGATATGCTAAGAGCCTGATCTCTTGAATTCAAAGGTGGTTGGGATCAGTATCTCTCATTGGTTGAGTTCTCATACAACAATAGCTTCCACTCGAGTATTCAGATGGCTTCGTATGAAGCTCTTTATGGGAAGTTATGTAGAACTCCAACCTATTGGGATGAAGTTGGAGAAAGAAAGCTACTTGTGCCCGATCTTGTTCAAGAGATGACCGAGAAGGTTCAAGTCATCCAGAATCACATCAAAGATGCTCAAAGTCGGCAAAAGAGCTATGCTGACAACCGTCGAAGGGACTTGGAGTTCGATGTTGGAGATAAAGTCTTCCTTCGAATATCTCCATGGAAGAGAGTCATGCGATTCGGGAAGAAAGGGAAGCTAAGCCCAAGGTATATTGGCCCCTTTGAAATCCTTGACCGCATAGGAGCCGTGGCCTATCGTCTTGAACTTCCACCAAATATGGCTCAAGTTTATGATGTGTTTCATGTATCAATACTGAGGAAGTACATACCAGACCCCTCACATGTACTAAACTCAGAGGTGGTGTAGCAGGAAGATGATCTCTCCTATGAGGAGCAGCCAGTAAAGATTCTGAATCGGAGAGATAAGGTCCTACGCAACAAGACAACCCATCTTGTCAAAGTGCTGTGGAGGAACCATAAGTTTGAGGAAGCAACTTGGGAACCATAAGAGGCAATGAAGGAGAAATACCCTCACCTGTTTGTGTAAAGTGAAATTTTGAGGGCGAAATTTCTTAAGGGGGGAAGAATATAACGACCCAAATTTTTTCAATGGAAATTCCCTTCTTATAAATATTTCATAAAATAACATGAAAACACAACAAAATGAACTACTAAGTGATAATTAACCTTTAAACATAAGTTTGTCACTTCCATGTTTGGAATTTGGAAAATCCGACATTCACGATTGTGTTCAAGATGATTTTTAGAGTCTAATGAAACAAAAATAATTTTTGGTGAATAGTAACCTACCCTTATGAATAGTAACCTACCCTTATTAATATTAATATGACCCTTATGAATAGTAAATAAGAGTAACATTACCTATGAATAATAAAATAAAATTTAGACATCTTAGAAAGTGACAATTTGACCTTAGTAAACGTTTTTGGTATTTTATAAGTCATAAATAATTAATTATAATTAATTAATTAATTTAAAAGAATATTTATTTCCCTGAAATGTATTCATAAATTATTTAATCAATGTTTAATAGTTTTTAGATAATGTTATGAGACCCTATGTAATTTTTTAAAGAACTATAAAATCAGTTTTAATCTTAAAAACTGTTTTTTATGTAAATTATGATTTTAATTGAATATTAAATTAATAATATTTAGAAAATTATTTTTGAAAAATGGAATTCATTTTTGGATTCTACACGTCGAAAAATGGTTGGGGTAAATTTTTGGGATTTTTCTGAGATACTTGAATTTTTGATGAATAGTAGAATCAGATAATTCACAATAAATGCTAAATAATGTATTAATTGAGTCATCGATGATGTTATGATAATTTAAGCCCACTTGGTTCTGGATTACATTATAAAATTACTATTCTTGGTCATTCAAGACTCACTATTCCTTGTCTTAGGTGAAATTAATAAACTAATCAATTTTATATTAAGGAAACCCCTCTCCCCTCCACTATAAAAGCCACCCTTCACTCCCTCATTTCCTCACACCTCTCAAGATCCAAGCCTTCTCTAAACACTGCCCAAACATCTTCCCTAGCACCTCCCCCACGTCCAAAAGCTTCTGGTCTCATCAAAAGACCAATACTATCTTCCTTAAGGAGGATCTCAAGAGGAAGATTTAAGAGGTAATTTCCTTCCCTCTTCTCCTTTAATTTCCTTTCAAGTTCAAGTTCCTTTCTTGATCTCTCCCCACCTATCTTCATCCAAATTGTTTTTTAACTCCAGTATTATACATATACTGTAATTTTATGATTATAATGGGATATTATATCACCCCACACCTTTTCCCTCTTCCTTTTATTTCATTAAAGAGAACGTTGTTCATGAGGTGTTAATTTATCACCTTCAAAAAATGACATGCTCTCTTTTTCCATTTCTACCTTCAGATCTGTTAATGAAACCATTTTTATGGTTGAACCAGAATATTTTATATGTATTATGTTCTATTTTAAGTTCTGGAAATAACCTATGGCCATATTACTAAGTTAAAAGTTAAAACAAGTTCGTTGTGATCCAAAAACCGCTCAAATTAACCCAAATAACCATCATTAAATTCTTATCTAATGATTCATCCACATGGATATAATATAATTCATTATAAAATTATTAAATCTACTGTAATATCATTAATAACATGTAATATCAGTTCTGGATGTTTACCCATGATCTACCCAAAATTCAATTTAAGAATACAAGTGAACCACTCAAGAAAACCATAAAAATGAACATCCCCAAACAATGTTTTTTAAACTCTATAAGTCATCCAAAGGAACATAATATGACATAATGAAACCAGAATGAACCCTATTAATGTATAAATTGTTCTGGATTTCTAATTAATGAATATAATGTCATTATACAGGACATTAAAGAGAAGGAGGCATTCGGGTACAAGGTAAGGGGAAATCTTGAACCCAATTTTCTTCCTTCGGGTTCTCCCTATTTCACTCCATTTTTGATATGGTTACTCCTCAAAGATAATTTTTTCATAATTTCCTTTAATTTTATGGGATATACATGTTTTTAACTGGTTTTTATGTCCATCAAAATTTTTTCCAAAAGAACTCTTCCTCTCATTCAAGGTTGATGGTTCTTGTATCAAGTATGTTGTTCCCTCTTTCTTTTGGGAACCCAAAGCTTATGAATGTGTTATTATGAGATGAAACCCATTAATTTCCATGGGTTATTTATGTACATGTTTGATATGTTTTCTATGTGGAAATCATGATAATGATAATGTTATGATGTGACGGGTGCACCCGGAATTATATAGCGCAATATGAATGTTTAAATGTGACGGGTGCACCCAGAATTATATAGCGCTCCAATGCATTGGGTAAAGTGATGAATCTAATGAGTAAATGTGAAATGATGTGTGAACAAGATACTATCTTGGTTCACAAGTATGTGTGGTAGTTAACCACTAAGACATGATGTTTCATTTTTATGCATTGCCACATTTCAAGTCTTCTATTTATGCTCATCTCATGTTCATGATCTTTTGCCTATGTTATGATTATGCTCACCCCATGATATATTGTTCTTATCTATCCTATTACTGGGATTTTAGCTCACCCATTCTGATGTATATCCTCAGGTGGCTACATGTACTAAAGAGAGGACAAGTTCCAATAAGAAGAAATAGAAGAAGAAATTAAATGAATGTTTATGCTTGAAGTTGCATTTGTTATGTATGGTCCTATTTTTCCCAAGAAACTAATCCTTTGGATCCTCTATGTGTAATACTATTATGTTGTTTATCTTTAAAATGATTTAATAGTAATGTAAGAAAAGGCCGGGTCGCTATATGAACAGTCATCTAGAGATTTGTTTCATGATTTTAGTGATTCTTTGCTACTTCTGAATAATTGTTTTAAATATGAGGGGGGATCTGTATGCACCGTCTTTTTTAGAGAGGTGTTCATGGGTCTTTTGATAAATTTCCAAGGCATCATGATTTTTTAGGAAGGTTTGTTTAGTCTTTTGGTCCCCTGGTCTGGTTCTTTGAGGCCACTATCTCTGTTTTCTGAGCCCTTATCTTCTTCATCCTCTGCCACGATTGAGTTTGGTGATAACGTTGCCTCCACAGGTGTTTGTAAGGACTCACACAGGGGAGTAACATTAGAGGATGACAAGTTAAGGCATAGGCCTTATCCTCTTGAGATTTCTTTTCCTCAAGATGTTTTGATACCTCCAGTATATAAGAATTGTGATGACCATTTATCATTGAGAAATATGAGGAAGGATTCTAGGAGATTTCGTTCTGTCTCGACCTCTCCTGTTAAGTCTATATATTCTTCAGAGAATGGATTTTGCACTAGATCGAGGATTCGTTATATAAAGGAGTATCTAGCCTCTAAGTCTAGTCCGACCAAGATGCCTGGGGCCAAAGCCAGGCATAAATTGATCTAATGTTTCCAATTATTATTTGGAACACCTGTGGCATTGGTGCTCGGGTGAAATATGATTTCTTGGAAAGGGAAATCAAGAAGTATAAATTGTGTGTTACTGCTATTCTTGAGCATAAACAAAGTCCGAGTAAGATTAAGGAATTTTCTCATAAACTCAGAATGCATACATGCATGCATGCTAAACCGGAGAATCATCACATTTGGGTTTTCTGGAATAAAGATGTGTTTGTGGATCTGGTTAAGGCTGGTGATCAATATATTACAGTAAATGCCATCACCGATGTGGAGTTGGTTTTTGTGTCCTTTATATATGGTAGCTGTGATGTTCAAAAGAGAGAGAGATTATGGCAGGATCTGAATAGTTTTGATCCGGAGGGACATCTGTGGATTGTTGGTGGGTATTTTAACATAATTGCTAATCCTATAGAAAATAAAGGGATGGGCGCGTTTCCTCATGTGGCTAGCATGAATTTTGTCCAGTTTATGTCCGGGAAAGGGCTTCTTGATATGGGTTATTCTAGGGATGTTTTCACTTGGTGTAACAGCAGGAAAGGCATTCGGCGTTGCTGAATCCATCTTGATCGTTGCTTAACTAATGTTCATGCTGTTTCTAGGTTCACTAATGCTAAGGTGGACCATCTTGTCCATGGAATTTCAGATCATTCACCTTTTCTTGTGTCATTATCCTACAGGCAGGCTGGTAATGAACGTTTTCATTTTTATGATTACTGGAATGGTATGCAAGATTATCATCGGATTGTCAGGGACTATTGGAAGGAACCAGTCCAAGCCCATTCTTGGGTGGAAATTCATAATAAGTTGAAATATCTTAAACATAAGATTCATTACTGGGTGAAAGATCTCCCGCCTATTGACCAAGACCTCAAACATCTTAAACAGGAGGTTGAGCATATGGAAAAAATTCTGGAAGATAGATGGGATGACACGATCTTTAAGGATCTTTCTTGTAAGAAAAACTTCATGGAAAACCTTATTCTTAAACATGAACGTATTGATCGTGAAAGAGCTAGGGTGAAATGGCTTCATGAAAGAGATAGAAACTCGGAATATTTCCATGCATGTATTAAGGAACGCAGAAGGGTTGTTAAGCCGAATATCCTTCTTGAAGATGATTATTTCTCGGATGACAGAAATGTGGTTGGTAATTTGGATTTCTATTTCTTCAAAAATTTACTTACTGATCCTAATCCAAATATGGTAGATGGATATCCTAGTGGGAATGCAGAGGTATTTAAGGAAATACCTAATATAATGTCTGTTCAGGACAATATTCTGCTAGAAGCTGTCCCTGATGAGAGAGAAATCTATAATGCTATGATGAAGCTTAAATAGGAGAGTGCTCCAGGTCCTCATGGTTTTCTAGGATCTTTCTATAGAGGATCTTGGGATGTGGTTAAGGCTAATATTATTTTGTCCATTCAAGATTTCTTTCATGGTGGTTCTATTCCAAGGGTTGTGGGTGATACTACTTTGGTAATGCTTCCTAAGATTGTTAATCCTTCTTCCATTCGGGATTATAGACCAGTGAGCATGTGTAATTTTACTTACAAAATTCTGTCAAGTATTATCAACTCACGACTGGCTCTGTATGTTCTGCAGTGGGTTTCCTTAGAACAACATGGGTTTGTTTAAGGTCGTTCTATTTAGGGAGCGGTTGCCTTGGAACATTAAATGATCCGTGATATTAACTTTAATTGTTATGGCTTAAACATGGATTTAAAACTTTATATGAATAAAGCTTATGATAGAATTGAATGAGGTTTTATAATCAGAGTGCTTAAGTGTATGAGTTTCTCCACATGGGCCACATATATTCTGTTTTGTTTCTTCAGCTCTTCCTGGATGGCAGTTTCTTTTATGGGATAAACTTATGGTTTTTTCAAGGCTACTCGTGGGCTCAGACAAGGAGATCCCATCTCCCCTACTCTTTTTATTCTCATGCAAGATACTCTTAGTCGCCTCATTAATAAGAACATATCTACAGGTATCCTTCTCCCTTATCGAAGGAAAATGAATCAACCGACAATATCTCACTTGATGTTTGCATATGATACCTTGATATTTATCAATGCCAGTGCTAGATCAGTTGGGGGACTTATTAAAATTCTGGATAAATATAGTTACTGGAGTGGACAAATTATCAACAGAGACAAAAGTAATCGGTATATTTATGACAAATGTGGAGATATGAAAGTTTATTCTTTATCTAGAATGCTGAATATACAGAGGGGTTCTTTCCCCTTGAATTATATTAGGTCTCCTATTTCTCCAGGCCATATTAGATACATATATTTTGATGGCATTTTGAACAAAATTACGAACCGTGTTCTTAATTGAAAAAATCGTTATCTATCCTTTGGTGGCAGGATTGCTTTAATCAATAGTGTTTTATTGGCTATGCCTATTCTTGTTCTTTCCGCAATCAAATTGCCTAATGGGGTTCTAAATAATATTGAAAAAATATTGGCTGATTTCATATGGGATACTCTTTCTGAGGGGAAACATCACTGGAATTCGTGGGAGAGTTTGGCAAGACCTGTTTAGGATGGTGGCATTAATGTTAGGAATATAACAGATGTTGTTCACTACATGCATGAAAAAATTGAATGGGAGGTAGTGGAGGAACATAATCTTTGGGAAAAAATTATGTCTTTTTAAGGAAGGGGTTATTTGGAAGATAGTAATTTTTTTTTCTCCTTTCTGGTCTTTGGTCCGTAACATTATTCCTACCATTTAGTAGCACTCTAGATGGATTATTGGGAAAGGGGATATTTCTTTTTTGTATCACAATTGGGCAGGTTCTAGTGTTGGTTTTTCGAACTGTCCAGGGCCTTCTATTTCCTTTATAGAGGCAAATATGCATCTGAGTTTCACTAATTACATTTTAAATAAAGATTAAAGGGAGGTGTTTGATATTATTGAGTTGAATTTGGATCCAGACAGATGTGTTTTCACTACTTCAAATTCAGGTTTGTTTTCTGCAAAAGACTTTCGTAGGATCATTCATTCACAGGAGCAACAAGACACATGGAATAATGTGTTATGGTGCAACAAAATTCCTTATAAATTCAGTTTTTTAATATGTAGGATTAGAAATTAGTCCATACCTACAGATGATAATGTGAGAAGGATGGGTATTAATATGGTCTTTAAATGTCATTGCTGCATAAATCATAAGGACAAGGATTCTAACCATCTCTTTTTTGAAGGAGAATGGGCTATGGATGTCTGGTCTTGTTTTGAAGGATTTACTGGTCTTTTTTCTGCAAATCTACTCAGTGCTCCTTTCCTAGAAAGATGGTTCTATGGTCTGAATGGTGGAAATCCAGAAAAAATGGCTAGGGCACTGATTCTGAATGTGGGTTGCTGGTGTATCTGGAAAGCTATAAATAAAGCCAGATTTGAGGTTTTTGTTTCTACAGGAAGATATGTTGTCACAAGAACCAAGTGACTCCTGTCTGATTTGGTCGGTGGTTACAATGAATGGATCCATGCCTCCTCTCTGAGAAACATACATGTGAGTGTGCCTTTAATTCAGAATACTAGTTCTGTTTTAAGAGGAAATTGGGTCTGTTGGTCTACTCCGAAAGTGGGTTACAAACGTAATTTTGACGGTTCTTGTATTTTGGGGATTATGCATGGTGGAGGGGTAGTCCGTGATTTTAAAGGGAGTTTTCTTCTTGCTTTTAGCGCTTATTATGGTAAAGGGAACTCAATTCAAGAAGAGGCTAATGCGATGTTCACTGGCCTTAAATTGTGTGGCCAGAAAAGCTTTATTCTTGAGAAAATTGAAACTGATTCCAGAATTATTCATGATTCTATGCATGGTTTTATACCCACTCCTTGGTCGGTTGAATATATAATCAGGAAATGTAAGGGAATCATCAACAAAAACACTCAGGTTGTTCATACGTGACGTGAGGGAAATAAAGTAGCAGATCATCTTGCTTCCATGGTGGTGGAAGACCAAGGGAGGAATGTTACCTATTTCTCCAGAATTCTTCAATTGAAACCGGAGGGGATTGAACTGATTATAGGAGATCAACTCGGTCTCCATTATTTTCGGCCTACTTAGGTTTGTTTTTTGGACTTTCCCATGGTCCTGTCTTGTTTTGTGATTTTTCCAGTTAATAAAAAAATGCAGTTTGTGTGTGCCTAGAAGTAAATACACCATCACATTGTATTACGACAATACTATAATAGTGGATCTCACATAGGATCCAAGGTCACATCAAATGAAGAAGCATATACTTTGGAAGTATCACCTATTGAGGGATTTTTATTAGTGTGGTGAGGTTAATATGAGAAGATTTTCCATGAAGGAAATCATGGAGGATCCCTTGACTAAAGCTTAATCTCTACAGAATCATGAATATCATATGAGAGCTAGTGGACTGAAGGTCGTTAGAAGTTGGATTTAGTGAAAGTGGGAGTATTTTGGAGCTGGTTCCATAGAACCAAATTTTATATACTTTATGGTTACTAGTATTCATTATTTTGAATATTAATAAATTTCTTATCACATCATTATTATTATTCTACATGGCATTGTATGTGATAATTTCTTAAGTGTAACTGTCACATTGAAAGGTCATAACAGTTCCCTATTATGATTAGAATCTAGAAGTGAAATAATTTTTTAAATATATTTTATATAGAAATATTATATAATTTTATAGGAAACAAATGATACATACTATTAGGGGTAGATACTCATAGTAATTTAAAATAATCTCTTATCATATAAGCCTATAATAATCTTTAGCATGGGATATTATGAGAAGATGACCCACCAATAAGAAATATACATTTATATATATCATTAGATGTCCCTATCCATGGACATGTGTAATGATCCTTTGACATTAATATTATTACTAATACATATTATGGGTCTTTTAATTTAATGTACTAATGAAAACTGTGATGAAATATACTCACAGTGAGGTAGGATATGTTGGATGTGTTATAAGTAATATTCATTAATGAATAATCCAAGAAAGGATTTTTCTCATCCCAGTTTAGTGGAAGTTGATATCTCATGCTATTTGATGGGAATTAAACTTACTAATTAAGTCCATGTACAAGGATTTTTTGGGAAGTTTATTTATAGAAAGTCAAATAAAGATTCATCGAGAACATAGGTAGATGAAACTAGTATACAACCTTCTTGATTAGAGATATTGAGATAAAGGAATTATATTACACAATGTATGTTTATAGGAGGTTGTATATTATTGCAACATTAACTTATTTCTCTATGGGATCTATGGTGTGTTGCTAGATTTTAACCTTGGACTTTAGGCGGTAACCAAATTCCACTGAGAAGGGGTCCCAGAGGGTCACACACTAAGTATATTCAAAACCTCAATTAAATTCTATAATAATTTAACATGTTGGATAAATATTTTTCCCATATATGGTTTAATACTTATTCATGTTAGTTTTATTTAAAATATTAAATGATTATTTATTTAAGAGAATATTCATGCGAGTTTAATATTTTATCAATATTTATTCATTGGGTAATTATTTATTTAATTATTTGACTATATAATATTTATTTATTATGGTTTATTCACAATATAAAAAGTATTTATTTATTTGGTTATTTGAATATTTAATAAAAATTTATTCAATGGTTTTGGGAATATAATATTTATTTATTTATTAGAGAATAATGTAGTGATATTCATTTAATTAAATAAATAGTCATTATTCAAGGTCCAATAAATATTGAGTTGGATTAGCAGACCGAGTTTAATGATATGATGAGAAATGTCATATTTAATATTATTTGAATAAATATTAATTTATTTATTCAAGAAAATAATATTTATTTTATTTTTGAGTTTAACATGTGTCAATTAAATAATAATAATTCTATTATTATTTAGACACGGGGTTCATCGGGTATTAAGAAAATAATAAGGGCCCTTTTGTAATTATTATTTTTTAATCCTAGTTATATTCAAACTTGGTTATAACAATTTATAAAACCCTATCCACATTCAAATCATTGTGCACAATGAGTTATCGAGAAGATTCTCTTAATCCCTAGAGAGATTTTGTAATCTCCTAACCTGGGTTCCACACACCGATTCCCCGATCCAGTCTATTATACGACCTTAGGTGTGCCTCCCCATATGCCAGAGGCTGTCAAGTTGCAGTGAGGGTATAATATTGATCATGGTGAGACTATACCCTCTTTATCAATGTATCATAAAAGAGGAAGTAAATAAACAATAGCCAAAATTATTCCAGTATCACATGACAATCAAAATTGAATACAATATCAAAACTAAAATAGTAGATATGTAATTCCAAAATAAGTGTCAAATGTCTAATGAAAAACCAAAATAAATACACACTAAAAACTATAAGAGGGTCCCGATACCAAGTCTAATTCCATCATCCATACTCCATCCCTGAATCAGCCATCTAACATAGGACTCTTTCCCTTATCAAGTATTGAAATCATGAAGTATTTTCGGGTACCAATCGGTCAGCCTAAGTAGGGCGTGATTATAACTTAGTAGGCCACCACCAATGACATCTAAAATAATATCCAGTCAATAACAGTGTATGAAGTTGTATAAAAATAAAGTGAAATTCATAAGTAAATAGTTATCACATTTTAAATTTTTCTTTAATTAACCACATAATTCCTTAGGTTCACGAAGACACTCAAACCTACAATACCTGCTTTGGCCCATGAAAGAGTATGAACTATCCCTAAGGGATTATACATATAAAAATACCATGATTATCAATTAACATTTCAATTCAATCCATATTTCGGCCAATTGGAACCATAGTCCAATGCCAACATTTTGGGCCTAGAATACCATGTCTAGCACCCCGTGGGTATTTGAAGGATAAGTCTATGTTCCATAACTCATTTATCACTATGGAATTATGAAGCATCAGTCCATGTACCACACACATATATCATTCAATCACATATGGGATTTTTAAGCATCAGTCCATGTCCCACACACGTATATCAAAAAATCATAAGTATCATAATATCACACATATCACAATTTCATAAACATAAAGGTTAAGTATCATTAAACTTATTTTAAAACATTCTCATCATGGGGTATTAATTCAATTTTTAATTCAATATTGGTTCATCACTTTAATCACATGAAAAAATATAACCAATTAACCATTAAAACATTTAAGTTAAGCTATAAATCATAAAATTCTCATTTTTAATTAATTATTAATTAAATTAATTGACCAATTAAACAATCCAAATATCCCATTGATTTCACAATCACAATATTCCATTAATTAATTGACTAATTATTTAATCCAATTCCACCAATTTCAATTGTCCCAATTTAACCCAAATCATTATCACATTGAAATTAAATTAAATTGATTCAATCATCAATGCAATTTCCCAATCATGGAAGTTGAAATTGCACAATTACAGATACATAATTAAATTAATAATATGGGATTTGTAATTTAGACCACCTACATCAATATTGATGGTTAACAATCAGTAATGAAAATCACCAATTTAAGTAGAACAATGAATATCATGACGAAGAACAAGATCTAGATATGAAATCCTAGATCCAATATCAAATAGATTAGATCTATCAAAACCTAGATCTTGATCCATTGACAATGTAGAAAAACCATTTTAAGGATGAGGGAAAGACAAGAGAGATTGGGGAAACTAATTGAGATTAGTTACATTACTAGGATAGGTTCAGATATTCAATCAGGGATTCAGTTCATTAAGAATGGAGGTTATAATTCCTTACAATCCATCCAGAAACCTCCAAAAATTATATAAAACATTTAGGGCCTAGTTGGGTCAACTTAGGGTGAAGTCTTGGGGGTTCAAGAATCTTTAATCTAATTTCGGGGGGGTTTAATTTCACACTAACATAGTTTCCTATACAGGGAACACGAGTTTCCCTAGCCATGTGCCTAACTATTATCCTCACATAGGGGTATCTCACATTTACTAATAAGATATAAAAAAGTTTGAAAAAACATGAACTAACCATGAAAATCTCATCAGTTTGGGTTCACATGGTTTTCTGTCCAGGGTTTATGGTTTGGAAAAACTGTGTGCCAATTGTTTAGTACCCCACTTCCTTCCAAAATTCTCTAATTTCACCCAAAAATCCCCCAAGGTAAAACCCAAACAAGATATACTTAAAACAAGGAAAAAGAGTACCTATAAAAGAGATCGATACATCTCCATAAAAGGTCATTATCTTACAATATCCCCACCTTATAACAGCCCGTCCTTGAGCTGTACTCCCAAGAATCACTAAGATTATGAGTCAAAAATGTCGGGCTATTGAGTCCTCATATCTGCTTCTCTCTCCCATGTTTCCTCATAAACACTACCATGTTTCCAAAATACAAGATCTATCAGCACAATTTTCCCCACAACACTTTCTCACTATAATCCACAACATGTATCAGATGCTTCTCAAAGGATACATCAGTCTTAATCTTAACATCATCCTCATCGATCACATGATAAGGGTCAGGGTGATACTATAAAATTCATGACACATGAAAAATGTTATGCATATAACTATACCTTTGTGGAAGATCCAATTAGTATTCCATCTTCCCGATTATCTCCACAACCTCAAATGGTCCAACAAACTTGGGAAATAACTTGAAATACCTCCAAATCCTATGATGACCCAATCTAGGAAAAACCCAAAGGAATATACGATCACCCTCTATAAACTCTAGGGGTTTTGACATCTATAAGTATACAACTATTGTCTACTATAAGCCATTGCCATACATTTATGAATCCACTGAAACTGCACTAATGTCTCCTGCATGAGACTCAGTCTTAATAGCTTTGACTCACCAGCCTCCATTCAACATATAGGTGATCTGAATGGCCTACCATAAAGTGCCTTATATGGTTCCATCTGAATAGCTTCCTGATAAATATTATTATAGGTGAACTCCACCAATGATAGATGATTCTCCCAAGACCCACCAAAGTCTAGAACACATAGACAAATCATATCCTCAATCACTTGTATAGTACATTCTGACTTCCCATCTATCTGTGGGTGAAAAGCTATACTTAGTAAAACCTATATACCAAGCACCTTCTACAAACCCTTCTAGAATCAAGAAGTAAAACATGAGTCATTGTATTAAATGATGCTTTGTGGAACCCCATACATATATAATATCTTCCAAATGTAAAAATCTCCCAACTGATCCACTGAAAAAGTATCATGTATATGAAAGAAAAGTGCTACCTTAGTCAATTGGTCCAAAATCACCAAAATAGTGTCATTATTCTGAGGCGTCATTGGGAGACCCACTACAAAGTCTATGGCAACTTCATCCCACTTTTATTATGGAATAGGCAATGACTGTAGTAAAACACCAAGTCGTTGATGCTCAGCCTTCACCTATTGACAGGTGTAGCATCATGTCACGAAACCTGCTATTTCCTTTTTCATGACTGACCACCAATACTATCATCATAGGTCACGATAAATTTTGGTCATACCTAGATTCAACTCCCACTTTGAGGCATTAAATTCATGCTTTATCTCTTCTTGCACACTCATAGGTAGAAAAATACTATTCCTGAAATAAATGATCTTTTCATCATCTATAGTCCAATTGGAAGGTGACTTCTCACCTTCAAGGATTTATCTCAAAGACAATCAATTCAGATCCTCATATTGTCTCTCCCTAATATGGATCAAAGGGGTATAATCCACTAAAACTGATATGAGATTCATCTACTTCTAGCCCTATTGAACCACAACACGCATCTCAGCTAATATGGTCATCATTTTCCACTCATAACTAAAACCCATAACTACTTAAGTCTTAGTTTTACCACTCAAAGAATAAACCACACTATTCCCCTTCCTAGTCATATACGCCATATCAAAGTCGAATGAACATATATACTCAACCCATCTCTACTACTAGAGGTTAAAATCACAATGTGAAAATATGTACTTTAAGATCGTGTGATCAACATACATGGTGAACTTTTCACTCAACAGATAATGTCACCAACACTTCAAAGCATAAACAACTGTAGCTAATTCAAGGTCATGTATAGGGTAGTTTCATTTACATGGCCTTTGTAACATCCCAAATTGGGTTCTAATTAACCCGTGCCCCAATCCAGTGGGTTACATTGCCTTAGATCACCTCCCCCATATTTCAGAGCCTGTCGACTAGCAGCGAGGGTGTAAAGGTGGTATGGTGGGGAGGCTATACCCTCATATTAGTGTAGAAAATAGATATAATCAACAATAAACATAAGTGAATGATCATACAATTAGAAAAATAAAAAAACTATAGAAACGTAAACAAATAACAATAGAAGACTGAATACACTGAAAAACTGAGTATAAGAACGAAAGACTCTATGGCAGTGTTTAATACATGATTCATGGAATTATGTAATAAAAAAATAACAAAGTAAACTAGCATAAAGTCATGCTATATAGAAAGTGAAAAATAAAAAAAAATATGCTCCATGGAATATCAAGCACATGCTCAATCCTCTTCTCCTAATCTCCATCTAAATCAATACATATTAACAACCCATAGTAGGGCCTTTTTCCTTATTCATATCTTCAACAATATAATATTATTGGGTACCAAAGGAATCCCAAGTAGGGTATGAGATAGAATCTCAATAAGCCACCACCAATGGTTTCCAAATTTAATTCAAGTAGTACTCGTAACTAAATAGTGTGAAATTAATATGGAATAAGTAAACCAATACTAAAATAAATAACAAGAACACTCAGTTTTTGGAAAGACACCTGATGGATCTAAATGCTTCATCTCATTGCCAAAATGAATGTATGAACTTTCACTATATATATAGTATAATTTTATATTTCATCCACCTATATGATCCAAGTGAGTTCTGGAACCTAATGTTCATATACCTAGAATACTAGTTCTAGGTTTACCGGGACGTAATACATAGACATCCATCACCAGTCTAACGAGCCTAAAAGATCCAATTATAGGGTACATGCCCCATATCCTAACAGAGTGAGAGATTCCATATTACATAACTCGGGATGGAGAGTTTATGTTCCATAGTAACACTCTAAGATGGAACATGGAACTCAAAATCCCACCGCCCATATAGTAGCATTGGTGTGAGATTCCATACTCAACATCGATGGAAGGAAGTGTGGTTACCCTTTCAGCTCATAACCCCTTACCATCTCAAACAACCTCTACAAAGGTGTGTAATATGTATAAATAGAATGGTGAATTACCACCCATACATTTCATTTCACATAATCCATATGTATATAAAAGAGGCATATTCTTTCATTACATAATACATAAGGCAAACATCTTATGCATTTCAATTTAAAAATTATCAAAAGAATGATCACATATATAATTTTATTCATGAGGAAAATATCTCTCATGAATGTCATTACCCATATTCAATTCCATTTAAACATTTTAATTGATATAATGCATTTCATAAGCATAACCAGAAGGCATGGTTTAACCATCCTATATATATATATGTCAATACCATTTAATTTATTTCAAGGAAAATAAATCCATCAAGTGCGAGCCATCCTATACAAGCCAACTTATTCAATTTTTCTAAGAATGGAAAGTTCACTTATAAGGCACAAGTTTCATAGGAAATTTTTCATGGTCATTTTATTTAAATAATTCCACTATCTCATTTAATCAATCCTATACAAGCCAACTTAATTAATTTGCACAAGGCAACACAAATTGTAAGCCTCAAAGGTCATGGAAAGTGTCATGGAAACAAGGAAATTTTCCATTTTGTAAATTCCAATTTTAATAGGACCAAAAACCTATGAGGTGTCTTGGAATCAATGAATTACACATAAGTTAAGGGAAATTTCATTTATAAACTAAGACAAAGGCTATGTTGAGTTCCAAGAAAAATGAACCAATTGGCCAAAATGGCCAATTTTCCTTAACACACCCATGGGGTGGCCATATGTGGTATGTGTGATCCCTAAAACACTAAACAAGAACTATTTAACATGTATCAAGGCACTAGAGTTATATATACATAAAGGAACCAATGTAATTGAGATTCTAGAAAAAATCCGGCATAGGGCATGATGGGAAATAATTATGAAATGATGAAAACAGGAAAAGAATGTGACCACCCACCTCTTGGATGTTGAAGACACCTCGCTCAATATCAGCCTTAGATTTGGAGTAGGTTGGAAGAGATATGAGAAAAAGTACACCACCTTGAAAATAGAACATATGATCCTTCATCCAAATAGAAAAATAGATTCAAATAAATACTTATATAAGAAGGGTGATTGAGTTTAGCCTTACATTGAGCTATCCAATGATTCCTTTGGATCTTGAATTGGTTTATAGATGAAGGAGTTATAGATGAATCAATATTAGGAGATTTTGAGATCGTAGAGAGGAGAAACCCACTAGTTTGGACATTGGAGGAAGAAGAAAAAGGGATCAAGGATTTAACTTTAAGTTGGGGAAAAAATAGTCATTTCAGCCCAAAAATAGAGGTTGCATGATTTGGGTGCACAATTTGAAAACCTTGCACAAACCGTGCACTAGAAATCTATATGAAATCTAAAATAGGATATACGAATATAAACCTCATCCCACACAGTTATAGATAAACCATGTGGCCTACATTTTCCCTTATCTATATCTACATAGGAGTGCACCCTAGTCATATGGTTTCAGAAAAACCATGCGTCCTGGTCTGTTTTCCCTTTTTCAGAGCTTCGGGCTCCGAATGAGCCTCAGACACTCCCGTGACCTATGTCACTTGATTAAAAATTGTTATTAGGTCCATATAAGGTATTAAAATTTTAAAACTAATGATCCATACCTTTTTTGAAAAGACGTGTCGTTACAACCTCTCCTCCTTAAAGCAACTTGTCCCCAAGTTGGCCTTCTAAGGGTAAAGAGGTACTGTTAGAAAAGAGTTTCAACCACTGAGATCGTATATCAGCTTCATGCTCCTAAGTCATTTCATGTATTTAGCTATGCTTCCATAACACCCATACAAGATGAATGGACCTGCCTTAGAGTGTATTCTTTCTTCGATCAACTATACACACCGAATACTCCTCAAAGGACACATCCGTATCCTATTAAACCTCATTAGGATGAAAGATGTGTGACAATTTTGGATAGTATTGGTGAAGCTAAGATACATGAAAGACATCATGCATGGACCGATACCTCTGAGGAAGTCCTAATTGGTAATCCACTAGTCTATTCTATTTCACAATATCAAAGGGTCTAATAAACCTTGGTGAAATATTACCCTAATTCCGAATATGTCTATTCCCTAAACTAGGTAAGGCTCATAAGAAAACCCGATCTCTGACCTTGAACCCAAGAGGTCTCTAGTGTATTTTGGTATAAAACTGTTGTCTAGACTGAGCTATCAACATACTATTTCTGATCAATTGGACCTACTCTATAGTCTCTTACATAAGACGAGGCCCAAGAAATTATTCCTCCCCTACCTCTAGCCAGCACAGAGGTGAGTGGTAAGGCCTACCATATAAAGCTTCATAAGGAACCATCCCAATGGTAGCTTGAAAGCTGTTATTATAAGAGAACTCAACTAGAGGACTATTTTTCTCCCAAGAACCTCCATAGTCAAGGATACATGCATGAAGCATGTACTCTATCACCTAAATTTTATGCTCCATCTGTCTATCTATCTGCAGGTGATAGGCCGTGCTCAAAAGTACATGCATGCCTAAGGAATTTTGCAACCCCTTCTAGAATCATGACATGAAATGATCATCTCTATAAGAAATGATAGAACAAGGAACTACATGAAGATGTACAACCTATATGATGTATAACATCCTTAGATCATCTACCGAGAAGGTCTCTCACATAGGTAAGAAGTGTGTGACCTTCATCAGATGATTAATGAAAAACCACATTGTATCATTTCCTTGACGTGATTTGGGTTGAAAAGTCACAAATTCCATCGAAATGTCATCCCATTTCCACTCAAGAATGGATAACGACTAAAAAATCCCCACCAGACACTGATTCTCTACTTTAACCTGCTGGCAGGTGGAGCACCTAGTGATAAAGCTAAAAATATCATGTTTCATGCTAGGACACCAATATTGGTGACATAAGTCTCGATACATTTTGGTGACACTAGGGTGAACCACCCATGATGAGGCATGTAATTACCACATAATCTCTTGTCTAATGTCTGTTGGGACCCACACACGACCACAAAATAATAATATATTGTATCTATCCACTTTCCAACCTAAATATGTATCATCATCAGAAATGCCTTCCCTCAGGACAAGGCCTTCACGATTAGATATCTGTCTTGAACTTAGCTATTCCAGAAGAGTAGAAGTCACTACCAAGGATGAGATGATAGTCTGAACATGGTCCTCTTGAACCTCAACATGAATCTATGAGAATAAGACCATAAGCTTCCATTCATCACTGGATTTCTATACCACCTGTATCTGAGTCTTTCAGATCAGATCATTAGCTCCTAAATTCCCCTTCCTAGGCATGTCAGAAATCTCAAAATCAAACAATATCAAGTACTCAACCCATCTACATTTCCTGAGATTCAGATCCCACTATATAAAAATGTATTTGAGGATTTTGTGATCAATGAATACTGCAAAAAAATCTCCCAGAAGATAGTGTCACCAACAGTGCAAGGCATGACCAAAAAAATGAGCTTAAGGTCATGAGTCGGGTAATTCCACTCATTTGGCCTCAACTTATGAGACCTGTATGCAACTAATCACACTTCCTACATCATAAAATATCCAAGAATGATACCTGGTGAAACAAAATATATAGTATAACTCCTTCCTGGCTCTAAAATAATCAATATCAACATTGAAGTTAGTTTTCCCTTCAACTCTTGAAAGGATACTTCATAGGCTTCTGACCATATGAATTTCATGCCATTCCTTTTCAAGACCATAAGTGGTGATTCAAGGTGTGAGAAATCTTGGATGAATCATCTGTAATATCCTACAATCCCCAAGAAACTCTGAATGTCAAAGACGTTCTTGGGATTCTCCTAGGAAACTATATCTCTCACTTTCTCTGGGTAAACTTAAAATCCTAACTCTAAGATGATATGACCTAGGAAGTGGACTTTGTCGATCTAGAAGGGGCATTTACTGAGCTTAGCATAGAGATGATTCTCTCTCAGTATACTCATCACGATCTAAAGATGGGTTGCATGTTTGTTTCTGGAGAATTAATACACCAAGATATCATAAAAAAATAACCACAAATGAATCTAGATACGGGTGGAAAACCTAATTTATAAGAGATATTAAGATTGTAGGTGCATTCGTGAGTCCAAATGGCATAACCGGGTACTCCTATAGACCATACCTACTCCTAAAAGCTATGTGTGGTATGTATAAAGTCCTAACATGAACCCAATGATAGTACGACCTCCGATCTATCTTTGGAAACACTTTCCCCCTCAAATATGATCAAAATGATCATTCATTCTTGGAAAATTATACCAGTTATTGATCATAAGTTGATTCAACTGACGATAATTCATAAAGAGCCTAAGGGTACCATCTTAATTCTTAGAGAAAATGACTAATAGACCCCAAAGATAAGTGATGGGGTGTATAAAGCCTTTCGCCTCCAAATCCTCAAACTACTTCTTGAGCTCTAGAAGATCCTTTGGTGCCATTCTATATGGAGGAATGGTCACTGGTGCTTCTCATGGCACTAGCTCAATAGTAAAATCTACCTCTCGCATTGGAGATAGACCAGATAAGTCATCGGAAAAAAACATCTCTATAACACTCCATTATAGGAGAAAAAACAGTAGGTTTTAACCCCTGGTCATTGAGGAAAAGGATGACAATTTTATCTGTCACACTACCCAACCTATACTGCTCGGGTCTTGATCATGTAGCTTGAACATCCCATTCTCCATTATGCATGTGCGTAATACCCTCGGTTGATGTAAACTTCACCCTATGACTATATAAGTAAATATGAGATCTATAGGGAACTAGCCAGTCCATCCCCATGTTTACGTCAAAGCCCATCATATATAGGAAATATAGATCCCACAAAAAATGGTAACCACCTACCTCAAGGGGACAATCCTTACAATGTAAAACACCCTTTGAATAGATACATAGAGGTGTATCTAGTGTTATAACACCATGTAAGTGCTCAACATCGATGACCAAAGTCTTAGTGATTTACTTAGATATAAAATAGTGAGACACGCCTATATAAAACAAAGTAGACACTAAGGTAAAGGTTGATATAATAGTACCTCAAAATATAGATGGTCTGGTGCCCTACTCATTTGGTGTAGGCTCGACTATATGCTACTGGCATGTACCATAGGCCTGAGTCACTGCCTAACTTCCTTGAGCAAGTCCACTCTGTTGGAACTGAGAACTATAAGTCTAACTGCCTTGGCCTCAACCACCACCTCGTCCTGATTGACTAGTGGTATTCCTACTACCTACTTAACATGATCCTATTAGTCCAGCTTCTAATCGAGGAGTAGGTGCAGATCCCCACTCTCTAGGAACTAGAGGTAAAGTCTTAGAGTAACGCGGAAAATGCACCAACTATCCATAGCTTCTACACTCAACTATATCGTGTGGGTACTATGATTTAGCATGACCCTTATTTCCGCATTGGTGATAGATAAAAAATCTATCTGTATGAGGATCTTGACTGCTGCTACCTCCATGAGAAACCTCAAAGCACATCTTTCTCCCAGAAGATGAACCAATAGAAGACCTAGGTGCTGAACCACCCTTATTTTCACCATCAACTTCTCTCGTATTTCTCTCTATAATAAGTTCATGTTTGACGATTTCAGAAATGGTCATCAGTTTGAACACACTGAACTGTGACCAGATAGAATAAACCATCCCATCCTCGAATCACCTAGAGGTCATAAAATCATCTCCAGCTAGAGAAGAAGTGAAATACTGTAGCTTAGTGAAATAGGGTGATTATTCCATAAAAAACATGATCCCATGCTGTAGGTTCATGAATTATCTAGATCTACTAGCCCTCAGAGTTAGGGGAAATAAGTAGTCATAGAATACAGTATGAAAATCTTCCCAGACCACGTCTCTATGCCATTCTTCCTGGGTGATGACATCCCACTACCTCTTAGCTAAATCTCGAATCATATAAGCCACTAGATTGAACCTACAATATGGATTAATATCTAGATACTTGAATATAGATAAGATATACTTGATCCAAGATTTCCTAACATGTGGTCCTCCATCCCATGAGAAGGTGGGAGGATGTTTCTACTGAAATTAGTGTGTCATATATTCCATACTCAGGGTAGGTCGCACTACACCTTAAATATTCTAAAGTATACGCATCAAAACATATTGGAAATGGGCATTAGTGAACATCTCAGGTATAAGAAGAGGATCCACAAGTGGTTATATAGAAGGAATCACTGGTGGCTCATGGACCACCACCTCAAGAGTATGGTCTTCATCACCTTTAGGTCATACGATATAAGGACATCATGATGACATGAAAATACAACGATAAACACATGACTCAGAAGATATTTAAGAAATTTAGAATATTGCATTCAAGAAACTAGGATAGGTGCTAAAACTTTCCTATAGGAATGATCACACATCTCTGTCTACTTCAAAATACAGGTCTAGATGATAGAAAAAACCATAAAAGGCCATAAGAATATAGAAACACCCATTACCCACTAACAAGTCTATGTTAAGATCTATGTACCTCAATCACACACACACATATATATATATATATAATGGATGTTATCAATTTATAAGTCATAATCATTTTGAATTTGTGCTTGTTTAATATTTGAATCAATTAAAATGGTTGAATCAGATGTTTTTCCATTTTATGATCTATAAGGGACCATACTTCTTATGAACTAATCCATGGAATCCATTCAACTCACACCATTACATGTTCCAGCTCATGCAACCAATGGTCCAGAGCCCAACATGCCATAATTGACTACTTAAGGTGAATGATTTAACCTATTCAGGAAAACATTGTTAGGTTATGGAATACACTTTAAGTATCAATTATGTTATCCAATACCTATAAGAATTGTTAGCACAATTCAATAAATATCCACGGCACAAAAAATATGTAATAGGAAAATGCATGCTTAAAAAAATATGGAATGGAAAAAATGCATGGCCTATTAATCATACTGTGCCTATAGTGATGCGTGATCTAATGTAGAGCCCTCATTAAATTAGTATATAGTAAAGAAATCATAGTTTCAATGGAATTAATATTAATAACATTGTAAATCAAGTGTGTCACCTAATGGTGAAATGACATCAATAGTAATAGGCATAAATAGAATAAAAATTTTATTTTAGGAAACTTGAACTTTACCCCGAACATGGGTTTTTGACACCCAAGCATGACTTATGACCAAGTACCTAGTATTCTCAATATCCAACCTATTATCTTAAATTAGTAAGTTAATAAAGGGATCACTCTAATACAACTTTGTAACATACCGACTTGGGGTGCACTCAACTTGTGCCCTAAGCCTATAGGTTACATGGCCTCAAGAACACCTCCCCATATGCTAGAGGCTACCGAATAATAGTGAGGGTGTAAAGGTGATATGGTGGGGAGAGTATACCCTCATGTCAGAGTAGTATAAAAAATATAATCAATAGTAAACATTATCAAAATCTCATTCAATTAGACAAATACAAAAAACCATGGAAATATAATCAAATAATAATAGAAGAATGAATAAAATGAAAAACTGAGTATAATAACAAAATCCTATGTGGAAGTGTTTGATACAAAATTCATGGCATGATTTAATAAAAAAAGAAACAAATGAAACTAGCATACAGTCATGCTATAAAAATAGTTAAAAAAGAACAAAAAGATGATTCATATCAACTTGAGCACATGCTCAATCCTTTGATCCTAAGGTCTATATAAATAATATATATATTAATAACTTGTAGTAGGTCCTTTTAACTTATTTTTACTTGTAGAAATATAATCGTCTCGTGTACCAAAGGAAACCCAAGTAGAATGTGAGATAAAATTTCAGTAGGCCACCACCAATAGTTTCTATGTGTAATCAAATCTATTCTCATAACTAAAAAGTGTGAAGGTAATATAGAATAAGTAAACAAGTGCTAAAATAAATAACAAGACCGCTCAGGTTTCGGAAAGACACTTGATGACTCTACTTGCTTTGGCTCATTACCGGAAGGAATATATGAACTATCACTATATATATAGTATAATTATATATTTCATCCACCTATATGATCTAAGTGCGTGATGATGCCTAATGGACATATATCTAGAATACTAGTGCTGGGTAGACTAGGATGTAATGAACAAACATCTATCACTAGTCTAATGATCCTAAAATCTCTAACAATAGGGTACATTACCTATATCTTGATAGAGTGAGAGATACCATACTACATCACTTGTAATGGAGAGTGCGCGCACCATGGGAACACTCTAAGATGGAACATGTTTCTCATAATCCCATTTACTTATAATATCAGTGGTGTGAGATTCCATAATCAACACCGATGAAAGGAAATTCCATTACTCTTCTAGTTCATCACCCCTTAACATCGTAAAAAACCTCCATAAAGGTGTGTAATATGCACAACTCAAATGGGGAATTACCACCCATCCATTTCATTTCAGATAGCCTATATGTAGATAAAATAGGAATATTCCTTCATTAAATAATACATAAGTAAAAATATATCATGCATTTAAATTTAAACATCATAAAAAGCATGATCACATATATAATTTGATTCATGAGGGAAAGACCTCTCATGCATGTCATTATCTGTATTCAATTCCATTTAAAAATTTTAATTGATAAAATTAATTTCATAAGCATAAGTAGAAGTCATGGTTTAACTATCATATATATATATATATATATATATTTTAATACCATTTAATTCATTTCAAGGAAAAAAAAAATCCATCAAGTGTGAGTCATCCTATACAATCCAACTTATTCAATTTTCCTAAGCATGGAAAGTTCACTTATAAGGAACAAGTGTAAAAGGAAATGTGTCATGGTTATTTCATTTTAAGGATGCTTATATCTCATTTAATCCATTATATTCAAGCCAAATTAATTCATTTACACAAGGCAACACCAATTTTAAGGCTAAAAGGTCTAGGAAAGTGTCATGGAAACAAGGTAATTTACCATTTGAGAAATTCCAATTCTAAGAGGTCCAAACACCTATGTGGTGTCTTGGAATCAATTAATTACACATAGGTCAAGATAAATTTCATTTATAAACTAAGTTGAAGGATAAATTGATTTCAAAAAAAAAATGTACCAATAGGTTAAATGGCCAATTTCCTTGGCACATCCATGGGGTGTCCATATATAGTATGTGTGATCCCTAAAAAACTAAACAAGAATCAATTAACATGTATTAAGGCACTAGGTTCAGTTAGACATGAAGGAAAAAATGTAATTGAGATGATAGAAAAAATATGACATAGGGAATAATGGAAAATAGATACAAAATGATAAAACTTAATGGGAAAACAATGTGACCACCTACCTCTCGGCCATTGACAATGCCTCACTTGATATCAGTCTGATATTCAGAGTAGGTTGGAAGAGATCTAAGAAATAGTAAAATGCCTTGAAAACAGGGCATATGAGCCTGCATCCAAATAGAACAATGGATGTGAAGAAATACTTAGATAGGAAGGGTGAGTAAGGTTATCCTTACCCTGAGCTATCTAATGCTTCCATTGGATCTTGAATTGGGTTCTAGATGAAGGAGTTGTAGATGAATCAATATTGGGAGTGTTTAAGATCAAATAGAGGATAATCCCACTAGTTTGGATTCTAGAGTAATAAGAAAAAGGAATTAAGACTTTAACTTTAAGTTTGGGAAGAAATAGTCATTTCATCCCAAAAATAGGGGTCACATGGTTTAGGCACACAGTTTTCAAACCGTGCGTGAAACCTACGCTATGAATCTGTCTGAAATTTTTTATAGGAAACATGGATATGAAACTCATTCCACATGGTTTTAGACAAACTATATTTCCTATAGGTTCCTCTTTCTACAACCACATGAGCGTTCTCCTTGGGTTATATGGTTCTAAAAAAAATGTGCGGCCCAATATATATCCCTTTTTTAGACTTTCGATCTCTGAAAGAGCTCCAGACGCTCCCATAACCTCCATAACTTGATTATACATATTTATTAGGTCCATCTAGGGTATTAAAATTAAAAAACTAATGATTTGTACCTTCATTGAAAAGATGGTCCATTACAACCTCAACTGCCATAACCATACACCATAACTCAATCTCCCTGCATTAACACTACTCCAAGCCCGAAGAGGTGCTTCCAAATAGGAAAATTCCTGGGTGAAACTATGCTAATATCCTTATAACCATTGAAATATATGGATAAAGAAAACATTTTTGGGATTCTCCCAACAAACAACTTCCTGCACCTTCTCTGGTTCCACTGACACACCTTCCTATGAGATGATGAGACCTAAGAAGTGCACATGATCAATCAAAAAATGACACTTAGATATCTTGGCGTATATCCTATGATATCTTAGTGTACTCATGATGATGTAAATGTAACACCCGAGACTTTTATGAGAAATATTCTGTTTTTATGTTATATAAATCATCAAAGGAATATTTCACTACACACAACACTAGCTTGGCTTGCTTTACACGCAACCGCGGCCTTCCTCGATAGCTTGCGTCATACGTAATACCGAGTTTCACTAAACAACGATATGCTATTAAAATATTATTAAAACTAGCCTTTATGAATAGTATTAACTAAATTTTGAATTTTATAACATTATTATTCATCTTATACATTTTCTAGAACGTGCTAAGAGAACAAAATAAATTTTTCGGGTAAAATAAGTATTTTTCAAAAAATGCAGTTTTACCGCCTTTTGATGGCGCACCCACATTAAATCTAGTTTTTGACAAGTTTATAAGTTCAATTTGACAAAATAAAATTATTCTTTAGAATAAATATATAAAAATTTACTTTGGATAAATTTTCCATATTATTCTGATAACTTTCATATTTTAATGAATAGTAAAAACACGCTATATTTTAATTAAAAATAACTTTTTTCATCATAATAAATTATGTGGTTAAATAATAATATTGAATGGTTTCAAAGTATAAATAGAATATATTTTTACCATTTAATATAATTTATGTCATTAGCCTTGATTTTACATTGAATTCATAGGTTAAATAAATTCAATCTTTGGCAATGTTTTAACTTTTAAAACCTGTTTGCTTAACAATGGGATTAATTTTAAATTAATTACTGCAACTTCTGTGTTTTGAATTTTGAAAAATGGATTCCATATTTGGAATCAGTGGGTCAAAATTATGTTAATAGGTTACTTTTATTTTTTTTGATATTATGAATAGTAACTACGGTAATTGTTTATTCACTACAGTTAAAGGTAAATAGGGTAATTCAAGGTTAAAAGAATATTATAATAATTCAAAATTACCTTGACACTTGTTTTAACCTTATTGGATGAGTATTGGCCGACCATGGGCATCCTTGGGTCGATTTTGGTACCCCATGGAGCCACTTATGAAAGACAATGACACATTAGATTAATTAATTTAATGTAAAGACAAAATTGGAATTAAAAAATATCGTTTAGTAATTAATTTTTATAAGGGGATATATAAATTATATTTTGGACTATAAATATTCATTGGAAAGATAAAAATATTTCCTACATGTTGGTATTTTTTTTATAATTTTTATACATCATATAAATTAAATTATTTATGACACAATAATGATGCAGTATTTACCTCATTAATAAATGATTTAAATAAATAAGATTAAAATGATTAAAATATCATCCAAAACCTGTCCAATTCTTATTGGATGATTTTATTTCGAATATGAGTCACCTTATCTTCGACATTAATGTGTTTTTGACCTCTTGAAACCGAAGATAAGTTTATAATAAAATAATGTTTTCACACTTTTCTAAAGAGCCCCTCCACTGCCTTATAAAAGGAGACCACTTCTATGCAATTCCTCACACCTATCAAGCCTTTTGGATCGTCAAAAATCTGACCAACTAAGCTCCCTACATCCCTATCCTTCCCCTTGAAGCCTTACATTATGCAGAAGACTCTCCAAGAAGTTCTTTTGGTTCAAACCAAAGAAAGTTACCAAAATTAAAGGTAACAGTTTCTCTTAAGTTGTTTTCTTTTATTCTACTTCTCCAACCCCTAAAATATTTTTAATCCTTTATTTTGTGACAACAACAGTATCTTGAAAATACTAGTATGTTGTTATGAGAAGTATTAGAACTACACTTACACACACCTCCATCTAATGGATGAAGAACATAATGTTTCTGTGATGGAAAACTAACGCCTCACGAAACGATGATTGTTCGATTTTCCCCTACCGCCTCTCATGGTGGCCATTATGATGGCACTGTATTTATATATAATATATATTATTTTTATTATTTCTTTATGTTTCTTTACTTCTGAATTATATCAAGCCTTTACGGTTTCCATAGTCGGTAAATATGATAATCTCATTTGAGGAAGTACGGACTACCGCCCCCTCAAAGTGATGTGATTCATTAATACCATATGTGGGATGTATAAAGGATGTGTTTAATGATATTATATATGATATTTTACTGGAATTATAATATACCTATGTATCATTATGTTTTAATTCCATTAAAATAATAAATAGAAATGAAAGTAGCATTCATGCGTACGTACGACTTACCGTCTCCATGAACGGTGCGTTTCATTTCTTACCTCCATATGTTATGTACTATTATAAATGATTGTATATTCTGGATATATAATGAATTTATATGATATATAAATCATGATTTACATTTTTTAGGTAAGTAAATCATGATATAAGTAATAATAACATCAAGAACAACAAGTCCAAACACGTATGATAAATAAGATGATTTTACCCAAAACACTACTTTAACATTAATTTACATAAGAAGGGGTAATATAAAGTCATAAGTAAACCATATATGATATCATAACAATGAATATGATTCTGTAATAAGTCAATGATATTATTTAAATCATTATACAGGAGGTTTGGACTCTTACGAAGCAAATTGGACCTAAGGTAAGGGAAATATCACAATCTCATTTTTATCCAAGATTGTTTATACTTTGGAATTTACTGGGGTGTATTTTATCATCCACATCCATGTTTCCTCAATATATTTCCTTATACAATAGTTTATATCCAATTCTACCATTTGGTGAGTTTTTAGTAAAAGATATGAAAGGAATCTTTTGCCGTTTTTCGTACGAGGTACTTTTTGACTTTTCCGACAAAAGTACGAGAAGAATGTTTTTTTAACTTATACGACATGAATGGATTTTTAAAACATTATTTAAAAGAAGCTTCCTTTACAAGTTTTCAATTTTATTTTTAATCAACTTCTTTTAGTTTAGAATTGTATGACATGTTAAGAAAGGAAAAGTGTTTTTGAAGCAAAAAGGATATTTTCCTCAAGAATGGAGTTCAAGTGTTTTATCAAAATTATTTTCCATCTAAGATAATAAAGGGTTCTGTTTCTATCCCTATTATTAAATGGATTTGATTATGTTGTGATGGAAATATTTTTATGAATTCTTTTATCTTATATGAATTGTTTTATGATGTCACGATGTTTAAGATTCCCATTTTTATTACATGGGTTATGATATGATGTATGGTTTATGATTTTATGGCACACATAAGAATGGTATAATTATGAGATGGGTGGGACCTATATCTCCCTCCAATGCATTGGGTAAAGATTTTATATCTCATGAGATAGACATGGCTGGAACGGCAGGTTAAACCGGTTCAGTGAAACAGGACTGAAATGAGGAGTGAACTCGATTCAGAAATGGACTTTGTCCACTAAGATAGTCTTGGAAATGTGTCTTGACTAATAAGAAATGATTCTCTATGATTATGTGTGTATGAAACAAAGTTTCATGTTTTAAGTTATGATTATTGTGATTTCATTTCACTACTATGATTTATCCCATGTTATGAAATTTTGCTCTCTTTTGTAGGTTAAGATTTCCAAAATGTTATGTTCTTATGAATATGATGTGATTGATATTTCTTTTGTTTACCCTTACTGAGAATTTGAGATCACCCTTTTGTATGTTTTCTTTCCCCAGGTCAGGAAGAATCTTATTAAGTAAGATATTCCAAAAGGGACTATATATATGATGAAATAAATGGGAGACAATGTAGACGCTTTATGAACCAGTTGTTTATGTTTCCTAGTTTCTAAAGACACTATACCTATACGGTCCTTTCATGGTTTTGTTATATGTTGTAATAAGTATGCTTCAATTTTGAAGTAATAACAATTTATGTAAAGTATGGGTCATTATAGTTAGTATCAGAGGAAAGGTATAGTCAACCTTTGGAAACCAGGATGTGAAAGCGTAGTAAGAACCCTAAGGAAAAGTCTAAGCATAGAACACAATCTTAGTGTTTTAGAAATGACCATGAATAACCTAGGATAAGACCTTAAGTGTGAAATTTTATTCTTGATTATGTGGTTTTCCTATTATAATTAGTGTTTCTCACACTATTCTTCTTGGTTTTAGTTAATGGATGGAACCCGAAGGAACCATGTTAATGCGGAATGCGACGAACAATGCAATGATTGTCCCCCTGAGCAACCAAATGTTATGGGAGCTAGAATGAAAAATCTTATAGCCATGCTCACACAAATTTCTCAAGCTATGAATCATGCAGGACTTCCAAACGAGCAAAGGAAGAAGCAACATTCTGTTGAATCCTTCATGAGGCAGCGTCCACCTTCTTTCAGCGGGTCTACTGATCCATTAGTTGCTGAACAATGGATTAGTACTACTGAAAAGATATTTTCAGTTCTTCAATGTTCTGAACATGATAAAGTCATCCTAGCAGTGTATCGTTTGGAAGAAGATGCTGATCAATGGTGGAATCTTATTAAGAATATGAGGCAAAGGGATGAAATTGAGTCCATGGAATGGTACGAGTTCAAGAACTTATTTTTCAATAAGTACTTCCCTCGTATTCTCTAAACAAAGATGGAGAAAGAGTTTCTTGAACTGAAGCAAAAGGATGATGAATCTGTTGGTACCTATGAAGCAAATTTTTCAAGACTTTCAAGGTACGCTTCTGGTATTATTATCCAACCTGAGAGTAAGATCGATCGATTCTTTAGTGGCTTAAAACCAAGTCTTCGAAGGGCGTTAGCCATAAGGGACTTCAATAGCTACGAGGAAATCGTTTGATGTGCTCTCAAAGTAGAGATGGAGATTGGAGTAACCCATCAGTAATATGGGTTTGATGTGCTCTGAAAAGAAGATGATCTTTCCCTTATACTCAAAGTGTGGAAAGAAACATGGAGGGAGTTGTCTTAAAGGGACAAGTAAATGTTTCAAATGTGGAAAGGAAGGTCATAGGGCATTTGAATGCCGCAATGATGGGAAGAATATGTCTAATGATGCAAACAAAGGAAGGGACACACAGAATGAACCTACTACACTTCAATGTTTCAAGTGCAAGGAGATGGGGCATTATGCCAATAAATGCCCTAATCCAAGGGTTGTTGATGATGATCGACATCAACAAAATCTTAAGGATAAAGACAAAGGAAAGTCACATTCAATTTCTATCAGCGATGTGGAGTACGATAACGATGTGGTGAAAGGTACACTTACCATCCACTCTAAAGTAGCAAATGTTTTATTTTATTCTGGATCCACCCACTCTTTTATTTCTGAAGATTTTTCTAAGGTTATCACCATATTACCTCAACAATTAGATGTTGAGTTAGCTGTGACAACACCTAATGGCACAACAGTCACATCAGAAGTTTATAATTCTTCCCCGATTGAAGTTTGTGGGAAAGTGCTTCCTGCAAATCTTGTGATCCTTCCTATAGTGGAATTTGATGTGATTCTTGGCATGGATTGACTTTCTCTACATGGAGCTCATATCAATTGACAAAGAAGGGAAGTCACATTTCATATTCCAGATCAATCTACGATCGTCTATCGATGCAAGGATGAATATAACCTTCCAGTGGAAATTCCTTCCATCTTATGGGTCTTGATTCCACTAAATGAAGGTTATTTATCTCAAATGGTTGGTGAGAAACTCACGATTAAGAATATGCCCATCGTACGGGAATTTGATGATGTCTTTCCGGAGGAATTACCGGGTCTTCCACCAAATCGTGAAGTTGAGTTTTCAATAGAACTCGTACCGGGTGCTTTGCCTATTTCAAAGACACCTTATAGAATGGCCCCAATTGAGTTGCAGGAATTGAAGAAGAAACTCCAAGAGAATCTTGATAAGGGATTCATATGAACTAGTGCGTCACCTTGGGGAGCACCTGTTCTATTTGTTAAGAAGAAAGATGGATCAATGAGACCCTGCGTTGATTATCGAGAACTTAACAAGATCACTATCAAGAACAAATATCCTCTCCCACGCATTGATGACTTATTTGACCAACTACGCGGAGCTCAATACTTTTCCAAGATTGATCTTCGTTCAGGGTATCATCAATTAAGCGTCAAAAGGGAGGATATACCAAAGACGGCTTTCCGTACAAGGTATGGGCACTATGAATTTATAGTGATGCCATTTGGTCTTACTAATGCCCCTGCTATCTTCATGGATCTAATGAATAGAGTCTTTAGAGACTATCTTGATCAATTTGTGGTAGTCTTTATAGACGATATTCTTGTCTATTCAAAGAGCAAGTAAGAGCATGAAGATCACTTGAGAATTATATTGAAGACCCTGAGAAAGGAGAAGCTTTATGCCAAATTTACCAAGTGTGAATTTTGGCTTCAAAAAGTTGCATTTTTGGGTCACATAATCTCAAAAGAGGGGATATCTGTGGATCCAGCAAAAACAGAGGTTATCGAAAGATGGTCGAGACCAACAACAGTAACTGAGATCCGAAGTTTTCTTGGTTTGTCTGGATATTATCGACGTTTTGTGAAAGATTTTTTATGATTAACTAATCCACTCACCAAGTTGACTCGAAAAGGAGTTAAGTTCGTATGGACGGATGAATGTGAAGAGAATTTCAAGGAGTTGAAAAGAAGGTTATGCAGTGCACCTGTACTCACACTTCCTTGTAGTGGAGAAAGGTTTGTGATCTACAGTGATGCATCCAAGAAGGGACTGGGATGTGTTCTCATGCAAAATGATATGGTGATAGCTTATGCCTCACGACAGTTGAAAATCCATGAGCAAAATTACCCAACTCATGATTTGGAGTTAGCTGCAGTAATCTTTGCATTAAAGATTTGGAGGCATTACCTTTATGGTGGAAGGTGTGATATTTATACTGATCATAAAAGTTTAAAGTATATTTTCACACAAAAGGAGATGAATATGCGTCAAAGAAGATGGTTGGAGCTGATTAAGGATTACGACTGCTCAATTCATTACCACCCTGGGAAAGCAAACAAGGTGGCAGATGCATTAAGTCGACAAGACCATGCCAGTTTATCCATGATGAGGATCACAAAAGATCCAATATTTATGAATTTACAAAGGATGGATCTTGGAATTATAATGGAAGGGGGAAAATCGTATCTTTATCAAATGAATGTTCAACCATCTATACATGTGAATATTAAAGAGGCATATAAAGAAGATGTAGAGTTACAAAAGAAGGTGAGAAATGTTCCTGAATTCAACCTTGATTGTGATGGTATAATAAAGTTCAGGAATCGGGTTTGTGTTCCTCCCATCCCCGAATTAAAGAAGGAGATGCTGGATGAGGCTCATAGTTCTTCATTCTCTATTCATCCTAGAAACATGAAGATGTATAGGGACCTGAAAGAGTACTTCTGGTGGGATGGCATGAAAAGAGATGTTGCTGAATATGTCTCTCGATGCTTGGTTTGTCAGAAAGTTAAAGCTGAGAGGTAGAAGTATAAGGGGATGTTACAACCATTACCCATACCTGAATGGAAATGGGAAAACATCACTATGGAATTTGTCACAGGACTTCCTAAAACATCCAAAGGCAATAATGCTATCTGGGTCATAGTTGATCGTCTTACAAAGTCTGCACACTTCATTGTTATTAGAGAGGATTTCTCTCTGGATCAGCTTGCCAGGATATATGTAAAGGAAGTGGTGAGATTTCATGGAGTACCACTTTCTATTATATCTGATCGGGATCCGAGATTTACCTCGAAGTTCTGGCGAAGTCTTCAGTATACTCTGGATACAGAGTTGAGTTTCAGCACTGCTTATCATCCTCAGACAGACGGTCAGTCTAAGAGAACAATTCAAACTCTAGAAGATATGTTGAGAGCGTGCTCTATGGATTTTAAAGGTGGTTGGGATCAACACCTACCTTTGGTGGAATTTTCTTATAATAATAGCTTTTACTCCAGTATTCAGATGACTCCTTATGAAGCTCTCTATGGAAAGAAATGTAGGACTCCAACTTGCTAGGATAAAGTTGAGGAAAAAAAGATATTAGGACCTGATCTCGTTGATGAAATGGCAGAAAAGGTCAGATCTATTCAACAACACATAAGATCAGCTCAGAGTCGACAGAAAAGTTATGCCGAAAACCGAAGAAAAGACCTAGAGTTTCAAGTGGGTGATAACGTGTTCTTACGAATATCTCCCTGGAAGAGGGTCATGAGATTTGGAAAGAAGGGGAAGTTGAGCCCTAGATATATCAGTCCTTTCAATATACTGGATCGTGTTGGGAAGGTAGCTTACCGATTGGCGCTTCCACCAAATCTCTCTCAAGTACATGATGTGTTCCATGTATCTCTCCTGAGAAAGTACATACCTGATCCTTCACATGTACTCAGCTCAGAAGTTGTACCGCTGGAGCAAGATCTTTCTTATGAAGAACAGCCGATAGAGATTCTGGATCGTAGTGAAAAATTCCTACGAAACAAGACCACTCACTTGGTGAAAGTTTTATGGAGGAACCACCAATTAGAAGAAGCTACATGAGAGCTTGAGGATATGATGAGGCAGAGGTATCCTCATCTGTTTGTTACAAAGTGACGAATTTCGAGGGCGAAATTCATTTTAAGGGGGGTAGAATGTAACACCTGAGACTTTTATGAGAAATATTATGTTTTTATGTTATATAAATTATCAAAGGAATCTTTCACTACACACAACACTAGCTTGGCTTACTTTACACACAACCGCAGCCTTCCTCGATAGCTTGCGTCGTATGCAATACCGAGTTTCATTAAACAACGATATGCTATTAAAATATTATTAAAACTAGCCATTATGAATATTATTAACTAAATTTTGAATTTTATAACATTATTATTCATCTTATACATTTTCTAGAACGTGTTAAGAGAACAAAATAAAATTTTCGGGTAAAATAAGTATTTTTCAAAAAATGCAGTTTTACCGCCTTTTGATGGCGCACCCACATTAAATCTAGTTTTTGACAAGTTTATAAGTTCAATTTGAAAAAATAAAATTCTTCTTTAGAATCAAGATATAAAAATTTACTTTGGATAAATTTTTCATATTATTCTGATAACTTTCATATTTTAATGAATAATAAAAACATGCTATATTTTAATTAAAAACAACTTTTTTCATCGTAATAAATTATGTGGTTAAATAATAATATTTAATGGTTTCAAAGTATAAATAGAATATATTTTTACCATTTAATATAATTTATGTCATTATCCTTGATTTTACATTGAATTCGTAGGTTAAATAAATTCAATCTTTGACAATGTTTTAACTTTTAAAACCTGTTTGCTTAACAACGGGATTAATTTTAAATTAATTAATGAAACTTCTGTGTTTTGAATTTTGAAAAATGGATTCCATATTTTCAATCAGTGGGTCCAAATTATGTTAATAGGTTACTTTTATTTTTTTTGATATTATGAATAGTAACTACGATAATTTTTTATTCACTACGGTTAAAGGTAAATAGGGTAATTCAAGGTTAAAAGAATATTATAATAATTCAAAATTACCTTGAAACTTGTTTTAACCTTATTGGATGAGTATTGGCCGACCATGGGAATCCTTGGGTTGATTTTGGGACCCCATGGAGCCACTTATGAAAGACAATGACACATTAGATTACTTAATTTAATGTAAAGACAAAATTGGAATTAACAAATATCTTTTAGTAATTAATTTTTATAAGGGTCTATATAAATTATATTTTGGACTATAAATATTCATTGGAAATATAAAAATATTTCCTACATGTTGGTATTTTTTTTATAATTTTTATACATCATATAAATTAAATTATTTATGACACAATAATGATGCAGTATTTACCTCATTAATAAATGATTTAAATAAATAAGATTAAAATGATTAAAATATCATCCAAAACCTGTCCAATTACTATTGGATGATTTTATTTCGAATATGAGTCATCTTATATTCGACATTAATGTGTTTTGGACCTCTTGAAACCAAAGATAAGTTTATAATAAAATAATGTTTTTACACTTTCCTAAAGAGCCCCTCCACTCCCTTATAAAAGGAGACCACTTCTATGCAATTACTCACACATCTCAAGCCTTTTAGCTCGTCCAAACTCTGCCCAAATAATCTCCCTACATCCCTCTCCTTACCCTTGAAGCCTTACATTAGGCAGAAGGCTCTCCAAGAAGTTCTTTTGGTTCAAACCAAAGAAAGTTACCAAAATTAAAGGTAACAGTTTCTCTTAAGTTGTTTTCTTTTATTCTACTTCTCCAACCCTAAAATCTTTTTAATCCTTTATTTTGTGACAACACCAGTATCCTGAAAATACTATGATGTTGTTATGAGAATTATTATAACTACACTTACACACACTTCTATCTAATGGATGAAGAACATAATGTTTCTGTGATGGAAAACTAACGCCTCACGAAACGATGATTGTTCGATTTTCCCATACCGCCTCTCATGGAGGCCATTATGATGGAACTGTATTTATATATAATATATATTATGTTTATTATTTCTTTATGTTTCTTTACTTCCCAATTATATCAAGCCTTTATGGTTTCCATAGTCGGTAAATACGATAATCTCATTTGAGGAAGTGTGGACTACCGCCCCCTCAAAGTGATGTGATTCGTTAATACCTTATGTGGGATGTATAAAGGATGTGTTTAATGATATTATATATGATATTATACTGGAATTATAATATACCTATGTATCATTATGTTTTAATTCCATTAAAATAATAAATAGAAATGAAAGTAGCGTTTATGCGTACGTACGGCTTACCATCACCATGAACGTTACGTTTCATTTCTTACCTCCATATGTTATGTAATATTATAAATGATTGTATATTCTGGATATATGATGAATGTATATGATATATAAATCATGATTTACATTTTGGAGGTAAGTAACTCATGATATAAGTAATAATAACATCAAGAACAACAAGTCCAAACACGTACGATAAATAAGATGATTTTACCCAAAACACTACTTTAACATTAATTTACATAAGAATGGATAATATAAAGTCATAAGTGAACCATATATGATTTCATAACAATGAATATGATTCTTTAATAAGTCAATGACATTATTTAAATCATTATACAGGAGGTTCGGGCTCTTACGAAGCAAATTGGACCTAAGGTAAGGGAAATATCACAATCTAATTTTTATCCGAGATTGTTTATACTTTGGAATTTACTGGGGTGTATTTTATCATCCACATCCATGTTTCCTCAATATATTTCCTTCTACAATAGTTTATATCCAATTATACCCTTTGGTGAGTTTTTAGTAAAAGATATGAAAGGAATCTTTTGTCGTTTTTCGTACGAGGTACTTTTTGACTTTTCTGACAAAAGTACGAGAAAAATGTTTTTTTAACTTATACGGCATGAATGGATTTTTAAAAAATTATTTCCAAGAAGCTTCCTTTACAAGTTTTCAGGTTTATTTTTAATAAACTTCTTTTAGTTTAGAATTGTATGACATGTTAAGAAAGGAAAAGTGTTTTTGAAGTAGAAAGGATATTTTCCTCAAGAATGGAGTTCAAGTGTTTTATCAAAATTATTTTCCATCTAAGATAATAAAGGGTTCTGTTTATATCCCTATTATTAAATGGATTTGATTATGTTGTGATGGAAATATTTTTATTAATTCTTTTATCTTATATGAATTGTTTTATGATGTCACGATGTTTAAGATTCCCATTTTTATTACATGGGTTATGCTATGATGTATGGTTTATGATTTTGTGGCACACATAATAATGGTATCATTATGAGATGGGTGGGACCTATATCTCCCTCCAATGCATTGGGTAAAGATTTTATATATCATGAGATAGACATGGCTGGAACGGCATGTTAAACCGGTTCAGTGAAACAGGACTGAAACGAGGAGTGAACTTGGTTCAGAAATGGAATTTTTCCACTAAGATAGTCTTGGAAATGAGTCTTGACTAATAAGAAATGATTCTCTATGATTATGTGTGTATGCCACAAAGTTTCATGTTTTAAGTTATGATTATTGTGATTTAATTTCACAACTATGATTTATCCCATGTTATGAAATTTTACTCTCTTTTGCAGGTTAAGATTTCCAAAATGTTATGTTCTTATGAATATGATGTGATTGATATTTCTTTTATTTACCCTTACTGAGAATTTGAGCTCACACTTTTGTATGTTTTCTTTCCCCAGGTCAGGAATAAGCTTATTAAGTAAGATATGACAAAAGGGACTATATATATGATGAAATAAATGGGAGACATTGTAGACGCTTTATGAACCAGTTGTTTATGTTTCCCAGTTTCTAAAGACACTATACCTATACGGTCCTTTCATGGTTTTTTTATATGTTGTAATAAGTATGCTTCAATTTTGAAGTAATAACAATGTATGTAAAGTATGGGTTGTTATAGTAAAGATTTTGGGAATGATCCTCTTGAGTCTTTAAGTACACCACATTTCATCCAAAAACACTACCATAAACTGATCCAAGTATGGGTGGAAGATTCTGTTCATAAAGGCCATAAACACTGTCGAATAATTTATTAACCCAAGCAACATCACAAAGAAATCATAAAGGCCACAACTTATTCTAAAAGTAGTCCTTGGTATATCAGAATATGGAACTCTCAACTGATGATACCCTGATCTCAAGTCAATCTTTGAGAATACACAAGATCCCTTAAACTATCCAAAGTGATCATCGATACACAAAAGAGGATACTCGTTCTTCACTGTCATCTGATTCAACTTCTGGAAATCAACACACAAGTTTAAATTCCCATAATACTTCTTAGAAAACAAAACCAAATAACCCCAGGGTGACATACTTGGAAGGATAATCCCCTTATCCATCAACACCTCTAGCTGAGTCTTGTGCTCTTTAAGCTCTGTTAGTTCCATTTTGTATGGTGGAATTGAAACTGGCTCAGTCCTAGGCTTGAGATCAATTTTAAACTCCACATATCTCTTAGGTGGTATCTCTGAGAAGTATTTAGGAAAAACATCCTAAAACCTATACACTATAGGTGGAAATGAATCATGATTTTCACCACCATCATCCAGCAAAATACTAATAACCTGGGTGGTGATATCCCCCAGTTGCTGATGAACTAGCCCTGCATGGTCCGCCTTGATATCCAACTCTCTATAGTGAATATAATTCTCACCCTCAAGAGATGTAAAGGCCAATATACTTAAATAGCAATAAATGTGGGCTTGGTAGGCTACTAACTAGTTCATACCCATAATTAGGTCAAAGCTTGGCATGTCAAGTATGTAAAGATCCCAACTAAAATGACACTCCCCAACCTCAAGAGAACAACCTTTCCACAAACAGATGTCTCCCGAATGTACTTCCAAAGGTGTATATATCATCATAACCCCACTCAAAAAATCCACCACTAAGCTTTGACCATTCAAAAGTCGTGTAGATATAAGAGAATGAGAGGCACCAATATCAAATAACACACTAGCTAGTGTAGAAGCTACAAGAATAGTGCCTCTAGCTGTCGATGGTCCAACCTCACTATCCACCAATGTAGGATAAACAACATGAAACTATCCCAACACTCTTCCCTATGATGTATTCTAAGCACCCTAAGCTACACTACTCTACTGATACAATTTCACTTTCCCAAAAGTATCACGTACACTACCTCTACTTCCATGGATAAAAGAACTCTAACTACCAAGCTGATATGGTGTAGAAGACCCCCTTCCCTTACCCTAGTTATATCTAGCCACCCCATCACTACCCATCTTCCATGGGTTCCTAAATAACCTATGTAGATGTCCCATCCTATTGTATGCTCGAAACTCTACTAGTGGTCAGGGAAAATGTCTAAAAAAGTGGATCGACCTACCGCACTGGTGGAAGGTCACCCGAGTAAGGTCTTGTGTAACTAATCCTCCCACCTAACCACTCTTCTTTCCACTGATCTTCTCAACATTATCATAACAAAACCTCCTACTCTCAGAATTCGTACCTCCTAAGTATCCATCAGAAAGCACCTGTCCTTCACTGGAATCCTCCTTTAGGTTCCCCTCATAAATGAGAGTCCGCTTCACCACTTATGAAAAATTTTTCTCCCAAAATATATTCTATTGGGACTTAATTTTACATTTAATCCCATATTGAAACCTCTTTTATGTAGTATTCTCATCCCCTTCCAACACTATAAAAAATCTCAACAAGTTAGTAAATCATCCAACATAGTCCATCACATACATTCTCCCCTAAGTCAATATCATAAACTCGGCTACTCTCTCCTACCTAAGTGTATCAGGGAAAAAGTGCTCCAATAACTTCTCCTAAAATTCCTTCCACTCTATATTATCTAGCTTTCCATCCCAAGTCTAGATTTCCCACAACCACTTCACCTGAAAACATAACATATAAGTTGTCTTCTTGACTCTTCTCTCAGTAGGAGTCTCTAAGTGGTCAAGTATAGTATAGATGGACTCAATCCAAAACTCAACTACCTCAGCTTCACCCTCTCTGGTGAAATTCAAAGGGGACTATAACTGGAAATCCCATTTCATATTGAACACATTCTTCAAAACCCATCCTTGTTCTCTTTCTATAAATTACAAGAATCAAGTAGAGTTATCATAGAACTACTCTTCGAATTCCTCACCCAGCACTGTTAGTGCCTCAATTTTCACTAATGGTGGATCATTTCTAGCCATAACCTCCTATTGTCCTCTCAATAAGTGTTGTCATTGAGTCATATATCTATAATTACAAACACATGTCTTTGGACACATTACACAACATTAACACATTTATAGGTATTCATATAAATCTATATCAAGTCATTACCCTTTTTCCACCACACTGTCAAAACCAAGGCACTATCACTATCATTAACTGTCCTACATCTAGGTCATGGTTAAAAAGGGTAAACACATTCTCATATTTCTAATTTCTCACAAAACACTCATTTTCCACATTTTTCATCATTTTAAAATATTAAACTCATATTAGGAACCTTAAAGTTCAATTACAAAAGCAAGGAAAAACATTTAAAAACCAAAAACTTACCCAAAAACTTGTTTCTCCCATGCATGCCTAAAATGATGAATTTCACATAATAATCCCAAGTGCCTTGAATGATGCATGCATACTCAACTTTAATTCCATACCATGACATGAGTCAAATTTCATAAAAACTCAGAAACAATAATCACATCACACAAAAAGTGTATCATTCTAGGTGAGATAACATCCAGCTGTAACAACAAACATCAATAACAACAATCCCACCATGGGTAATTAGATTTTAACCTCATACATGGGTTAGATACTCCCATGTATGAGCTCTTAACCAAGGCTCAAATCATCATATTCTCCTATCTACCTTTCCCAAATAGTAAGACAAAATAAAAGAAAATAAAATGCCTATGATACCACTTTGTGATGTCTAGACCCAGGTTCCACACACTGGTGCCCCGATCCGGTCAGTTACATGACCTCATGTATGCCTCCGTGTATGCTAGAAGCTTCTAAATATAAGCGAGGGTCTAATATTGATCATGGGGATACTTTACACTCTTTATCAAAGTAACACAATAGAAAAAGTAAGTAAAAAATAGCTAAAATAATACCAGTATCACATGATAATAAAAAATTAATACAATATGAAAACTAAAACAGTAGATATGTCATTCCAATAATGAAAAACTAAAATAAATACATACTTAAAACTCCAATAGGGTCCTAACATCAAGTCTGGTTCCCTCATCTATGCTCCATTATAACTCATCCATCTAACATAGGAATATTACCCTTATCCTGTCCTAATAACATGAATTATATTCGAGTACTAATCAGGCAGTCCAAGTAGGTTACGAGTAAAACTTAGTAGGCCACCACCAACGGTATCTAAAACAATTTTAAATTAATATCAGTGTACATAGTTGTATAAAAATAAAGTATAATGTATAAGTAAATAGTTATCACATTTTAAATTATTCTTTAATTAACCACATAATTCCCTAGGTTCATGAAGACACCCAAACCTACAATACCTTCTTCATCCCATGAAGGAATCTGAACAATCCCCAAGGGATGAGACCTATCAAAATACCATGATTATCAATTAACATTTCATTTCAATTTGTATCACAACTAATTAGAACCATATTCCAATTCCAACATTTTGGACCTAGAACATCATGTCTAGTACCCCATGGATATTTGAAGCATTAGTCCATATCCAACAACTCATTTATCACTATGGGATTTTGAAGCATCGGTCCATGTACCACACACACATATCAGTCAATCATAAATGGGGTTTTGAAGAATCAATCCATGTCCCATACACGTATATCAAAAATCACAAGTATCACAATATCAAACATATCAAAAATTCATAAACATCAAGATTAAGCATCATTAACCTTATTTTCAAAAATTTTCATCATGGGGTATCAATTAAGTATTGGTTCATTAATTTAATCACATTAAAAATATAACCAATTCACTATTAAATAATTTAAGTTAAGGAAACAATATCATAATCCTCATTGTCAGTTAATTCATAATCACATTAATTGACCAATTACACAAATCCAATATCCATCAATTTCAAAATTAAAATATTCCATTAATTAATTAACCAATTAATTAATCCACTTCCACCAATTTCAATTGTCCCAATTTAACCCAAATCATTATCACATTACAATTAAATTAAATCTAATCCATCATAAATGCAATTACCCAATCATATAAGTTTCAATTTCATAGTTACATAAACATAATTAAGTCAATGACTCTGGAATTTGTAATTTAGACCACCTACCTCAAGATTAATGATGAACACCCACCAATAAAAATCCTCAATTGAAGAAAAATAACCAAAATCATGACAAGGAACATGATCTAGATCCAAAATCCTAGATCCAATATCAAATAGATTATATCTATCAAAACATAGATCTATATCCATTTACAATGGAGGGAAAAACCCCTTATAAGGATGAGAGAAAGATGGTATAGAAAGGGGAAACTAATCAAGATGAGAACCTCTTATTGGGATAGGTTCATATCTCTAATCCAGGCCTCAATTCATTAAGAAAGGAGGTTGGAATGCTATGAAATATATCCAAGAACCTCTAAAAATAAGAGAAAATGTTTAGGGTCAGGTTGTGTCAACATAGGTTGAGGTTCGAGAGGTTCATGAGTTTTTAATCTAATTTTCTAGGGTTTAATTTCCCATGTGCATGGTTTCCTGTATGGGGTGCATGATTTGACCTTACCTTATGACTAACCATGTGCCTCACCTAGGTGTGTCACATGGTTACTACTAAGATGGTGCATAGTTTTTCAAACCATGAGCCAGCCCTATGAATCCCCTCTGTTTGGTTTCTCATGGTTTTTTGGTCTGGGCACATGGTTTTCCCAAACCTTTTGCCAACTGTGAACTACCCCACTTCCTTACAAAATTTTACAATTTCACCCAAAAACTCACTGAGGTAAAACCCAAACAATATATACTCAAAACAAGGAAAAATAGTACATTTAAATGAGCCTAATAAATCTTTAGAAAAGGTTGGGATCTTAAAAAAATTCCCCTAGAACACTCCAAAGAATGAAGAACAATTATCCACCTCCACCATAATGATTTCTTATCACCTTGGAGGATTCTTCTATGCTGGAAAATTATTTCTCAATGGAAAAAACCATCCACGCTAGCACCTGGAGGATTCTATGATGGAGATTGAAGGTTCTATTGAGTCCAGGAGGTGTTGAGATGATTTTATAAGAAGTTTTTGAAAGATATTTAAGTGGATATGATACTATGTGTTAGATTTTGTTTTCATACATAAATCATATTAAAACTAAATTTTTTTGTGAGATGAAGATGCTTGGAGTCTAATTTAGATGATGCTTAAGCTGGTTCAAAGTTTTTATATATCATGAAAGGAGTTTAAGTTGCAAACATATTAAAGGAGAAAAAGAAGGGGTTCCACACCATAACACATATTATTAATTATAAAAGTTTTCTAAGGAAGAAGTCATGAATTGTAATTGATGTCCACATCATATCTAACAAACATCAAGTTGGGCTATGCTGCAGTAGAGGTCTCTATGCTGTGGAGATGATGAAAATGGAAGTGGGATGAAAAATGATCTACATGACCTCATTCCTTAATGTACTTGTCGATTCCACCAATAAGACTTGATTAGTGTACTCCACACCATAGTGAAGGACCAAATTGTAGAGGATTCTGGGTCATTTTTTCTAGCAACTCTGGAGAATTTGGGAACTCCATGTTGTAACTAATTTTCCATGATGCAGTTAGAAGTAAATATACAGAACTATGTCGTAGTTCATAGATAATTCCATAGAGAAGGCTATATTAGAATTTGGTGCTTCTGTATAATTAGAGACCACCGCACCACAGTTGGTTTTATATATCAAAATGTGTTATGGTAGTTAAAAAATACTTGGTTTGAACAACTGTGCTACACTATAATAAATACGAACAACCATTGAAGTTAAATGTAGGAAGATTCAAAGAATTATGATGAATTGGCTTCATCTGAGTCATTTTGTGGTTATCCTAACTCCAAATAACTACCAATTTAAAATTAACAGTAAAGAATAAGAAGAGAGATGATCCAAGGGTTATGATTCAATAAGTGGACTTGAATTTGAAATTCAAATTAAAATATGTTTTCTATTGAAAATGGAATGATATGAATATTTAAAGATAGAGTGAATTGTTAAAACAAATGGTGAGTATAAAGATAAAAAATAAAAATTAGTTTTGGATATGTGAAATATAATTAAGATTATGTGATTATCCAAAGTAGAAGAAAGGAAGAAGAAAAAGAAGATTGAACTGGTTATGTGCATGTGTTGTGCCTATAATCTGAAGAAGCAACTTGTTTTTATGAAATTTTAAACAAGAATTTATACTTGTATCATGAAGTGTAATTAGAGTGGAAGTGTAAGATTTCAACATACTCAATAACTTATAGGAAGTCTATTTCGGTTGAATACTTTTATGTTGTTACCCAAACATTTATCACTGTAAAGTGTGGGACACACTTGTGTTTGAGATGCACCAATGTATAGTTGGGATATGCACAAAAAAAAGTTTCAAGGTTATAAACTAATCATTTTTACTCACATCAGGATTATAGTGGGTATAAATAGTAGAAAATAGGCTCCCATATCGGGGTTTTGACATTAGTTTTATAGAAACTGATGTTAAAAATGAATCTAGAACCTTTTAACATCAGTTTTATAGAAAACCGACATTAAAAAGTATTCATAATAACCATTAACATCATTTTTATATTAAAATGACATTAAAGGTAAAAATTAAAACCTTTTAATGTTGTTTTTATAGAAAATTGACATTAAAAGTGTTTAAAATTAAACACGGACATCCCAAAACCCTCATTTTTTTGAAGTAATATTTACAAAACTCTCATTTTCTAGACTCTTGATGGAACCATATTAGGACAAATCTTTACTTTCAGTAAATTTTCACCATCTTTGCACATTGTTTCTCCTTAATATCCCATCATTTATCCTTATTCCATGACCCTCAATATTACTCCATCCACAGAAACCCTAACATGCTTGATCCAAAACCACGCTTCTAGGTTTTTGTTCATTATTTCTTCTACTTAATTTTTGAAAGTGTTTCTTTTCAATATTTCACCATTCACTCAGTTACCACTACCTTCAAGTGAGTTCATCACAAATCAGGATCTAATTTCTATAGTTGACCTCCAAATTTTGAAAGTTATTTTTTTGAATATAAATAAATTATCTATTAGTTATAAATTTCATTCATCCATTCATTTGGTTTCATGCATCTTATTATCAATTATATATATTTCTTTAAAATTTGTTTAATGTTATATTTTTGTTTGATTATAAATTGTTTGGGATTGTAATTTGTAGTTATAAATGATTGTATTTATAATTGTTTATATTTATGAATTTTTTATTGTTATAATTTTTTTATGGTTGAAATATTTTTTTTCATTTATAAATTATTTGTGTCATTATAATTAATTTTGATTAATTTTTTTATAACTTGTTTTTTATTTTTAAATTGTTTTTAAGATATAAATTATTTATTAAAAAACTATTCATGTTTAGATTATTTGTTTTTATCTATGTGTATATGTTTTAATTTTATTTATTTTTATATAACTTTAAAATTTTAGATGTATTAATATATTCATCTATTATATTGTGAATTTTTAGGTAATTAATAGACCTAAATTAGATAAATGAATGAAGAACTATCAGTGAATATGAGAAAGGGGTTGATAGTTTCTTGGATTTATCGAAATGAAATGTTGGAAACAAATATGTAATTTTATATCCATGCATGAAATATTTGAATATGAGTAAATTAGGGTACAAAGAAATCAAATAACATATGATTTTATATGGGTTTAGTCATAATTATACAGTTTGGATCTAGCATGGTGAAATAATAAATAAGTTAATATCTAATGATGATGAATATGTTCCACATTAGATAGAGGATCATCTTTAAGAATTAAGTTATGATGTAAGTGTTGAAACCATTTAAAAAATAATTATTGAAAAACTTTATGGAGATACCGAGTAACCAATATTCTCAGGTTTCAATGAATTTCCAGTGTTATTAGTATTTATTAGAATATTTAACTTGAAAGAAATACATGGATAGTGTGATAAAAATTAAACTAAATTTCTTAAAGTTTTAAAATAGATATCTATGAAAGGCAATGAGATTCTAGATTCTAATAATGAGGAAAAAATAAAATGTCTAATAGGATTGGGGTATAAAAAGATACATGATTTTCCTAATGACTGTGTGCTTTATATAAAGTAATATGAAAGTTTATCATAATTTCCTAAATATGGGACACAATGATATCAAATGGATAAAAAATCAAACTATGATTCATTCTCAAGAACATAGACCAACCTCTTGATAAATAAATCTAGTATCTTCCAATAATTACCTGTTTGAATAATCTCTTGGCAAATTAAAACATTTCAAAGAGGATAATATGGCATACAGATGAGAATATCTATGATACAAACCTATGTTATCCTAATGATTCCCAAAAATTGAAAATATTGGATCACAAATTTTTTGATTCTAGAAATTAATATAGAAATCATAGAATAGGTCAATGCATAGATGAAATGAATCCATATCAGAGTCTCAGTAGCCAACATAGGTCATAACCTATTTTTTGGGTTGTCTACAAATTTTTCCCATAGATATATATGAAGAGGAAATATATGATGACAATCTTGATGATTTCTAAACCAAAAAATCCTATAAATGATATTCATGTTTATCTATCCCCATTTATTGATGATTTGAAATTTATATGGGAGAAAAGTGTTATAATATTTGATACATACAAGAAAAATTATTTTATTTTGCATGGTATGATAATGTTTACTATAAAAAACTTTCTTGCATATGTAAAATTATCTGGATATATTGGTAAATGATATAAATCTTGTCTAATTTGCGAAGAGGGGACTTTATATCACCAATTGAAGAATGGAATAAAGATAGTGTATATGGGTCATCATAGATTTTTTCGAATGGATAATACTTATCAAAGATTATAAAATGCATTTAACAATTTACAAGAGTATGATTCTTCCCCACAATCATTTCCAGTTAAAGAATATTACCATAAGGTGAAAAATATTGATGTCATATTTGGAAAGAAAGGAAGTTCTGGTCATTAACCAAATACATTGAAGAGATAATCCATTTTATTCAAGCTAAATTATCCAGAAATTTTATATGTAAAACATAAAATTAACATTATGCATGTAGAGAAAAATATTTGTGATAGTATAGTTTAAACATTGTTAAACATAAAAGGAAACAAAAAATATGAATTTCACATAGGGCTAGACTTAATAACCATAGGGACATGTTTTGGAGTTATCTCCCACAATGAAAGGAAACAAAACATATTTATCTCTATCTTGTTACACATTATGTAAGTGTGAGAAGATAAAATTTTGTCAATGCCTGCATGTTATTAATGTTCCTAGTGGGTTTTCTTTAAATATTAAAAATATAGTGTCATTGAAGGATTTAAAGTTAATAGGTATAAAATATCCTAAAACTATCATGAATTGATGCAATATTTACTACCGGTTTAATTGCATGGAATATTTATGATACCTATTATAAAGTTTATAATTAGGAACTATTACTTTTTCCATTCAATTTAAAGAAAATTCATAGATCTAAATTTGTTAGATGTGTTAGATAATGAAGTTTTCCTCATACTTTATCAATTAGAAATATATTTACACTATCTTTTTTTGATATAATAGTTCATTTTTTATTCATTTGGTGTAAGAGATAAGAATATACATTCCTTTTTATTTACATTTTATGTATAATTTTTAAGTATATATGAGTTTTTTAGGTTTATATTATAAATATGAACCAACAATAGGTCTATATTGTTCATGAATATACATAAAAAGAGGTAATTGAATTATATATTGATTATTTATCTAAATTTGAGCACACTGGTCTCCCTATATCTCGATATTTTATAGTTATAGTGAAGGTAAAGGCATTCAAGGATTAAAGGTAAATTTAATTCCAGGTAATGAAGTGATGCACACACATTTATATATTTTTAACACTGTAAGTGATGTTAAAACGTATATATCATCACATATTATTATATTTAAGGTACAAAATCTAAGAAGAAATGAAAATTGGTTGATGAATGAACATAAAAACACATTTGTTTAATGGTTTTAAGAAGAAATTAATACTGATTTATCCACACTAGAAACATTGAAATAGTTAGTAGGGGGACCAAGTTTTAATGTGATCACGTGGTCTAGTTTTGATATTAATGGTTACAAATTTTACAAAAAAAACTAGGATGATAATAGTACCATTAAAAACAGCGGAGTGATGGTTTTCATTGAAGAACTTCATTTTCAAGTACTAAAGATAAAAACCAAATTACTGCATCAACATCATATTTTGGAGTTATTGAGGATATATGAGAGATTTATTATACTAAATTTCAATTACTAGTATGTAAGTGTAACTGGGTTAATAGTTATAATGGTGTGAAACATGATGAGTATGGAATCAAACTTGTTGATTTTAAATGATTTGGTTTAAAGGAATAATAACTTATTATATATATGCATGAAAAAAATTTATATCACTGGGCCATCAAATGATTAGCAGTTTGTTGTTTTTCTAGGGAAAAAAAATTCATTTGGGTAATGAGAATATTGATGATGTTGAAGACTTATCTAAACTTTCTCCATCTATTACACAATTACCTGATGATAATAATGACTGTTATATAGATATTTTCCATGAAACATGAAATGATCATATAGAAGGGATATTAGAAAATACTCTATTACTATCCTAATTAATCAATTAATCTATTTTTTTGTGAAAATGATAGAGTTAAATAATTTATTTTTTAACTTTTATATTTAAATATATATATGTTTAGCATTTATGATATTCTTATAATATTTTTATATTTATTAGATTAAAATATCCTTTTTCTGGTTGATTTTTTCCTTTATCATTTTCTTATGACTATTTTCTTTATATCCTTCATTTTTAGTTATATGATTATATTCAATAAAATATTTATAATTTTCATCCTATTATGAACAATTACATTTTTAGATTTTAAATTTATTTATTTCTAAACAAATACTGGTACACAAAATTACAAATTTTTAGATGATTATCATTTTTGTCATTTTGTATTGTTAATTTTAATATACACTAGTTATAATTACATAATTATTTGGTTGAAAAATCCAACATTCAAGGTTTTTTTTTTCTATTATGAACAATAAATTTTTTATTTATTACATTTATTTAATTTTAATCAAATATAGATACACATACTTTTGTTGAAGTAGTATACATATTTCTAAATGACATATACTGAGGAATGGGAATTGAGGTATTTATGTTTATTTATATAAATATATATCTATAGTAATTAAATTATTTAATGAAATTAAATTTATATTTCTTTAAATTATATGAAACTCTTCTTTTTCTCTAGAGGAGAAGGTACCTAAAGATGGTAGGCATGAAATTACATGTTTACCAAAATTTTCACTTGTACATAACGAGAAAAGGGTGATAATTAACTTTAATGAGAACGACCACCCAACTAGACCACATGCCACACAGTTTAAGATTTACCTAGCTATGTAGAGTCATTGTAGGATAAATATTTTATTCTCTAATTGGAGGAGCATCGACCAGTCAGTGAAAGATCTGTTATGGGATCCAATAATGGTGAAATTTATAAAATTATTTATTTAGTTTTCCCATGGTTTAAATATTATACATTTATTAATATTTTATCTATTCAATTATAGATGAAATTTAACTTTCAAGAGACAAAAGGAATTAAGAATTTTTTTATCCTTTATTGTAACAAGCTGAAGATATTTTATGAAAAATTTGACTTCATTTTATATTTTTGAGAGTAAATAGAATAAATATCCATTCCTTAAGTATAAGTTTATAGATAGGGAGTCATGATAGAATTTTTTCTCTAGTCGATGTGAGTAATCTTTTATGGTATGTTTTTGTTTTTTGGCTAATTTTTTTACATGTGTTTTTTGTTTTTTTATTTTTTAATAAATATATTTATAACTGTTTACTTATAAATATATTTTTTATAATTAAGTAAGGGTAAAAAAAGGTTAAGTAAGAATAAACTAATTTTTTTAATTACTATATAACTTATTTATTTTTTATTATATAATAGGTCTCTAAAAAACTCACCAAGAGATATAGTCTCTCAATTTATACCCTCATACATTGTCATGCAGAGGGTATCCTTTATTTGAGAATCAAATGATTGCTGAAAAATTTAGTGAATTAAGATCCAAGTCAAGTAGTAACTCTGAAGATGTTCCACTTGACCCTAGATCTCCTCCTCCTCATTATGAAAAATGGAAAAGGGAAATAATGAAAAAGGGGAATTATATTATTCATCCAAAATAGGAAGTAGCTAATAAGATTAAAAGAAAATAATTGTTACTTTTTATCAATGTTACCATTTAGTAAATTTATCTCACTAATACTACATTTGAAAATATTACTTTAGGATACCATTTATAAGAAAATGAAATAGGGGACCTTTATCCCTTAGGATAGGATGTATATTATTTCAATTCCTTTAGAAAATTTAGAACACTCATTCTACATCAGAGGGTATAACAAGGTTTTTGGTTTTAAAAAAGTTTTTGGCCACGCCCCTAGTGTGGAATCGATGGGGGAAAATACAAGGGAGAAATAGATTCTTTGAATGATAAGTTGTGACACTTGAATGAGCCTGTAGATTATAGAATTAAATCATATACATTGGATATTATTATAAAAGTTATGAGATCGGAAAAAATTGCACAACCTACCTCCATAGATATTCCACATCATCATTCATACTTGAAAATATACTATGAGTTGCATGATGGGGATCCCCTTGTATGTATTGTAGCATACAAAATTGTACATCATCTAGGGGATTATGGAAATCATTAACTTATGTAGTCAGGCCAGGTAAGAACAATGGCACATGATATTATTGATCTAATAGATCTAGTTCCACTACCTACTGAGGAGGTTTCCATAGTTGGATAGAGTATTTTTTTTATTTTTTACTTTGGGAAACTAATCTTTTTTGTAAGGTGATATATGAGGTATGTGTTTTTTAATTTCTTATTTATAATTAAATTTAGAATTAATTAATATTTTATTAAACTCAAATTAAATAGAAGTATCTAAAATAAAAATAATAACTACAGAAGAAGTGAAAATTGAAGGTTCCAATACCTTCAATTACTCCTCATTAAGCTAATTAGGTAACAAAGTTATCATTTGTTTTTTCTATATTACACAATTTTAAACATTTAAGATGACTAATGATATATATGGAATAAATTATATATTAAATATTTTTAAAAACAAAACCATGGATGTTGTAAAGGGTGATCAACTCAGTGTACCTGTGTTTCAATTGTTTTCCATGTAAGTAATTTTTAATTTTTAATTTATTTTCCTTAATTAAACATATGTTATATTGACTTATTAATTACTTTTCTAATCAGATATCTCCACATTTTTTTGAATCCAATACAATTAAACTTCTATTTATGTTTTTATACACCTATAATAAATTTTAACGGATGTGAAATACTTTAACCAAGAATCCAGAATTTAATATGTATCTAATTTTTTAAAAAAAATAAAGATTACATATTGTTTTTTTCTATTATATGAATGGTAATAAAAAATATATAACTGTGAACTACTATTAAATATACTATTATTAATTCTTATTTTTTATAATTTAGTGGATATAGGATGTTTGGTATTTTTTTCCCAAAATAATGTAAAATATATTAGTTATGCTCTTTATTGGGTGGTGCTTGAATATGATTTTTGAAGTTGTTAAAGATGTAAGTTTTATTCTATTATCTTAATTATTTTATATAATTTTTTTAATTATACATTTATTTTGGTAATTAATATTTTAAATTATAAAATATCATTGATTGAGTTCAATAGGACTCTATATAAAATAGTGGAACCATAAAAAATTTAATATGTGAATGTTTAGTTAGATAACATTTATATCAGTGAATACTTATTTTTTCTTACATATATATTGTTTTTATTTTTAAAATATTGTTTTATAAATTTAGTTTCATCATCAACAAGGGAATGTTTAATATAGATATTAGGTTTTATGATTCATTTACTAGATAATCATGACCATAAAAACAATAGATTTTGAAAAGGTTAGTTATATTACAACACTTGTAATTTAAACAAATATGTTATTTTTTAAATTTGTAGCACTTTATTTTTTAGTTTTTTGATTATTTTTCTTTTTATATATAAAATTACTTGAAAAAATTTAAAACTTATTTTTGTAATATCTTATAAGTTTGACTAATTATTAGTTTTAGTTCCATTTAGCTATATATTTGTAATTTTTTTAAAGAATTATCAATGAGTTTTTTTACTCTTGTTCCATTTATGATATTTTTTTTATACTTTTGGTTATAGATTTTGAGTTTTTAGGTGTGGTATTATTTTATTTTGTATTATTTTTTTAAAAAACTTCAAATTTCCTTATCGGTTTTTTATAAAACAAACTTGGACAGGCATCCTAGATGGATTTCAACATCAATTTTACAAAAAAATGAACATTGAAATATTTGAATGAGTAATTTGTACATCAATTTTATAAATAAATGATGTAATAATTCTAGTATAAAGGCTTTCACCATTGGTTTTACTGAAAACCAATGCTGAAAGTTTGCTATATTTATCCTTTTATAAGGGTTTTTGACGTCAATTTATTAACATGAAAATTTCCACTTTCAACATCACTTGTATTAGAATAAATTTATAACCAATGTTGAAAGGTAAAAAAACCAACATTGAAGGTGTTTTTTCCACAAAAATAATTCGATCCTAGAGGAATACACATCGCACCAAGGAATAACCTTTTCACATTGAGAGGTAAACTTTGTAAATTTGTTTTGTTCCCTTGTGTTAGTGTGTATCCTATAAAAATCATCACTATATCTTAACATTTGGTGAAGGTTATTTTGAAAGAAATTTAAAAACTGTATTGATCACTTATTCACCCCCACTCAGTGATCCTTTTTTGATCCAGATGTGGTTCTATAATTGGTATAAGATAAGGTTACCTTTGTTTGTGATTGGATATTTGAATTTTTTATATTTTGAAGTATCTCTCTCCCATTTTGAAGAATAAGTCACTTATTTTTATTATCTATAATGGGTAATTTAAATTTAGTGAACAACAAGTGTATTCATATATTTTATGAGAAAAAATATATCATATGGAAATATTAGATGATGCCATACCTATTATCTGTTAGTTATGATGTTTTGGAAGTCACAACTGATGGGTTTGTTCCCTAGGATGAAGGTGTTTCTATGAAAAAAAAATAAGATAAATTTTGAAAATTATGGCCATGAAAAGAATTATATTCTTTCTTCATTCTTGGAAGGTGAGTTTTTAAAAATCAAAAGACTCAAAACTGATAAAGATATCTAGGATAAAATTTATAATATCTATGAAGTAAAGACCAATTTTAAGTGAGGTTAATTATAATTTTAGAGAATTTAGTATTAATATATATGGATTCATGATAATGAAACTATTGATATTTTACTTATAGGGTGAATTAATTTGTGTCCACTATTAAAGGATGTGGTGAGAAGTTGGAAGACACTGATATTTCTGAAAATATTTTGCATATCTTACCAGATAAGTTTGATTCTATTGTCTCTTATTTATAATAAAAATATTTAAGTGATATTTATCTTTATTAATTTCATAGTATCTTAATATATTATGAAATTAAAAAGATAATTCTATCAAGAATGGGGTTAAGGGTGTAAAATAAATCTATTTTAAATCCACAAAGTAAGTGAAGATAAAGAAGAAGGTTAATATGGAAGAAGAATATTATTGTTCATATTTTGATTAATATTTAGACGAGAAGTTTTATGAAGTTATTTATCTTATCTCAAGAAACTTGAGAATAAGGAAAGTAAAGTATAAGGTAATTTCTCCCTTAAAATGTTTCAGGTGTGGAGATATTGGACATTATACTATAGATTTTTTTAAAATCCAAAACCCATGAAGATAGTGAGGAGGAAGATGATATTCCTAGAATATTCTCAAAGAAAAAACACAATTATCCAAATTTTTCTTACAATGATAAGGGTAATAAGTTCCATAAATTTAATAGGAGAAACTTCTTGTCTAAATATGGTATAAATAATGAGAATGAATATAAATGTGAGTTTTCCTCTAGTCTTGAAGATACTAAAAAACTACTCATTGATAAATTTAATGATGGAATAAGATATGAAATTATAGAATAAAAATATAACGAGATGAAATTATATTTTAAGATAGAATTAAAATAATGTCTCTTCAATATTTCCATACAGGATAATAAGATCAAAAAATTGAATATAAATGATAAATATTTTAGTAATAATGAATCTGTACTTTCAAAATAATATTCTAAGTTTCTTGATGAATTTAAAGGGTTAAAGAATTTTATTAATGATGATAAATATATCAAAATCAATTTTTAATAATTATTTATGGGTAAATAAAAGTATTTAAAAATTTATATCAAAAATTGATTAGAACAGAAGGGTATTTAAAGAAATATAGATCCAATGTTTAGAATTATATTTTAGAAATTAGATAATGTTCAAAGAATTGTGAAGATCAATAAGTCCAATAAAAATAATTCCATGAAGATGATAAGAATGATTAAAATTTTTGTGAAAACTTAATGAAGAAGAAAAAAATTCACAAAGAGAAAGGAGTTGGATAAATAAAGTGATATTCAAAAATTTTGAAATTATGGGGGCACCAACTTGAGTGAAATATTTGCTACAATCAGGGTATCTAAAAGAGATGAAAAAATAATTTTTATTAATATCAATTAATTGTGAGTTTAGAAAAAAATCCTATTTCTCAAAAAAGAGTTAGAATTAGTAACTCTAAGAAGGGTGAAATATAGTCAAAAAAATCTAAAAAACATGTTACTTTCAAAGGTAAATATAATTTATATGGTTATTGTTGGTGTGATGGGGTCTTTGGGAATAAAAAAAATATGTTTTGGTTTAATAACCAACATTATAATTATACAATAAGGCATTATAGGAAAGGATTAAGGGGGAGTTAGTCCTCTCAATAGAAGGAAGTTCAATTTTTTTAAGAAATCTAGATAGAATCATAGAACAAGACTGATATACTTGAAAAAGTATGTGGAAGGTGTTATTAGCCTAATCATCATGCTAATTATTTCCTATAATTTTACCATCCAAACAAAATATGAGTTTTGGTACTCAAAAGCCTAAAAAGAAGAAGAAAATAAAGGAAAATAGAAGGCCATAATTATGTAAGTTTCACTTAAATCATCTAAAGGGGAAAGTCCATGAATCTTGAATAACAGTTTCTCATCCTAAATGACAAGAGATTTAAAACTCTTTAAAAATGTGAAAAATTCTAAATATATCTTAGCAACTTTTGGTAATTATGGATCTCTCAAAATTAAATGATTTGGATAAAAAATTATTGGAAAAAAAATCTAAAATACAAAAACACTTTTTTATTGATGGATTGAAACATGATGTATTAAGTGTTTCATAGCTCTCTAATTAAGGAAATGAAGTATTTTTCAAAAAGGAATGATTATTAGTTAAAAATTTTGAATATGGAAAGATTGTGGAAACATGAAATAGATTAAAGGAAACTTATTTTATGTGGGTGATGCTCAAAAATCATGCTATCTAAAAATGAATAAAGAAGATGAATTATGGAATCAAAGGTTTGGACATATTGTCCAAAAGAAGATGAATTTGATCAATCTAGGAGTCAATGTTCATGATGTTCCTTTTTTGAAAAGAAAAAGTGTCTAGATGTTCTTGATATGTCATAAGGGGAAGATCATTAACTATTCACACATGATGGTGAAGATTCAATCTACTCAACTATTAGATCTCATTCATTTATATGTGTTTGGGCCTATTAAGAATCAATAAACTAATGTAGATAATTATTTCATTATATTTATTTAGGACTTATATCATAATACTTATTCGATATTTATGAAACCCAAATTAGAAACCTTATAAAAGTTTAAAATTTTTCAATGTAGTATAGAGAAATAGCATGGTTATACTCTCAAGAAGATCTATATAGATAATGGAATTGGGTATAAAAATGATAAGTTTGATTCTTATATTTAGAATCATGGAATATGACATGAACTTAGTGAACCATATACACCACAACAAATTAGGGTGGCAGAATTAAAGAAACAGTATTTGGTAGAGATGGATTGGAAAATTCTAGCTGAGTATGATAATTCTAGTTATTTCTTGAGATAATATATTAGTTCAAAAATTCATATCCAAAAACAGATTTTTCATATACCAAAATCAGATATATCCCCCTATGAGATGTATTATATAAAATCTATAAGTTTAAAGTATCTTTGGGTGTTTAGTAGCCCTTGTTTTATCAAGGTAAATTGTGAGAATCATGGAAATTTTGAGAATTAAGGAGTCATGTAATTTTTATTGGATATCCTCAAAATAGAATATGTTATCACTATTTAAAAAAATAAGATAGAAATATCATTGATGATTATTATGTTAAAGTTCTAAAACAATCAAAGACAAAAATTGATCATGATGAAGCAAGTTCCAGAAGTGATGTTGATGATGTTTCTGTTGAATAACTTGAATAAATTCCATAAAAATATGAATGTTTTGAATATTTATAGTTTGGATAAGAAGATTCAACCATTTCAAGTGATCATAAAAAAATTCATTCAACTTATCTAAGGACGAGAAAAAAATTTCAGTTTCAAAATGCCATTGGGGATTATGTAAAATGGGTTGAAACTTAGAGGACTATAACTTATACCTATTTGTATTCTCAAGTTAAAACTAAATATTTTAAATAAGCTAAGAATCATTAAGAATATATTGATTATATGAATTAATAACTTTTTCATATAGAGAGGAATGATACTTGGGATTTGGTACCTAATCCTAAAGAAAAGAATATCACTGGGAAAAAGTAGGTGTTCTGTAACTAATTGAATGAAAAAAGTGAAGTGATGTGAAATAAAGAAAGACTGGTCTATAAATGTTATTCACATATTGAAGGAGTGGATTTTTATAATATTTTTTCACTGATTGTAAGTATTGAAATCATAAGAATATTTCTTACAATTGTAGTAAAAAAGGAAATACTAGATTTTTTAGATTTATTACAAGTTGTTCTTCCTAATTGGTGAATTGTAATAGGAAGTTCTTATTTTCAACCTTGTATTTTTCTGATTAGAGAATATTAGAATCAAATTTTTAGGTTAAAAAAGGATTTATATGGGGTGAAAGAAGACCAAAGTGCATGGTATTCTAAGCTAGACAATTACTTTAGGGGTTTGAATTTAAGAAAAGGAAGAGTGGAAAAAATCTCTATATGAAATATGAAAAATAAGTATCTCTTATTATTATTATTTATATTGATGACATCATATTTTCTAAGAATGATGAATAAATGTTTGAGAAGTTTACTAAGGAGATGAAGGATTTTTTCAAGATATCTATGCTTAGATAAATGAGGTATTTTATTAGTTTATAGATTTTCAAAAGTGAGTCTACAATTTATTTCCCAATAAAATCATGTTAAGGAACTTTTAAAAAGGTTTGGTATGAAGTATTTTAGTCTGGTTTCTTCAACAATTTCTGTAGGAACTAAATTTTTTAAAATATTAATAAGGAAAGGATGTGGATTTAACTGAATTTATGAAGATAATTGGTAGTATACTATATTTAATAGTTTCAAGATTGGATATTATGTATTATATTATAACTTATTCTTTGTATAAAAGTGTGATGAGAGAGTCATATTTTAGTACTAGAAATAGAATTCTCACATATTTTAAAGGCACAAAATATTTTGGTTTGAAATATGTCAACAAAGGAAAGATTTATCTTTTTTGTTATACAAATTCAAATTGGGAAGGTTGTGTTGATAAAAAGTGGTTGACATCTAGAGGTGTTTTCTATCTTAGAGATAAGTGTTTTTTTGGCACTCTAAGAATCATTGTTTTGTGACCTTAATCATGACTGAAGTAGAATATGTGGTTGCAACTCATTCCATGACTCAATTAATTTAGATGAAGACATAGTTGTAATATTTTAAAGATGAAGTGATGCTGCCACTTCTCTTGGGATGTGATAATAAAATTACTATTAATTTATAAAATAATCCACTTCTACATTCAATAATCAATCACATTGATACAAAATATTATTTCATCAACAAAATTGTGGATATAAATGAATTACAAGTGAAATTTTTTCCTATATAGGAAAAACTTCTTATGTGTTCACTATGACATTGAAAAAGGAAGAATTTAAGAATCTATGTTTGATATTGGGAATTCAACCTCATCCCTCTCAAGGCTAAGGTATGGTTGGTCAGTCCCCTCTCTCATCTTGTTTTTGGATATTTTTGTCAAAGAGGGAGAAAAATAACAATATAAATCTTTCATTGTATCTATCTCCTTGAAAGTTTTTCAATAAGGGGAAAATATTTATAAGGGGAGTATCCATTTCTATGTGTTTTATTTTAATTGGAAGAATATATTTTTGTGATATTTCTTAAAAGAGAAAAATTGTGATTTCAATTTTTTTTGCATTTGTGTGAACTGTTCTAATAGTTTATTGAAGTATATTTAAGTGGTGATGACGAAAAACATTCATAGGTTTGAAGGAAGATGTTTGTTGATCACGACTATGTTATAGACAACATGGTATTATTTATTCAAATTTATTATTTCCTATACTGATGTATCTTAAATAGGTTTAAAATTATTGAATGGTGGTCATTGTTAGTATGTAAGAGTTTTATAGTGATTTATGTTCCTTGGTTGACAAAAAAATACAAAGGGGGGGATTTTTTATACCAGGAGGTGTTGATATGATTTTGTGAGAAGTTAGTGAAATACATTGAAGTGGATATGGTAATTTGTTTTACATTTTTCTTTCAATACATAAATCATATTCAAAATCACATTTTTTGTGAACTGAAGATGCATTGAGTCTAATTCAAATGATTCTTAAGCTAGTTCAAAGTGATTATATATTATAGAAGGAGTTCATGATACAAGAAGATTAAAGGAACAAAAAAATGGGTTCCATGCCACAACATAGGGTTTTCACCTTGGAAGTCATTTAAGGAAGAAGGCCTATGCTATAATTTATGTCAATTCCATTGCTAACTAACATCAAGTTGTTCTATGCTATAGCAGAGGTGTCCATGTTGTGGAGATGCTGAAAATAGAAATGGGAGGAAAAATAGTCTACAGGACCTCACACCGTAGTGTACATGTCCCCACCATAGAGGAGACTCGATCAGATTACTCCACACCATAGTGAAGGACCATTCCATAGAGGAAGTTGGGTCATTTTTTTTCCAGTGGCTCTGGAGAATTTAGGGCCTCCACATTATAACTCATTTTAAATACAATTTTCAGAAGTAAATATCAAGGACTATTACAAAGTTCATGGATCACTCATTAGAGGATGATGGATTGGAATTTTCTATTTCTGGAGAATCTGAGACCTCTATTTTTTAGTTGGTATGGTATACCACAATGTTTTATAGTCGTTAAAAAATAACTGGATTGAAACCATGTGTTTTTCCATAATGGAGATGACCAATGATTCACCCCATCTTAATGACCCTTCTTTGATCCTGAAGTGGTTCTACTAGTTCACAAAACACATGTAGATCACCACTAGAGGAAATCTACCCTCAATTCTTCTAATGAAATGACAGTACTATAAGGGGGCTTGATCCAATCATCTAAAATGAATAAATAATTCAATGAATGAGAATTATTTATTTTAATAAATTAATTATAAATTATATGTGAATAATATGCTCTCTTTCTAATTATGAAAATCAAATCAATTAATCTTTGATTTAATTTCATTTTTCATGACATTCTTCATCATGTAAATCTAAAAATTATCATTGATTATGAAAAAATATGAGTTGGAAATTCCCAATATGCACTTCTTCTACACTCAGAACCTTTAATAATTTCATCAGAACCATTTTCAAATTTCACAAACATTCCCACTATAAATTTCAATTCAATAAGAATTAAAAGTTCTAGTGAAATATAACTAAAAAATTTACTAAAAATTCCAATTCAATATATAAAAATTCAACCAATTTTTGTTTTGTAAATCCTGCTATAATGTTTTTGGATTACTGGTTGAAATTTTGTTGAAATCTTTAGTATAATTTCCACTAGAATTGAACCAAATTTTACTGAAATTTATTCTTGAAATTTTTGTTCAATTAATATTTAAATTTATACTTGGAAACATTTTAAAATTTCTCTACAATCTTCATAATAATTGATATAAATTCCCCAAAATTTACAGTAAAATATATTCAAATTCATCCAATAATTCCACTAAAAGTTCTAGTGGATTACTAATGGAATGTCACTTGAAGTTAATCTGAAATTTTAACCTAAAAGTTCAATTCAAATATTGATGAAATTTACATGGTAAAGACACCTTTTTTTAGTGAAAATCCCACTTTAATGTATTAAAATTCCACTTATATTTGCCACATTAACTAATACAAGAACCACTACTATTGTACCACATTTTAGATTGAATATGACATCTTTATAGTTATTTGTGGAAAAAATTTATAATTCAATTATAGGGTTAATAATATAAATTTGAGATGATCCTTTTTGGAACATGTATAATGAATTTATATTTAACAATATTTCAATATCAGACTATAAAAAATTTGATATTTCTATTTTTTATGTGATGGAAATATATGATTGAAAAGATTCTGTATTAGTGGCATCAAAACGTAGTTTTCTGAAGGTGATATAAAAAGGATATATGGTATAACATAATGGGAAAGAGAGATGATAAACTATTATACATTCAAGACTAATAATTCACCATTATATATAATAATATTTAGAAATTTAGTAAAAAACTCTACTCAAAAGGCTATCAAAATAGAAATTCTAGAAGTAGCTAGGGGGGATGAACCAATAGATCATATTGATATAACTTCACACCTGTGTTTATATGATTATTCCACTATCTTTTTATTATTACAAGTGCTAACTTTGGTCAAAGATTCATCTCATTTGGTGATAGTTTGAAGGATATGTGAACCTTAAAATTGCATCACACAATCCACTAGTAGTTGATGGATTTTATGAGATAATTTTACAATAACCCTTCTAAGTTTTCATAGTCAGTTGTGACATTGTTGATATTTTTTATAGTTTATATTTTTGTTTTATCCATAATATAATAATAAGAAAAATATAATATTATTATTGTATTGGTATTGTGAAGTTAGTGAAAATATGAAAAGAAATGACCATAGTGACAATCCACTATTAACTAAATGGATCTTGATATAATTATATGTTATAATTAAGAATCCAATTAGAGATCATTGAATTAAGTTGAATGGGCTAATTGTTTTTTGAAATTTAATATTATATGAAATTGGTAAGATTATTTTTTTCATGAACACATTTTTTTAAAATCGGTAGTGAATTACAGTGAACATGATGTAAGTGAAACCCCATCATGCAAGGAAGAAACATCCACCAAAGAATTGTTGTTGGAGTTTAAGAGATTTTCAATGACTAAAAAGACTAATTTCATGTACTTGAATTATAAAATAAAATATTCAAAAGAAAACATGAGAAAATAGATTCTAAGGTAAGGCTAAAAAATAAAAAAAATTAAAGTAGTTGATATCTTTTAATAGTGAGAAAGAGATAGAGGTAGTAATCCATAAAATATAAGGGAAAATAAAGACAGAAAATACCTAAAAAATATTGTCTATGTAAAATGAGGAAGATGAAGTAAGGGAAAATGACTATTATATAGATATCTATGAAGAGGGAATAAGCCATGAACCAGAGTAGTAGTGAAATAATGGAAATACCAAGAAAATAAGGATCATGGAAAAGGATATAGGGGGATTTAGGGTAGAATATTGTTATAAATTTATCTATGAAGAGGATGAAATTAAAGATAACAGTGGGGGAGATGAAGAACGATGCACACATCCAAAAGTTAGTAGTAAAACTGACAAGGAAAAACATAGTACTCCTCGAAACTATTTAGTGATTAGGAATATCAATTCAAGGGAGTGGAAAGAAAAGAAACTATCCTAAAAATGTTTTAATTGTGTACTAAAGGCACCATGATGTATTGATGGTCATTATTCCATAGTAGTGTATCCTTAAGTGAAATGGGACATAGTGTGAGATGCTATTTTATGGTGGGTCATGCATATACATGAACTAAATGTGATAATATATGGGTCTCAATCCAATTTATCTCCAAATACTATTATAATTTATTATTTATAATTTAATGATGATTATGAGAAGTTTTAACATCTTATCTAATCATTTAATTATTAAATGAATTAATAGAGGTTTTACTAAATGTTTCAATGGCTTAAAACATATGGTATGTTTATAAAATATTCTAATTAATATTGGATGAATTTTTGAGGTCTTTAGAGGCCAAATAAATTAGTTTAATCTTCATACAAGGAATTATATTCTATTGCATTATACTCTCACCATGAATTCTTGTCAAACCAAATATTTGTTGCTCTATCACATTTTTCCTTAATATAAAGGTTCAAGTAGACTGTGTATAGAATAAGATCCTTCTTGAGCATTGATAGATTCATTCATCCTATGGACACCATAAAAGTAAGGAGTCTTTCTCACAATTCTCAATGATCATGATCAAAATCGTGTAGATGAGCCACATATTTAGAGAAAGTTACATTACTATATTATTTTCTTATTAAATCCAAATACATGGAGGGATCCCAGTTGTTTTTGGGTTTTGGTGTTGTATTTTTCTATGTTTAGGATGATAGTAATCCCTTTTAAACCTAACAATGGTATCAAATCTAGTCTATCAATGTTTGGTTTGATTTTTAATGAATGAAGAAAACTGAAAAAATGAGTTTTCTCGGTACCATGACATAGCCTCATTCAAAGTGGGAATTTTAGTTCTTGGTTTTTACAAACCATGACATAGTCTTCCTAGAAATGTATGTAGCCTCATAATTGTTATGAGACCATGATAAATTCTAAGATAAATGGTAATTTTAAAGAACATATGTTTTTTCAAAAAAAAACATAGCATCACCTCCAAATCATTTTTTTAGTATTTTCATAAAATCCAATTTTAGGATAGAGTGGGAACCAATAGAATTACACCTTACAAGGGACATTCAAAATTCAAAATTCAGGGAGAAATAAAATATAATGGAAGAGCATTCAATATGGGAACAAAATCCAAAAAATCACGTGATCTGCCTAAGAATCCACTACACCATCACATCATCGCTATCATAATCACATCACCATATTTAGAAGCACTTCACCTACCGTTTACATCCTTAGCATAGAACACTACCCACGTTTCCATCCATCACCACTAGAGACGATGACCGGAGAAAACAAACAACACCCTTCAACTGTACAAACTCGGTTGAACTTCACCATCATTGTCTCAGGCCACCAACGTAAAACTCTATTGATTCTTTCAAAAACAAATCATGATTGAAAATAAAATAAACATAAAATCATAGAGAGAGAAATAAAAAATAGAACGATCGCCTGAAGGAATAAACAACCATCATCTAACATTGAAAAAAATCCAAAAAAAAAACAAAAAAAATCCATTTTCGTTGCCGTTGACACCCCTGAAAGACACCACCGTTGAAGAGGAAGAGATCTAGATCATCTTCATAGGATAAAAACAACTCAAGTCACGCTAGGAACACAATCGGCCACTAGATCCCATATCCCAAAACCACATAGTTTCCACTGCTCCAAATCCAACTCAGAGAGGAGTAGAGGAACTTGGGGTCAGAGCCAGGATTTGAGAGGCTGAGGGCTCTAGAAACCATCGACCATCAAACCAAGAAAACCAAAACCCCATTAATACCCCCACTCTAGATACTACTTAGAGAGGTGAAGAGGAACACAAGGTCAGAGTAGGGTTGGAGTAGCAGAGGCTTCAGCAGCAAAAAATCATTGTCGGAACCAAAACATCTTTTTGGATCAATTATCAAGAGGAGTGCACTACTTGAAAGAAGATAGAGATGAGAGGGTAGGGAAATGAGAGAAGAACAAAGGATAAAGGGAAAGGGGGAGGGGGAAGGTAATAGTGAATACCCAAAAAACTCCCCCCTCTAGCTCGCCCCCAAGGGAAAATTTAGGGAAAGAGGGAGAAGAAGTCAGTATCGCTTAGAGTCTCGATTTCACCCCTCCACTATAAAAAACAAATCATCTCATTTTATGTCTCTTTATCATGGTCAGATGATTATTATTCCATGGATACCTCCACTACCGGGATAAACCACAACTTAGTAAGAGTCAAAAATCCTTTTTTAATAGATTTAACATAGAATAAAAACTATATAGAGAATCTAGTTGACATGGTGACCCAAAAATAATTCACTTAGAAATGGGTTTCCAAAACACCCATTGTTATGGCATAACCATTGAATCAAAATGGTATAGTGATTGTCTGCCTATTTTTTTTTATTTTCACTATGTCATGGAACCTTTTCTAAAATAGTTACCAATTATTTCATATTGATACACTATTTTAGAAGGCTTTTAACAAAAATTATATTTTTGTTCAAATTATCAAAAACCTTCACTAGCATGGGTTCTCCAAACCCACACCAAATTTTGGGATGTGGAGTGATTTATACTAAACCCAAAATGTTTTTGTTGATTTGATTTAGGTTTAAAATTGGATTTACATGGTATAAATTTTATAAAGAGTTTATAAATTATAAAATGAGGTGAAATATAAAAGTTTCTATATTTTTTTATGAATTATTCGTAAATCAAAATATGAAATGTTTATAATGAATTACCTTATTTATAAATTATTTAAACCATAACAAGATGTGTTTTATATGATGTGATAAATATTTTAAATAAAATAAAATATTTAATATTTAATTTATATAAATTAGTTTCATAAAATATGAAATTTTTATTATTCAATAATAAAAGGTATCATAAAATATGAAGGAGTTCATATTACATGCCATGTAAATTTAGAATTTTAAAGTGATTATATTTATATAAATTATTTTTTTATATTTATATTTTATAGAATATCCATAAAGAATGAATAAATTATAAAGTGGTTATAATTTTCATTATTTATGAATTATTGAAAAATTTTCATCTCATGTCTAAATTTATGGATTTTTCATTTATTAAATATTATTTTCTTATTTATTCATAGATATAAATGTTATATTATTAATTTTTATGTATTTTTTAGTCTAAAAGTGTTTAAACCACTTATTTGAATTATTGTACACACATTTAAAGAGACACATTTTAGGTATAATAATTGGTTTAGTTTTATCCTTCCTTGAATTTGGATTGTATTAAGTTATGAAATTGAATTAAAAGGTTAATTATAGTTTATAAATATTAAGCATTATAATTATGTAGGAATTGAAAGCTCTATTGAGTAAAGAACCATGGGTAAAGGGCCTTTGGGTTAGACTACTCACTAGTCTGGGAGCTTAGTCTATATCTAGAAAAGTGGGGGTTGACTAACTATCACTCTATTATTAATCTTATGAGGATAATCGATTTCATATGGTCCTATTACATTACATGAAAGGGTTTCATGTATCTTATTCATGAGATTCATTTAGATATGTGTGAATGTAGTTGGATTTTAATTTATCTTAGTAGAACAATATATGGGTTGTGTAAATTGTTAAACATTAATATGGTTTGAACATATTTATTTTTTAGAAGGAATAAGATTCAAAACTAAATCATTAAAATCATGGATACATGTAAAGGGAATAAATGAGATAAGATAGTGAGATTAAATCCCCTTTTAAATATATTAAGTGTCATATTCCTTCCAAAGTAATATTTTTCAATACCTTGATCATCTAATAAGGAAAGTTGAAGCTAAAGCATGGTGACATTGGATTATCTTGTTTAAGGAAGGTAAACAATGAATTGACCCTATGATTTAGGTGCCTTATTTTTTTTTGACTTTTTTAGGTTACATTTAGCAGGAAAACCCTTAGAAAGGACACCAAAGGAATAGTGTTGAGTTTATCCATATGATGGTTTAGTAAAAGAGTTATCCACTCAATCATACAAGATTCATATATGTTGTGATTTTCATGATGGACCACCCAAATAGACAAAGTGATGAGGTCAATTCCAAATTGATGTCATTACTTTATGAAATATATATATTAGACCAAAAATGAATATGATGTATATTAAAAGGGGTCATAATTTTATTTGGATAGTATTTATAAAAAACCATATTAAATGAATGAAAAAAATAATACTAATTTAATAATATATCCTATTGTAAATTGAATAGCCTTATAATTATTAAACATGGATTTGAGATCAATATTATAAAAGGATAAGTTTAATGGATGTAATTTTATAGACTGACATAGAAACTTAAGAATCATTCTTAAGAAAAAACATGTGTTTGAGTAATACCTTCTTGAGTAATGAAATGTTGATGTTGATCAATAAGTGAATCTAGATTCATATGAGAAGCATAAAATAATTCACTTAAGGTTTCAAAGGAATTAGATGAAAAATGACTTAAGTAAATTTAGTCTCCACTCATGTACTCAATACTATTGATTATGATAATTAATTATAAAGACTGAAGGTTTCTATTTTTGATTTGTATAAGGAATTAATTATGTGTTTATTATTAAAGTATTCTGAAAATATAAATTATTTTGATAAAATTTTACCTTATTTACTTAGAGTGTTGAAGATATATGAGCATGGTATGTGATTTAAAGGCTCTAGTATTGCATGATAGTACTAAAGGATAAATGTTTAATCCATAAGAATAAGATTATATGGTCTAATTATTATCCCAATTCATTAAAATCTAGAGGAGGTGTTGGGAAGGAGGGGTAATATTTCTATAGGTTGGAATTATCTAAGATACCTGAAGGGGTTTAAGAAACTCTATGGAAATTACATGTTACATATTAGTATCATAGAAAAAAATATTATATTTTGAAGGGTATTTAATAAAAAATATATATTTTAAAATTGTTTTAAATTTACAGGAGTTCAAAATAAAGGTAATTATTTATGAAGCTTATATTTTTCATTAAATTTATGATGCAAAGGGTTGATAAATCATAGAGTTGAGTGTAAAAAATATATTTCAATATTAAAATGAATCTATATAAAGGATGTGCATTTTATCTTACTTTTATTATATGATAAGATAGATTTTTTTAATAAAGAGTTGTTATGAATGATATGAGAAGATGATTTTTATAAACATGGTTTATGGTTCTCAAACTATATAACATGTTTGAAAATGATAAATGGATAAAATAAATTTTATACTGGATAAAATAGTTTATATATATTTATTAAAATATGAAGGAAAGTGTTTCTAATGACATCAGTGGAATATTTTAAAGAATAAAATCTTATTTTTAGTATATTTCTACAAATACATGGAATACCATATACGATACGGTTGTTAGTAGTTTATTTGTTAAATATTATCACTGAAAGAATAAGTGTTATTTCTTAACATAAAAGAGTTTTGTGTATCGTCAAATGATATTTTGGAGAGAATATATTTTCTAAGAGGCAAGTGGGAGTATGTTTAGACATAGATAAGTTCAAATTGTAATAAATAAAAGATTAAACTAGTTAAAATTCAAAGTGAATATCACTTTATATTTGAAAGGAGTTTAGAATGTGTTGGTAAATAAAGATAATTTAAAGAGTTATATTTAGTTACCAAACTGATATCAAAGAAAAGTTTAAATGGAAAAGTTCTAAGATGGTGATGAATAACTCAAAAAAAGTTCTAATTAAACAAAAAAATTCATTAACGTCATCACATTAGATTTTGTAAAGGATTTTGAATACTATTTTTAAAGAGTTAAAAATTTGGAATAAGATACTTAAATCCCACCATTATTCAAACCTAATTTCTTCATATATGTTACTCACTAAAGGAGTTTACTGGGAGTATTTTATTATATGGTCAAATATAGATGTTACCTGGTTTATATATAGAGGAAATGAGTTTAAAAAAACCTAAAAAATGTAACAAATATAAGGCCTATCTGGCGGTCTATCATATAAGATATTATTATATGGCCTATTTATATATGTTTCTATTAGTATTCTTAAAAGAATTTAAGAATATTAAATTTATCATGTTATAAAAAATGTTATCTCTACTTTATCATTATTTCACATAGCTAATATATATTTTATAATGTTTAATGATAATTGACCTCTCAATGTATGACTTTGAGTTATTCCTAATCAATGTTCATTATGGAGTATTATTGGTTATGATGAAATGTTAAGCTTAATGTTAGTAGTTTTTTGTATATAAATATGAAATATGATTAATAAATATAATATTTCCATATATTTCACTTTAAATTTTAATGTTTTAAATTTAATGATCCCAATTTTTTCACTTATTACTTACTGGAAATTTAGGTGATGGAGGTGTTTGGGGGAATTTATTAGAAATTTGAGAAGTTAATGTGAAGTTATAGATGAAATTTCATATGGGGAAAGATTTTGAAATGTGGAGGCTTATGTTATTCCATAAAGGGGGTGTTTAGGAGATGGACATATCATATGCAGAATAGAACCTTGGAAGTGACGCTTTAGTGGTTTTTCCATTTTCAATATAACTGTGGTATGGCTTTTAGGTAACTACGTGGAGTCCTGGAGGAGTGTTTTTTGTTAAATATATTTATTTCTAGGGAGTTGTTCCACAGGTATAGGTTGTGGTGTGTCCTTCCTCTCAGTGATAAAATTCTACGATGTGGATGTTTCTCTTTTGTCATGGTCCTTCTCACAGTTTATAGGATCTACAGTGTAGACCGCACCATGTTTCTCAGATGTGGTTTTGACCATCCCCATTATAGTGTGGTCTTACCTTATGTCGTACCCTTATCTTGTGTCATCACTTTTCACCATGGTGTAGGGTATTATTTCATGGTATTCTAATTTCCAATTTTCCTATAAATTCCTGAACCCCTTCAAGCTCTATCTTCCCCCAATATTTTCTCTCAATTCTTGGAAAAATCCTAGATTTTAGGAGGCATTTCACCCTATCCTTATGGGATTTTATTCTTTCCAACCAGAGATTGAGTGATAGAAATACTAAGTTGATTCCTATATTTTACTTCTCAATTTTCCCATGTAATTAATTTTTCAGAGGGTTGTTACAGAATCCCGTTTTTTAATTACATAACTTTTCTTTACATTATAAAAACATTGGATCTTTTAAAGTTTAGTTTCTTCGAAAAAGGTTACATAATAAATGAAAAACATAAAAAATTATTCTAATAAACTTGAAAGACTTATTAAAAGGTTTATCCTAAGTATATTTATTTCATCTTATAACCCTGGGACATACATCAAAGTAAAGGGGTGAGCATAAGGCCCATTAAGGGAAAAAGGGGAAATAATTTACAATTGATATTGATGAATATCAATAAGTACACGAGGAATATAATTATGAGATGAGAAAGGTAAAATAAGGCATATCATAATAAAAATGACATTAATCATAATGTGAAAATGTGGCCACAACATTTAAATGAGACATTCATAAGTATATCACCAAGGTTTATCACCAAGGTATTATAAAAATAACCAAGGTTATTTACCAAGGTATCGTAAAACATGTCATCTCTAGAGATTAGATTCTTTACCTAATGAATTGGAGTGTTTTTAGATCACACCCTTCATATATATTAATTAATTTGATCTATATAGATCATAATGAAACATTTCACAAATAACTTGTAGAAAATAAAAGAAACGAGTTTTATATAAACAATAATGGCATTTTAAAGTTCATAAAGACTATATCATTATTTCAATTTTTACCCACTTAAAGGGAATACATGTTTCATCTATTTTAATCCCTAAATCAAATAAATCATTTTTTTATATATTTGTGAATACCATTGTAAAAGAAAGAGGTTGGGGTATTCAGAAAGCGAAAATAAAAGATAATTTCTTGAGGAGAAAAGAGAAATTTTGATAAGTAAATCCGTTAGCATATCGGGTATAAAATATGGTTTAAAAAAATAGTAAAATGATATGGATCAAGGTTCTACCATTCATAAAATATTTTTATTACAATAAAGGGATAAAATAAAGTGAAAAAAGAACAAATTTTAGAAATCTAAAGTTATACAACAAAAAAGGGAACTTGAATAGAAAAGAGAAGTAAATATTTCCATTATAAATAAATTTTTAACATAAAAAATAATAATTATGATAACTTTGACAGAAAATAGATAATATACCTTAAAATTAAAATTTCAAATAATGGAAATAAAAATAATTAATCCCTTACCTTTAAGATTTACTCCTAAAACTTGAGGATTGGGACATTAGGGGCATGATGAAACCTTAGGAGGACTCATTGGGAGGTAAAACTAATAGAGATTCATGGAGGAAGGATTGGGAGTGAAAGAAATTCGAGAAATGGGTGTCTATTTATAGAAAAATTGGATTACTTATTTATTAATTTCCAAATATAGGCCTTAGAAACCAAAGTTGTGGAAAATGAAAATCCATGGGATTTCCCATGGTATTTTCCAATGGTTTTGGACACTCGGGTCATATTTTATGTTATTTTAATTCAAAAGAGTCAATAATCATTTTATATTACTTCTTTGGGCATGTAAATGTAAATTTTCCAAAATAATAATGTTTTTAATGTTAAAGTTTCCATTTTAGACTTTGAAAAGTAAATTATAGGTTTGGAAATTGATGAAAATATATTAAAATACTTGATATTAATAATATAACATATTTTAGTTCATTTATTGTTGTTAATTAATTATTAAATCATGATTAAATAATTATGAATTCATTAAACATACCGAAAAAATAAAACTACATTTTTACTATTTATAAAAAGATATTGTATTTTATAAAATTATCATAAATTCATCCTAACCTAATTTTGAAATGATGATTTCTAAAATGAAATTTATTTTATCCAAATAATTCTCTAAATATTATAATTATAACTTTTAAATATAAAAATTCATATTTATTAAAAATAATAGCGAATTGAAAATGCATAGTAAACTTTCTAACACTTAAAAAAAATATTTTTTCATTTATATTTCAACAAGAGTGTTTTTATAATACCATTTAATTAAAATAATTATTATTCATAATACCTTGGTTTAATAAAAAAAAATTATATCTCTTATGAAAATTAAAATTTGGGTCTAAAAACTCAATTTATCAAATGTATTATAATATTTTTTTTATGAAAAACTATTCTTAAAACAGAACTGATGGAATAAAAATTTTATTTATTCAAAGGAATTACACTTTAAGTAACTAAGTAATTAATACATAATCCCTTATAACACCCGTATAATACCTAAGGTTAAGGTGTGCAATGGTGATAGATTTATGGGGAAGCTCATCTAAAATTGTCAGAGTTGTAATTTCCACTAACTTGAACTTCTCCCATTAGTGATTTCGTTATAGCTTCACATATTGAAGCTGTAAGAACCCGAACCTTCTTTTCAGGTATTTTTTTCCTTTTCTAGTTGTTTTTGAGGAAAAAGAAAATTCTGGAAATTTTCTAAGTACATTCCATGTACTTTATGAGTACACGCCATGTACTTCCTTGCAGCAGGAGGCTGTGTGCTGGCTGTATAGTAGCCACACACACGACCATGTGGGAGTGACTTGGAGGCCGCTTAAAGAGGAGTATAGAAAAGGAGAGTACACGTCGTGTACTTAAAAAGTACATGCAGTGTACTTTCATTGTTTCATTAAACACACCAAGGTCACGTCTAATCGCAAAAACACTCTTCTTTTAGGTCTCATTCGACCAAGAGCTCCGTACGGCCGCAAATCTCTGACAAGCCCCCGAGCCTCCGTCCGTCCTCCAAATCGAACACCGTCATTTACATTGGAATCACATCGGTGAGTTATCTATTCTCCTAGAGCATTATCTTCTGATTTCCTTTTCTTTTCCAAATTATCATGGGCTGAACGTTTTATACGTTTTCTTAGATTTATGGAATTCTAAGGAGATTCAAGATTCAAGGTTCACATATAGCAATCTCCTAACCCCAAGCTAGGTGGTTTGTGCCTTTCTGTTCAAAGTCTTTGAGTATTATGTGGAAATTCCACCAATAACCTTGAACAGGGTATTGCATGTTTACCGTTTTACCCCTACCGATTGCCTGCCATGATTGTATGATTATGTAGAGGTAATTTGGATATGAATAGGTTTGATTTCTATGCTTTGGATGTATTTCCCTTGCATGTTCTATTTACGACCGTTTGGTCCTGTTTAGTCAGTTTGGATGCCTTGCCTGTTTTCCATGCCTGTTTTTGTAAGATGGAGAGTTTTCATTCTAACATGATTGATATATTGTAGAATGGTTAGCCAAGTAGTTCTATAAGTTTACTTTGTCCATATTAAACTGCTATTCTTGTTAACCTAAACAAGGCCGTGAGAACCTAGTGTAGTAGACTATAAGGGGAATTGACTGAGTGAGCTTCCTTAGAGAGTCTTTGAGCACTTTAGGATATAAGGGGGATTGACTGAGTGAGCTTCCTTAGAGAGCCTAGGACCACTTGGGGCTATAAGGGGAATTGACTATGTGGGCTTTCTCAGAGAGTCTTTGATTGCTTTAGACTATAAGGGGAATTGACCATGTGATCTTCCTCAGAGAGTCTTTGTTTTAATTGAAAGTCTTGGGTTATAAGGGGAATTGATCGTGTGAGATTCCTCAGAGAGTCCTAGACTTTGGGGCTATAAGGGGAATTGACCATGTGAGCTTTTTCAGAGAGTCCTTGACTACCTTAGACTATAAGGGGAATTGACTGTGTGAGTTTCCTTAGAGAGACTTGTTTTACCTTTGACTATAAGGGGAATTGACTGTGTGAGCTTCCTCAGAGAGTCTTTATGAATTATTATAACTGAACCATAGAGGATAGGTTGTGTGCAATTACTAGAGGATTGTTGTGCTTGAATAGTTGTTTTTGATATATATAATTATTTACTACTGAGCATTTTCCTATTTACTGTTCTCTGTACTTTTACCTGCCATATATTCACTAACTGTTAGACACAGATCTTCGGGTGGTTGCCTACTGGGATTTAGTCTCACCCCCTGTTTGGGCCATGATTTTGGGCCCAAACATATTATATTGTTGTAGGTATATATAAGGGAAAGATCCCTTCTAATTTAGGTACTTGATTTGCTGTGGATCTAGAGATCATGAGACCAAGCTATAGCTTGCAATGCTGAGAAGTTTATCTTCTTTCTTTTTCACTTTGGTTTAGCACTGTTGTATTCTAACATTTTGACTTGTTTGGCTGTTTTCTTAGACATATGTATCATGCATCATTTTATATATGTTCTCTAGTTTATACTTTCAATTTTCTGCTGTTACTTCTCCATGTCATTATTACTGCTTCTGCTCTTGTATGTATTTATTACTTCCACTGTGTAATCTGCCAATGAGGGAATAGTTTCCCCACTATCACACCCAAGTCTATCACTACTAGTCGGTAGCCACTGGTGTTCGGGGAAATGCGCTTGAGTCCATGTGAGCAACCGGGTATGGGGCGCCTCTAGGTGGCTTCCAGAACCGGAATGTTACAAGGTGGTATCAGAGGAATTATTTTCTCTTGACTTACTGTTTGGAGCCTTTAGTCAGGGATAGGAATGAATATGTACTTCTTAATAAGCTGTGCCTGAGAGTAGATAACCCACATATAGGGAAAATCCAATCTACCTTGTTTAATGTAATTTTTCTTGTTTTTCAAATTTAAATTTTATTTTATTTTCACTATTGGATGATTCACATGTTTTCTGTTGTTACCATTAATGTTATTAAGGTTCTATTTCTATCACAACCCGATGAGATGAGTGTGTGTCATCTCATGCATCATATAGGCACTTGTTAGAAATCACATGTCATGCATTCTTGCCATGCCATTTAGGATGCATTAGCGATTGCATGTTGTTGTGATAGATGTTGTGTAGAATATACATGATGTTGTGATAGATGCCTTGATAAAAATACCTACTGTTTGACAGGGTATTGTTTGTGTAAGGTTTTTTTTGAATGAACACCAAAATTTGGTTCTTGATGTGTTATGGGCCCTCATGGAACATAATTTTGTGGTTCGTTGCCTTGTTTTCCTTGTTATAGCATGTATAAGATGCCAATATTTGATTCGTGGGGAGTATAGGCCCTCACAAATCATAATTTGGCATTTTCAATGTTCTTTTCAGTGTTTTTATGGGTTCCAGAGTAGTTTCTAAGGCTTACTGTCTGAAAAAACCCATAATACATGCCGTGTAGTTTTTGAATACACGCCATGTGTTCTTCTATTCAGGAAGAAACCATTTTCATGCCATGTACTTTATGTACACACCATGTAGTCTCTAACCGTGTCGTAGGTTGTGTGGGCAGAGACACGGGATGGGGAAAGTCTGGTGAGAACATGCCATGTACCAGTAGAACAAGCCAGGTAGTGTTGACCCTGTGCCTCCCGTGTAACTAACCACATGAACGTATAAAACATTAAGCTATACACGCCATGTCAGAATTGAACACGTCGTGTAGTCTGAGCCAGGTACCCAACCATGTCACTAAAAACACAGGTCGGTGTTATCCTTTCATGTACATGCCATGTCTGTCTGGAACATGCCATGTAGTGTGAGCTGTGTGTCAGGCCGTGTCACTAAAAACACGAGCTAGGTGAATCTTGTCTAGTAAACACCATGTCTACCGTGAACATTCAATGTAGTCTTGTCTTAGGAGATTCGTGTTGCTTAAACGTGTAGAAGGACTCAAGCAGGGGAAGAGGTTTCAAGTACACACCGTGTGTTAAGACAACACGCCGTGTGTTTCGGGTGTCACATGACCAGTTTAGGCAGGAGTACACACCCATGTAAATGAACTAAGGGAACACACCATGTAGGAAATTCATGTTTGATTTGGTGGCCTAGAACCAAATACTTTATACTTTATTCATTAATAAATACCTTATCACATCTTGATTGTTCTTCTGCGTGACAATGCATGTGATAATGTCCTAAGGACATCTATTGCATTAAAGGGTCATAGCAGATCCCTGCTATGATGAGAACCCAGAAGTTCCATAACACTGTTCTTGAATATATTCTCTATGGCCGGATGGTGTTATTTGAGGGACACAAATAATACAGGCTATTAGGGGTGAGGACTCATAAAACTTTGAGGCACCTTCTCATGGTGTGCGCCCAAGGTAATATCCAGGAGGATATTATGAGAATGAGACCCGCTAGTAGGAAATCCACATTTCATAGTGTCATTGGATGTTCCTATCTGTGGACGTGACTTTAAGATTATTATTAATGAGTATTACAAATCACTCACTTAGATGTATTGATGAAAACTATGACGACACACTATTTGCAACGAGGTAGGATACGTTTGGTGCATCACGAGTAATATTGCATTAATAGATAATGCGAGAAAGGATTTTTCCCTTATGTTCCATAATGGAAGAAAATATCTCAAGCCCTTTGATGGAATTGATATAGCCTAAATAAATCCATGTCCATGGTAAGGTATGGGCGAGTTCAATTCTGGAAAGTCAAAGAAAGAATAATCGAGAACATGGGTTGATAACACTAGCATACAACCCGCTTGATTTGAGATATCGTGACAAAGGGATTATATTACATGGAAAACGTTTGTAGGATCATTGTGACATTAACTTATTTCTCTATGGGTACCTTGGTGTGTTGCTAGACGCTAACCTTGGACTTTAGGCAGGCTCCACCTAATGCCACTGAGAAAGAGGCCTATAGGGTCATACACTAAGTGTGTCCATGTATCTCAGTTAAATATTAATTTAACAAGTTAAATAAATATTATTCCCAACTGTGGTTTAATAATTATTTAAGGATGCCTAATTGAATTTATTTCAACACTAGTTATTTGAGAGAATATATTGTTAGCGAAATAATATATATTTATTAGCGAGTAATGCAGTTACATTTATTTAACAAATAAATAGCCATTACTCAAGGACTAATAAATGTGGTGGCGGAAATAAAGGAAAATGGAAAATAAAAGTACATGCTATGTATATTAAATATACACGCTGTGTAGTTTTATGGAAAATGAGTACATGCCGTGTATTAATGATTACACCCCGTGTAGTTTTTCCAGTCGGGATTTTGAGGATGTAATATTGTTTTATTAAATGATATTTATTATAATCAGCGTGGGTGCATGTCAAGGAATTAATAATTCAACATGGGGGTTTTCAATAAGAGTTAATGAAATAAATATAATGCGTAACACATTTATTTATTGTCATAAATCTATAACCTCAAACCTGATTATAAATATCCTCACAACCCCAACACTTTTCCCCAATCATTGTGCACAACAATTCTGGAGAATTCTTTCAAGGCTGAAAGAACTACTTCCTACAAGAACGCTCTCAAGACCGAGAGATATCCTCCTCCATCGGATCAAGGCGATCGAATGCGGACATCACAAGCGAAGGTTCTTCCATGCTAGCACCCGGAAATCCCTTCGGCTACATCTAGAGATACGTGGAGCACGTGTGGATCACCGCTAGAGGAATCCTACACTTGGATTCTATGACGCAATGACTGATCACATCAGATCGTGACTGGAGATATCAACGAAGTAATAATTCCACCAAGGTAATTATTGTGAATTAATTAAATTAATTATAACCAACATATGATGATCCTATGTTTATGGTTCTGGGACTCCCTCTTTTGTTTTTCGTTCTTCGTTTTATTCTAAAGATCCGACATTTTATATCGTGACAGATCTCGGTTTGAACATTTTTTAACGCTAAAATCAAAGTTGGGAACTCCCACCAACGTGCTTCCGCTATGCCCGAAACCTACAAGTGGTATCAGAGGGGTCATATTGTTGATTATAATTATTTAGTTTTTCACTGGTGATTTATGAATTTAATAATTTAGTTGTTTCAATTCAAGTTAATAGTTCTTTAAATCTGAATCTCGAGATCTGTTCCTCCTCTATCGTTTCTCGTTCACCATACAAAAATGACATTTTCTTTTAATTTTTGTTAAAATAAAATAGAGTATCTCATCTGGAGGATCCAAACGTTCATGGCCATACAACATGAAAATACATGATGTGTATTCAGAAGTACACGATGTGTAGTCTAGGTTCATGCATCAGACTAGTCTTCTAAATCAAGCCGTGTATTGATCCTATCAAAGTCATTTATGACACCGTGTGTTGACCAGGAATAGGTGGCACATGGATTTAGGATTACACGCTGTGTGGTCCAATAGAACACGACGTGTAGTCCTTTCAGGTTAGGGTTGGATCATGTGCCCTATACATGGCTTGTCTGGCTGGAAACCGTGTAACGCGGAAACTACATGGCCTGTGTCCCACTGAACACGCCGTGTACTCTGAAAATTTCCGAAGTACATTAACACGCCATGTCCCCGAGCATGTACTTCGGATGGACGGTGAAGAAAAGTAAACACTGTGTAGTCAGAAATATACACTGTGTACTCACCCAAATTATGCAGATTTATTAAAATTTATTATTATATTATACAAACCCTTGAGACGTGTACCATGGTGTAGGCGTAAAGATGAGGTACAACACGTGATAAGTGTTTTATATATATGTGTTTAATTTAACATCTGCGTAATAAATGGGAATTCACCGGGTTTCTTCCAAGGTACAAGTTACGTACAAAGATAATTTTAAATAAATTTATTTGTTTAAAATTATGATGGATGAGAATCTCACGAAAATTCAGAAAAGGGTTTAAGATAAAAGTATTGATTAATTAAAGATAATTAATTGATTCGAGCATGATTTATCTTAAATAAGAACTATTAAAGAATTGAATGATAGTTTTATTTATGTGTAAATATCGTTGTATTTATGGATGATCATGAGATAGACCAAGACCTTTGTATGAGAATAGTTTCTTTAATTTATTTATTTAAATTAAATTTGTTGGCCTGCGAGCCTTCTCCTCATTAATATGTAGGTCCTACGCGCCCAAGGATTATTTTATGTAAAAACCCATTTTTACCTCTCACCTACGTGTGAGATAAATGCATATGTAATGGAAGGAGCTCCCAAGCTAGTGGAGGTGGCTCAAGTCAGGAGCCAAGGTGAAACCAATCCAAGGAGATACAAAGGTGGACAGGTGGAAAGCTGTAAACACGAACCCAAAAGGTTCAAGGTGTTTCTCCCCTAGGTCTTAGGTTAGTTTATTAACCGCTAGATAAACTAACCAATAGAACAAGCTCATGATCATACCGTTTATTTTATTTTTTTTCAGTTGCATGGTTTATTTATTTTGGGTGTGTTGTCACGATCACACAATTAATGAATTAAACAAGCATGCAATATGGAACTAAAATAAAGACCAGCTTATGCGTAAATATTATCTTAAACATGGTTAATCACTTAAGTATATACCACTTAATATTAACAAGCATGTAATAAAAGATAATAAAATGGTAATTTACATATAAGGATAAAATCCATCAAAGAAATATTAAATTGGTATAGCCTTCCATAATCTTGGTTAGAATCGAACCATAGTTCAAAGTGCTTGACCAGCCATAGTTGGGGTGCTTTCAATTATCGAAGAATTCTAATTAAAGGTTTTGGGTCGACTTGACTTGGTTCGCATCAAGGGTTGACTACCATAGTAGGACTTGGTGTGACCAAGAGGAAAAGGTTGAGGAAATCCAAAATAAAAGGATTTCAGGATTAGGGAGTCCACTCAGCAGATCAAGGAGCTACGAGTTAATGTAGTTGGAATTTGGAATGCCTACCTAAAACCCTTCAAGTTTCTTGACCAACCCTAGTTGGGGTAATGCGAAGGGCAATATGGATCCTTGCTACTAGAATATTCAGGCAACGGAATATTCTGAAGTTAATGGTGAGGGCTATTGGATTTCGATAAAATAGTGGGCGAATAATAAGTATTAATTTATTTATTTGTATCATTTTTTAATGAAGTACTAAACCTTTTCTCATCTTAATTTATTGAAACGACAAGAAAAATGACTTCAAACATATCATTTCAATCCATACTCGAGAAGGAAAACCTTCTCACCAGCACCAATTTCCAAGAGTGAAAGAGACGTTTACATGTCATCCTTCACCACGAAAGGAAATTGTATATGATGGAAGAGCCTATTCTAGTTGCACCTGGAAAAGAGGCTAGTGCTGAGGAAATATCTATCTATGCGAAACACATGGATGATGCCACATATGTCTAGTGTTTCATGCTATCGACCATGTTCAATGAGCTCTTGAAGCAACATAAAAACATGGACGCGTATAGCATGATGTCTCACCTTAAGGATCTCTACCAAGAGAAGGCGAGATAGGAGAGATATGAGATCTCCAACGCTTTGTTTACAACTAAGCTTGGAGAGTCTGCGCCAGCTGGGCCTCATGTAGTCAAGCTCATTGGCTACATTGAACGCCTGGACATCTTAGGGATTAAGTTCCCGAATGAGTTGCATATAGATCTCATCCTATCATCACTGCCCAAGGCCTTATCAAGCTTTATTGTCAACTACAACATAAGAAATAACGAGAAGTATCTATCGGAACTTATGACCTTAATTCGCCAGGTAGATAAGAACATGGGGCATGACAAACCCGTAGTATTTATGGTGAATAAGAAAAGTAATGACAAGGCAAAGGGGACAAAGACTTATAAACGGTCCGAAGCCCCCAAGAACCATCCTTCCAAGAAGGGGAAGATCTAGAGATAGGGAAAGGAATGAGTGGCGGTGTGTTTTTCATGTGGCAAGCAAGGCCACTAGAAGAGGAACTGCACCTAGAAGCTTGGGGATGCTAAAGGTGCGTTCGTTATTGAGTGTAATCTTTCTATTTCTACACATTGGGTATTAGATACAGCTTGTGTGGATCACATCTGTATTCAAATGTAGGAACCAAGTAGATTTAGAAAGATTGCCAGAGGAGAGGTGGATCTTTGAGATGCTAATGGTGTAAGGCTAGCTGCGTTGGCTATAGGTGATTAACACCTCTCATTGTCGTCTGGGATGATTTTGGTTTTACATAACTGTTATTATGTGCCTAGTGTTACCAAGAACATAATTTCTGTATCTTGTTTGGATATGGATGGATTTATTTTCAAGTTTGGAAATAAGGGTTGTCTATTTTATAAGAACAACGTATGTTATGGTATGGCGCATTTAAAAAATGGTTTGTATGTATTAAATTACGAAAACCAAGTGTTGGAAATCGATAATGAAACAAACTCACATGACTCATACATCACCCAGTTGTGGCATCACCGTCTTGGTCACGTAAATGAGAAGTGCTTGACAAAGCTCTGCCAAGATGGTTATTTAGACTCTATTGAGCTAAAACCACTTGATATATGTCACACTTGTTTACAAGGTAAAATGACCAAGCCGCCTTTCGGTTTAAATGGTGAAAGGGCCACCGAGCTTCTAGGATTGGTGCACACGGATGTATGTGGACCATTTCCAATAGAAGCTAGAGGTGGATATTCTTACTTCATTAATTTTACTGATAATTTAAGTAGATATGGATATGTCTACTTAATGAGGTATAAGTCAGAGTCCTTAGATAAATTTAAGGAATTCAAGAATGAAGTGGAGAATCAGCTTGGTAAGAAGATAAAGAATCTTCGATCGGATCGGGGTAGAGAATATCTGAACCAAGAGTTCATCGATCTTCTACGGGAGTCTGGGATTCTATCTCAGCTCATCCTCCTTATACACCACAGTGGAATGGTGTTAGTGAAATGAGGAACTATACCTTGTTGGACATGGTGAGGTTGATGATGAGTCATGCAGATCTTCCATTATCCATCTGGGGATATGCATTACAAACTACAACATACACATTAAACTGAGTACCAACTAAGGCAGAAAATGGAATTCCATCCGAGTTATGGAATGGAAATAAAACCATTTTGTTGCACACACGTGTATGGGGATGTGAGACATCTGTTAAGGCCTTCTCAGGCAACAAACTAGCACCCCAGGGCACGAGATGTATCTTTATATGATATCCTAAGGAAACGAAAGGATATTACCTATATAACCCTCAAGACAAGAAAGTGACTATCACCAGACAAGCCGTCTTTATTGAGAGGGAGCACATCCTCAAAAAGGATAGTGGGAGTAAGATTGACTTTGACGAAGTTGATGCTCAAGATACACAGGAGTTGGTACAAGAACAAGTTCCACAGGTCCCTATGGAAGAGGTTCCAGAAACACAAGTACTGAATAGAAGCTCAAGAGAGGTAAGGGAACTAGAGAGATTTGGTTTCCTAGTCACTGAGGATGGTGAATCATTATTGTTGGACAATGATGAACCTATCTCTTACAAGGAAGCAGTAGAAAGCTCAGAATCTACAAGATGGATAAAAGCTATGAATTCTGAGATGGATTCCATGTATCAGAACCAAGTATAGGTTCTGGTTGATGATCCAGTTGATGTAAAACCTATTGGATGCAAATGGTATTCAAGAGAAAACTGGACATGGAAGGTCAAGTTAGCACCTATAAAGCAAGGATAGTGGCTAAAGGATTCAGACAACATCAAGGAATTGACTATGATAAAACCTTCTCGCCAGTTTCCATGTTTAAATCCATAAGAATCATACTTTCCATAGCTGCTTACCATGACTACAAGATTTGGAAAATGGATGTAAAAACAACATTCCTTAACGGGAACCTTCATGAAGATGACTATATGACATAACCAGAAGGGTTTGTGACACCAGGTGAAGCCAAACGGGTTTGGAAGTTGCAGAAATCCATTTCTGGATTAAAGCAAGCATCCAGGTCATGGAACATTCGATTTGATGAATCCATAAAGGAATTTGGGTTCATTAAGAATAAATGTGATCCATGTGTTTATAAATATTTCAATGGGAATGTGATTGTTATCCTAGTAGTATATGTTGACAACATATTGCTTATTGGAAACGATGTACCGGTCTTAGAGTCAGTTAAGGACTGGTTGAACAAGTGTTTCTCCATTAAGGACTTAGGTGAAGCAGCCTACATTCTAGGGATCAAGATCATTAGTGATTGATCCAAGAGGCTACTTGGACTAAGTCAGGGTACATGCATTGACCAGATACTAAAGATATTTAGTATAGAAAAATCCAAGAGAGGATTAGTTCCAGTTTCACATGGTCTACATCTTTCTAAGAAAATGTGCCCACAAACACAATAGGAGAAAGATAGAATGAGTAAGATCCCATACACTTCGGATATAGGATCCATCATGTATGCCATGTTATATACCAGGATTTATGTTTCCTATGCACTGAGCATGGTAGGCAGATATCAAGTAGATCCAGGAGAACAACATTGGACTGCTGTTAAGACTACCTTAAGTATCTGAGAAGAACTAAGGATATGTTCCTGGTGTATGGAGGAGACGAGGAGCTTGTCATCAGAGGGTATGCTGATTTTGGTTTTTAGATAGATCAGAACGATCTAAATTCACAATCTAGATATGTTTTTTGTCTCAATGGAGGAGCTGTGAGCTGGAAGAGTTCAAAGAAGCCAATTGTCACCGATTCTATAGTGGATTCCAAATATATAGCGGCTTCTGATGCAACAAAGGAATCTGTCTAGATTTGAAATTTTTTCCAGGAGATTAATGTGGTGCCCAGTAGTAAAGATTCTATCACTTTGTATTCTGATAATACTACAGTGGTGGCTCTTGCAAAAGAACCAAGGTCACATCAACGGACAAAGCACATAATCTAGAAGTATCACCTCTCGAGGGATTTATATCAGAGGGGTGAAGTTGCAGTGAGAAGAGTGTCCACAGAAGAGAAGGTGGCAGACCCCATGACTAAAGGCCTATCTTAGGAGAAACACGAATATCATGTGAGAGATAGCGAGTTAAAGGTTGTTAGTAGTTGGATCTAGTACAAGTGGGAGTCTGTTGGAGTTGGTGACCTAGAACCAACTAATTTTTACTTTATTCATTAATAAATACCTTATCACATATTGATTGTTCTTCTGTGAGACAATGCATGTGATAATTTCCTAAGGACAACTGTTGCATTAAAGGGTCATAGCAGATCGCTGCTATGATGAGAACCCGAAAGTTCCATAACACTGTTCTTGAGTATATGTTCTATGGTCGAATGATGTTATTTGAGGGACACAAATAATACATTCCATTAGGGATGAGGACTCATAAAACTTTGAGGCACCTTCTCATGGTGTGCGCCCTTGGTAATATCCATGAGGATATTATGAGAACAAGACCCGCCAGTAGGAAATCCACATTTCATAGTGTCATTGGATGTTCCTATCTGTGGACGTGTGTATTGGTCATTAGACTTTAAGATTATTATTAATGGGTATTACAAATCACACACTTAGATGTATTGATGAAAACTGTGATGACACATTGTTCGCAGCGAGGTAGGATACATTGGGTGCGTCACGAGTAATACTGCATTAATAGATAATGCGAGAAAAGATTTTTCCTTTCTGTTCCATAACGAAAGTAGATATCTCAGGCCCTTTGATGGAATTTATATAGCCTAAATAAATCCATGGCTATGGTAAGGTATGGACGAGTTCAATTCTAAAAAGTCAAAGAAAGAATAATCGAGCACATGGGTTGATGACACCAGCATGCAACTTGCTTGATTCTAGATATCATGACAAAAGGATTATATTACACGGTAAACTTTAATAGGAGGTGATACGTCATTTCTACATTAACTTCTTTCTCTATGGGTGCCTTGGCGTGTTTCTATATGCTAACGTTGGACTTTAGGAAGGCTCCGCCTAATGCCACTGAGAAAGAGGCCTAGAGGGTTACACACTAAGTGTGTCCATGTATCTCATTTAAATATTAATTTAACAAGTTAAATAAATATTATTCCTGACTGTGGTTTAATAATTATTTAAGGATGCCTGATTGCATTTATTTCTACACTAGTTATTTGAGAGAATATATTGTGAGTGAAATAATATATATTTATTAGTGAGTAATGCAGTTACATTTATTTAACAAATAAATAGCCATTACTCAAGGACTAATAAATGTGGTGTAGGAAATAAAGGAAAATGGGAAATAAAAGTACACGCTGTGTATATTAAATATACACGCCGTGTAGTTTTATAAAAAACAAGTACACACCATGTATTAATTATTACACGCCATGTAGTTTTTCCAGTCGGGATTTTGAGTATGTAATATTTTTTTATTAAATGATATTTATTATAATCAGTGTGGGTGCATGTCAAGGAATTAATAATTCAACATGAGGGTTTTCAATAAGAGTTAATGAAATAAATAAAATGCGTAATGCATTTATTTATTATCATAACTCTATAACCTCAAACCTGATTATAAATATCCTCACAATCCCAACACTTTTCCCGAATCATTGTGCACAATAATTCTGGATAATTCTTTCAAGGCTGAAAGAACTAATTCCTCTAAGAATGCTCTCAAGACTGAGAGAGATCATCCTCCATCGAATTAGGGTGATCAAAGGCGGACATCGAAAGCGAAGTTTCTTCCATGATAGCACTTGGAAATCCCTTTGACGACATCCAGAGCTACGTGGAGCACATGTGGATCACCGCTAGAGGAATCCTACACTTGGATTATATGACGCAATGAATGATCCCATCAGATCGTGACTGGAGACATCAACAAAGTAAGAATTCCACCAAGGTAATTCTTGTGAATTAATTAAATTAATTATAAACAACATATTATGATCCTATATTTATGGTTCCGGGACTCCATCTTTTGTTTTTCATTCTTCATTATATTCCAAAGATCCGTCATTTTATATCATGACGGATCTCAGATTGAACATTGTTTAACGCTAAAATCAAAGTTGGGAACTCCCACTAATGTGCTTCCTCTGCGCCCGGAACCTACAATGTACACGCCGTGTAGTCATGTTTTGTAAAACTTGAGTGCTTTATTTCTCCTGTTCCCTCCTTACACTCCTTGTTTTCAATCCTTGATAATCTTGATCTAAGGTGTGTGCTTGACCTTGCAGAGTCATGCCACCAAGACGTCCTCTGGTTATGCGTCAGTTTCTAGGTGGTGATCAGACACCAGACATGGCTGGTCAGGGACTCCCTATAGATCTTACAGTTGTGCCAGCATTGGCCCCAGCCATTGTACCTGACATAGGAGCTGATGCACAGTTCAGGGAGAGATTTTTGAGAATGATGCAGACCTTTCAGGGAGCTCCGCCTCCTGCCCTATCTATGGATAATTTTACACAGGTATTTCAACAGCAGCATCCTCCCACTTTCTCAGGGGATGGAGGACCCCAGGCTGCAGAGTCATGGCTAGAAGCCGCGCTTACAATTTTCAAGCATCTAGAGATACCTCCAAAGAAGAGGGTGAAACTCGCTACCTACATGATTCGAGACTTCTCCAAGAGGTGGTGGGATGTGATCTCATAGGTTGGATGCCAACAGAATATGGTTTGGGATGAGTTTTGGTGCATCTTATACGATTATTTCTATCCGGAGATCTTAAGGGCCGATCAAGACCGAGAGTTAATGAGTCTGGAGAAAGGTAGTCTTACTGTTATGGAGTATTCCTCTCGCTTCACAGAGCTGCAGTGTTTCATGCCTAGTCCAGGAGGTGATGAGTTGTTCCTTACACAAAAGTTTGAGGATGGTCTAAGGCACGACATCCGATCCTAGGGGAACATCTTCCAGTTATCTTTGATATCCTCTATCATAAACCAGGTGCTAATTACAAAGTATAATCTGAGGGATTCTAGACTTGTGAGCAAGGGTGGTTCGACATCCAGAGTTAGTACTCCGCCAGATGATAGTAGGAAGTGCCATAGGGAGACTGCACAAGGAGATCAGAGTAGGCGGGATGCATCTTCTGGTAGCCAGGTGGTGTGCTACCAGTGTGGGAGAAGCGGGCATACGAGGCCACGTTGCCCGAGAGACCCAGTGGAGTGCCGATTTTGTGGCAAGATGGGTCACCTTCAGCACTTTTTTCAGTTCTTCTCACCTGTAGCTAGTGACAGGGGTTCTTCTATGACTCCTCATTCAAGAGCAGCGCCACCAGTTTCTCACTATTCTGGGAACTGGAGTTCTTCTGGACGTTTAGGCTGAGGTGGAGGTCGTGGCTGTGGTAGTCAGTCTCCAGTTCTTCAGTGAAAACAGGGTGGATCAGCTTAGAGCGGTCAGGCAGGGTCACAGGGCTGCGACATCAGTTAGAATTTTGCAGTGGAGCAGACCCAGCAGGAGCAGGATCCTAGACCCTCCACAATTCGAGGTATGATCTTAGTAGCCTCAGTTTTAGCTTCTACTCTTTTCGATACATGGGATTCCCATAGCTTTATATCTATTGCTATCATGGAGAGCCTTTGTCTCTGCATCTTTTCTTCTGCTGATATCTTGACACTAGACACTCCGCTGGGGACTAGAACGGCTAGTATACATCAGTGCAGAGAGTTCCCTCTACAGATTGGTGGGTGTCACTTCTTATGGGACCTCTATGTCCTAGAGATGATGTACTATGATTTCATTCTCGGGATGGACTAGTTAGTTCCATTCTAGGCAGTCATCAACTTTTATCACTGTAGGGTGAGTTTCACATCACCAGAAGGTGAATCTTTTCTTCATAAGGGTGAATGGGATGTCCAGGCGAGTAGAGTGGGACCCGAGCATCATGGGTTGTGAGGAGTTACAACCCAGATTGCTAGTCTATATCTGGATGACCGAGGGACTTCAAAGTTAGAATTTTCTCTAGTGGTGGATCGTTTTAGAGACGTATTTCTAAAGGACTTTTCAGGTTTGCCTATGGAGCGTAAGGTAGACCTCTCGATTGAGCTTGTACCAAGAGTGGCACCGGTGTCCATTCCTCCTTATAGTATGGCTACACCTGAGTTGTAGGAACTTAAGAAGCAGTTGGAGGAGTTTCAAAAAAAGGGTTTCATCTAACCCAATACTTCTCCTTGGGGTTCACCTGTCCTATTTGTGAAGAAGGCGGATGATACCCTCAGGCTTTGTGTGGATTATCGGAAGCTGAACTAGTTGAAGGTCAAGAATCGATATCCATTGACTAGGATTGATGATCTCTTTGATCAGCTTCAAGGATCCTGAGTTTTATCAAAGATTGAATTGAGGTTTGGTTATCATCATTTGTGCGTTAGACCTTCAGATATACCTCTTATAGCCTTCCGGAGTAGGTATGGTCTATATGAGTATATGGTTATGCCATTTGGTCTCACGAATGCACCTACAGTTTTCATGGAACTGAAAAACCAAGTGTTCCATCCATACTTGGATTCCTTCGTGGTTGTTTTAGTGAATGAAATCTTGGTGTAATATCACACTTGACACGACCATGCTACCCATATTGAGATCATTTTGAGTACACTAAGAGAGAATCAGTCATATGCTAAGCTCTCAAAGTGACACTTTTGGATGGATCAGATTCACTTCCTGAGTCATATTATCTTTGAGGAAGGAGTATCAGTAGACTTAGAGAAAGTGAGAGCTGTAGTTTCCTAGGAACATCCAAAGAATGTCTTTGAGGTACAGAGTTTTCTAGGGTTGGCTGGATACTACAGACATTTCATACAGAACTTTTCACGCTTAGAAGCACCGCTGACATGTTTGAATAAGAAGGGTGCGAAGTTCTTAGGGTCAGATTCTTGTGAGTCATCCTTTTAGGAGATGAAGGGGTGGTTGAATTTAGCACCGATACTAGTCTTTCCAGAGCCGGGAAAGAGTTATACTGTTTACTGTGATGTGTCAGGTATTGGGCTAGGAGTTGTGCTTATGTAGGGAGATGGAGTCGTTGCGTACGGGTGCCGACAGTTGAGGCCACATGAGAGGAATTACCCGACGCACGATCTGGAGTTGGCAGTTGTTGTTCATGCTTTACCCTATTGGAGACATTATCTTCTAGGAGAGAAATTTGTGGTTTTCACTAACCACAAGAGTCTCAAGTACATTTTCACTCAGTGTGATCTGAATTTGAGATAGCACAGGTGGGTTGTATACCTACAGTCCTTTGACTTTGAGCTTTCCTATATGCCTGGGAAGGGAAATGTAGTGGCTGATGTGTTGAGAAGGAGGACGTAGATACAGGTAGTTCAGGAGGCCAACATTGAGTGGAAGCTTATGGCTCTTTTCTATGAGATGCATTTGGAGGTGCATGACAGTCAGGGTCAGAGGTTTATTTATTTTATAGTTGTGACCTCTACTCTTCTAGATCGAGTTATAATGAGGCAACTATTTGATTCTAAAGGCCTAGTCCTAAGGGAGAGTGTGTCATGAGAAGTCCTTGTTCTTGGATGGACCATAGGTGAGGATGAGATCTTGCATTTCTAGGGGAGTGTATGGGTGCCAGTAGATATACGCGAAGAGCTGATGTGGGATTTTCATTCCTCAGTTTGGGTAGTCCATCCTGGCCTCACCAAGATGTATTGTGATCTACACATTGAGTATTGGTGACCGGGTATGAAGAGGGAAATTTCTAGTTTCGTCATGATATGTTCCACTTGTCAGTAGGTGAAGGCAGAGCATCGGCGACTAGAAGGTATTTTACAGTAGTTACCCATTCCCGAGTGGACGTGGAATGACGTCGCGATGGACTTCGTGACCAGTTTGCTGAGGCCGACTTGAGGGAATGACACAGTTTGGGTTGTCATTGATAGACTCACAAAGTTTTCTCACTTCTTTCCAATCAAGGAGACCTTCAGTGTTGATGAGCTGGGAAAATTGTACATCCGAGAGATTTTACCTCTTCATGGAGTTCCACACTCCATTTTTTCAGACAAGGATGCATGTTTTACTTCTCGGGTCTAGCATGGGCTTCAGAAATCTTTGGATACACATGTACTTTTGAGTACAACTTACCATCCCCAGACTGATGGCCAGTCTGAGCGTACGATTCAGGTGCTTAAGGATATGCTCTAAGAATGCATTCTGGATTTTGGAGGTTCTTGGGAGAATCATCTACCTCTTGTGGAGTTTTCCTACAAAAATAGTTTTCAAGCAACTATTTAGATGGCACCTTATGAGGCTTTGTACGGTAGGCCATGCCGATCACGCTTATGTTGGATGGAGGCAGGAGAGGAAGCTTTGCTGGGACCTCATCTTGTTCAGGAGACCACATAGTAGATAAAGTTGATTTTGAAGAGGATGGATACTACGTAGTATTGACAAAAGTCTTATGCTGATCAGCAGAGACGACCTCTAGAGTTCGAGGTTGGGGATCAGGTTTTCCTTCATGTCACACCGAGGTTGGGACACAAGAGGATTAGGAGATCGGGTAAGCTTTTCTCCGAGGTATTTTGGGCCATTTGAGGTGTTGGAGAGAGTTGGGACGGTTGCCTATCGGTTTTAGTTACCTCAGAGGTACCGAGCTATGCACGACGTCTTCCACATTTCTCAGCTTCGACGTTACTTCTCAGACCCGTCTCATGTCTGTCAACTTGAGGAGGTTGAGATCGAAGTGGATGCATCATTTGAGGATCATCCTATCCGGATTTTGGATCGTAGTACAAAGGTTCTCCATGGCCGGTCTGTTCCTCTAGTACGAGTGCTATGGCAGCATGGGCAGGTGCGGGATGAGACTTGGGAGAGGAAGGCTGATGTACAAGCATAGTGGCCAGAAATTTTCGGGGTTTCTTCTTCTACACTATGCTACAGAAATTCGGGGACTAATTTCTGTAAGGGGAGAAGTTTGTAAGAACCCGGACCTTATTTTCAGGCATGTTTTTCCTTTTCTGGTCGTTTTTGAGGAAAAAGGAAATTCTGGAAATTTTCTAAGTACATGCCGCGTACTTTATGAGTACATGTCGTGTACTTCCTTGCTGTAGGGGGCCATGTTCTGGCCGTGTAGTATCCACACACATGGTCATGTGGGAGTGACTTGGAGGCCACTTAAAGTGGAGTATGGAAAAGGCGAGTACACGCCGTGTACTTTTTTTTTTCATTAAACACACTGGGGTCACATCTAATCTCCAGAATGCTCTTATTTTAGGTCTCATTCAACTGAGAGCTCCATACATCCATGGATATTTGATGATCCCCTGAGCTTCCATCCGTCCTCTAAATTGAACATCGTCGGTTGCGTTGGAATCACATCGATGAGTTCTCTCTTCTCCTAGAGCATCATCTTCTGATTTCCTATTATTTTCCAAATTATCATGGGTTGAACGTTTTATACATTTTCTTAGATCTACAACATTATAAGGAGATTCAATCTTTGAGTTTTACATATAGCGATCCCCTAACCCTGAGGTAGGTGGTTTGTTCCTTTCTATTCAAAGTATTTGAGTATTATGTGAAAATTCCACCAATACCCTTGAACGAGGTATTGTGTGTTTACCGTTTTACCCCTACTGATTTCTTGCCATGATTGTAGGCTTGGGTAGAGGTAATTTGGATATAAATAGTGTTGATTTCTGTACTTTGGATGTATTTCCCTTGCATGTTCTATTTACGACCATTTGGTCCTGTTTAGCCAGTTTTGGATGCCTTGCCTGTTTTCCATTCCTGTTGCTGTAGGATGGAGAGTTTGTATTCTGACATGCTTGATATACTATATACTAGTTAGCCAAGTAGTTCTGTAGGTTTACTTTGGCCATATTGCACTGCTATGCTCATTGACCTACATAGGGCTGTGAGAACCTGGTGTAGTAGACTATAAGGGGAATTGATCGAGTGAGCTTCCTCAGAGAGTCTTTGAGCACTTTATGTTATAAGGGGGATTGACTGAGTGAGATTCCTTAGAGAACCTATGACCACTTGGGGATATAAGGGGAATTGACCATGTGAGCTTCCTCAGAGATTCCTTGATTGCTTTAGACTATAAGGAGAATTGACCATGTGAGCTTCCTCAGAGAGTCTTTGTTTTAATTGAACGACTTGGGCTATAAGGGGAATTGACTGTGTGAGATTCCTCAGAGAGTCCTAGACTTTGGGGATATAAGGGTAATTGATCGTGTGAGCTTACTCAGAGTTTCCTTGACTACCTTATACTATAAGGGGAATTGATTGTGTGAGCTTCCTCAGAGAGTCTTGTTTTACCTTTGACTATAAGGGTAATTGACTGTGTGAGCTTCCTCAGAGAGTATTTTAAATTATTATAACTAAACCAGAGAAGATAGGCTATGTGCACTTCCTAGAGGGTTGCTGTGCTTGATTAGTTGTTTTTGATATGTAGAATTGTTTACTGCTGAGAATTTTCCTGTTTACTGTTCTCTGTACTTTTACCTGGCGTATATTCATTGACAGTTAGGCACAGATCTTCGGGTGGTTGCCTATTGGGATTTAGTCTCACACCCTGTTTGGGCTATTCTTTTGGTCCAAAACAGATTATATTGTTATATGTATAGATAAGGGAAAGCGCCCTTCTACTTCAGGTACTTGATTTTCTGTGGAGATGGAGAGTATGTGACCTAGCTATGGATTGCAATGCTGAGGATTTTATCTGCTTTCTTTTGCACTTTGGTTTAGCACTATTGTATTCAAACATTGTGACTTGTTTGGATATTTTCTAAGACATATTTATCATGCATCATTTTATATATTTTCTCCAGTTTATACTTTCAGTTTTCTGCTATTACTGTTGTATGTCATTATTACTACTTCCGCTCTTGTATATATTTATTACTTCCGCTGTGTACTCTATCAATGAGGGCATAGTTTCCCCACAATCACACCTAAGGCCCTCGCTGCTAGTTGGCAGCCTCTGGCATTTGTGGAAATGAGTTTGAGTCCATGTGACCAAATAGGTACAGGGCACCTCTGGGTGGCTTCCGGAACCGGGATGTTACAGAAGCTCAGCTTGGTATTGGTCAAGATCAAACCCCAACGATGATACCTCCCTCCCAAGATTTGAAAAATGGCCTTCATAAAACATAACTCTATTGGTTGTGGCCATATTTTCTCCTTTTTACATCAATTATTATTTATCATTTCTACTTACAAATTATAATGTAAAAATTATTACCAAGAGTATAATTTCTAATAGTCATATTGGCCAATGGTAAAAAAATGGTCGAATATCGATGGTTACATTTCCCTTTATACTCACTTAATTATTAAATAGATTTGGTTTTGTTGTGTATGATATAATATAATACACATTTTATTAGGAAACAGATATCATTTAAAATGTTCATGTTGTTACATTATTCCCCCTTAAGAAATTTCATCCATGAAATTTAAACTCATTCTCTTAATTGAGAAAAGGTGTGGGTACTTCTATCTCATTGCCTCCTCTGGTTCCGATGTCACTTTTCATATATATGGTTCCTCCACAACAATTTGATGAGGTGGGTAGTCTTGTTGCATAGAACCTTGTCTCTGTGGTTCAAGATCTCCACCAAGTGCTCCTCATAAGAGAGGTTATGTTCCTGTTGCACCACCTATGGATTTAGTACATGTGAAGGGTTAGGTATATACTTCCTAAAAAGAGGTATATGGAATACATTATGAAATTGATCTATATTTGATGAAAGTGAAGTGCTATAGGCCAATTATCCTATGCGATCAAGTATTTTATAGGGGCTAATGTACATGGTACTGAGATTCCATTTCTTCCCAAACCGTATGTCTATCTTCTATAGTGATATTCAAAGGAAAAATTTATTGCCAACATCAAACTCCAAGTCCCTTTGACAGTTGTTAGAAGAACTTTTCTACTAACTCTAAGCATCCTTTATGTGTGGTTGGATTACATGAACCTTTTTTTTCATCTCTTGCATAAGATCAGGCCCAAACAACTTTTCCTCACCAACTTCATCCCAACTAGTAGGAGTTATACATTAGTTGCCATGTATATCTTTATAGCATGCCATTTGAATACTCAAATGGAAGTTGTTTTTGTACGAGAAATCAACTAATGGGATATTTTGATCCCATACACCTTTAAATTCCATTGAGCATGTTTTCAACATTTCCTTGAGTGTTTAAATAGTCCTTTTATATTTTCCATCAGTTTAGAGGTGATAGGCCGCACTAAAATTCAATTTAGTATTTAGATCATGTTAAAGAATTCTATAAAATTTTGATGTGAACCTTGGAGCATAATTATAAATGATAGAAAGTGGTACCCCATACAACCTCACCACTTTCTTTATGTAAATATTGGAAAGTTGGTTAAGAGATAAATCTTCCCAAATAGTGATAAAATGGGTAGTCTGGGTGAGACAATCCACTATAACCCATATCACATTGTTTAATTTGGATGTTTTTGAGAGAACGATGAAATTTCCATAGTGATATTTTCCCACTTCCATGATGGTATGGGCATTGGTTGCAATACCCCTTTAGGAATCTGTCCCGTTGCCTTCACTTGTTGACGCACCAATCACCTTATAGTGTAGTCAGAAATATCCCTTTTAATGTTATCCCACAAATATTGATCATGAAGGTCCCTATATATTTTAGTGATTCTAGAATGTATAGAGAATATAGAGCTATGAGCTTCGTCCACCATATCCTTCTTTATTTATAGAATATATGTAATACATGTCCTTGTAAAAAGTTTCACTACACCTTCTTGATCTATATTAAACTTAGGAAACTTCCCATTATTCAAAACCTATATCTTCTTATGTAATTATGGATCTTATCTTTGAGATTTTTGATATTCTCTAGTAATTATGGTTGACAAATCATTTGGGATAGGGTTGATGATGTAAATTCCCTTAAAATTCCCATGTCTAGTTTTACTAGGGCTTTGATAAAAGGATCTCCTTGAATCCTCATTATTTCCAACACAACATGGTCTTTCCTACTTAATGCATCAATGGCATTGTTTTCTCTTCCAAGGTGGTAATTAATTAAACAATCATAGTCTTTAAGAAGTTCCAACCATCTCATCTATCTCATGCTCAATTCCTTTTTCATGAAATTATACTTCAAATATTGGTGTTCTATGTATATATCACATTTATTCCCATAAAGATAGTGCCTCCATATCTTCATAGTAAAAATTACCATAGATAGCTCCAGTTCATGCATAGTATAATTCTGCTCATGAGTATTTAAATATCGAGATTTATAAGAAATAACCATGTAATTTTGAATGAGTACATACCCATTCCCTTTCATAGATGTATTACTAAAAATAAAAAATCTTTCTCTGATAGAGGGTAGAATTAACATGAATACAATGAAAAATCTCTTCTTTAGATATTTTAAACTTCTTCACACTCCTTTATCTAGATTAACTTAGACCCTTTTTGAGTTAACTTGGTTAGTGTATTATAAAATCATGAAAGGATTTTTACAAACCTCCTATAATATCCTGCTAAACCAAGGAAACTAAGATTCTCAGTTACTACTATATGATTAGGACACTCCTACACTACCTTTGTCTAGGAATAATCAACTAAGATTCCTTCATTGGTTCTAATGTTCCCCAACAAAGCAACTTGTTGTAACCAAAAATCACATTTGTTTAATTTTACAAATAGCCTCTCCTTCCCCAAAGTTTGCAATATAACCCTTAGATGATCCTCATGCTCCTCATGAGTTTTATAATATATCATAATATCATCAATAAAAACTACCAAACATTTATCAAGGTAGTCCTTAAAAACAATCTATTCATAAAACCCATAAATATAGAAGGTTAATTAGTTAAGCCGAAGGGCATAACAAGAAACACATAATTCCCATATCTTGATCGGAAGGAAGTATTTGGAATATATTCTTTATTCACCCTCAATTGATGATAACCAGATTGAATACCAATCTTGGAGAATAATTGTGCCCCACTATGTTGGTCAAATAAACCATAAATCCTTGGAAGAGGGTAGTTTTTCTTCACTATGATCCCTTTAAGTTATCTATAATCAATCCATAGATGCATTGATCCATCCTTCTTCTTTACAAAGATAAAAAATGCAAGGAGACACACTTAGTCAGATAAAACTATTATCTAAAAGATCTTGGAGTTGTTTCTTTAATTCCTCTAGCTCTACATTTTTTATTCTATATGGGGTTTTTTATATTGTCTTGGATACATGCATGAGTTTAATGGATAAATCTACCTCTATTTCTAGGGAAGTTCTAGGTAACTACTCATGAAATACATTAATGTATTCCTAAATGATGAGGACATATACTATTTGTATACTTTCTTTTCCTTCTTTATATTTACTGATAATTTTCATAAAGAAGGTTATGAGTGGTAATTCTATAAATACCTCAGGTCGAGATATCTCTCCTTTGAAAACAATTGTAAGTTTTCCATTTAATAATACTATTATTTACTTGCATCTAAAGTTTATCTTAGAATTATACTTTGAGATCTATTCTATCACAAGTATAGTGTCAAATTCCATCATGGGAATGACTACTAGATTTGAGATGATATTTTTCTCACTAAAGTGAATTCTAGAGTTTTTATACACTGTTAATTCTTGGATAATCCCACGTAAGTCTTGAATAATAACTTCACTTCTGGTAGTTTAGGGATTAATTCTATATTATTTGAAAACTTGGAGGAAATAAAGGAATGTGTAGAACCCAAACCAAACAAAGTACTTTTCATATTTGAGAGAACAACGAGAGTACCTACCACTACATCATTTGGAGCCTAAAATTCAGCCATCATGATAGTAAAATCCCAACCTTGCTCTATTGGCCTATTCTGAGGTTGATGGTGATTCCCCTCCATTATCTTTTGATTTGGACAATGATTGGAAAAGTGCCCAAGATTCCCACACTTGAATCATTGGACTTCAGGCTAGGACTGCACCATATTCCCTTTTTAATTAGTATTGAGAAGTTGAAGATTCACCTCACTATGATAGTCATGATAAATATGGTCATATCTTCCACACTTGTAACATTTCCTTATCTCAATAAATTAGTGGCCTGAATTATTCTTCCCACATTTTTTTGGTTGGAAAGTTTCACTTACTTTTCTCCTCTTCCATGATCAAAGTTACTCCCTAATATTGGCTCCATTGATATCTTCTTTTCATTCGATCTATGGGACCACTACACCTCTTCAAACTCTTGTTCAACCTTTATAGAACTCCACACTATCTCCTCATAGCATTCATAGTCTAAATTAGATAGATTCTTCTATATATGGGGTCATAGTCCAATGAAGAATATATCAAAATTTCCATTAGGATCCATGAAAAATATAGAGTTTTAATAAGAAAGACTTGTAAATTTCATCTCATATCTTCCCATTTATTCATTTTCCTTTTTCTTCATCTCTAGGAATTCCTTCTCCATTTTAGTTCACCTAGAACAACGAAAATATTTTTTGAAAATTGTTCCCTTGAATTCTTCCCACTCCATATCATCAATATCCCTTATTAGCTTTATGTTTCTAATTAGTGTCCACTACTGATTAGCTTACCACTCTAAGAAGTACACAGACAAGGTGAATTTCTCTTTTTCCGAACAACAGAGTATAGAAAAGATATTTTCTATAAAGCTTATACATTGTTTAACAATCAGTGGGTAGATAGATCCATTGAAAGAAGGTGGTTGTTGACACATAAAGGAATCAACAAAAATTTGTTCCCTTCGAGGTGAATCTGGTCACTCGGCTCAATTCAAGTTATTGTTCCTAACTCAAGTTAGTTGATTCATCATTATCATGAATATTTCCATTTTCACTTCTATCAGAGGACCATCAACATGTGGTCTATTGAACTCACCATTTATATAGTTCCTCCTATTTAATTTTATTTTCTAAAAGAAGAAAAACTTAGTTATTAACGCGTTTCTTTTAATAATATTATAATTATAAATGATTTTTTATGTCTTAAAAAATTATGCTTAAATATGTTATTATTTAACAAAAATTACATTTTCTATAAATCGTTTATAATGGTTCGTAAAAAACTTATTATTAGCAAAAAATATCCCTCTGGAGTGTCAAACCATGATTGCAACAATACCTGGTGTCATGCACTGGTTCCTATTTGATTATAGCTCAAAGTAGTGTTTTTGGGTGTTAACCTAGATAAATTTGTGCAAGAGACACATCCACTTGTTTGTATCCAGATAGGGATTTATTTTCTAAAAAACCACTTTATTAATACTTCACCAAAATATCAGGATGTTTTCCTATATTTTAACTTGTTCCTAAGGTTCTTCCTAAAGTTTTCAAACCCTAATTTCCACAAATAACTAAACCTCCCTTTGATACCAACTATGTAATCCCACCTTTTTAATTAAATAAATTTTAATTACATTGTACAAACATAGGATCTTTTAAATATTAGTTTCTTGAAAAAATGTTACATAATACATAAAAAATTAAAATATTCTTCCAATCCACTAGATAGGATTCTTTAAAGGTTCATCCTAATTACATTTACTATATCTTATAACCTAGGAACATACATAAAATTAAAAGGATGAGCATAAGGCCCAGCATAGGAAAGGAAGGGAAAATATTTACAGGTTATCTTGAGGAATATAAATAAGTGCATGAGGAATATCATTATGGAATAATAAATGGAACATGAGGAATATCATAATAAAAATCACATTAATCATAACATGAAAATATGGCTACAAAATTTAAATGATACATTCATAAGTATATCACCATGGTTTTTTAATGAGGTGTGATAAAAATCACCAAGGTATCCTAAAAAATGTCATCTCTAGAGATTAAATTCTTTACCCAATAAATTGGAGCACTGTCATGGAACACCCTTCATATGTATTAATTAATGTGAGCCACATTGATCATAATAAAACATTTCATAAATAACCCATGTAAAATAAAAGAAATGGGTTTCATATGAAAAAATCATGGTGTTTTAAAAAGTGATTAAAGACTAGATCATTATGTCAATTTTAACCCATGGAAAGGGAATGTGGGTTTCATGTATGTTAATCCCAAAATCAAATAAATTATTTTGACAATTTTAAAAAACTGTTCAATATTCTAGCATAGGTTCATGGTGGTCAGATAAGTATACCTCCATTATCTAGTGGTTCAGGACATCTCTCTTTCAATAAGGTAGTGGGTATTTTACTTCCCATTGGGGTACTACTAAAGGAAGTTATCATAGGTTTATACACCTAAAAAGATTGATTATTCCTTTTGGGTTGATGCTCGAGCGGTTAATGGGGAAATACTGTAAATTCGTTGGAAATAGTCAACACTGGTTCAAATCTTGCTAGAAAATAAAGAGGTTTGGGTATTCAAAAAAATAAAATCAAAGAGAATTTATTGAGGAGAAAAGATAAATTTTGATAAGTAAATCTGGTTTCATAACATGTATAAAATTTGGTTTTATAAAATTCTAAAATGATATGGAACAAGGGTCTCTTATTCATAAAATAATCTTATTACAGTTAAGGGATAAAATAAAGTGGATAAAAGAACTTAGTTTGAAAATTAGAAGACATAACACATAAATATGGAACTTTTATGGAAAAGTGAAGTGGATATTTCCCTTATAAATAATTTTTGAACATAAAAATAATTATTCTAAAAAATTTGATAGAAAATAGATAATCACCCTTACAATTTAAATTTCAAAGAATGGAAATAAAAATATGTAATACCTTACCTTAAAAGTTACTCCTAAAACTTGAGTATTAGGACCTTGGTGGATTTAGGAATCCATGGTAGGAAAAAATGCTAGATATTTGTAGAGTATGGATTGGGATTTAAAGTAAATAGAGAAATGGGTGGGTATTTATAGAAAAAGTAGATGATTTTTTTATTAATTTCCAAATATAGGCCTTGTAAACCTAGGTTGTGGAAAATTAAAAACAATGAGGTTTACCAAGGTATTTTCCCATGTTTTTTGGACACTTGGGTCATATTTTATGTTATTTTAATCTAAAATATTCAATAATAATTTTATATTACTTATTTTGACGTGGAAAAGTAAATTTTCTACAAAAATAATGTTTTTAATGTTAAAGTTTTCATTTTAGACTTTGGAAAGTAAATTATAGGTTTTCAAATTGATTAAAATCATTTAAAATAATTGATAATAATAAAATAATTTTTTTAGGACTTTTATTATGGTTAATTAATTATTACATAATTATTACATAATTATGAAGTCATTAAACATACCAGAAAACTCAAAATGTATTTTTTTCTATTCACAAAAAAATATAGTATTTTAGAAAATTTTCATAAATTAACCATAACCTAATTTTGACATGTTGATTTAAAAAATTATCTTTATTTTATTAGAAGAATTATCTAAGTATGAGAATTACAAATTTTGAATATAAAAATACTTATTAATTAAAAATAACAGCAGATTGAAAATATATAGTAAAATTTCTGACACTTGAATTATTTTTATCATTTATATTTAAGTAATAGAATTTTTATCATACCATTTAATTAAAATAATAATTATTTATAATAAATTAGTTTATTAAAAAAATTACACCTCTTCTGAAAATTACAATTTGGGTATGAAAATTCAATTCATCAAATTCATCATATTATTTTGTTATGAAAAACTATTCTTAAAATAAAACTGATGGAATAAAAATTTTATTTATACAAAGGAATTACACTTTAATTAACTAAGTCCTTGAAATATAACCCCTTATAAAACCCACATACTAACTAATATTAAAGTTTGCGATGGTGATAGACTCATGGGGTGGCTTGGCTAACATTGACTAAGTGGTAATTTCTACTAACTTGTTCTTATCTAGTAGAAAATTTTGTTCTAACTTCACTTGTTGAAGCTAGGATTGGGAATTGTCAATAGATATCCCTATTAATTATACCTACTTCCCAATCTTTGATAAATGGTCTTCATACGACATGCCTTTACTAGTTGTAGTTATCATTTCTGCTTTCTGTATTAATTATTCTTTTACATTTCTACTTAAAAATGATAATGTAACAGTTATTACCAAGGACATAGTTTCTAATGTTCATATTTACCGATGATTATATTTGAACAATGGTAAAAAAAATTTCAAATCCCAATGGCCACATTTCCCTTTATACTCACTTCATTATTAAAGAGATATGGTTTTGTTGTGTATGATAAAATATAACAAACATTTTCTTAGGAAAAAATATAATTTAAAAATTTTAGGTTGTTATAGTTGTTATTATTAAGATTAATGGTTTGGGTGATATGGTGATTGAATATTGATATAGGGTGTTGTTTTCTAGGTTAGTGATCCATCCCTGGTGTTACCTTGGCCATGATGGCATCCATTTTTTTGTTCCATCCTTGCACAACTATTTGGAATGATTTTTTTAAGTTAGGGGATCCTCATTCCTTCCCTCTTTAAGTTAATGCATTAGGTTTAAATGATTTTGTATTACTTTGGGTGGATGATATGTCTCATTATAATAAGATATTTATGTATAATTAATTGAAATTGACTGGGGAATGTAGATTAATCACACATGATTAATGCCTTTTGATAATATTTTTAATGGAATTATACATGGTTGTTTCTATTAAAAAAATCATGGATTTTATAAGAATTGATAGTGTTTTATTTGATATTATTGTGAAATAATTGTATTGTTGATTGTTTTATATCTCCCCAAAAAAAATGTTAAGAACTTTTATCCGGATATTTTATTGGTTGCCCATGGAAATTTGGAATTTTTGTGAGAATACCCATGATAATTAAAAAATTAAATAATGAAATCCATTTTTTGAATCTAATGTGTGGTGTTGTGAAATAGATAATTTGATACTATGTGTTGGTGTGCTTACTATGAATATATTGTGGTAATGAGAACCCTATTAGGGCTTGTTCGATGATAGTAGTGACTGAATTGGGTGTATAATATATTAGGAACTGAAGTGATGGTTGGTTGACATGGTATGTGATGTGGGATTGTGTTTGTTGGTTGTGATATGTGGTCATCACAATGAGATGGTTTTTTCATAAGTTTAATTTTAGAAATGGTTGTTATGTGATGTATGAGCCATTTTTAGTGTGGTTATGTTAGCTTCTTGATTAGCCATGGACAGAATTGAAATGCTGAAACTAAAATGACATGGGATGAAATTAAATGTAATAATGGGATGAAATTGATGTGTGGTAATTGGATTAAATTAATTGAATGATAAATGAATGTGATATTTTAGTGTAAATTAAATGGATTTGTGAACGGGAGTTAGTGGAAACTCCTTAATTTTGGAAATGGTGGAACCAGTAATTTGAAATTGGAAATTTTTTTGTTTGTTGTGTGGTGTGATGTATTTAGTGGTGGAATGAGTTTGTGAAGGATATCTTATGGTGAAATGGTTGTGTTATGGAGTACACTAGTGCAATTGATGTTAAACCATAGGTTGGATATTGTGTGATATCTATCTATCTTGTATATTCATGTGATTTATACATATACACCACTAGAGTTAGATAACCTTACTGGTGCCCAAATGTTTTAGGTTCTGGGTGTTTCCCCAACATCCAGGAGGGTGGTGAGTTAGATGGCTTACTACCCCCTCTTCCTTGATCTTCCTTCAGTAGTGATGATGGTGGGTTGGTATTAAAGATCACCCCATGATGACAGGTTGGGGTTGTATATCTCCTAGTGATATTGAGGATGTGATATGTGGTGGGGGTAATGCATGATAATAGAAGGGAATGGGGTTTACGTAATTTACATTCATGATACCCTACTACCCTAGATTTGGGATGTGATGCTGTGATGTGATTGTGATGATGACCAATGCTAGCACTAGATTCCAAACCCTGTGGAAAGTTGGTATAGGTAGGGATGTTTCTAGACCCTCATCAAAGAAGGATGGATATGTGAAAGGATATTCATGGATAGTATGGGAGCATAAGATACTTTATGTTGGGGCATGAGAGTGGAAAATCAATGGGTAAGTGGTTACAAGGAAACTTAAATTTATATTCTTTTGATACCATGTTACTATATTGGATGTGTTATTTTTTGAGTGTTCTATTGTTTTGTTGTTATTGGTTAGTTGACCATTTTAGGTTCATGTTAGTTATAGTATTTATCCACTAGTGAATTAGTATGCTCTTTTCACATGTGCACATGAGACCTTAGGTATAATCCTACTGAGTATAAAAGTTATGCTCAACCTAAGTATATATAAACTATTTTCCAAGTTTTTAGAAGGATTTTGAGGATCAATATGGACATTAATAGCTTGGAAATTAATGTTAAAGTTGATTCTTTTCCATAGGGCTTGTATTTGGTATGTATTTGGAGACTTTTATTTGTATTTATTGAAATTGTTCATGCAATGTGGGATGGTTTTTGGCTTACTTTTATATTATGTGATGTAGTTTATTTTTATTTTATTTGTTTTATCTCTCAATCATTATTATTATTATGGTTAAAGACTTCTATATGTAATATTTTTATACCCTCAGTGCTAGTCGCCAACCTGAGGACTACTGAAGGTGGGACTCAGGGGTCATTATTTTTCTTCCTTCATTATCATACCATAAGGGGTACCTTTGGAGGGATGGGGTCATGAAAGAGTGGTATTAAAGTTTTTGGTTGAGTGATAGGATATTTTTTTGTAATTAGTTACTATGAGCATTGCATGGGTTGGTAGGGAAACAATGCAAAGCGATCTTGGTATGTCACATAGCCTAGGGAGACCGACTATGAAATATTATTTTAAGGCCCCCTGTAATCTGATGTAAGGAACTTGAGTTTATCAAAAAACCAAGTGAGGTGGTCCTTTTTATAGGTAAGAGATATATTAAAGATAAATGCATCATGATTGTTTGTATTTATGTATGAATTAGGTAAATTTTTTAAATTATAAGAAATTGACTAAATAAACCTTGATACAATTCCATGCCACCAAGATTAATATTTTTTTTTTATTTTCTTTAGAAATGGATCTTGGTAATTATACTCATTTATCTCAGGTAGTAGAGGTTCAGTAGGTAGATCAGTTTGATCGATGGAGGATCAAATTGATATAGGAGGATAGGGAATGGAAGATGGCCTTACGTGTTTTTCAATAGAAATGCTTGAGAACGTATGAGGGGTGTATCTTCGATATAGAGACTGGGCCCTGGTTGGAAGATATTGAGATGAATTTAAGTCTTATTTTATCTCAGGCTATGATTTGGGTTCCATTTTTAGTTAGTCTAATGTGGGGAGATATCGTCTTATTTGATTTTGAATCAACCCACTCTTTTATATCTGAAGAATTTTTTAAGGGTATTAAAATTCTACCCAATGATTAGATATTGAATTAGTAGTGAAAAAACCTAATGATACGATGATGAAATATCAATTATATGATTCCCCACTAGTTAAATTTTGTGGGAATGTGCTTCATGAAAATATTATTATTCTCCCTCTGGTTGAATTTTAAGTTATTTTGGGAATGGGTTGGATTTATTTACATAAATCCCACATAAATTGCCAAGGAATTTAAGTCACATTTGATATTATGAACCAATCAATTATTTTTTATTGGTGTGATGGTAAATATGATATTTTTATGGGAATCACATCCATTATTTGGGTTTTGATTCCAATTTATATGGGATTTTTATCATAGATCATTGAAGATAAACTCAATATTAAAGACCTGCAGATTATAAGAGAGTTTGTTAATGTATTTCCAAGACAATTTCCCAGTATTCCACTAAATTGTGAATTTGAGTTCACAATTGAACTCATACATGATACTATACTTATTTAAATGACTCTATATATAATGGACCTGTTTGAGTTGTAGGAATTGAATAAGCAAATCTTAGTGAATCTTGACAAGGAATTTATTCAGCCAAGTGTGTCACCTTTGGGTGTAAATGTTTATTTTTTAAGAATAAACCTAGATCAATATGAATATATATTAATTATAGGTAATTAAAAAGGATTAAAATAAAGAAAAACTATCATATTCCCTATATTTATGACTTGTTTTATCAACATCACAGAGATCAATAATTTTATAAGATTTACTTTTGTTTTGGATATCATCAATTAAGGATTAAGAATCAGGATGCACCCAAGAAAAAAATTCCTCATAGGGTATAGACACTATGAATTTTTATTTATTCCATCTAGTCTTACCAATTACTCTTCAATATTCATGGATTTAATGAATAGAGTCTCTAGAGATTACCTTGATCATTTTTTTATAGTCTTTATAAATGGCATTATTATATATTCAAGGTTAAAGGAAGAGCATAAAGATAATTTGAGAATTGTGTTTAATAACCAGAGGAATGTGAAGCTTTATGAAACATTTACCAAGTGTGAATTTTTTCAACATAAAGCTTCATTATTGATTCATATAATATCATGTGATGGTATATTATTACATACTTTAATGATAAAATTTATTGAATTTTGACCCAAAAAAACCACTATGACTAAGATCCATAATTTTCTTAGTTTGGATGGATATTATCAATTCTTTATAAAGAATTTATCTCTAATATACAATCCACTCATCAAGTTAACTCAGAAGGTAGATAATTTCTTTTAGATAGATAAATGTGAAGAAAATATCAAGGATATAATGAGATGTTTAGTCAGTGTACCTATTTTTACATTACCCTATAGCAGAGAAGGGTTTTTAATCTATAGCGATTCATAAAATAAGAGATCAGGATGCATCATCATGAAAACATGATATTGTGATAGCTTGTGCCTCATGCTAATCCAAGGTTTAAGAGAAAAATTATTCAACTCATGATTTCGAGTTAGATATGAAATTTTTTGCATTAAAGATATGAATGTGTTATACTTGAGGATAATGGTGTGATATATATATAATGATCATAAATGTTTAAAGTATATTTTCCCATATAAAGAGTTAAATATAAACCATAGAAGATGGTTGGAGCTGATTCATGACTATGACTACTTTATACAATACCAACCTGGGAAAGTGAATAAGGTGTAATATTCTCTAATTTGAAAGGATCATGCTACCTTATCTATGATGAGGATCACAAATGATCCAATATTTATGTATTTTTAAAAGATGAATCTTAAAATCAAGTAAGGGGAGAAATATTATTTTTCTTAAATGAGCATTCAAAAATCTATATAAGTGAATATTAATGAGACAAAAAAAGAATATGCAGAGCTATAGAGGAAGGTGAGGAATTTGTTGGGAATTTATTATATTAATAACACTCTTTGAATCATATTGATTTTGATGCTCATAAATACTCTTGTTTGTTTTACTAATGAAATCACATTATGTTTTTTTAAGGATTATATTTCCAGATAAATTTATATTATTTACAGGTTAAAGTTTTTATCTAATGTGTTCTGAATAAGGGTTTAAGTATTTTGGAAACACTATTCATACCATACATTTTAAGAAGAATATAAGGTTTTTTTCCCTATGTTTGGAGTAAACACATGGATCAGATACCCTATGTTGTTGAAAAAGTATGGTTCCAAAACCATACTTTTAAGATGAAACCCTACATTTGTGAAACTAAAAAAATGGTTAAAAAAGCTAATGTTTTTAATTTAATATTATGTTTTCAACCGTACTTTCTAAGTTAAACTTTCTTTTAACTTGGCCAACTATATAGTTTAAATTCAAGATATTTTCCAAGATTTCTGAAATAGTCTTGATATGTTTATTTAATCTTTTTAAAGCTTATTAATGGCTGATTAAAAGTATCATATTGAATAGATATTATTGTTCCTATATATAAGGGAAGTTATGATTTTATTTGAACATTTTAAATTCAAATAATTGTGATTTATATGGGGATTTTTATGGATCTTTTTAAATAAAATAAAATAATTCTTCTCTTATTAAATACCAAGAGTTGTATCATTATGGTATATATACGTGTGAATATTTTGAAATGGAAAAACTTATATTCTATTATGAAGAGCCACACTTTGGAGACATACATGTTTCAATCTTATGCTCTTTAATAGTTGTTTTATTGATGTTATTACTAATTTATAGCAACTATATTTATTGAAGATATTTTGCAACCAGGATCTCTTCGAACATATACATTCTTGAAGACATTATCTATGAAGAAGGATAACCATTATCTATTATTTACTACTGTAACTATGGGATGAATCTGTTTCTCAACCAAATTAATTAAGTTTAGTTTTTTAGAGTATTTAATGCTTGTACTTAGTCATTGTGGAGTGTTAGGATCTTTTACTAATCTTTGTATGTTTCGGTTCCCTATAAAAGAACCATAAGGCTATAAAAAATCATTATTATAAAGTTTTAAATTACCAACACTTATTTTTTAAGGTTTTATAATAAGAGGAAATGTTTATTGAAAATAATAAGGCTAACTGAGAGAGTGTTGGTGGAGTGGAATAGGGGATCTTTATTCCCAGAACCACTAAAATTTACCATGTTTATCTTCTCTATTTTTCCACTACATATCCTTCTTAAATAAGAGGAAACTACTTATATACATATTATATGAAGAGGGGAAAAAGTTAAATCTACCAATATTTTTAAAAGAACACAATTTAACCTCCTCCTAAGTATATTTATATTATTCCAACCTAAAAATTGGTATCAAAGGAGTGATTTTTGATGAAGTCTGATAAGCTCTAGAAATCTCAAGTAAATGATATATATGAAGATAGATGTCGATGAAAAAACTAAAGGAAGGAATGTTTATGATTCATGCTACTTATTTTAATGGAAATAATTATGGTTTCTAGAAAGATTGCATGATTATATACCTAAAAAATCTTGGATTAAAAGTTTACATGAAGATCATAATACTTTATAAAATCTCTAAATAACCAGAAAAATGGGATGCTTTTAAAGATGATGGGCACTATTTCAATCAATATATATGAATTTTATTATATGTGGACATGATACAGATGAATTTAATCACATATCTCAATGTAAAACTACAAATTATATTTGGAAAATAACTTATATTACTTATAAAGGAATTCAAAATGTTATACAATTTAGATAAAACACTGTAATGTTGAAATTTGACACCTTTTGAATGTATAATGGTTAAAGAATCACTCAAATGAATGGTAGATTGACTTAAATTGTCAATTTATTTACTTCCATGGGAGATCCAATTAAACAAGAAGATTAAGATTTAAAATTCATAAGAGTCTTACTATCCAAATGGAATGGGATATCTTTTGCTATCAGACAATCCACTTTGATCTCACAACTGCCTATGAAAGAGATGATTGGAACATTAATGCTGTATAAAGAATATATGTATGCTGAAGGTGATGATTATAGAATGGTAAAAATTGAGAATACCACCCTCAAAGTTTCTACTCAAAAATATAAAAATAAATCAAAATAATATGCTGAAATCATAAATGATTTAGAATATTCATATTTTAGAATGGAAGTGAATCATCTATCCATAAGATTCATTAAATTTTATTAGAAGAATAAATCCTTCAAAAATTTCTTCAAAGATGGACGATGACTTAAATAAGTATGATTATTCAAATTAAAGCAAATGGGTAATATTAGACCTAACTTCCCAAAACAAAAATGAGGAAAAAAATATGGGGAATAAAGAAAGGAAGTATCAGATGAGATCTAATTATGAACACAATGATAAACAAACTATAAAGGCTACTTAGAGTGTCTCTAAAGACTCCTTCAGTAAATAAAAATCTAATTCAAAAAAAAGATCCAAATAATCTAAAATAAAATATGTGATTTATGTGTAAATAATATGAAGAGGTATAATCTTAATATTTTATTCTTCTAATTATAAAATCTGTTTTAATAGTAAATTAGCTGGTTATTATTCAATGCTTGAAGAAAAGTTTTAATCTCAAACAAAAATTTATAAATCACTAAAAAATATTCATAATAATGTCTTAAATGGAAAATATGAAATGTTAAAACTACACTTATAATTAACAGGAAAATTTTGAAAATCTACCTCAAACTACACTGACTATGAAAAAAGCATTAAAGAGTTATATACTGAAGTAGGTTCATTAAAAAGTGAATCTAGTATATTAAATATGGAGAAGAATCTATAAATCAGATTCATGGTAAAAACTTTCATAAAAATATAAATATAAAATATAAATCAATGAATAAAAATCAAAATTATATTAAAATTATTATTTACCGAGTTATAAGAATATCATATCTTTTTATGGAAAATATGGTTTCCAAGATCTCTATTTGCTGACTTAGCTAGACCAAATAAAAATGGGGTACCAAAACAAGATTTTTTTTTATATTTTTTTGTTGGTAAAATGTCACTAGAATAAGAATACAATATGATTTATGGATAATGTATGATCAAGAAATATGAGTGGAGAATCTTCCAATTTTATTTCATTAGAAAATTTATATAGAGTCCTGGTTATGTTCATTGACAATGAAAAAAGAAATTCAGGTGGAGTTGGATCATTTGGAAATCCAAAGTCAGTTTCAATCAACAAAGTACTATATGTTCAAGGGTTGAAGAGAAATATAACAAGTATCTCTCAAGTATGTGATTATTGTTTTTATGTTGACTTTTATAATAATTCCTACTTTATTTTTAAAGATAATCAAAATTTTTAGATCTACTAGATTTGAAAATGTTTATACTTTGGATCATAATTCCTTGTGTGAATACAAAGTCAATTACTTAACTGATGAGAAAAATGAATCCTGGATTTTTCATAGGATACTTGGACACTTTAATGTATTTAATTTTTATAAATTATCTATGAAACATTTAGTTTCTAATTTTCCTAGTATTAAATTTGACAATGAAACATTTTGTGATGCATGTCAAATAGAAAAGCAACACAAGTCATCCTTTAAATATACTAACAATTTTTCTAAATCCAAACAATTAGAACTTATCCACATGGATTTTTTTGGACCATAAAGAGTATAAATATTAGATGGATTATCTTATGTTTTTGTTTTTGTTGATTATTTTTCAATATTTACTTTGGTTTATTTACTAAGACTTAAAAGTGAAGTGTTATATGTTTTTTCAGTATTCTGTAAAATTGTTCAAAATGAAATAGATTTTTAAATAATTTCATTAAGAAGTGATCATGGTGGAGAATTTTAGAATCAAGAAATTATTTTTTTTCTCATATGAAGTTATTGATTATACCTTACCTACTCCAAGAATACCTTAACAAAATGGAATTGTAGAAAAAATAAATAGAACTATTTAAGAAATAGAAATTACTATATTGAATGAATATAATCTACCTACCTATTTTGGGGAAGAATACATTAACAAATATTTTTATATAATGAATAAAGTTATAATAAGAAAATTTCTTAAAAATAAACCCTATGAACCATTAAATAATAGAAAACCTAAACTTAGATAATTTAATGTGTTTGGATACAAGGTTTATATCTTAAATACTAAGGAAAATATTAGTAAATTTGATCCGATGGCTAATAAAGTAATTTTTCTAGGATATTCCCCTACTTCTAAATATTTTATTGTATATAATAAAAATTCAAAGACTATTGAGGAATCTATTCATGTGAAGTTTGATTAAAGTGATCATTTTTATCACATTAAAAATTAAATAAATGATGTTAAAAATTATTTAGACAATGTGAGACTGAATCCCTTAAAGATGAATTTTAAAATTTTCTAGAATATGCTGAAATTCAATCCAATCTAGAAGAATATGAAACTAGTGAACCAGAAAGGGTTTCATCTAGACAACCTAGAACCTTAAAGTATCATCCCTTGGAAAAAATTATAGAAATAAAGATTCTAAAGTTTGGATAAGATGTAATGTAAGAAACCTAGATGAATTCTATTCCTTCTTATCTCAATTAGAACCTAAAACTTTAGAAGAAGAATTTGAAGATAAAATTTGGATAATTTCTATGAAATATGAGATTAACTAGTTTAAAAAAACAAATTTTGGGAATTGGTTGATATACCATCTAATCTTCTAGTAATATGAACCAACTGGGTTTTTAGAAATAAGAAAGATGGAAATGGGATAATTAATTGAAATAAATATAGATTTATTGCTAAAGGATATAATCAGGAAGCAAGAATATATTATAGTGAAACATTTTCACTTGTTGCTATATTAAAATATATTTGAATCCTTCTATATTATATATTATATATTTATTTTAAATTATATCAGATGGATGTAAAATTGAATTTCCTAAAAGGATATTTAATGGAGTATGTTTATATTGAACAAACACCTATTTTTGAAAATCCTCATCTACAAAATTTAGTTATTAAAATTACTAATGTTATTTATAGCCTCAAACAAGAACCAAGTTATTACTATAAAATATTAAGTTATTTTATATTAAAAAATGATTTTTTTGGGATTGGAAGATCCTACTCTATTTAATAAATTTTTTTTTTATATTTTATTAATAAAAATTTAAGTAGATGATGTTGTTTTTGGTTCAAAAAATAAAAATCTCTGTAAAGACTTTTCAAAACATATGAAAACTGAATTTTAAATGAGTATGATGGGAGAACTAAATTTATTTCTTGGTTTTAAAATCTATCAAAAATATTATGGGTATGTATTAAATCAACATAAATATATTATTTATTTGTTGAAAAATATTGGAATTGAAAATAATAAAACTTATATGACTCCCATGTGTACCAATATAAAACATGATTTGGATGATTCTAGAATACCAATTGAGAAAAAATTATATAGGGGTATAATTGGAATTTCTATATATCTTTCTTCCAATAGACAAGAAATTATGTTTTCTATATTTATTTGGGATATATTTCAATCTATTCTAAAATAATCCCATCTTAATACTGTTAAAATAAATTTTAGATATTTAAAAAGAACTATTTTCAATCTTTAATTTACCCAAAATCTTATGATTTTAATTTAATCTCATATTCAGATGATGATTTTAGAGGATATTGGTTAGATAAAAAGGGTACCTTAAGAATCTTTCACATTCTAGGGATGCCTATAGTTTCTTGGTCAAGTAAAAAACAAATTTTAATTCCATTATCAATGTATGACGCATAATATATCTCTGCTAGAAGTTTTTGTGCACAAATGTTTTAGATGAAGCACACACTACTAGTCTTTAGACTCAATTTTAATAATATTCCTATTTTATGTGACAGTAAAAGTGAAATTAATATTTAAAAAAAATCCTTTAATTCACTTAAGAATAAATAATATTGATATATGGAATTATTTTCTAAGAGATGACGTTCTTAAAAAGGATATATGATTGGAATTTTTTAGTTCTAAATATAAAATTATTGAAATTTTAAATAAACCACTTCCTGTGTATAGTTTTTGAGTTTATTAATGGGGAGTTAGATGTTTTTAATTTTAAAAAAAATTTATCGTTACTTATAAATTAATTTAGTTTTTTATTCATTATATTTTATGTTTAGATGTTGGTTATTTACTTGTTAATTAATAAATTACAAATTTATTACTTTTTTGAAAATGAATCTTTTAAAAATTAAAATATATAATGATTTCTCTGAGTATTTTTCTCAAGAAATTGAACTAAAATCTCTTAAAATCCTCAAAAACTCTATCTTTCTTTATTACTCTCACTCTTGAACCCTCTTAACCTTTAGAGATCTCAATTTCCCTTCCAAACCCTAAAATATGAACCTCAATCCATTAATTTTTTTTTCTGAAATGGAAAATATGAAAATAATAAAATAAGGTAGACCAAGTGGGTCTAAGTTACAACACACTTAAGGACTCGATAGATGATTCCTTCAAGGGAAGGTTGTCGACTCTGAATATCCATTTCCATTGAACCTTCTGCTAAATAAAGCTTTATCTTTTCAAGTTCTGTAGTTTATGTTCAATAGAAAAAATAGGCATTTCTTTCAATGATGAAGGAATATAGTTCTATGAATACATCTAGTTTAATTTTGAAGATATAGAGGACATTGTCTCCTCACTAATAAATTATATGGAGTTTTTGGCCTCTTTTGTAGAGATAACTAAGACTTTTTAGTGTCCCCATGAAGAGATTTTTGATTTTAATCTACATTCTGTTAGAGATTATAATCATAAATATGTGGATATTATTTATTTTATTTTATGATCAACCTTATTCTGAAAGATGTTTGTTAAATATCTGGAAGCTGGCCAAAAGTTATTTTTCAAATTAATCTAGTCAGAAATAGTGCCAAGGATATATGAATTATAGAATATTATCTTTATGGAAATTTATATAATGTTTTCGATGATAAGTTACATTAAACTAAATTTCAATAGTTATATGATAAGGTATATGTATCATTGATATCAAAAAGAATCTATAATGTCTTTTTATCCACATGGAATAATTATCTCTTTGATTTTTTATACGAATATTAAGATTTGAGAAATTCCAAACTCCATTAGATATCATCATAGTAATATTATTTCTATTGGATATTTTAGAAAGTTTGGTTTCATTTAGATTACCTAAACTGGGATGTCGATGCCTATTAGTGCCAAAGATCTTCAAGGATTTAGTGCACATGCTCAGGGGTAATGGTACTAGGAAATAAGATGGGTCAATAAGACTTCATGATGAAAAATTTGGAGAATATTGAATTGAATATGTTGTTGAATAAATAAGAAAGATACGTAGGATTGATGTTAGTAATCCACATACTGTAGAAGATATCCATAGTTCTTTCGATGAACCCTTAGAAGAAGAAAAAAATGAGGCTCTTCTGATAAGTCCTAGAATAATAGATGAACCTGAAGCCTAGTAGAAAGAAAATGAAGTGGTTGAAAATGAACAACCAATTTTTTAAGGAGTCACAACTAAATATATATAAATACCACATGAGTATAGAGATGATAACGAAGATCATGTTGAGAATAAATTTTAAAGGAATGATCAAGTTGGTGAGAAAGTGAAAGAACTATTTGTGGAAACCACTGAAATAATATAAAACTAGACAGTATCTATTTATTTTAAAATTTTGGAAAGGCCTCAAGTTAATAAGCTAAGAATACTGGAGTTATTGGATCACTTTCATCTTCATTTAGTGAGAATAATGAAGATTAATCCTTATATGTTGTTGAAGTGGGACAACCATACCGAATTCTAGAAGAGGAATCTTATGATTCTCTGAATGACCATATTAAATATTTGGTTTTTATTTATAATAAGATGAAAGTATAAAATTCAAACTTATAAAGTGAGATAGAACTGTCTTGAAAATATTAGGAATATTTGAAGAGTTTAACTATTCTAATAATATAATTAGAATCAGTTCAATATCATCTACAAACTCTTTAAGAAAATTCTATTTATTGAAGGGATTTTGATGTATTTGATAGGGAAATATTTTATTTAATTGGGAAGTTCAAACAAAAATATATTTCAAAGTTAGATTTTGGTGATTTTAAGAAATACCTAGGACGTTAATTTGATTTAATATGAAGTATATCAATTCAAGAAAGGGATTTTACTTCAACCCATTATACTTCTCCAGATTTATTAAGTAATTTTGAATCTATTACTATGATTTTATATATAATCAATGTCTGGATTCAGAATCTTCAGTGTGACAATATTCTACTTTAGATTTTTTAGGATATTATAAAATATCTTATTGAGAAGTTAACATCTAATGAGCATGTATTCAAATTCATCTTAATCATTTGAATGAGATCCTATCAAACTTTATATAGTCTGTAGAGACTATTATTTGTTTTTAAAGTTGAATTTAATTGAGAATTTGAAAATGGGATAGGAATCAATGGAATTGATAAAGAAGTGGGATAAAATTTTTAATCACAACTTTAGAGGGATGTAAGAAGATATGAAATATGTTCATCAGATTATTCATATTACCTAAACAACCGACACCTCATCTGAACCTAAACCTTAGAATTTATCAAATCCTTCTCCAAAACCATTTTATTTATCCTGGTACTATTTGTTATTATAAAAAAATATTTATTTAAATCCATTTCTTATTTATAGTTATATTTATTTATTTATTGTTATCTTTCCACCTAGGTTGAATGAATATGAATTATTTTTGTCTTAGATTAACAGAACCTTTACTTCCAGTTTTTTTCTACATTAAATGTTTTATATGCCTTCTATTTTTTGACACTTTCTTTTTTGATATCATAAAAATGGGGTGAAAATTTGGGAAAACAAGACATTTTTTTAGTATAACATATTAAATGTACTGAACAAGAAGAATAAAAAAAAATTAAGTTATTTAAATATTTAAAATAGATCACTTTTGTTTGGTTAACATAAAAATTTTAAAATACCCTTTGATTATCCATATTCTATAAATTTTTTAACGATAACTATAATTTCTATTATATCTCTTTAAAACTCTACTTTATTTGTGTTTACATTTCCTATATTTTCTATATGTTTTTGATATACAGGCTTTGTGATCATCAATAGAGGGAAATTGTTAGGCAAGTATTGTATCAAAAATACTCTATGAATTAATTTTATTTTGATGTTCACAAATAAAATTGTTTGTTTTACTAATGAAATTACATCAAGTGTTTATCAAGATTATATTTCTTGAGAAATTTATCTTATTTTCAGGTTAATACTTATATCTAAAGTGTTCTAAATATGTGTTTAAGTATTCTAGAAAATTGTTCATACCATACATCTTAAATAGAATATATGGTTTATGTACCCTACATTTAGAGTAAATTTATGGATTAAATACCCTATGTTGATGTAAAAGTATAATCAAGAACTGTAATTTTGATTAGAAACCCTATGTTTGTAAAATTAATGTATGATTCAACAAACCAAAGTTTTGAAGTTAACCATACATTATCAACTATACTTTCCAAGATTTCCATATGTTTGACTTGGAAAACTATAAAGACAAAATTCTAGATATTTTTCAAGATTTATACAATATCTTTGATGAGATTATTTATTTTTTTGAATAAGATTAATGATAGATTTAAAGGCTCATATTCAACAGATATTATCATTACTATATCTAAGGAAACTTACAATCTTATTTGAATATTTTAAATTCAAATACTCATGAATTTTCAGGATATTTTTGTGGATCTATTTCATTGAAATGAAATAGAGTTTCTATTGTTAAAAACCCAAAGTTATATCATTAATGTATATATACTTGATAATATTTTCAAACCAAAAAAACTTCTTTGATATTATGAAGATCTACACTTTGGAGACATACACATTTCAATCTTGTGTTGTTTAATATTTGTTTTTTTACTACTACTATTTTAGTGTTGTCATATTTCTTGAAGATCATTTTAAACCAAGATATTTTTGAAGCTGTTATTTCTTGAAGACTTTATCTATGAATAATGAGACACATTATCTTTTAGTTGCTGCTGCAACTATGAGTTTAGTCTGTTTCTTAACCAAATAAATTAATCTTGATTTCTTAGAGTTTATATTGCTCAAAATCAATCATTGTGGAGTGTTGGATTCACATACTAAGCTATGGATGTTTCAATTCACTGTAAAACAAACAGAAGTATCTATAAAATACTTCTTGTAAAGGTTTCATCTGCCTTTACTCAGTGGTGAATGTCTTATGATAAGAGGACCTGTTTAGTGAAAATCATCAAAATAATTTAGTGAGTGTTGGTGGATGGGACTAGGATATCTTTAGGCTTGAATCACTATAAAAATTATTATGTTCATCTTCCCTTTTTTCTACTATGAAACCTACTTAAAGAAGATAATTCTTCTTATCATCATTTTATATAAATAGTGATAAAAATTTAATCTTACAATATTTATAAAAGAAAACAATTCACCCCCTCTTGGTTATACTATTATTACTCTAAAATAAAATAATTTTCTTGAGTTTAACCTTAATTGTTTTATAATGATAAATTTTAGGATAATTTTATGTGTTCATTATATACTATATTTGAAGAAGGATCTATTAGATGAGGATCATAGTTCATCATTCTCTATTCATCCTATAAGTGGAAATATTTTTAGAGATTTGAAAGAATATTTCTGGTGAGACATAATGAATAGAGATATTAGAGATTATGTATCTCAGTGCTTGGTATGACAAAAATTTATGGTTGAGATACAAAATTCTAGAGGAATGTTACAACCATTATACATACCATAATGAAAATGGGAAAACATCACCTCAGACTCTATCGTTGGACTCCCCAAAACCTGTAAAGTCCATAATCCTATTTGGGTTATAGTTGATAACCTTAAAAATTCATCACACTTCATTGATATTAGAAAATTCCTCTCTCTTGATAACTTTTCTAGAATTTATATTAATAATTTTTCTAGAATTTATATTAATAAATTTTTAAGTTTTCATGGAGTACCACATTTTATTGTAGCTGATCAGGATATGAGGATTACTAAAAATTTCAAGTGAAGTATTTAATAGGATATTTATAAATATTAGAGATTCAAAATTGTGTATTATACTTAGACATATGGTTAGTATGATTTAACAATTAAAAACCTATAGGATATGATAATATCTTTTTCTATGGTTTTAAAAGGTGGTTGGGATCAACACCTTCCTCTAGTTGAGTCTTACAACAAAAATATATTTTACTTGTGAATTTAGATTGATCCTTACGAGGAAATATTTGTAAATAATTGGACAAATAAAACCTTATAGGATATAGTTCAATAAATAAAGCTATTGGGAGCTGAGATAGGTGAGGAAGTTAAATAGAAATTCATATCTATTCATTAGTATATAAAGGTAGCTCAAATTCAAAATAAAATTTACACTCACAATCATTAGTGTGATATGGAATTTGAAGTTGGTGAGAATGATTTTCTTTAAGTTTCTCAATGAAATAAAGCTATGAGATTCCAAAATAAGGGAAAGATGATCCCTAGGTAATTTGGTCCTTTTGATACTCTTGATTGTGTAGGGACAGTAGCATACTGTTTGGCCCTTCCACCAAACCTCTCTCAAGTTCATGATGTGTTCCATGTATCTATCTTGAGGAAGTAAATACCTAATACATAGCATTTATTAAAATAATAGTTTTACCACTAGATCATGATATTTATTATGAATAACAACTGGTAGAAATTTTGGATCATAGCTGTAAAGTGTAATAGAAAAAGACTACTCACATGGTTAAAATTATCTAGAAAAATAAAAAATTTGAAGAAGCTACTAGGGAACCTAAGGATGTAATGAATTAGAAATATCATAATTTTTTAATAGAGTTATTAATTTTGAGGTTATAATTCATTTTAAGGAGGTATAATGTTACACCAAAATAATTTATAAAATATTTTTCTTCAAATAGTTTTTTGATAGCCTCCGATACACATGGCACGAAGTTTGAAGAAAGTGTGATATATTATTAAAACATTATCATGTGTAAGTTACTGCCCTTCTATTAGATTAGAGATTATTAATAGTATTAAATAAATTATGAAAATTTTATATTTATATATGTATAAAATTAATTCATTGGTTATCAATTAATTATAATTTAAAAAATCATTTGAAAATAAAAAAAAGATGTTTCTATGAATTTTTTTATGGAGGCAATGTATTTTTATTCTAATAAATTAAATTAATCAATATTGGTGAATTTTTTAATGAAATATATATATTATATATCAAATAAAATATTTTAAACAATAATATAAATTTTTTACTATGCATGAGATAAGAATAAATAGAGTTTTATACTTAAAAATTATGTTTCTTCTAAAAGTTGTTTTGTCATGTTTTTCCCACGTATTTGAAAATTAATTTCATCAATATATAGGTTTTGAATTTTAAAAAATGGATTCCATATTTGGAACTAGTAGTTTTAAATTTTGTAAATATTCACCTTTTATTTTTGGTAAATATGAATAATAACTGTATAAAAATTCATTAACCTCGATAAAGGGTAAATCAGGTTAATTTGGGATAAAACTATGTGATAAGGCCAACTTTTTTCATCCTAATAATTATTGGATGAATATAATTCGACCCTTACCACATTAGTATCAAATTATTTTTTTAATAGACACTTTTTCATGAATATGAACTATATAATATTTAAATTAAAGAAAAATACAAAATGTCACTCTCTTACTTTTAAAAATCTATTATGTATTCATACAAGGACCAAAGAAAGTGTTAAATGAATATAAATGGTAATTTTGTGTATAATAAAATTATATTCATGATGTTAATTTATTTTTAATATTTTGGGATTAAATACTTACCTTAAATGCTTGCACAAAATTGGTACAATGTTTATTCAAATAATAAAAAATTAGATAAATGATATTAAAAATATTAAAAGTAATATAATTTGAGTGATTTATAGTTTTATATGAATTTTAAAGATAATTATTAAATATTATTTTTATTTTAAAGGATTATACTTAAATTAAAACTTTTTATTTATGTCTTATAAGTCAAATGAAGTGAATAGTATCAAAATTGTCTTTAATGAAATTTTATCAAAATAATTTTTTATTAAATAATTTAAAAATCATAAAAATATTGTAATAGGAAAATAAGGATAAAATATGGAATAAAATTCCATCCTTTATCCATTTATGATTCAATTAACATCTTATATGTAAAATTATAACCCTTTAAGAGTGAAAAATATGTTATCACGATTAATTTTAAAACATGTTAACTAAGGGGTTAAACAAAAATATAAGTCTTAAAACCAAATTAACCTATCAAAATTTTATTTTTTGATGGTATTTAAACCCCATAATGTCTTATATTTGAATATATTTCTTTTTAAATTCATTTGGACTTGTTAATGGCCTTATTATATTTTTATCTTTTAAGAAATTCCAAGAGTGCCCCTCCCCTAACTTATAAAAGGGAGCCCCTCCTTTCTCTTATTTACTGCACATTGTGCCTAATAGATCAACCATACTTGAGAAAAATAAATTATTAAATTTTTTATCCACATTATATGGGTTATGGTCTTCCCAAATGACTAACCCTAGGATCCTTAATAGGATATATAAAGGAGTTGTTTCAAAGAAGTGGTAATCACCTTAAACGATCACTTTCTTTTTAATTCTTATTTTACCTCCTCTAAATTCATTGTATTCTTAATAAAAAAATAACTTTAGTATCATAAATATATTAAAATATTATTATGTTTATGAAAACAACTTTATTCACCCTCTTTCCATCAAATGGTAAGTAAAAGTACTGCTCGTGCGTACGTACAACTTACCGTCTCTACGTAGCGATACAATTCATTTTCCATCACCAGATTTCATGTATTATTATTATGGTGGGTTTAAAATTTATATAAGATAAATTTTGACATAATTATTATTTTATAATTATAATATAATATCTACCTTCTTATATTCCAATCCATTTTAAAATGATAATCTCTCTCATGCATACGTGTGGACGACCACCTCCACGAAGTGATGTGATTTGTTTTTTATTTTCATTTTACATGGATGGTAATAAGGATATTTATAATGAATATATAATATATATTATAGTATAATTATTATTTAAATATTAATTATTATTTACCTTTATTTTTTACATTCATCAAAAAGTGAAAACGATGTTCATGCCGACGTATGACCTACCATCCCCATTAATTATGTAATTCATTTTTATATCCATTGTTTAATGGTTGGATTTAAATATTTATATAATAAATATATATTATATTTATATCTTGATTAGTATTTTGGAGATTATATAACCATTATCAAATTACTTGGACCAAAACTACCCAACTAAAACATACACGAAAAAAGATGAAAATATCACACAAAATAATGACTTTAATGAAGATTTATTAATAAAAGGGTGATAAAAGGCTATAATTAAATAATATATGGTAAGTTACATGTGATTACGGTTATTTAATATATTTATAATAAATCAATATTTATCATATAGTAGGTTTGAATGCATACAAAGTAATTCGTACTTGAGGTAAGGTATATACTTTCCACATTTATCTCTATTAGACACATGGAATATTCGCCAAATGTTTATGTAGTTCATATACTAAACATGAATGTATCTGATGACAATTATAGTGAAAGTTATAGGGATTTGCATATCTATATAAGGTTTTTCCTTTAATGGGGATTAATATTCAAAAGTTACCAAAGAGGTAATAGTTTTATGTCAAGATATCATTATTTATGATTAAATAATATATGGTATGAAACATATGATTAAAGTTATGTAATATTTTTATAATAAATAAATATTTATCATATAGTAGGTTTGAATGCATACAAAGAAATTTGTACTTGAGGTAAGGGATTTACTTTCCACCTTTATCTCTATGAGACACATGGAATATTCGCTACATGTTTATTTTATGTGGTTCATATACTACACATAAATGTATCTTATGACACTTATGGTGAAAGTTATAGGGATTTACATATCCATATAAGGGTTTTCATTTAATGGGGATTAAGATTAAAAATTTATCATTGTTTTATATCAAAAATTTTATAAATTTTTTTAAAGAATGTTTTTATTATTCAATAATGAATTTTAAAGTAATTTTTTCCCATGTTGGTATTTTAAAAAAATACTTTAAAAGGAATATTTTTTTTTTGTTTTCTGAATGATGTACTTGTTTTATTTTTTCTAAAATGTGAAACAAATGTTTTATTTTAACTTATATGGAATGAATGGAATTTCCTGCCATCATGACCACTTAATATTGTAAAGATTCATTTATAATTTTACAAGACTATTTTTAAATAAAAGTTTTTTCAGAAAATGTTTTGAATTTTTTTCTTATTGATAAGTGATTTTAAAAGTGTAAAATGTATTTTTCTCAAGAATGTTACAATGATCTTGTAATGGTATTTCTATTAATCAAAGAAAAAAACAATTGATTTCATTTATTATTTTATGTGGATATGGATTCCATAGTTATTATTTATTTGGATGGTTTATGTTTATGATAACAAGTTGTTTAGGAAACCCATTTCTTTTTCATGGGTTATGGTATTATGAAACGATGAAACGTTTAAAAAACCAATTTCGTTTCCATAGGTTATTCTTTGATGAAATTCTTATGAAAAAAATTTATTATCATGGGTTATGACATGATGAATGTTTTATATTGTTATGGAATGCATATGTATTATTTTCATTATGTGATGGGTGTGACGAAAAATGTGTTGATTTTTAATTTAGTAGATAAAGATTGATATCTCATGAGATAAAAAAAACTAAAATGGGGAGTAAACCCAGTTATGTAAGGGACTCCATCCACTATGATAGTATTGGGAGTGAACATTAAATTTCATGATGTTTTTGGTAGTGGACCTAATCCACTATGATATTCTTGCCAATGATCTATGATTACTAAGGAAATTATTTTCTATTCATTTTTGTATGAAAAAAGTATAAGGTTTATGATAAGTTGTGATATCATGACTCATGTTACTTGATTCCTTTATGATTCAAGTATTCTGAAATGCCATAATTTATTCTATGACTTAATATTATTATCTATGTCCTGAAGGGTATGGTTTTTAAATTTTAAGCTCCTGTTCTCATACCTTTACGCTCATTTTATTCTTATGTGATCATTGATATATCCATTATTTACCCCTATTGATAATTTTAGCTAACCCTTTATTATGTTTCCTTTTCCTTGGATGTGAAGAAATATTTTAACTATAATATGTGTAAAAAGGGTAATAGTTATGAAGAACTAAGTGGTAGATGATGCAGTTCATTTATGAACCGATTTTTCATATGTACATGTATCTAAAGATACTAGATCCATATGATTTTTGCATGGATCATTATGATGTGTAATGATTATTCATATAATAAGATGTAATATATATGTATAAAAATTATGGGTTTCTATAATTATGCATTGTACTCACCACCTGAAGATGAACCCATTAAAGTGTATATTCATGGTGACCTATTATAAACTCTTCATCTTATTCATATTATATAGAGGCATAAAGATTGATCCATAGAATATAAAGACCATTATTGAAATTCTAATTCACATAATCTACAATAGCTACGAGGAATTCAAGGGCCATATGGATTATATTTGGTGTTTTTTATCAATATGGATGGAAAATGTAATCCTTTTTCTATGTTGATGAAGAAAGGGGTCACCTATCTGTGGGATAAATATTCCCAAGATATATTCAATGAAATAAAGTAGTATACATTATGCCCTCAAATTATAATTTTTTATATCTAGGGAAAAAATCTATTTATCTATATGATAGTCCTAGAATAGTCCCTCAGTTCCCTCAAATCCTTTAAGAACAATTAAGGTAAATAAAATAGTATGTACTACCTTAGTCGTATGTTGTTTGATGTTGAGGTTAGATATTATTCCACTATGAAGAACTTAATTACCCTAGTATTCATGATCCATAAGTCACACCATTATTTATAGCATCATGAGATCCAAATTGTCTCCCTCATTAACCCACTAAATAAAATCCTCTACCATACTAGGCAGAATAGATAGTTGTTATGATGGGCAGTGATCCTTTAGTGGTTGGAAACCAGGTTTATCCCTTAGTAAGCTATCATGGGATATGCATTATAATATTTCCTTTCCATTCACCCAACCCTAGATAAGTTTCCCTTGGACATAAACTTCTCAAATGAGTAAATTCTATCAATTAATACAGGAACATCATTCAAGAAAATACACTTTGATGGTGAAGGTTTCAGGTGTAATGGAAGCACTAGTGGGGGAATTCTCCAACCATAATTTTGTTGTAATTGATGATTAATATTATATGAACCTAATAAATAACTTCATGACTAATGAAAATGAATAATATAATAATGTACATGAAAATTCTAGAACTAAAATAGGATAATTACATAATGATTTATATTTTATTTAATAAGGTATATAATTACATTGGGAGGAATTACTTCTTCATTAATGAATATATAAAAACATCTCTACATCATATTGTTATTGCATCATAGGAATCAAATGTAGATTTCCTCTAGAGATAATCCACCCATGCACCAAAAACCACTGAGTGATATTGTAGTAATATATGAGTGCTAGCATGGAAGATCCTAAGGCTGTAATATTATTCTATGATCTCTACGAGAATTACTTCAATGTAGGATTCTCCTTGATCTTTATAAAATCAATAGGGATGGTGGAGGAGGATTTATCTCTATTCTTGAAAGAGTTCTTAGAGAGTATATCTTTAGGGATTAATAGGATTCTCCAGATATTGTTGTGTAGAATAAAAAAATAGATAACGTTTGGGTTGGAAATAATATAATTTGGTTTAAATAGTGATAGGGTTAAAAAAAGAATAATTACACTTGATCCATTTTAATTGACTTAATCCCTATATAACCCCATGTATATAATAATAATAATAATAATATTTGCTAACATGTGAAAAACCATATAATGAAATAAATATTATTTATTGAAAAAATAGTTTAATTTTTTTAAAATAATATTTATTATATATTATTTCTCACTGGACCTTTAAACTCGACCCATCATTACTCTATAATATTTATCAGGCCTTGAATAATTAATTTTTATTTAACAAATAAATACCGCAACATTATTCAGTAATAAATAAATAAATATTATTTTCATTAAATAGAAAATAAATATAACTTAAATATTCTTCTCATAAATATCATCTCAAATAAATAGTGACTGAATATATGTGATCAATAAAACATGAATAATTATTAAACCATGTATCATAATATTTTATTTCAACACGTTCAATAATAAATATTATTTTATATTTAAATGAGGTTGTAGATACACTTGGTGTGTTACCCTCTTGACCAATTTCTCAGTGGAATTAGGTGGAATACCAAGGAACATGTAAAGAAATAAGTTAATGTGAAAATTACCTAAAAACTCATATGAATACTTACTATACAATATAATCCCTTAATCATGATATCTCTAATAAATAAGGCTGCATAATAGTGTCATCAACCTATGTGCTTGATGTCTCTTTCTTTGATTTTTTGAAAATGAACATTCCCACAGAAAACCATAACCATGGGTTTATTTAGGTTTTCTCATTCCCATAAAAGGGACTAAGATATCAAATTTTATTATAGAATAGAAGGAAAGAATCCCTTATCACATTATTTTTTTAATGAAATATCACTCATGACACACCCAACTTATCCCAATTCATCGCGAAGATACGTCCTCATGGTTTTTATCAACACAAAAAAGTATTTGAATAATAATATAAATTAATTATAATATTAAATCGAAAGGATAAATACACTCATCTAAAGATAAGAAAACCCAAGGACATATAAATGTGGATTTCCAATTTGCGCATCGTGTTCCAATATTATCCTGCATTGGAAATTACCATGGGCTTACACTAAGAGAAAGTGCCTCAAAGTCCTACGCGTCTCCATGGTTGATAGCATATATCATTTGTGTCCCATAAAATGATATCATATAACTATAATATATATATATATATGTTAATAATACTCTCATGGAGATTATGGGTTCTTATTGTACTGGGGAACTTATATGTAATTTTAGTGAAAGAGTTACTCTTAAGAAATTGTCACATACTACATCCTGTAGATGAATAATCATGATTTGATAATATATTTATTAATATTCAAAATAATGAATATAGGTAATCATGAATTACATAGAAGTTGGTTCTAGGGAACCAACTCCAACAAACTCCCACTTTAACTAGATCAAATAGCTAACAAGATTTAGTCTACTAACTCTCACATGATTCTCATTCTTCTGCTAAGGCTTTAGTCAATGGGTTCAATATGTTTTCTTCCATGGAAAATCTGCTCACCATAAATTTACCACTCTAATAAAAATCCATCAAGAGGTGATACATTTTAAGTATATTATATTTCCATTGGTGTGACCTAGGCTCCTTTGTAAGATCCACTATTGTAGTATTATCACAATTTAATGTGATAAGGTATTTATTTCTACATACCAAATCAAAATCTTGGATAAAGTTTCATATAAAAAAAACCTTATTTGGAAACATCAGAAGCTACCATATATTCAGTCTCTACTATAGAATCAATGACAACTAGTTGCATTGATCTTTTCCAACTCATAGATCCTCCATTGAGACTAAAGTCATATCATGACTATAACTTTAGATCATTATTATCCATTTAGAAACTATAATTAGTTTAACAACTGATGATTAGATCTCTATTTCCTCCATATAATAGGAACATATCCTTAGTATGCATTTGATACTTAAGGATAACCTTAACATTCGACCAATGATGACAACCTAGACCATCTTGATATCCTCCTACCATGATCAAGGCATAAGAAAAATAAATACTAATATATAACATGGAGCACCTGAATAATCATATTTCATAAGTGTATGGGATATTACACATTATATCATTATCCTCATGTGTCTAAGGTCTCATTTTCTTAGAGAGATATATACCATAGGACACTAGAACCAATCCTCTCTTGGAATGTTCTATACTAAATCACTTTAGTGTCTCTCTAATGTATGCTCCTTGAATTATTCCATGAATCCTGCTAGACATATCATGAATGGTCTTGATCCCTAGAATTTTGGATCATTCACCCATGTCCTTCACGGAGAAGCACTTGTTTAACCAGTACTTAAATAACTGTAGAACTGGTATTTCATTTCCAATAAGTAACATTTCATCGATATATACTACTTAGATAATGACTACACTCTCATTGAACAGCTTGAAAACACATGGATCACATTCATTATTTATGAAACAAAATTATTTTGAAACATTATTAAACCAAATTTTCATTGACCTAGATTTTTTTCTTCAATATATAAATGGATCTTTATAACTAGAAAAACTTTCTATCATTACTTGAATTCAAAAAATCTTCTGGTTGTGTTATATAGATGTCTTCTAGAAGGTTCCCATTAAGGAAATATGTTTTTACATCCATATTAAAAATTTCATAGTCATGGTAAACTGCTATTGAAAGTAGAATTATGATGGATTTAAATAAGGAAACTGGTGAAAAGGTTTCATCATAGTCATTTCCTTAATCTATTTAATCCCTATAGAAACTATCTATTCTTTGTAGGTATTTCTTTTACCTTCCATGTACAGTTTTCTCTTAATTACCCATTTACACCCAATATTCTTTAGATAAACTGTAATATATACCAAAACAAAAATATGGTTTTGATATATTGAATCCATATCATAATTCATGGCCTATTTCCATCTTGTATCTTCTGAGATCTTTACTACCACTTTGTATAAGAGACATTCATTATTTTCAATCAATAATAAGTCACCATATTCAATGACTATAAAACCATATCTTCCTAGTTATCTTAAATATCTAGTAGTCCTATGTAGTACTTGTGTTTCATGAATAAATTCTTCCATGGGGACTTATGGAATCTATTCCTATACTAGCTCTTGTGTATATTGAGCATAAACTTCATCAAATCCAATCTTACCCCAAATATGCTTCTTAAGGATATTCTCCCTCTTAATAAAATTGGATTTTCTTGTGATGGTCATCTTCTTGTCTGAGGGGTTTTGTAGATAGTACCCATTTTCCCCTTGGGATACCCTATAAAGATACAGTTCATACCTTAGAGTGATAGATTCTTTCCAATAGTGGCTTTAAGAAATGCCTCACGTCCCCATACACATGTATTTGAAAAAAACGTTTCTTTCAACTCTATAAATCTAAGGGAATACTATTTTCTATGTTATTTAGTGCTTAGTTTAGTGTGTATGTCATAGTTTGTAATTAATTTTCCTAAAAGGATAATGGAATATCTACATGACTCATCATCAACCTAACCATGTCTAGCAAGGTGTAATTTCACCTTTTAATAACACTATTCAATTATGGTGTAAAATTTGGGTTAAATTGAGATAGAATCCCAAACTCCCATATAAAGTTAATAAACACTTGATCAAGATATTAAACACTACAATCAGATATAAACTTCTTTATTTTCCAAGTTGATTATCTACTTCATTATTAAACTATTTTAATTTCATAAAGGTATCATACTTATACCCCATCAAGTATACATAGTCATATGTACTCAAGTTATCAATAAAATTTATTTTGTAAGAATATCCATCTCTAGAATTTACTGGAAAAGGCCCACACACATCAGTATGTTCCAGTCCTAGAAACCTCACAGCCCTTACACCATGTCCAATGAATTGTTGTTTGGTTATTTTTCTTTCTAAATAATAATTACTTATTTTAATTGGTTTTATATAAAAGGAGTTTAAATAACCATTTTGATAGAGATTTATCATACACTTCTTATTTACATGACTAAGAAGGTGATTCCAGAATAGGGGTTATATGAGTTGTGTGAACATGATTCATTATCTATTGAAAATACTTGGTTTTTTTAATTTAATACATAAATAAAATTATTTAGTTATACCATAACATAAAATATTCCATATTTGTAAAGGTGGAATTATTTATTTCCAAATTTAAAAATAAATCTATTCACGTTAAGGAAAGAAATTGAGATAATGTTCTTAGTAACACTTATCACAAAATAAAAGTTATTTAAATCCAAAATCATTCTTGTTGGTAATAAAAGGTGGAAGCCTACTATAAGAAAATTAGTAAGTCATTATCCATTGTCTACTCAAATATTTACACCTCCTTTGTAAATATTTTAAAATCTAATTTGTTCCTATATTTAGATAAAAATGTGAGCACCAAAAGTTGTATCTAATACCCAATGTGTACATATAGAATAATTACACTAAAAAAATGACAACTTTATCTTCCCCTTTATTTTGGCTGAAATTATAATTCTAGTGAACTATCTTACCACATGAAAAATATACTTCAGTTTTTTCCTTAACCTTACTTTGGATCTTATTTTTCATGGAAGGGTAGTGTTCAATAGATTTAGACTTTGTATGAGTTTGGTGACTCTTTTCCTTGTTATTCATTTTCTTTTTTACCATAAGGATCACAGGTTTATCATGTAACTTTTTCTTGGAAACTTAGAAAATGATAGTAAGAAGTTTCAAAAGAAACTTCTTGATATTTCCCATGTTGTAATTTATAATGAAATCGGAAAAGGATTTAGGTAGTGAGGAAAGGGTGAGATCTATGAAAATCTCATCAGGGATCCTAAATTCTAATATATATAAGTACTCTATGTATCCAATCATCTTCACTGCATGAGGCATATATAGCACAAAATCTCCACTATTTAATGTGAACAATGCATTTGAGATATCATATATCCCTTATCTCTCCTTTTCTTAATAAATATCATTAATGTGATAAATGATTATATACACATCTGTATCCTTATGTTTTTTAGAATATCATTGGATATAGATGATATCAAAAAATATTGGACATAATTGGAATAATATAAATGTTTTCCCATAGAAATAAAATTATTCCTCCCTAGACTCTTGGCCAGGCACAACTGAAATGAGGTTTTCCAGAACATAAGTTCCTTTCATGGTTTAGATTAACATGTAAGACCATTTTCCATTTTTTGAAATTAATCACAATAAGAATGTAACCTTTATCAAGTACGGATCATAGTGATTTGGATGAATTTATCTGGATTTTTGTTTCTAAAATTAAGAAAAGTATAATTTTAGTACCTCAACCAATTTTTAAAATTATAAAATAAATATTAAATTTATTAAACACACACTATTTTATCAAAACCCAATATCCCTCACCATTAGTTTTATAATATCTTATAACATGGATATTATAGTGTCAATGAACCATATTTCACTTCTCATAACCCAGAATTCAGGATTATACGTTATTTAGAGTGTTTTAGGGAGGCATAATTTTTCTAACTACATTAACTTTTAGTTCCTTGATCTATTGAGTGGACTCCACAATCCTGAAATCCATGATCTTCATTTTTTCAACCCTTGTCTCTCAATTACACTATTTAATTATTTATAAATAAACCCTTGATATGTACTAAGTTATGTTTTCCCAAAACGTGTTTTGATAAAATCCCTCAAGGTATAGTTGAATCATTTTTGAGGTGATTGTTTTTGTTGAAAAAGCAAGCCTCGATGTTGTGTTTGTTGACAAAGAAGACCACGATGTCCAATTTGTTGACAAAGGGGGTTTACATGGTGATTTTTCGGGTTCAAGAGATGTTGTTAGCCATCTATGTTTCATAGAAACCCCCCAAAAAAGGAATGGATGATCTGGAGGTGGTACAAAAAGAGAAGATACAAGGTGGAACCGTTTCCCAATGTTTGCCAAATTTTCAGACCTAAAAATCGGAAAATGGAGAGATGTGTTTTTGGAAAAGGGAGGTGCGCTCAAAATTAGAGTAGTGTGCGAAAAATAAAGCGGTGTGTGAAATATTGGCATGGTGTGCGAAATAGAGGAATTAAGTTTTTCACGCAAGAGGTGTTTCAAGATCAGAAGATCGAAAATTGGAAAAGGAAAGAGGTGCGCGGAATATTGGAGTAGTGCATGAAAAAAAGTGTCGCACGAAAGATGTATTTTCCATGCTCGAAGAGGATTATGCCCTCAAGAAGGGTTTTTCATACATGGTAGATTTTTCCTATAAATATAAAGTGACCCCCTCATTCAGTGAAGCTCAAGACTTAGAGATAATCCAATATCTAGCATCTGAAATTGGAATACGCAAGGGAGTTGTGCATAAACGTCAAGTTTGCGCGTAAATTCAGGTGTTTGTGTGTAAATCTTAGGTTACGCATAAAAAGAATGTTGCACATAAAGATCAGGCTATGCGTAAATAGATTATTGCACGTAAAGCAAAGTCTGTGCGTAAAAGAAGGTTGTTTCCTGTAAAAGACATTTTTACACATAAGATTGGTGTTGTATGAAATTGGATTTCATGAAAAAGCAGGGAATTACATGCAAGGCCTTGTGAAGGCTGCGCGTAAAAATTGGGGTTTCCCAATACACTTGGTGAAAAAAGAGATTCATAAATGGATGAAAGTTGGACTTTAATAGAGAATCTACATACAGTGGAGGATGCATTCATCAGTGAAAATGATCGAACCTACAAGTCTATAAACTGTGTGTGGATCCTTTATAGAGTAGTTATCAAAGGATGAGGAAGAAAGTTATCCTTTCTTTCAGAAGTGAGAAAGAGATAGAGAAGAACAGGGAGCGACCCATGGGGAACCAGTGAGCTAACCCTAAAAATTGTAGAGGCAGTGAGCCTGAGCATAGTAGTGATCTGGCCTAAACATTATTGTAGTGAGATTTAGTGAATTTGTTATAGTGTCACATCACCATTGTATGCTCCTTAGATATAGCCCAGTGAGGGTGAACCAAGTAAAAATCTCTGCGTCTACCTTGTTGCTTCCCTGCACTGCATCCAAAGAATCATCATTAGATAAAGAAGAAAATAATAAGATCGATAGTAAAATATAAGTTCAAACAAAGTGACCCTTATAATAAAGAGGTCAAGATCCAATGGGGAATGGGTAATTTTGAAAAGAATATCCATACCTTAATTCACCACCTCTCAGTCTATTTAGGCCCCTTTTCTTCCTAATAATTGGTATCGAAGGGATAAGTTTCTTTTATCAGTTTTGTTTTCCCTAACTTGGTGTAGTCGATTTTTGTGGTTAAATCAGTTTTCTCTTATCTCAGTGTTCCATGGAAAAGGGAAAAACATCAAATAATAATCAGAAGTTAGATGTATTCCTTAGTGTGGAAGTGTTTATGGAAAAAGTGTGATTCAGCTAAAGGAACCTAACAACTTTATTAAGGAAGGATTGGATTAATCTGATAGGTAAAAGGTAGATTCACTCAATAATGATGTAGGAATGAGTAAAGTAATTGAAATTCAAAGTGATTCTAAAACTACTGATGATGAAGAAGTTTCAATGAGGCCACTAGTAGATGATGTTAACATGAAAAAGTAATTGGATTAGAAATTGGATGAAGAAGTTAAATCTAAAGATATATGGATCAATGTACTAGAAATTGGGGTCAGAAAGCTAAGAGGCTTAAATCAAATGCTTATTGACGTGGCTACTAATGTGAGGGATAAGAATGATTCTCAAGAAAATGAACTAAAAAAGTTTTCTATAAAGATAGAAAAGCTCAAAGATGATGTTAAAGGAAATAATCTGAACTTAGATGAAATCCATAATTTGAAAGCAAAAAATGATCATCTTGCTACACATCTATCTAAACTATTTTGATAATAATCAAAGGCTACAACAAGAGAATGCATGTTATTCTAATTCTGTTTCTCAGAAAAAATTGAAAGTGAAGGAGCAAAGTGATATGGTAGAAAAGCTCACATGAGAACTAGAAGTTGAGATAAGTAGCAGGAATAATCTCATAAGAGGACCCAATGCTCAACTTTAATCAAGAGATAAGAAGATTCACCAACTATAGGAATAGATATAATCATCCAAGAAAGAAATAGAGAAATCAAAAGACAAAGGAAATCCAAAGTTCAAGGATGCACTGCACTTACTTTTCAATTTTCCATCGGTAGGTGATGATAAAATGAAAAGAAAGTATGAGATTTCTGAGGAGAAACAACAACATATTTTCTCAGCTCAAAGACCATATAGTTTAGAAAAAACTGGTATTGGATTTCAGTAATCCCCTCCCATTCATGGTAGAAATAGAGTTTTGAATAGTTCTAGAAATGGAAAAAATCATATAGGTGCTAGAGACAGACCTAAGAGGACATTCACCAGAGTTAGTGACAACATGTGCTATTTCTGTGGGATTCGTGGTCACACATCAAGATTTTTTTCAAAAGATCAATAATACATTTCATGCTGTGAAGATAGAAATTTTTCTAAATTGGAGAATAAGATGAAGCATCATGAGAAATATTAAAGAGGAGTCCATCAGAAGAAAGCATCCATGAAGTGCTTCTATTGTGGAAGAATGGGGAACACTATGAGTATGTGTTGGGAATCTCAGGAGATCAGCGTCAGAAGAAGAACTCAAGATGCATCAACATCTCAGTTGAGAAATGATGAGATGAGGTATTCCTTTAATGGAAGATGTTTCATATGTTCTGATTATGGACATTTGGAAAGACATTGCAGCAATAAGAATGCAGGAAATGAAAAGGAATCTAGTTTGAGATTCAAAAAACAAGCAGTGTACAATGAAGAATCCTATACTGGAAGAAAACATGGAAAGATGAAAAATAGGTTTACAGTCTTAGTGTAATCACAAGGATCTCAACAAAAGGTGTATCAATCACCTCCTCTATCACACTCACAATAGCGCTCTTAGAGAGAATGTGAACAAACCTGGAAGATTAAGGGGAGATCTACTCTAGTTGTGAGTAAGAATAATGTGGAATTAGTGGAAAACTCAACCCCAAAAATAAAGGGTAGCATGCTTCAAACAATTGATAAATGAAAAATGAATAAAGAATGTATTTGAAAATCCACACCTCATTCTACACACCGAGAAGTGAAGACAAGTAGAGAGATTCCTACTCAGAGAAGGAATCAAGGGATGTGGTATATTGGTGGAACATTAAAGAAGTAAATGTCTACCAGTGGGTTTAAATACAAAAGTGTGAGAAATACCAAGCCTGTAGAATCTGAAAATCAGAAGAAGAATCAAAATGTGGTTAAAGAATGCCTAGTCAGATGTCCAAAACAGTTGGATTTGGTTAAGAAATTGGAGCAGGAAAGGAAAGAGTGAGAGGTGTTGAAAGAAAGAATCAAAGGGTTGAACCATTAAGATTTACCACAATCCTCACCTTGAGGATTCCATAAATTCCCCTCTCCCTATGGGTTTAAATGATACTAAATGATGTTCAAATGTTTTATATTTTTGAGGAGATATGATCCAAGGGGATGTGGAATCAAAAGATTCAAAGTAGTGATGTGATGTGATCCAGAATGTCAATTGATTCAGATCAGTTACCAGAGCTAAATAAGAAATCTGAAAGAATCTCATAAATGGAGTTAATGTTATATGGATACATGAGACAAGTCTTATTGGTGGCTCATTTCAAAGTGCCACATGATAATAAATGATGCAGGAGAAGGAGAATGATTGTGGGTCAAAACATTGGTCCCAACAACAGGAAGAGTTGCACATCATAGGGGGATATCTCTATCTTCTAATCAGAAGAAAGAGACTTAGGGGGTGTAAAAGTGTAAGATGATGATTCAGAATAAGATATAGATGATGAACAAGAAGAAGTCAAGTCTATATCTTTGAAGAAGCTAAGGAGTCAAGCTGAAATTGATAGGCATAATATCATTGGTGATCAGTCAGCTCCAGTTCAGATAAGAAAAATGGAATCTGTACAATAGACATCTTTCCTACCTCAGGTAAAGCCAAAGTGTTTTGCTGATAGAGATGAAGATGAAAACTGGGTTCAGGCTATGAATGAATAGTAGATCATATTGAGAAGAATCAGACGTGGGAGGTTGTTTTGAGGCAAGCAGATAAGAATATCATCGGGACTAAATGGGTCTTTCACAACAAGATGAATGTAGATGGAATAGTGATTCAAAAAAAAGCATGACTAGTGTGCCAAGGATAATTCCAGATAGAGGGTATAGATGTCGATGAGATATTTACACTGATTTCAAGGCTAGAGACAATCAGATTATTCCTAGACATTGTAGTGCAACGAAAGTTCAAAGTTTTCTAGATGGACATCAAATCCACATTTTTTAATAGAGTTTTGGAGTAAGAAGTGTATATAGAGAAACCAGATAGTATTCTCTTTCACAAGTATGAGAACAAGGTTTTCCAGCTGAAGAAGGAATTATATGAACTGAAACAAGCACCAAGAGCATGGTATTCAAGGCTTGATTAATATTCGAAGAAGCTTGATTTCCAGTGCTATGGAGTTGATTAAAATCTCTATTCCAACAACGGAAGTAATAAAAGAATGATGGTACTGATTTATGTTGATGACATAATAGTTGGAAGATCAGATGAATCTCAGTGCAAACAATTTTCTGAATTCATGAAAAGTGAGTTCGAAATGTCAATGATTGGCGAGTTGATATTTTTCCTTGGTTTACAGGTGTCATAAGGAAGGAATGGCAAATTAATTTCTCAATAAAAATAATCAAAAGAGGTTCTAAGAAGGTTTGGAATGAAAAATTTAAAGGATATGAAGACTCTGGTTGCTACCCGAATGAAATAATCAAAAGATGATGATGGCAAGGCAGTTAATATAACAGAATACATGCAGATTATTAGAAGTCTTCTATACCTGATAGTGACAAGACCTGATATTGTTTTCACCACATGCCAACCAACGCGATATCAAAGCAATCCCAAGGAAAGAAACATGCTTATAGTGAAACGAACACTTGAGTATATCAAGATCATATTGGATTTAACCTTGATATATAATGAATATCTCAGTCAGAGTTATTGGGATATACTGATACAAATTGGTCCGGTTTAGCAGATGACAGGAAATCAACGTCAGGAGGTGCATTCTATCTTGGTGGATTGTGTATTTCTTGGTTAAGAAAAATTAAGATTGAATTTTATTAAGAACCATAAAAGCTGATTATATTGAAGCCACTCAAGCATGCAAACAATTTTTGTGGATAAAGCAACAACTTGATGACATGGGAGTTAAAGTGAAGTCTCTGATTAGAATCCAGTGTGATAAATCAAGTGCTATAAATCTCAGTAAAAATCCAATCCATCATTCAAGGAAAAAGCACATTGAGATAAAGTATCATTTTATCAAGGAGAAAGTTGAGCATAGAATCGTGAAGTTGGAGTATGTGCCTACCGAACTACAAGTTGCAGAAATTTTGACAAAGGTTTTACCCAAGGAAGCTTTTGAGAGGTGTTTAATGGATTTGGGAGTTTAGTCGACTCCCCTCACTTGATAAAGTGTGGATGTGGGGACCCCCCTCTCCCTGAGGTATGGTGTGTTTTCCTTACTGTACTAATCTGTGTTCTCTACTCTGTTTCATACCACAAAGGAGAGACCTTTGGGTTCATTAACAAAGGGGAAGAAAGAGTGACTCCTGAATTCTAAAGGGGGAGAAACTGTGGATAAGGAAGAGAGAACATTTCTTAGTCAATGACACGGGGAGAAGCTAACAGGTGGAGCAATGAGATAGGGGGAGTGCAATGAGATAGGGAGAGAGTTTTAAATCTAATGATACTAGAAGTGATCAATCAAAGAGAAGATACCACGACATCTAAGGATCATGATAAAAGCAGAAGAGTAGTGTTGGAATGGTGTCAGATGGTTTCCAGCTATCACTAATTAGTATCAGTGAAATATCAACAATTGGTATCAGTTTTTCAATTGGTATCAGTTTGGTGTCAAGAGTAGGTGTCTGAAATAATGTGATTCCTTGATGATCTTTTCATTTACTCTTGTTTCTCATTGAGAGCATTGATCATGTGGGATTAGAGTATGTGTTGAGTGGATCCTGGATTTCTATCAGAATCGTAAAAGACGAATGGTGGTAGCGGTTAGAATAATATTTAATGAGGTATCAAAGTGGAGATAATTTTTATGAGAAGAGTTGTCAACAAACCCAATGGGGGAGATTGTTGGGAAAAAATCTCTTAATGTATTGCTGAAGTATTTTTGAGGAGATTGTGTTTGTTGACAAAGAGGGCCTCCATGTTGTATTTGTTGACAATGCAGACCACAATGTATAATTTTTTGACAAAGGGGGTTTACATGGTGATTTTTCAAGTTCAAGAGATGTTGTTGGCCATCCATGTTTGACAAAAGAACCCTGAAAAAGGAATGGATGATCTGGAGGTGGTAAAAAAGAGAATATACAAGGTGGCGCTGTTTTCTAGTGTTTGCCAAATTTTTGGGCCTAAAAATCAGAAAATGGAGAGATGTGTTTTTGGAAAAGGGAGGTGCACTCAAAATTAGAGCAGTGTGAGAAAAATAAAGCAGTGTACGAAATATTGGCTTGGTGCACGAAATAGAGGAATGAAGTTTTTCATGCAAGAGGTGTTTTGAGATCAGAAGCTCAAAAATTGGCAAAGTCATGAGGTGCATGAAATATTAGAGTAGTGCGCAAAAAACAGCGAGCTTTAGTGAATTTGGTATAGCAGCACATCGCTGTTGTATTCTCCTTGGACGTAGCCCAGTGAGGGTGAACCAAGTAAAAATCTCTGTGTGTGTCTGGTTGCTTCCCTGCACTGCATCCAAAGAATCATCATCAAATAAAGAAGCAAAGAATAAGATCAACAGTAAAATATAAGTGCAAACAAAGTGACCCTTATAATAAAGAGGTCAAGATCTAGTGGGGTAGGGATACTTTTGAAAAGAATATCGATACCCTGATTCACCCCCTCTCAGCGTATTTAGGCCCCTTTTGGTCCTAAAAAACATAAGTTAGAATTACACAATAATTGAAAGCACCTAAAATTTGGTTGATCAAGAAATTTGAACTATATTTTGATTTTAACATAAGCAGTGGAAGTTTATGTTAAATTAATATATATAATTGTTTTATTTTTATATTTATGATTAAATTTTCTATTTTATCTTGATTACATGATTTTTAATATTAAGTGTATTTATTTAAGTGATAAACCATGTATTAGATAATTTCTATGCATAATAAATTTTATATTACTTCTATCTTACATGCTTGTTAATTAATTAACTCATATGATTGTGAAAAAAATCCACAATGAAATTAACTATTCAACTTGAAAGAAATAAAATTATAAGAGTGGTGTGATCATGATAATTTCCAAATAGTTAGTTAACCTAGGGAAAAAACAACCTGAACCATGACTTGGTTCATGTTGAAGCATTGGACCTTCCCTCCCATGTATCTCTTGGATTGGTTTCACCTCGACTCCAAACTTGAACCACCTCCACTCACATATAAGATCCATCAATTACATAAGGTTTTACATATATTCATGTGAGGGAAACCAATGGGTTAGTTCAAGGGGTTTATAGAAAAAGGAAACTTTGGGATTAGAAGAACTTAAATAACGAGAGGAGGGATGACACACAAACCATCAATTTAATTTAGTAATAACATAAAAGTAAATCAATCACCTAAAATGGTCTAGTCTATGCTCATGACCCTCCACACACATGAAACAAATTACACATGTAATAAACTAGCATTTATTCCCAATTGTTCATATTCAAGATAAATGATGTTCACATTAATTACTTATCTTATTTAATTAATCAATTATTTTATCTTATTTCTCCACCAAAATTTCAAAAATTATAACCCATTATTATTTTAAATAAATAAAATAATTTATTTAAAATTTAATAAGTACAAAACATGTACCTTGGATTCAACACAACGAGTACCCATCTGAATGACCCAACGTGTATGATATTCATATACTATTTACTCATGTGTCATGTAGCACACACATCCTATCACATAATTTCATAGTGTATACTATAAATTAAATTGAACATGGAAAGAGGTTATTTACACAACATGTTATGTTTTATTTCATATAGAGTAATCACTATATCACAACTTATATACAAAATATAGATTTGAATATTACACAAAAATTAATTAGATATTTAAATAAATAAATATATATATATATATATATATATAAATCATCATTTACTAGTTAAATAAATGATGAAAAGAACAAATGTTTCTTATGGTTTAAGAAGTATAATAAATTAATTTTAATTTTTTCATAATCAGGTCATATAAATAGAATTTTCTATCCAACTACACATTGTGTATATTTCTTCACCATCTATCAATGAAAAATGCATAGGTATTGGGATTGTAATACTACCGTAGACATTAATGGAGTACACTGTATATACTTGGGCTACAAATCATGTGTTCTCTGAGTTACATGGTCATTAGTCATATGTTCTATATAAAAAAACAATGCCTTCTCTTTAACTAATGGAATAGTCATCATGTTTGTAAGTTTCACACCATGTATTATGGCTAACCATGAGCCAGGATGGAATGGCCAACATGTAGTGTGTGTTAATTACACACCGTATGAAATAAATTCATGAAGCTATGAATTAATTCATGAGTCATCCTAGTGTATTAAACATAGTTACACTGAGTATACCTTTGGGTTACACATCGTGTATTCTTATACTATCTATACAGAATCCTTGGCACCTATGAATGAGTTCTTTGAATGTTCTTTGTTCATAATTAACACATTTTTGATTTTATTTGTGAGAACAAAGTGGAAGAAGAGGTGATCTCACAATTTTTATTTAAATAACAATTAAACAGAATTAAAAACTATTGATAAATGCTTAAATCAATCAATGATATTTAAATAATTATAAATTATTTTGTGAATGGTATAATACCACTTGAAGGTTATGGGTGTAATGAAAGTACCAGTGGGGCATGCTCAATTTATGTTTTCTTCATAAACAATGATTAATCTAAGATGTAAATGAAAAATATATCTATGAACAAGAAAATTAAATCAAATATTAATTGACATGGGAATGAAAAAACCAAATCTAGGATCATCACATGATGATTAATAATTAATTTAATATGGTAAATAATTACCTTATGATTAATTCCTTATTCATCGATGAATCTGACAATGTCTCTATGTCCTATCATTATTGTTTTTCATGAATATTTTGAATATTCCTTCTAGTGGTGATCTACATGTCCATTAAGGTCCAATGAGCAACACCATATGAATATCTGAGTCCTAGAATGGAATATCCTTACACTTTTTCTATATGTTTATGATCAAAATAAGAATCAATTAAAATAATTAATGTCTTTGATCTCCCTAGAATCAAAAGGAGTGGTGGAGGAGGACTTCTCTTCATTCTTTAGAGTGTTTTTTGAGAGGGGCTCTTTGGGGCTTGAGAGGAATCTTGATGTTGTTGTGCACAACCAAACATATGGATAATGTTAGGGTTAATATAATTATGTTTAGATAGTGATTATATTAGAAAATAATAATTTCACATGTTCCCTTATTATTTCCTTGATCCCTAAAGAACTCCATGTCTATAATAATAATAATAATATTTATTAACATGAAAAAAATAAAATTATCAAATATTATTTCTGGAATAATTGTTTTAAATTTATTAAAATAATACTTAATATATATTACTTCTCACTAGAACTTTAAACATGATATTCCATTCCTCCATAATAATTATCAGCCCTTCAATAATGACTATTTATATAATAAATAAATATCACTTCATTACTCTACAACAAATAAATAAATATTATATTCACTAATAGAAAAAAATGTTTATCATGTATTTTATTCATTAATATTATGTTGAATAAATAGAGATTAAATATATTTTATCAAGAAAATGTGAATATTTATCAAACCATGAATGAGAATAATATTTATTCAACACATTAAATAATAAATATTATTTAATATTTAACGAATTAAGTCACATGTTGATGTCATTAACCTATGTGATTGATGATTTTTTCTTTGACTTTCTCGAAATGATCCTTCCCATAGAACACTATGGACATGGATTTATTTAAGATGTTCCATTTTCATCTAAGGGCATGATATATCAAATTACATTAATGAGCGTAAGGTAAAAATTGTTTCTCTCATTATTCATCAATTCAATATCTGTCGTAGCACTCCTAATGTATTCATACTTCACTAAAAACATGAGTCACATTACGTTTTTTGGGAACCGGTGGTTGTCGAGGCTACCGCCATCCTTGCTAGAATGATGCTCGCTTGTGACTATGGATGGGACAAAATCATCACTGAAGCAGACTGCCTCACCATTATCAATGCCATAAACCTCAACGATGGTGAACTTCAGTACTTTGGGCCCCTCATCAAGAAAATCCTCTCCATCCGTCACTGATTTTCTTTCTGTACCTTCTCCTTTACCAAAAGGGAAGGAAACAAGGCTGCCCATCAACTGATGGCATTTGGCCCCGTTGATTTCAACCAGCTCTGGCTGGACAATTTTCCTGCATGGCTTCGAGTCTGTACGTCTGCTGATTTCCATCATTTATGAATTTGTCTTTTATCAAAAAAACATATGTCATCATAGTTTTTGTTAATTCATAAAATTACATGACTATTGATATCCATGAATAATAATCATACATTATAACTTTCAATACACACATCTATTGATAGGAACATCTAGTGACACATATAAATGTGTATTTCCAACTGGCAGTTCTTGTTTTCATAAGCTCCTGCCCTGGAAATTACAAAGGTCATACACCATAAGAATGTTTCTTAATTTCCTATGAGTCTCTAAAACTATTATCCAATATAATTCATGTCCCATAAAATGATATCATCCTAAAAAATAACATATATATTTTAATAATACCATTGTGGCACTTTTATGTTCTCATTATAGCGATGAATTTCTATATCCTTTTAGGGCGACAATAAATCTTAGGAAATTATCACATACTACACATGGTAGAACAATCATGATATGATAATATGTTTATTAATATTCAAAAAAATTAATATGATTCATCATAAATTACATAAATGTTTTCTCTAGGTCACTAACTCCCATAGAGAATTCCTCCTAGAGCCTAACCAGAAGAGGGATGAACAATACTCTGCTCAATAGGGTTAGACTTTGAGTTCTTTTCATCACTCTCTTAATATCCTCTATATTACACTAATTCATCTTGTTTGAGGTGTTCCCTAACAATTAGGATGAATACTAATCCCTCATTACCAACCACAAACTAGCCCTCAAGATTTAGGTCCCATGGTTTCATATGAAAGTAGCCTCCAAGACTTTCATCAACAAGATAAATAGTGAATACACTATCTAGAAAAAGGATATTGTCCATTCAATCGATAATGCTCACAAGATGATGACAATATTTACTTCCAAATCAAAGGTGTTTAATGTCCCTATATCTTATAATAGTCCAATATACTTTATAGAAAATTTGTCCATGTTACTTTCTATTACAAACCAGGTTGGGATGGTTATTCATATAGCACATCAGGAAGTGATTTCTCCCATTTCCATTGTTAATGAGGACCTTAAGGTGAAGCAAATCACCACCATCTATTCCCAAGAAAGGACCTTAGAGTCTCTATATGGTATATTATGAGTTATATTGGATGACTCCCTTGTTCAAGTACCTCCAAAACGAACCTATACCACTGAGTTAGGTTGAGTGGGAGAAAAACCATCATCATGTAATGAATTTCATCCAACATGATGGTCCCAAATAAGAGTGGTTCCTATACAAGTGAAACATGTAAGGAATCATTCCCTTCTACGTTCATAGAAATTAAATTCTTTAAATCATTCTAGAGCTTCAATTTGGAGTATATGAAGAAGATAATATGTGATTAAATCTCTCCAACAAGATTAAGAGGTCAAGATTTGTATTCCTATCATTTTTATGACTACACGGATTTAACAAATAAATACCATTCATTAAAAGTTTATTATAATTTCATGCATAAACCTATGAAGCTTCTCCACACTAAATATTACTATTTACTATTTTCTACTTGGCTAATTGTTGTTACAGATCCTTACCCGCAAAAAATGACCCGATAGTTTATGTTTTTCCTCACTACCACCAATTTATTTTCAATTGGGATAAATTCGTTCACCTTGGGAGTTCAAGACTATATCCATGATCTAGTTCATGAAATCACGTATCATTCATTAGTTTTTGATCCCTAACACCATTATCTTGGACAACCAAAATAATTTTTTGGTATCCGAGTTGATGAAATTATATTCCATGTATAGGATCTGGTCCAATGATACTTCCCTATATGATGCATAAGAAAAGGGAATTATTGAGGCATTCAATAAAACTATCTATGTAATTCATATCAGAATAAGAAGATGTAAACTAAAAAGCTCTCAAATTAATTTTTAGAATATCGAACAACAACTTACTTACACCCAGGGGAATCCTTACTCCTTGGTATATAGAATATAATTAGCACATCCTAATTAAATTAATTTACCATTACTCTAGAAATACATTCATAATAAGTTAATTCTATAAAAGTGGACCCATTTATGATTATATGAATTAGAATCCCTTAATAAAAAAAGTCTCCATGTGGTACACAACCACAAGTTCCATCAAAATCCAATGGCTTGGTAATTAAACAAGAAGGTTATTCATTTTTCATTCCTCTAAGGTGAATTGTTATAAGAATTAAGAACTCCAATTATAATAGGAATAAAACCACCAAATATAGAGTCCAAATGTGAAGGCTTGTTATCTATTAATATTGTTACTCCAATAGTGAATTCTTTCTAATCACCATTTATGGGGAGCACATCACACCCCCATCAATATGATATTCCACAAGAATCAATTAATATAAATTAATATTGTCTAAAATAATACTAGCTATAAGATGTTAAACTATATTTAATTTTAATTCCATTCGATAATAATTTTAGCTGCTTAGTATGGGTCCTCGTTTCCTAAACCTAAACTTCAATGTGTGTCAATACATATTTCATGCCCTAAAAGTTGTGTTACATATCATGCTTACTATATGACATTAAAATAAATGATCAAAACCCTCCCCAAATGATGTTAAACTACATTTGATTTTACCATAACTACATAACCATAAATTTCATAGATGATGTCATTTTATAAGACACATAAACTATAAAAATGATTTTTTGTTCTGATTTGATAGGAAAACCCCAATTTTTCTATCAGTATCCCACTAAATAGTTCCTTAAGAACTATGTGTGTCTTGATTCTAATCTCATGGGATTCATAGTAATTCCCATAAATGTTTTCCTAATCCCAACCGCAATTTTATTTCCTTTACCTTGTCTTGATGATTATCGCCCCTCTATCATGTTCCTTCGCTCACATATCATTGAGAATACACTCCTTTTAGGAGACATGTTTGACCCTCACAAGTAATGATACAGCCCTATGTTGTAATCAACACATGATGGAATAAAACAAAAAGTGTTTAATTGAACATTAACATAATTATATTCAACTTTAACACTCTAGGTCTTCCTTGATTTGAATCTCCATTGTCCTTTCATTTCCAAATGGACACCCCTATGTTTGAAAAATAATTTTTCTAAGGCCTGCCTCCTACCTAGGGTACACCTCCTAGAGTATTATTGAGAACAACATGATAGGTGCAATGTTTTAAAGATATGGTCAATATTTGAATTTAATTTATTTACCTACTTATTAAAAATATATTAGTGAAACCTACATTTCAAAGAGATAGTCAACACTAACCCATAACCCATTCATCAGTCCATTGTGTTTCTGATCTTAGAATTAATGATTTTATTTTCACCTACTCTTATTTTTTTTCATAGAATTATAACACCCACAACACTACCCTTCTCATTAATCTGCACTTTTTGGTAGATAAAATTGATCTTCTGGGGTTTATCCCCAACCAAATTACTACTTTTTGGGTCACTTTCAGTGTTCAATGAAATATTCAAACCCCAACCCATTCACCCATAATTTATTCTCTCATGTCATATGAGTGATATTTTTTTAATCCTTATTTTCCACACTGATCATTAATCATACATTTTTTTGGGTTTTTGTGGGTTTTTTTTCCTAACATGACTATGGCGTATCATGTTTATGAGAAGGGATCCCACTTTATCCTAACAACCTGGAATTAAACTGTATGGTGATTTTTCATTACCACATGATGTTAAACAGTGTGAATATCCTTCCTTTATGACATTAAACTACATGGTATATTCTCCACCATAGTGTCTTATAATTTCTTACTACTTTGAATCCTTTAATGATAAGATTCTCCCTTTGTTACGATGATTTTCACTTAACACACTTCCTTCACAAAACTACATGTGTCTTGATTCCCCTAATGAGATATGTAGTGATGCTCATATCCCATATACTATACCCAACCATAATTTTTTTTCAAATCAATCTATTTCTCCTAGTGATGAGACTTTTACAAATTCCTAACAGGTTTTAGTCCTCCCTTTCCCCACCAGTGCATCCACATTTTTCACCCCTCTTACTTTTTTGAGGAGGATCTGTACGTAATCCCTTGAACCTTAAAACCATGTTTTTCTTGATTCCTATATCATGGGATAGGTAGTAAAATATGGATTTATTATCCATGTTCCAACCATATATATACCATATTCTCCACCTAATTTTTAACTCAACACTATATTTTCGGGCTTCCTTAACCCCTTGCACATCATAGAAATTACACACTTAGAAAGGGGTGGTCAAATTAGTTTGAACTTAAATTCTACAAATACCTTGGTCAAAGAATCATGACTTTATAATATGTGCACACCTATTATAAACCCCTTGTTCTTTTTATCATGAACATAAAAATTATTAATTCACTCCATATATGATTTTTAATTAGTCTTGGGGTTTAAGAGATCTTTTGTTTTATCTTGACCCTCATTTCTATGTAGACTATCTCACTCACTAGTTCAGGTTAAATGAACCTAAAAGGACTTATCCATAGAAAACATTCTATGAAATTAATCCAAGAACCTTTATATATGCATCATAACCTTAAACTATGTGAAGTATCCACTAGGGTTTGTTTATATTGGAATACATGCTTTCCAAATCAGGTGGGTTTTCTCTCACACTTAATTCTATATAGAATACCTATCCACTTTCATCCAATAATATGACTTTAAAATTGTCATAATACCCTTATAACATCTTTATTTGTGTTTTAACTCCTATTAATGTGGATTATACCATGATCACATGGAAATATTGATTATTTTACCCATGCGGTCTAAACCCCCATGACCTTAAACTAGAAGAGAACCATAGCCAAAGGCTGCATAACCTTAAATTACAGCTCACCTTGTCCAAGAATCATGAATTTAAACTATATGTCCACCTATCAATGGTCATCAATATTTGTGTTAGGCTCTAAAATTTATGTCAGGTTTTGTCTGTATCCAATGTAATGTAGGCTACCTCAACCCCCATGGTCTGAGCCACATGACCATAAACTAGTATAAACCCATGGTCTGAATTGTATAAAATTAAACTAATAACCATTCCAACTATGTATTTATACATTATAATTGATTCTATGAGCACCCTTTTAGGTTTACCTCCCCACCTAGCTATATTGGTTACCTCACCTTGTGGTCAGGGCTATATGACCTTATACAATCAGTTTTTTCCTATGGAACGATTGAATATTTCCTAGGTCTCTAATGGATCTATCAATTCCTAAAGTATAGTGTTACCCATAAATATTCCCTATACATTATGGTGTATCCCCAGGGATATCATACCCCCGTTAAGAATTTTACTTTCCTTCATCTCCATATTTTTTGTCTCTGGATATTTCATTTCTTAATTGGACTTTCATTTCTAAATAGACTCCCAAGTGGTGATAGAACAATGGTCCAAAGTACCACCTCGCATTTATGGTTCATATCCCTAAGTATTCCTTAAAAAATATGATTTTTTTTTGAATACATGGTTAACGTCCAACCCTAATTTTTTTGCTCCATTATTTATGATGAAGAAGTGGATCCCATGTTTCAAACTTGGTCAATAGTCATCCTTATTTTATTTGTTTCCTCCTTCATGATTTAGATTCTGAAAGTCATGATTTAACCTCTTATAATTCCCCCTACTTGGGTGGATTTTTAACACCCTTGATGTTACACTCTTATACATTATGGTATGTTGGTAGGGTGAATTGGTCTTATGGAATCACATAAACTATTTACCTTATCTTCCACTCTCATGTCCCATGATAAACCTTCCATTTCACCCTTTATCTCACACTAATCATACAACACATGAGATTCAGAGTTTTGGATATTTTCCACTTTATTATGATTGATAGACCACATTAGTCCCACTTGTATGACCTTAAACTTCATTTCCCCTTTCATCCTATAATATGATGTTAAATTTCATGATAATTTTCATCATCACATGAAATTAATCTTCACAATTTTTATCTTCACCGTACATCCTTAAGTTTCACGATCAAAGATATTTATACATGACATTAAACTACATGGTATTGTCCCTATTGTAGAACATAAAACTATATGATATTTCAATTCTCACCTAAGGGGACACCCCCTTCAGTGTTAATCACCTGCCACATGACTTTTAGAACTATGTACATCTATATTCCTGAGTAGTTGGGGTTTGTCTTAGTGGTATGCACCTCATAATCCTACATGAAAAATGGGGGTTCAAAACCCATTGGACGTAGGTTATTGTTGTAGTATTGTATTAGTGGAGGCAATTGTAGCAATGGAGACACTGTAGCGGTGGTGGGAATTATAGTAGTTTCATCAGAGAGCACTATAGTTACGGTGGGTACTATGCGAGTACTATATCAAGTAGGCAGTGTAGCTGTACTATTCACAAAATGGGCCTTGGGCCAAAAAATTCAGGCCTACGGGCCATGTAATGGGCTACATGTTCACTAGGCCTTTGGCCCAAATATATATGATGCAATAAAGTGGGTAGTTGGGTGGGTTATCCCTTAGGAGGCCATGACCTACCATTCAGTCCTATGTGTGTGTAGTCTATGTGCATTTTATATAATTGTACCCCCAAGAACCTAATATAATATATCTAGATTCCTAAAAAATGGGATAAGTAGTGTTGTCTAGACACATTGTCATAGAACTACCCAAAAATTCCATCCTATTTAATCGTAGCACTCAAGGAACTTTATTAACTCATATAAAGTCTTTTTCTTCCCTATATCTAGAAAAATCACCCAATTTATTAATTTCTTATGCATAAGGTAGATCGACATGACATAATTTTTCTCAATGATTCTATAGTGATGAGACCATGCCTAATTTATGTTGTATTTTATCCGCTCTTTACCACTATATAATCCGTAAACTTCACCCATTTTATTCTATGTATGATCCCAATATGTACCGAAAGGTTCTCCCCTCAAGAACTACATGGTTGTGATTCCCATTCATGGGATACATAGTAATTCTCAGATCTTCTATCATTGGTTCATCCAAAAAGATACTATCACCACCATATTTTTGTAGCATATGGTTCCCTCATCAAGTTACCTTTACCTACCTAGCTCCAAGACAATACTACTGTTCTAATGGATAGTCCATGTTCGATTATTTTAAACTAGAAACTTTCATCCTTATTGTATAAAGTTGAACTACATAATTTTGGTCCTAGATGAAAAAACTTAGAATGAATCTCATCTAGTCTTAAAATAACAACCATTAATAGTGTACCTGACCCTCTGATGCTATCTATAATAGATTTTAATTTTAATCACCCTATATAAATAGAACATATCACTCTATGGTATATTCTATATTACCTTAAAAATATAAAACACCATGGTCTATGTTCCATGACCTTAAACGATTAAAAAACTTATGTTCTAAGCTATATGACTATAAACTATATATATTTATAAAGAAATATAAACCCAAGGCATTATCAAACTATTATATTATATAATCTCATTGGTTTGACACTTTGGATGGGATAGAAATAACACTATTCCATGTGCTACTCCACTAGTATTAGTACGACCATCAATAAAAAAATTGTTGTTTGATTAACCCTCCTAGTTTTTGAAATCTACTCAATCATCACCCTTCCTTTCACCAACCAAATTTGAGATTCATGAGTCTGGATCCCCATAAAAATTCAATTTATTAATGGAATCCCCTATGTTGATAGAACAAATCTCTAATGGACCGCCTCTTATCCAATGTACTTGACCCAACCGATTCTTGGAAAATATGTGTGATGAAACCCTTGTTTTGAATTATATCAACAATCATCCCCATCTCCCTCCCCATTTCTTAAGTATGATTATGGAACCTATATTTTGAAGACATGGTCAGAAGTCATACATAATATATATACTTCTATTCCCATGATTTGAGTCTTGGAGGTTTCAGTTTACCATTACTCCACCTTTCTTTGATCAAGTAAATATATAAATCCCTTGGTGTTACCCCGTCATGTATCATTTTAGTTTGGAACATTAAACTAGTATTTTGGATTCACACCAAATCATTATTCCCTATATTCTTGGGTTTCCCTTGGTGGTCAATGTAATATTTTTTCCTTGACCCATATTTCCTAGATGTATTCTCTTATATTGAATGATCGATCTTCTGTTTCCCCTTGTTTCTCACACTGAGTGTGAATCTTGTAGGATTAGGGGTTTCAATTACTCATTTATTGGCATATTTATGACATATTTTTGTAGGAATGTATTCCCATTCATATTAGAATCATGGTGTTAAACTATATTTCCCCTAGTCCGAATCTCATGTCTTTAAAATGAACTACCTCTTGCTTTTAATTTCACAACTTTAAAAGGAATTCCCCTAGTCAAATATATTTGAAATTAAGCTTCAGTGACACCCATAATCCAATAATCAGGACCTTAAAATATATTCACCTACACCTCAGGTGATCCTAATTAGCCTTTGGCTATAAAACCATATCAGATTTTATGTTCCCCTATTTCTATAAAATTAATCTCACCCTTTAGTCCACGTTTCAGAACCTTAAAAGGAACAACCATTGGTCCTAACTGCACAAACCTATAGGGTATTCCCCTATAGTCCATATTGTGTGACCTTAAACCAGAAACCTCAATTTTTTCAAGGTTATATGACCATAAGATAAAAATAATCAAAGATTACACCAATCGCCTTCTGAGTGAACGATCAAATTCTATTATTGTATCTTATATCTAGTTGTTTTTTGTATGGACCACTAGCCTATATTCCATCCATTTTTTGGAACACACAATTGATACAAATAACACCTGATGAATAACCCTAAGAGTTATCAAACTCTTCTAATAATCCCTTTATTTTATAAGAACACTTCTCATTCCCTGATTTGGATCAATTTTTCCCTCATATAAAAAAATATTTCCCCATGGTGATGAAAGAATGCTCTAAATTCCCACCTCATATCCAAGGAACACATCCCATAGGAAACATATTCTATAATATGGTATTGGAACCCATGTTTCAAACATGTTCAATGATCATCCTCATACTATGTTCCCCTTTTGATATGTTGGTATTGATACTTTGAGTCACAACATAGCTTTACACACACCACATTTCTCAAGAAGAATTATAACACCATTGGTGTTGTTCCTTGTGTATACAACACATTGATAAGGCAATGAAATCTTGGAATCGAACCAAATTGACTTCCCCTTCCACATGGGCCTCCTCATGGTGGTTTATAAGACATTCTGACCCTAGATTGTCCACTCTTATTGAACACTCTTGAGTAATATGGAAATAATTATTTTATCTATAGTTTCTCACACTGAGAATGAATTATGTGGGATTATATATTTTTAGTTAACTATATCATTAATGTGATCGAGATGTAGTGAACATAAAGATAGAGACTGTTTCATCTGTTTCTTTATAATATAATTCCCCTCACCCTTGTCATCTTTATTAGACCCCATTTTGTGGGTTGGGTAGATTTTTTGAAGATGAGAAATGATTATGAAACTGATAAAAAGGGGAGACTAATGCTGAAAAATACATTTTTAGGGTGTTATGGGAACTATTTGGCCTTGTAAAACACCTTCTACATGGGTAACACATAGTTAGTGGAATAGTTTGTTTCAAAAGATTCTATTTTATAACTTTTAAAGGCCATGCAAGCTTACCATTCAAAAGTTATAGCCATTATAATTTGAAATTTTATAAATCACATGGCCATACACTTGCACAAACCCAATTTCATAAGTTCATAATTGGAGGCGCCACACAAGTCTAATGTTTTTCACAGGTGGAAGTCCTCTGTAAAAAAAAACTGATAAAATTAGTTCTAAAACAAAGGATAAAATTTTATGTAAATTTTATTTGTGTGAGTTTTTAACTAAAGGGATTTATCAATTCTAAAGTTTTGTAATAATGAAAGACTTACAAAATATGTTTCCATCATGATCCTAAGGCCTATAAACACCCCAGGCTCTCCATTTTAATGATCCAACATTTGTAATTATTTCATTGAAGTTCTCAACCCATGTAACTCTGAATTATACACATTCATGAAACCTAATGTATTCATAGATTCATATAGGTGAAAAAACTACCTGAATTTATTCTCACAAGTCATTCAAAGTATTTTATTTCATATGATATATTATTAGGATACTATATTCCATGAAGAACAAAATTCACAAAAAGAGCAACCTTCTTACACAAGTCTTGGTATTGAACAACCCATAACTTACATGAAATCCATATCATGTTGATCCACTTGAAGTCACTACTACAAGAGAGGTATTTTATAGTGCTAGAATTAGCCTTTATCAGCTTTAAAAAGGTGGTGACTACCATTGCGTGGTTAAAAGGACAAGGTTTTTATTAGTTCTAGAAAGGTGATGATAAAGGGGTGCTTTATCAGAATAAAAAATTGTTGATAAATCACACTTTTATGTGCAATTTTGTAAGTGATGATAAAATACACCATTTATCAGCACATTTATTTAGCACTAATAAAGGGACTCTTTATTAGCACATTTACAAGAACTGATAAAGAAATCCTTTATGATAATTAATAAATGTGATGATAAAGGATTACTTTATCAATGCATTTACAAGATCTAGTGAAAGACTCGTTTATGAGTTCATTTAATATCATTGATAAAGGGGAATATTGCAGTGTGATGGTACAACACATTACAGAACCAGAAATATGGAATATAGTGTGCTACAACAACACACCGCATCACTAGTAATAGTGAAAAAAAACAAAAATATAAATTTGAAAAATTTGACACAAATACATAATTTAAATGAAATAAAATTTCCAAAATAAATACAAGGAAAAACACTATTATAGAGTATGTCTGTTGTTTTAAAAAAAATAATGTGAATTTTGAAAAAAAATGCACATTTGGATTTATTCCAGTCACACTGTGAGTCAGATTGATGTGGGGATGATTCATACTTTTAAAAAATGACTTATGGATCATTTTACTAAAGTACTAAAACGATATGATTTTGTTTTCTCTATTTTGAGTATGTTAGTTTTTCTTTTATTAAAATTAATGTCAAATTTAAATAAAAAGATACACTTGGAGTCTTATCGGTCACACCATGCAAATAATTGAGGTGTGGCTAATCCCTACATGTACCAAATGAATCATGAATCATTTTACTAATGTATCAAAAAATCAGAATGCATTTGCTTAGTTTTGAGTATACCATTTGTTTTTTACTAAAATGTCATTTTAAACTGGAAACATGAACTTCAAGTCATACAGGTTTTATCATGTATGGGCTTGACATGTGACTATTTCATACATTTGACAAATGAATTAGGAATAAATTCCCTAAATTAATAAAATATGAGCATGTTTTCTCAATTTTCAGTGAGTAACTGTTTTTTTTATTAAAATGTCAATTTTAAATAGATAACATACAATTTGAGTCATACTGATCAAACTATGATTATGATTGAGGTACGAATTATTCCTACATGTCAAAAATAACTTGTATATTTTTTTTCCAAAATTAACAAAATAATATGAATGTGTTTTCTCAGTTTTGAATATGTTCGCTATTTTTTTACTAAAATTAATGTCAAATTTGACTAAAAAGATGCACTTGGAGTCATACAGGTGACACCATGCATCAAATTAATGTGTGGGTTTTTCTTACTTATCCCAAATGAATTATAGATCATTTTCCTAAAGTATAAAAACAATATTAATGTTTTTCCTTGGTTTTGAGTACGCCACTTGTGTTTTTTACTAAAATGTTATTTTAAACTTGAAACAATATCTATGAGTCAAACAAGTTGCATTATGTATAAGTTTGATATGAGGCAAATTTCTATATATCACAAATGAATTATTAATAATTTTACAAAATTATCGATACAATTCAAGCGTGTATTCTTAGTTCTCAGTAAGTAACACTTTTTATTATTAAAATGTTGGTTTTAGATTGATAAGGGACACTTTTAGTCATATCGGGCACATCATGTATTGGATTGATGTGAGGAAAATTCTTACAATTCACAAATGAATTATTATTTTCCTAAAGTACCAAAACAATATAAATGAATTTTCTCAGTTTTGAGTATTTTAGTTGTTTTTTTCCACTAAAATTAATGTTAATTTTGTATAAAAAGACACACTTGGAGTCATATTGGTCACATTGTTCATCGAATTGGGATGAAGATAATCCCTACACATATCAAATGACTTGAATTTAATTTTAATAAAGCATCAAAATAATCTGAATGTGTTTCTTCGATTTTAAGTATGTTACTTTTGTTTTTTTACTAAATTGTCATTTTAATTGGAAACATTCCCTTTTAGTCATATAAGTTGCATCATGTGTGGGTTTAACATGAGACTAATTCTTACACATTAGAAATGAATTATGAACTATTTCCCTAAATTTTCAAGATCATCTAAGATTGTTTTCTATGTTTATAGTGAGTGACACTTTTTTTGTATTAAAATGTCAATTTTAAATTGATAATGGACACATTGAGTTATACTGGGAACATCATGTATCAGACTGAGTTTTGGATGATTTATACATTTCAAAAATGACTTATAGATCATTTAACTTAGGTACCAAAATAATATGAATATGTTTTTACAATTTTGTGTATGTTAGTTTTGTTTTCACTAAAATTAATGTCAATTTTGAATAAAAAGATGTACATAGAGTCATATTGGTAACACCATGCATCATATTAAGGTGAGGGTGATTCTTACATGTCCCAAATGAATTATGTATCATTATACTAATGTATAAAGACAATGTTAATGTGTTTACTTGGTTTTGAGTATGTCAATTGTGTTTTTTACTAAAATTTCATTTTAAACTGGAAACACGAACTTTGAGTCATACAGGTCACATCATGCTTGGGTTTGACATGAGACTGATTCATACTTGTTAAAAATGAATTATGAATAATTGTACAATATTATATAGACAATCATAGAATGTTTATACAGTTTTCAATGAGAGACACTTTTATATATATTAAAATATCAATTTTAAACTGATAAAAAACACTTTGAAACCACCCCACCTTGATGACCACAATATATAAATGCTGAGTTTACTCTAAATTTCTCTCATACACATAATGACTTCAGTGGTTGATTACACACATATTTATTCAAACTTTTAAGTTGGATTATATACCTGTTTGATGATTTGGATTTGTACAGATGTTGATTCAATTACTCTAGTGGATAAATTGAATCTTCCATCATAGAATGATAATAAAAGGTGGATTACTAACTTGTATAAAATCACTCAAACAAGTTGTGAAAAACATAATTTCATTAAGCCACCTAGAACACTTTCATAATGGATCTTATATTAAGTGACAAGTGTTTTGTGAAAATTTTAACAAATTTTCTCAAACAGAGTCTTGTTATGATCCACATTCTACTTAATTTACCAACTTTTTTTTTCATGGAAAAACTTCATCTTCTCCTCCGATTCAGTCTCCTCCTCGGTCTCCACCTCGGTCTCTACCTCTGAATCCTCCTCTACGTCTGTCTCCAACTCTGACTCTACCTCCACCTCCACCTAGTCCTCTGCCATTACCTTTTCCTATTCATCGGACTCCACATCCTCCATTTCCTAATAATTTTATTGTTTGTAGTTCATCGATTGTAAAAAAGTTGATTTCCTCCATTATACCTATCCTTGAGATGATATAAAAAATAATATATATGCATTCTGAAACTAATTCTTCTCACTATAAATATATTTCTAAGGTAATAACTCATACTAGATCAAAATAATAGTAGGTAATCACATAAATTTGATATCGACATACATTCTAACAAAAAATATGATACCCACTCATCTCTAAACAAATTTATTTATTCTTTTGAGTATATAGGATGTCAATAATATTGATAGTACTGAGAAAATATAGACAAAAAAATGATTATGAAATATATTTAAGGAAATTTTAATCATATTTAGAAATTACCTATCAAGGGATGCTAATATTTTCATTTTTTATGATATATCTCATAAAGTTGCAAACATAATACCCACAATCGATGTCATCATCTTGTTTCGTACACTAGAGAAACATTGAACAAAAGAAGTAAATTGTTTTTAAATGTTTTGAAATGTTTTGATAGTTAAATATTTCTATATAGAGTTTCATTTGTTTCCATTTGTAGTAATCCACGAGCTTTATATCTTCTGACACCGACATCATGCCATGATTTAGACTATATTTAGCGACTGTCCTACTATAACAAAATTCTTTTTAAAACTAATACTAAAACATATAATTCAATTTTTATCTATAATTTTTTTATTATGGTTTATTAATAATTTACAATACACACCATGTGTGGTTGTTTGGTTGGATACCCATTCATTTCATCCAAAAAATAAATATTCAGTGCGTCTTGATTGGCTAAGATCAATATCCAGTGCACCCTAAAAAAAAATTATATAATGCAAAAATTAAAAATATATAATTTGTGATTAGATTATTGAGTTTTACCTTTAAATTTTAGGCACCCAAAAGAGTTTTTCATCTGATACATTTTTATTAAATGCTTTGAGTAACTCATTTTTTCATCTTAATTTCTCCATCATCCAAAGTATATTTTTCTATTAAAATGATTTAGGGATTAATGAATCCAAATCTTGATTCACATGATCTTACCTTCTTATAGATGTAATATAAATTCATATAGAAAATATGTATATTTATTAACTTTAATAAATATATTATCTCGCTATTTAGATTGACATATTATGAAAATGTACCTTATTTATGTATTCACAATTGAGACACCAACAACTCATGCTTGGGAATCACATTTAGACTCTCAAGACCAATTCAATATGTCAAGTCATTTCCATATATTTCCTCTTCATATTCTAAGTAAGACATAGTTTTATCTTTAAATGTGGCCTCTGCATGAATTTGTATTGATAATAAATGTTTCTATGAAACATGTAGGGAGAAGGTACTCTTGTAACGTAATTTTATTTTCTTGGTTGATTCATTAGATTTTCTTAATTTTACCTTCCATTTCCCCACCAATTTATCTATATATAACATCATACCTCACATAATACCATTTATCTATATATAACATCATACCTCACTTAATTTTACCTTCCATTTCCCCACCGATTTATCTATATATGACCATTATTTGAGAGTTCTAACAGCATCATTGACTGTTGTAATATCTAGACCATCAAGTGGAACATAAAACATAGAAATTGTCTCATGAGATACCACAATACTCACTCTCATGTGATTTTTTGGGAGGTCTTTATGGTGTATCTTGTATCCTGTGATATTATACAATGTAACCATCATAACACAGTGGTGTGTGGGTGTTAAAAGATATAAATCACATACAACTATACCCTACAAAATTTTAGTGATATAAAGTTATTGAATGTATTTTAATTCACATTTAGGAGAAAGAGTAATGAAAAAATTAATTTCCATGGGTAAGGTATGCAGATAGGGGGGGGGGGGGTTAATAACCTTAATGATAGTGGGATCATTTGGTTCATGTGGGATCTTTGATCCATCGGCAATTCAATTTGATCCTTTATAATACTTTGGTCTTCCAAACGATACCGAACAATAATATCTTACAGTGAGTTTATTTGTGTTTGTAATCATCTCATCATTTTATATGTATCTTCATGTTTTTTATCTTCTCAAAATATGTTTGAGGAGAGACTCTAAAAAATAATCCTCTAACACGACTATATTGTTCAGTCCACTTTAAAACTATTAAAAGTAGCTTTTATTCTAGTACGGTCATTTCTGATTCTTGTGTGTAAACTATATAAAAAAATATGAACATCAATAGATATTATTATGTAATATTTTTATAAAGCACAATGAATTACAATTATGTCATACTTACACATGTTTCCCATACTATTTTTGTGTTTTCCTCAACTAATTTACACTCTTTTTTTACTTGAGCCTGCTTCTATATCACATGAAATGGGATAGAAGTGGCATCAGATTTTGATTCATCAATCTGTATATAAACAAAGGAATATATATTGTTTCATATCATATAATTAAACATTTATTTTTGATTTAAAATACATACTAATTTTTCCTCTAATGAATTTAACCCATCCTTTCTTTGAGATAAGGGTACATTGGTTTTTATGGATGTTATTCATTTTCAGCACTCTTTTACTATTTCATAAATTAACTATTTTGAATTAATTTAGATAAAATAAATAATTTTAAAAAATATGTTATCAATTTCAATGCAGATGAAATGATTTCTCATTATGAATATTGATGAAATCATTATATGTTTCATGCTATATAATGTGTTCATAACTAACTGGTGAGTTGGGATTTACTTTCCCCACAACATCCCTAAGATGTAACTTTCTAAGAAGAGTCCAGAAGACTATATGGGATTTTCTAATGACCATCAAGGAAAATTTCTTATGGAAATATTATAAAATAAATGAACTTTCCATGGAACATTGAAAATTAAATCAAATTTTTATTATAAATATTTTCAGAAAAATAAAGAAATTATATCATAACATTATCATTATATCTTTCCAAAGGATTTAATTCATTATATTTTGGATTCCGCACCACATATAAATATCAATTGATACATTCATCATTGTTGTGATTCCAAGATAACTAATGAACATTGAATTTTTGGGATCAAAAGGTTGGTCGTGTTGATTCCAACCAACCCCAAATTTTATACCCTACCTTATTTCCTTGATAATTTTATTCAATACTGTGATGTTGCGTTATTGTTGTTTTTTTCATCAACATGTTGTTGATCCCCTAAAAATTACTCAATTTATTCATCAACAACCTATTATTTCATAGTATTGGTAACAACATCATGTGTAGATGACATTGTCCTCATGAGTAGTCAAATATTTCTTTTCTTATTTAGTAATAATGATACAATACACTCTATGCATAAATGTCCACATTTGCATGAATCTTCCCTAAAAATTACTATTGTCTTGAATAGAGATATAATACTTCAACACTTCACTATAACTAACCTTCAATGCCTTTATTTAATCCATCTACAAGTGCTTGATTTCCTTCTATATCTTGATGATGGATTAGACTCCCTCTTTAAAAATACCCTTCCTCCCACCATTTTGGATGCAATGTTCCTTGATAGCATACCTACCAAATAGTTATTATTTCATTTTGCTGCTTGATAACCATCCCCCATATTTTGTGGACAACCACCTATGTTTCTTGAAAAAATCTAACCAAAAGTCATACCATACTAGGTAACAGTGATCATTTTGGATGACTACAACTTAGAGTAGTTCAAACAACATAGAAGATATGTGGGATGAGTCTTAAGAAAAAAAATGAAATAATAACTCTTAGGGAGATGAAATATACCTAACATTACCATGATAACATCAAATCATCCCCACTAAACTACACTGACTATAACCTATGTTACTAGTACTTTTCCCTCACACGTATCTCAAATATAAGAGAATTATATCCAATAATGTTCAAAAATAACCTAAATGTAATTTTAATTATGAATTCTAACATATTACATTTCAAAAATGAAGGAATGAACATTTAAATCAACATGTCTTCCACTCACAATCATTTACTTCCACTCACAAACATTTACTATTAGCCACTTCCTCTGAAATGTTTCTTTTTTATGTAGGGATTAGAGGAGATACAAACTTGTGGTGGTATTGGTGTGTGGAAGATGTGAGATCTTGAAAACCATCCATTTCTGTAAGATTCCAAGATAAAGTATCCTGAAGATGAATTTGAAAGTTGGGCTGTGGATCTCTTCCCATTATGGGAGGAATAACTTTGAGATTCAAATTGGAACCCTTTTAAATTTATCAAGCCTAAAGGAGTGTAAAATCAAAAGGTGCATTTAGAATTTTTCCCCCAATAAATGTGTAACATGAGTGTTTTTAGGAGGTCAACCATTTTACTAGTATTCTCATCCAAGTACGATTAACCACATAGTTTTAATAGGATCCCATATAACTGCACCCAAATTGAAAGTAATTTTTGATGAGGTGCTGCCAAAAGTAATCGAGTGATTCATATAATAAAATGAATATATAGAAACCAAACAAATTCATTCATTATGTTTTGATTAATTTTTAGATGTCAGTTTTTATGTTCTTAGGAAGTAATAAATGAGGAGGATGTAAGGATGAAAGAGTTAAAGAATGTGTTGGGAGATGTAGTATTCAAAGACATGGAAATATATTTTATGGGGATTAATGAATAAAATCTGAGCAGGAGGTATGTCATTAAGGAAATTTTGAACCACAATGATGGGAGGAAGGCTAGTTTGAAAGAGGGAGTGAAATACATCATCAATAGATGGAAGAAAATCAAGTGCCGATGACAAATTAAATAAAGGGAGTGAAGGTTAGTTGTACTGAAGTATTGAAGTATTATATTTTTGTGCACATGTATCTAATGTTTCCTTGGGATGAAGGTTAAAAGGATTGACTATTTATTAGAATGGGTAGAGTATCAAATTATTTATAGTGGAGACTTGTGGAGTTTGTGTCGTCAATAGAAGGTTGGTCATTTGTATAGGGTTTTATTTTCTACTTAGGATTTATCAAATTGTTATTGTTTTTATACTTGTCGAAATTATATTCATGGGATTCTATTGTGTACTATTTTATATAGATGCACTTGCAATGTGATCTGGTTTTTTAAACCATTTCTCATGGATCATGTTGAACGCTGCATATTTATTATCAATACTTTGGAAGTTAGTTGATAGTTCCAAGGGTCAAGTAACATTTTTGATTCAGATGAGGTTAGGTTATTAATAGTTAGACTATAATGTGATATTATAGTTTTATAAAATAGAAATTTATTAATAAGATAAAAGAAAGACACACAAATAAAGAAAATAAGTTTTCTTAAATCAGGTCACTTAATAAAAAATCACTTCATTCTAGGAGAGAAATTTATTTTTAAAATAATTTGATAGAAATGTAAACTCATATATAACATCTTCTATAAATGACACAACATATGGAAAATATTCTATAAGAATTTGATCTGGTGTCTTGTTCTATGAAATGTTTTCATTTATAAATGTAAAATAAATTAAATTCATAAAATCTATTTACTATTAGTTTATAAAAATTCAAACATTATTTTAACCAGTAATAAATTTAAAGGGAATTGAAAATTATTGGAAACCATCAATTAATAATAAAAATAAATGGTATCTCCATTAATGATCTCTCATAACCCATTGAATATAATCTTCTATCATAACTATAATATTTTAGTGAATATATTTTTCAACAGATGAACTAATATGAGGAACCTATCAGTCAATTATAAACACACTACCTATTGATAATAAATCACAAATTTTCAGTTTAAATGAAATAAAAAACTAAAAAAGTATGTTTATTTTGATTTCAATGAAAATTTAAATAGTTTGTTCCTTATTAAATTATATATATATATATATAACATATTGATAATGTTAACCAATATAAAATTGAAATTTTAAACTTTAGTTCCCTAAATTAGATTAACCCATTCACATTACAACAATATTTATATTAAACCAATTTATATTATTCATATAAAAAACATTCCCTCTAAAATTAGTCCAATATAATTTCTATATTTTTTTCATCTTCATGTGCATGTCATACTATGGAAACAATATTCAAACCAAGAAAAAACACACTATCCAAAAGATAAAAAGAAATAATATAACAAAAACATAAAAAAACCACCATCCGCCGCAACAATGGATGGAGATGAAGTTCGCAGTTGTCTTGCATAAAGTTGGAATGAGTTTACAAAGTAGGGGTGGCATTGTGTAGGTATAGGTAAGTGAGATTGAGAGAGAGAGAGATGAGATATAGGTTTCTTCATGGTTAAGAACGACATAAAAAGAAAATTGTGGAACCAAAAAAATAAAACAATGAGAGAGTAAAAAGAGAAAATAGAAAACATTGGATTCTGGACTTGATTTTCTTGAGAGAACATAGAGGAGTAGCATCGTCAGCAGGGAAGTTCTGTGAGAGATCGAGAATCATGACTAAATGAGTCATAGTTAGGGTTATGTAAATAGATCGAGGAAACATTTATCAACGCTATAAAAAACATTCTAATAAAGAGCCCTTTTATCTTTTCTAAATTGATAAGTGCTGATAAAAGACATCTTTATCAGTACTAATGTGTTTGCACTAATAAAGATTTCTTTTATTAGTATTTTTTTAGTGCTGATAAATCTCGATCTTTATTTGCGCTAAAACTTTATCGATGATAAAGGAATTATAATTATAATTATAAAATAAAAAAATTGTAAAAAAAATTATATAATAATATATTTGTTTATTATAATATTATAATTATTTAAATATTTAATTATTTATTTATGATTACATTAATATTATTTTAAAAAAATTATATTATATTATTTATAATAATAAATACCTAATTTTATAAATATAGTATATATACATTTATAAATATATTTATGTAACTATATATATATATATATTTAATAAATGTATATAAATGTAAATATAGTAAATATTTTCATTATTTAAATATAGTCGTTATATTATTATAATTATAAATAAATTGTAATGTCCCAGTTCCGGGTGCCATGCAACGGGAGCCCCGAACCCGGTTCGCCACAAGACCTCAAGCGCATTTTCCCAAACGCCAGAGGCTGCCGACTAGCAGCGATGGCCCATGTCTGATAGTGGGGAAACTATGCCCTCATTTGTCAAAGTGTAAATAAAACATAGAACGATAGCGGAAGCAGTAAAACATACACAACTGAAATAAACTACAATAGTGGATATAACCAACAATAGATAACAATGATGCAACATGTCTCAAGTTCTAAGAAAATAGCCAGAACATGTTATACATCAATACAGTACATCAAAAAGCAGAGTACAGCAAAACAAAGCAGAACAGCTGGCAGTGGCATCGCGAGCCTAGGCTCGATCCCATGCCCCTACTCCACAGCAATAGTCAAGTACCTGTATAGGGACTCTTTCCCCTATCCAAACCTGCAGAAACATAATCTGTTTGAGCCGAAAAGAATGACCCAAACATGGTGTGAGAAATATACTCAGTAGGCACCCACCAAAGGCCCATGCCCAACTGTGTGGAAGCATGCAACAACAGTGTGCAATGGTAAAATGCAATAAAGTAAGCAGTATTGAAAAGTAACTAACTTAACAGTCAAATTGCCATTTAATTATTAATTTAATTTATTAAATATTAGAAATCACCACAGTGCATTTCTAAGTAAACAGTCCATATCCTCAGACAAGAAAAATCTTACCCTCGAGTAATTAGAATCCAACCCGCAGGTATATCCCTCAGGCGTAATAGAAGTTGCCCTCAGACGTAGGAAGTGTCGCTCTCAGGCAGAGAGTCTATTGCCCTCAGGCACGGAAGAAGTTGCCCTCAGGACGAAAATATCTACTACCCTCAAGCTAAATAGTGCAGTCCCCACAGGCTAATCACAACAAGGCCCTCAGGCTAAACAGGTAACCGGGCCATGCCCAACAGGTAAACTAGTAGTAACAAGAAATTCCTCTCAAGGAAATTCTACAATTACTACTTTAAAGGCATACCCTCGGGTATCCTGGCCATACGGCTAAACAGTGGAACACACCTTGGGGTGGTTCTGGATCCAAGCAACGATCCCAACCAGAAATTCAATATCATAATTAAATACCTAATCAATTCTAGGTGTTTAATATAGAAACGACCTCAGCTACACGACACCCCAATATGGGTTTGTGGCGCAAAAACGCACAAAATACATGACAGTTGGAAAAACAAACACCAAGCCACCTACCTTATACGCCAACAAACGATATGCGCGAACGTCGGTTCCAGAAACGCCCAAGAACGACATAGATCTGATGAAGAAGAAAACTTGCTTAAACCCAAATAACTTCTGTTTGGGAAAGAATTGTTAAGAACCACACCAGGAGAAGGGATGGCTTACCCGTGCGGTTCCAACAAGATCGTCCAAAGCGGAATCGGATTCCAGACACGTGCCCGACGGATCTCTGAAGGTTCGACTGTCCTCTCCCAAGCTTCCTTCCCGTTCTAAGGTTTCCCTGTGAACAGGGGAGGCTACTTCCCATTTTAAGCGAAAAAACAAAGTACATGGCATGTACTTCCAAGTACACAGAGTGTAATACCTTCATTTAACTGTTCCTCTGGCGGCACCGTCACACTGTTCATCCGTCGACATGAGTACACGACATGTACTCCCGACTACACGGCGTGTACTGTCGCCCAGCTGGCAGCTGCTCCACTGCCTTACTGTTTTGGCCCGCCGACTGACTACACGGCGTGTAAAGGACCACTACACGGCGTGTAGTTGGTTCCTACACCCTTCGTTTCTAACAAGGCTACATGCCCCGTGTACTCATCCCACACGGCCAAAATTACACGTCGTGTAGTTCCAAAATTTAGGATTTTCCCCCATTTTCCATATTTTCTCAAAAACACTTAACGAAAAGAGAAAAGAAGAAGCCCGTACCTCAAAAATAAGAACTGGGTTCTTACAAAATCCCCCCCTTATAGAAATTAGTCCCCGAATTTCCCTTCTAAGGTGGCAAAGATATGTCTCAGAACAGCTCTGGCCACTGAGAACGCACATCGACCTCCCTCTCCCAGGTCTCGTCCTGCACTCGGCCATGCTGCTATAGCACCCGTATGAGAGGAAATGAACGACCTCAGAGAACATTCATGCTCCTGTCAACGATACAGATCGAATTCTCCACAAAGGACGCATCTGCTTCCAGCTCAACCTCCTCAGGCTGGAAAACATGAGACGGGTCTGAATGATAGCGGCGCAACTGAGACATGTGGAAGACATCGTGCATGGCTCGGTATCGCTACAGTAACTGCAACTGATAGGCAACCAGCCCGACTCTCCAGAATATCAAATGGCCCCACACACCTCTGTGAAAGCTTACCTTGTCTCCTGATCCGCTTATGTCCCAGCCTCGGAGAAACATGCAAGAAAACCTGATCCCCGACAACGAACTCCAAAGGTCGTTTGTGGCAATCAACATAAGATTTCTGACGAGACTGCGCGCTAGCCATCCGCTTCTGAATCAACTGGACCTACTCAAATATCTCCTGCATGAGCTGTGGCCCCAGTAAAGCTGCCTCACCTGCCTCTATCTAGTACAAAGGTGAACGGCATGACCTTCCATATAAATCCTCATATGGTGCCATCTCAATAGTCGCTTGAAATCTATTGTTATAGGCAAACTCGACTAAGGGTATATGCTTCTCCCAAGAGCCCCCAAAGTCTAGGACGCATGCACGCAACATGTCCTCTAGAACCTGTATCGTATGCTCTGACTGGCCATCTGTCTGAGGGTGGTATGTTGTGCTCAGAAGCACCCGTGTACCCAGTGCCCTCTGAAAAATCTTCCAGAAACGAGACGTAAAGTGGGCGTCCCTATCTGAAACGATAGAATGAGGGACCCCATGAAGACGTATGATCTCTCATATATACAACCTCCCGAGCTCGTCTACACCGAAGGTCTCCTTAATCGGCAAGAAGTGAGCTACCTTCGTGAGTATGTCCACAACAACCCACACGGTGTCATTGCCACGAGGTGACCTTGGAAATCCTGTCACGAAATCCATCGCTACATCATCCCATTTCCACTCTGGAATGGGGAACTGTTGTAATAGCCCAACTGGCCTCTGGTGCCCCGCCTTCACCTGCTGACAGGTGGAACACCTCATAACAAAACCAGCTATCTCTCTCTTCATACCCAGCCACCAGTACTGACGCCTCAAGTCATGGTACATCTTGGTAACCCCGGGATGAACTGACCAAGATGAAGCATGAAACTCCCGCATCAGCTCCTCGCGTATAACCCCTGGAACCCATACTCGTCCATGGAAACTATAGCATTCCACCTTTTTATCACATAAAATTTCATTACATTTTACAAAACCGAGGATCTTTAAGGTTTAGTGTCTTGGAAACCAGGAACTTAATACATGAAACAAAAAAAAAACATTCTTCTTAAACACTTGAAAGGCTTCTTCTTATGTTCATCCTAGGTTCATTACTGCATCTCATAACCTAGGGACATACATCAAAAGAAAGGGTGAGCAGAAGGACCAGTAAGGGAAACAAGGGGAAACATTTAACATGTGAACTTGAGATACATCAACAATGTCATGAAAAGAACTTTAAGGTATGAGAAAGAAATCATGTGGCATATCATAATAAAAATAACATTTTTCATAACTTGAAGATGTGGCTACATCATTTAACATAGAAAATCATGAACATATCACCAAGGTCCATCCCCAAGGTGTCATTTGAAAATTACCAAGGTTATTCACCAAGGTATCGTGAAAATTGTAATCTCTGGTGGTTACATCATTACCCAATGCATTGGAGCGCTATCAGGGCGCACCCTTAAATTTGACTTTATTATCATGTGAGCCACATATATCATCATAAATCATTTCATAAAAAACCCATATATCATAAAATAAATGGGTTTCATTTCATAATCATAACGTTTTAAAAACTGCTTTAAATACATGATCTTTACATCACTTTAAACCCACGAAAGGGGAGAGCGGGTTTCATGTATGTAAATCCCAGAATTTAAAATAGAACATTTTGGTATATATGTGAATACCCCTATAGAAATAAGAGCTTTTAGTATTTACTTTATAACATAAAATAATTTTGAGAAAAGAGAGAGGCATTTTGAGATGAAAATTCTGCAGCATAACGACTATGTTTCAGGGTTTTAGAAAACATTGAAAAGAGAGGGGAAATGGGTCAAACATTCATAAATGACCCATAAAACAGTAGAGGGACTGAATATAAGGGATTTAAGAACATGGTAATGAAATTTGAAAATATACCATATGAAATGAAGAACATGAAAGGAAGACAAAAAATAAGATTTCTCTTATGAAAATTCGGAAGCCTAACGGCGCCACTTAAACTTCAACAAAAATGAATTGACGAGATCAAAAAGGGTCTCTCATCATATGAACATAAATGATCAGTATGATAGATATAGATATCATACCCCAAAATAAATTAACTTGAAAGACTTGACAAGAAAATAGAACTTGAAAATGAGAAGGGTGAAAGAACCACTTAAAAATTCGGCAGCCTAACGACGTCACTTAAACTTCAACAAAAATGAATTGATGAGATCAAATAGGGTCTCTCATCATAAGAACATAAAAGTTAAGTATGATAGATATAGAGATCATACCCCAACATAATAAAAATGAACTTTCAAGACTTGACATGGAATTAGAAATTTGAAAAATGAGAAGGGTGAAAGAACCACTTAAAAATTCGGCAGCCTAACAGCGCCACTTAAAACTTCAAAATACTGAATTGAAGAGATAAAATGGGGTCTCTCATAATATGATCATAAAAGATAAGTATGATAAATATAGCGATCATACCCCAACATAATAAAAAGGAACTTGAAATACTTGACATGAAAGTAGAACTTTAAAAAATGAGAAAGGTGAACGAATCCCTTGAAAATTCGGCAGCCTAACGACGCCACTTAAACATTCTTAAAACGAAATGATGAGAGTAAGAGGGGGTATCTCATCATATGAACATAAAAAGGACAGTATAATAAATATAAAATAACCTCCTCCAACATAAGAACATGGGGCATAAAATAATGACATAAAAGAGATCACTTGAAAAGAAAGAGAGGGGTCAGATCCCTTACCTTAAAACGTAACTCTTAAAACTCAAAGGTTGGGACCTTGAGGGCTTGGGGGCACCTTGGGAGGACTACTTGGGAGGTAAGGAGATCAGAACTTCGTTGAGGATGGTTTTGGAGTCGAAAAGATGAGAGGAGGGCTTGGTATTTATAGGGAAAGTGAGGGGACAAGGCATTAATGGCCAAGGGACACCTCAAAAGTGGTTTTCTCAAAAGCATGGGCCCTCGCATGGTAATTCCCATAGATTTAGTCCACATGGGGACCCCCACACAATAATTCATCCTCTTTATTCGAAAATACTTTAAAATATCTCATGACATCATCATGACACAGTTATGATGTCATTAAACATACTGAAACCCTAAAACTGTATTTTTACTATTCACTGAAAATTCAACTTTCTCAGAAAAATCCCAAAATTTCACCTTAACCAAATATCAATGATCTGATTTCAAAAATGAACTCCATTTTATAAAAATAATTTTCTAAATATTTTTAATTTATTTTTTAAATAAATACACTATTCACCAAAAATTCAATTTTTTTAGAAAAATCCCCAAAAATTACCTTAACATAATATCGATGCTCTGAGTTCAAAAATGAAATCCATTTTATAAAAATAATTTTCTAAATATTTTTAATTTAATTTTTAATTAAAAACACTATTCACCTGAAAAAACTAATACTTGAATAATAATTTATGAAACCGTTTTTTAACCATTTTATTGAATCACATTACTTAATCAAGGTACCTAGATTATATTAATACTTTCTTTAAGTGAGATTACTAATCCATTTGTTCACATTACTAATCCTAAGCATAAAATCACTATTCATAATTTACTATTCATCAAAAATTAAGTTGATCTTATTAGACTCTAAATTTCGTACTGAACATATTTGTAGAAGACCATTTTTTGAAAATCATTACACATTTTTATTTATTTAAGGTTTACATAAACATTTTTAAAATATCATTTCTCTAAAATTCATCAAAAATATGCATACTATATTTATCCGGACATTTGAAAATTCATAAACTTCATCATAAGAAGAAATCCCAGTTTTTATTTAAAACAAAGGATTACACAAGGCAGTTACGGTCTCCTTACATAGCCCCTTATCACACCAGCATAGGACCTAAGTGTAAGGTGTGATAAGGTGAGAGAATCCGAGGGAGGCTCGACCAACATCGCACGAGTAGTAATTTCTATCAGTTTGAACTTCTCGCGAAGGAGATACCGTTCTAGCTTCACACGATGAAGTTCAGCTTGGGTTTGGTCCAGAGCAAAGCCCAGTGGTACTACCTCCTTCCCAAGTTCTGTTAGGTGGGCTTCGATCGGTCCAAGACTACTGGGTGAGGCCATCGAATCTTCTTTCTATATTAATTAACCAAGATTGCTTTTATTTAGAGACAATAGTCAAAACATTTAGTTTCCAGTGGTCATATTGACCAATGGTCAAATAACAGTCAAAACCCAACAGTCTCATTTTAATTATACTCATGTTATCAAATGAAACATTTTTGTTGAGTATAAAAATAAAATAAAATAACACATAAAATTAGGAAACAAGATTTATTTAAAATTTCGGGTCGTTACAGAAACATAGGACCTCATCATCGCCTATCGTCCAACTGGGAGGAGGGTCCTCCCTTTCCACCGACTCTTGTAGAACTAGGATTTCTGAATCAGATTGTTGTCTCATCCTCACTCTGTCCATGAGGGTAGATGTCACAACTAACGAGGAAAGATAAGTCTGCCCCTGACTGTCATGCACCTCCAGATGCATCTCAGAGAACAAGGCTATAAGCTGCCACTCACCACTAGCCTCCTGCACTGCCTGTATCTGAGTCTTCCTACTTAGTGCATCAGCTACTGCATTACCCCTACCGGGTGTATAGGCAAGCTCAAAGTCGAAGGACTGTAGGTACTCGACCCACCTCCTCTGCCTCAGATTCAAGTCACGCTGAGTAAAGATATACTTGAGGCTTTTGTGGTCGGTGAAAACCACAAAATGCTCTCCCAATAGATAATGTCTCCAACAGCGCAACGCATGCACAACTGCAACCAACTCGAGATCATGCGTCGGGTAATTCCTCTCATGTGGCCTCAACTGCCGAGACCTGTACACAACAACTTGATTTCCCTGCATCAACACTGCTCCCAGCCCAATACCTAATGCGTCACAGTAAACTGTATAGCTCTTCCCCTTCTCTGGGAGTATCAGGATCGGTGCTAAAGTCAACCTTCCTTTCAGGTCCTGAAAAGTTGTCTCGCAAACTTCCGACCAAACGAACTTCACACCCTTCTTAGTCAAACTCGTCAACAGTGCTGCTAAGCGGGAGAAGTCCTGTATAAAGCATCTGTAGTAACCAGCCAGCCCTAAGAAAATCTGTATCTCAAACACTTTCTTAGGATGCTCCTAGGAAACCACTGCCCTCACCTTCTCTGGGTCTACTGCAACTCTTGCCTCTGAGATGATATGACTCAGAAAGTGAATCTGGTCCATCCAAAAGTGGCACTTTGAGAGCTTATCATATAGCCGATTCTCTCTCAGTGTACTCAATACGATCTCAAGATGGGTGGCATGGTCGTGTCAAGTGTGAGAGTACACCAAGATGTCGTCCACGAATACTACCACAAAAGAATCAAGATACGGATGGAACACACGATTCATCAGATCCATGAAAACTACTGGCACATTCGTGAGTCCGAACGGCATAACCAAGTACTCGTACAGACCATACCTGACCCTGAAGGCTATGAGAGGTATATCAGATGGTCTAACGCGCAGCTGATGATATCCCGACCTTAGTTCAATCTTTGAGAACACTCGTGCTCCACGAAGCTGATCAAAAAGATCATCTATCCTCAGCAAGGGATATCGGTTCTTAACCATCAACTGGTTCAGCTTCTGAAAATCCACGCAAATTCTGAGGGTACCATCTGCCTTTTTCGCGAAAAGGACCGGCGAACCCCAAAGAGAAGTACTGGGTTGGATAAATCCTTTTTCCTGCAACTCCTCTAACTGCCTCTTGAGCTCCTGCAGCTCAGGTGTAGCCATCCTATAAGGAGGATTGGATACCGGTGTTTCCCCTGGCACAAGATCGATAGAGAAATTCACCTCACGCACCGGAGGTAGACCCGAAAAGTCGCCTGGGAAGAAATCCCAGAAACGATTAACCATTGGTGGGAAATCCGTCTGACAAGTCCCCTGATCATCCAGATACAAGCTCGCAATCTGGGCCATGACTCCACCTTACCCACGATGCTCTGGTCCAGCTCGACTCGCCTGAACATCCCATTCGCCCTTGTATAGAAACTCTCCGCCCTCTGGTGACGTGAAACACACCCTGTGACGATAGCAGTCTACGAAGGCTTGAAAGGGAACCAACCAGTCTATCCTGAGAATGACGTCATAAGCTGTCATCTCTAAGACATAGAGGTCCCAAAGAAAGTGACACCCACCAACCTCAAGGGGCACTCCTTGAACTGACGTACACCAGCCATTCTAGTTCCCAACGGAGTTTCTAGCGTCATTATATCGGAAGAAGAAGAAACACAGAGCCCAAGGCTCTTTACAATGGGTACAGATATGAAACTATGCGTAGCACCCGTATCAAAAAAGTACTAAAGATAAGACAGAAGCCACTAGAATAGTACCTCTGACTGTAGAAGGTCCGAGATCTTTCTCATGCTGGGTTTGTTGTACTGTATATGCCTGCCCAGGGCCGCGGCCCTACGACACAGCCTGGCTACCCTGAGCTATTCCACCCTGCTGCCTCTGAGATCCTGGTGTCTGGATACCACGACCACAACCACTATCTCTGCCTGCATGCCCTGTCGTATTCCAGTTCCCCGACTGGTAAGAATCCACTAGTCCTGCTCCCGCACACGGAGTCTTCATAGAACCCCTCTCACTATCCACCAGTGGAAACTCCCTACAAAAGCGCTGCAGATGAACCATCTTACCGCAAGCTCGGCACTCCACTGGATCTCGTGGACACTGTGGCCTCTTGTGCCCCTCTCTTCCACACTGGTAGCACCTGACCTGACCACCTGAAGAAGCTTCCTGGCTGGTACTTCTACCCTGAGAGAAGTCCATCTATCTCTTCCTCTTTCCAGCAGAAATAGTACTAGTAACTGGTGCTGAACCACCCTGGCCCACACCACTAGATTCCCGCAGGTTATTTTCTGTAATCAGTGCCTGATTCACGATATCTTGTAATGAAGGCAACATGAAAAAATTCACCAGCGCTCAGATGTCATACCGAAGACCATCCTAAAAATGTCTGGCTCTCAACATCTCATCAACCACCAGCACGGGTGCAAAACGCTGAAGCTCGGTGAAATGAGCAGAATAGTCCATCACTGACATAGAGCCTTGGTACAGATTCATGAACTCTAGAGCTCTATATTCCCTAAGCATCTCCGAGAAAAAGAAGTCCTAGAATACTGCCTGAAAATCTTCACACGCCATGTCTCTGTGATGCTCTGACTGGGTGTTAACATCCCACCACCTCTTGGCGGAATCACGCAGCATGTAAGTCGCGAGCTTGACACTCCGCTCTGGAGGCGTCTCAAGATGCTCGAAAATACTCTACATCGACCCCAACCAAGACTCCGTAGCCTGTGGTCCACCATCCTCTGAAAATGTAGGTGGATGCTGCTGCTGGAAGATACGAGTCAGTTCGGCCATAGACGTGGCATCCTGCAGTGCTCCCTGAAAGGTCTGCATAAACCGCATAAAGCCTTCACAGAACTGCGCCTCCACGCCTATGTCCGATATAACAGCTGGCGCCGCATCTGGCTCTGATGGAGGATCCACTGGTAGTCCATGGTCCACCATTTCTGGAGTATAGTCGTCACCGCTCTCCTGGCGAACAACGCGCGGTCGTCTAGGCAGCATGACACTACAAGGTCAAAAACATGCCTTAGATTCAAGATTATTAAGACTAAAAAGTGAAGGAACCACAAAAGAAACAAGAGGAAGAAAGCATTTCAAAATTTGCAAAACAAGACTTCACAGCGTGTACAATGACTACACAATGTGTATTTGACTTTCCTTCCCCTGCACGGGTCCTTCTACATGGCTAAGCCACACGGCTTCCATTGAACAAAAACTACACGGCGTGTATATAATCTACACGGTGTGTATGGTGTTATTTTCCAACTTCCCATGTCGTTTGTGACACGGTCGACAACTCGGCTTGAAACTACACGGCGTGTTACACCCGCACACGGCGTGTACACCACCATGTTTCCCTAGCCACACGGCTAACAGCACGCGGTCTGTCCTCGGACAAGACTACATGGTTTGTCCCAAAGGTACACGGCGTGTTCAAGGAATGGTGACACCGACCCGTGTTGTTAGTTACACGACCGAGTCCCCAGGTCACACTACACGGCGTGATCATAATTGACACGACGTGTTCTATAAATAAGTTCACCGACCCGTGTTGTTAGTTACACGACCGGACTCCGGGTCGACACTACACGACATGTACGTTCGGCACACGGCGTGTTTTACCCAAACTCTTCCCTTCCCCGTGTCGCTGCCCACACGGTTTGTGACATGGGAAGAGACTACATGGCGTGTACTTAAAGTACACGACGTGTACTCAAAAAGTTTATTTTTCTTCCCGAACAGAAGAACATACACGGTGTGTATAAAGTAATACACGGCGTGTATACTGGGTTTCCGGACAGTATGCCTCAGAAACTTCTCCGAAACCCAGAAAAATACTGAAACCAACACCTAAGTGTCAAATTCTGACCCGTGGGGGCCCATACTCCCCACGAATCAAAGTTTGACATCTTATCTGTGTTATAACAAAATAAGCAGTCAATGTTCCACCAAATTTAGGTCAATGGGGGCCCATACTCCTCAAAAACCAAATTTTGGCGTCCATTCTATAAACCGGATCACACAAGAAAATACCCTATAAAAAAGCAGGTATTTATCAATCAGCTATCATAACAACATGCTTTTCTAACACAACAACTATCACAACAACATACAAAATTCTAATGCACCTACATGGCATGAAAACTATGCATGGCATGTGATATCTAGAACATGCCTATATGATGCATGAGACTTCATACCCTCATCTCATTGGGTTGCAACTAAATAGAACCCAAATATAAAGTATAAACAGCACAATCTCAAGTGCGTCACCCAACGATGAAAACCAATCAACTGTAAATTGCAAAATCAGTAAAATTACAACACGAGGTAAATTGGATTTTCCCTATACACGGGTTAGCTATGCCCGAGCAAAACTTATTACCAACTACCGGTCTATCCTATCCCTGACTAAGTCTCCAAATAGTAAGTCAAAGAAAAGAACTCCTTTGATACCACTTTGTAACGTCCCAGTTCAGGGTGCCACACAACGGGAGCCCCGAACCCGGTTCGCCACAAGACCTCAAGCGCATTTCCCCAAATGCCAGAGTCTACCGACTAGCAGCGAGGGCCCAAGTCCGATAGTGGGGAAACTATGACCTCATTTGTCAAAGTGTAGCGCAACATAATATAAAATAAAACATACAATGATAATGGAAGCAGTAAACCATACACAACTGAAATAAACTGCAGTAGTGGATATAACCAACAATAGATAACAATGATGCTAAATGTCTCAAGTTCTAAGAAAACATCCAAAACATGTTATACATAAATACAGTACATCAAAAATTAGAGTACATCAAAACAAAGCAAAACAGATGACAACGGAATCGCGAGCCTAGGCTCGGTCCCATGCCCCCTACTCCACATAAACAGTCAAGTACCTGTATAGGGACTCTTTCCCCTATCCACACATGCAGAAACATAATCTGTTTGGGCCGAAAAGCATGACCCAAACAGGGTGTGAGAAATATATCTCAGTAGGCACCCACCAAAGGACCGTGCCCAACTGCGTGCAAGCTTGCAACAAAAGTGTGCAATGGTAAAATGCAATAAAGTAAGCAGTAATAAAAACTAACTAACTTAACAGTCAAATTGCCATTTAGTTATTCATTTAATTCATTAAATATTAGAAATCACCATAGTGCATTTCCAAGTAAACAGTCCACGTCCTCAGATAAGTAAAATCTTACCCTCGGGTAAGCAGAATCCAACCCACAGGTATAGCCCTCAGGTGTAACAGAAGTTTCCCTTAGGCGTAGGAAGTGTCTCCCTTAGGAACATAGTCTATTTCCCTCAGGCATGGAAGAAGTTTCCCTCAGGCCAAAAATATCTACTGCCCTCAGACTAAATAGTATAGTGCCCACAGACTAATCACAACAATGCCTTTAGGCTAAACAGGTAACCGGGCCATGCCCAATAGGTAAACTAGCAGTAACAAGCAATTACTCTCAAGGCAATTCTACAATTACTACTTTAAAGGCATACCCTCGGGTATCCTGGCCAAACGACTAAACAGTGGAACACACCCCCGGGGTGGTTTCCGATCCAATCAACGATCCCAACAAGCAATTTAATATCATAATTAAATACCTAATCAGTTATAGGTGTTTAATATAACAATAGCCTCAGCCACACGACACCCCAATATGGGTTCGTGGCCCAAAAACGCACAAAATACACAACAGATGGAAAAACAAACACCAAGCCATATACCTTATACGCCAACGAACGATATGTGCAAACATCGGTTCCAGAAATGCCCAAGAACGACATAGATCTGACGAAGAAGAAAACTTGATTAAACCCAAATAACTTCTGTTTGGGAAAGAATTGGTAAGAACCACACCAGGAGAAGGGAGGGCTTACCCGTGTGGTTCCAACGAGATCGTCCAAAGCAGAATCGGATTCCAGACGTGTGCCCGGCGGATCTCCGAAGGTTCGGCCGTCCTCTCCCGAGCTTCCTTCTCGTTCTAAGCCTTCCCTATGAAAAGGGGAGGCTACTTCCCATTTTAAGCAGAAAAAAAAGTACACAACATGTACTCCCTTCATTTAACTATTCCTCTGGCAGCACCGCCACACTATTCATCCGTCGACATGAGTAAATGACAGGTACTCCCGACTACATCGCGTATACTATTGCCCAGCTGGCGGCTGCTCCACTGCCTTACTGTTTTGGCCTACCGTCTGACTACACGACGTGTAAATGACCACTACACGGCGTGTATTTGGTTCCTACACCCTTCGTTGCCGACAAGGCTACACGCCCCATGTACTCATCCCACACGGCCAAAAGTACACGGCGTGTAGTTCCAAAATTTTGGATTTTTCCCCATTTTCCATATTTTCTCAAAAACACTTAAGGAAAAGAGAAATGAATAATCTCGTACCTCAAAAATAAGAACCGGGTTCTTACATAAATAAATATATACCGGAAACGCTCAGTTAGAGGCAAGCCTCTGACCATTTATTAATAAAAGAAAAATCATAAAGTAGGTACAACGTGCCAGTAAAACAAATACATATCATAGAAACCAAACCCATCACCATCCCCATTATGGACTATTTCCTCTACATTATCAGTTTCCCATTCGGAAAATTCATAATACTTTTGAACTTTTTCATATTTTCTTCTCAGATTCAACTTCTCCAAAGCTAAAAAATCCTTCGAAGATTGCATAGCCCATCTTTCCTTCACAATAGAGGCTCTGGTAGACACCCGCCTTGGGAGATAAGAATAATCTTTCTTCAGTTGCCGACGTGGTGGACCAGTCCTATTGTCTTCAACCCCATGCACCTTCATCCTATCACCTTGAACAACAACACTGAAGGAGGACCGGAGCATCCCACCATCTTTTTCCTTCTCACTGTCTGAGATTTCACCCCATTTCCTAAAATATCCACCTCTCGATAAGCCCCTCCGAACCACAATCTTGAGATGTGTTGGGACAATGAGGCCGATCCACCAAGTTCTGGACATCTTCACCAGCTGCAGCATCCGCCGGAGAGTCAGAAATCTGCAAGATACCACTGTCCTACCTTGCCACATTATCCTATTCATGCAAGGCCTCCTCATTGTCCAATTCTAGAAATCTATTGTCTGTGGGAACCAAGATCATAATACGTCCAGCATTCTCTTCCTGCTCCTAGACACATCCTTCCACATGCCCTGACGGCAAGGGACTGCATGCCAAGGAACACACTGTATTAGCATTCCCAATTCCAAGATCAGACTTCAAATGGTGAAACACCTGATCAACTGTCGGATTTCAAGACACAATAGAAGTAGATTGCCCCGACTTCTCAGCCATAGCCTGATTGTCCACAGCCCTCGCCTGACCATCCAGCAACTCCTTCATACCAGGGGAGCAACCAGGGACCTCAACAACTCGAGAAACCCCATGCAGAGTGGATGAAGATACTCCCTCTCCCACTGCCTTGCCAATTAAAACCCGCTCCACCCCCTGCACAAGCACAGGAACCACAGGTTCATCTACAACAACACCTACACCTCCGGGATCCCCCACTCGAGTGCCCTGCTCGATAGAACCTCCACCTTCAGCACACCCAATAACCTCCGCACGACCCAACTTGGCACTCACCTTATCCCCTTTCACTGCCAAACCAACATCAGTGTGCAAGGTCCTTTCCAGGGTAGAAGTAATATCCCCTTCGCTGTGACGCATTGCCTTCTCCTGAGAGCAACCCTTCATCCTCCCTCTATGGCAATTCGATGCCAAGTGACCACAACGGCTACAAGCAACACAATAGTGCATCCATGATTCAAAAACCACCTACTGCCTCCATCGAAATTCCTTATCATCAGTGATCCATATGCTTCGGACCGGCTGCCTTGCAACATCAACTTCAACACAGATCCTCGGACAAATAGGGTTACACACCACCTCAGTATGCCAATCAGAGCATAAGAACCTCCCGATGAAATTGCCAACTGCACACAAAATAGAGGGGTTCTGGAAAGAAAGTGGAATACCCGGTAGACTTACCCAAGTCGCAAACGTTGAAGGATCACACCGCATGTGGAAATCAAAGTTCCATCGAAACAGATAGAACGCCGCTCCGTTGCATCTTCGAGGGGCCTTGGACCAGGCATAGATCAGATCTTCCTTCGAATAAAAATGGATCATGAAGTGTCGTCGATCAAGTAAACCGATGACCACTTGCTCCTTTAGCTTCCACGAATCGGAGACAAAGATCTCAAAGGATTCAACTAAGGGTCGTTGGGGATGGAATCGGTCCACCATTGTGAGTTTGCAAAGATCTGAGGCGCTATTAATCTCCTCTGGTAGCAGTGAAAGTTAAGGCGCCTCTCGGAAAAGATTCGGAACCTTCGGCGCAATATTGATTCTCGGGAAGGAAGGAAGATTACCATATGAAATGCTCATCCTCTGCGAGAGACAGCGTGAAGCTCCCCCCTCTGATCGGGAGGGGGGAGTAGAGTCCGGCGGCATCTGCAGCTAGGGCATCGGGATAGAAGGGGAGCTAGGTTTCGGCGCGATAAATAACTAAAAAAATATATAATAAATATATTATGTTTTGAAAAATATTCATTATTCAAAAATATTTATTAAAATTTTATAATTATTTAAATATATAATTATTTTTTATAAATATATGAATAATACTTTAAAAATAATATTTATATATTTATATAATTATATATATATAGTCTTCAAGGTGCATCTTGGTGGTAGCTGCCCCTGTGGGTCTTGGTGAAGTCTTGAGTTCAAGTCTCTTTGAGAATATTATTTAAACAAATTTATTATAAATTTATAATTATTTAAATATATATGATTATTTATTTATAATTATATATATACTTTTTTTAAATAATATTTTTTTTATTTATAATAATTTTAAATATATTTATTTATAAATATTTATTTATAGATATATTTGTAACATTATTAATGGATATATAATCTTAAACACATGTATTTTTAAAATGAGTGAAATTGAATAATTCAAAATGAGTACACTTTAAAAATATTGAGAAAATGGGTAAGTTTTATTAATTAAATATAAAGTATTAAAAAAATATGGATAGATATATTGAAATAAAGATGAACAAATATTGAAAATACTAAAACATAGTAAATATGTATATATATATAAATAATAGAAAATGATCAAAAATAAAATAAAATAAAAAAATAAAAAATAAAAAATAATAAAAATTAATAAACAATAATTAAATATAATAATACTAAAAAAATAAAAAATATATATAATTGGATGATTAAAAAAATAATATATTAAATATATCATGTTATAATGAAATTCTAAAATATACTAAAATTTTAATAAATTACAAAAAATATTAGGTGTATCTGTTTCTATATAAGATTTAATTAATTGTATAAATATTTATGTCTGTGTGTTTTCTATTAAAATGCATTAATGACACATAATTTTGTGAAATCATTGTAACACATGGCGTTTGATCTATGTTAAATTGAAAAATCAAACAACATTAAAAAAGAATAAGACATTAATATGTTTTTAATTATTACATTTTATTCATTTTCTATATATTTATATTTAATATAAATTATTTATTATTACTTATAATTAATATATATATATATATATACATATATATTATACCTATTCATTTTTATTAATAACTATTTCATTAATAAAATTTTAAATAATTCTATAATTTATTCATTTTTAATTTTTTGTCTAATTATTACAATTTATTCATTTTATAAATCTATATTTAGTATATTCTATTTATATATATGAAGTTCTTGGGGGTACAATTACAATAAACACACATACACCACACACACATGCCAGAATGGTAGGCCATAGCCCCCCTAAAGGATGACCCACACATCAAACCTTATTTATTCAGTACATAGACCAAAGGCACAGTGGGTGTGATTCCCATTACATTGACCAAAGGCCCAAAAAATGGACCAAATGCCTAGTACTATGTCATGCATGCATCATTCCTGCGTCACTATCTGCATGCATCATGATTGCGTCACCACCTGCCTACATCAAGCCTACGTCACCACCTGCCTAGGGAAATTTGCTTCCACCCAGATTTAAACTCGAGTCTGATGTAGGATTATGGGAAACCTTTACCACTCGAGCAAGCCCCCAACTGGAATATATACTATTTATTAATATTTATAATCTATATATGTGTGTATTAAATTTATTCATTTTTATCTATAATTATTTAATTAACAAAATGGTTAATATTTTTCATAATTTACTCATTTTAAATTTTAATTCATTTAATTATTTTATTTTATTAATTATATATATATATATATTTAATATAGAATATTAATTAAATTTTATAATTTATATATATTTATATTCAATTTAATCATTTTTAATAATAATTATTTAATTAACAAAACAATTGATTTTTTTAATTTTTTTAATTATTTTTTTTTCTGGGCCTTTATTAGTGCTAAAATAGCACTTATAAAGTATACCCATTATCATTACTAAAAATATAGCACTGATAAAGGGCCTTTATCAGCGCTTTTTGTTGGTGTTGATAAATGGCAGTGCTGTTAAATTATTCTTTTATATTAGTGAGTCCTCCATTTTTTAAACATACTTTCAAAAAAGTTGAGGCCTTGTGAGTCCCAAATTTTTCAAATCTAGAGTTCTTTGTGTAAAATCTATAAACATGGATGATATCATCAACTTTGTCACTTAGGTATTTTTTACCAAGCATGGCCTCTTCAGTTTCCTTACCTTTTTCTCCTAATCATAGGCCATATCACTCTCAGACACTTTTTACCAAGAATGGGATTGAAAACATCCATTCTATTTTATCCCAAGAACTAGTAGGGAGGCTAAACATATAATCTCCACCCCTTTTATTGATATCACATATTCTCTAACACAAGTGTCCTTACAACATGATGTTAAACTATATAGACCATTCATGTTTCATAAACATAAACTGTATATCTCAAACTAAGTGTTTTTTTGATTCCTACTCTAATTGGATACGTAGGACACCTCTCCTAAGGTTTTATACACAATCCCCTACCATTTCATCACATCTCACTTTCAAGAGATTAAAAAACACATACCTTCCTAGAAAACCACCATACATTCTAGTGAATCCCCACTAGACTCTAAACTATGACTACCCTTATGTGATGAGAATAAGTGGAACAATATCTTCATGAATTTAAACTGAGGGAATCCCAAATGGATGTTATCCTATTCCATCCATTATGTTATGAGCATATGTGGATCTGTCTGTACTATATTCTAACCTATGCATTCCATTACATAAAAATGGTATATGGATACATCCCCACATTAAGTTAACTTGTTCATAGTCTTAGGTTGTGAGTTTATGTGGAATCCTACCTAATACAATGTGATCATTCCTTATGTGATAAGCATGTGGATCCCTAGGCGATGAGCCTATGGTGCCTTAGGTGAAAAGCATGAAAACCCTTATATAAAAATCATAATAAAACTATGTGATGATCATAAGATCTCTCATCCCTTCTCTTAGGTGGAGAGCCTAGGATTTTATCATTCCTGATATAATGAGTTCCATATGCCTCATTTGATGAGAATGGGATTCCTTATGTACTGAGAATAATATTCCTTACGTGATGAGAATATGAAGACTATGTAAAGAGAAAAATATCCCACCATTATCTCCATATATGAAGAGCCTATGATTCTACCCTTACCTATGAGATGGAAATATGATGGATCATGTGAAAAGTATTAGATTCATTAGGTGATGAGACTAGGATGCCCTATGTGACATAAAGAAGTTTCCTTTAATGATTAGCACCAGGTACATCATGTTAAGAGAATGAGTTTCTTTGTTTGATGAGCATGGGAATACTAGGGTGATAAACCCAAGATGCCTTATGTGACAAACATAAATTACCTCATGGTCCATCCTTAGGAGGATAAAATAGATTTCAAAAAATTTCCAACAACACCTAACAATGCTGAACAGACTCATCCTCTCTAACTGAAGGTGTTCACCCTGCTAAGGCAGCAAGTAATGTAATTAACTGATGTCCACATTGAGATGTAATCTATAAGGTTATTTATTAGTATGTTTTAAATACATGAGGGATATATGGAAAATTAGATAAGCTTCCCATCAACACACTGAAATCCCATCATCTCACATCCCATCATCTCATTCTGATCAAGGTGCTAACACCTTCACCTTGGTGGTGACATGCCACCCATATTTGGAAAGTAGGAATGTGGGTTTAGGATCAAAATAAAGGTGCTATGTATTCAAAACATTATTTTCTCTGGAAGTGGTATAAAATTAAGTGACTATGTGGAATTATAATCAAATCAATGTCTATGATTTTAGAATTGTTACATGATGTATTTGGTAAAGCTAATATTATTGCATCATTTTAATGAGTTGAATAATGTTATTATCAGTCATAGACCCAATTATAAAAATATATATGCATATCCTATTGATTAAAAGTTAAGAATAGTATAATAGATATTATAGTTCTATATGTAAGTCAATAAATAATGATTATTTTCTGAATCAACATACCACTTTTGATAAATATAAAAAAATTACAGTGAAGGTTTTACATTACATTCCTTTAAAAAATTTATTGAAAAGATAGTTTATATCATATAAATCCACTGAACATATTATGTGGCATGCACTGGACAATAATTGTGATAAGTTGATGAGATATTCAGGAGATTCAAAAGCATGGAATACCTTGATTCATTATATCCTAATTTCTAATCTGATCCTCAAATTGCAACTTTGTGATTGGAAAACAATTCATAGGTAAAGCCATTATAGTGTAAAGATATATCATCTAAGTATACTGTTGGACTCCTCGTGTATTAATCATGTTTTAATGATCACAAATCCTATTACTGTTAATTAATCTCAATCTTAATTGCACATCTTTCTAATGATCTTCAGTCTCAATAATAACTACACATCATGTTTTAATGATAACAAATATTATGGATGTTAATTACTCTCTTTATTATTTACAAGTCTTATGCATGATCACAAATCTCACTTATATTATCAAGCCTTTGTGATTCAAGTTCTTTTACTCTCTAATGATTAAGCTTAATCCATATTCGGCATATTACTATTTAAGTCTAAATATAGATATTTGTCTAAGTATAGAGATACCGTGATGCTTGAAATAGTAAGACAGACTGTGTACAAGACACAGTCACAGTCAGACAGACACCGTGAAGGACAAACCGTGACCCAGACACCGTGAAGGACAAACCGTGACCCAAGCACCGTGAAGGACAAACCGTGACTCAGACACCGTGAAGGACAAACCGTGACCCTGACACCGTGAAGCAAATACCGTGAAGCACATACTATGACCACATACCGCGAAGCACATACCGTGACCACATACTGTGAAGTACATACCGTGAACCACATACTGTGAAGACCATACCGTGAAGAAGACACCCTTTACATAATCACTATGACACTGTTTCTTAACTTTTTGTAAATATTAATTAAATAATGATAATAGTAATATTTGATGTTTTTAATGCAATTAATGTTATTTAATGATAGTTGTTGGCATGTCAGGAAACCGTATCTCGTACCTATGAAAAGGGAATCATTACTACTACCGGAACTTGTGGAATATAAGAAATATTGAGATGCAGTACACGTGCGCAAGTGTGACGATACAACAAGAAGAACTTACATACACCTGAGAGAACTGTGCTGAACAAGAAGAACAATCCCGAGCAAGGAAGAGATTGCAAGACTTTCAAAGAACTATCAGGAGTGCAATCCAACACCATTGAAGAACACACGACGAACCAAGAGATCATTTTCACTCCTGTAGAACACAAGCTGAACTACGACACTCTTTTTTTCAACAGAAAAACCAGAGAAGGACTTAGAAGCATTCCTACTGAATCCAACAAGTCCAAAGCTGCATTGATAATCACTAGAGATTTCTAAACTCTTATCTATTCTCTCTAAGTGATTTGTTTATTTACTTTCGAGCATTGTGGTGTACTCTTTATATCTTACACATACACACTGTCTCCTACACTGAACTGGAGGATATCAAAATCCTCACTCCAAAACTCTTAACTCTTGTTTACCCACGTCAACTATGGAAGAGGTCCTTGTTTGGCCTGGTCTGTGTTTTGTTTCCCACGAAGAACTGTGGTAGAGGTCCCTGCGTGGCCTGGACAGTTTTGTAAACTGTTGTTAACCCCGATCCAGGGTGTGGATCAAATTTATATAAATTTGAGAGGAATAAGTCTCGACTTGAGACTGAACCTCTTGTTATATCTGCTGTGCATCTTTAGTTTAAGTTTAAAGTATACTACATATATCTTTTATATTCTGCTGCTGTTACTTTGAAATACAAAACTATTTTAAAGATACTTTGATAGTTAAATTATCAAGTGTTTACACTTATTATAAATTAGTAGGTTAGTTTCAAAAGTTAGTTTAATCTTGTGGTTAAATTAACTGAGACCTAATCAATCTTTGAGAAGCTAAGTGAACATTTACAATCTGTATAAATTCACTACAGTTTAACTTGTTTTATAAATTGGGGGATTTTAAATAGACAATATTTTAACAGAAATTTTAATTGGAACTCAATTCACCCCCCTCTTGAGTATCCACTCCGACCAACATTTGGTATCAGAGGATTTGTTTTTGTTTAAGGATTTTTGAAATACTCTGTTTTTCAACTGTGATTTTAGTTGCATCTTTAAAGATCTTAAATTTCTGTTAGTTCAAAATTTTATCTCTTTAATTATACTTTCTAAGATCTAGTTATGGATAATAGACTAGAGGGTGCTGCTACTAACCGGGCACCTTTCTTTAATGGTAAAAACTATGCTCAGTGGAAACTGAAAATGAAAATTAATTTAGAAAGCATGGGTTTTGATATCTGGACTGCTATAGAATCTCAATATAAAATTCCAGAAACTAAAAAAAAAATTGGGATGAACCTACAAAGACTGCTTATAATAATAATTGTAAAGCCATGAATTCCCTGTACTGTGATCTAGGAGATGAGGAATTTAACAGAATTTCTTCCTGTAAAACTGCTTTTGAAATTTGGGATACTTTAGGTGTTTCTCACGAAGGAACAACTAATGTTAAAGAAATGAGATTGAATACTTATACTATAAAATATGATAATTTTAAAATGAAGACTAATGAACCCATTTCTGATATGTATCTCAGGTTCAATGAGATAGTCAATACAATGAATTCACTCAGAAAGGCTGTTCTAGCAAAGAAACAAATTATGAGGATATTAAGGTGTCTACCAGACCGATGGAGGGGCACATCTATTTCAATCAGAGATTCATGTGACATTGTTGCTCTAACTGTCAAAGAACTCATTGGTAAGATTATGATGCATGAGGAAGAACTCAAGGTGAATAAAGAGGAAGAGGATGAACCAAAAAGAAAATCAGTGGCTTTCAAGACTACTGCTTCAAAGAACAAGGACAAAGAAAAAGCTCAAATACAAACTGCCAGTTCAACAAGTGAAAGCTCAGACTCTGATAATGATGCTGAAATGGCTCAGATAGCCAGAAGGTTTAATAAATTTTATAGGAAGAATAAATTCTTTCAGAAAATAAAATTACAAGGGAAAGTATGACAATAAGGGACATTGGAAGAAGGACTAGAAAAAGCTAGATAAAAGTGATGAAGTTGTTTGCTATGAGTGCAAAAGAAAAGGACACATTAAAGCAGACCGCCCAAATCTAAAATTCAAGAAGAAATATGATTATAAGGACAATAAGTACAAGAAAGATATGAAGGATACCTGGAGTTCCTTTGAAGACAACACAAGTGAATCTAAAGTTTCCGATTCTGAAAAGAATCATCCCAACATGTGTTTCCTGACAAACACATCTGAGGTAACCTTAGATACTCGTGCTTCAAATTCTTACTATTATGGAGATGATGAAGAATATGATTTGGATTCTGAAAACATGAATAGTGAGGAATTATTTGAGTATTTTAATATGATGGAAGAGTCATGCAATGAACTTAAGGATAAGTAAAAATCATTGAAGAAACAACATGATCTCACTACAACTGTTAAAACTGAACTTACTATTGAAAAAGAGAAAAATGATCAACTGTTAAAAGAGAAAACTGAACTGAAAATGTCTAATGAGCAACATAGAAATTACTTAGAGAAATTCACAAATGGAAAGGATACACTAACTCAAATGCTAGGAAATAAAGTGGCACCAAAATACACTACTGGAATAGTCTACAAACCTGGATAGAGACAGATTACCAAGAATAGATTTATTTCTAAATCTGGACAGAATACTGCTAGTTCTAGTTATGGACAGTCATATGATTCAACTAGTTATTCACATAGTTATAAATCAAATAGATTTTATCTCTCAAAATATTTTGATTCTGTAAATTATATGAGACCCATAAGACAAATTTGGGTACCAAAATCATTTATTGCTAACCTGTCTAGACCCAAGAAGATCTGGGTACCAAAATCATATTCTATCTAAAACTGTTTTGTAGGAAACCTTCTTGAAGAGTTCCCACAAGAAGACATGGTATTTGGACATTGGATGTTCAAGAAATATGTCTGGGGATTACTCATGCTTCAAGAGTTTAATAAAGGTTGATGGAGGCTATGTCGCCTTTGGTCATAATTCTAAAGGAAAAATCATCAGCCTAGGCCAAATTGGTAACACTGATTCAGTTTTAATTTATAATGTTTTATTTGTTGATGGACTGAAATATAATATGTTAAGTATTTCTCAATTGTGTGATGATGGTTTTAATGTGAAATTCGAAAATGATTCCTGTAATGTTTTTAACTCTAAAAATGTTTTATTATTTTCTGCTTTAAGAAATTAAAATGTTCATGCAGTTGATTTAAATTCCTTAGCTAAGCAAAATGTTACCTGTTTAAATGCTTTTCATAAAGAGTCTTGGTTGTGGCATAGAAGATTAGGACACTGCAACATACATTCACTTAGAAAACTAACTAGGAAGAACTTTGTTAGAGACCTACCTAAACTTGAGTTTACAAATGAGAAAGTTTGTAATCCCTGTCAAAAGGGAAAGCAACATAAAGTTTCTTTTAAATAAAAGAAAGACGTTTCAACTTCTCAACCTCTCGAGTTGGTTCACATGGACTTGTTTGGACCTTCAAGAGTTTCTAGTTTAAATGGGAAGCACTATGTCTATGTTCTAGTAGATGAATTTTCTAGATATACTTGGGTATACTTCTTATCTCACAAAAGTGAAGCTTGTTCTCATTTTGTTAAATACTCCAAGTCTATAGAAAATCTTAGTGGACTTAAGATTAAAACTCTAAGAAGTGATCATGGCCGTGAGTTGAAAAATAATGAATTTGAATCCTATTGCTCACACAATGGCTATAATCATAAATTTTCTGCTCCTAGGACACCTCAGTAGAATGGTTTAGTAGAAAGAAGAAATAGAACCCTTCAAGAAATAGCTAGAACCATGCTTAATGAGTATGACCTGCCTATTTATTTTTGGGCTGAAGCTGTAAATACAACTTGTTATATCATTAATAGAGTCTTATTTAGACCTATTCTTAAGAAGAACCCTTATGAAATTTGGAACAATAGAAAACCCAAAGTTAGTTACTTTAGAGTCTTTGGCTGTAAAGTATTTATTCTCAATACAAAAGATAATCTTGACAAGATTTCTTCTAAGAGTGATGAAGGAATCTTTTTAGGTTATTATTTAACCAGAAAAGCCAATAGAGTTTTCAATAAGAGAACCAAGTGTGTGGAAGAATCTGTTCTCATCAAATTTGATGAAACTGATCCACATGAGTCTAAAACCTCTCTTGAAAATCTTGAAGAAGATTTGAGTGTTCTGGACCTTAATGACAAATCTAAAGAACTTGCTATAAAGACAACCAGTTCTGGACTTATTCCAGAATCTGCTTCTAATGAAACCGAACCTAGATAAGAGCCTGAAATTTCTAGTCCTACCTTTACTAGATCAACTAGAATTCTAAAGAATCATCCATTAGATGCTGTTGTAGGAAATCTGGATAGAGGGACACAGACTAGAGCTTCTCTTAGAAATCAGGTTGAACATCAAGACTTCTTGTCAAATCTTGAACCTAAAAACATTGATGATGCTATTAATGATGAATTTTGGGTGATTTATATGCAAGAAGAACTCAATTAGTTTGAAAGAAATAAAGTTTGGAATCTTGTTGAAAGACCTTAGGAAACTTTTACAATAGGCACTAAATGGGTGTTTAGAAATAAAGTAGATGAATCTGGAAACATAGTTAGAAACAAATCTAGGATAGTTGCACAAGGCTATAGTCAAGAGGAAGGTATTGAATATGAGGAGACTTTTTCTCCAGTAGCCAGATTAGAATCTATTTGGATTTTACTTGCTTATGCTGCACATATAAGTTTCAAACTATATCAAATGGATATCAAGAGTGCATTCTTAAATGGATATATTGTTGAGGATGTTTTTGTTGAACAACCACTTGGATTTTCAAACCCTCATTTTCCAAATCATATTTTTAAATTATCAAAGGCTTTATATGGTTTAATGCAAGCTCCAAGAGCTTGGTATGATAGATTAAGTACTTTTCTAATTTCTAAAGGTTTTACAAAAGGTATAGCTAATCCTAATATTTTTATAAAACGAATTTCTAAAGATGTTTTAGTTGTACAAATTTATATAGATGATATTATTTTTGGATCTTCAAGAAATTCCCTATGTATTGATTTTTCTAAAATAATGCAAAATGAATTTGAAATGTGTTTAATGGGTGAAATTAAATTCTTTCTTGGATTTAAAATCTTTCAAAATGATGATGGAATTATTTTAACTCAAAGTAAATATACTATAGATCTTTTAAAATGTTTTGGATTGGATAACACAAAAAGCAGTGACACTCCCATGAGTACCACATGTAAGTTGGATCTTGATGAAGATGGTAAATCGGTTGATCAAACCACTTATAGAGGAATGATTGGAAGTCTACTTTACCTTACTGCTAGTCGACCAAATATTATGTTTAGTGTGTGTATGTGTGCTCATTTTCAAGCAAACCCTAAAGAGTCACATTTAAATGTTGTAAAGAGAATTTTCAAATACCTCAAGCATACTCCCAATTTAGGACTATTCTATCCCAAAGGACAACCATTTGAACTAGTTAGTTATTCTGATGCTGATTTTGCTGGATGTAAGTTAGATAGAAAAATCACCTCTGGAACATGTCACATTTTAGGCAAGTCACTAGTATCATGGTGTAGTAAGAAACAAAATTATGTTGCATTATCTACTGCAGAAGTTGAATACATAGCTGCTGGCAGTTGTTGTACACATATTTTGTGGATGAAACACACATTACTAGACTATGGATATAAATTCAGACATGTACCAATAAATTGTGACAACACAAGTGCTATTAACATTTCTAAGAATCTTGTTTCTAATTCTAGGAGAAAACATATTGATGTAAGACATCACTTTTTGAGGGATCATTATCAAAAAGGTGATATCACTTTGGAATTCATTGGTACTGAATATCAACTTGCTGATATATTCACTAAACCATTAAATTCTGAAAGATTAGACTACATCATCATGATCTTGGTATGATTAATCATAAATAGATATCTTACTGATCTTAATGTTTAATACTTTAATGTATTTTACTTTACAGTTTCATGCTCACTGTTTTACAGTTACTATTTCATGAATACGGTCTCACCATTAAGACCTTGTGCTCATGGTCTGTCAAGTCACTATCTCACCGTGACTGCACAGAATGGTCATTGTCTCACCGTGATGACCACCAACTGCCTCACCGTGATGACTGGTTTTCATCACACCATAATTCCTACTCACGGTCTCACCGTGAAGATTATTTATACTCTTATTTTAACCCGTATCGCGGTAATTTTTATTTCACTGATATTTGATTTCCCGCGTTTTTTTTATGATGTTTGACATTCCCAAATGATAAAACTTAGGGGTTTCATTCGATTCCTTACCCGAACTATCTCCTGAATCTTATCACTCTTGAAAACCTTCTCCTCTCTCACCTGCACCTTCAGTGTATGCCTAGAATGAAGCGTTCATCTTCACCCTCGTCTGAGAAGCGCCACTCTAAGAAACAGAAGAGAATACCGAGGATAGCTCCCGAAGGACCTCTAAACCCAAACCTGGTAAGCCGTACTATTGTACCTGAAAAATAAATTTTCCCTAAGTGGCTGCTGTCTAGAAAGTCGTTAGTTTTGAAAGTTTTAAGAGAACAAGGATGGCTTTAATTGTTCTCTAGACAAGATAGACCAATTTACCCGATATTGGCATCTCAATTATACCAATATGTGAAGTTTTCCTTTGATTTTGGAGAAACATTTATGGTGACTAGCTGGATCAATGGTCAGAAGTGTTCTTTCACCTCAAGGATGTGGGCTGCATGCCTACAGATTCCTCATGAAAGAGTTTGTGAAGACTACCAGAGAGACCCTCCTCCATCATCTGATATCATCAATCTGGAAAATGCCTTGGAAATTTTAACTAGTAATGGCAGAAAGCGAAGGGCTATATCTGCAGAGTTAGATGGAGAAACTAGACTTCTATTCAAATTTGTTCAGAATTTGATCAGTCCATGAAAATGGGATTTTTCTGTAATGAATTATCAGGATGTGTTCCTGATTCACCTATTGAAGAATGGCCATATGATCAACCTATACAAGTATGTTATTAACCATATCTGTGAGCTAATTAAAGTCACTTACAAATCCACCTCCTTGTTTTACTCAAGGATGATTTTAGCCATGCTAGTTGCCAAAGGAATGGTTGGACCGAATGAAGAAAAGTTATAGGACTATGATTTCTGCTTATCTAAGCCTATCATCAGAAGGATGAAGAATAGCTGGAACCCCTGGAAGAAGCAATGGGTTAAGGATAATGATCAATTGTATAAGAAGTTTAATCCTGTTGATTATCCAAGAAGGACTAGGAATCTAGCTGATCCTACTCTGGAACCAGATGAAGTGGCTGAGTATTCAGAAGAAGAAGAAGAAGAAGAAGAGGAAATGGTAGCTGAAGTATCACCTAGAGAAGAGGATGAAATACCACAAGTGGAAGCAGCTCCTGTTGAGAAAGAAATGACTGTTGTCCTTGCTGTTGTCCCTGCTGAAATACCTCAAGGAGAGGAAGTTGTTGTTGGTTTGAGAGAAGAGGAAAATCCTTCTTCTAGTGAGGATATCAATCTAGAAACTCATCCTAAGGCTGCAAGAAAATTGATTTTTCCTGATTTAGAGCAGAAAACAACCATAGAGACAGATCCTGTTGAAGAGGATCTCCCTGTTGAGAAAGAAGTCAATCTGGAAGCACAACTAGTGGAACAGTCGGTTCCTGAGATAATTCCCTCTGCTGAAGAGAGGATGGAAATTTCCTTTCAGCTGGCAAGGAAAGAGTTTGCTGAAGAGATTAGAGATGATACTGTGTATCTTGACCATGTTGTTGAGCCTATAGTCTCTGAAATGGAAGCACAATTTGAGGGGAAGGAACCTCAAAACCATAAGATTATAGAATCTGGATCTGCTGAACCTTCTCAACCTACTGTCTCATACTCTGTGTACACCCGTTATGTTTTTCCAAGCTTTTATGATGTGAATGAATCAGAGCAAGTGACTACAATTGGAATGGATCTCTCTTCTGTGTTTCAACTAAAGTCTGTAGCTCATCCAGAACCAGAACCAGAGCCCCATTCTCAATCTGAATCAGAATCTGAGTCTGAAGATGACTCTGAACCGCAACCAGAACCTGCTCCACTACCTTCACCTGTACCCTTACCCGAGAAACACTCCTTTGTGACTAAAGATGATATGAAAGTATTTGGAGAGACTCTTTTTAGCTGGAGTTGAGAAAATATTATCCACTCAACCTCGTCCAGGGACTCAACTGATTCAAGAAGATGCATCAATTCTCTTGGAAAATATTATATTGCATATTCAACCAAGGATGATCTGAGAAATTCAAGAAGTTAGAGTATAAAATAAGCTACTAAGTGATGATGTTACAAACCTGAAAAGTATGGTAGTAAACTTGTAGAATGAGTTGTCTTTGAGATCAGAGCCTGCTCCTATTTCTGCCCCTGCACCTGTTGCTACTTCTCCTGAGCCAACTGATTCCACCCTTGCTAGGGAAATTGTGTCTCAAGTTCATCCATATCTACTATATTTTGATGATAAGATTGGAAAAAGACACACAAAAATGTTGGAATGCATGAGGGAGCTTGTAGAAAATCTAAATAAGCTCATAGATGAATACATTGGATGTCTGCAGAAAGTTTTGGAACAGCTCAAAGTTCTATCCATAGTCGTAAAAGCTTCTCCTGCTTCTGGTCAACCTTCTGTTCCTCCTTTGGATGATTCTCTGTTGAGATCCATAATCAAGGAAGAACTTCAGAATGCCTTCAGTGGCTTGGATCTGTCTTCTTTGTCCAAAGTGGTTAAGAACAGTGATCGAGCATTGGATTTGGTTAGAATTCATTCTAAGATAGCCAATGATGCTCAACAGGAGATCACTAAGAAAATAGATTTTTCTCTCACTCGGATTTTCTCCAAAAGTGACACGACAAATCACTTTAAGTTTCTTGTGGAAAACCTGAAAATCCCTCCTATAACTCAAGCTTTTAAAGATCAAGTTCAGAAGCTTACAGAGTTCAACAGATTGATAGACAATTTCATGGAGAATAAGGACGATTTTGAAAAGGCTATGCAATATGGTGGAGAAATCATTACTGATTTAATCAATCTTTTGAATCCATATCTTCATGTGTAGAGTACTGCTATAGTTCCTCCAGCTGCTGCACCCCTTAGACCTGGTCTACCTACCTTAGCCTCAACTACCATGTCAGTCAGCCAAGCTCTTTCTCAGATCCGACCAGTCATTCTTGACCAACCACAACCTAGAACTTCTACTGCTCCTACTTTGGCTCTATCCATTTTTGAAGGTCTACCCTAACCCTCATTGTCTACCACATCTATTCCTTCTTCTACATTAGCCCCAGCTTCTGCTGCTGATAAAGGAAAGAAAAAGATGGATCCCTGAAGAGTCCAGGGATTGTTTCTGTTTTCTTTTTTGATGAGATTTCATTTGTTGTTTAATGTTTTTATTTATCTTGTATGTTATATTCTTACCCTTTTTAATGAAAAATTCAGTATTTCCCTTCCTTTCTCTCTAATTTTTGATAATCCCAAAAGGGGGAGAAAAACTACAAGTATCAGTACTATAACGAGATCTTATTATCGAATCTATTATTCTCTAATTTTTGCTATTCTAATATGCTAGTTTATTTAATGTTACATTTCTTTTATATTTTGACTATACATGATTTGTGATAATCAAAAAGGGGGAGATTTTTGGACTCCTCATGTATTAATCATGTTTTAATGATCACAAATCATATTACTGTTAATTAATCTCAATCTTAATTGCACATCTTGCTAATGCTCTTCAGTATCAATAATAACTACACATCATGTTTTAATGATAACAAATCTTATGGATGTTAATTAATCTATTTATTATTTACAACTCTTATGCATGATCACAAATCTCAATTATATTATCAAGCCTTTATGATTCAAGTTCTCTTACTCTCTAATGATTAAGCTTAATCCATATTTGGAATATTACTGTTTAAGTCTAAATACAAATATTTTTCTAAGTATAGAGACACCGTGATGCTTGACACAGTAAGACAGACTATGTACAAGACACAGTCACAGTCAGATAGACACCGTGAAAGACAAACCGTGACCCAGACAGCGTGAAGGACAAACCATGACCCAGACACTGTGAAGGAAAAACCGTGACCCAGACACCGTGAAGGACAAACTGTGACCCAGACACCGGGAAGCACATACTGTGAAGCACATACCGTGACCACATACCGTGAAGCACATACCGTGACCACATAACGTGAGACACATACCGTGAACCACATACTGTGAAGACCATACCGTGAAGAAGACACCGTTTACATAATCACTATGACACCATTTCTTAACTTTTTGTCAATATTAAATAAACAATGATAACGGTAATATTTGATGTTTCTAATGCAATTAATGTTATTTAATGATAGTTATTGGCATGTCAGGAAACTGTTTCTCGTACATATGAAAAGGGAATCATTCCTACTGCCAGAACTCGTGGAATATAAGGAAGATTGAGATGTAGTACACCTTCGCAAGTGTGACGATACAACAAGAACTTACATACACCAGAGAGCATTGTGCTGAACAATAAGAACAATCCCGAGCAAGAAAGAGATTGAAAGACTTTCAAAGAACTCTCATGAGTGCAATCCAACACCACTGAAGAACACACGATGAATCAAGAGATCATTTTCACTCCTGTAGAACACAAGCTGAACTTCGACACTCTGTTTTTCAACAGAAAAACCAGAGAAGGACTCAGAAGAATTCCTTCTGAATCCAATGAGTCCAGAGCTACATTGATAATCACTAGAGATTTCTAAACTCTTATCTGTTCTCTCTAAGTGATTTGTTTATTTACTTTCGAGCAGTGTGGTGTACTCTGTATATCTTACACATACACACTATCTCCTACACTGAACTGAAGGATATCAAAATCCTCACTCCAAAACTCTTAACTCTTGTTTACCCACGTCAACTGTGGAAGAGGTCCTTGTGTGGCCTGGTCTGTGTTTTGTTTCCCACGAAGAACTGTGGTAGAGGTCCCTGCGTGGCCTAGACCGTTTTTTAAACTGTTGTTAACCCCGATCCAGGGTGTGGATCAAATTTATATAAATTTGAGAGGACTAAGTCTCGGCTTGAGACTAAACCTCTTGTTATATCATCTTTGAATCTTTAGTTTAAGTTTAAAGTATACTACATATATCTTTTATATTCCACTGCTGTTACTTTGAAATACAAAACTATTTTAAAGTTACTTTGATAGTTAAATTAGAAAGTGTTGACACTTATTGTAAATCAGTAGGTTAGTTTCAAAAGTTAGTTTAATCTTATGGTTAAATTAACTGAGACCTAATCAATCTTTTAGAAGCAAAGTGAACATTTACAATCTGTATAAATTCACTACAGTTTAACTTGTTTTATAAATTGGGGGATTTTAAATAGAAAATATTTTAATAGAAATTTTAATTGGAACTCAATTCACCCCCCTCTTGAGTATCCACTCTGACCAACATATACCATCATAATATTTAGTGTTTATAACTATTCGGTCCCCATTGATTTTAAAGTACAATATAAATATTTATATCATTCCTCAAAGGGAATATATTCAGAGAATAAGAAAACTAAAATTGTAGAACACTAGTTTTTTAAAGGGAATGAGATCAATTAATTTGAAATTTACTTAGGGGTTATATGGGAATCACAATTTAAATGGGTTCCTAGACTATTTTTTATCTTTTTTTTATCAACAATGATTCATCTTATATATAAAATGAGTCTCATTGCATATTGTTATACTAGAATGTTGGATTGTGTGAGAATCTCATAATGATGCCTGACATATTGGGATGTAGCACACTTACCCTTATTTAAAAGTGAAATTCATGCCTCCCATAGATGATCTTAGATTACCAATCAAGTATAGGAAAAACTCAATTTACTATAGGAAGCTACTTATGTGTCAAAAAAAAGATGGTAGATGAGAGACTCTTTAGGGATGCTAGGTGTAGTGGAATGCACCAAATAAATGTATCAAGATTAATATATATTGATCATGTGACAAAGTTATTATATGGGGAGGAGGTATCATATGAGATAATTGAAGTTTAGCTATGCTATCTTTTAGTTCCTACTATGAACAAGGGAATTATCTCATTATGGAATATCAGTCCATGATGAGTGGACTCATGGTTTCTATATTCTATAATATCGTATTATCAGAGTTAAAAAGGACTTGGAATTAGTGGAAAATTTATTAATAAGTAATTCCCCTTATGTTTATTTTATAACCCATTACATCATAGCTTACAAAGGGTTGATCAAGAAGGATGCAGAAATTATATATTCATGGCATGCTAGTAATAGAGTATTTGACATTATTGTTAGACTTAGAACCCAAAAATAAACTTCTATTTACATTATTATTACCTGAATTCATGGATTTTGAGTATAAATAAAATTACTATCTCATCAAGAGTCTTCTTATACATATCATTGTATGTGATAATGTTATAAGACTTATAGTCACACTGAAATTTCATATCAATTATCCTCTATGATGATAACTTGTAAGGGAAATGATAATATTCATAAATATATTTTATATATCTGGTTGATATAATTTAATGGAACACAAATTAAATAAACTATCAGGGGTAAGGTTCTCATAAGAAATTGAAGATTATTCTCATGGGATTCATCCTTAGTAACCTACAAGAGAAGGTGGTTATGAGAACCTAACTCCCCAGTAGAAAGTCCACCTTTATATGTGTCATTGGATATTCTTATATCTGGATATGTGTAATGTTCCCTAGACTTTATGATTATTATAAATGAATATCATGATTATTTTTCAATGATGTATTACCATAATCTATGTTGACATACATTCATGGATAATTTGGGTATATTGGATGCATTATGAGTGATATTTCATTAATGAATAATGTGGGAATAGATTTTTCTCATTAAAATTTAATTGAAGTTGATATATAAGGACCTTTTATGGGAATAAAAATTATTGATGAAGTCCATAGTCACATGGAGTTCTATGCACAAGTTCATTTTTGAAAGTTCAAATAAAGAAACATCGAGCATAAAGGTTAATGACATCAATATACAACCTTATTGATTAGACATATCGTGATAAATGGATTATATTATAAAATGTACATTTTTATGAGATTTTATTCCTTTGTGAGATTAACTTATTTATTTATGGGTTACCTGATGTGTTTTTTAAACTTAACCTCATACTTTATGTGGTTCTTACTAATTCAACTAAGAAAGGGGCCTAGTGGGTCAATCTCTAAGTGTATCTAGATACTAATTTAAATTCTATAATAATTTAACTTCTTGAATAAATATTATTCTCATACATCATTTAATAAATATTCAGGTTTTATTGATCACACATATTTAGTCACTGGTTATTTGAGAGAATAAATGTGAGTTGTATATTTAATAATTATTTATTATTTGTTATAGTGAATATAATATTTATTTATTTATTGGTGAATAATTTAGTGATATTTATTTATTTAAATAAATAGTCATTAGTCAAGGTTTGATAAATACCAAGGAGGAATGATAACCTAAGTTAATTTCTCAGTGAGAAATAATTTATATTAGATATTATTTTAATAAATGTTAAATTATTTTTTTCAAGAAATAATATTTATTCATCCTTGAGTCTAGATCATTTAAGGTAAATAATAATAATAATAATAATAATAATAGTAATAATAATAATAATATTATTATTATTTAGACAAGTGGTTCATTGGGGATTAGGAAAATGAAAAGGGACAATGTGTAATTATCATTCTATGACCCCAACTCTATTTAAATATGATTATATAATTTTCAAGACCAATCATCATTATGCACAATGAAATTCTAGAGACAATTCTTATAATTTTTAGAGATTTATTCCTCTATAAATCCATCAAGAAAGGATAATAATTCACCTCATACACCCTCTTGACTCCAAAGAGAACAATAAAAATCCTTCCTATCCCAACGTGATTCTTGTGGGAACCATAAACGAATGTTAGAATCATCTATTCTAGAACCTAATAATTTTTAAAACGATGTTTGGAGGTTCATGGGGAATGTGTGGATCACCACTAGAGGTATTTTACCATCGAATCCTCTTTCCACATTGTTGCTACACCAAGTAGTGGTCTACTGAATCTTCAAAGAAGAAATTATTCTAATGTCAGGTAATTAGTTATTTACATAGATTAATTATAAATTATATGTGACGGTCATATATCGTAGATTATGAGGTTGGAATCTATCTATTACTAAGGATAAATCTAAATAATTTGAATAATTTCTATTGTTGGGAGAGTACCCGACGTCTTATGATATGCCTTGGAACCTTCAAGTGGTATCAAAGAAATCACATATCAATTTATTATTATTTATTTATCATTGATTGATTTATAAATTTACCATTAGTTTTTCATTTCTTTAATAAGTTATTTAAAATCCTAATGTTGATATATTTTCTTCTTCTTATTTATTCTCACTCATATAATAAAAAAATGATGTTTTAATGTATGAAGAATATCCAAGGAACCCATCAAGAGGACTTGAGAAATTTTGATGGATAAGAAAATATTAAATGGTGTGTAGCTTACTATTACATGTTATTTATCAGTGTACACTATATTAGGATAAACTGTGATAAATCCGAGTCATTGTGTAGTAAATACACATGATGTTATTATACACACTTCATGTTGATTGGGCTATCCAGTAACAAGGTTTTTCAAACTATGCAGGGTGTAAATATCTTACAAACTCTGTAGTCCATGTTTTTTCATTATGGAAAACACATATCCAAATAAGTTTTTTGTATTTATTAGATGATGTACATGATATAAAACCATGAAAACTAGAGGTCACAAAACATGTAACTCCTATACACAACATGTACCACATAAATGTACACAACTGATATACATGCGCAGTCCTTAGGAGTGTGTCATGAATATATGTAAAAGAGACATACATGATGTGTAGCTAGCATATACATGAAATTCATCTTACCTATTTACATAGAAAGTAGAATGAATCAACCATTCTATTCAAACAGAAAAAACATGTGTGAGTGTGTCATTGATTGATAGTGTACTCCATGTGATAGGTTATATATATATATATATATATTAAATTATTAATTAATTTATGAATTATATTCAAAACTATATTTTATGTATAGTCATAATATGCCGACTACTGCACATGCATTAATAGAAATACTCATCTGGTTAAATATCATGTGTCTGTTTCATTTATTGATAGTACACACTGTGTGATAATGTGAAAATATGTGTATGCAATATTTCTTATGAGTAGATAGTGTAAAACCTTCATACCATCAGGTAGTTTAGATAGGAACTCATCGTGTATACTCCAATTAAATGTTTTTGTACTCAGTTAATCTTAAATAATTTTAGTTTGATTACTTTGTTTAAAATTATATTGGATTAGAATCTCTAGTACTATAAGGATGAAAATAAAGATAAATTAATTGAATAATTAATAATTATAATTAATTAATTTGAGAACATTTTATCTTAACTAAGATTGATTGAAATAAATGCTAGTTAATTAAATGAAAACTCGTTTCATGCATAAATGATCATGAGATCAGACTCAACTGCATATGTGATTTGTTTATTTTAATTAATTATTATTAAATAAAAAATATGGCCTACATTTCATCCCTTCAGTCTTAATATGTAGGGGTATGCATGATTGTGCTTTATTTTATGTGAAACCCCATAACCAATCAATTGGTTCCCCTCATATATGTGTGAGTAAAATCATATATAAAGGATGAATCTCCACTGTGATAGGAGGTGGTTAAAACTCAAAATCGATGTGAAAGAAACTCCATAGATACATATGTTCACTTGTGGAATGAAAAAACATATAATAGGAAAGGTTCTACAAGTTTTTTCACTAGGGTCAAGGGTTGGTTTATCATATTCTAGATAAACCATCCATTAGAAAATCCCATGATCATACCAATTTATTGTTATATTTTTTTTTCAAGTTTCAGGGTTAACTATTTATGGATTCTCCATTACTATCACTGAAAAAATGAATTAATAAACATACATTATAGAACAAAAATAAATTGCATTACACATAATTTTATCTAATAAATGGTTAATAACTTAAGTAAAATCCACTTAATATTAATAAAAACATAATATGATAAAATGGGGAATTTACGCATGAAGATATAAATCCCTCAAATCAAATATTAATTCAAAATCCTTACATTTCTTGATTTAGAATGGAATCTCCAGATCAGAGAGTTTTCTTTCCCTTTATATAGAAACTTCTATCTAATAGGTAGTTCTAAAGAATTTTTTTTGGGTTTTCATAACTGAATTTTTATTGGGTGTAATGGAATTAATCTTTCAAAAAAAAATCAGAGGTAAGTGTTGAGGAATTAAAAGTCCAAAATTTATGTATTGGGCAATCCACTCAACGGTTTAAGGAGCTACAAGTTAGTGCAATTGAAAATACCCACGTATATAAATACCTTTAATATTTGGAATATATTTTAAATATATATTCAATGACCAATTAAATCATTCAACTATCTATTAAGATTCATTTCCTAAAAGGGAAAATGGGTACCTTTTATTTTTGGTCAATATGTATAGTAACCCTATTAATTTTTGTTACCAAGGTAATGGGTAAATCACATAATTAAGGGTTAAAAATAATACGATAAGGACTAGAAAATGAAACTAAAACTTTACTTAATTTTATTACATGAGTTAATTTTATCCATAATCATCCAAGATTTGGTTATATGGCTATTTTTTCATTTGTATGTGATTATAAACATTTTAATATTTTATTTAAAGAAAAGTAAAAAATGTCACACTCTTGTTTTTAATAACTATAAAATTTTTAGAACAAAAAAGGGAAGATATATTCAGTTATAATATTAATTTTAAATATTAATTATTTATATTTATCATATTAATTTATGTTTAATTTTTAGTGAAGGATTAATTAATCTAATGCTTTCACAAAGTTGACATAGTAATTATTCAATAAATAGAAAAAGAAAAAAAAATATATAAACAATATTAAAAGAAATATAATTTTAGATAATTAATGTGATACATGAAATTTATAATTGGAAAAAATAGGTTATAGATGAAATAAAATATTTCATAAAAAATTTATTTGATGTCTTGATGTTATTAAAATCGATATAATGAATAGTTCTAAAAATTGACATTGATAATATTTTATAATAAATAATATTAGTTAAATGGTATTAAATTTTAAAAAATCTTATATTCTGAAAAAAGATTGGTATATGGTTTAAGATATCAACCAAGGTCCCTCTATGTGCCTTTTATCCATTTATATTAATTATATTAACCCTTTAACAGTAAAAAACATTGATATCACAGTAATTTTCAAAAGGATTAATGACAGGTGAAAACAAAACGGTAAGGGTAAAAATGTGATATAACTTCATAAAAAATTATTTTATGAGATAATTTATAATAATAATCATATTATCTTCTAATAATACATTTTAAATCCATTTTTATATCAAAATTAACTAACAATGAATTAATATTTTAAAGAATCAGAAGAGTACCCCTCCCCTCTCTTATAAAAGGGAATCTATTATTCTCATTACATAACACATGAAAACGAATTTGGTTGGGAAAATATCATCACAAATACCATAATAAAAAATTACCCATGTTATAGAGGCCTTATTTAGGGAATAATAGAAACCTTAGTGGACTTAAGGTGCTAAGAAAAGGAGGTTTTTCGGAGAAGAGGTATCATTCTTAACTGAGCGTTTCTATTTTATTTCATTTTCCACCTCATTCAAATAATCCTTAACCATGATTATATATTATAATCAGTATATTATATATAATGAGATGTTTTTATGTTAATGGGATAACCTATATCCATATCCAATCTCCATCGAATGGGAAAGGAATTAATCATTCATGTGTATGTTAGACTACCGCCTCACAGACATACATAATTCATTTTCCATTGACACCTCTTAGAAAAATTTATAATGATAGAATTAATGTTTATTTATGGTATTCATGATTTTATTATACCTATCATGAGATTATATATCAATTCATTTCTAACCTTTCTATTCACTGAAATATGATAACATCATTTGTGTATATGTGTAGACTTCCACCTCCACAAAGGGATGCAATTTCTTTCACCACCACATCACATGTATGATATATATAAGAATATTAAATTAATTATTTTTAAATTTATGACATAATGATAATTATATAATGATAAAAAAACTTACCTTCTTTCTATAACAAACTGTGAAAAATGAAAACGTTACTCATGCGAACGTACAACTTATTGTCTCTATGAATTTAACGTAGTTGATTTTTCATAATCATCTTTCATGATTGGAAATATAAGCATAATTTATAGATGAAAAGGATAATTAATTCATGATTATTATTATATATATTATGTAATAATGAATTATTTTACCTTAGTTAATATATAGAACACATTTTGAACTTATGAACCGAGTGTCCTCAAAACACATTACATGTACTTAAATGATTAAGTAATTAACTATCCCATTAAGATAAATGAAATATATTGTTTAAGGATAAGATATTTGACATATAAAATGTTATTATGAAATAAAATAATTTATATTAATTTATTTTATGGGAGTTCAAGGTCATACATGGGAATTCTGGACTCGAGGTAAGGGATTTCATCTCAATTTCCCTTCATTGAGTAATATTTTTATTTTATTCACATAATTTATTTTATATGAAGTATATACTTCCCCTATTAAATTTCATATCATGAATAATTCATAAATAAATATATTACATGTTGTAATTTGAATTATTTTATCCATAGGGATTTGATTTGACATTTACCACGTAGTAAAGCGTTTCTTAACTCAATTTCCCTTCGTTGAGTTTTAACACTTTTTCATTGAAATTTTATGAAATTATTATGTGTGAATTGATCTATAATTGTTTAATTATGAATTTTTACTTGTTTTTTTGGATTTATATTTGTTTAAAAAAATATCCATTTATTAAGTATAATTTATTTGTCTCAAATCCTCTTTCTTGGGGACCTATATTGATGTTATGTACCTAATATTTGTTATGTGGTCTATATACTACCTCTTTGAAATTTTATATCATTAACATCCTTATTCTCATGATATTTAATTTTATTATTGATGTAATTATTTCATGGTCCTTACAATTGAAGAATTACCAAATTGAAAAAGTCTTTATGTTACAATCTTTTTCCTTTCTAGGATTGTTAATGTTGAAGGTTCCTTTTAGGGAAATAATATGCCGTTATTTTCTAAAACTATATTTTTTTTATTATGATCTAGATATTAATATTTATTACATGTTTTTTTATTTTTCATATCTTATTGATCTACCAAACATGAATAAATATTTTTGTATGTGATTTCATTCTTGTATATTCTTTTGGATAGGGAAACTTTCTCTTCCATATCTATGTTTTCAAAAATGTTTCCAAAAAATTTATTTTTTAAAAAGATTTTTTTTGATAAATATATTTCACATGGTATTGGACCTTATTTTGAATTGTTTTAATTGAAAATTTATTAACTTTTCTAATTGTATCACATTTTATTCCCTTTTCAAAATTATTGAAATGGATTATTTATTTTTAATGTTTTCAACATGAATGGATTTTTCGACCACCATGTCCATTACATTTTTATGAAGATTCCTTTGTAAGTTTCCAATTTTATATTAAAATAAAATCATTTTTACAATATTGTTTGATATATTATCTTTTAAAATTTATTTTCAAAGTGAAAAGATTTTTTCCCAAATAATGATTTTAATGATATTTTAATGGTATTTTCATTATTAAATGTAAATAGAACTTGATTATACTAATAAAACATTGAGAATATTTTTTAATGATAACATACTTATTCTTTTTCTTGATGTATTATTATTATTTGAAAGTGGGTTTCATTGAACCCATTTTTTTCTATGGTTTAATCATGTAATAAAATGAATTCTTTATTATAACATATATGGAGAGAAGGATTTTTACAACCATTGTAACCTTTATTTGATGTTTGGATTCAATTATAATTTTTATAATTTTATTTACTGAAAAAACCAACTTCTATAATTCTAGGGTATTCATGTTTTCAAGATGTATTTTTAAAATAAAATTTTATTTTGATATTAAATAGTGTTTTTCACACGGTATTAAAAGTTTTTTTCTTGTGTTTTATTCAGGATAGAGTCCTTGTAAAATATTTATGAAGAGTTCAGCCCCATTATAGGTGATGAGTGATCCCGATATAGCTTATATGAAGGGTTGATCCCCATTATAGCTCTTAGGTGAGCTCGATATAGCTTATATGATGGGTTCACCCAGATAGTATTCTAATGAATTAGGTAATTATTATGTTATCTATAAATTATATTAGAAGTCATCCATATGGTTATTCCAATTATAAGGATACTTTAAGGGTTATATAATGATTATGTCCCAAGGCCCAAACACATTTTCTTGATGCTTTCTATGACTTATAAATATTTCTTTTGATTAAGGTTGACATCACATTTCTCATGATTACTAATTATTATGACTCTTGTGTTATGGTAAATATTTATAAAATGTTTCATGATTTATAATCCATGTATTTATTTGTATCAATTCTATTATATTTTGATCATGTACTTTGATTATGTCATCATACCCTTATTCTAAACTTACTCTCACTCATGAAATTCAAGTGTCAATAATTATGATTACCCTTATTGATAATTTGAGCTCCCACTTCTTATGTTTTGTAACACCCCGAGCTTCCACGATACACTTCTCTTTCAATAATGCAATAGCTTGCATTATACGCAAGTTCGAGATTCTAACACACCGCGACCAATCAAAATAGCCATTATGAATAGTAATACCCACTTTTTAAAATTATATATATTTTATATTTCAAAATGGACTTCATTTTTGGATTTGAAATATCGAAATTATCCTATGTTGAATTTTTGGTATTTTTCTGAGAACTTCCAATTTTTTATGAATGGTAAAAAATACTTAAAAACAACTTTTTTAATCAAAATAATTTATAGTGATAAATTATGATATTTAGTGGTTATAAAGTTTAATTAGAATATATTTTTACCATTTTATCCAATGGTGGTCATTATAATTAATTTCACTTTGAAATTGGACATAAACAATTGTCAATCTTTTGATATATATTGTTTCTTAAAAACACGCTATTTGTTGTGACAGCGGGAATTAATTATAAAATTAATTAATGAAACTTATATGTTTGGAATTTTGTAAAATATAAATCATTTTTGAATTCGGAATATCAATTATAGCTTAGGGTGAAATTTTGGCATTGTTCTGAAAAACTTCAATTTTTGATGAATAGTGAAACCACTAAGTGGTAGTTAAAAAACTGATTTCTTGTTTAAATGAAACATTACCACTTCTGTGATTTGATTTTCAAAAATCCGACATACGTGGTTTTCCTTAGGAGGTAAAATGTGGTTCAATGGGATTAAAATAATTTTTTGATGAATAGTAACTTTTAAGTTTAATTAATCGTGATTAAAGGTAATTAGTGAAATTTAAGGTAAAAATGATATTATAAAAATATGAAAATACCTTTAAAATTGTCCTAACCCTATTGGATGTGTCATGGAAGACCAAGAAAATCCATGGGTCAACTTGGGGACCCCATGGATCCACTTTGGTAGGAAAATGACATAAATAACTTTTTATTTAAAGTTAAAATAAAAATGTCACAAACATAAGTTTTTTTACTAAAACAATTTTTAAATGGGGTTATACAGATCATATTTTTGACTATAAATATTAATTAGAAAGCTAAAAATATTTATTACATCATGATATTTGTTTTATAATTTTTAGACATTAAATAAATTAAATTATTTATGACACCATGATGATGGAGCGATTACCTCATTAATTAACGATTTTAATAAAATGGAAGGATAATGTAAACTCTAAGAATTAAACTTGTAAAAAGCCTATTGGATGAGTATATTTAGAACCCTTATCACCTTATCCTAGAAATATATAAGTGTGGGACCTTTAAAATCCGAAACTCATTATATAATAAAGTAACATTTCATTAATTTCCAAGAGTTCCCCTCCTCTCCTCTTATAAAAGGCCCCCACCACTACCACCTTATTTACACCTTCCAAGACATTTGGCTTTGCCAAACTCTTCCCAAATACTCTATCAACTTCCCTCTCTTTCTCCTAGAAGCCTCACTTTGGTCAGAATTCTTCCCAAGGAATCCTTTGGCTCAAATTAAAAAGAGTTACCCGTTTTAAAGGTAGTTTTTTCTCTTGTGTTCTTATGTTTTATTTTGCTTCTCCAACACCCTAAAATCTTTTTATTAATTTCTTTTGTAACAAAACAAGTATCCTCAATATACTAGGATGTTTTTATAAGAATTATTCGAGCTACACTTACACACACCCACATCTAATGGTTAAAGAACATACTGTTTCTGTGGATGACGAATTTCTACCTCACGAAACGATGATTGTTCAACACTCATATAACACCTATCATGGTGGCCATTATGATGAAAATATTTTTATATATGATATATATTATGTTTTTGTTTTCCTTATGATTCTTTATTTTTCATTTATGGCATACCTTTACGATTTCCATTATGGGTAATCGTGATAATTTCATTTTAGGAAGTGCGGACTACCGCCCCCTCAAAGTGATTTGAATCATTGATGCCATATGTGGAATGTATAAAGAATAGAGTGAATGGTATTATACATTATATTATACTTGAATTATATTATAACTTTATTTAATTATAATTTCATTCCATTAAATACGAAATAGAAATGAAAGTAGCGTTCATGCGTACGTACGACTTACCGTCTCCATGAACGGTGCATTTCATTTCTTACCTCTAAATGTTATGTAATATTATAAATGCATGTATATACTGGATATATATGATATATATGATAACTAAATTAGGAATATAATTCTGGATATAATGGATATTTCACCACATGAATAACTTGTAATTATAAGAAGGTTATTTTTGACTCAAGTACCAAAGATCAAAAAAATGACCGTTGTTAACTTAAATAACTACATAATGTTCATAACATGGTAATAAGTGATATAAAAGGAATAATGAACATGTAAAAGGTTCTTAAGCAAAAATAACTTAACTATAGTTTATTATTCAGGAGGTTAAAGAACGATCGAGTCAAGTCGGACACGAGGTAAGAGAACTTCTTAACCCAATTTCCATTCATTGGGTTAATCTCCTACTTTCAAATTATGTCATGATATTATTATATCCTATCTTGTATTTATACTTTATTTATGTGTAAATATAGTGAATACACATAATAGATCTATTTTATTTTAAAAAATGATCTTTTAAAGGGACTTCGTCTCAATCCTTGTTCATTGAGGCATATTTTGTTTTATACACAAATTTCTTTTATACGGTGTATAAACCCCTTTGACTTTTACTTTTACTCAAAAGGAATCTTTTTATACGAAGAGTTTTTACTAAATGACAAAAGGAATGTTTTTTTCTTACGTATACGGTGACATTGGCTTCCCCGCCGCCATGACCATTATTTGAGTTTCAGCTTCCTCTATAAGCCATAACTTTTTTTAAAATGAAAAATAAATATCAAGTTTTAATTTTCTTTTATTTTGGTATTGAAAATGGTTTTGAAAGTGTTTTTATTATATCAATGTGTTGTATTGATATCTTGTGATTGAAATGTGGAAATTTTATGTTTCCTTTATGCATATTTTATGTGATATGATTATGTTATGGTTTATGATATGTTTAAACCTGTTCATATGAAAAATGCATTGGACTTAATAAGTGACGGGTGGAGCCCGCTATAGCTCCTCGATGCATCGACAGGTCTCATGAGAGAAACTAGTGTCTTGGCACGAGGCCTTGATAAAATCTTATTTGTAGTCTTGGCACGAGGCCTTGGATATGTGGTTATGATAGTCTGGCATTATGCATTCCATCATTATGAAAGTGGTTATTGATATTGCATGTGATTATTCGACCAGTAGAATATCCATGTGAATAAGTAAATGGAATTATCTCATATTACTTTTTCCATATTATGTTAAAGTTCAAGTTTAAAAGGCTTTTGTTTTATTCATACATTGCCTTAATTTTTTATGTTTATTTATGAAAGCTTCCGCTATATTGTTATCCTTACTGAGCATCTGAGCTCACCCCTTCCAATGTTTTAATTTTTCCAGGATGTGAAGAAGTATATTATGAATGACCTGCAGGGATAGTATGAGGGGATATGAAGACAAGATGTTTTTGTAGTTTTGTTTTACTTTATGATGTAATGTAACATTTATGAATGTATCTAGTGTTTCCAAGGCTACTAAACTAAATGGTCTTTAGAGACTTGATCTTTTTTGATCGTGCCAATGTTACGCAATAATGTACCGACTCTAGGTAACTGGGGTCGGGGCGTTACATGTTTCCTATTACCTAGGTTGTAAATACAAATTTCACATATTTTATAACAATTTAAGTTACTAGATGTGAATAATTTAGTGGGATATTTTGGGGACCTTTATGAACTGGTTGTTTACGTATCAAATATTTCATGTTAGAGTTTGTACTAATTCTATAAAAACATACACCTAAAAGGAACATGGATATGTAAGTGATTCTATATTTAATTTTTATTTTTTAAGGTTTGGATGGAAAAAATTAGGTCATATTTACTGGTATAAAATTAATAAATATAGTGTTTTTTTAACACTCGATCTGGGAGTGAGGGTCTCGAGCTATTTCATATGATTCCTCTTCTAAACTTGTAACATGGTAAAAATTAAATGCATATACATGAAATATTAGTTCTAAATTTTTTTATATATCAATAATTAGATCTAAGGGGAATGTGCATCAGGGGTCTATAGTAGTTAAGATTACTTCTATACCCTTAATTTTTGATTCTCTAGACATGGTTTCACCTTTTGTCTCAAATAATAACAATGTTGTTTCTAGGGAAAAAATTCTCAATTGGTATTCTGGAAGGAACCAAGTAAAGGTCTAAAAGAATAATTGAACATGATGTTTTTTTAGAGATAACCCCTTTAAGGGAGTTGAACAAGGTATTAATGGGGTCTTTTTTGAAATCATTGATACTGGTACTATTTTAGGATCTTCACATGACGTCATTGATTCTAGTCTTGTAAAACTAATATCTATGAATCCCATGTTAATTATTATCACATTTGTGGTTGAGGATGGTATTCATTCTAACCATGTTAATATTGTAAATAAAATGATATATTCTGAGAATTCCAATAAGGTAGTTATTTACATTTCCAATTGAAATAAAGGGACTTATCTAAATCTGTAATAGGGTGGAAAGCTCTCCTTTCAACATCATCTTTCATATGTATAAAAAGTTTATTATTTAATTTTTGTCAAAGAAAAAATGTTTAATTATAGGAGGAAAAATTAAAAAGTTATACTATCCACTAGATATGATTTATCAATAGAGGTTTCCTCCAGGACCCAATTATGTTATTTATGACTAGTTAGAATAAAAAGTTAACCCTCAATTTGAAAAAATGATTGATGGAATAATTTTCTATAAATATTATTCTACCATATTTAATATTATTTCTTGTAGTTATAAATACATTATCTATTATAATAAAGATCGTGAATTTCAGGATTTATCATGGAAATATTCTGTCGTTCCAAATAAAAATAGATAAGAGATCAAAGATAGGAATTTAACCACTAAGGAGGAGGACCCATGTTTCTTAGAAAATGACGAATTGACTATTCCATGGAAGAAACCTAAATCTTTAAATATAGTTTGTAATATACATAAGAGTGAACTATGAACTATGGGTAAAATGTAAGCTATTTTGGTAGGTTACTCAACCTTGGTTTGTAATCAGAATGACACCCCAACCATGATTTCTTTTATCATCTTATTTATTTATTGGATTTTAATTTTTCCCTTGTCTTTTGGGTTATTTTTTTTATTTCTATTGTATATTTTAATTTTAAAAAATGGTTCACATTTTTTGAATGGTTATTTTAAATATCGTGGAAAAAATGTGAAGGTTTTTATAGCTTGACACTAAAATTTCACACAGTTGGAGCACGGTTTCCCAAACCATGAAGAAACTTTTCTTGAGTACCAAAGTGTGACTTTTAAAGGGAACATTATTTGGTAAACTATTCATTATATCTTGGTTTTAAAAATATATATGAAATTACCACTCAAGCCTCCCAAAATAATACCCCTATTCAATTAACACTTTCCCTCCACTACCTAACTCACACAATATAGCTCGGAGTATCCCCTCTCATGAAAACCTATTCTCCCTCATACACTAGGATTTATATGATTATTTTGGGTATTTATTACAGTATATCATTGGGTTAGGGTTTCTTCCTATATAATCCCTTATTTCTACTCCCAATTCTTGTTTTTATTCACCTTAAACCACTATTCCATTCCCCAGGGCAACCCCTATGTGGGTTTTTGGTTCAAAAATATTATGTATTTTATTTTTAGCATGTGCAATATCATCCTCTAGTCGTACCATCATCATATTTGAATTTATTCTTCTATGCATGTACCAGTTTGGTGTTTCTATGATTTTTATTTTCCCTCATATTCCATAAGTGCTTTGGTATTTTAAAATTGTCTTATTTAAAATTATGAATTATATTTTTATTGAATTGGATTTATAGATACTTGTTTATTATGTATTTTAATAGATTTTAATTGATTTAAAACATGGTTTTTATTTAAAACCCCATGTTTACTATCTATACTCAATGAATTAATGATAATTTTTATAGATAAACTATCAGTGGTTGTTTTCATAGTGTAATTTGGTTTTTTATAATTATTTGAGCTTATTAGTTGATTTTTTTTTTGACACATGAGGTCATGGGATTATTAAAATGGTTTTTTCATGTTTTTGAGTTTTTTGTAAGTCTATTTACTTCTTCCTTATGCTATTCATTTAGGTCATATGATCTTGAGGCCTATTTTCATGTTTAGTTATTATACACATATGTATTGGTATATGTATATGAACATATTTACATAAAAATATGTGAATATTTTCATTTTGAGTTATATATATATATAATTTTTTTATAAGTAATATATGAAAATTTTTAAAAGGGAACTTTTGAAACTTATGCATTATGGTTAAATTTGGTTTTAAAATATATTTTCAAATATTTGTGTTTTATAAAGTATTATTTAAATTCTAGATTATTACTCTGAGTAAATGTTTGTTTAAATTATTATAACACTTTCCTAAGTTCCTTGGATTTATGTTTGATATGTTTTTAATATTGGGTTTGATAATTGGTTATATATCTAAGGATAATTGATGTTTTTTAAATTTTTTGAAAAAATTAAATTGTTTTGAAAATAATTAATGTAAATGGTTTGTATTTAGAAAAGGAAATAATTTTAAATTGAATGATATATGTTTAAAATGGGAATAAAAATGGGAAGTTAGACACCAAATAGAGGGTGACGAGATTAAGTATAAATTTGAATTAAACAACATTAATAAAAAATTTATACTTTGATACATGTCATGGTATCATAGATTGGAATCAACACAACAATTGGTTAAGGAATATAATCCTTAGTATTTGGTTGGATGTTGTTTTATGGATATTTGAATTCATTCCACAAGGTTAAGCCATTTTCTCCTTAGTGGATAATGAAGACATTGGATTGTTGACCATTTAGATAATGAATCAATACAAGGATATATAGTGCCCATAACATTAGATCAACTAAGGTTTTCCCAAAGTTCATTATTTAAATAATTGAATCTATAGTTTTCTCTAACATCAAAATTGCTTAATATTTCTCATGATTACATGTTTCATATGCCCTTTTGGTCACTCACACTTTATTTTTTACTACTTCTTATTTATTATTCTCATAATATGTTGTGTCCAATTGTTTACATTTTTCTTGGTTTTTATTTAATTTTATAAATTGTTTCCAAAATTTTTTAAAAATGTATTCTACCAAATATTTTATAAATTTTGTTTTTAAATTGATTTTTTTTCAATAATATTGTCCAAGGTGGATGAAATTTGTTCTATATGATTATTTTGTTTTTAAAAGTAATGTTATATATGTTTATAATGATTAATGATGTTATATTGATATTGATTTATTATTGAAAAGAAATTTTCTATTTGTATCTTCAATATAGTATGTGTGGTATTTTTGTTAAAGGAAATGTATGGACTATATAGCGATTACATATTGGGTTATTTATACTCACACCATACACACACTACTCAAAGTTTTTAAGAAAATTGGCTCTTGTAGATTCAGGATCTAACTCAAAGGAGTCCCACATCCTGGGATCCATTCTATATAATTATTATAGAGAATGATTTTGAATCTATTGATGGATTGTGACCACAAGTCACATTGTATAGGTTGTTAAAGTATGGTAGTTTTATTTTTATGGATTTATTACATCATCAAAATTGGCCACCCCTTTCTAGATTTCATTTTGATTATTCAATGGTGAATTATATATATATATATATATATATATGGAAAACTGGTGATAGTTATTATAGTCTATTTATTTGGAGGGATTTAGAGTAAATCTAATAGAATTTCCTTTTTCATTATATTAATTTTATTCTATCTCTTTATTTTTTTAATTTTAATATTTTATTTTTGTATGGATTTCTAACGTATAAAAAAATAATGATAACATTTTTAAAGAAATTATACATCTTATTAAATCTTATTTTATAGGAAAAATCATTCCCAATGACTTCTTTTGATTATAATGATATTTTTTTCCAGTCAGGGGGGGGCTCAAGGATGCCCCTCAGGTATAACACGGGTCTCCCTGAGTACTCGATTTATGGGTAACCAAATGTTATTCTTGGAAATAAAGAATCAAAGAATATGTTCTTAAGAGGTCCTAGGTTTCATTGTTCCTTATGTTATTTGTGTTGGCTTGGTATATTGATTTTATATGAAACAAACTTGAGAGTTAGGGAATAGAATATTCTGGCCATATATTTCTCATAATAAACCTCATGTCTATATGGGAAGTTGGTCTTTGATTCCAAGATTTTGAGTTTGCTTTATTTATTTCTAGTATTATATATTTTTAAATGATTATATATTTTAGGGGATGACAATGGAATTTATTGGTGTCACATGGTGAGATTTCATATTCTAACAAACCATGTTGAGCATGAGTTCATGGATATACATAAATTATAGTAGTGATTTCACTATTGGTTCATGGACCACTAAACCATGTGGTCAAGTCATGCACAACAACTATTCCCTCCAAAGATAGTTTTGATGTTTTTTAAATGTTATTTATGGGGTTTTGGTTTATTTATTGTAGTAAAAAGTTTGATAATGGGATTTTAGGAAGATATTATTTTAAAAAATATATAATTTTGAGTTTTGGGAATGGGGTATTCTAAAACAAATCAAAACATGTTTTATATTTAACAGTGAGTAAATGATTCTACTGAAGGATATTTTATAATTTTATAATAGTTTTTAATGATGGTTTCATAATTCTAAAACATAAAAATTTATTTGGAAATTATTTTGTATGATTAATATAATTTTTTTAGTTATTTTGAGGGTTTTTTAGATGGTAATTTTCATATCATGGTTTTCAATATGAAGCCTGTGAAATTTAAAATGGGAATGCATGTAATGTTTTAAAATTTCAATATTTATGGTTATGATTTAAAATTATTTGTTCATGTGATTCTTGATTGTTCAATATTTTTTATTTTCTTGAGTAGGGATTTTGATTCATTCATTTGATTTATTATTTTGGCTCTAGGATGTGATTTTTGATAAAGGTTAGTTATATTTGGAATTGGATTGATCAAGTATTTTATTAATAATTATTTAGAGTATTAATCTAATAAATTTCTCTATAATTGTTAATTATAGGAGATCATATCATATCATATTTTATTTTATGGTGTCTCAATGTGATTCTTTAGGACCCTTCCCAATCGCATCTCATAGATTGTGATATTTGAGTATTTATTTTCAACAATCGATTTGAATGGGTCTTCTAATTCTTTTGATATTATTTAGTTGTGGGGATTTATTTTTCATGATTATTTATGAATAATAAAAACCATGGGGTGCTCTTTGGGTGATTAGAATGGATGTCAAACCAGTTGATTTTATACACTAGCTAGTGATGATCTAATTAATAATTGGATGGCCCTAGGTAGTGCCCTATATTAGAGGTCCTTGGAAACCCTCCCTTTTTTCTTTTAACTATTGTGGGAACCCATATTTTTCATAATAACACATATTCATGATTTATTTCCCTTCTATTTTTTCCCCAGGATTGGTGGATAGTAGAGAGTGTTGTGGTGCTACCTGTTTTGGGGCTGTGGAGAATTACTAAGGTTATATCTTTTATTTGGATTAGTTAAATGGATTTTTGAGGTTACAATATTATTACATATTTTATTTTGGATTATATGATCTTATGATTCACTTTTGAGTCATTAATTTCCCTCACCCAAATCCTATATTTTTTTTGCTGGAATAGATACATTTTTCTATTATTTAATATAAATAATGAGTTTTTCTTGATTGGATTATATTTTTGATTAAATTTGATTTTGATTTGATGTCATTTTTTGGTGTTATTTATGAGTATTTCATCTTGTGGAACCACCAAGATAGTTTGGTCATTAAATAGTGGGGAGTCAATCTAGGTTCTGAACCTTCTTAATAATTTATTTAATTGGATAACTATGACTTGTGATGTTAAAATTGAAGTCATTATTAAAGAACTCTTATAGTTTTAGTTCTTCTTTTAGATTAACATCTATGAAGTTATTCCATTCGGGTTGATAATCCATGTATCTTTTATCAATTTGAAATTCATTGAATTCCATGAGGAATAAATTATTATTATGGGGAGTACTATGACATACAACCATTATTTATTTGACCAATTTTTTATTTTTTTGAATTTTAATTTTTTTATGTTTTAGGTTTAATCCATTTCAATTTGTTTTATATTATAGATATCAACATAGGTGAAAAGTTTTCACACTGTTAGAAGAAATCAATCCATGAACATGTGTCTACAACTTGATTATAGTGTTTCAATTAATCAATGCACTGTTTCCCAGAACATATGGAAAAATCATTAGTAATCATGTGTTCCTATTTAAGGATAAACTATTGTGACATGTTTTGATGAATAATAAAGAAACCATGTGTTATACAAGGAAATTTTTTGAAATGTATATAAAATTATAATTCTACCCCCACTTAAAAAAACTATTATTTGACTACCCTTATTACACTCATACCTCACTCGTGTGATATGGCCCTAAGGTCCCCCTCCTATGAACACCCCTCTTCCCAAATACCCTATTTTTCTGAAAATTATCGATACAATTTATTATATGGTTTCCTCATATAGGGTATCCCCTTTCCTCTTCATTATTCTTATTTTTCTCCCCATCCCCTCACTATGTTATTCCCTAGGTCGATCCCTAAGTGAGATTCAAGTTATGAAATCTTGTGACTTCAATTTGTAGGGTGTGTTCTCTCTCCTTTGGGACTTCTAATCATTGTATTTAATCGGCTGCGTCCTTGTCTTCCTGATATTATCTCCGAAAACCGGAGCGCCTTCGTGGACAAGCGGCTGATTACTGATAATGAAATTGTGGCCCATGAAGTGTTCCACTCTATGAAAATGTGCTCCAATGCGAAAAAAGGAACCATGGCTTGGAAACTGGATATGACCAATGCCTATGATAAAGTGGAATGGAAGTTCCTAAGAGTTGTGATGTTGAGAATGGTATTCTGCACTAAATGGATAGATATTGTCATGCACTATATCTCGATGCTCTCTTTCAGAGTCAAGGTAAATGGGGAGCTCACCAGAGGATTCTCCCCAACCCGAGGCCTGCGCTAGGGAGATCCTCTCTCCCCTTTTCTCTTCATCTTGGTGGATGATGTTTTCTCTAACATTACTTCCAGGGCTGCATCCTCTAAGTCTATTCATGGAGAAAAGGTATGCCATGAGAGCCCACAAGTGTCACATCTCTTCTTTGCTGACGGCTGCCTCCTTTTTTCTAGAGCCACTATTAATAAATTCCAGGTGATCAGCCTTGCGATCCAGTAATATGAGTGGGTGTCTGGACAGTCTATCAATCATGGAAAATCGGAAATCTCTTTAAGCGCAAGGGTGCCTCCTTCCAAGAGAGCTGAGCTTCGTGAATCTGTAGGCATCCATATGGTCGGTAAACACAAAAAGTATCTCGAACTCCCTACGATGATTGGCCGGTCCAAAAAAGAAATCTTTGCAGCTCTGGTGGACATAATTGAGAAAAAAATTCAAGGCTGGACCCCAAAAAGCATCTCTAAAGATAAGAAAGGAACCCTCATTAAAGCTGTCATTCAGTCTATCCTCAGATACTTTATGTCTATGTTTAAGCTCCCGGTGGCCATTGTCAACCTGATCCATTCTCATGCTGCCAACTTCTGGTGGGGGAAAAACGATAGATGAAATAGACCCCACTGGTTGGCCTGGGAGAATCTCTGCAAACCCAATTCGGAGGGAGGGATGGGATTCTGGAATCTTCTTTTGTTCAATGATGCACTGTTGGCTAAGAAAGGATGGCACCTTTTTAACCGTCCTTTATCTCTATGTGCGTGGGTACTCTATGCCAAGTACTTTCCCCACACGGACTTCCTTGGATCCTATCTTGGCCCCCCCCCCCCCCCCGTCCTAGCTTCCTCTGGAGAAGTATTTGGGGGGCTTGAAATCTCCTGGAGAAAGGGGTGGGCTGGAGGATTGGAAATGGATCATCTGTCAACATCTGGACTGATCCCTGCCTTGTCGATAAGGATGGTATGCGGGCCATATCCCCCGCCCAACCAGGTCTTGAAGATGCCACTGTCAACTGCCTCTTTTCAGACCAGGGTCCGGGTGGTGTGTGGAAAATATCCAGGAATGGTTCAATGAAAGAGACCAAATAATTATTCTGAGCATCCCCTATGTCCCTGATGCAGGCCCGACCATCTTTTTTGGACCAATGATGTTTCAGGCGACTACACGGTGAGATCCGGGTACAGACTAGCTCTTGTAATTCACTCTCTCGACCATGATGAGGGACCATGGAAAGTTCTTTGGAAGCTCAACGTCCCCCAAAAAATACGCCAATTTTGGTGGCAGGTGTGCACGGGCACCCTCCCTACTAGGAGCCTCGTTGTTTTTCGAAATATGGCCAGTGCTGAGTACTGCCCTTTCTGCCCGAATATTCCTGAAACTCTTTGGCACACCATCATTCACTTCCCGGGAGACAAAGAAAATTGGAAGAAATGGGCCCTGGTTTCGGATGCTTCATTGGACATTGTCTCTGAACTCCATGATCTTCTGATGTGCCGGTGTTCCTCTCTTTCATCGGCCAATGCAAGAACTTGTTGTACCCTGGCCTAGATCATTTGGGTTCGGCGTAATGATTCAGTTTTCCACCACGTTCATCAACCTCCTGAGTTCTGGATTGAACGAGCCACTTCATGGATTGAGGGATGGAAGGACCGTAAAGGACACTTTATGCTAGGTGTTACCCCCTACTGTCCCCCTCATTGGACCCCCCCAATAGAAGGGAGTCTTAATCTTAACATGGACGCTTCTCTCCCCAAGGATGATCATGTTTCTCTCGGCCTCCTAGCATGAAATCATCTGGGGTAGATCATTGCAGCAAAATATGAATCACATCATACTTTCTGGGAACCTACAGTTGCTGAGGCCTCTTCCATCCTTGCAGTCATGATGCTCACTATAGAACATGGATGGGATGATATCATCATTCAGTCTGACTGCCTCTCTGTTATCAATGCCATTAACCACATTGACGCCGAACTTTAGGCCTTTGGCTTCATCATCAGGAGAATCCGCTCGCTGTGCCAAGGTTTCTCTTATTGCACGTTCTCCTTTACCAAAAAGGAAGGAAACAATGTGGCCCATTAGCTGGTGGCCTTAGGCCCCTTCGATGTAAACCAGCTAGGGCCGGACAATTTCCCTTCATGGATCTGCTTATGTACAGCTGCTGATCTTAGTCATTAATATTATCCTTCCTTCTTCTAAAAAAATGTCTTTTTACTGATAAAATGTCTATGGTGGTTTTCATAGAGGAATTGGGTACATTAAATTTATTTTACATTGTTTATGTAATTTTATTGTTGACACAAGAATTAATGAGATTAATAAATCGGTGATTTTATTTTGTGTAAATTTTATTACATCTATTTATTCTATCTATAATTTATTTATTTGGAATTGATGTTATGGATGCCTCATTTCCTGTTTTTGGATTATACACTTATATGTGGATATATATATAGAAGTATTTACATATCCACATGAGAATATATGAATATGTTCATTGATATGTGTTTATATTTATAATTACATATCCTTATAATGTTAAAAAGGATGTTTAAAAACAAAATCCTGATCTGTGAATTTGGTTTTCAATAAGTTTTTAATTTTTTCTGTTTTCATAAGTAGGATTTGAAGGTCTGGTATACAATTTCAGTAAATAGTCCTTTAAATAATTGAAATCCATGCTTAAATCCTCATGGATTTGAAATTTATATGTCATATATATATATATATATAATATATGGGATGTTTTTATTGCATGAAAATTATACATGCATATTAGGTATATTGGTTGATGTAATTTTTATCAAAAATGGTAAATTGTTATCATTTATTATTCCCCCATATTATGTATCTTTTATTTTACCATTTCATGGGATTAAATGTTTTATATAACTCAAATTCATGTATATGATACATGAACCAACCATGGTATTCGTTCATGTGATTCATTGTAGGAATAAATGATAGGGCAATGAAGGAGAATCCTTGATTTCCAACTTAAATTATATCATGTGTTAGCAGTGTATGGTAATTATATTATACTTAAATGAATATACCTAAAACCATTTCTCTCTTTCTTCTTCTTCCTTTATATTCCAATATTTTATAACATCCTCATAGAAAGGAGAATCCAACATGTATGACATGTGATTCATTTAAACTATATATACCTACAAAGGTTGGATTCTTTTGTTTTAGACAATATATATCTATCTTAAACCCATGTGATATAGTTTGAAGATAAAAAGGTTATAGAGGCTCTTTAGTGTAAGGTGAAATTATTTACAATAGCTTCTCTATTTCTAGTTTTATTAAAGGTTTCATATTTATTTCATGGGATATATTCAGACGTGGGTTTAATAACTTCTCCATGATTAAAAATATATATTTTAATCTCCATACAAACCCAATAGTTTCATAAGAGGGATCCATGCTTATGTTTGGTGAAATAATTCATGGAAATAAATAAGAATTGTAAAAATAGAGAAGTATCTTATAAGTTTTTTGAGAATATGAAGAAAAGTATTTACCTTTATATAAAAAATATTTTTAACTATAACAACGGACTTACCCTTTCATAGTTGAGATGTATAAGGGTAACCAATGCATCACGCTTATGTTGAGTTGTTTATATAAGCATAAAAAAACATATACTTACGGTTGGGTAACGATTGTTTTATTTTTTAAAGGGTAAAATAATGGTAACTGAGGCACTATATTTACATAGACGTGTTGGGTAAACTTATCCTAGAAATTACCTATAAATAGACAATACTACTTTCATAAATGTCTCTCTTTGTTACCCAAATTCGAGTAAGGAAACTCAAGGATTACATTTATGTGAAGGTTTAACATATAAGTATTATGTATAATAACACTTATGAAAATGGATTGTGTAATGGAATTATGTAAGTGTATATTGTTGATTACACATATATGTAAAGGCAGTGTAGGATTTTAAAAGGCTCACATCATGGTAACTGGTCTCTATGTAAAGGTAGTTTTGTTTTTCTCAAATCCAAATAAAGGAAAAAAAATAAACTTACCCTAATGATAAAATGGATATGTAAAGGTATCTAATTAGTTACCTTTACATATAGGCTCCATAATTTTAATACCCTTACATAGAGGGTTTTCATAAGGGTAAAGCATGATTAACTTTATATAGGAATTCATTATTGTGTAAGGGTAAATAGAAATTTTTTTAAAAAATATTTACAAATTAATAAATGATTGTAATGGTTTTAAAAATGTTAACGAATCATTATAAAATTTATTCTAGGATATTATAATTAATTAAATGTTTATAAATAAATAAATTATAATTTTTATATTATTAAATAAATTTTCATGGAATATTTTTTCTATAAAATTATACGTTAATATTTAAATTACCTTTTTACTAATTATATATAAATTAATATGATATATAAATTAATAGTTTTATTGAGAAATCATAATAAAAAATTTATCAGGGTTTATAAAGTATGAAATGAGGTCAAATTATAAAATGTGCATTTTTATTATATGAATTATTGGTAAATAATTATTTTTAATTATTCAAAATAAAGTCTGTTTTTACTTGGATATTATTTAAGCCATATAAAAATGGTTTTTATCATTGAAATAACCAATATTTCAATAATGATTAAATTATGTAATATTTGTATTATGTAAACTGTTTATATAATTGAAATTAGATAATAAATATTTTATCATTCATATGATATCATATATTCAAATTTTAAATTAAATATAATGATAAATATGAAATATTTAATTTTTTAATATATATAAAATGTTTATATTCAAAATTATTGAATGTCTATAGTATAGAAAAAAATAAAAAAACCAAACAATTAGGTTTGATTTAAGAATTTTTGATAAATGTTTATTTAATGCTTAAATATATGAACTACTAATTTTTTAAAAAGGTCAATGCATATTTTAATCATAATTATTAATATTTTATATAAGTAATTGTGTGTTATTTAGTTTAATGTATAAGATACATCTAAATAGAGGTTTTCAATAAGCGATAGGAATAAATTTATAATGAGTTTAATTTTAGATCTACATTAACCTTAGTTCATAAATGATGTTATGAACATGAGTTTAATTATTGAATATAGTTTTTTCATATCAGGTGTTAGAGTTATGATGAATTTAATTTTATATTGAGTAAATTATCCCTAGGTAGAGGGACTTAGCGTCAGACTACTGACCTACCATGGGGCTTGTTCCTTGTCTAGATTGGTGAATGTGATTAGCTATCTATCACTCTAGGATTACTCATGTGGATATTTTAAATCACATATAACTATATTAATTTAAATGAAGTGTTCATATACCATATGAATATGATACATCTGGATATGTATGAATATGTTTGAATTGTATTTTTAGGTAAGTAACAAACACATGTGGGTTTTCTAAAGAGTTACACATCAATATAGTTTTAACATATTTATTTGGAAGAGGGAAACTGATTCCAAAATAAATTACACAATGTATACATACATAAAATGGAATAACATGAGATAAAATGGTGAGATTAAATACACTTCAAAGACAAAATGTAAGATTCCATTAAAAGAGGCACTTATCAAGCCTACAGTCATCCAATCAGGTAGTTTCATGAAAAATCGATGTGAATCTGGATTATCTTGTGTATGAAATGAAAGTAATGAGAGATATTTGAAAATCCTTGGGTATATTAATGACAAAGTAGGGGTTCCCCTAGATTTACATTTTATTATATCCTTTTTTATGTTTTCTTTAGGATTTACTAGCTTGAAAACACCAAGGGTTGGGATGCCAGAAAAATAGAGCTGGGTTTATCCATATGATGAATTGGAAAAAGGGTTTATCTTTCAAATATACAAGGGAAATATATCATATTATTATTCTAATGTCCTACCTAAATAAAAAATTCCATGAGTTTCACATCATAGCTGGGTGATTTTCTTAGTAAAATATGGATATTTTCCCACTAATGGTTATAATGAAAATTAAAATGGGTGATCATTTTTTGGGATCCCATTTAATAAAAGTCATTTTTAAATAGTAAATAACACATGATGACCATTTGATATAATCTTTTATTGTATTTAATATCATGTCAATCATCATCATCAAGATAAAAATTATGATGAGTATTTCAATGGAGAAGTCTAATGTAATCTACTCTATATACTGGTTACATAAAAAATGTTCTTACACAAGATTTGTGATCTAAGAAGAATTATTAAGTAAAATTATACATGTACGAACAATTCCTTCTTAGTAACCATGCATTAAAAATTTTCAACAAGTGGATATAGATGATTATTATAGAATACAACGATTTATTCATGGGTTTAGTGGACTTAGGTAAAAATATATCTTCAAGAAGAAAATAAAGTTATTTGTAACCTAGTGAACTTAAGAAGGAAGAGTAATAATTCAATATGATAGGATTATCAAATATATACCTAAATTTTTTTGTGAAACTCCATGGAATTTTCATTTCATGTATGGATGTTAGAGAATTTTTTTTTTCAATTTTGAAGGGTAAATAATTCCAATTTTATATTTCATAAAGTTTTTTAAATATACATGAGTTCAAAATAAAAGAAATAATTGATTAAGATTTTAGTTTATGCTCATTATATATAGTAAATTATTTCTATATCAAGGATCTTAATGTATATAGTTTATCTAGATCGAATGAATCTAAGAAAAATATTTTTATTTTCATCTCATTTATCTTATGGGATAAGAGAAGATGACTAAAAATAAATAGCTTTTATCGACAACACGAGATGATTAATTATATACACATGGTTTGAGATTCATAAATTTATATAACATTTTTGAAAAGAATATATGGATTAATTTGTTTATCCTAGATAGAATTTTTAGCCATATGATTATTAAAATATTTGGTAATGTGTTCCCACCACCCATCAATGGTTTTATAATGAATCCTTTATTTAAGGAAAATATTCCAATCATATATAATACCATATAATAAATTGAACAAATTGTTTTTTGTTAAATATTTATACTAAAAAGTAATCAATATTATTTCCCAACATAAAAGGGGTTTTTTATCTTAGAATTATATTTTGGAAATAATATAATGCCTAAGTGGCTTGTGGGAGTATTTTTTAACATTGAGAATATAAAAATTAACAAATAAATGATAACACCAATCTTAAGGTAATGTGATTTACATTTATAATTCTAAAATGTTTAGGATCTATGATGATAATAAAAAATATAAATGTTTACATTTAGATGTCATTTTTAAAGTGAATGTCACTATTTAATAAAGGATTATACCATCCCAAGATTAAAAATTTTCACTCAATATCCTAAAATATTTAGTATATGTGACAAAAAATGTAAAGATTTATATTTATCTTTCATGAAAATGAAGGACACTATTTATTTGAGGATTTTTATAGTCAAAGTGAAAATTGAATTACAGTTTATATACTAAATGATTTTTGGGTATGGAGTTAAAAAATAAAGTTAATGAGTTATATTAATCATCATAATAATAATTTTTCTATTTATCCTAAAATATTATAGGAGGACCTTTAATAAATAATGTATGTAGTTACATTATTTTAGGGAAATGTTTCATGGAATAGGATTCCAAGGATGATGGAGATGAACATAGAAAGGGTTTTATTTATAAAATATAAGTTTACATCATAACATTTGAATCTATAAAGATAGTTTTTTTGAAAATCTTTAAGAAGTTGGACATTGAGGAATATGATTACTTAATATCACTATTATTCAAACAAGAATTAATTTTTAGTATTTCTCATTAAATAGTCAGTGATATTATTTTATTATATATTCACATAGAGATAAGACAAGGGTTATATATGATGTAATGTGTCAACAAAACATAAGTGTAGAAAACATAAGGCTGATCTGGTAGTTTATCATATATGATATTTTAAACCCATTCTTATGATGGTTTTTTAAATATTAATAAAGATTTTAAAAATATTAAAAAGTGTCAAATTAAAATTAAACCACCATTTTGTACTTATTTTATGTTAGATATATAAATTTATGTGTAAATATAAATTTTGTAAAGTTCAATGATAAATGACCTCTCAAAGTATGACTATGAGTTTATTCCTAACTGATCTTCATTATGGAGTACTATAGTCTTTGATGAGATGTTAATATTATCATGATTAGGATTCTTGTATGGAGTTATAGAATATAATCATGAGGCACAGTACAATGAATAGGATTCTTTGTGTATGTTTGATTACCCACGATGTATACCACATGATGTTTTATATAGATGTCTTTGGTATACTAGGGGTGCATGGATAATATTTTAGTCTCCATTAATTTGGGTTGGTAGGATATGTATCATGAGAACCTGTATAATTTTATTCCCAAATTACGTAAGTATACATATTTACTTATCTAATATGGGGATGTTTGGGTATATTGTTAATCATATCATCAGTCAAAGATTAACCAAGATGGGATTTTTCATCTTGTATGAAAATCATGACTTTTTGGCCCTTGATTGAGATATAATGTAAGAGTTTTTGGCCAGACCCAAATATTATATATCTATCTAGATATGGTAAATGTGATGTTATTACCCATAAGGATGAATAACATGTGATGTATTCATCCATCAAGTCAGTCAACACATTGAGAGTCAAGAACATATGAGTTGGCTATATGGGATTGACACGCTATGTGTCCCTTGGTCAATAGATTTCTTATACAAAGGTAAAATATGATAATTCATGTTTATATATGACGTAGACTCTTGGAAATAGGAATATAAATACATAAGTTTGATGGAGATCACACCAGATCCCTTTATAGCTCCATTATCACTGATTCATTTCAAGATGGCACTCTTTGATTACATATATAGATCTAGAGCCTCATATATGTGATAAATGAAATAAAGGCCCTTGGGTTTACATTTTGTGGTTAACTAAATGTGGATAAATTTTTTGAATCAAAGAGTTACTCTAAAAACATTTAGAGTTGTTTCTAAACTGTTTTGGATGGGTGTCTACAACGTATTAGATATGATATGATATAAGGTGATTTCAATGAAAACATTCCAAAAGTTTTTTGAAAGATATCAAAAATTACTTTTGGATATGGTTTTACATGTTATTATATATAATAAAATATAAGGTGAAATGGAAAAAAGTTCATTCAGATTCAATAGAGGAGGGGGATTGAATGTTAGAGCCCCTAAATCCTTATACATATATATGATATAAATGATGTTTTTATTTCATTCAAATTTTAAAAACATGATATATCAAACAATGATATTTACAGTAAAAATGATAAACTGTTATCATTTATTATTCAATCATAATATCTATAATTTACTATTATATTCCATGAGATGAAACATTTGGGATGAATCACATTCATGTATACGGTACATAAACATTCCATGATATTTATTCAAGAGATTCATCACATGAAGAAATTGGAGCATAATAAAGAAGCATCCTTGTTTCCCTATTTAACTTCTTCAATGTGATGGAAGTGTATGAAAACTCTATTATTCTTGGATGAACCTCCATGAATCCATTGCTCCCTTCCTTCTCTATCTAATGTATGGTGAGATGAAAGCCAATAATGGGTGAAGGGAGAATCCAACATACATGATTTATGATTCTTTCAACCATGGATACCAATGGAGGTGGTATAATTTTGTTTTCTTCAATGGTTACCTTTCTAAAACACATGTTATGGAGTTCGAAGATCAAAAGGTTATAGTGTCACTTTAGTGTGAGGTATGATTATTTAAAAAAACTTCTTTTTTTGGATTTATTGTGGGTTTTATATTTCTTCCATGGGAGATCCTTGGACATGGGTTTAAGCACTTCCACTTGATTAAATAAATGTTGATTAATTTCCATTGAAATCTAATAGGATTTAATTTTGATATGTTTTTTATAATTTCTTTGATAGATGGTTATATATCTCATGATGGTTTATATTTTATTCCCCATGGTTATAAAAATTAAATTGTTTAAAATGATTTTTTTGATTATATTTAATGGAAATGGTTTGTATTTAGTTATGGAAATAATTTTCAATGGAATGGGATGTGTTTGAAATGGGAATGAAATAAGGTAATATGGGTATCTAAGATGGGAATACTAGATTTAGTATCAATTTGGATTACAAAATTATATTAAAAACTTTAAACTTGGTTAAATGTTATGGTGTTGTGGATGGGTGTCACTACACTATTATGACATGGCATGTAATCATTTGTTGTTGGTTGGATATAGTGTCATTGATGCATGAACCCTTTCCTTCAAGCTAAGGAATGATGTAATTATTAGTTAGCACATGAATTGGATTATTGACTGATTAGATCATGAGACAAATAAAAGTGTATTGGGTTCCTAGAACTTAAGATTTATCCAAGATTATTTATTTAATATATTGATTCTATGGTACTCACTCACTCTAAATTGATATTATATTTACCATACTCACAATCCATTTTTTTGTATTTTTCAAATGACACTTTTAAGGGAAAGTGTGAACCTAAATACAACCACATGATCCCACATATTCTACACCCACCAGGAGACCATTTCGACCACTTTCAAATACCACAGTTTAAAATTAAAAACTCAAAATCTGAATCAAACACAATCCATCACCTCTACCCATGAGATGCATGCCTTCCAATAACCATGACACATCAACCATCACCCATCACCTAAGAAATCAACCCTAAAAAACATAGCCACCATCAAACACCTCACCTCCATCATCACCTCATCGGCTTCAACTGCATCAACTCCAACCAATGTCACTATCTCGGAAGAGTTGAACACAACCACACTGTCGACAGTCAAATAATCGTCACTACCCTCCTCCTGATGTCACCCGTTCAGACTCACAACACAAAGAACCTTGAAGTCCACTGCGCATCTCCACCTCAAGGATAAAGGTGGAATCTGGATCCAGAGCAGAGAACCAAGCGAGCAAGTGATGAATAGGAAAAGAGTGGAACCGCCAGAGATCGTCTAAGACCGTAGACCCACCATAAAACTTTGTCGTTGTCTCCTAATTGTCACCACACTAGAAACAAAGATCACAAAAAACCAAAAATACAAACTTCACCAAAGAAGAATCAAATATATATTTAGTTTTTATTTCTTATTAGTTACTATTATTCTATTATGGCGTTTCCTATTTTTATCATTACTCTATTTTAATTAATTGTTTCTAGAAAAACATTAAAAGGGAATATCTTTAATGGTTTTGGATTTTTTTTAAATTGGGGGTTTTCAATAATAGTTTTATAGTTCAATGGTATATTTTCTTTATTATTTTATATTTAAAATAAAAATAAATAGAAATTAATTTTCATTGATGATGTGATATTTTAATTTATTATAAAATTTAAAAAAAAACTATTTTCTATTTGTATTTTAAAACTATAATCTGTGGAATGTTTTGGGAAAGGAAATTAAAGGACCTTGTGGTGATTACCTTTATGGATATTTATGCTCACCCCACTTGGTGTCTCTAGATAAAGTGGATTTTACAGGTTCAATTTTTGAGTCTGAGGAGTGAAACTTCATTGGATGCTTTCTCTATGCTTCTCCTATAGTGAGTTTTCTGAGTTTATTGATGGAGTGTGACCCCATGTAACATGGGAAAGCTTTTTGAGTTTTGTTTGTTTTATTTTTCTTCCATAGTATCATCAGTAAAATTTTCACCCCATTTCTACTTTTCTTTTCTTTAATTAGTGGTCAATTATATGTTTGTAGAAAATAGGTGGTGGATCTCATGAGTTTATTTGGTGGGAGTTGGGGATGTGCTGATGGAATGTTTTCCATTATAAATATTTTATTATATTTATCTATCTGAGTGTTATTTAAAATTCCTAATTTTATTTTGGCATGGACATCCAATGAATGGATGGGTCATCCCAATTTTTTAGGAGAAATTACACTACTTATTAAATATTATTTAATAGAAAAAATAATCCCCAGTGATTTATTTGTTTTCTAATGTCACTTTTCATCATCTCAAGGGGATTTGGGACACCAATACCATATGACATGGGCTATATTAGGTGATCAGTTGATGGGAGATCTGAGTTGGTTCATAAAACTCATACATTTTTTCCACTTCAGTTTTCTATGACGATGGTTTGTTATATTTTGTAGTCTTCTATGCCACATACTTTTCTTATGGAATTAATTATAAATTTCTTTCATTGATTCCAAATAAAGGTAATGAATTTGATATCAAGAACATTTAACTAGTTTCCCATGGATATAATATTCCTAATGTCATTAGTAAAATTATAATTTCTAGGATGGGAGAAATTATTAAGGATCACATCCCATCAAATTAGTATGTCTTTGTTCTGGGAAGATGCATATAAAATTTCCTATTCATATCCTCAAAGAGTGTGAACATAATGAAAAGGAAAGTGAATAAAGGCAACTTTTCCCTTAAAATTGATATTTCCAAGGCTTTTGACACTATTAAAAGGCTTTTCCTATACAATATCCTTACAAGATATGGCTTATGTAATACATTTATTAGAATGATAAGACCCATTCTCTCTTCTACAACTTATCCATTTAGATCAATGGAACCCACAGGATTTTAGAAATGCACCGTGGGTGTAAGGTAGTGGGATCCATTTTTTGGGCTTCTCTTTGCTCTGGTTGAATATTACTTAAGAAAATGTATTAATGATCTTTCTCAAATTAGTATTTTTAGAAAATGAGGGCTATAAAGGGTGAAATAAGTCCATCACATGTTATATATATATATATATATATATATATATATATATATATATGATATCCCACTATTTGGGAAAGTTACAAAGAGAGAAATATATTATTTTCATCTTCTTTTACTTCACTATGAAGAATTGAAAGGGAAGGCCATGGGTTAAGGAAAGTATATTATTATATTTGGTGAGATGCTATCTGTGGGAAAACAGAATAGAATTATTAATTGACTTGGGGTATAAATGGAATCTCTCACTTTCACCTTCCTTGGTGTTTCAATTTTTTGGGGAAATTTGAAAACTCAATTACTTCAATGAACAAGCTCTGGAATTATAAATTAACTAGAAAGATGGAAAGAGAAATCCATGTCTCAATATGGGAGGGTTTATTTTTTTAACTTGATCATAACCTCTATATTTGTTTACTAATTTTCTATCTAAAAGTGGCCAAGAAGTTTCATCAAGGAGTTTCAATGTATGATCATGAATTTTATATGGACTGGGAATGTCCATAAATGAAAATTGATAACTATATATTAGAAATATTGTATTAAGACTAAGGAAATGGGGTGACCTGACATCAAATATATTAAAATATTGAATGATGGCCTCATTGGTACATTTACATGGATTATTCTTTCTACTAATGATCTATATTGTGAATCTTTATCTATAAGGTTTAGGAGAAGGCTACTAGATGGGTTTTATTATTATCTTGGATCATCGATCTGGCACACAGTCACACACTCCTTCAATGGCATCATGTAGAACACCAAATGGATGGGTAACAAGCAATAAAACTCAACTATTGGGGAACGTGTTAGCTTGATAGACTACTCAAGGATAGCTTGATCATTCGACATGATAAATTGAATATGTCTATTGATGAATTCATGAAAAAAATAAAAAAGTATTGAATTTGTCTCATTTTAGACTATGCTGGAAATCCAAAAACATATTTTGAGGGATACTGATACACTAGTATGTAGGATGAGTAGTAATGGGAAGTTTAATGTCATGGAATTCTATAATATTGAAAGAGATAGTTCTACTATGACACCATCATGTTGATAAAAATTGAAGGTATAAATTATATAGCCCTTGAGATATATCATGCTCTAGATAATTTGGAAAACAAGTTTCCAATATACTATTTGTTGAAAAAAGCTAGAAACTGCATTATCTTAGTCTACCATATATTTTTATATGCTAAAGAATCTATAAAGAACCAATTTTTTATGTATAATTGTGAAAGTGTGCTGTGGAGTTATGTAGGCCAATTTTTTGGCCTTGAAATGGATGCATGTAGGAATTTGGAGGAGCAGATGATTTTCATCACTAAAACTAAAAAACAATTAGATTAACCTTTTCATTACTATTGTGGCCTCCATCTTTTCCTTAATATGGAGGGTGTGAAATGAAAAATTATTTGATGAGAATTCACCATCATTTCATGTCGGAACAGTGGCATTGAATAATGAAATACGCGCTGCAACACAGGTGCAAGTGGGGGCGTTGAAAACCAAAATAAGTATGCTAAATATTTTAAGATTACTCAACATTGCAGTAAAATGATGGAAACCATATTCCCTCAAATTAGTGATATGGATCCCCCTAATTGAGTCATGGATAAAGGCTAATTTTGATTATAAAACCTTTGGTGTTCTAGGACCGTCAGACCATGGAGGTATTTTCTAAAATCATCATGGATTTTTCAATGGTTGTATCAATCATTATATTGGTATCATAACTACTTATAAAGCTAATTTATGGGTGATGATATTTTATATTAAATATGACATCCAACATAAGTGGACTGCTCTGTGGATTGAGTTTGATTCTAAGAATGCTTTCATTTCTCTTAATGTGAGAACAATGAATGTCCCCTAGAAAATTCTACTACATTTAATTGACTGCATCAGATCTATCACAAAACATAATTTTATCATATGAAATTCATATAGGGAAGTCAATCAGGTGGTAGATGCCATGTCAAAGAGAGAAATCATGGAAGAAAGTATGATGTGGGCCTTTTGAGCCCCTGACTATTGTGCTTTATTGGTGCATAATGATATGTGAGGAGTGGTTCTATCTTGTGTTTGTAAACTCCCATGTAACGCCTAAACATGTATGGTTACATTTTCATTAATAATTTTTATGATTGGATTTGTATATATCTAGGATCTTCTTGGTATAATTTTTAATGAGATTGTAAAATATTATATATTATATTTTTTAGAAATCCCATACTATTTTTATTATTGAATAAAATATTGTAATTCATTATTAATGAAAACATTTAAGTATTATTAATTAAATTTTTATTATTAAGTAATCAGTCACTATCATTAATTATAAAATAATATTAATTGATACTTAATTATTAATATAGTAAATAAATCATTATAATTAATTATAAATAATTACATAATTCATATATATAATTATTAAATATGTATTTAATTTTATAAATATAGTTTAAACTGCAATATTTTATTTAATTATATTTAATTAAATTTTTAATTAACAATAATTACATTTTTATATTTTATTACATTATTGAATTTAGTTTCTTGAAACTAGGATTGCTCAAACCCACATCTTTTATGAATTAATTACATTATTAATCAATGAACTTATTAGTTTAATAAAAATATATTAATTAAATTATTACAATTAATTATAATTAATTATATTGTTAAATAATGATAATAACAGAAAACATTAAAGTAATTACTTTAATTATTGAGTTATTAAAAATAAAATAATGTTATTTTAATGTGTTAGAAAAGTGGCAACTTAATCCCAAATTGAAAATATGGAATGAGTGGAAAGGACCAATCCCTTATAAAATTGATACTTGAGTGGGGTTTGAAGGGTCAATTATTTTTAGAATACTTTAATGAAGGTTGTGTTGAATACAAAAACTATTTAATATAGTTTTAAATTTTTTTAATTGGTATATATATATATCAACAAAAAACCTTTAAAAAAAACAAGAGATGCTAGAGGGCACCATTATTGAATATTTTTCAAAGAGGATGTTTTCTCAAAAAGAACCTTTTTTGAATTAATTTTAAATAGGTCGTTTTTTGGGAAATAACCATATCTGAATCATTTTTAAAAAGGTATTTCTATGATAATTTCCACCATATTTCCTAAAAATACCATTTGTAAAATAATTTTTCCAAGACCCTATTTTCAAAAACATTTTTTATTTCTTTCTTAATTGAAAAATTACCCCATTTTGATCACTAATATCTCTTTCCATGGTCTAGCCGTGTTGGTTAGATCATCTTCATCTCCCCCTTCTCCCCTTCATTATCATATAGAAGCTACCCAATAAAACTACATTTTACAAAAAAACTCTATCTCACATTCCACTAAAAAAACCCATTGAATCTGTATATTCCCACATAATATCCTTAGAGAAACAAGATATATTATTATTATTTTTGGAGTCTTAATCATCCAATACTTTCATTAGAAATGGATCTCTAGTTGAAATATAGCTTATGTTCTCTCTAAAATTCTTTATTTTCTAGCCTCCATTACTAGTGGTGGTTCCTATTTCAATCCCACAATAGGTTAAGATGTTTTGAATGATGATAAGTTTCCAACATGTCCATGCCGACTAGTTTTCATAATGGAGAGTGATGGACAACAAGTTTGACCAACATTTAGTATATCAATAATTAATTAATTGAAAACTATAAAAAGTCTAATTTAGTGTCATCATCATCATCATTAAACATCATTGTTATCTACTAACACCATTTATATATTTTACTCAACTCAAACTCACATACAAAATATAGAGTAAGATATAAAATCATTTATTACTAATGAAAATCAAATATTAACATTCTAGTCTCATAAATCCACTATTAATTTAAAAACCAACAACACTTTCATTTAAAATTCACCATTAATTTCAATTATATCATCAATTTAATTCCTAAAATTCCTATGCCAGTTTGAATAATACTGAGTAGGGGGAGAATTAGTGGTTTATGTTTTATAAATTCTTTTGAATTAAACCTTTCTGTTTTATTAATGTTGAACCCTCTTATCATGAAATATCCTCACCTTGATTAAAGTAGTAAAAATAAAGAATGAATAGAATATAAGTATTTTAAAATGTTCATTATAAATATGATTGAAAAATAATTTCATAGTTTGGGGTGAGTTTAGAGATCTTGATTATTACTAATAAATTAAGGATATCTAGATAGGGGCTGTGTGTATGCTTGACTATTTCTAGGCTACCCATAACTGGTATAACGTAAAGGAAAAATATATCCTTAAAATTAAACAATAAAAAATATAATATAGGGATTTGTTTATGATAGTACCACCATACTTAAAATTATCTCCTCAATCATGGCTATGAATAAGATCCTTAGTGGAACTTAAAATTTTTCAACAACAATAAAAAAATCACATTCTAAAATGGATTTGACTGCTAGGATAATAATAATGAGAAGCGGAAGTTTGGCCTTCTTCCTCAATTCATCAGAATAATAGTATCATGCATGAGATAATTCATATATATGATGATCTTATTCCTTCTTAGTAGAATACAATTGGATAAATGACAGTATATTTATCTTTTATCGACTAAGTTAGAATTCTCAAATAGAGTGCATGTAATTTTCCTATATTTTGTCTCACATTAATATAGAATAGTATTAACACCTTATTTATTCATGAACATAATTCCCATATTCATTTCATAATTTTTTTATTCTCACAATTAATATGAATAATTTCTCCAAAAAATATATTTTTAAACTCCTTATTTATATATTAATCCAATGATCTTAGTCAATGACTCCATAAAAAATATCAGTGACTATCAAGATGAATAATTTTGAATATTTGAATTCAAAATATTTTTTATGTTTTGGTCACAATATTTATAATTTATATATTTTGGAATCTTATTTTGAATCATGGATATTGATTGATCCCATGATATTTTTTAAATAAGTGCATAGCAAATAATCGTCAAATTTTATTTAATTCTTCAAATAATCAATGATGCAAATGCAATGATTTTTTTTTAAAAAAATGATCCTTATATAGGCCTCACACTCATGTTCCTTCATTCATATAGAAATTATTAATTATGTGAGATCATACTTAAATGGGCTTACTACCTTATGGGATGATCATCCTTATCAGAAATAACTCATCCTTATGGAATGTCGAATCAAGGTTTTTTGTATGAGTATAATGATCCTTACATACAAAATACTTATAGATTCGTCATTTTGAAAATTATTCCTCACTTGAATTGAATTAAAATTATGAGAAGATCATCATTATTGGATTTACTAGAATCCATTCCTATAAAGGACCTCCCTAATAATGTATTTCCAATATTCTTTTAGGATTAATCGAGACCTCTTCATAGATCTTGATCACTTCTCAACCACCCAATATTATCAAAAATTACAATCAACCAATTCTTATTACTAATATCTATGAAATGATTGAAAAAAGACAACATCCTTCAACAATTAATTTGGTAACATCAATCTACCCATTTTTATTTCTTGTAAATATTCATCTAACTATTTCAGAAAATATCCTAAAAATTTGCTACTCATACAAGTGATAAAAGATCCCAACCCGTGTAATGTGAAAAAAATCTTGACACCACACCACTTGTTAGAGTAGTGTTTCTGAGATAGATATATCACATAAAGTTATTATATAATTGGTCTATATTATAAGGTTCTCAACCCTCAATTAGTCTACTCAACACTTCAAACAACCCCCTATTTAACAAAGGGAACAACTGTTGAATTAATTACAGATATGGATAGTAATGAAGATCTCCCAAGGAAAGTGTTTTTCACAAGCTTATCCCCCTTTCAATCAATTATCAAAGGCTCATTAGGCTTACTATTAAAAACAATTAATGGTGTGGGAGGGGATAAAAATTCATGTTTAGTTTCAATTACTCAAATATATCCATAGGGAATGCCTTTGTGAAAATAACACGAAACTAGTCATGATTACCAATAAATTCCATATTGGTGTATCCATTGGACACCTCTCATTAATGAAATAAAATAATATATATATATATTCTTAGATATTGAGTTTTTCATAGGAATATAAAATGTATAATAAAAATTTTATTTTCATATTTAATTATGAGATGTCCTCAAAATTTATTATCCAAATCATCTATATACTCCATCAAAATTATTTCAATGCAAGAAATAGTAAAAATAAAAAATTTAAAATCTATAGTACTCATTGTGATTGAGTTTTTTTATTATAATTCCAGCTCACAAAGTCATTTCCCAAAAGAAAAATTCCACCTGAAGTGGACCTTATATCAACACCATGATTTTTCTAGTGTACTTCTATAAATACTTACATATTCAACTGTTTTATATTCTTGTAGATAATTCCATAATTCAAATTCCCATTGAAATATCTAGTGATCCATCAAGTATCCATAATATGAGAATCGGGTGGGTATTTTTGATATCTAAAAAAAGAATCATAGAATATACAATAACTTCTCTAGAATTTATGTCATAATGTAGTATGGCAATTAGTTTTATAAATTCTATTTGTTTTACAATATCACCTTCATCGTCATTAAATAATTTCATCAACAATTGAATGGGTATAGAAACTGACTCTGATACCTCCATCTTAACATTATTCAATAATTCTATAGAATAATTCTCTAGGGATAAGAAAATAATTTCAACTTATAACACTTTTAAACCAAGGATGTATTTCAGCTGAACCATTACAAGAATTTCAAATTATTTATTTATTTATTTGGGAATTGTTAAGAAGAACTCTCTTGTCCTGCTATATAGTATTTAATATAAGGATATTTAGAACTATTTTAATCTATACTGTAACTTCTACAATTTATAAACTTTTGTTCCACTGTATTTAATAAAAAATCCATAATTATATTCAATATAATCCTCTTATTAAAGATCAACATTTAAGAAGGAATATTTTATATACATTTGATATATTTTATACTGTTTGTCAGAATACATAGTAAGGAATATCCTGATAGACTTAATCATAAAAACTATAGAAAAATTCTCATTTAAATCTCCCACTTCAACATGGGAGTTTTGTTTTCACACTAGTATTGTTTTCTTCCTAATAAAATTTTCTTAATTATTCATCTTGTTCATAAATACCCATTATTATTCAAATGAAATTATTATTTTTGGGTCTTTAAATAAGGTATCATATAACAGTAATTTTAATTTCATTCATCTACTCATCCATAGCCTCAATACACTCTTTATATTGAAAATTTCATCCATAGAATATGGATCAATTTAATAGATTGAATATGTTTAGTTTACAAAATTTAGCCTCCTTCTTAATATCAGTGGATTTGAATGATTTCCAAAAATATTCTTTATCATAGTATGTTTCTTCAACCTTTAGTACATTATTTTTTCATCTCGAATATCCTATTAATCATCAATATTTTAACATAAGAAAATCATTTTATCAAGATTCCTCCTATATATCTCATTCTTCATAATATATTTTTTTCATCTGTATGAGTAAAAACAATTTCATATGGAGCATTAAATTTATGATTATTTTCAATAATTTTCACATTGTAACATCCAATAACCCTTTAAATCTATTTTATCCCACATATATATACTTTCCCAGTTAATATATATTTTAAAAAGATAACCACCTTGACATTTTCATCAATATTACCTAATTTTAAATTTTTAATCTTTATATGATAGGGACTAAAAAAAATCTAAAGTTGTCAAAAATAAAATAAACTTTGGTACACATCACATAGGAAGTAATTTTATAATATAATATCACTATACATATAATCAAAATATGAAAAAATTAAATAGTTTATCAAAAAAAAAGTTAAGGGATCATATTTTATAAACACCGCTCTCCCCAGCACTACTAAGATCCTATAATTCATCTCAAAAAATTAATTTCATTGGGTTTTAGGGTGTATTATACTGGTTTTTTATCCCATGTTTTTAATATAGGATTAAAATTATATTATTTTGAACACATTCACATTGTTTGATATGATCTTCTTGATACATATATACAAATACTTCTCAAATGTTCTTATAATAGTTTAAAAACATTCATTTGGTCATATTTTTTTATCAAACACAAATTCATAATTATAGTGTAATAATATATAAATATTATGAAATAATGATAATTATGAGTGGTATTATTTCTCATGGGTCCTCAAAAATATGATTGTATCAACCTAAGAGGCGTTTACATCTAAATATCATCTTTTTTATGTCCCCTTTGAGTGATTTTCTATTTATACCATGTCTCATAATTTCCTTCTCTTTCAATATTTTGGTCATGAAAATACCTCAATAAATATCCCTTGGAAATTTGTATTAATCTTATATGAAAAATATAAACCGACCATCTATTCTAAAATTTATTACCATCCTTTGAAATGAATTTACATGAATTTTTTGAGTTTCCAATATAAAAAAATATTTCTTCTAGTCTTTTAACATGAAGTGATCAACATTCCGTATATTATTATTTTGATTAGACACATGTTTCACCTAAATAATACCTCATTCCGAACATTAAAAATCCGAAAACACTTAAAATTATTCTTGGGGCCATCAATAAATAAGACATCATTTGTTTAATTTTTTTGTGGCTAAATATCACATATTTCAATAACATTGATATTTATAGTTCATTAATTTAAAAAATTTAATACACCAAAATAATTTTATTATATTTTCTTTAGAATATTTGTATCTCAGATAATGTTTTAATGAAATACACTGGCAATGATCTATGGATTTCTTCCCTTACTTTCTTTTAGAGTCACCTCAACATTGAGTTTCTTCTCAGCCTTAGTTTTTATTGAGATTTATCTCTTTATGTATCCTATTTTTTATAAATTTTAATCATAGTCACAATATACTACGAAAAGTTTCCTCTTTCACACCTTTTACAAGTCTATTAAAGTTATTCAAACCTATTGTGGATATGCATCATATATGAGACTTCATTCTCTGTTTTCCATCTCATAGTTTTATCCAATATTTTTTCTAATTTGATCCACCAAAATTAATTCCTTTTTTAATTCCTTATAAGGGATATAATAAAATGAAAACATAGTCTTTATTACCATAAGAATGACAACACTAACAATTTCATACAAAACTATTTCTTCCAATTTTTTGTAATATTTCTTCGAAAATATGTTTCCTATGTTAATACAACTTCATCCATATTTTTCATAGGTATAGTATTTACTTATATATTTTATAAATTTCAAACATCCTTAACTATAATAGTAATATTCCATGGGGTTTTCTATTCCTAGTTTTCATGAATTGGAATTTAGAACTTACACTATTAGATTAAAAGAATTTAATATTTTCAGATATAGTAGGTGTATATTTTAACTAAGTTGATGTAAAATATTTCCCACAACCCTCTAGAAATAAAACACTCACATAATAATTGTCATCAAAGTCCATCCAAAAAATTCAAAGGGATTTATTTTCCATATGATAAATTGATTCAACCTAGTCAATTACTTCTTCTCGATCCGTCATTTTATTCTTAAATTCTTCTATAATTCTCACATGCTCAGCCACATTCACATTGGGAATCATGATGTTCTCAATGTGACAAATTTATATAATACAAATAAATTCTTTATCATTAGTTATCCTTATCACACATCTCTTAAATTTTTTTATATAGTTCATGATTTGTGTATTTCTTCTTAGAACTACTTCAGGTTCCAGTTTCAAAATGTGAAAGTCACAAATCATCCTTCTTCTTTACTACTTGATTTGTCTTATATTATCTCAATAGGAGCCATTAAATTTTCAACCTTTCTTTTACACTCATTTTTGTAAAGATTAACTGAAAAACAATAGTCATCTTCCTCTTAACTCAATAAAATTGTTTTATTTCTTCCCCATATTCTCTATCTCCATTCCTTTAATTTTATATATTTTTTAAAGTTCATTATTTTGACCTTATATGTGTTCTATCTCCATTATATTACTCATTATACTCTATAAAATTATTTATTAATGGATTATATGTAATATAATTTCATATTCTTCCACTTTTAATTATTTAAATGGATTATTTCCTTTATACTTTCCCTCACATAGTTTCTATTTTTATACAAAATCCATAAATTTCTTATAGTCATGATCACCTTTATAATCCTCCTCCAACACAATATAAGAAACAAAATTCTCCTCAATTATCATTAACTTATTCATTTCTTGGAATTCCAAATCTTCATTATCCTTATTTGTAAAAAATGGTTATTTTTTTATCTCATAATTAAGAAGAGTATATTTAAGTTCCTCAAAGGAAAGATCTTCCCTATAATCTATGGATAAAACCTTTGAATTGAATATTGCAAGAAAATTTAACATTTTTTTATCAAATTTAGAGAGTTTTAGATTGTAAAAAAACAAATAATATAACTCGAAAGTTTATTTAATCTTGTGAAACAGTTTTCCATGGTTTCATCATCAACCACCCATATTTCATTAATTTTTTCCATACAAATTTATATATTGGATTCATTGATCTTGATATCCCCCTGATATATATATATATATTAGTGTTTCCCATATTTTATTATTTCTTATCATTACGATAACATTTTTATAAACATTGTAAGTCATATAAGATATAATTTCATTATATTCATCCCATCTACCTCCAAATTCCTCTTTTTTGAAAAGGAAATTGGATCATTTATCTAAATAGGTGGAAAAAATAGTAACAAAATGAACGAACTCCCATAATAATTAATATAAATAGGAAAACATTTTTTATTCCACCCACGCAATAAAATTCCATAAAAACTAGGAACTCATATGTTGTTCACAAAACTAATATCCTCTTTAGTTATTTATATAAAGAACTGATCTCAAAGGGAACTTAGTTTCTTCAGACACAACATAAAATGACTAGGTTAGTTAGAATACCATTTAGAGCGGGGATAAACCAAGTGTATATGTTTAATATTTTTTTTATTTAAAAATTTTAGAAATTAATATTTTGATTATATTATTATAAAATATCCTCAACTCATATGCATTAGTAAAAATAGAGAGCTTCTAACAGACAAAGATTTTACAAGGTTCGACCTTAATATCAAATTCTAATCATTTCCTATTTTATAGAGAATTTTGAGACTAATTTTATCAATGATATAAATATGATTACAAGATTGGGGTATTATATATCCAAGAATATTTCTAGGCTACCTAATACTGGTATAATTTAAAAAAAACATACTTGAACATTCAAAGTCACAGAAAAAATGTAGTTTATAATTCATCTTGGTATAAAAAACATCTTATTATATACTCTATCTTATATGTGAATAATGTCCTCAATGGAAATTCATATGCTTTAACATCAATAATAAGAACCTCTTTTAGAAGATCATCTAATGCTAGAAAAAAATAAAATGATTGAAAATATGTTATATTTTCTCTTTATTTATTTAGAATAATTGCCTCATGAATTAGAGTATGAATTCAGGGTATGATAACCTTACTCTTCAGTAGAAAGAGCTATGATCAATGCTAATAGATTTAGTATGTGTTAGCCATAATAGAAGCCTTAGATGGATTTCAAGTTTTTCTCTATTATTTATTTCAATTTGATACAACAATGTATTTACACCTTCAAAATTTATGAAAACACTTTTTTTATTTGTTTATTTTTTTACTCTTACATTGAATTTGAATAATTTTTCCTAAATATATTTTTGGAAATTTTATTTTTTATCAAATGAGAAACAATTATCGATCAAAGAATAACTACAAATTGATAGAAACTATCATAAAGAATAATTTCAAATACTAAAATTCTAAATATTCATTTGTTTTGGTCATAATCCATATAATTTAAACATTCTTTAATCTCATCATGAATAATATATATTGAATGAGACTATTAGATCATTGAAATAACTCCATAATAAAGAATAGTAAAATTTTATTTATTTAATCTAAAAATTAATAATGTAAATACAAGGATTTTTCTATATATAATAAATTATCATAACATTGGGCTTATTCTTATTCCTTTTCATGATTATAGGAATTTATAATTATGTGGGATTCAATTTATGCAATCCACCCCCCCTTTGGGATGATCATCCTTATGGGAAATAGATCTTCTATACAAAATACATAATCATTCTTATATATAAGTATAAAATGATTTATACATCCATCTCTTAGTGTTTGAACTTGTGTATTAATAGATTAACAGTTGTGTCTTGAAAAATTAAAATTTCATCATAACAAATTTAAATCAAATTGTCAATGTAGTCATTTTTTATTTCATGTATCAATTTATTTAAATGATTAATACTTGTTTCAGAAAATTTTAAAGCATACATTTTTTTTAATCATAAATTCAAAAACAATTAGTACATATATAATGTATTTTTTATCTTTTATATTAATATTTTTAATTATGTTGAATTTATAATATTTTACTTAGTTTATTTAGTAAAAAATAGGCCAAACATTACAAGACTTAAATGGTCCTTCCCATAAACCAAACATGTGGGATTCAAGGCTCATCCCTATGGGAAAGAGGGACAAAGGAGCCTGCACGGTGGAAGGTATGAGGTCAGGTAGTGTACATGCTGGCAGGAGAGTGTCCCCGTAAGAGATCATGGGACAATGATGTGGGTGGACCCATACATGGAGGCATAGACTTTGAGGCATGGGGTAAATTTGGTTTAGGTGTCAATCAACCGCTACCATCATGAGGATATTACATCATCAATTATAATAAATTGAAGCACTCAACTAGTTTCATGTTTGATATGGGAAAACATCCAGGGTAGAAAATGATCATCTATATTAATGAGATATATATATTTCAAGGGAGGATATATGATATCTGGAAGAGTATTTCGATCAGTAAGCCTTATTTATTCTACCTCCAAGGACACTCAAGTGTTACTGTACACCATATTTTATACTGAAACTCTTATGAGATGAATCAATAAATTTAGAACATTCTGGGATCATTTTTGTGATTTTTAATGGTCTCAACATCATCCATGAATCTTTGTCTTTTATGCATGAAAAATTATGAAGACAATATTAAAAATGAGGATATTTGAGTTGCACAAGAGTTTATCACCAATATCTTTCCAAAAAAAATGATAGAAGAATCATATACCCTTACTGATTAAAGTTTAAAAATGGTAGATTAATTTATCATTTGACAGTAGATATTTTTTATATGACTTAAGTGAATCCAAGGAAGCACCATCTTATATATATATTGATAATGTTAGATCTTCAATGATATAATCACTTCCATGAAAGATGGTATCATCGATTTCCCTCTTCACAATTGTACCATGAAATACCGATGATATACAACCTCTTTATGGTAGTACCATGTTACACTAGAGGTAGATCATCTTCAAATAGTAGATCATACATAAATAGTAGATCATCATTGAAGGTAGATCATATGTTATTTTATATCAATGTTATGGCTGATTAATTTGGGGATAAATCATTTATGATGATAGATTTCCTCCATCCAATAATGGTAGCATGTTTGTGGTAGAACCCAATTTCTACTACCAGGTATTTTTATCTACTGTGAGTTAAAAATATTTTTCATTTTTTTATTTTAATTACTGAATGGGGAATAAAATTTTAATTACTATTTTAATTTTCAAAAAAAAAAACAATTGAATGTTTGATTAAATGTTTAGAGAAAACAATTCTATACAGATATACGCATGAAGTATAATCTTTACGATACTCTGTTTTTGGATTATTTTAATATTTTAATATATAAAAATATTGATTAGATATTTTAATTGTACTACTAATATGTATTATACATATTTATATTGAAGATATTATTTTGAATGTATTAAAATTCATTTCATAGAGGAAAAAAAGAGAGAAAATTCTTTGATATTGATCACCATATTTCAAATTATAAGTAATGATATTATTTCTTATTTTATTATTTTATAAATTTTGGAATGAATTGATTAGATTATTAGACCTTTCAAAAAGATCTTATACCTGATCATGAAATATTATTCAATTGAAATTACATCATCCTATGAATAAAATTCCTACCATTTATTCGATAATAATTGGAAATATATATTTTCGATGGATATATGATCAAGAAAAACTACAAATTTTGTCTCCTTGATGAGATCACTAAAAAGATTCATATGTTCCATAATATTCTACTGATGTGATCAAAGATCATCAAGATAATTTATTTTCATATTCTAATAATTTTTTGGTTTTCATTATTTATGGTTTTCATCATTTTCTTCATTATTAATTTTGTAATTGTATTAGTCAGTTGATGATTTTGCTAATAAGAATAAATAATAATATTGGTTATTCAAATACCCAAAAGGAATTTCTTAGGTTTTTAATCCTAAAGAATACTCAAGTCCAGACTAATTTGAGACTCATTTATGAAGTTTGGTTTGTGCCTCCGGGTAATGTAAAAGGTAGATTCTATAATAGGCTATTACACCTCTAATACTGAGTTCTTCTTAGTGGGTAATAATATTATTGCTGAGTAGAGAAGGCTTAAGGGTGGAATATAATCTTGGTGATCTAAACCAGTATAAAATTATTGTGTTCATTATTTTCATTTTCACTACACTTTATAACATGAAAACTCCACTCACTAAATAATCTTTAATAAATAAACTCTGATTGATTATTTTTTCTAAAATTTTAAATGATTATTCAACCCTCTTATTTATTTTACCCTTAATTTATATCCAAAATTTGGTATGGTATTTGATTAGTTTGAATTATTTTTTCTGTCAATCCTTCTATATATATCTCTATTGTTTATTTTTAACTTTCATTCTAACCTATTCATACTAGACCTAACATTCTATGGAGTAAATTCTAGTTCTATAACATAGAATGTGTTACTACCAATGATGGATGAATTCCAAAAACCCCCCAATTTTTCATATGGAAGTGACTATGGATACTAGAATGATAAAAAATCCTACCTATAATAGTTTTTTGAGTATCATTGGACTATCATGGATAATCCATTTGGGCTACCCAATATTGATACATATGCACCTATAGGTAGTGATAGAGGTAATTATGTTTTCAATTATAAAATTATGTATTTTTCATGATGTTATATGTATAAGTTTCTTCATTAATGTTTTATATTTTAATAATGCCCAAAACATATGGAGAATCCTATAAGTTACTCACTATGGGATATAAAAGAAGAACTGCATAAATCATGGAATGCACTGAGTAGAATATAAGGACATCAGGATGGGAGAAGAAGAGTCTTTGAACTAAATGTTCCATCAGTTTAAAAGTATAAAAAAATGTACGAGTTAGCTTGGTGAAATATTAGATAACCCAAAAAAATTTGAAAGTGTATGGAGATCTCTACCAAAACAATAGAATACACAAAATTGGTGATTTAAGAGAATAAGAATTTTAAAATGTATAACTTATATGAACTAATCAGATATTTACAACAATATGGTTTAGAGATGAAAAAAATTATTGATTAGTAGTCTATAATGAGAAAAGTTATATATTTTATGTCTAATATTAATAAAATATCAAATAAATTTGAATCTATGTTTTTGGATTGTGACAAAGAGATGGATCCCTTTACCATGAATTTTTTCAAGTTTATGAAAAATAATGGTGGTAGAAGGTAGTTCAAAAGGAAGATAAAAAAGGATTACAAGAAATATAATTCTAGTAATAATAGTGATGTCTTAGAATTAACTTGGTATGAGTGTAGGAAGAATTTTCTCATTATAATTGAATGCCCCAAAATCATATATTCAAAGAAATAAAAAGACACAATGATAAAAGAAACGAAAACTTTATTGGGATATTAGGACTTCTCAGACAATTCAGAATCAAGCAATGAATGTGAATGTGAATAGTAGATATGAACCTATGTCTAATGAGTTTATAGTGTGAGTAAATTGATTTTATTTTCAATAAATTAATTACACCATATAATGTTGATCATAATGGTAAATCAAAATATGAAAAAGAAACTTATTCTAATTCATGATCAAATTCTGATTCTGTTAACTTAAAAGTGAAAAAAACAACTTAATGAAAATGAATAATTATGTAATTAAGGAGTAAGGATAATTGAAAAAAAATCATAAAAATTAAAAATTATAAGTTTTTTAATGAAAAAGGGAAACTGAAAAGGGAATGTGAAAATTTTATTATCTATATTTCCTTCAATGAAGACTCTTAAATGATTTTGTTATTATAAGTTTTTAAAACTAAAATAGAAAAATTACCAACTTAAAAACATTATAGGATTAAATGGTAAAGATATATAATAAGGTTTAATTATATTTTTTTAAAATTTAAATAATGATGAGAATGAATGTAAGAAGATTATGTATAAAAAAATAAAGTATGAAATGCATATTTTTCCTATATTTTTAATGTTTTTATATATTTAGAGACCATTAAAAAGGATAATATGGATTTTAAAAAGGATTTTTTATCTCAAACTAAAATTTGTGTAAATTTTTTCAATTCAAATAACAATATGATAAAATGATTTCTATTATGAAAATAAATTATAATAATAATGGTTTTGGTTAGAATAGTTTATCACTATGGATAAAAAAGACTAATTTTTCCAGAAGATAAAAAAGAAGTATTTCCAATGTAACATGTTTTAAAATTATAATGAATGGGAATTATTCCAATGAATGGATACTAAAATTTATAAAATCATTTTTTTTATAAAAATTCATTTATTTTTTAGGATATGTTTTCTAAATAGCCAAAAAATACATGTTTTGAATCTATTTGGGTTCTAAAATATTCTATTAGTAATCTAGTAGGACCCAAGTTATCATGGATTTCCAAAAAATATAATTAATTGTTTAATTTTATTAAATCATCCTAAAATGTGAAAAAGACTCATGGAATTGGCTATTCCAGGCACATGATAGGTGATATTTAAAACTTTATATTTTATAATTCATGTGACAGAGGACTAATTACATTTGGAGGAAACTATAAAGGTGTGATTAAAAATGTTGGCGAGGTTTGTTTTTATAAAACTATTATTATTTTCAAATTAATATTTTTATATGATCTAAAAGATAATATAATAAGTATATCAAAACTTTTGTATGATAGATTAAATTTATTTTTTAAAAATTTTAAACTTATAGGTATTAATAATAAATATGTTTTATTAATTTCTAATAGGAAATTAAATGTTTATACTATTTATTTTTCTGATCTAATTAGACAAACAATTACATGTTTAAATCCTATAGAATTATAAGACATTCTATGGTAAAGGATATTGGGTCATGAAACACTAATAATTTCAATGAAATTTTCAAAACATAATCTAGTTCTACAACTACCAAAGTTACATACATGTAAGCACTTTATGTGTGATTATTATTCAAAGGGTAAGAAGCACAAATAATGATTTAAATCTATAAATGAAGTTAGTGCTTCTATATTCCTAGAACAATTACATCATTACTTATTTGGACCTATAAAACTTATAGTTTTTTTGTGGTTACTACTATTTTTTTGTAATAGTAGATGATTATAATAGTTTCATTTGAATTTATTTCTTATCAAATAAGAATGAAATATTATCTAAATTTCATACTTTCTATATTCTTGTTCAAAACATCAAATATTATTCAATCAAATCTATCTGAAGTTATAGAATAGTTTATTTTTTTAACTTATAATTTTTTAAATTTTGTGAATGTAATGGTTATTAGAACTATTTTTCTTCCCATAGGATAACACAACAAAATTGTGTAGTTGAAAGAAAAATATATCAATATAAGAAACAGATAGTTCAATGCTTATGGAATATAACATGACTAAATATTTTTGGGAAGAATATGTAAATAATATTTTCATTTATTATATAGATTCTCTTTTATACTATTTTTAAATAATACCCATTATGAATTATTTATTAGGTTTGAAACCATAATTTGATATTATAGGGTATTTAGATGAAAAGTAATTTTGTTAATTACAAAATAAAATTTATAAAAATGTAATTATAAAATTAATTAATGAATATTTTTATGATATTATAATACTAGTATGTCTTATTGAGGTTCCAATAAGAAAAATATTGTTTTTAAGATACTGTTTGTGTCATGTTTAATGAAAATATTTATAATAGGCATATTATAATCTAGAAATGGATAATTATTAATTCATGGAATTTAATTTTAGTGAAGATAATGATTAAGAAAATAAAAATACATCTTTTGAGACTATGCATATATCTTCTAAAACGGATCCTAAAGATTTTAAAACACTAAAATTTCACCCTGTTGAAAAAGTAATTGGAAATTTGGAATTTGGAAATAAAATTTTAAAATCTAGTTTACTTTAATGTGATAATTCTTCTTTTGTAGTTGATTTTTCTTCTATTAACATTGATGATACTTTAATTGATTAAAACTAGATTAATTTATTTTATGATGAATTATATAAATTCAAAATAAATGTAGTGTTGAATTTATTTTAATTATTGGAAGATAACCCAATAATAATAAGTAAATGATTTATTTATAATAAGATAGATGAATATGGAAACATAGAAAAAAATAAAGTAAAATTAGTTACTCAAGGTTATTCTCATGAAGAGGGAATTAACATTGAATATTATTTTTATCCCATTTATAATATTAATTTATTTATAATTTAACCATATTTTTCATACATTCAAAATAACTAATTACTTAAAATAGATGTAAAAATTGAATTTTACAATTGAATACTTTCTAAGAAGGTTTATGTTAGAAAACCCCATGGATTTGAAAATGCATTATTTTCAAATCATGTTTTTAAACATGCTAAAACATTATATGGTCTTAAAAAGGATCCTCAATCTTAGTAATAGAGATATACTCAGTTTCTATTTTAAAATGATTATGTTAATGTAATGGTTTATCGAACCTTATTTATAATAATAGTTTCAAAAAACTTTTTGATTATATAGATTTATTTTGATGATATAATATTTGGTTCAAAAAATGATTTATTGTGTAATATTTTTTTAAACTAATTGAAAGTGAATTTGATATGAGTTTATTTCAATAATTGAATATTTTAATTGGATTACAAATTAATCAAATAAAATATGGTATTCTATTAACTCAATCTATATATTCTAATGACCAAGTTAAAATTTTTATCCCTGAATAATAAAAAACTATAAAAACACCAATGAGTACTAATTACAAATTGGACATAGATTAATCTGGAAAGAGGCTTGATATTAAGCTGTATTGAGCTATGATAGGAAATTTTTTAATTAGGATAAATCTAGAATAGAAATTATATTTCTAGTCTATTTATGTGCTATATTTCAATACAACAGTAAATAATTTAATCTTCAATTAGTTAAGATATTAATTTGATATATTGAGTGAAATTTTGGTACTGGTTTAATTTATTCAAATAATAAATTTTTATTTATTATCTTACTATAAATATAACTTTATAGGTTTTAGGATTAACCATAAAAAAACATGTATGTGTCATTATTTTTTTTAAATGTAATCCCATTGAGTTATTGTAAACTACTTTTAGTTTCACTATCTATAGTTTAGGATGTGTATGCTGTTACTTCTAGTTGTATTTATTATAGTATTTGGATATAATAAAATTAATGCAGTTTTAATTTTAGTTTTCATAAAATTCTATTTTTTCTTTGATAAATATATTATAATTTAAATTCATAATAACCCTCTAAAAGCACTCTAGAAGAAACAAATAGATGCTAGATTACATTTTCAGAGAGATCACACAAATAAATGGGATATTATTTTAGAATGTGTTCCCACTGAAAAAACATGCTGAAATATACAATAAACTTTTATATTATATGAAATTTGGGAAAATGAAGTTTAAATAGCGAATTCAAGAAATAAATATTTATGTTTAATATAATTTCTACTTTTTTAAAATTTCACACTATTTTTATTATACACTTAAATGTAAAAAATAACTAAATTATAATTTTTATAAAAGGATTATAATTTTTTATTTATAAATAATTAATACTATTTATGATGGAGAATGATTTAATGATATAATTTTAAGGTACTTTTAGTGAAATTTAAAAAAGGGAAGAATGTTTTTGAAAGTTTAATAAATGTTCTTGTTTTGAAATTTAAAAAAATGGGGATATTGATAGTGATTTTACTTGACTATTAATACATTAATAGTCATGTTTTGATAAATTATAATTTTCTCACATTTAATTTAAATCAAATTTTCAATGTAATCATTTTTATTACATGTATTAATTTTTCAAATGTTGAATATGCCTTTGTAAAAAAATCTAAGCTTACAATTTTATTAATCCTAAATTAAAGAATTTTAGTATATGTATATAAATATTATATTTTGTTTAATTTTTTATCTTAATATTTTTAATTATGTTGAATTTATAATAATTTCCTTAGTTGATTTATTTAAAAATAGGCTAACCATTACAAGCCACACAAGGGCCCACCCATCAAACACTCATGAGGGACCCGAGGGTCAGTCTCATTTGAGAGTCATACCAAGTATAAGGCCCCAAACATAAACATTACACAATCTTGAGTAAAGTCAAGAATTCACACTGAATATCTTTTCAGTTTTAGTGTTTTTGATAATTAGGACATAACTCATACATAATAACTTAAAAATTACATGTAGACACTTCTACTGACTATCCATTTTTTTTTCATAAAACAAAAACTCTTTAAATATAAACATGGTATCATTTCATGTTTTAACGACATAACTATTACTTAATCCCATCCTTGAATCTATTCTTCTTTAAGTCATGTAAAAAACCTTTCAAAATGTGGGATAAACATAAAAATCTTAGTATGGGATACACAAAGAAGAAAAAATGGTAGTCTTGGGAAAACATGAAAACCATGAATACTTTATCATAAAGTAATACTTTTCACCTTTAAAAAGTAGCAAAAACACTTTGCTAAATATAAGCTCATTTCTTACCCTTTTTGTAACCAAACTATTACCATAAATCCCATTAATATCAACAAACAACATAAAAAGGTAACTTGGAACATGAGTATACTTAAATGAAATAAACATATGGTCCAATTATACACATATCACTAAATGGAATAGCCATATAGCTGACTTCCATAACCAATTAATTGGAGGTTATAACATAACCACCCGCCCATGGTTTATCATGGAACCACCCATCTTTGGTTTATCATGTAACCACCCTTCATTGGTTTATCACATAACCACCCGTCAAATGTCCAAGTACCAATATATAATCATAACACATAAAATATTGAAAATATCAACATTTCAATAATAAAATTTCATTTGTAATCACAAGAAATCACTTCAAGATATTGAAATATTCAATCCATTTTCAAAACAATTTTCAATACCAAAATACCCAAAAAAGGAAATAAGGGATTTATTTTTGTTTTAAAAACATTAAGGCTTATAAAGGAATCCAAATATCAAATAACAATTATAGCGGTGGAGAGGTCATTGTGGCCACTTACATTAAAAAATTAATATTTTTCCTTTATTAAAACACTTCGTAAAAAATATTCTTTTTGAATGAAATTAAAATTAAAAAGGGGTTGATTATACACTGTATAAAAGACGGTCATGTATAAACCAAAATATGCCTCAATGAAAGGAGATTGAGATGAAGTCCCTTAAAAAGATCGCATCATTATACAAAGGATAAATCAAGGACCTAATTATGTGTGAAAAATATAAATACACCCAATATAAGTGGATATTCAGTGTAAAACAATAATAGGTCATTCACACATATTCTTGAAAAAACAAAACCAATGACATTGATATTTAACTCAATGAATGAAGATTGAGTTAATATTTACCTTACAAAGTTTGTATAAATGACATAAGAATTTATCAATGGGGTGGTTATGTGTAGAAAAAGTATATCCACAAAAGGGAAGTGGAAATTACAACATAAATAAATAATCAATGATTCCACACATAATATTGGCATAATATAATCGACGAAGTTTGTGTAAAAACCAATGAGTGGAAAATGAGTTTATAAATTCCCTTATAAAGATCATTTTGCTAATAAACTAGATTGATTATTTATATTAACTATAAATACACATAAATCAATTATAAATACAATATATGATATCAAAACTCATTTCTCACATAGTCATAACACGAAATAATCAAGAAGTAGATGATTAACCAAAAGAATAAAAATTGAGTTAAGAAGTTCCCTTACCTTGAATCTTACTTGTCATGGTTATTATTTAATTTTGTGAATAATAAAAATAGGTTAATTTATACATTCTATAGAACTTTTTTAATTTTTATTATTAATTTTATATCACTTATTACTATGTTATAGAAATTAGTTAATTATTTGATTTCATATCAGACGTTTTGTCGATGTTCGGTACTTGAGTCAAAAATGAACTTGTTTTGATGAAAATTATCCTTATGGTCATAATTAAATTATCAACAGAATATTATTCATGATTTAAATATCATATATATACAGTATATATGTATTTATAATATTCCATAACATTTTTAGATAAGAAATGAAATGCACCATTCATGGAGACTGTAGGCCACACGTACACATTAATGTTACTTTCATTTCCTTGTCATATTAAAGGTATGAAAAATAAATGATACATAGGTATATTATAATTAAAGTATAATATATATGTTATATATGTTACATAAGTTCATTTACACCATCCTTTATACGTTTCATGTATGGAATGAATGAGTCATATCACTTTAAGGGGATGGTAGTCCACACTTCCTCAAATGAAATTATCATATTTATACATTATGGAAATCATAAAGGTATATTGTAAATAGAAATTAAAAAATCATAGATACAAAATAAATATAATATATATCATATATAATATAGTTCCATTAGAATGGACACCATGAGAGGTGGTAGGAGAAAATTGAACAGTCATCATTTAGTGAGGCAATAGTTTTCGTACAAAGAAACAATTTGTTCGTATCCATTGGATAGAGGTGTGTGTAAGTGTAGTTGGAAACATTATCATAATATAATACTACTATATTTAGTATATATTTTTTTATGTAATAATATAATAAGAATATAAAAGGGAGTGGAGAAGGAAAATAATGGAAATGATCTTGAGATAAGACGTTACCTCTAAATCAGGTAACTTTTTTTGATTTAAGCCAAAAGTCTTTCAAGAATTGCCTTTTTACCAAGGTAAGGCTTGTTTGAGGAAGTAAGAGATTTTGGGAGATTATTTTATTATAATTTGGATGATCCAAGGGGTGTGAGAGGTGTGATTAAATGGGTATAGTTTGTGGCCTTTTATAAGAGGGAGGCGGGTCACTTTAGGGATGTCTTGAAATATTATTTTATTATAAAATAATTTTAGAATTATAATAGTTAAAAAGTTATATATTTAGAGTATAATATGATAATGGGTATAAATACTCTCAAACAATAGGTTTTATATAATCTTAGGTCACACAACAAACCTTATCTTTTTATATTTAACCCATAGTTAAAAACATTAACTCTTATCATGTCTTCCAATACTTTTCATAATATATGGTTACTATAGTTACTATAAAATTCCAAGAGAACCAAAAATGGATCATTAATGATATTTGTAACATTATATAAGTCATATTTTTGAATATTAGATTTCTGGGACTATTATATCATTTAATAGAATAGTATTTGTTTTAAAAACTAATTTATGTCAATTTTGACACTATTTAGTAATTGATTTTTTTTGAAGTCATAAGAACTTTATTACATAGAACTAATGGAATTAACTCAAATATAATATGTCAATATCATCCAAAAAATTAGTGGATTGCATCAAAATGTTCAAATTATCTTTATTTTAATCTTTATATTATCATTTATTTGAATCTTTCATTAATAAGGTAATCACTCCATCATCATTGTGTCATAAATAAATTTATTTAATAAAATAACATGATATAAGAAATATTTTTAGATTTATAATGAATATTTATATTCATATAGATCAGTTACTTAACCCCACCTTAAATTTTTTTTAGTAAAATATACTTGTTTATGTTAAATTTCTCTTTACTTTGAACTAATTTTTATAACATGTCATTATCACACCCATGTAGCTCCATGGGGTCCCAAAATTAACCCAAGAATGCCCATGGGCAGAAATATCTCATTAAATAGGATTGGGACATGTTTTAGGGTAGTTTAATATTATTATAATATTATTTTCTACCCTTATTTACCATATTTACCCTTTAACAAAGGTAAATAAAAATAATTACTGAAGTTATTATTCATAATGTCCAAAAATAAAAGGTACCTATTTAAAAATTTTGGACCTTATGATTCTGAATATGGAATCAATTTTTCAAATTCAAAACAAATAATTTGCGTTAATTAATTTAAAATTAATTCTCGTTGTCAAAACCGGAAAGCAACTTTTTAAGAAGTAAAAACTATCAAAAAATTGACATGAATTGATGTCCAATTTAAATGTGAAATTACTTCTAATTAACATAATTGAATTAAATGATAAAAAACACAATCTAATTACACATTAAAACCAGGTAAAATTACAATCTAACTATATGAATAAATTATATGAAAATGCAGTTTTGAATTAAAATTCTTTATTTTTCACTATTTATAAAAAATGAACATTATCAGAAAATTATCGAAAATTTATCCAAATTAAATTTTGATTCTATGATTTTATAAAATAATTTTATTTTTTCAAACATAACATATAAAGTGAATAAAAATATATTTAAAAAGTGTTTTACTTCAAAAGGTGGTAAAATGACCTTTTTAAAATATGAGTATTTTATGCTTAAATTTGGATTATTTCTCATTTTAAGCCTCTAAAATTTATTAGATAATTGTAAAGACATTTAACAAACCTGTGTAATAATATTGTTGTTATTTTGGTTCATTCCCACTTATACAATGGTTAGGCATTAACTTACATTTAAAATAATAAAAATATTAAATTATTTTTTGGTATAACTCAAAGTTTTGGGCAATATAAGATTTCAGAGAAACCCATTGTTGCGTGTCGAGTATGCTATTGGCCAAAGAATCCCCTTTAAAATAAAATTAATATCTTATTCATAAAAATTAATAGATAAGAAAATGTATTATTCTATAAATACCTTGGTCATTACATCATTCCCCGCTTTTGGAAACTACATCCTCGTAATTTTAAAATTAGGCTGAGAAACATCATTGAAAATTCCACAATGGAAAAAGAGTCAATAAAATTTTCACTTTAAAAGAAATATAGATAAGTACAAAGGTCACCTGAGATAACACATACTAGTATTCCATGTTTTAAAACATGGATATGGAAGAAAAACTAACCATCGTCTTCTGATGGAGAGTGATAGAAAACATGATCAGGAGAAAGTTAACAATCTAAAAACTATAAACATGTGATGGGTTAAATGGTCTTTGATTTCTAGTAGGAAGTGTAAATAGAAAAAAAATTTAATGTCATTTTCATTAAGTTGAGGAATTTATTTATGAACATGACTAAGAACATAAGGAAACATACTTACTTGTCATGTTGAGTTTTTTCTTTAATAAATTTCTACCACATACTCATATTTTTCTCCAAACAATGAGTATTCAAGATGAATTGGTCACACCCTAAGCACTAGAATCAACTTCTAGAGAATCACATACTCAAAAAAAGATGAACTATATATTTCCCCTGTCTTTAGAAATTAACCACAATCGAAATGGTTAGTAAATACCAGATAATCCCCCGAAAATAATAATCCATTATAAAAATTAATACTACTATTAATCTAAAAAAATACCCAAAGTTAAAAAAAGACCATTCAATAAGAAATTGTTTATAAAATTCTTCAAAATAATCCAAACTATGGTTGAAATCTATAATTCTGCACAATTTTATCACATATTCTTCCACAATAAATCTTAATATTTATCTCCAAATAACATTGACTACTCATAAAGTATCATACTTAGAAGTAATTAATCTAATCAGATATTCTCCATGATAGGTTAATTATTTCTATAAATAACCCAAATATCCATATGTCCACAATAAAAACATATATTTTTCCAAAATAAAATTAAACCATTACTCCTCAAATAAAATCCCATAGTATTTGATTTTCATTTGGTATATAGTGTTACCAAAAGAGAGAATATCTTTCAAAATAACATTTATAACTTAATTATTGTGACACCCCGGATCTGGGTTCCACCCAAATGTTCCCTAATCCCTGACGGTCACATAAACTCAAGAGCATTTCCCCAAACACAAGAGGTTTCCTAGTAGAAATGAGGTCCAAGGTGTGATAATGGAGAAACTATTCTATCATTGGAAGAGTATGCACAATAGAAAAAAAATTAAACAATAGTGTAAGTAGTAATATGATACAACATAAGTAAAAAATGGAAGAATAATAGTAATAAAACAACTAGATAATATATATAAATGATTTATATCACATGTATCTAGGAAAGCAGCCAAACAAGTCACAATGATGGAAGTACAATACAGAAACCAAAGTACAGAAAAAAAGTAAACTCCAACAGCATAGCAAGCCTCAGCTTGGTCCCATGCTCTCTAGCTCTAACAGAAATAAAGTACCTGATGAAGAACAGTGCTTTCCCTTATCTACACTTACAATTATATAATCTGTTTGGGTCCAAAAGCATGACCCAAATAGGGTGTGAGATTAATCCTAGTAGGCAAGAACCAAAACATATGTTCCAAACTATTAGTGATTATATATAGTAGGTAATTAGAAACAAAATGAAGCAATAAACTAGGAATTACTAAAAAGTAAACAATACTATAGTTTTCAATTACATTCATTTACATTTATTATTCATCCTTTGAATCATGTAATCGCAGGATCTAGCCTAAGTTCTATATCCCCCTGTATAATAGTAACAAAATAGATGTGTCTGAAGACCATCTGAACAAACAAGTAAGACCGAGTCCAAGCTTGTGCATTGGCTTGGCAGACTCGTCACAATCATTCAATCATTTATAAAAAACCCTATGGGAAATCTCTCGTGGTCTAACCCCTTTGGTTTAACATAGCACCAGACCTTTATAAATGATCACCTAGCCTCCTAGGTAGCTCTCACGGTTAATTCCCCTAGGTCAAAATGGAATCAATAACTTATAAACAACCTCCTGGGCAGCTCTCACAGTCAATACCCAATGGGTCAACATAGAATATACAATCATAAACAACTCCCTGGGTAGCTCTCATGATCAATACCCCTAGGTCAATATCTACAACAAGGCTCTAATGATCTTGTGTAAATAAACATGGAAACCCCCACAACTTTCCTTATCCAATGCTCTCATGGTCCATTGGAAAAACAGTGCACATATCATATCAAATAAATACATGTAATCTATAACTATGTTTTGTAGTTCCCAAGAACATGTGTTCTAGTTAGGAATAAATGCTTCTAGGTGGTTTCCATTAGATTTATTTATGGAACTTAAAACATCCAAGAGTTATTTATCCAAAAGGGACCTGCTTTCCAAAGTTAGGCATTCATTGAGTTTAAACTTACGATACTTAAGAACATGCATTGGTCGAGAGGATGGGAGGTTAGACTCATCACACCCTTTTGGGGGAAATTATTGTATAATCATGGACTCTCTTATAGATTTGAGATATTTTCATAAATCCTTATTAATTCAGCAAGTATAACATTGGTTTCACATGGAATTTACAATCAATTATTAGCATGTTTGAAATTTAGAATCATCCATATGTATTTTAGGTTCTTCATTAATGGAGACATCAATATGTAATCGAGGTTCTCCATCAATGGTATCCTATCATATAATACTTAGATATTCGTTTAAACATTGTTATGATTTTAAGCCACTCAGCGGGGTACTCTGGAATTTATTTTCATCCAGGGAGAAAATATTTTATTTTGATGTTGGGATTATACCCATAAATGGGATACCTACATATCCTTGTGAAAGGAATCAGAGCCCCCATAGTTCGGTGCTTCTTAATGGGACACATCATACCTTTTAAGGTCATGTGATAAGGACCTAGCTGTGCAGTTTAATGTCATGTGGTAAGGAAATATAAGTGAAAGGTGATTAGTCAATGTTTGGTGTGGGAATTATGCCTAAAAAACCCAAGGAAATTGGAAAGAATATGGGTTTCCAAGTAAGATTAGACCTTGTTGGGAATAGGGCCTAGGAATAAAAAGGTTGATTTTAAGTGTTGGGTTTGAATATCAAATCAGATTCCTATGCATCCCATTTGGATAGGAATTAAGGACCACATATTTTGATGAGTCTTACAGGAGAGTATAGTCCTTTGAGAGAAATGAGTTTGAGCTTACTTTCTAAAAAGGATGCCTTTGGTGATTTAATGATTTAATTCAAGGCTTACTTCTAAGGAGGATTCCCATTTATGGATGAAATTAGATAGATCTAGAGCATTAGTAAGGATTCCTACGTATCCCAATTATGGTGGGAATTAGATTTCTTGTAGTTCATTCAAATGAGATGTTTGTGCAAATTTTGTGACCGTCACGAATCTCTAAACCCATGTGATTCATGCTTGGTGTGAGAAAGAAGAGGATGTGAAAGATTCAAAAAACTCACCCACAATTTTCCTCCTCCGCTTGAGGAAGAGAACACGTCTACGACACCAACAATGGAAGAGACCGAGACGATCAGGGGAGAGGGTGAGGCGATGATCCTTCCCTCTATTCTATTTACAATGGACAAGGGTCCAATTTAAGGAAGGAGTGAAGGTGAAAGAAGTAGAGAGGAGAAAGACTACAACCTTCTACTTGAAAGGATATGGGATTACAGTAGGATGGCTGCCCTAAAATTGGTCCGGGTAAGGGAGGAAGAATTCTCATTTTCTTGAATGGAAAAGCAAGTGTGAACCATAACTTCCCTACTAGAGACCTAAGGTTCTGGGTTTTAGAGACGAAAAGGGGACAATAGAACCCAAACCCTAATCCTCCAAGCTGGGAACTTCCCAACACTATTCTTGGGAGAAAGGTCCATTTTACTATGGATATACAAACCCACATAAACTCCATGAATCCTAACCCCATTGTGAGTCAATTGTGGGAAAACTCTGACTGTGGATATACAAACCCAAATAGGAAACATGCTGATGTGACTTTCCCAAAGGTTTGATATCTTAGGAGGTTTTGGTGGAGGTTTCAACATAATCCCTTTCATACAAGGGAGAAAATAAAGAATAATCCTTTCCATGAATGGATTTAAAGAAGCCTTAAAGGCTTGTATACTGAAGGAAGTAGGTGAATCAAATAAGGGTGACCAAATAAGTATCTGGTGTGCAATTATGGGCACACAGGTAGGCTTGGGAGACCAGATGTTCACTTAAGTGATGAAAAAACTAGATGTTAATACTTGGGCTAGACTTGAATCAATGCTTCAGGAGTATTCAAAGGTATTCCCAGAAGTAGGGCACTCAAGTTCCTTTGAGAGGAATAGGAGGCGTGCAAGTGTTTCTGATCGAGGGAGGTTAGGCACTTTAGGCCTTAAAGTATTATGGATTATAAACACTAAAAGTACTTAAATCATATAATCCTCCTTCAAGTCCTTCGATCTAGGTGTTAAAGAACTACCATGAATGTTTTGGAAGACTTGAGAGAAGCACTTGGGTGACCAGAGCATCAATTAGGCTTCATGGAAATTTTTCCATACAAATGAAAGCCCCAAGGGTCTATTTATAGGAAAACACTAGACCATGGGAGAAAGATATTTGGGCGTGAAACTGGCTTGCATGCCAAAATGTTGGCACGCAAGTACCTTGCGCGTCGACTATGTTTTGGATAAACTGGGGCACCACTTTGAGGACTTAGCTAAAAAAATTACTTCATTCCGCTCCAACATGGTTGTACATAGGTGTTTCCACATAGGTACCTTGGGCGTCGCTTTGGGGACTTATCCAAATTTATTTCTCCATACTGTGGGGGCTGCGCCCTCGCACCCCCTGTTGGGATCGATGTTGGGCTATAGTCCCGACTCTTCATGCCGATGCCTTTGCTACCAGCACAGACCTCCGATAAAAAATGTAAAGTTGCACCACAAACTTCTCAATCCCAATTGAGGCCATTTTGAGTTGCGTCACATGGAAATACATTTTCAATTTTTGGATAAATTCATGGAACACATTTCATGGTGTCTACAAAATCCCCCCTTAGAATTTGATTCATTTGGAATGAAAATAATATTGTTCTAAGGTAAAATTAGGCCACTTTGATGAATTCCAACATCATTTGGTTTGATTTAGAGTTACGTCAAGTTTGTAAGGATGCTCTAATTTTTTCCTAATCCACAGGGCCTAGTAAGAATAGTTTTATTTTTACAAGGGTTATATAAAAACCCCACAAACATTGAATATTTTAGTTTTTTATTACTAAATATTGCCTAAACTATACAAAAATGTAAGTCTAGTGAGATGAGACTCGACTTTTTTCCCGAGTGCCCATTGTGGGTTTTCATTCGAGTGAGCACAATATCTCTTGGTTATTGGCAGTTTATAGTCATGCATGTTGGACTAAAAAATATAGTGTTTAAGGTCGAATAGCTTTGACCATAAATATTGAAATTAGATCCCAAACAAGGCTCAATGGCTAGGAATTGCTTTAATATTCTTTAAATACTTTCAAGGGGAATCTTGATTCATGATATTTATGGTCACCAAATCTAAAAATTTTATAAACATAAAGAGGCTCTATTCCAAGAATGAGTTTACCATTATTTGACGAACCCGTTATGGGGGCTGTATTATGCAAGGCCAACTAGGACATATGCTGCATAGCCAAATAGTGGCATTTTTGACTGATAGGCCTGTAATGTAAGACAATTTTATGCAAGGCCACCTAGGGCACATACTACATAGTCAAGAAAAATAAATCTCAAGAATTTAACATTTTATTATTGATAAACAAGGTAAAATAAGATTTGGGTGACTCAAGACCACAGTGGGTGGTTATTCCGTGGAAAGTGATTTTAGGAATAAAGGGTTATCTATGAAGACATATATCATGAATAGGAAAACCACTTATACACCAACTTGGTGTATGAGTAATGGTTAAAAATTTGTCATAAAGGGAGATTTATGACATCATGCTATGCAGTTTTCATGTCATGCAGTGAGGAAATTGTGTTGTTCAGTTTTAATTCATGCAATGAAGACATTGGGTGGATTTAATTTAAGGTCTTTATATTTGAAAAAAGGTTTGGGACACTCCAATTTCTTGATAATTTGTTTGGAAACATACTACTGTGTTCAAGTATGGAAGGGACGAATTTTAAATTGTGATTTTAGAATTTCTCGATCCAAAGAATGATATGGGAAAAGGGCTAAAAATCAATAGAGGAAGTCTTTCCTAAGAACGAAGTTACCATTATTTGACGAACCCATTACGGGGCTTGTATTATGCAGGGATAGCTAGGGTATATACTGCATATCCAAATAGTGGCTTCTTTTGACTAACATGCCTATTATGTAGGCAACTTATGCAAGACCACCCAGGGGCATGTACTGCATAGTCCGGAAAACGAGTTATAAAAAATTTGACATTCTATTGCTAAAATATGAATAAAGTTTATAGAGATTCATATTTTCACATCACAGAGTTTGGTTTATGGAGAAAAGATACCTAAATTCTGAAAGAGTATTTCTAATCATGATTTCCAAAGAACTGGAGGAATTAGATTTCTTTGAATGTATGACCTTAATTTAAGAAGTATGGTGTCTATAGTTTTAGGTCATATGACTCAGACCAAAATGAAAATAATAGATGATATGTGGTCAAATGATCCAGGGTTATTTCATATTGATTTGAACACATGGAGAGGGAAATATGTAAACCATGGTCCTAAAGACTTTTAGATTGAGATAAATGAAATGGGATAAATATACATGGATGACTTCTTTAAGATACAAATTCTTGTATATGGTCATCATGGTTTTAAGGGGACATAATATGCTTGTACCAAGAAAGAAGCTACCATTTTTTGATGAACCTGTTATAGGGGTTGTATTATTCAAGGCCAACTAGGTCACATGTTTTATATCCAAACAATGGAATCTTTTGACTGGAAGGCCCGTTATGTAGGAAACTTATGCAAGGCCACCTTGGGGAACATTCGACATAGTCAGGAAAAAGAGTTCTCAAATATCAGAGACTATGTCACAAAAAAATGCAAGAAAGATTATGAAGATCTGAAAACATTCAATATTAAGAGTTTAAAATATTAAGTGTTTAATGCTCAATGCATAAGAGAAATATTTTAATCAATATTTTCCATGAGTTTGGATTCCCTTACATAGATCTGACTCATTTGTAAAATGGGGACATTCTTGTTTTCTTAGTGGGAACTCTAAGGAGAGAACCCAAAATGAAGAATCCCACATAGATTTCTCATTATATGTGGAAGAGAGAAAAAATTTATCCAATGGCTAGGACTAGGAGTTGAAGCCTATCTTTCACTACGTATCTCATATGGATGAGAATCAAGCAATACAGAGTTCTTTAAACATTCCCTATGCAGTTTTGATTCATACATAAGGAATAAAGGGTTTTTTTTATCATGGATGAGCCCAAAATTGGAGATCTCAACATCTCTACATATCCCATTAAAATGATAATCAAGCCAAACGTAGTTCTTAACACAATCATTCCCCACACCAATTGAGTTTGATGTGGGATATGAGAAATTTTAACATATTCTGGAAGAATGATTAGACTTAGACACAAAATGGTATGAATATGAAAACATGTATCTTTAAAGAGCACTCTTTATAGATATAGTTCATATATAGAAGGATAAAATAAAAATAAAATTTGTTGTGGTTGTGGCTAGGCCCAATAATAGAGATCGATGCGTCTCTACGCATCTCATTGAAAATTAAAATTAATCCATACGTAGTTCTTGAAATGAGTCCCCTAAGTAGATTTGATTCAAACATAGGGGTAAATGGAACTCATATGACACTAAGGAGTAGTAATAATGTCAATTATGCTTGCATATATAATCTCTTAATGCTAAATAGAGAACAAATTAATCATATAGTTTAATGTCATGTAACGAGGATGAATGATGTCATGCAGTTTAACATCATGCGACAAGGACAAAGATGATATACATTTTATCCTCATGCAGCATGGATTCTTATGGATGTTATACAATTTAATGTCTTGTAACTAGGACTTTTTGTTGTGCAGTTTAGAGTCATGAAATGAGGAAATGGTACTAATGTGTATTTACAAAAAGTACTTCTTCAACAATATCACATTGGTTGGAGTTGTAATAAGCTATCCATCCATTGAGATTAGGGAATAAGATCCATTTGAGTAAACCTTATGTATGTAATAAGGTCCTTCCCACTTTGTCTCAAGCTTTGGAGGCTTCTTTCCAGGTATCATTGGAGTCCTGAGGACCAATACCAATTCTCCATGAATAAATTATCAGAGGTGAAATTTCTTGTTAAAAGCTTATGCTATTTTGCTATGATAGACTTCTAAATTATGCAAAGTGTACAATATATTTTCGTCTAATCATTCATACTCATCAAATCGTTTCTGAGACTTTTTTATTTGTAGATAACTAATCAAAAATTATAACTCAGAGTGAAGGAAATTTAATTTAAATTGGAAAAAATTCTTCTGTGCCCACACTAATGAGTATGGAGTTTCCTGAGTGGAAGTACGGGTAGTAGTCCAATAAGCCCATAAAGTGTGAAAAATTCTATCAGGCCAAGATTTATTATCTTTATCTACCATCTTTTAGAGTATATTTGATAGGGCCTAATTGAAATCCTCTATCTGTTCATTGGCCACTGCATGATAGCAAGATGAATGATTGGATTTGATATGGTTCTTCTGATATAACTTCTTCACCTCAAGAGAACAAAAATTGGTTTCATTTTCTATCAATATAGTACGAGGGACACCAAATCTAGTGATGATATTAGCTTTGAGAAAACTAACAATGCTTTTGGATATGACTTCTTTGAGAGATATTACATTATCCCATTTGGAGAAGAAATCAATAGCAGTAAGAATATACTTGAACTTCTTATCCATATCTATAGGATTAGGTCTTACTACATCCATTCCCCATGTGGAAAATGTACAATAATATTTAGTTGTATGTAGAAACTCCAGGGGCTGATGAATGAAGTTGGAATGCACCGGGTAGGTATAACATTTCTTGGTGAAATCTGTGCAATCCTACATCATTGAAGGCCATAAGTATTCAAGCCTTTTTATTTGATTAGAAAGCCTATGCTCAGACTGGTGAGAACCACAGGCTCCTGCATGAACTTCTTTCATAACAGCTGCAGTTTCTTCTCCGTCAATACAACTGAAAAGGATTCCATCAAATCATCATTTGTAGATGATCTTTTGGTGATTTGGACCATCATAAAGAGTAAAATTATCCACTCATTGTCAGATATATTATTTTTCATCTCTATTTGGTGGAAGTACTCAATTTTATAGGTATTCCATGATGGGTGTCATCCATCTCATGGTATAACCATATGGATCAGAAATAGGACCAATTTCACTAATTTCCTCTATTCTAGTTTGAACGAAATGTGAAACCATATGACTATGGGCAATACTAATGATTGTTTCATCCTAGTTTGGATCTTCTAGGGTTGTTGCTACATTATCCAATGCATCATCTTGGGAATTTTGTGATTATGGGACATAAAATAATGTTGTCTCTGAGGGAAATTCATCCATTAACCCTCTTATGTAATCACACAAAGGGATTAACTCTTCTTTAATGATATAATAACCCCCTTTGATTAGATTGATTACCACATCTGAATCACCTTTCACTTTTAGGTGGTTCACTTGTACCTAGAGAGCCAATTTTAGGCCTGGAATGAGAGTTAGATATTCTACCTCATTATTGTTACCACCTTCTGATAATAGGAAGGAATAAGGCAATACTGCCTTTTTTGGGGATATAAGTACAATTCCTAACACAAATTTATTAATTTTATGGTTTTCCATTCTCTTCCCCATTGGGCTTCTAGAAGCACCATCAAAGTAAATTTCCCATGTTTGGGTATTATATTGAATAGAGAAGATCTCTTCATCAAGAAGTTCAGTATTCAACGATGTATCTTATACAAATGGATTATTAGTGAGGAAATCTTCCAAGGCAACACTTCTTGATACTTGAATATTGAGTATCTATTTCAAGCATAGTTTGATAGAGATATTAAAGGCTATTTTCATTCCTATCATTATTCTTTTAGGAAAGGAAGGCACCTAGTGATCTCTCTAAAGATGTCACATAGAGAATTAGTGGAATTCCATCAACATGTGACATTAATACTAGTGGACTCAAAATATATTTCTTGAGGGTATCAAATGAATCTTGGCAGTCTCCGGTCCATTAATAGGTGACTCCCTTCTTCATTAATCAGGTGAATGGTAAACACTTTCCTTCCAAATTGGTGATAAAGCACCAAATATAGGCCAAGTGTTCTTGAAGTCCTCTTAATTCTTTGAAATTTATAGGAGGTGACATGCCAAGGATTTTTTTGTCTTCTCATGATCAACTTTGATGCCATGATTGCATACAACGAAGACGAGTAATTTTTCTAAGGTTACCTAGAAAGAACATTTCAAGGGATTCATTTTCAAATTATGTTGCCGAATTTTATTGAATATGGTGTCCATATCATTCAGGTGAAAGGAACGTTGTCTGGATTTAACCACAAGATCGTCCCCATAACATTTGACAAACATTTCTAAGAAGGGTTTTAAGATATGGTGCATGACACATTGATACGTTTCACCTGCATTCTTTAAGCCAAATGGCATTACCCAATTGAAAAACACACATTGAGGAGATCAAAATGATATAGATTCTTCATCTGCTGGGGGCATTCAGATTTTATTGTACCTAGAGTATCCATCCATGAAGAAAAGAGCTTCATAGCTAGATATTGCATAAATTAAAAGTTCTGTTATCGGAACATGAAAGTCATTTTTGGGACAATTCCGGTTAAGATATCTGAAACCAATGAAAACTCTAATTTTACCACTCTTTTTTTTCACTGGGACAATGTTGGATAGACATTTGGTATATTTAACCTCCCTAAAAAATTTAGCCTTAATAATCTTGTAAACATCAGCTTCTATTTTAGAGGCATGAGTTGGGTGTTTTCTTCTTGCTTCCTACTTGAATCCTCGATGCTCTTATGGAAAACCCAAATGTTGAGTGGATACATCAGGATTATTTCCTGGCATTGATGTATAGTTCAAATAAAATATATCTCTATGTTGCTTTATAAATGAACTATACATCTGTTTCTCTTCATAATTCTTGACCTCAGTAATTAAAGTGGGGAGTGGATCTTCTTTTGTACCCATATTTATTTCTTTGAGCTCATCCACAGTGGTGGAGACACCTTCCTCAAATGTTGGAGGAGTGTCCTTGAGATCTTCTTCTTCTTTCTTATGTTTCACTTCTTCTATATCTACTTACATAGTATTTGATGATGAAAAATTTTTAGAGCTAGGGGATGTGTCATTATTCGAACATCCTGAAGAAGAGGAAACCATTTTTGACCCTACTAATGATTAAGGGTATTAATGGTGTATTGAAGAGGAGATGATGGGTTGGAAATCAAAATATTTATCTTCTTCTAGTATTTTGAAGACATATCCCGATTGATGAAGCAGAGACTTGTTGAAGTTCGATGGATGAAATAAAGACATATCCATTTAAGCTTTTACCACTTCTTAGTGAATCAACAATTTATCCCATGGTGTTAGGATCGATTACTGTAATTAACATTATGGAAGTCACTAGATGAGTGCTCAGATTTGGGTATATCTTTTTAATTTTATTGATGAGAAACACATAATTTATACTCAAATGTTTTAATGGATTAGCTGGGATCTTTTCTAGGCCTTTCAGAGCATTGATTCCTGTTATCTCTTTTTTTTTCACGAACCTCGTTCCTTTCATGTGATAGAATTCTGCCTCAATATACTTAGATTCACACGTTTTGAATGAATCATTGTCTCCATAAAATGTCCCAATTTGACCATTGAAGTATCTTTTTATACATTTGTCATATTATGAAGGAATGGCCACATATTGATGTAGCTAAGGCCTTCAAAGTAGAATGTTGATAGACAACCATGAAATCTAAATTAGACACAAGATCCCCAAATAGAGTTCTGAGTGTAATCTATCTTAATAGTTATTTTTCATTCTTTTCATAACATTGCAACGTCAAAGTGGAATGAGATAAGTCCGAAGTCCCAATTGAAAAAGTGTACAAATAAGAATAAGGTTAACTCCTAAGCTATTATCAATGAAGGCTTGTTAGATTTCTATATCATTAACCATACCAGATAGATATAAGGGCCTAATATGTCCATGCACAATATCATATTAATCTTCATCCAAAAAATATATAATTGCATGGAATTATACAGGATCATTCTCTATACAGTAAACCTCAGCAGCAACAACCTCATTTTTAAACTCTTCAGGACTTCACAAAGCCTTAATATGTGCTTCTAGAAGATATTTTGATAGATTCAAGGAATCCAAGATTGAAAATGTGGTAGGTACTTGGGATAAATATTTCAAAACATTGTACTTTTATTCCAAAGGACTTCATTTCCTAGCATAGAGATGTTTTTTGTAGGTGTCTTGGATGTTGATGCTCCTAATGTAGATGCACCCTGCATGGGGGAAGAAGCTGGAAATAGTTCTGTTTTTGGTAGATTAGAATGACTAGGTCTATCTACTTTCTAATATATTGATGGTGTGACCCCTAATCAATCCTCCAAAATAATCATGTCAGGACCAATCCTGTCATGTGTGGTAGAACTTATTTTTCTTACTAAGCCCGCTAAAGGGCTCTCCCACTAGTTTTCGTCGCATATACGGTTCTACTAGGGGTAGAGTTAAAATAGTGGTTTCTAGAACACCCACCTCTTACCCTATATCCTCAACCTTGGATTATTACCCTATTTCCCTAGTTAGGAATAGAGAATTCAGGATCATCATAACCAGAATCATCATTTGCATAAGGATCCGTTAAGTGGATAACATTGACAGAACCAAAGTTCAATTCTTCATCAGATAAAGATTTTCCTTGATGGGTCAGTTCTAGTTATGTTGTTTCATAGGGTGGTTCCCATTATTTTGAAACAGATGTCCAGAAATATTCTAGATACAAGGAAAACTTTGGACTTGACATGAGCTCGTCTTCTTCTAACTTCTCTTTGTCCTTCTGATCACGCCGCTTCTTTGAGGACTGATCTTTTGATGAAGGTAATTTTGCTATGAAAAAAGTGGCAGAAGACACAATTTATTGTTTCAACCATGTTAGTAAGATGAAATGAGTTTGA